>CM062296.1:184862151-186265602 GCA_031216915.1 Pictodentalium vernedei
GAAGCTTCGCGATGATAGGCACACGACAACATGACAAAAATAAACGACTGTGAGAGAATGATCTTAATCACTGCTATAAATCAGAAAGCCGACTGTCCTGAATGAATAGGTGCGGTCGTAACAAAACAGAGAGAACGCATGTGTTAAATACCACTACCAGTTGACCCATTTTTGGAATAATTACTCAAATGTCACTTTACAACGCAAAACTCCAATTTCCCAGAGACCAACATAAACGGAAAAAGATGATGAAATGTTCTATTAGCGCGAGAAAACAGTGAAGGAACATTTATAAATCTTCAGTGATATTTATTTTTTTAACACTTTGTTTGAAATGGATTTATTTACATTAGGCCTAGTTGGTTTTCTGGTGTGTTCTCTTGGAACTAACGAAGTGTATTCTCGGAAACATAATAAGGTAGGTAGGCCTACAACGAAATGTACATTTTTTTCTACACTGTATTTCAAAGACTCATCAAGGGTGCGGTCGGGTTGTTATTTATTGAGGGATTGGGGGAATAGCCCATACATTATTTACCTATAAGAAGAGATAAGCAGTTTCCGTAGTAGGAGAGGCACTGCAGGGCAGGGGGGGGGGGGGGGGGGGCTAGGGCAGGGCTTTAGATCTCGCACTTGTTTCAGAAGGTGCCAGTGTACTTATACGTAATAAAATCAAACTGGTTTTGAACTTTTGTTCGCCTCTGCAGGGTGGTTCTCTCCGGGTACTCCGGCTTCCTCCATCCGTAATATTATCGGACACCTGGTCACCCTGACTGTCGAATGTGTCGTTAAACCTCATTAAAAAGATGAATTTTCGTATTAAATATCCCCACCCCCCCCCCTCCCACCCCTGCCGTATGGAAGTAAAGCAGGATGTCCCGTTAGAACCGTCAGACATCCATAAATTGTGGTGTTCTGTATACCTGCAGCGACACATAATACTTATCTTGATGTTCTCTTCTCTTTGCAAGCGACACATCTCTTGAACCTCACTTTCATTTGCCTTCAGGGGCTATAAATCATGGGGATGGTTTGGAGGTCTTACATCGCACCCCCCCCCCCCCCTCCACAAATAAAAAATACAAAACAGAAAACAAAAAAAATATTGAGCTATCCACTATACGGATAGTGGATGGGCAGGTTGCGCCCAGCAGAGCATTCAATCACCCCACGGGCTGAGGTTACAATTCTAAGATGTTGGAAATTTGTAGACATACTTCCCTGCGTGAGTGTTAATAATTCATTTCACTTAGTCTGGTGAGCCCCCCCCCCCCCCCCCCCCCAAAAAAAAAAGGGCACCTGCACCGGTATAAAGTTCATCTATTTATTATATCGCAAATGGGCGTTTGAAAGTTTAAGTGGGAAGCTAATTGTATTGTTGTGGAAGGGGCTGGGTGAACGGGGAAGGGAAATTTGCGTGTTCACCAGGGCAGCCTTGCGCTATACAACACTTTCCAATAATGTGTGTTAGTTAGTTAACCCTTTGAACCCGGGACCCGAGCGGCCGCTTCTCCGGCCCAGAAACAAGATATGTCATACTTCCATTAAGTAGGATAGCTGCTGGCTTAAAGTGTGCAGTAGACCAATCAATATTTTCAACGTGCAGCCCCAAGGCTGCACGTTGAAAATATTAATTGGTCTATCCTCAAATACTAAATACGGACTCTTCCAATTGCTTCCATTGAACTGACGGCTGTATTTCAAAATGTCGAAACAATTAAAATCTGTACCCGGTGTGTTTACACAAGAGAACAAAAGGCTTATGGCTGTAGTCTATATCATGGGGCGCGGTGGCGTCGCGGTAACCGGTTCTCGTCAGATCACCGATGTTAAGCAACGTCGAGCCCGGTTAGTCCTTGGATGGGTGGCCGTCTGAGCGATCGATTCGGACTCCCCGCGTTGTGTCCTTGGGCAAGGCACTTAATCCCGATTGCCCACATGGGGGCACGATGACGCCGTGTACTAAGGCGTACTGCACGTCGATGGTGCGCATGTCTTCAACCAATCTAACCCTGCCCGTGCTGCAGTGCGGAGTTACGATGTTGGGGAGCTGGCAGCTGCTCGTCGTTGCTCGGTGGTTCTCTCCGGGTACTCCTGCTTCCTCCACCCGTAAAACTGCCACTGTCACGATTAACCATTGTGCATAATTATGTGACCTTAAACACCAATAAATAAATAAATAAATAAATAAATAAATAAATATAGTCTATATCTAATTAGCATCGGGTATTTTGTTGGAAGGGTCTGTAACGCTTGAGAAGCGCGTCTTTGTTCGCTCCTCAATTTTTACCTCTGATTAACTTCAGAAAATTGATATGGAAACCAATGATTTGTACGTATATTCTGTACGTGGGGAGTGTATTATCACCAAATCACCTTCAGAGTGGCGATTCCATCCAAGCAATAATTGCATATTCGTTGCAAAGGATAACAAGCACAAGCAACGTTACAGCCAATGGACTTCCGGGTTATACCCGGAAGTCCATTGGCTGAAACTTTGCTTATATTTTTGTCCACGTGTACAGAATTTAAAAGTGATACGTGTTCACCGAACACATAAAACCCACCGTCTGTATCTCTGATGTTTGAACACAGAATCATCTCATGAGTGACCACCAATTAGATATAAACTATAATTATTATCAAAACAAACTTACCGAGGTGTGAATTTTAGTTTTCAACGTTTTGGGATCACTTAACTGACACGGAAGATATCATCAGGGTTCAAAGGGTTGAGACCCTGTTTACCTGTTTTACACTTTTGAGTCGAATCGTCCATTTGAATTAACGTTTGAGGAGGAATGCTTAAAAGAACTGTGTTCTGCGGTCGTCACAAAAGTAGCAACGGCAGTACACAGTTGTTTTGAACATTCCATTCAAACATGCATTCAGGTTGACAATTTCTTTTTTGTGGGGAGGGGGGAGGGGTAGTCAAGTTGCCCTTGCAAGTTCATTTTTTATTTTTTTTTGCAAAACATATCTCATGATCCCGCATTAAAACGAGCTTGTCGAGTTCGTTCCAATGGGGTGGTCAAAAGCGATCTTTGTGAGGCAAGGAAACAATTTTAAAATTATTTTTTCAAGAAATGTTTTCCAAGTATTGTTAAGAGTCGTGAAGATAAATGGGGACGTGACAGCCGTTACTTATTCCAAATTCTTTATTCGAAATTCATTATCAACAATAGTCAAATGCACGCTATGAACACAAAAACTTAGTGACAAGTGACTCCTTTTCGGAGACGGAACAGACGTTACTTATTCCCAGTTCCTTATTCGACATCCGTTATCAACCGATAAAATCGGTTGACAACGAATATCGAATATGGAACTGAAAATAAGTAACGGTTGTCACGACAGGAAGATAAATGATGAAATCCGTGGATGAATTGTAGGTAATCGGATCCCCTTATTTTATAATATTTCAGTTCAACATGAACGTTTCAGATTGCTTCTTTTTTCATCTAAAATTGCCAGTAGCGTCACCTGCGATGGTTATGGGGGCAAAAACCTCTTGTTGAGGGAGGATAACTCATATCCCATCACCTCCGCCGGGGCGACATTTATAACACGTCTAGGACATAGTTAATATCCATGAACCCGTGATTAGTCATTTATATTTATTTATTTATTTATTTATTTATTTATTTATTTATTTATTTATTTATTTATTTATTGGAGTTTAACTACGATTTCGACAGCCAGGGTACCCCCTTGTCGGACAATTTTATAGATGGAGGAAGCCGGAGGAACCGGCCAGGAGAGAACCATCTAGCAACGGCGAGCAACTGTCTGACTACTTCCCAACGTACTAACTCCATACAAGCAGCGTTAGCATTGGTTGAAGACGGGTGCACCATCGACGTGCAGTATTAGTTCACAGCATCACTGTGCCCTCACATGGGCAAAGGGATTAAGTACCATGCCCAAGGACACAGCGCAGTTACCCCTGGCTGGGATCGAACCGTGGACCTTCCGGTTTGAAGTCCAATGCCGCAACCACTGAACCAACGCCCTTCCCCGTGATGATTAAATGTGAGGACTTGCAGTTGATTAATGTTAGGAGTCAGCATCTTTGTCTTCATCATATTAAGTGTATTTACAGAAGGGTGTTGCAGTGCAGACAATAATAATGCTGCCACTAATATGCTAATGACATTATTATAAATTAGTAATTTTCCTGTAATTTGTTAAATGGTGTAATACGTCTGCATATTTCTGCTGTACCAAAGTGCACAAATGCCACCAGAAGACTCGACTTGGACCGTATTCATTTTCTCCAGTAGTATGTGCCCGAATTTCCGAATTGAAGTGCATACCAATCACCGCATTTTGAGTTCTTTGGGCTATCATAGACAAGGGTCTGCAAGTGACGATCCCATAAACCTGTATCTGTGTGGTGTCAGTGGTTGTGGAACGACTGGGTCGATATTAGTATCTATCTATTTGTTTCTCTTCATATATTTATTTGTTGTTTCAAGCTGTCTCTTATTGAATCCCACCCCCCCCCCCCCCAAAAAAAAATCTATTTTACTATGTGCCATTTTCATAAATTTCATTAAACCATTTTGTGTGCGTGTATGTATGCGGGTGTGTGTGTGTGTAGGTGTGGGGGGGTGTAGAGGTGTGTGCGTGTGTATGTGTGTGTGTGTGTGGGGGGGGGGGGGTGTTTGTCTGTGTGTGTGCGTGGGGGGGGGGGAGCATGAACCCATGTTCGTGAACCTACACCTGGCAATTCGTTGAACGACTGAAATTTGTGTGTGTGTGTGTATGTGTGAAAGGGTGGATGTACACGAGTGTGGTTCTTCATATGTGTTCGTATATGGATGCTATCTCCTGTCCGTTAATCTTGTCTGGTATTATTTGTCTATTAGCATTTTGTGAGCTTTATGTCATTGTTATGTACCATTGTATGGAACTTACAACAATAAAGTTATATATATCACCAAAACAATTTTGGGATACTGTGTCTAAATTACAGGATGATATTTCCAACGCGTCAGATTTGTCGAACAATATACCTATAGATTCTTGGAAAAAACATTACGAATCGTTGGGAAACCCGATTCCCAGTGCTACGTTTAATGAGAGTTTCAAAACACAGATCTGCTCCAGACTATCTCAGCTAGAGCAATCATCAGGAGTCAACAACTCTTTAGACTTTGTGATTACAGACACTGAAACACTGCGGGCGATCTCGAAACTAAAGAGTGGCAAGTCAGAAGGCCTGGATGGAATTAAAAACGAAATGATAAAATGTGTCAAATCCGTTATTGCTCCCGTGTTGACAAAACTTTTCAATACTGTCTTACGTAATGGCGAGTTCCCACCTGTATGGTCAGAGGGATTTATTGTGTCTCTCCCGAAGACCGCACGTGCCGACTCACCAGATATGTTTCGCGGAATCACCATTACCAGTAATATAGGGAAATTATACACCAGTATATTAAACGAACGGCTAACAACTTTTTTAAAAGATAAAGGGATACCAAATGACTGTCAGGCTGGTTTTCGGAAAAATTATAAAACTTCGGATCACCACGTGGTTATTAAGGCATTAATCAATAAAGCATTTCATAGCAAAAAAAAGTTATATGCCTGTTTTGTGGATTTTCAAAAGGCTTTTGACAGGGTATGGAGGCAAGGGCTACTCCTTAAACTTTTACAAAATGGTGTAGGCGGCTGTTTCTACTCATCTATCAAACAGATGTGTACCTCTAGCTCACTATGTGTTAAAGCTGGGGGTAGATTGTCGGGAAAATTTACCACTTCGGTAGGGGTAATGCAAGGGAATAATCTCAGTCCCCTGCTGTTCAACCTTTTTATTGACGATATTCCAGAGTATATTAAGAAAAATGTTTGTCACGATAACTTTCCGACCCTCCAAGAGTTTGTCATACCATGCCTTTCTTATGCAGATGACCTTGTTCTGATTTCAACGTCATCAGCAGGTCTACAAAAATCGTTAGATGCACTTTCCGACTATTGCGCCAGGTGGAGACTGACTGTAAATAAAAATAAGACAAAGGCGATGGTTTTCAATAAAACCGGCAGAACATCGACGGACGTGTTTCATTTCAACAATGAGCAGCTGACAACGGTATCATCCTACAACTATTTAGGTGTTATCTTGGCATCGTCAGGTAGTTACACAAGTGGTATTACTAATCTGAGATCTAAAGCACTGAAAGCGTACTTCCGACTGCAAAGTATTTTCCGATCTGTGTCGAATGATAATTTGCGTGTTCGCGAAAAGTTATTCGACGCATTGGTAAAGCCGATACTCCTCTATGGGTGTGAAGCATGGGGTGACCAAATATCGCGGAATGCTCAGCACCAAATTGAAACAGTCCAACTCAAATTCTGTAAATATGTTTTGCAAGTTCATTCAAAAGCCTCCAATACAGCAGTCATGGCAGAGCTTGGGAGATATCCACTATACATTGAAGTACAGTGTCGATTTGTAAATAGCTGGCTTCAGGCAAAAAGTAATGATAATCGTCTTTTGTCTCGAGCTTATGATGAACTACATGTAATCGGACATTCGGGTATCTCTAAAATAGAAAATATCCTTTCAAAGGCCGGATTTCGAAGTGTGTGGGTGGATCCATCGACCACTCCAGCAAACTTTATCGGGCATTTAAGGACGCGTCTCCAGGATATGTATGCCCAGACATGGAAAGATGATTGCGCTTTAGAAAAAACAAGATCAGACCATTCCAAGCTACAGTTTTACTATTCTATCAAGAATGGCTATGCACGTGAATGGCACTTAGACATCCTCGACTTGAAATATAGAAAATGTGTCACAAAATTTAGAATAAGTACACATGAATTGGAAATCGAACGCGGTCGATTCAATAGGCCAAAACCTGTCCCGCGCGAACACCGATACTGTAAACAATGTGAGCTAAACCTTGTTGAAGACGAAATGCACGCGCTCTTCGTCTGCTCTAAGCACAAAGAAGTACGCCAGGAACGTGCCAAGACAGCATGCAAACGCTACGCAGCTTACACCCATCTCAGTACTCGCGACAAAGTTCGGTGGCTTTTCAACTGTCAAGAAACTGATGTGACATATGCCCTTGGACACCTTTTATCTGCGATTTTCTCCAATAGGGATCACGTATAATTGCTCCACTCACCTGACGATGCCGTGAAAAATATCCCCCCCCCCCCACGAGTATCAGTGCGTGGGGGCGAGGGTGCGGATGCGTGCGTGCGTGCGTGTAAAGAAAGGCGTGTACGGGAAATGTCTCCTTGATTTATTTCTAGCATATTGCAACTTATATGTATCTATATTATGTGCCATACCCATTCATGTTGTGGTTGTGCAATAAAATTTATCTTATCTTATCTTATATCGACAACTCCCGATAGGCTATGCGCTGTCATACTGATGGAGGTTTGGTCACGTTAACGGACGCGGAGTCTACGACGTAATCTCAAAGTTTATTATCAACAGAGGGACTGTGATACTTCTAATTCTAACTCTTAGACTTTTATTCCACGCCTGTTCTATGTAACCCCATCTACAGCAACACTAAACCATGCGGAAAATGAAAATCTGTTCCAAACAAATGTGCGGAACGGAATCGTCGACGGACTATTTTTAAATAGAAGGGAAATTTCACTGGAATTTTCTACAAATCGTGCAACGCAATTACAATTTGAATCGCTCACGATAGCCGAAATCGACTCCTGTAGACACACAGAACACATTGGAACTCGGGGACGAAATAGTAACACGGGTTCCCCTCGCAAAGTTAGTTGGCGATAAAATGTGTTCATTTTGTTGATTGCTGTCAAATGCTTATTGGCGTGAAGGCGTGTGATAAACACAGAACGACACGTGTGTGAATGGGTTCATCGATATGGCACGAGTGTCTGAGGCCTCTCGTTTTATCCTTCCGCGAGGGCGCTCGTGTCATATCGATTAACCCATTCACACGCGTGTGTCGTGCTGTGTATTTTCCAAGGTAATTCATAAAAAGAAAATTCTAAGGAAAAATAAACTAAAAAAGATCAGTGTAGTTTTTATTTAACCCTTTTCAACATTGACTGCCTGAACGGCATCACCTTACACCCTTCTGTTTATGAAAATTGGACGATGCCGTCACACTAGGGTGTAGATGCGAGATTTATGATCATCTTAGCGCTCTGTCATACTCTATGGGTACTACCTGGCCTTTACGTGAAAATACGTCTTATCACCTGGCTGTGGTTCTTAGGCGGATTCATTATCTGGAGGTGTCACTGACTTGATATTCAAAAAGATAACTGACGGGTATCATCTGAATACAATTTAATGATAATAAAACAAGATTTCTCTAGTGTTCAACCGATTACCAAAATGGCAGCTGACCGATTATTGGTTACTTGAGCTAACAATCGGCCGATTCCGATTGTAATACCGTGCACTACTAGACAATTTCGAGGCGCTCAAAGAACAACATTAAATTGAACATATTTTACAGTGTTCACTACAGGGGTGGCGCCAGGGATTTCTCGACAGGGGGGGGGGGGGGCTGACCTCTCCGACAGGGGGCTGTAATATTTGACCTCCCAAACGAAGGAAAATGAGTGAAAAATTGACGATAACCGATGATTAGGTATGGTAGTAATGGAACGCCAGTTGGATAACAACTGTCATAATGCCTTACAAAGAAAGCCAAAAACCTCGTTCTTGATCGACACAAGACGAGATATCTACATTCGATTGTCGGAAATTTCTTGTGAAGTCGAGTTTACGAGACTCTCCGACGGACTGACTAAAAATCTCCGACGGGGGGGGGGGGGTGAGCTGGACCTCTCCGACGGGGGGATGTAGTCCCCCCCCCCCCCCCCCCCCCATTGGCGCCACCACTGGTTCACTACTAGATCAGTCGGGACGCGAAAGAACCACATTAAATTGAACATATTTTAGTGTTAAACTCCGTTGACTCAGGTCCGGAAAAATTACCAGTCGCGTACACTTGGGCGGTACCACCCAAGTGCGCGCAACTGGTAATTTTACTAGACCAGAGTCAATGGAGTACAACCTTCTCATCTCCGGTATAAACTGGCGATTGCCGCAAGTACGCCCAGTTGTAAGCTTTACATCATTTAACTTGTATATCTCGTAAAGCGGCGTCTAGAGAGATTAAGAATACACATTGTGGTGTTTTTTCAACTTTATTGAGTGGTACCATTGACATCATTTTACATTAACAATTTAACAATTGCAGAAAATAATAACATGCGGTTTATGTATCATCACAAAATGCTTGGCAACAATCGGTTGAACCTTAGTTCAGCTATCTGAACGTAGTGGCTTCCCCTCTACGTTCAGATTCCTCCCATTCAAATCTGCGGTAAAATAATAGGAATATATATCAAGTTTTCGCCCTTATCACTGGCTGCATTCGATAGTATAAGAATTTCCTTCCTTTTGCAGAGTAAATTCATCCAAACTATAAGTTATCCTTTATTTATCGACATTTGAAAACGTTTGAAGCATCAACAATCGCTTCGATGTCGTCCATGTTACTTTTCGCTTGTATCGGCTATAAAATAATAACCCGGAGTTGCGCCTAAACAAATATCGATGCGGAAACGGGAATACGATCGCATTCGCGCAGAGGACGTCGATTTTGATCATTGCGTGGGGGAATTTTATTAAGAGATACCGTTTCCGCATCGATATTCGTTTCGGCAGCAATTCTGGGTTGCGTAAAAAACATGGGCGACATCGAAGCAAATGTTGACGCTTCAAACGTTTTCAAAGTTGATAAATAAAGGATAAGATACAGTTCGGATCAATGTACTCTGCACAAATATAAGGAAATACGTGTACTATCGAATGTAGCCAGTGATAAGGGCGAAAGCTGGACATGTATTCCTATTTTCGAGTTTTGAGTTCCGATAAAAACTTCATGGGGAATTTTACCACAGATTTAATGGGAGGAATCTGAACGTAGAGGGATAGCCACTACGTTCATGAACCTATGTACCAGGAGCCGTTACCATCCGCTTTCTCACAATCGGACGATTGTGGTGGCCGATTCCGATCATTGGTTCAACACTAATTTACTCACATGTCTGAAACAAGAAAGGTCTGCGAAAATCTAATTATACACAACACAAATCACCATGAATTTAACCTCGCCCGAATATGTAAATTCTCTTTACTCCTGGTCTTCTCTAGTTGATGTTTCCTGTCGTCGCTCTGCACCACCAATTAATACTATTCAAAAAAGTAGGGAATATCCAAACTGACGTTGATATTTTCGGAAAATGGTATTGGATACGCTTGATTGTTACCAAGTTTAGTGTGGATCTTGAATGTCACCGGCCCACGAAAACCCGTGCAGGTTTTTCGCACGAGCGCCGCGTTAATGTCTGTGGGGTACATTTTGACAGTTTCATTTGTCCTGGACGGGCTTTTCGGAGGTCTTATCGTTCTTTTCTTGGTATAAACTCATTCATCAATAGTTTCTGGTAGAAACGTAACTTTTAAGGTATGCGAAGACTGATACGTGACGAACGTTTACGTGCCGTTGTCTTGTTGGAAACTGGCAACAGACACACTGCAGTGGCTCAAATTCTCAACGTTACTCAATCGGTGATTAGCAGGTTGTGGTCACGTTACCGTCAGAAAAGCAATGTTGATGACAGACGTCGGTCAGGTCGTCAAAGGGCGACAACTGTTAACCAGGATCGTTTCATCCGAACCACAGATTTACGTAACCGCCACCAAAGTGCCCCTGAGACAGCAGCTGCATCGGGCGACAGACGTGCGAGTCAGTGGTCAGACTATCCGAAATCGCCTACACAGCTGGAATTTGTACGCTCGACGACCTCGAATAATTCCACGTTTGACTGAATGTCACATCGCAGCAAGGCGTAATTGGTGTGGAGCACGACAGCGCTGGGACAATCGTCGGTGGAGCAACGTCATGTTTTCCCGTGAATCGAGGTTCACTCTTGACCTCCACTACAGGTGAAACAGAGTGTGGCGGCGGCGGAACGAATGATGCCATGACGTAACCGTTAGGCAGCTCGGTTGTTTTGGTAGTGGATCGGTTACGGGGTGGGGAGGCATAACCATGTCCAAGCAGAACAGCATTACATATCATCCAAGGGCGGGTCACAGGGCAGTCCTACCGTGACAACATATTAGCAGCTCATGTGGTGGCATTTGCGCGACGTGAGGACCCTCGTTTCATTTTCCAAGATGGCAATGCAAGAGCACACAGGGCCCGTGTCGCTACAGATTTCCTGCAGGCGCAGAACACCACTACACTGCCTTGGCCAGCACTAAGTCCAGACCTTTCACCAATAGAGCACGTCTGGGATATGCTTGGCAGGCGCCTAATGTCCAGGACCTCGCTACCGCAACGCAGGAAGAATGGAATAACATCAGTCAAGCTGATATTGGACGTTTGGCGAGGAGTATGCCACGTCGGATCCGCGCTTGTCTCGCGAACCGAGGAGGATGTACAAGATATTGAGGTCTTGAAACTGAATGTGGTAAATTCTCTGATTGACCGTCCATGTCTTCTACAGCTCAATGCGCGGAATTTGTGCTTGTCAGACACCCATCTATTGCTGAAATCATTCACCAGATGTCACAGTGCAATGCCTCGATTGTCTTTTTGATGAAAATATAAATATATTTCATCATATATCTCACTTTTATCAAATATTCCCTACTTTTTTAATAGTATATTTTTACTTCTTCAAAGTTTCAGTGTACTGTACATAGCAGATTCCACCTTTTACGTTAATTGTTCTCCCGTCTTTTTCCAACTATCACTATTGTTATGACCCTTGGGGTTATATATATCAGAATGCAACAGCTTTGCAACACGTCCATTTATTTTTCTGATTCGTTCCATAATTACAACCACGCGCTTTCTGCGCTAACTTTTTATGTGCTCTACAATTTATACCCTATCCATCACTTCTCCCTTCTTAATTGACATCTTATTACTTAACTGCACACGTAATTACGAACACGCCCTGTTGGTTTCCTAGTCCATTGGGGTCGAGGGTTTCTGCGATTGTGGGTATCATCTACCTCAAGGGCACAGTCCGCTACGGTTACGGATGGTATTCTCGAACGAGGTCCAGGTTCTAGTAAGACTCTTGAAGATTCATGACTCGGCTGCTGATTTTTTGCTTTGAGGTGACTCTGTATATTTAATTGCATTATCATGAGGAACGCGTCCTTCGTTGGGTTCATTCCCTGAATTTGCCTCTAAATTAACTGGGGGATTTTGATGTGGGAACACGTTTGTACTAACATTTCCCCCCTTTCTCTCAATGTTCACCAAATCACTACATTCCAATAATTGGTCACAATGTCGCCTCCAGACTATGTCTGGAGTTATTTCCACAGCATATGAAAGTGGGGCCATCTTGCTTTTTATCTTCCCAGATATCCATATTTGTGTCCCACGATAATCCCTAACAAGCACTGCCTGGCCAACTATGAATTCCCGGCTCAATGATTGGCTCCTTTCCTCTAAAATGTCCTGTTGCTGCTCAACCTTTTCACGAAGATCTGGCTTCACTATGTCCAGTTTTGACCCTAAAGTACGCCTTTGGAGTAACCATGCTGGACTCTCCCCAGTGGTCGAATGATTTGAGTTTCTGTATGCTAATAAAAAGCTGCTTAATTTGAAATGGATGTCACCAGAAACATTGCATCTTAACGCACGCTTCTTTGTTTGAACGAAACGCTCTGCCAAATGATTTGTGGCAGGATGGTATGGAGCTGACAACACTTATTCAATACCACATTTCTTCAAAAAGGCTTTAAATGTATCACTGGTGAATTGAGACTTATTATCTGACACCAACTGAATGGGTATCCCAGACCGTGCAAATGTCATACACAAGGTATCAATTGTGGCCGCAGCTGTGGTAGATTGTCAGAACACCTCTACCCACGTGGGAGGGGTGACTTGTGGTTGTTTAGCCTCGCCATTAAAAGTATTGGGGGACGAGCCAACTAGGAGGGTCGGTATTCAGGCACGGGCCAAACTCGGCTCACAGAGCCGAGGTGGGACCGCACTATGAGTTTCTTCCCTGCCGAGTGAACTCGAAATATAGGTTCGTTCTTTGTTAGGTGTGATTCCTAATCACTTCGGGCTGCGGAAAGGCAACAATGATTAAAGTAACAACGATTCTTTTATTTACATTCAAAATAAACTCATTTCCATATTACACACATTTAACAATTTGATCAACATGGTAGAAAATTTATCACAGGGGTTAATGGTTTTTCATCAAATTCAGTTTATCTATAGCCCTGTACTGGCGCTATAGTACCCTCTCAAAATGTCACTGTCGCGGGTTCGCAACAGGAGCTTAAAACACCGAGTCTTAATCTTTTGCGCATGTGCGGTTTGCAGCTCTGACTGCCGGGGGATCCAGACTAGCAATGTCACGTACTTTGTGGCAATACAGTTCTGATTTGGATTCAGTTTATCCACTCTGTCGGCTAATTTATCAAGTCTACGTCACATACCTTATTCATGTGTCCTTTGATAGCACTCTCATTGAATGTTCCTGTCCTTTGAAATACACACTGTTCATGCGGAACTCACAAATTCAATAAGCGCTTCATGCTTTCGCGAATTGTCACTGTCGACCCTAGTTGATACTCACAGCACTCTGATACTAAACAGGCTACTACGCGATCAACATCTGCGTTCATAAGGGTTAATACCACAATACAATAGCCTACACTTTGAGACAGGAGCGATTCGATCCTCGCTAATGACATCCAAACTTAGCCGTTACTTGGGTTCGTAATTTGCTCTCTAAATTACGTCAACCTAATCTGATAATAGCGGCGTACAACGGAGCTTCGTTGATTGCCCAGCAATTCCACTCGCACGAGACCCTATGTGGCGTCTCACTCCCAAACGGTGGGAACCCAAGTCTCTCCGAAATAGCTCGTTCCCCACACTTTATATCTCGTCTTGTGATGGTCAGATAGCAATATGCCAAGATGCCTAAACCGGGCACAAGACATCTCTGAAAATGATATCATCTCGCCCAATGCACAAGCTATCAAGCGTATCCCAAGAAATAATATACTTGATAACCGTGACGATTGTAAGTGTCGGTCACTCCAATATTAATTGACTTAAATTAGCATGGAAACATTTTATGCTGACCAGTAATATGCCAGAGAAGTATCCCACTGTGAATCGTCTTAGGCTAATTATCTAATTAAAACATGTGTGCTTACAACACAGAGAGAATAAATATATATACATATATTTGAACTTGAAAGTAGGGGGAGGGGGCCTCCTCCCTTCTAGACTGGATTTGCCCTGACATAGATTTCATGATCAAGACCTCTGGCCGTTTTGAATAAGCATCTACAATGACTAAAAACATAAATCCTTGGAAAGGTCCTGCAAAATTGATATGGATACGCTACCACGGTCCAGAGGGCCATGACCAGCAATGTCGTGGGACTTGGCTCGGACTGTTCCTTGAACCCTGACAGGGTGTGCAAATTTTTACTATATTTTTGATATTACCGTCAAGCTGAGGCCACCAAACATGGCTGCGAGCCAAACCTTTCATTCGAGCTACACCTAAATGGCCTTCATGCAGTTCACCTAATACCTTACTTCTTAATTTTTCCGGTAAATAACCCTAATGCCCCATAAAAGACATCCCTCTTGAATAGTGATCTCATGGCGCCTGATAAAGAAAGGTCGAAGATGTTCCTGGCCACACTTACCCCCCCCCCCCCCCCCCCCCCCCATCCTTCCTGGGTGCTGGGTGAGGCGTAACACTTGTGACAAAAGAACATCTTTTCCTAGTTTTCCGTTTAATACCTGCTCCACTAATTGGTAAAATGGCAATTTGCGAAATCTGAAACACCTCATCAGCATCACTGTTGCTATAGCCCAAACTTTTCAACTTTTCAATGACTACAATGCACAGGGAAATCGATTCATGAGATTCCTGGACGCGTTTGTGGAACCTGTATCGCTCGGAAATGACCAATGGGTCTAGGCGAAAAATGTTCCTTCAACACTGCAACAACTTCATCAACTCAATCCGAATCAACCACTCTCCGTCAACCGCTTAAATTAAACAAAAAATAGAAGTACGATTGACAATGCTTTTGTTATCAAAACCGCAAAGTCCAATTCCCTTAAAAAGCTGTTATATGCTATCTTTGTCGATTTTCGCAAAGCCTTTGACACAGTTAACCGTACTCTGCTTCTTAAAAAAATAAGTCGTGTTGGTATTCTAGTCTTTTAATATAATAAACTCTCTCTAGGAATCTAGTTACTACCTCATAGAAACAAACGCAGGAATTGGTACACCAGAATTATCTACCATCGGCGTGCGTCAGGGGTGCATATTGTCGTCAAATTTATTTAAAAAAATTATTGATGATATTCATGAAATATTCGACGAAACGTGTGATCCTGTGACACTTCATGATTGGGAGGTCAACCATTTACTTTTTGTGGATGATTTAGTATTGATGTCAGACACTGCCTCTGGTCTTGAAAATTGCTTTTTCAAACCAGAAAAATATTTAAGGGTGAATAGCCTCTATGTAAACACTGAAAAAACTAAATGTATGATATTTAAAACTATGAGAAGTATTCGTGCTCCGACGTTTTACATGAATGGTATGAAACTTGAAATTATTTAGGCCTACTTTCAGTGACAATGGGAAACTACAAAACACTCAAAAAAAACTTAAGTATGAAAGGATTTAACCTTTTGAACTCTAGTGGTATCTTTCATGCCAGTTCAATGGCAGCAGTTAGAAGAGTCCATATTCATTATGCGGGGTAGATCAATGAATATTTTCAACGCAGCCTCGGAGCTGCACTTTGGAAATGTATATTTTTCAACCTCACACATTTACTGAACAGCCATCCTATATAATGTCGTTATGATGTATCATGTTCCTGGCCGGAAAAACGACCACTCGTGTTCAAAGGGTTAAAGCAGTGTATTCTCTACACAACGCTTTCAAAACAAAATGCTATCCTCCGGTTCCTATACTTTCTTGACTGTTCGATAAACTGACAGTGGCGGCGCCAGAGTTATAGAAGTGAGGGGGTACAGTTGGGTATTGCCCGCCGCGCGTAAGTTTTAAAAATGTTCTCAACTTCGGGAGGGGAGACCCCTCCCGAAGTTGAGAACATTTTTAAAACTTACGTTGTAAATGGTGTTCTCTGGAGCATTCTCAGACAATTAAATTAAAACAGTTTTATCCTTTTGAAACTTACTGGTTAGGTCTTTCAGTTATAGAAAACGTCGTACATGGTGACATTTTAACGGAAGAACGCTGTTGTAAAGTGCGAGCACAAAGCACCAAACATTCGAAACGGATGCGTTGCACGCTCTCGATTCTAGCATTCCTCGAATACTCTTAAGCGGTATGTTTCAGATCGTTTGAACGCGGCACGCCTTGTTGCAATTTGGGACCTCGACTCTTGTTTCTTGTTTGCAGCTAATGTGTGTGTGTGTGTGGGGGGGGGGGGGGGGGGCACACAAACATAATTTAAAAACTTATCTGATTTAGTGCACTTAGGAATGTGGAATTAAGCATACCCACCATTACACCGCAACGTTCAATACAACAATTAAAATGATAGTATTTTTTTACTATGCTTGGCGAAAAAAGTCGAGGGGTAAGTACCCCCCCCCCCCCCCCATACCCCCATGGCGCCGCCACTGTAAACTGATTAAGCCAATTTTATTGTGCGGTAGCGAATTATGGGCAGCTGAAATAAAAGCCACAAACGAAGACCGTCAGCCGTGTGAACAGATACATATAAAGTCCTGCAAATTACTTTTGGATGTCTGTACACATTCATCTAACCGTGCAGTGCCAGCTGAGCTGAAAGATATCCACTACTCATAGATGTCAAACTGCAAATGGTGAAAATCGCTTCAAAGCTATCCTCCATTGACGAATATTCACTTGTGAATGATGCTCTAGTTGAATGCAGACAAAACAAAAATGCGGATTCGGTTGTCCATAGAACGGAAAGCCTAGGTTATAGTGACATCAACACTATTAACTTTGAGAAATTAAAGCTTCTGAAAGAAAAACTGAAAAGATATCCTTTGGAGCGGTTTGTAGCTGACATAAATAATGATTGTAAATTTCGTGGTAGAAACAAACAAAGGGCCTATCGATTGTTTAAAGACAATAGGCCATTTTTACATAGCGCCATCTTACATCCGGGACTCAATTTGCCCCCCCCCCCCTCACAAACCGGCTTTATTTATAAACATTGCACACACGTGTACTGAATTGCTGATCGGCATTGAAAGCTTCATTTTTCATTTGTGTTTTATCAATTAAAATTCGACAATTTTCCTAATCTGCGTTTGTTCTCATCCCCGAAAAGAACAATGGTTGGCTGTTAGAAATGTGTGTATTTTGCAATGTTATATTCCATACTTATCATTTTCGTGTTACAATCATTCATGTTCGTTCCGACGTTCATCACAACTCTCAACTACAATGTACCTTCGGCTTCTTTAAAGCTAAAATGTTTCGTTCGAAGAACGGCAGGCAAGCACACAATCGAATTTTGTTTCAAAAGAACGACAGCAATGACACAAATATTTATATAAAGTGGAAACAAGCGAAATCAATGCAGCGTTCATTACTGCACAGCAGACGTGGGTGCCATATTTAGGAACAAATCTGAATGGCTGGTTTCGAGAGGGCATATCGAGTCCCGGATGTAAGATGGCGCAATGTAAAAATGGTCTATTATGAGATTGAACCGCACCTAATTCAGACCATAGCGTTGGAGGCGTTGACATACTTCACAAATCTCCTCCTCAATAATCATAATCTTGCCATTGAGAGAGGGCGATATGCTCAGCCACCTGTTCCAGCTGAACAACGGGTGTGTGACGTCTGTCAATCTGACGAGATTGAAAATGAAATTCACTTCATTATGGACTGTCCCGCGTATTCATCCTTGAGGAAGGAATTGATTACGTTGATTGAGAAAGAAATCGCAAACTTCTCAAGAAGAGACAGGCAGCAGCAAGTCCATCTTATTGTGCAAATTAATCAACCTGGCACATAGAGGACCCTCTGAAACGTGATCCGCTAATTCTTCCAATTAAAAGCGTCCAAATTGACAAAATGATTTTATAATATTTTAATACTGACCTATGTTTCGCTTAATACGCAAGATTGTTATGTTTATTCCATGTGAAATACGTTGATGGTTATATTAAATTGTATGCATATTGTACTGTGTTTCACTTTGCGATCTACCCACAGGAGGTGTTAATTGCAACAAATACTACAACTACTACTGGTACTACACTGTTCGTGCATACGAATTGCCTGGCTTTCAAGAAGACCACTTCAAACTCCTAGGTTGAGTTGAATCTACGAGCTCTCGATAGCCCCATTAAACTTACTTTACTTCTGCGATATACGGAACCGTCAAATTGCATCTATGGCACCCCCACCCCCACACCTCACCACCATCGTTCGCTTCCCTTAGCTTAAAAGCATTTATTCTACCCTAACAACCTCTCGCAAGATAAAACTACTCTTGGGTTCACTTAGCTCAGTGACTCTTCTTTGTAATGCCCTGTGCGGTCTGTCGCAAAGTGAAACTACGTTTGAGTTCACTTAACCTAACAATTCAATCCGACACGCATAGCCAAAACAGCCCCTGGTTGGAGTTCCAATCTTTTCTTCAAGAGGACACCAGCTACCCAATCTTTCTAGCTTTATAACATACGAAACAGAAATTCCCAAAAGGCGGTTGAGTGATTCCTCTTTAAAGTTCTTTGAGTTTCATTAAAACGACCGGCGTGAGACAGCATCCCACTGCTGCTTTCACATGCGTTTTCGACAATGTTAATATAGCCGATCCGCTACGCCTAACTTGAAACGCTGCAGATGGCACACTTGTTCCACAACGCACATTTTGTTTTACTTTACCTTGGAGGCATTAGTCATGATCGTCCCTTGAGTGGAACAAGGCGCTATCTACAATGCAAAAGCATTGCAGATGGCGTATTGTCGCACTCATTGTCAGCGCGAGAAGATATAAAATTTGCTTGTCACAGAGCCAAAATGCTCTGTAGAATTCTTTATTTTACTGGCAGTTTATCAAACATGTCTCATAATTCCGCCCCCCCCCCCCCCCCAAAACAAAACAAAACAAAAAAAACAACAAAAAAAAAACTGCTGTCATCCTCCACCAACGAATTCATGCACGAAAGGCGTAAACATGCCTATATAGGTTGAAAAACGAACACGCTGCAGTGAACCGCCTTGGACCGACCCAAAGGGTTAACAAAACGGACTGCGAACATGGCTACCGGGCCGTATAATACCGTTATTTTTGGACCGTACCGCCAACGGCAATCCGGTAGAGCCCGCACCATTAGTTATTTCCAACATTTTGACAAATGATTCATCCATTTGTATTCATTAAATTTGGCAACAATATGTTGTGATCATCATGAGTTGATAGTTGATTGTGAGCATCTCTGATTACTCCTATTCTGTTTGCTACAGCGGGACACTAATACCAAAAATAAAGGATATCTAATGAGTCACAACTTGATTTGAAATTTATTAACTGAGTTCACTAAAATCGATCTGAGTGGGGTTGGTCAAGGTTGAGACAGATTTTAATGGATGAGATTCAGAAATTTGAAATGAAATCGTGAGGAAGTTGGTTTTCTTTTCAACACACAATGGCGAGCGTGGCAACCGTTACTTATTCCTACTTCCTCATTCGACATTCGTTATCAGCTAATTTTATCTGTTGATAGCGAATGTCGAATAAGGAACTGGGATTAACCCTTTACCCAACGCAGACGATATCAAAATTTATTATTTTAAATATAATTTTTTAAAATTTTTCAAAAAATTTCAACAAAACCATATCATGTGACCCCCCATTGGAACGAGCTCAATGAGCTCGTTCCAATGAGGGGTCACATAATATGGTTTTGTTGAAATATTTTGAAAAATTATATTTTTTCAACTGCTCAATTTGCATCTTACGCGGACAGCTACGGGCGATTCGTTAGATTAAGGGTTAAGTAACGGCTGTCACGTTCCCACGTAATGATTTATTTAATCATTCACCTTATTTAACGTCCAAATGAACCAATCACTAAAATCGATCTGATCGAGGTTGGTCAAGGCTGAGACAGATTTTAATGGACTAGATTCAGAAATTTGAAATGAAATCGTGAGGAAGTTGGTTTTCTTTTTATCACGCAATGGCGAACGTGACAACCGTTACTTACTCCCAGTCCCTCATTCGATATTCGTTATCAGCTAATTTTATCTGTTGATAACGAATGTCGAATACGAAACTGGGAATAAGTAACGGCTGTCACATCCCCACATAATGAGTAATTTAATCATTCACCTAATGTAACGTCCAAATGAACCAATCGCCAATCAATTTCTAATCAAGTTTGCCTGGACAGCATAGCATATGACCCCTCATTGTAACGAGCTCGTTCGAATGAGACTACATGAGCTATGCTTTCTGGCAAAAATTAAAAGACATTTCAGTTACTCGAGAAATATTTTGCAAGTGTCGACTGAAAGTCTTATTAGATAAACAAGAAATAAATGACGTCAAAACAATGGAGACTGACCCAATCCACTTCCGATGGGGTGTATTGCACGTCGATGGTGAATAAATAAGTAAATAAATAAATTTACCTCCGAAACCAGCTCACCCACAATATTACGACGTCACGTTGACTTCTGAGGTTACGTGTTTATTGAAAGTGTTGCAGACGATATTTCCGTAATGGGTATTCAGTACCGATTATGTGATTAATACTGTTCGGTGTTGGTCTTATTATCGGTATCGTGTCGATTCCGAGATAAATCATCCCAAAAATATCAATAACGACACCAAGCCTGAAGTTTCAATACACTGGCTAATTCTATTTGAGAATGAGAATCACGCACTGTACAGTGCAATGCTACTCAAGAACTTCCCCTATCTTAATATTTATTTCCTCACAAGGGAGCTGTATTGAGCAGTTTTGCTCAAATAAAGTTTAAGCTCAAATAATGCATCTGCAGTCTTAGCTAAGCTGTAGCAAATATTTTCAGATTCATTAACTTAAACCCCAGCAACGCGACAGGATTTGTACCCATTCTCTCTATGGGCTCGCCCGGCGCAGTAATAGTATTACTTTCTGAAGGTGTCTCACAGTCTGCTGTGTGCTAAAACGTAAGTTCAAAAGTGACTTGTTACCCTCCTTCTCTTTCTTACTTTGCTTTGTTAATTTTGCACAGTGATAGAATATCATGTATGAATAAACCTTTTTGGATGAATCCCACTCACTCGTGTGAATTCATAAACGTGGTGCATAGTCAGTGTCACATGGTCTGTCATGGTAACGCGCATGACGTCATTATCATAGTAATGTATCGTGTACGGTGTGTCGGCCTGTGAATCTGTCAGAAAATAGTATTATGTGTATAGTTTGTATACTTTTTTTCTTTTTTATCTGTAGGGTTAAATTGTTTACTATTTGAGTATAAAATATGGTAAGTTGGTGGTTAGTAACACAGTACCAATCGTTTTAATGAGATTCCGTAAATTCAGGTTTGCTGATCCAGTTTTCTTCAATAGTTTTTTTACGCTGCTGTGCACAGTGCGTGTTACACACATTTTCAGCTAGTCGTTAAAAGAAACGGTCAGTCGCATTGTGTAAAACACATTTTTGTTTCCTGCAGAAAAAAAGAACCTTTGACATTTATAGATCTTTCACAAATACGTGTTCATTGGTTAAAACCAGAACACTCAACAATTTAAAATTCTGTCGGTTAATTTGTGTATAACTTCCCGTCCTCAGTGGCAAGTATAGAAACCACGAACGGATGCTTAAAAGGGGTGATCTGACAGCATCAGATAGACCAAACAGTGGGAGCCGGAAATTGCCAAAGAAAGTTTTTAATATCGGTCTCGAGTATCGCTCGAATACCAACATTTTCTCTGAAAGCCGCTAAAAAGTAGTAGGACGGACCCCAATCAGGGCCCCGGAAGTGACGTCATATTTACGTGACTTAGTTACGTCATATTTGTTATCAATGTGGCCATCGTGAGCGGCCATCTCGTGACGTCATCCCCATAGTGATAGGTGATTTCCGTGCGCATGCTCGACGCGTGTTGTTGGGGTGACACGTGTTTCCGTCGTCGATTTTGTATACTGGAGGCCGCAATCTTGGATTCTATGGTGGCTCGTGGTTGCAGTATAGCCCAATGGCTTCTAATGGAGCGTGCGTATGTTCCGATAGTGTGTTCGATTGAATAGGAGGAAATCTAATTACCCAAATACACCCGACAATCACTCCAAATCATCAAAACCCGCCGAAACGGACTTTATTTGGTACGGATTCCACGAGATCCCCTGTTCTTGTCCAACAATAAAGCTCGTTCCTTTGTATAAGAGTAAATCTAAACACCCAAATTCTCGGATACTTCCTATTAATCTAGTTCAGATTCCTTCAGAATCCTCCGCTTCTACCTGTGTATGTACAATCTATGTTATTGTTATTGTTTTTGTCTACGAAAGTCTATTCGTTTGTTCCAGAGTATACGATAGTAGGAAAGAAGAGCCTCTCAGTTGGAACAATTTTGTTATTAGTATTATCTTGAGCTTTTCTGGTCTGTTGTAGCTAGCTCTAACCTTTTCCGGGTTCACTTATTGTTTTGAACAGCATAAATCACGGTTCGTTTATTCAGATCATCCAGTCAGTTTACTTTACTGTAACTAACTAACTAACCAATCAGATCACTTCATTCCTTTAAGCCCACCCTCGGTCTATACGCAATTATCTCCCTCAATGAGCAAATACTTCTGCGACTCTTCGAATCATTTCTGAAAAAAAAGATTTTATAATCTAAAAACGGATTATGTAATTGGGGTGCTGAAATACATGGATGATGATTTCATCAAATGAGCTACAGGACCATGAGAGTGATTGCTCAATGAGCAAATGCTCGTGCAACTCTTCGGTTCATTTTAGAAAAAGGAGTTCTGCAACAACAGACGTACCCTAAAAAAATGATTCCATGGAATGTGGGACTGATGTTTGGTGGAATGTGCTTATGTTAAAATACACGATGTGCTCATGCAGCATATAGACACATCGTCCCCTGTGTTCCAATGTGTTCTATGTGCCTATTGGCACATACAACACATTGGAACTCAGGGGACGACATATGATATTTGAGACACAACCAAGTTTTAGTGGGTTTGGGAAGTCACGAGGCTGTGGGCTGGCCAGAACTTACACGAGGCCATGGGACACATTCCCGTCCTATCACAGAGCTTTTGAGTCACATAGCAACCGCGTCACACCATAGAAACCAAAATGGCGGCCGTTAGTTAACAAAATGGACGATGGAAACACGTGTCACCCCCAACAACTCGTGCTCCGCAGGTGCTCATTTTAGAAAAAGGGGTTCTATGTCCTAAAAGGATTCTCTTATTTGGGTGCCGAGAATCATGGATCCTGATTTCATCAAGTGAGCTAAAGAGCAGTGAATTGAACAGTCAATTTGGGGATGCGGTAGCCGAGAGCGTAACGCGGTGCGCTCGGAGCACAAGGTTTGCGAGTTCGAACCCCAGTCGGGGAAACCTAACGTAATGCAATACTGGCGTGGATTCAAAACCACACTGCTCCCCGATAGTGCCATGTTCGGGGGTGGTGCTATGCTCGTCCTATCGGGTGAGAAGAAGAACCCTACTGTGGCAAAAGAGCTGCAGCTCGGCAAAATTCCCCCGACCCCCCCCCCCCCCCCCCTTGTATATTGTGTATATAGTGTACTTCATTACCTGTATAAAGAACCCCCGCAATGAATCAATCAGGGTCCTCCGAAAAATCAACGGAGGAGTGACTGTACAAGCGCATTGAATCGTGCAACTACCGGAATAAGACGGGAGTAAGACGCGAACTGCAGCTTCAGTCTAAACGAAATACCTGAGATGATTCTGATTATGTGGGGTTCTCACAGGGTGCTCCGAAAAATTAACGGAGGAATTTCCATATAACAGAACAGAACATAACAGTATTACCCGGATGACTCGAATCTCATCGAGCAAACAGGTGACTCCTCTTACGACTCTTATGTACACCTGGGTATTGCAGGGTGATGATGTACTATTGGAGGATGGCCCTTAGAGGATATTATAGGAGGATATCTTTTAGGGTTTAGTTATCGCCCCTAACACCTGATCGGCGTCTGGCTTCTAGACCTCAGCATGACCTTCATTGGTCTTATACCACTACTGATGACTTACTCGTAGTCATCATCACCTGTCCTATGATCAACTTCTACTGTAGTCACTCAATAATATAGTGGTCTGCCACCCTTACAGCCTTATACGATTACTATTGACCTGTAGCATTTCTACAGTACAGATATGCTGGCTATCTCGGTCTCGACTCTTTCCTCGATCCAATCTTTAACAGGTTCAATCTGATTATCAGATTACTTCGTTTACCTCAACATGTATCATCTTAAACAGAGTTTATATCCCTTGTATAACATCTATAGACATAGGAAGACAATAGAAAGGATTCCGTAAATGAAATTCCTAGTCGAATTTGTGAAATGGGATTTGACCTAAACCTATGTTTAAAAGGTATTCTTCGATAAAATATATCCTCCAATAGGTATCCTCCAGTAGTACATCATCTTGCCATAGGTGTCCCGCAATACCCAGAAGAGCATAAGAGGAGTCACTATTTGGAATAATTACTCGATGGCTTATTTGCTCGATCAGAGTGGATTTGTTCGAGTAATGACTGTTCAAGTTACTGTTTTTTAGCTCATTTGATGAAATCATGATCCATGTTTCGCGGCACCCCACTAAGAGAACCCCTTTTATTAGCTCACCTGGCCTAAAAAGGCCATGTGAGCTTTTCTCATCACTTGGCGTCCGTCGTCGTCCGTCGGTCGTCGTCCGGCGTCCGGCGATCGTAAACTTTTCACATTTTCATCTTCTTCTCTGTAACGGTGTGAATCAAACTTGGCAGGAATGGTCTGTGGGAGGTCCTCTATAAACGATCCTCATTTTGTTCCCGTCGGATGAAAAACATGGCTTCCAGAGGCATTCTTTGATTCTCGTTGGTGGATTTTCAAAAACCTTCTCCTCTGAAACTGCCAGGCCAAATGTTTTGACACTTCACATAAATGATGACTAGGACCCCCTCTACCACCGATCCTCATTTAATGTTGATTGGGTCACAAACATGGCCGCCATTGCGGCTTACATTTACTGTGAAACCCTATGGGAAATCACATTTTCCTCTTCTTCTCTGGAAAAACGGAGGCGACATGAAAACAAACCTGGCAGGGATAGTCTATGGGAGGTCCTCTACAAACGATCCTCATTTTGTTCCCGTGGGTTGAAAAACATGGCCACCAGAGGCATTCTTTGATTCTGATTGGCAGATTTTCAAAAATCTTCTCCTCTGAAACTGCCAAGCGAAAGTTGCGGCTTATAGTTACTATCGAAACCCTATGGGAAATCACATTTTCATCTTCTTCTCCAGAACTACTGAGCCGACGTGAACCGAACCTGGCAGGGATGGTCTATGGGAGGTCCTCTACAAACGATCCTCATTTTGTTCCCAAGGGTGGAAAAGACATGGCCGCCAGAGGCATTCTTTGATTCTGATAGGTGGATTTTCAGAAATTTTCTCCCCTGAAACTGCCGGGGCAAATGTTTTGATACTTCACATAAGTAATGATTGGGACCCCCTCTACCAACGATCCCCATTTATTGTTGATCGGGTTGTAAACATGGCCACAATTGCGGCTTATAGTTACTATAGAAACCCTATGGGAAATCACATTTTCATCTTCTTCCCTGAAACAACTGAGCTGACGTGAACCAAACTTCGCAGGAATGGTCTATGAGTGGATGGAAATATGTGGCCACCAGAGGCTATATTCTAATGCTTAACCCAATGCCTCTCCTGGCTGCACGAAGACCGGTACTGTCAGCAAAATACTTGTTTTTTGGAGAATCTGGTAAGAGTTGGTTCCAGTTTTCTCCACTGAGAACCGGGGAAAAAAACAAAAATATTGTGTATACAGTACAAGTCCACATAAGCTGTAGCATAACTGCAATAAACTAAGTAAACTGCTGCTACTGCCCTGACAAGATCAGAATCTGACATTTTCTGGAAGCTATTAGTGAGAGCTTTCCAGAAAATGATGTCATCTTCTGATCTTATCAGTGTAGGAAGAGAAAAAAAAAGATACATAATTTTTGGATTATCCTACACAACTTTTTTTGACTTTACTGTAAACCATTTTAACTGTACCTTGATATATGCATCATTAGTCTTCTGGTTTTCCAAACACCAGTCAGCTTCAATCTGATATCAGTATTTTCTGATAAGTAACATGAAAGTTTTTGTTTGTATTCTCTTTCAATCATGTCAGCTTAAATGACAGTAATTATTGTATATTTTTTTTAAGATTTGACAAATATTGGAGTGAAATGTGTTTGACAGTTACCCTTTACCTATCCAAAGCTATTTTGAAAAGAAAATACTGTCTGAGAGAATTGTTCAAAATATTTAACCTTCTTTTACTGATTTTTTTTGTTGTTAAAACAGATTTCATAAATGTGTGCATTTTCAAGAAAATCTTCTTTGAAACTACAAGGCCAAATGGTTTGAAAACTTAGTGTGACTGGTGACTGTAACCCCCTCTACCAATGATCCTCAATGTGAACCAGACTTGGCAGGCATTGTCTATGAGAGGTTCTCTACAACTGTTACTCATTTTATTCTTGTTGCGTGAAAAAACGTGGCCGCCAGAAGCATTCTTTGATTCTGACTGGTCAATTTTGAAAACTCTTCTCCTCTGAAACCACAGGGCCAAATGTTCTGATACTTTGCATCGTTGATAACTGGGACACCCTCCACGACATTCCTCATTTTAATGTTGATCGAATTGCAAACATGGTCACAATTGCAGTGTATAATTACTACAGAAAAAAACCTATGGGAAATCACATTTTCATCTTCTCTCTGGAACCACTGAGCCGATGGAACCAAAACTTGGCACGAATCGTCTATAGGAGGCCCTCTACAAACGATACTCTTTTTGTTCCCGTTGGTTGGACATATGGCCACCAGAGACATTCTATGATTCTGTTTGATGGATTCAAATTTTTTGAAACTTCACGTGATTGAAGATTGGGACACCTTCTACCAATGATCATCATTTTATGTTGATGTCATGTTGCAAACATGGCCACAATTGCAGCTCATAGTTACCATGGAAAGCCTATGGGAAATCACATTTTTATATATAGTTCCAGGTGAGCGATTACAGGCTCTGTAGAGCCTCTAGTTTTTTTCTCTTTTCTTTCAAACTCAACAAAACCATATCATGTCACCTCTCTTTGGAAAGACCTACGTTAAATTTGAAGACGAGCCTGAGGCGCTTCACAGAACCTTCCAGACTAGCAAGGGCATCGCGAAGCACATGTACTCTGCAAAAGCAGTGAAATCGACAGAACAATTTTTATTTGATAGCATTTTTGAATCGATGCTGACGTGCCCCCATAATGGTATAGGAATATTAACAGGGCACCCAACTCGCTTTTCCTCGTCGATGCTCGGTGGTTCTCTCCGGGTACTCCGGCTTCCTCCACCCGTAAAACTGTCACGGTCACGATTAGCCATTGTGCATAAGTATATGACTTTACACATAATAAATAAATAAATAAATAAATAAATAAATAAGCCGCTTTTCGAAAACGATAGCTCTCATCTCCATTATACCCCCTCAAATCTGATTCACATAACGTATCCAACAGTATCCGGAGTTAGTGGAAAGGGAGGAATCAATAAGATTTATAGTGGTGTATTACACGACCGTTGGGTGTTCTTGGGTTGTTCATAATAACTGGGAGAATCACAGAAAAGTTCGAAAAAACATTTAGTAGGATGCTGTTCAGCGGAAAGTGCGTTTCGAGCGACGATTCTCTGATTTATTATGAAAATTCGAGGTGTCATTGTCTTTGGAGGGCAGATTCAAATATTAACCGTATACCTTTACACTACTGAAGTGTAATGATGCGTTCAACAGCCATAGACATATCGAGTTTATCGATTGGGGTAGGCCGGAGGCATGTTTACCAGCGTTCGAAGGCAAGTATACCAGCATCGTGCTCCGCGCCTAACAAGACACCCAACTCGCGTTTTCTCGTCGATGCTCGGTGGTTCTCTCCGGGTACTCCGGCTTCCTCCACCCGTAAAACTGTCACGGTCACGATTAGCCGTTGTGCATAAGTATGTGACCTTACACACCAATAAATAAGTAAATAAATAACCCGCTTTTCGAAAACGATAGCACTCATCTTTATTGTACCCCCTCAAATTTGATTCACATAACGTATCCAGCAGTATCCGGTGTTAGTGGAAAGGGAGGAATCAATAAGATTTATAGTGGTGTATTACACGACCGTTGGGTGTTCTTGTGTTCATAATAACTGGGAGAATCACAGAAAAGTCCGAAAAACATTTAGTTGGATGCTGTTCAGCGGAAAGTGGGTTTCGAGCGACGATTCTCTGATTTATTACGAAAATTCAAGGTGTCATTGTCTATGGAGGGCAGATTCAAATATTAACCGTATACCTTTGCACTACTGAAATGTAATGATGCGTTCAACAGCCATAGACATATCGAGTTTATCGATTGGGGTAGGCCGGAGGCATGTTTACCAGCGTTCGAAGGCAAGTACACCAGCATCGTGCTCCGCGCCTAACTACGTTTCCGGGACACAAAACAGCGCAGACGACACGGAACAGGGGCGAACCGCTGACCTTTCGATCTCAAGATCACTGCGCTAATAAATATGCCACGCCCCGCCTTCCCGACCTTTATAGGATTGTGCACTCGATTTACGTACCTGAAGCGGTCACGCTTATCTGTTGTGCAGAAATATGTGACCATAACTGGTTGAGGGTAGATTATTTTTGATGGTCCTAATTTGTTATTCAAAAATTGTTTTATTACAAATTATTCGAGTGTCTACAGGTACTCTCCAATAATTTGTAATAGAACAAATATATATGAATAATAATATTTGCGTTTGACTGAATATGAGTAAGGAAAACATTCGCCTTTGCTCGGGTACCCTAATTTTTTGGAAAGCCCTGATAGTGGCTTCTTACACTCAACCAGTTATTTATTTATATTTATTTATTGGTGTTTAAGGTCGCATACTTATGCACAATGGCTAATCGTGGCCGTGACACTTTCACGGGTGGAGGAAGTTGGAGTACCCGGAGAGAACCACCGAGCATCGACGAGCAACTGTCAGCTCCTCAACATTCTAACTTTGTTCAAGCTCTGCTCGAGCAAGGTTACGGCGGTTGAAGACATATGCACCATCAACGTGCAGTACACCTTAGTACACGGCGTCATCGCGCCCCTATGTAGGCAACCAGGATAAAGTTCCTTGCCTGAGGACACAACGCGGGTCGTCCCGGATGGGGACCGAACTCGAGACCTCTAGCATGAAAGTCCAAACAGTCTACTACTGAGCCACCGAGCTCCCACTCAACCAGTTAAACACCAATAAATAAACGCGTGTCTGAAGCGGAAAGATAAAGAAGATATCTAAGCGATTTGATTTTATGTGCATATAAATGGAATTATGCTCGTTACCCAATTCTTGTGCATTCGAATTTATCAGTCTCCGTGAAAATTGCAATGGATTTTTTAATACTGTAATTACCCTGTTAACATGAATTAGTACTCCAGCATTGTGCAGAAACATTTCACTCCGTCATAATTTCGCATTATCACTGTGTGGAATTTCAATGTATGACGGAAAACCACACACGTCACTCACTGGATTTATTGATAGACTGTGTCTGTGTCTGGATGGAGTGTGGTGTGTGTTAGGTAGGGTGTGTGCGCTAGAGCTGAAACGGTTAACCAATTAATCGATTAATCAATGATCAACATCTTGATCGAGCCAAAAGGTAATTGATCGATTAATCGTTACTTTTGAACTACTGTATTATATAGGTTAACAAAGGAACAAACTTGCTCCAAAACAGGCAAACATTGTCACACTCACTCACATCAATCATCTGAGACAGAGTAAAGCATGAAAATTACTTGCTGACATACTTGTTTACTTGCATGATCATCATACTGTATCAGTGGCTGGAAATGGTCATCCCTAGCCCTTTACCCATTGCGGTTAGCAGACGATACTTTCAAAATAAAATCATGAATTACTAAAAATTTTCAATTTTTGTCTCAAAAAGATAGCTTATCACCCCTCATTGGAACGAGCTCAACGAGCTCGTTCCAATGAGGGGTCATACGCTATGTTTTTGAGACAAAAATTGAAAATCTAAATTTGAATGGAGATTTTTGTATATAAGTCTAGTCGGTTTTGTTTATTACGTTGGGTAAAGGGTTCATGCTGTAAATCATCAACTACATCTCTTGTGTTTCCTTGCATTCATTGGTCACGTGCACTTTTTGACTACACATCAGGTTCACTAACGTGACAACCAGGTCTGAAAATACATTTCTGACATTTGGAGAATGAGGTCCCCAGAGGGTGAATTTGATGAAGCTATCCCATACAGTGGGCCAATTTATCCCCTGGGTACCTCTTTCTGTTTAGTTTTGAGACCCTGATTCAGACTGAGGTTCACAGAGGGTAAATTTAGTGGTGCTACCCTACTATACGGGGTAGCATTACTAGGTTCACTCTCTGGGGACCTCAGTTTGCAGATGACAGTTTGCTAATTTTCTGGCTTGGTGACAACCGTTACTTATTCGCAGTTCCTTATTCGGCATTCGTTATCAACCAATTTTGGTTGATAAGGAATGTCGAATAAGGAGCAGCGAATATGTAACGGTTGTCACGTGCTTCAAGTATCCTTTCTGATATTTGTTGCTCGTTTCGACATCTCGACTTTAACCACAGTAACAAGCACTGCACCCCGGTCTCCTCCCTCCCTCCACTCACCGCACCACACAGTCGCTTTGTATTCTATTGATGTTTCTTCTAGTATTGAGGCACAGTGGCTCATCACAACAGCTTTTAAGAATAAAATGATATTATTAGATATACATAACTTGATACCCCCTAATAAATACTATAATTATAACAATTGTTTATAATTCTAATTGTAGTATTTATCTAGTTATGTTTATCAAATAAAATTATTTCTTTCTTAAATAATTGTTGTAACGAACCCCTGTGGTTAGAGGGTGGGCGTAATTGTAATCGGAGAAACACAATGCAAGCGATTTCGGTTACTGGGTTATTTTCTTCAAACAGTCATGCGAGTGTATTTTTACACTTAACATTAAATAGGTTAGATTCTAATCAGTTGCTGTTATAACAGGATGTATTGTGACCGAAATAACTTCCATTACATTTACGACTGTAAGAAGATATTGTATCCAGTCCAAGGCAGGAAAACCTCTGCGGCCAGGGGCCGGAAAAATATTGCGTGAACATAGGTGGGGAGGGTGGGTGGGTGGTCAAGTGCCAAAGAAAATGTGCGTAAACAGTTAATGCATTGTTTTCCTGTTTCACTGTTATGGCATCTTTTGTGCCCCATTTGAACAGTAACAAAATGTCACCAGTTGACCATAAAAACCCTTTTAGAAGCATCATTAACAGAAGATACCCCCGTAATGTGAAACATATTGGATAATTCAACACAAAACTGAATTGAGGACAGGAGTTATTGTCCGGTATTGAACGGGGAAAAAAATGTCCGACAATTTTCTCCTGAAGTCTACAAAAATATCCATTCACAATCGCAACATAATTGATTCATATTCGAGGATTTTTTTATGGCACATTCTTTTAATACTTTTGTACGTCTTATACCGTACGAAATCAAACAGCGCGTTGATACTTTTGTACGTCTTATGCCGTACGAAATCAAACAGCGCGTTGATACTTTTGTACGCCATATGACGTGCGAAATCAAACGGCGCGTTGATACTTTGTGGTCATTTGTTTTGTTATTATTTTTCGATTTTTTAAAGTTTTAACCTCAATTCTTATTTTCGCCTGAATAGTGCCCAGTGACAACCGTTGAGCCAAATGTTATTGCAGCTTAAAATACTCATATAATCCTGCTGTCAAGACTTCTTAACTGGTTGAGTGCTAGAAGTCACTATCAGGGCTTTCAAAAAATGAGGATACCAGAGCAAAAGCCAACACTCTCCTTGTTTATATTTCATATTCAGTCAAAGACAAATAATATTTTGTTTTTATAAATTTGTTTTATTACAAATTATTGGAGAGTGACTGGGCACTCTCCAATAATTTGTAATAAACCAAACATTGATAACAAATTCAGACCACTAAAAATACTCTCGCTCTCAACCAGATAATCACTAATATGAAAAATATCTTGTTATTTATACTTTCCGACGTTTGACGTCTCATTTTGAAAAACACGTTGAAGAAACTGAATTCCCAGTGACGTTTGAACGTCAGGATAATTGAAGTCTCATGAAGCATAGTATATTTATACCATGATTACCTCTTCTACTATACATGAAAAGCCTATGACATAAATTTTAGCTTTACACACCAGCCGTGATGAACACGTCGCCAATGGTATTTCAGTAGGTAAAGTTTACACCTACAGTGGAACTACATCCAAGTTGCCCTCTGGTGACCCCGATCTGAATACAAACTTTTCAAAATTTATCGCTCGTCGCCCCACGAAGATTGAAATGAAAGTGGCACTTATCTATTACGTCTTTAAATGAGTTTAGCTCACAAGATACCCACAAATTAACAAACATGTGTTGTCTCATGTTTATAAAGCATCCACAACTCGAAATAGTATGTCATCGTGTTATTAATATAAAGAAGCCCCCTGATTTTCGTGTGTGTTTTTCATTTCGTTTCGGCGATACATTTGACAGCGGAAGAACCGCCCACCGGCGATGATGTGAACAAAAACAGATTCGCACGTGTGTGTTCGGCTGCTGCTCAGTGAATATCTAGAAAAAACAATAACGAGATTTGTTGAATTGCGGCGTTAGTAACTATGTTTGGTGGGTTTACTTGTGCCAGCGATCCAGAAGATATTTGCCACGATGATATTCTCATGGGAGAATTTGACATTCAATTCAGTATTGACAATAATGAGCAACCTTTGAAGTCTGGTGATGTTAATAGTGCTAATACTGACATTGACAGTCCTGTCCCTGAAGCTATGAATGTTACAACTGCAAGCAAAATTTCAATCCTCACTCTGTGTGACAAAACATTAAAAATACAGCCATAACGCAGTGGGTAGGCCTATATTACAAGTACTAATACTGACACTCAAAATCCTGTCCCTGAAGCTATGAATCCTACTACTGCAGGCAAAATTTCAATCTCTACTTTGTGTGACACTAGTAACACTGCTCAAGAAATGTAACTACATCATCAAGAATATATAACAAGACATGACCCCCCTTGTAATGTTCCTGGATTGACTATCCACCAAACCGAACCAAATGAGACAGACACCGTTCCTGCCCAGCTTCTGACTGAATTCCCAGCAGAAAATGCTTTGAAAACTGATAATCAGTCAATGTTAAGCAGGTTTAAAGATTTTTCCAACGAAAACGTTGAAAACTTCATTACGGACCAAGAGAGTAGACATACACTCAAGAAATCTTTGCACGACTTAAAGCTGTTTAAAAAGTTTGGTTAAAGGTTTAAATAGCGATCAATACTGGAAATTTGGCCCCACAGTGAACATGGCTCGAAATCAAAGCCATCCTTACGTCGTACACTGAGAATATAATTAGCGATCAGAGGATCTAAATTCTTCACTGATATCTCGTGGAGTTCACGGTTTTCTGACTTCTTTGATAATTTTTTTTTTTTATTTAATCTTATTTGTTTTACAAGGATTGGCGAACAAGTTATGCAACTTATATTAACACCTCTCCTTGGCCCACTGGCGTAGGTTTGTGTGATGACCTTCATGGCGGCAAAAAGAAGTCAGAAAACCGTGAAATCCACGAGATACCAGTGAAGAATTTAAATCCTCTGATCGCTAATTATATTCTCAGTGTACGACGTAAGGATGGATGGCTTTGATTTCGAGCCAAGTTCACTGTGAGGCCAAATTTCCAGTATTCGAGCTCGTTCCAACGAGGGGTCACATGATATGGTTTTGTTGACATTTTTTGAAAAATTTGAAAAAATGATATTTAAAATAATAAATTTTGATATCGTCTGCATTGGGTATAGGGTTAAAACGGCATAAATATGGAACATCCTTCATGAACAAGTCTGACGATGCATTCGACACCACCCGTAGAGCGCTGACAGATAAGCAAAAGCAGTTGAAGAGGGCTGGAAAAGGGAACAGGCCCCAAAAAGCTGAGCCGATAAACGATCACGAAATCAATCTACTGCATGTACCAGAAGGAATTCTTGGGGAATCAACGCCTAAGTCGATCCTAAACACTATATAGCTTAACAATGCACTACACTTTGGCTTACGCGATGTTAGTGAGCCCTATAACATGGAATGGGGCGACATAACTATTAATACAACCAGCGATGGCAATGAATATCTTGTTTTGAATGAGCGTCAAACTAAAACGCGCGCTGGTGCCAACCTTCGGAATGTTCGCGAAACTACGCCACGCAAGTACAACAGAGGTGAAAACAATGAGCGAAATGCAGTGTCCAAGTTTTCGAACTTGTGTATATACAAAAGTATGAGAAGGGCATGGGTCTCAAAAATGTCATGGAAAAAAATATGCTGCAAAGGGTGGGTGGGCACCCCCCCCCCCCCCCCCCCCACTACGGTTATATTATTTTTGAAGTAGCTTGTAACTCTTCGGCTCACCTCAGGTGTTCTCGTCTTCAAAAACTATCTACACTATGACGTATCTAATAATTTCTACGTCTCACTTGAATCCTACCCGGGCTTCGCGCCGTGGTAAGCCCGACGGGTGGCTTAGAAGGTTTAAGATATATGCAACTGCAAATATGTTAGGATTGAACGCGATGGCTCAGTGGTTACGGTATTGGACTTCAAACCGAAAGATTCACGATTCGATACCCGCCAGGGGGCACTGCGCTGTGTCTTTGGGCAAGGCACTTAATCCCGATTGCCCACATGGGGGCACGGTGGCGCTGTGTACTAAAACGTACTGCACGTCGATGGTGTTCTTGCCTTAATCCAATGCTAATCCTGCTTGTGCTGGGTTGGTACTATGAGGAGTACGACATTACTCGTTGCTGCTCGGTGGTTCTCTCCGGGGACTCCAACTTCCTTCACCCGTAAAACTGTCCGACACGAGGTGACCCTGGCTGTCGATGGTGTCGTTAAACTCCAATAAATAAATATTACTTTAGGTGCTCGAGAGAAAGTGGACCTCACTTTCCGATAAGGTGCGCCATACATGTATGCGCATGAGGGGGTTAGCGCACTAAGAAATTCTAGAACTGTTCCGCGCATAATTGGATTGATATGTTTTGAGTTGCAATACCGCTTCGCAAGTACTTTTCCGAGAAACCCCCTCTTCCTACTGTCAATCCTTAATAAATAATACATTCCGCAATCGTTAGGACGAGCGAGTGACACTCCTTCTCTTTGTTACCTAAAAATACTCAACGAACCCGGATGTGAGTCCGAAAGAGTCTATTGCGTACAATTTTACACGCGACAAATGTCTGTAAAGTAACCGCAGTCACTTGTACCGGCATTCAAACCGTTATAACTCATGGGTGGGCCAGGTAGGGATGGGCTTAACCATTCTCTCCACTTCTCGTCCACCACATTATCATGAAAAAGCACATGCCACAATGTTCGAAAAAAGTAAATTGACAGTCTTTCGTGAAATGATGTGATAATCCGACGCTTATCTGTCGCCCCCAGCGTCAACCACTATGGGTCTTGATTTGATTTTCTTCCCGGGGCCAGGTGCTCGGACATCCTCCCTCATCCTAACTTGTCACTTCGCGGTTTAGGAGCAACTGCTGACATAGAGATATGCCAGTTGTTTAACTTGTTTTCGGAGGCGGACAAACAGGGGTTGCTGCCCTGGCCAAAATTAGGTGCCGTTCTATTCCCATATATCGCTAATTATTACTGGATGGCTGGTTTCACACCTGGATGTCATTGCTTTTTTCACATATCTTACTATATTTTCCGTCCCAAGAGATTCCGCTCCGGGCGATCACCCCCACCCTGACCCCCCCCCCCCCCCCCCTTTTTCCTGTTGACCGCCACTGGTTGTTTTGGGATTGTATAACTGTTTCAGTGTCCATGGCTACAACTAAGCAATGAAAGATGTTTTTTTCTGGAAGATTTCTTGTAGCAGTATAATAACACTTTACCCAACGCACGCGATATCAAAATTTATTATTTCAACCCTTTACCCAAAGTAACAGCCAAAATCGGTCAGCGCTAGTAGTATAGCTCGTATGTTTGAGGGATAGGTTGGGGGATCTCATCGGGGGATCTCATGTGACGTCATAGTCACGTAACCCAGTGCCGCCATGTTGTGTTGTCATGGTAACCCGCGTGAGCGGCCATGCTGTGACGTCATCTCCATATCAAGCAATCTCATTGGTTAGTTATAATTTATATAAATGATCTAGATAAATGAAACAACAAGAGTACTTGGAATAGGGTCAGAACTAACAAGAATAGACTAGAATAGCTAAATATAGTAATAAGCAAAGCTGTTCCAGTTAATAGGCTCTTCTACGCTATTGGAGTATACTCTAGAACAAAGAAACCGGGCCAGATAGACGAAAAGTATTGCATATATAGATAGAAGCAGAGAATTCTGGGTAATGACCAAAGGAACGTGTCTTTTAATGGGAACAACGTCATGGGATAGGGATCCAAAAAGGGAATCTGGGCGAATTCAAAGCCAGAACATCACTCCTGTTCAATCGAACGCACCCCTTATACCCCCTTAGTACTATGGCACTACGTGCTAAGTCAATAAAACCAATAACATGGGAAATCCGTATCAAATAAAGTCAATTTCGGTGATTTGGGGTGGATTTTGGTGATTTGGAGGGATTGTCGGGTTGTTTGTGGTAATCAGATTTACTCTTCTACAAAGGAACACACCCCCGAACATACCCCTGTCTTGTTAGAAGCCATTGGTAACATAGCAATCACGTGCTACTATAGAAACCAAGATGGCGGCCTCCAGTATACAAAATGGACGACGGAAACACGTATCGCCATAACAACACGCGCTGCGCATGCGCACTAACACCACGTATCACTATGGAGATGACGTCACAACATGGCCGCTCACGCTGGTTACCATGACAACACAACATGGCGCCACTGGGTCACGTGACTATGACGTCACATGAGATCCCCCGATGAGATCCCCCAACCTATCCCTCAAACATACGAGCTATACTACTAGCGCTGTTCACAAAAATCACCATCCAATTTTCATTATTTTGCACTTTTTGTCACAAAAACATAGCTTATGACTGTTCATTGGAACGTTCCAGTGAGGGTTCATAAGCTATGTTTTTGACGCGAAAAATGAAAAATGAAAAAAAATAATTATTCAAGAATTTTATTTTCCTTTTGTGTTAGGTAAAGGGTTAAATATTTTTTTTTAATTTTTAAAAAAAATCCATAAAACAATGTCACTTGATCCCCTCATTAGAACGAGCTCGACGAGATCGTTCCAACGAGGGGTCAATTGATAAGGTTTTGTTGAATTTTTCTGAAAAACAATATTTTTTCTAGTGTTCAATTTGTATATTACTAGGTCGGACGCGACCGATTTGCTAGGTAAACTGCTAATGAGACCACATGCAGATACTCTTCAATATATTTCAGTTTTTAACAAAAAGCAATACATGTATCTCAAACTAACTTTTCGTTTATTACCAATGTCGTTATTGCTCGAAAGTTGACCTCAATGAAAAGAACGTGTGATTCAGTTTGCCTGCTAAAATTAATCCAATACTTGATCGGTTAATATACTATTGTTCAAATCCTTGGAAACCGTAATTCATGTGTATGTTTACATTATAAAATTATGACTGCAAGCAGTACTTGAAGTAAATTTAGTTCCGTAAAATGTCTCATGTGAATGCTAAACATTGAGTTCAAGTGTCCTCGTGAAAAGAAGGATTTCCATTACCCTGGTTTCGTCCTCCTTTATTTAGTTTATTCTTCTCTCAGTTCTTTTACGATACCTGTCAATAAAGCTAATCTTCAACACGATGCTTCATTCCCTAACCCCTACAGATCGTCTTGGACAACATTTATACTCTCCGACATTAATCGATGGAATCGCACTCAAATTTTCGGATACGACCCGGAGCTTCTTTCATTGAACATTCCCTGAAAACTTGTGATTATTGATTAACAAAAGTGACCGTGGGCAAAACTGCCCACGCGAGGGTTTCGATCTTTCCGCGGCGGCTGTGCTGTAACCAGGTATGTAAATAGTGGCGTTGCCATGGGGTATGTCAGTAGGGGCGTAGCCACGGGACGTGGGGTGAGAGACCCCCACCCTCACCCCACACACACAAACATACACACTCTTTTCATGGAATATGTCAACCTTCTCACACAGTCTTGCCTGAAATCCAAAAGTGGTTCATTTACTTTGACCCTGGTAATTCTATCGCTATTTTGCTAAAACTTTGTCTGTGTACTTAAGTCTTAAAAAAGTACCCGAGGTGCTCCATTTGGAATGAAAAAGTGCATCTTCTCCAAGGGGTCTTGGACCTTCATCTATAGATGTTACACATTGCGGACAAGCACACAAGCACATTTCGGTACGACCAACATACTGCCTGTCATATGTCAGGTACCCATAATCCACTAGGTCAAACAACTGTATAGAATGAGGAAGATCTGATTAAACTTATTAAGGATTTGGTCGGGGGAGAATTCGAGACACTGTTAAACATAGCTAGCAAGCCTTCAATAAAGCTAAGTAAGTAGTAATTCTACAAGGCATCATTGATAGTAGAAGATTTGTACTGCTTGAATGCAATGGAAGCTGATTATAGGACACATCCTGGTGACTATGAATAAGTCAACAGCGGTGGTCTAGGAGCCACAAATTTCATGGTTCTGTCTGGAACCCACAGACGAACAGGTGCTAGAAGCAATATAGGAGCTGTGTATGCTGCATGTAGAAGGTGGGGGTAATATATGAGCCATACATGAGCTAGGGGCTATATAGGTGTCAAATACGTGCAAGTGTTGTGCGAACATTGTCCACTAGCACACAAGCTCATATCGGAACTGCCAGCATGTGCATATGTACTGCATGTTATGTGGACACACTGTTACGCGTTGTGCATGAGAACACAAGCAATCTCGGTGTCGGAAACCAGGGCTTTTTCGTTGCTGGGGGAAATAGATTCACGCCGCGTATTCAGCCAAACTCAAGGAGTGTCGCCTGAATCCGTGCGTGATGTCTCACCGTGACGAACCCGCCCGTTTCACTTTTGTTGGGGTGGTTCTTATCCTGAAAGGGTTAATAACTTTTCCTTGAAAAGCATAAATCAACAGGGGTTCACTGAAAACAACAATTTAATACATATATAAGAAAAATAAATATGATAATTGGTGACTTACATGGAATCCATAAGAATAAGAATACAAAACATCAATCACCCCCTTCCCACAGTTTTTGAGTCACTTGCGGACCCGCATTCTCTGTTGTCGCTGGTTTTTTCTCCTCTTCGCTGATATTGGTTCCTTGTTCGCCTCTTCTCTTCACCCTTTCACTGCTGTCGTACGGCCACTAGCGTATTGTCACTTTATCGGACGCCTATGCTCTAACAGGTGACGGAATGTCGCTTCACAACTGCCGTCGCACGGCCACTAGCTTATTGTCACTTTACCTGACGCTTTTCACACAAGCAGTCGCCACCAATGGGGTTAAACTACCCCCTTAAGTTTGTCTCAGAATAATGTCCATACAGGCAAAGCCTACTCTGCTAAAGTATGGATCGCCTTCTAAAATAGGCAATGCCGTATACCTAAATGCAAATAACTCCCTGAGCTCGTACTTCGTGTTTCTGATCCTATTCTCACATATGGCCACCGATTTGGCCCGCGATTGCTCCTGTTCTAAATACGAGCTCTGTGGCTCCCCTACTTCACAATGTGCCTATACTTTCGCACCGATGCAGCACCTCCTCTAACCTATGGCATGGAACATCCCCATCTACTCGCAACGACCCACAGCCTTGCACACCTTCCGACTGGAATTGGCTGGAATTAATTTTTCGAGAGAAATCCCCCGATTTTTATTTGGATAGCCTGAACATTAATTCTCAGTTTAATAGCTTCTCTTGAACTTGGCCGCTTAGATCTATCTTAGTTTAACACTCGCTTTACAGTTCCTTTGAAAGACTAGCACTTTGTTATCTTTTGACATTCCTGAGACAGGCTAGCTGCGTAATATGGGTGTGTGTCCAGAACATATGGGATGTACTGTTTTCTACAACGACCACATATTAAGTGGCCATAATTACGAAGATAACAATTATGGGAGAGAACTGATTTGATCAGTTATCGGATAGCCCATGTGGCGTTCAACAAATGCGCCCAAATGGACATTAAATTTCATGCTTAATTACTAAAGTTTGAGTTATTGATTGCCTGTTCAAGTGACAAATCGGTTCTCGGGGTCCGTGATATAAACGCACATTCTTACACTTTGGCCCGAACGAGAAAAATTATCAAAGATTTATACACTTTTATACAACAAAATCGCAACTTTTAGCTATCACATTGACACTCAGTACGATCAACAGATTATTTCTTATGTATAAAGTACACTAGCATGCACTAGGTTAAGGAACTGTGTTAACTGAGACAGGTTTTTGACGAATGGAGCGATCTGAGTGAACTTTTTAAACACTTGACCTAAGGCAGATTCGAGACATGGTCGGACATAATAGAGCTTGAAGTCAGTAGTAATGTTACAAGTCTACAAAGGTAGTAGAAGACTGTAGTTTGGGCTATATCTCAACCACAACATAATGTATAAATTCAACACCAGCCATTTATTTATACAAAGCTCTGTTGGCCATTGAACAGGAATCACACATCAAGAATTGGTTACTTGGCTTTATCATATCAGATAAACAAAACTATATTACCCCATTGAAGAAACAGTGGGCGTTTACGATGTACTCGGTCTGATGAATTGGCTTAGCCATAGTATGACGTTTTTGTGCATGCGATTATTGACCCGAGTTTTGTAATCGAAATTTGAAGGTCCCGTCACGGACCCGTCGCGATTCCGTCGCGATCCCGTCATGAGCCCTTTGGCCTCTCCTTGTCTCATGATACTACCCCGCCCTCTTTTGTCATCTCGACGGGGTCTGTAGCGTGAAATTTAAATAATATTTGGCATATGTTGCTCACACGAGACTTACTTTGTTCAACGTATTGATGACACTCCAAACAGATACGAAAAGTCACCACAACCGTAGCTTTATGCTTTCACCGGGTAGTTCCACACATTGTGTTAACATCTTGAAGTTTTCAAGGGAAATTAACTACTTATTGATTGAAATATTTAGAACTGGCAAAGGAATGAATACCTGTGTATCTTTGTAAAGTAAAGGCATGTCACATTACATAAAGAGTCGTTAACCCTTTACCCAACGAATCGGCCGCATTCGCCCGCGCAATATGCAAATTCAGCAGTTGAAAAAATATTATTTTTCAAACAATTTCAACAAAACCATATCATATGACCCCTCGTTGGAACGAGCTCACTAACGACGGGTCATATGATATGATTTTGTTGAAAAGTTTTGAAAAATTTGAAAAAAATGATATTTAAAATAATAAATTTTGATTTCGTCTTCGTTGGGTAAAGGGTTAACGAGCAAATTTTCACAAAAAAACTGAGTAAACAAATAGCCCATGGCAGCGTCGAATTCTGAACAGAATTAGACTGATGGCCTGCGAGCTTGCACAAAGAGTTCTGAAGTTTGTGAGAAAATGTGTACGAGTTAACCAGACACTTAGATTAAATCCTGGTGGAGGGGTTTTGTTTTCCCCATTGTTATCACAATCTACTTTACATCTAAGAGAGAAACTTCAACATTGGTGTCTGTATAAAATTTATTAGTGTAGAGTTGCCATTTATTTTTAATCATCAGCTGGTAATTACAAGATACCAAGTTGTATTTACAAGATTCTAAACTGTAATTACAAGATAAGAAAGTTCAATTACCATCTACTAACTTGTAATTCAAGTTATTATTTTGTAATTGAGAGGAATTATATTGTAATTTCAATTTAGCTAACTTGTAATTACAATTCACTAATTTGTAATTACGATTTACTACTTTGCTATTACAATGTACTAACATATGATTAATATATACGAACTTGTAATTACAAATTAGTGTATTTCCATGTTGTGTTCTGAAGGTATGCTTCGTTATCTGGTATGGTAGTGCTGGATGGTAGGGCTGTCACGATTAATCGATCAATCGATTGTCGATCGATCATGCCGAAATCGATTAGTATTTTTCGTTGTTAAAGAATCGGTAAATTTTACCCCGTTTTAGACGTTTGAAAATTAAAAAAAAATTGATGAAAAAACTATTGTATCTAACGGTAAAAGGTCAAGAACGTCGACGTTAAACCCCAAGAAGCCGTTAGAAGCAATTGTCTTTTAGGTGCTTTCAAAGCTTTAATGTTCTGAACTTTTGAACCGTCAGTGTAATAATCAAGACCGGTCGTCAGTTGCGCAGTTCGCAAATGACGATCGGTCTTGGTTATTACACTGACGGTTCAAAAGTTCAGAACATCAAAGCTTTGAATGTACCTAAAAGAGGATCGTCTTCGTTGTTTACTTGAGGTAGGTCATCTGACTTGAACTTCATTTTTAACGACTTCAAAGAGAGGGGGGTGGAAGCGGGGGGGGGGGGGGGGGGGTCATCTGGGTACAATTAATCGATTATTATCGATTATTTGCGACGATTAATCTATTCCTAAAAAATCATGACAGCCCTACGGGATGGAATGTCTGTATCCATCTTCGTTTAATGTTAGCTCTTGTTACCAATTCCTTACCTTATGCTTTTTAATATCATATCGTGTCTATGGATGGTACGCATTAGGTAACATGGTGTCATGGGGTATGTTTTGTTGTCTAGTGCGGTACCATAGTACTGTTTTCCTGTACCCTGAGCCATTTTTGCCTTGGGAGCACCTGTTTGCTGAGTGATATAAGTTACAGGACGTTTACTTGCCAAGTATAGCGTTATGTGAGGCGAAGTGAGATTAATATTATGCGAGGCCGTAGGCCGAACCTAATATTGGTGGCACTGGTGAAGTATTGGCAGTAGTTAATGTGGTAGTGCTTGATGCAGTAATCCTTGGTGCAGTAGTGGGTGGTGTAGTAATTGTTGATGTAGTAGTTGTGGGTGGCATAGAACTACGACACAAACCATTACTACTACAACGCTAACGATTAATACATCACCCACCGTAACCACTACTACGATAAACGAAACTGTGGGTACGACACCGACCATAACCACACAAACAACCACAACGACGGTAACAACAATTATATTCACCATCTACTACAACACCAACCACGACAACATCGCTCAGACAACTACTAAATTTGCAACAACAGCCATTTTAACTACAGCACCAACCTCCAGAGTAGTGTCTTAGTGTCTGGTAATTATAATTTAGATAAATATAGAATATACCCAAAGTAGCTTGGTGTACCAAATGTTCACCACGAGTGGTGAAGTGGTGTTAACGGCGCGCGGTTAACACCACTTCACCACGAGTGGTGAACATTTGGTACACCAATCTACTTTGGGTATATTTTATTTATACCATGATCGTCAGATAAATAAGAGTTCAAATGTTAAATTAATCAATATTCACACTGGCGAATCTGTTTTTCGTTATGAGCACCGGTGGGCGGTACCTGCGCTGGCAATTTTATCGTCGAAACGAAATAGAAAACGAAACGCGCAAATCACGGAGCCTTTTTCATTTTAATAACATAATAACATACTATTTCGAGTTATGAATGCTTTAACATGAGATAATGTATGTTTGTTAATTGTTGGTAACTTATGAAGTAAACTTATTTAAAAACGTAATTAATAATTGCCGGTTTCATTTCACTCTTCGCGAGGCGACGAGCGATAAATTTAGACAAATTTACATTCAGGTCGAGATCACCAAATGGTGAACTTGAATGTAGTTCCACTGTAGGTGTAATTTTTAACTATTGGAATCCAATTGCTGGCGTGTTCACCACGGTTGGTGTGTGAATCTAAAATTTATGTCATAGGCCTTTTATATGTAGTAGAAGAGATAATCATGGTATAAATTGTTGTTACAAATTAGTAAATTGTGATTACAAGTTACTAAATTGCAATGACAATTTAGCTAAACTGTAATTACAAATTAGTATATTGTATTTATAAGTTAGTTTAACCCTTTAACCAACGTAACGGCCAAAACCGGCCAGCGCTATTCTCAAAAATCGACAATTAATTTTCATTATTTTTTCATTTTTTGTCTCAAAAACATATGTTATGACCCCTCGTTGGAACGAGCTCGCTGAGCTCGTTCCAACGAGGGGTCATAATCTATGTTTTTGAGACAAAAAATGAAAAAAATTAGTTATTCAAAAAATTCTTTTGCAAGTGTCGTCTGCTTTTCATGTTAGGTAAAGGGTTAAATTAAATTACAATTAGTAAATTGAAATTTCTTTTTACTCAATTGTAATTACAGGTTAACTAAATTAAAATTACAAGTCAGCTAAATTAAAATTACAAGATAGAAACTCATAATTGCAAGACATAAGTTGAAATTACTAGTTAGAAATTTGACATTACAGTGTAGTATCTTATAATTTCAATTTTATCTGTATCTTATAATTACTCGTATACTAACACCAGTTGGTATCTCGTCATTACAAGTTGATAAGGGAAGGGCACGGCGGCTCTATGCTGCCTTTGTTTTGCTCCAAGTGTCAGTCCTAAATCCATTTGAGACTTAAGGTTGCAATTTTTGCAAAGTGTTTGAGGTTTGCAAGTATTCGTCTAGGGGAGAGGCTTCTCCTTTTCGATGGTTTCCGAAAGAGACGACATGTCGGGTATCATTGTGAGTATCGCGTGTGTTATCATGGCAGCCCTCGTGGTAAACATATTGTGACATCATTAACATTGTGTTAAATGATATTATTACCACTTTGCAGGGCGTTTCCTACTGCATTAATGTCGATTTAACGGGCAATCATATCCTCTACTGCTCGGTAGTCACGTGATAGGAGGGCCGCTAATGGAAAACAAAATTCATTATCGGCCCTCTTGTCACGTGACGTCGTTTAGAATTGAAAATTTAGAAATGAGGCGAGAACTCGCAAGGAAAAGTTGATGCTTTCGCATTGTTGCGGTCTTGTTGGTCGACAGCAACAGAAACAAATGACACGTGGCCATGTTGTCAGTTGTAGCCATTTTCCATGGCAACTGATTCGTCATCTTTATTGCGTGCATTACCTCCCTCTCTGGAAGTGGAAGACGGAATTTTTTAAAACTCTCTCATCGTCTCGATTACAAATTACGTAGTGGTAATAATAGTAATAACATGATTGTTGTCGGGCATAATGGTTCGTGAGCGGCCCTGCATCGATGTTGATCAGCCCTTGGGCTTATTAACGGCCCTCGACTTTAATAAACCCTCGGGCTGTTCAACATCGATGCAGGGCCGCTCACGAACCATAATGCCCTCCAAAATCATGTTATTGTTATATTAGTGAGACAGCACAGTGCGTGATGTTAGGTCGATACGTATTTCCCTTGGTAACTTTGTTTCTATACACTACGGCCGCCGTGGACTGGTCGCTTTCCACGGATGTGCGATATTTCCACGGACGCAATAATATTAGATTATGAACACAAATTATAGGAATAATCATAAAACAATTAATGAATGAAGCACCGAGTGCAATCCGGTGCTTCATTAATTAAAAGTTTGCTGATGGTAATTTTTATTACCTGATAGACATCACTGCCCACACGTGGATTACACCCAGTTCACGGCGACTGTACTGTAGTACCATGCAGCTCTTGTGTGCAATCTAATGTACGATTGATTGGAACTACTTCGAGTTACCGCAAACAACCCGACAACTACCAAAAATCACCAAAATGTACTTTATTGGGCTGAGATTCTCTATTTGCAATCCTTTTTAACGGTACGTCGAGCAATAGGGCCGCGAAATCTCCAAAAGAATGATTCGATTGAACCGAAGTATGACTAATCATTACAGACAACGAAAATTGCTGGAATGCATCCGACAGCTCCCTAATTTATGTGACTGGAATTCTCCCAGAAGCGCTCTCTAGAACCTCAAACCTTGTTTTCGATTAGATGGGAGTACTTTTGCTGCCTCGAATTCCTTCAGAAGTTTAGAATCTTCGGTTTCTGACCTAGCTTATCTATTGCCCCCTTCCTGGGCCAGTTATTTCTATATTATGATTTCGATCTGTCCTGCTCTACCTATTCCGACTTCCCCAGATGAACTTGGGTGCTTGTACACAATGCATAACAATGTGTGCACCTCGCTTGTAGCACATGGAGACTCGCTGGGCGCAAATTTACTTATGTGCTAGAACACAAAGTGTGCACGACACACACGGGTATTGGGGGATTATTATTATTATTATTTATTGGTGTTTAAGGTCACATATTTTTGCACAATGGCTAATCATGACCTCGACAGTTTTACGGGTGGAGGAAGCCGGAGTACCCGGAGAGAACCACCGAGCAACGGCGAGCAACTGTCAGATCCCCAACATACTGACTCCTCACAAGCAGGGTTAGCATTGGTTGAAGACAGTGCACCATCGACGTGCACTACGCCTTAGTACACAACGTCACCGTGCCCCCACGTGGGCAATGGGGGTGAAGTGTCTTGCCCAAGGACACAACGCGGTTGCCGCAGGTGGGATTCGAACCGAGGAACTCTCGGCTTGCAGCCTGCACCTCTACCTACTGAGCCACCGCGCCCCCTATTGGGGGATACTACGTTGGACAAGATAATATACTACTGGAGTAAATATATCGGTGGATTATTATGATCCCCGATGAGTCTGGAGGCGGGATGGGGAAATCTCACCCGAGGGGTAAGATTTTTGAACTAGACCCGAGGCTTGCCGAGAGTCTGGTTCAAATATCTTGCCCCGAGGGTGAGATTTCCCCATTCCCACCTTCAGACTCATCGAGGATGATTTTTCTCACCCACACGAGGATTACGTCATTATAGATAATTGGCGGTCACGTGCTGACATACCCAATTTATCAAGTCGTAGTCCTTTCGAAAAACGAACAATTTCATCGGAAAGATCGTACAAAAGTTGGGCATATACCATAGGTATATTCTAAAAAATTGATTTGTAACACTGTCCGTTAAGGGGTTAATGAATTTGCGCGTGTCAACCTCTAATGTAAAGGGCATTGTGAGATTATTGATCGATCGATACATTCACGCAGTGATATTATTAAATCTGCAGAGAAACATGGGATTGAAACAAATCAACATTGTTGATATTGAATGGCACGTGATTACATGCGGGAAATCGTGAAGCCATTTTGTTTATTTACAATTGTGCAGACGAAGATGAAATAGTTCCGGCGACCTAATAAAATATGCAAACGAGTATGTCACGTGGGGTGGGTGGGATAGAAATATCCCACTCTGCTTTCTCACCCGGGGCACGCGTATATTCCACGTATAGTGGGGGAAGAAAGTTATGTCTGAAGATAGATATATAAGGACAGTTAAGGCTCCTAACTCCCGTTAGACTCTCGGCTCTTACTTAATATCATATCTTTCGCAGCCCCTAGATTCCAGAACATTGTTATGACTATCTGTTCTTCGACCACCTTTCACTGTTTCACCCATTACTTTAGTCTCCCACTCCTGGTGATTTGTACTATGGCTAACTCTATCTGCCGTGTACAAGAGATACCCCTCGTAAACACTGACTCATGTCACCATACGGCGGACAAAAAAGATATTCTACAAACATAGCTAGACTATAGAGGGGATTCCGTAAGTTCTGTCCATAGTCTGTTCTGTAACATTGTAATCTGTGATTTCTTGTAAACTCTCGAGGGTATAAACGGGATTGGTCTCCAAAGATTCGCGCGTGAAACCAAAATATTACCGTTTGGGCGTCCTCGATCAGAAAAACGTTGTATGTACATGTAGGCAAGGGAGCTCAGAGATCCCGCGACGTGGACCATGGCAATTTATCAACTTAAGAACCATATCTCAGTTCACATAAGAGAAGGTAAAAATTAATTCCAAGGTAAATTCTCGGAAAGATTCTAACCGCCATCAGTAAAATATCTCTTCTGAGAGACCTTAAACATATTAGTCGATAAAAAACCTCCATCTTGGATTCTACGTTAGTACGACATACACAGTTAACACTAGAAGTCCTGTCACGAACTGTGCGCTTATCTGGGCTTAATTTCGCGTAGGAATTGCGCGCAATTGCCATATCGAATGGCATCCAAAGCATGGCAGGTTCTCCTGGTTACTCCTTGCAAACACAGGCAATGTTTCTGCCAATGGACCTCCGGGTTACCCGGAGGTCCATTGGCTGAAAAATTGCTTGTTCACATGCCATATGTACAGACTGTGATACCCATACTATGGTCATAACTCGGAGATTAACGTGCAGATCGACGTGCTATTAGTGCGCATTTCATGACAGGACTTCTAAGTTTAATTGTATTGTCAGGCCCCCTGAGTAACATCACATACCCCCGCGCGTTACCATCACCATCACGGTACGGTGTTACTTCTTTGGTGATAAACCATAGTAGAAGGACATTTTTCAGAAGAGTGAAGTGTAGCATGAAATTCGGGAATGTGTCTCAAGTTTCATATGTATGTGTCCTCTTCCTCCTTGAAAAAAGCTATTCTACATGCAAACGCACGCACATCAAACGCCTTTGTACCTCATGCAGCTGCCTCGTGTTTGTATTATGATGAACTTTGATTTTCCTCTACCTGACCTATAAACGAGAAACTATTATGAAACCAATCGTATAAATAGGTAATCTGAGCTTGTTTTATAAAATGACTCCTTTTTGTCACATACAATGAACACAAAAGATTTATAGAATACTGTTTATGGAAACACATCTCTATAAAAAGGGACCAACTTGTCAGTTTGTGAAATAAGTCTTTATTGTATAACAGACAAAACTAAATAAATAAATAGGTACTGATTATTTCAAGATATCATTTACTGAAATTAATTTTAGCTTAAGACTTTAATGAACAGTTAACGATTCAATACAAGTATCCGTCGCATTTACTTTTGAAACCGAGAAGTGGATCGAGGATTCGGGGTATGGGAGTGCGCTGACGTGTCAACCTCGTGGCATGAAAAGAAAGATCATACGACACGCGTAGCGGCAAGTTTGAGGTGAGCACAAGAAGGCTGCCCCACTATCATCGGCAGGGTGCAGGAACATCCCCGTGGAAAGAAATTGAACGGGTCACCCCTCAGAGATTAGCATCCGAACAAAGACGTGTACAAATTAGAGTCTAATGAGACCCGGAGAGGGGTTACCTTAATTTTTCAAGGCAACGCACATTCCCAGAAACCATTTTTTTCAGAGAAAGCAAGTTAACTGTTAAGGTGATTTTGATATTGATACCTTTGCCAGTGCAAAGTGTGGAGTTTATTTATTTTAAGATTTTTTTTTAATTGATATTTTACTGTGATGTAATACGTTGTAGGAAAGGACACATGGAGTCATTTCCAACGGTGTGTTACATCACAGTATTTCGTCAACATGTTTAGTTTCGTCTACACTATAAAAAATGTTGTTGTTCCCAAAGAGTTTCGAATGGAGGCTTGATTGCCTTAATTCTTTCGAAGCAAAAGATAGCCAATGATATTTGTTCAGCTCTGCGATTAGTTATTAGCAGTCCTGGACAGTCTCACTGGCAGCTGATGACTGCCAACAGTGATCCTGAGAGTAGATGCAGCGCTATCGAATGTCATGTTATTGTTCTATTTTTTGCCTCAATCTCATTATTTGTATCGTTTGAATCCAGTCGTATTCAAACTTGGTGTAGTATAGTTCTGAAGTCTGCCTTCAATCTGAATTACAGGTCACACCCGCCGGTACACCATTTTTGACGAATCAACTACATTTTAGCACCAAACGGGCAGGGACGTGACGACAGGGGGGGGGGGTGGAGTTGGGATCGTCACCCCCTCCCCCAGTCCTGGCCAAAATTTCCTATAGTTGGAAATTCGGAGGGCAAGTCATGAGTAGTTGGAAATTCCATCCATCTGGATTTTACAGCATCTTTTGTGATGCTGATGTCTCCTTTCCTTCCCAAAATTCCAACTCGGTTTCAAATCTTCGAAAATTCTAACTGTTACTATTTACAACTACAGTGTGCACAATATCGAGCTTCATAAGTATGCATGATGTCAATCGGTACGAGATTTCTATAGTACGTTTACTTTTCGTAATAAAAAAAATCACCGAAATGCACTTCAATAAAATGGCATCATGTAAAATCGTTACCCTGAGTTAATTCCGCCATTCACAGTTACAAAATGATGAAACATCGAAAAATGATCATTCCTGCATCAGATCTGATTTAATGTTAGGAGAGTGTGGATTGCTCAAAGTTCTCAGCTTGAGCGTTTGTTTCGCACATATTCAATTCCCAGAATAATACCAAATAATAATAACAATCTGATAATTCTATCATAAATGTGTCGACATTTCAGTTGCTAGAATCAATTTTATGCCCTCTTTCATGGCTTCATTTTCAAAATTTTTCTTGGTAGTGAATTTCTAACTAAGGGGAGGGACCGTGAGGGGGTTTCCCCCTCCCGGTCCACCTCACTAGTTGGAAATTTACTACCATACACTCCCAATCCGAAACCTCTAGCCACTTCCCTGCAATCGGATAATGTAATTGTGGTCCAAGCGAGCATCGTGTCTTGGTTTTTGGGTTATGTACAGTCTAGGGCTTTCAAAATGTAGGAGGCAATTGGGGGTGTTTGTTATTCGTTACGTAGCTGCTGAAATAATTATCGAATAACAGATCTGGCCGGCTACACTTAAACCTTTTGTCCAAAGTGAAAAAAGTAATACCGTTTAAAGAGTCATTTTAATACCGTTTAACTGGCTCTGATCTTGCTTGTATTGTCTAAAACATGCAGCAATTACGGGATGGCATAACATCAAAAAGTAAGTTATATACGGAATCGCGTGGAATATTCAAGGTTTTCAACATTCCTCGTGCAGCTTTGTGAAAACCACTCTCATGTCAAGTGGAGTCAACCAAGATGCAGACGACAATCAGTAATAATGAATTTGAACAACCTGCCAACGTGCGGTATGGGACGCCGAGCCGCGAAGCGGCGAGGTGTTACAGCACGTTGGCAGGTTGTTCAAATTCATGAATACAGACAGCGAGGTTAGTAACTTACTTACACGCCAATTCACAGAGCGCACTGACCCAGGTATGGTAAGTGAGTACGGGTGTTCAAGTGACGCAAGTGACGTCACTTGAACACCTGGTCTATTGTTCTACCGGGTATTCCACGTCTCTTACCAACCAGGAGAAGACAAAGGAATTGGTGTGTAAGTTTGGTTGCCACACGGTTTTGTAAACAATATGGATAAGTTACCGCACTACCACCAATTTCAGGCTCTCTGTTGGCTTTTTAGCTCACCGAAGGGAGCTTAACTTATCACTTGCCGTCCGTCGTCGTCGTCCGTCGTCGTCGTGAACATTTTTCAAACGACTTCTTCTCTGAAACCACTGGTCCGATTTTCACGAAACTTCATGTGGATGTTCACTACTATATGGCAATTCATGTTTGTTCAAATGAAATGGCCACGTCCCTCGGGGGCTCTGTATGGGGCATAACTCTGGTAGCACTGTATGAATTATAGAAAAATGATTAAAAAATCTTCTTCTCCAGAACCAGTGGGCAGAATCTTTTGATACTTGGTATGCAGCATCGGCCTCCTGGATTCATATTTGGGCTCACTCTAGAAGCCCAAATTCGAACTTAGTGCATTTCAGGCAAATTTCTTAAAAAATCTTCTTCTCCAGATCCAGCAGGCAGAATCTTTTGATGTTTGGTATGCAACATTGGTGGGGTGGATCTGATTCACGTTTGTTCAAATCGGCTCCCTAGATTCATATTTGGGCTCACTATAGAAGCTCGAATTCGAACTTAGTGCATTTCAGGCAAATTTCTTAAACAAATCTTCTTCTCCAGATCCAGCAGGCAGACTCTTTTGATATTTGGTATGCAACATTGGTGGGGTGGATCTGATTCAAGTTTGTTCAAATCGGCTGCCTAGGTTGATATTTGGGCTCACTATAGAAGCTCGAATTCGAACTTAGTGCATTTCAGGCAAATTTCTTAAAAAATCTTCTTCTCCAGATCCAGAAGGCAGAATCTTTTGATATTTGGTATGCAACATTGTGGGGTGGATCTGATTCACGTTTGTTCAAATGGGCCCCCCTGGATTCATATTTGGGCTCACTATAAAAGCTTGAATTCGAACTTAGTGCATTTCAGGCAAATTTCTTAAAAAATCTTCTTCTCCAGATCCAGCAGGCAGAATCTTTTGATGTTTGGTATGCAACATTGTGGGGTGGATCTGATTCAAGTTTGTTCAAATCGGCCCCCTGGGTTCATATTTGGACTCAGTATATGAGCCCAATTTGAACTTAGTGCATTTCAGGCAAATTTCTTTAAAAACTTCTCCTCAAGATCCAGCAGGCAGAATCTTTTGATATTGGGTATGCAGCATGCTTAGGGGGGGGGGGGGGGGGGGGGAGATTCAAGTTTGTTCTAGCCAAGTCCTTGGGTTCATATTTGGGCTCACTGTGGTAGCCCGAATTATAACTTAGTTCAAAATGAGGAATTTTCTTTAAAAATCTTCTTCTTCAGATTCAGCAATCGGAATGTTTTGATATTTGGTATGTAGCATCCTTAGGGGGGTGAGATTCAAGTTTGTTCAAGCCATGTCCCTAGGTCCATATTTGGGCTCACAGTGGGAGCCCGAATGATAACTTAGTTCAAAATGAGGAATTTTCTTTAAAAATCTTCTTTTTCAGATCCAGCAGTCGGAATGTTTTGATATTTGGTATGCAGCATTTTTAGGGGGGGGGGGGGAGGGGGGGGGGGGGTGAGATTCAAGGTTGTTCAAGCCATGTCCCTAGGTCCATATTTGGGCTCTCTATGGAAGCTTGAATTATAACTTAGTTCGAAATGAGGAATTTTCTGAAAAATCTTCTTCTTCAGATCCAGGAGTCGGAATGTTTTGATGTGTGGTGTGTAGCATCCTTGGGGGGGGGGGGGGATTCAAGTTTGTTAAAGCCAAATTCCTGGGTCCATATTTGGGCTCTCTGTGGGAGCCCGAATTATAACTTAGTCAATATGAGGAATTTTTATCTCACCGAAGGGATCTCAACGTATCACTTGCCGTCCGTCGTCTTGCATCGTGAACATTTTTCAAACGACTTCTCCTCTGAAACCACTGGTCCGATTTTCACGAAACTTCATGTGGATGTTCATTGCTATATGACAATTCATATTTGTTCAAATGAAATGGCCACGTCTCTTGGGGGCTCTGTATGGGGCATAACTCTGGTAGCACCGTATGAATTATAGAAAAATGATTAAAAAATCTTCTTCTCCAGAACCAGTGGGCAGAATCTTTTGATACTTGGTATGCAGCATCTTGGTATGAGTCTGATTCAAGTTTGTCCAAATCGAGCCCCTCAACCAATACTGGGGCTCACTATGGGGCGTGAAGTTTTACTTAGTACAATTTAAGAAAAATTCTTTAAAAATCTTCTTCTCCAGAACCAATGGGCAGAATCTTTTGATATTTGGTATGCAGCATCTTCTTGCTATGGATCTGATTCACATTTGTTCAAATCGAGTCCCTTGATCAATATTGGGGCTCCCTATAGGGGCATGAATTTTTCCTTAGTGCAATTTAAGAAAAAATCTTCTTCTCCAGAACCAGTGGGCAGAATATATTGTTATTTGGTATACAGCATCTTGGTATGGGTCTGATTCAAGTTTGTGCAAATGGAGTCCCTTGATCAATTGTGAGGCTCACTATGGGGACCTGAATTTTTACTTAGTGCAATTTAAGAAAAAAAAATTAAAAACCTTCTTCTCCAGAACCAATGGGCAGGATCTTTTGATATTTGGTATACTGCATCTTGGTATGGGTCTGATTCAAGTTTGTTCAAATTGAGTCCCTCGATCAATATTGGGGCTCACTAAAGGGGTGTGAATTTTTACTTGTGCAATTTAAGAAAATTTCTTTAAAAATCTTTTTTTCTGGAACCGATGGCCGGAATCTTTTGATATTTGGTATACAGCATCTTGGTATGGATCTGATTCAAGTTTGTTCAAATTGAATCCCCGTTCAATATTGGGGATCACTATGGGGTGTGAATTTTTGCTTAGTGCAATTTAAGAAAAAATCTTTAACAATCTTGTTTACCAGAACCAGTGGGCAGAATCTTTCGATATTTGGTATGCAGAATCTTGGTATGAGTTGGATTCACGTTTGTTCAAATTGAGTCTTTTTATCAATATTGGGGCTCACTATGGGGGCGGAATGTTTACTTTGCGCAATTCAAGGAAAATTCTTTAAAAAAATCTTCTTCCGAACCATCATGCAGAATCATCTTTTGATATTTGATCAGCAGCATTGTCCCATTCAGTCCTGTTGATGTTTTAGCTCCACAGAGAGTATAGTAGATTTACTCTGTAGAACCTTAAGAATAGCTTTTGATAAAATTTGTGTCTTAACAGTATGGAACATTCGGTGAGCGCCTAAGACCCCGTGGGGCCTCTTGTTTGTTAAACCCACAAACAACTTTTATAGGCTCTATCGATAAGCGTACATCTCTGCCTGATCCCAGAATTCTTCTGCGTTGTGGAGACAAATATAAATTACTTCTGTTTGGTGTGCGGAATTCTTAGTTTCAGAGCGTGTGTTGGGTTACATTGAGATGCCATTGAATCGCGTTGTCAAAACTGCGACCACACTGTTGGAAAAGTCCTATTACTGCATAATTTGGGGCCATTGCTATAAAACTTTTACAGTTGTATTTTATAGAATTGTATTTTCTAGTTATGATTTTAAATGGGTTGAAATAAACCATTAGAATATTTTTTTTTAGCAAATTGACACATCTTTTAAAATGTTAACGATCCGTTTCAGTCAGTTATATTAATAGGTAGAAAATACGTCTAGAAAATACAATTGTAAAAGTTTTATAGTACTGGCTCCTGCTCGGGGAGCCCGGTGGCTCAGTGATAGACTCTTTGCCTTCTATGCTGGAGGACCCGAGTTGTGTCCTTGGGCAAGACACTTTATCCAGGTTGCCTACACGGGAGCAACACGATCACGCCGTGTACTAAAGAGTGCTGCTCGTCGATGGTTCACATGACTTCAACCGCTGTAACCCTGCTTGAGCGGAGCTTGAACAGAGTTAGAATGTTGAGGAGCTGACAGTTGCTCGTCGATTCTCTCCGGCTTCCTCCACCCGTAAAACTGTCACGGTCACGATTAGCCATTGCGCATAAGTATGTGACTTTATACACCAATAAATTCATAAATAAATAGATATTGGCTCCTGGTCCCTTAATTACACCAGCAAAGTTGCCAACGGCCATGTCGTCGATTCGTGATGCACAACGACTGAGCAGGTTTTGATCGTCATGTTGACATTCGTCCACAAGTTTCCCAGAGCAGAACACCCTCAGGACCACCCCTCCACCAACCTAACCGGCTTGTGGGTAAGTGGAGGATGGTCCTGGGGTGTGCTTGGTTGGAAAAATTGAAATTATGCCATCAAATGGAGTCATAGTTTTTACATTACCGCAAACACCAACTGTCAGTTGTTAGATCAAGAACGGCAACTCGTTTCCCACGGGCTGGCAATGTTGCCACGGACGCAATAATATTAGATTCCAAACACTAATTATAGGAATAATCATCAAACATTTCATTAATGAAGCACCGGACCGTGCTTCATTAATTAAAATTTTGCTGACGGTGAACTTCTTTAATTAGTTGAGAGCGAGACAGTGAGGGAGAGAGAGAGAGAGAGAGAGAGAGAGAGAGAGAGAGAGAAATTAAATTGAAAAATATTACAAATTTGAATTGCGATGTTTCTGAATAGCGCTGGATGGACATGGGCGGATCGGGGGAGGGAGGGGGTCTCCCGTTCAAACTAATTATTTTCGCACAAGATCGGAGACCCAAGCACAGGGAATTATCCAAGATAACACACGGGCGTCCACTACCAGGGGTAGTGAATGTCCATGTGTCATTGCGGATAATGTCGTACTCATACCCACCAATGTATAAAGTTATAGCTACTGCGAATAAGCCACCTGATGGGCACACTGGCCTTTTATTTACCAACATTTTATCCGGGGGGACCACCACACCTCGCCAACAAGAGAGGGACCCCGCTTCTCGTGCTCACTCCAACTAGCAGCTCGGAGGATACATCGCAGCATGACCCATGATTGAAATGTGGCGCCTCCCCCTTATATCGAGAATCATGGATCTATTTTTGTGGGAAAATAATATTATCATTTTAAGATATTCAAGACTTTATTTACAAATGTTTGTCTGGTATTCTCGTTAAGCATGGGTTTAAATGATTGGCGGAGAGTGACGTGTACTGGTGGTCTGGTATGAAGGACCAGCTGTATCTATGCGAACTTAAATAACAAATCATGTTTCCATATTTATCATTTTCCCAATGCTGAACAAACTCGATTAGCAGTGCAACATGTTCAAACGATATCAAACGTTACTCTGTTTGAATGGCATAAACAGATTACCTATAAAATAGTTGTATACACTCCACGAATGTGGATTTTCGTTGGCGGTCACTGTAGGCCAAATCAGTGTTCGTATAGCCATTTCATCAACTTGGTATTGTGTGAGAGCTTCGTTCGTGAGCAGCGCGTAGGTTCGAACACAAAGAGGCACTCTTTAGACAACAAATGCTTCCATCTTGGAACTACAATTTTCTTCCTTTGAATCGTATGACTGAATGCCTTACTTTAATTTACCCTTACAACCTAAAGAACAGAACACAGATGCCGCTATCAGACTATATGTATACTCCAACATCAGTTGGGTTAACAGGGTTCATACATCTTTGGAAAAGTCCTTGAATTTCAGTAATACTCCTTGAATTTTGAAAATACTGAAAATGCCCTTGAAAAGTCCTTGAAAATCAGTCAGACTCCCTGAAAGTCCTTAAATTTCTCACAATGCTGTAGCCTGTTTGATTACGGTTCAGTATTTACTTATGTTATTTAATATTAAAATTAATGTAAATAAATTTGTGATGTATAATAAATGCGAAATGGATGATTCAAATAAGACTGGGTAAAACCTTGTAAAGTGGACAAAGTTGTGTGTATTTTTTGCAGTAACAATATTGGATATTTCATCCATGGGGGAAAGTGTATTAACTCCTTACATGTGGGTTTTCCCGCCCAAGACAGTATTTCTCTTGCCATTGACACAAGTATAATTTGAGCATGTTTAATCCAATTTTCCCGCTGAAAATTGAATGGATTTTTTCACCAAAAGTTTCTTGAGTTAAATTTGGATGAATTTTTCATCAAATCTTGTCATGGCTGCTCCACAGCAGCCATGACTAGATTTGATGAAAAATATTTTTAAAATACTGAGCGGGTGAAGAGGTGAAAGTGGGTAGGATGTTTTGTAAATATAATATTCTATCAGAAAAATGCATCTTGAAAAATGGTGATATGTCCTTGAAATTGCCTTGAAAAATCCTTGATTTTTTTTCCCCTTCAGTGTATGAACCCTGGTTAAAAATCAACCCAAATCAACTGCTGAGTGAACATGAACTCAATTAGTTCATATTCACTCAGCCCAGATGATTTGGATTAATTTTTGACCCAACTGATTTTAGAGTGTAGATATATCTCAGGCAGAAGTGATATACAGTGTAAACAAACCACTCGAAATAATGAAGTTCGCGTGGAAATGAAATAAAACACAGCAACGGACAAAATATTTGGAAACTCTTAGTATACGAAGCGCGTGGATCATTGGTCGGCAGTTCGATCTGCAATATGCCCTTGGGCACTACAATTCATCACGAATGCTTTAGGGCTGAAACGGTTGGCTCATTTTCCCAACCCACTAACCGCGCGCTATAACCGGATAATATCCGGTTATCCGTAGCCATTATTTCACCGAATCTGGGATCAAAACTATAGAAACTGGAAAGCATATTGGATATTTCATCCATGGGGGAAAGTGTATTAACTCCTTACAGGTGGGTTTTCCCGCCCAATACAGTATTTCTCTTGCCATTGACACAAGTATAATTTGAGCATGTTTAATCTAATTTTCCCCCTGAAAATTGAATGGATTTTTTCACCAAAAGTTTCTTGAGTTAAATTTGGATGAATTTTTCATCAAATCTTGTCATGGCTGCTCCACAGCAGCCATGACTAGATTTGATGAAAAATATTTTTAAAATACTGAGCGGGTGAAGAGGTGAAAGTGGGTAGGATGTTTTGTAAATATAATATTCTATCAGAAAAATGCATCTTGAAAAATAGTGATATGTCCTTGAAATTGCCTTGAAAAGTCCTTGAATTTTTTTCCCCTTCAGTGTATGAACCCTGGTTAAAAATCAACCCAGATCAACTGTTGAGTGAATATGAACCCAATTAGTTCATATTCAGTCAGCCCAGCTGATTTGGATTAATTTTTGACCCAACTGATTTTAGAGTGTAGATATATCTCAGGCAGAAGTGATATACAGTGTAAACAAACCACTCGAAATAATGAAGTTCGCGTGGAAATGAAATAAAACACAGCAACGGACAAAATATTTGGAAACTCTTAGTATACGAAGCGCGTGGATCATTGGTCGGCAGTTCGATCTGCAATATGTCCTTGGGCACTACAATTCATCACGAATGCTTTAGGGCTGAAACGGTTGGCTCATTTTCCCAACCCACTAACCGCGAGCTATAACCGGATAATATCCGGTTATCCGTAGCCATTATTTCACCGAATCTGGAATCAAAACTATAGAAACTGGAAAGCAGTATTCCCAGAAACTATTCCGTAATGTGTATACAAACGAACGTTGTCGAGTACTCGACAACGTTCGTTTGCATACATACTACGGAATAGTTTCTGCGGTTACTCAGTACTCACGGAAATTGCCGATCATTAACGAAGTCTTCAACGCCAAAGTCGATTATTTCTCAATATATACAGCGCTGCTTCGAGGTGTAATCTATCCCAATGGAGAAGCGGCAGATTTACTACGTTTTAACCGTAGAATGGCGATCACTATCGATATTTCGATTAACCGGTTGTTTTTCCAAATGGGTTAGGTAGGTAACCGGTTTCAACCCGTTTATCCGGTTAACCATTTCAGTACTAGAGTGATAGCTAAGTGGGGCACGACGACTGTATATTTGTCTTCAACCGATGAAAACCCTGCTCATGCAGTTGAAGTTGAAGGGTCAGTCGTTTACTCGCCGTTGCTCGTTGGTTTGCTCCGGTTATCACAGCTCTATCCACCCGTTACCAGTCCAACACGATATGACCCTCGGTGTGGAACGTGTTGTTAAAACCAAATAAGCAAACATACCCTTAGAATTACATCACATGTAAATAAATGGTGTGTGTCAGATGGTCTACAGTATACTACTACTAATCGGAGGTAGGCCACTTAATCCCGACTGCCCACGTGTGGGCACAATTGCGTTGTGTACTACTGCGTAGTGCTCGTCTATGCTGCACTTGTCCTTAACCAACACTAACCCTGCATATGAGGTGTAAGTTAGTACGTTATGGAGTCTGGCAGATGCTCGCCTCTGTTGGGTGTTTCTGTCTGGGTACTCCGGCTTCCTGCACCCCAAACCTGTTCGATTAGAGGTGCCCTTGGCTGACGAAATTGTCGTTAAACCACACTTAATAAATAAATTTGTCTTAGATTATTTTACCTGCCTCGCTTACTGTACCAACTTGAAGGGCAACGGATGGAGACTTAATCAGAGTGCACAAACACCTGCATCATATAATACGCTGGAGTGAGCGGGTGTGTCGGAGGATGTTTGCCCCCCCCCCCCCCCCCCGCCCCATGACCCTGTCTGTTGGAAATTGTTTTTGTCCGTCGGAAAATTGTTGTCGAACGGCAACAGTGTCTCTGAATTTGTTTATTTGAATGAAGAAGTGGACCATTTGGCAAAACAGTTTTCATTCCAGAAAAGTACTCGTATGTTTCAAACAATCTAATCTTTGTACGAAAGCGTTCGTAAAAGGTATGACAATCGGGTAGTCAGGTACACGAACAAAATCCGTGTATTATTATATTTTATTATGCCTCACGTTTGTAACATCAGCCGTGATTTGACACCTTCTAAAAGTTATAGTACTGGAGTTATGGGGCAAAACACGGGTACTATCGGAACGTTTTTCCCTGTAGACAAGAGCACGAAGAAAATGTAAGCTCCACTTCCATTGATCAGCGTCGATTGGAATTTCTCAACACCAAACGCTGGCTCCGTGTCCGTTTAGCTTTTTCAACACCGGTAGACACAAACTTACCAACAAATATATCATCTTCAGTGGGTGTGTTTTCAATTTTAACTGCAAACAATGAATTCAAAAGAATCAGAAATATTAAAAAACTCACTCACGTGTTGTTCACCACTTCAGTGAATCCTGAATATGAGGCTCAGTTATGACTTCAATCAATTATATTTCCAAAAGTTTAGTACTCCTTGACCTTACTGAGCCACCGCCTCAAGTTCAAAATAAATTGTTTCACTCCGCTTAATTCTATCAACTCTTGTCGTCCGAGAAACATGAATTTATATTCCATGAATTTAAATCACTTTTCACACAGGCATTAACAATGAATTATAACATGAACAGCATGATGCAGTTGTAAACGTTGGCATTTGTTGATATAGAAACTCCCAAAGCGACGGCACTTGTGTGACAAGTCATTTTCGAAGAGACGTCATTCGTTCGAAATGACGTCACGTTTTTGGATTCGACTACATTGTTGTTACAAGATTGATGGCATGTTGCAGTTAACGCTTAACAATGAAAGTCATTTTTTGTTCGGCATAATAAAATATTTAGAACGTTTCTTTTCATGTTCTATCGGTCGATAATACCTGAGTTTGTGTGATTTTTGAAATAAAACCTTCAGCAGCTTCGCTGCTTCAGGTTTTATTTCAGAAATCACAGAAACTCAGGTACTATCGACCGATAGAACATGAAAAGGAACGTTCTAATATTATATTAACCCTTTACCTAACACGAAAGGCAGACGACACTTGCAAACAAAATTCTTGACTTATTTTTTTCATTTTAGTTTGCGTCAAAAGCATAGGTCATGACCCCTCATTGGAACGAGCTCAACCAGCTCGTTCCACAGAGGGGTCATGAGCTATGTTTTTGTGACAAATAATAAAAAAATAAAGAAAATTGAATGGTGATTTTTGTGAATAGAAAAGGCCGTTTTTGGCCGTTACGTTTTGTAAAGGGTTAAAAATTACTTTCCGTTAACCGAAAGTACTTTTTAAAAATAATAATAACATATGAAACTGAACTGTTTCGTTTATCATCGTAACATTATTTTACAGAAATATTTTTAAGTTCGTACCGGTGGTGAATGACCAGGGAACACTGTTGGAAATTTTTAACTTTCGCCCCACATAGCTTCGGGCCTGGCTGGAGAACAGTTCTAGTAGAGACCTAGTACCACCATTCAGATTTCGCATTTCTTTTGTGAATAGCCATGGCCGGTTACGGGTTTAATGCTTTAGCCGACTTTGTTTACCAACGTCCAGCGAGTGTAAAGTACGTGGAGAGTGGATTGCTACTAAATCACTCCTGGAGTGATGTCTCCACATAGACAACAACAGTCAATTCCTGTGGTAATGCACGAAAAGGGCAAGAACAGTTTTAGCCTAGGGACCTCCGGGTTCTACCCGGAGGTCCCTTGACTGAAACTTTGCCGGTTGCTCTAATGCTTTGTCCAGACAAGGATGTTTTTTTTCTGAGTGGAGCCACCACCCCACGAGTGATTTACTAACACTCCATCCTTCATGTACTGTATATGGACTAGTGCCGTTTGCTCGTTTGTATGTTTATTTGCCCGCTCGATACCAAAGGAACCGTTGAAGTCAGAAGTACCCTGGTTATTTCATTCTCAAAGGTTCATCGATAGGTCCCTGCAATCTTCGAAATTCGATTTAATTCGAATTCGTCCCGATGACTCGATTCGATTCAATTTATGTACATGTATGTCCTCTCATTTCAGTAGTGGCGTAAATAAGGTGTGGCAGTTTTGGCACCCACCTTGGGCACCACTTGAAGGGGTGCGCTAGTGAGCAGTTTCTATTAAAGTCAGACAAGCCAACTTCAAATAGTGAAAAAAGATTTTTTTTTCAGATGTACAGCACATGGAGAGTTAATTACAACTAACCCTCCCATCGAGTGGAATTTCTACCCAGACGACAATAACAGTCAATTTCTATGGTAAGCCATGAGAAGGACAAGCACAGTTTTAGCCAATGGACCTCTGGGGTACTTTGGCTGAAACTTTGCTTGTCGTTCTAATGCTTTTTCCCAGATAAGGAGTTGTGTGCAGACACCACCCCACGAGTGATTTAGTAATAATCCACTTTCCATGTACTGTATGATCTTCCTTTGATTATCACGCGTGAGAAGCACTATGGTGGCCGGATTGTTAACCCTTTACCTAACGAATAGCCCGCATCCGCCCGCGTAATATGCAAAAACCATATCATGTGACCCCTTATTGGAACGAGCTCATTGAGCTCGTTCCAGTGAGGGGTCACATGATATGGTTTTATTGTCTGCGTTGGGTAAAGGGTTAAACTACTTATATAAATTATTAGGTCAAAATACAGTGGGAGCAACATGATCTAATACCCCATTGTACCATAGCTGAGCCTCACTGCGAGCTGGCAGAAAGACCATTCTCCAGCGCCTACTAGGAGGGCTGTGTTGCTTTTCCGCCTTCTCTGTTTTTACTATGCAAATCATGCTTTTTCCGTCAACGGAATTTCCGCCTTTATAAATATCAACAACGAACGCTCGATCTCACCGGCGCGAGATCGCACGTTAGTTGTAGCTATTTATTTTGGAGGAAATTCTTCTAAGATGGACATAGCATTTATATGTGTTTGCCATAGATGATATTTTCCGTAGAAAAGCCGCTGCTCATTGGAGCTCGTAGCATTGAGATGATCATACGCTTTTTATGCGTAAATTAAATCGTTCAGTTATTCAATAGAAAAAATGAAAGTATCGTCGGCTATTCGTCTTAGATAACGAGTTAACTGGGTATTGAGGAAACATACTGCGTAAATTTTTATTTACACATGTGCTTGCGTATGGAAAATAATAAAATTTTATTTCTTTTTCAGTTTTCAGAAAACACGGGAAATGCAGCAACATTCGAGACAATTCACATAACACGCGATGACGGGAAACAAACATCCAACAAGACGTCGGAGACAGTCGAGCAATCAAAATGTGTACCAATGAAATCGAAAACATGCAGTGACTTAGGCTACACTTTCACTACCGATCGAAATAATCTTGGCAGTAAAAATCAAATAGAGGCCGAATGGGCCGTTCAACATCATAGTCAACTCATCCAAACTGGTTGTAATGATAACCTGAAATTTTTCATTTGCTCGTCTTATTTTCCAATGTGTGTGCAAACAACTGACGCCATTAGAATATTACCCTGCAGATGGGTTTGTACAAATATAATGGATAAGTGCGATTCACAAATAAAACTTTTTGGATTACTTTGGCCGACATCCCTCGAATGTTCTAATTTTCCTACTGAGAATTGTTTGGAAGCTCCCGTATCACTTGCGATTAAACAGAGTAGTATACCCGGAGGTGTGCAGGACGTACCGGGAGGGTCAGTTCATCGTGTCGTTGATGGTATTCAGCTGGAAGATGCAATCCCGGCTCAGTCAGGTGATTCTCAAATTGTTATTGACCGGCTGCAGTCTGGTCCATCAATCTTGCTGGAGGATTCTGACGGTAAGTCGCAAACGGGCATCACGATTGGCGAGAGTGTCATTGTAGCTGAACAACCTCTTGGTGGTGAGTGGGCATCAATAGGTCCAACAAAAACCCAGAAATGTGAATCAATCAAAGTGAAAATGTGTGAAGGTTTGGGATACTCTCATACGACTATGCCTAACATGGCTGGTAACAAAACTCAGTGGCAAGCAGAAATTGAACTGAATAGATTTAAGCTATTACTGGAACATACTTGCCATAAGCATCTTCGAACGTTCTTGTGCTCAGCCTATCTTCCAGCCTGTTCTGAAAGATTGATACACCGTGTGACGGCCTGTAGGTCATTATGCAGAGCTGTACGAAGTAGTTGCGAGCCACTGCTGGAGTGGTTCTCTGACTTTTCTGACGAACTTGAAGACCCATCTATAGCACTATCATGGCCAGATTATTTAGATTGTAATAAATTTCCAGATGCCGATTGTATTGATCCTGGAGATAATATAATGCATCCAGTAGTGGGCGGTCACAATAACTCGTTAACTTTCGGCACGTATACAATAAATGCTGTGAAGCCGACAACGTATGGAGGATTAACCACCTCTCCTCATCCACAGATGTGTACGCTAATAAGCACAAACATGTGCAGAGGACTGGGATACTCATACACAGCGATGCCGAATGTGGTAGGAAGCAGGCACTCAAAGGATGCGGAACGGGCGTTCCGATGGCTGAAACCATTACTTCAACTCAGGTGTCATGAATATTTGCGTTTCTTCATATGCAGTGCATACTTTCCGTCTTGTGAAGAAGGATCACCCACACCCGTTACCTCATGCCGACCATTGTGTAGGATGGTTCGTAAATCTTGTATCAAACAGTTACATTCAATGGGGCTTGACTGGCCAAAACAGCTGAAATGTTCGCGATTTCCACGTTTTGAACTATGCATGGATCCACCCTTAACTATGCAAAAACTCATACCACCCTCGTCTACACCATCATCTTTTCGAACTACTATTACACTTTCTAAGATAACAAATAGAAATGGGACAGAAGCTTCCAAAGATACAGGTGACTCTTCCACGAGAATTACGCAAAAAGAAGAAAGTCAAAACGCACATTTCTCCGGATCAAGACCCACGGCAACAACTATCCAAGTGTATCTTGTAATATGTCTAAACATTGCATTGATCTTTTTATACATCTCCTGATATTGTTTTTGCTCGCCTTATCGCCGAAAACCTATAGGAAGGAGCATGCTAGGTGGCCTTGCCTCATGACAAAAGTGGCAAGGTACATACATCTGGCTGTGATATCGCCTCTAACGCCGAATCAATGTGGGAAGTGGAGCAACTGGTGACGCCGTCATGGGTTTAGTTTGGGCACATGGTTCCCCACAGAACAGGCATCTACTACTACAAGTAATAACTTTTCTGCGCATGTCTCCCAAAAGAGTAATATAATCTATCATGACCTGATGTGTGAGATGAAAAAATCTTACCTGAGGGGGCCAATTTATTGGCCGGACACGAGGGTTGCCGAGTGTCAGGCCTAAAAATCTGGCCCCGAGGGTGATATTTTTCCATCTCACACGTCAGGGCATGATGGATCACTTTTTCCCCACTCTCGGAGCCTCGCTTTCATCTACCAATCAAGAAAGGCTAATTGCGACTTTATAGCTTCTAAACCGTTCTGATCTGAAAAATAAAACGCTAATCCGTATTTTTCAGTTGAATCATTAAACCACAAACACCAAAACCATGGCCAGTACTCGTAGGGGTAACGTGTTCATCGCTGTCAAAAAAGTCGTCGCCTTTCATCAAGAGTACAAATGCCCTAGATTGTGAGGTTTTAAATTCTTCCGTAAGCACGAATGCAAATTTGCCACGCGAGGTATATGAGATAGTAGTCACGTGGGTAAAATGAGATGGGAAGATGTTCAATGACTTTCATGTATGTACGGGTGTAGTACGGGTGGGAGAAGAATATTTTCTCTTCTGTTGTCAAAGAATTAAATTGCCACGCAAAGTACCTTTCTGTGGATTAGTCTCCCCAGCCCTAGCTCAGCTTTTGAGCTTTGTTTGCAGTTTATTTAAAATCGGATATTTATTGCTGCAAACAAAGGAGAATAGCACGTAAACATCAAACCTATATAATTAGCTATTCTCCACTGGAATTCCAGCTATCCCCAGCCCCTTTATCCAACCCACAAAGAATAAAATACAACGAATGAATAATGTGCAGTTCATTTCCTTTATAGGTTGTAAAATGTTTAAAAAAAAATTATCTATCTTTGAATAGCTCATTGTGGCTTTTAGCGATTTATTAGGCACAGAAGTCACATGGGGAAAAAATCATATATTCCAAGTACTCTGTTATCTGAACTGTCCCACCGTTCGAAATTATCCCCGGTGTTCACGGATGCGATCACATGTCTGAAGGACAAAAAGTTATTGCATGATAAATTCAATGTTGATGCACTCTTTTACTCCAGGGGTGTAACAAAGATGGTCGATTGGTGCTGTATTTTGTCTCACATGTCATGTCTAAAGTTCCGACTGAAGGAATATTCCAGCTACGTCATTAAGGCATGCTTTCTGCGAAAGCATGTCTTGATGATGTAGCTGGAATAGTTGTCAATGGTGATTGTAGTTAAAAATCTCAGGAAATATGTGTGTGGATAAATCCGTAGTTGTCATATTCAGGCTTGGCATTTTCAGAAGAGCTATTTATTCGCTCACCTTCTGCTCGCCTTAAAAAAATAAGGAGGGCGAAAACAAGCCCTCCTGGCCTTAGAAAATAATAATTACTATAACCGCCTATTCATAAAACCCACATCTCTTCAGATTTCTGCTATGTTAGTGGTCTCTGTAAGACGGCCACACTGCCCCTCCCACACCTCTGGGCCTTGCCGAGGCCCGGAGGTGTAGGTGGGGCAATGTTGCCGTCTCACAGAGACTACCTTGTTATCAGCACAAAATAAAACGTACAAAGCCAAATAGGCATAATTCATTAATAGCAAAACTTCATTTTGCTACTTTAAGCTTTTGTAAGCTTGAGGAGAGCTAATCCCTCCCCTAGGCCATGCGAGGGGAGCGAAATTTAGCCCTCCTTCATTTTTTACCCTTTACCCATCGTAACGGCCAAAACCGGCCAGCTCTATTCTGAAAAAGTGCAAATTAATTTTCAATATATTTTCATTTTTTGTCTCAAAAAACATAGGTTATGACCCTCTTTGGAGCGAGGTCGTCGAGCTCGTTCCAATGAGGGGTCATAACCTATGTTTTTGAGATAAAAAATAAAAACAAAAATAGTTATTCAAGAATTTTATTTGCAAGTGTCGTCTGCTTTTCATGTTGGGTAAAGGGTTAAGAATGCCAGGCATGCATGTTGCGTTGGATTCACAACTTCTTATTTATTTAGCACATACCGGCATCAAAATTGGTCATGTTGGCACCCCAATATCCGCAACTTGCCACAGACCTTCATTTGCGTGAGGCCGGATGTGTGAGTGACATAATTCAAAAACGCAAATGTTGTACCGAAAGAAAGTACGTGATTACCAGCATGAGCGAATCGATATATTTGATTCCAATTCAGGTGAAAATGTCCCAAGTGGAAACTGGTTAGGAGGGGAGTGTCACATCCCATACTCCACCCACTCCACCATAGTTATGCCCATGATTGGCCCTGTATTCCGATACTCAATATCATTCCATTATTTCATCTTGTTTCGTTTTATTCAACACTCATATAATAGAAAGTTTAAAAAAAAACATAGAGGTCAACGACGTTCTCAACCTAGCATTCCGCCGTACCCCAAAGTAGCACGACTGGAACAGAGCAGGAGTGAGGGTGTCTCCTGGCTCTCCCCACAGCCCTCTGTAGTGTTATCGGGCCATCTCCAGTGCATTATGCCATTAACCTCTCATTCTTCTGTCGCCTCGGTTGAGATACATTGCACACTAGAATCTTCTCTCAGCTGTACTTCTTATCTGGTCTCATGGGCTTCGGACCAAGGGGACCGATTCGGTCTGTAATCTTGTGTTGTCCCTTCTGTGATGGCTCAAGTACCACCTGTTAGAATATCCCAACTACATCATCTAGGTGCTCCTTGTCGACGGCATACCTTGAAGGTCGTGCTATAATAATAATCAGTCGGAATTATTATAGTTCAAAAACTCAAGACGTCTTAGAAATTTATTCATGTATAAGTACATTTTATATGTTGTAGTTTTGATGCAGCTTCATCAGCCAACGGATGTGACAGCCGTTACTTATTTCCAGTTCCTCGTATTTGACATTCGTTATCAACCGATTTTATCGGTTGATAACGAATCTCAAATAAGGAACTGGGATAAGTAACGGTTGTCACGGCCCCTAATAAATAGGTACCGTACCAGACTCCAAATTAGTCGTGCCGGACCGACAATAGCTCGAACTGGGTATCTCGGGCCTCTATTCGTATGTCAGACTGTTTTTATGACAAAGGTCCAAGTTTCAAATCTGTCTCGTAGGAAAGTATACTTCTCAAAGTTTGCTAAGCACCAAGTACATCCAACACCTGTTTTACGTTTTGGTTGAAATATTGTAATGAAAAGTGTATATATTTTTTATTTAATTATATCTTTAATGATTTAAGTACAGAAATTAAGATTTTATTTGTGTTTGACATTATTTTTTAGCTCTTGAATACGATATGGATGTTATTGGTAAAAGAGGAAATTTTTCAATATGCCAAAATGTTGACGGAGCGAACTGGTATGGCTTCAATGTCGCGTATGAGACACATTACTGTTAATTACAGCTTGACAACGCCTTCTCATGCTCCCAACCAGGTTCCTAGTGCAGACCTGGTGATCACCGTACGGTGCACACCAAGGGCTTCACCAACCTGACAATGGGTAGCCCCTTGCTCCACCATCCCTACAGCCCGCCACATTTCTGCTTAAGACAAATGTCTTCTTACATTTGCATTTGCCATATTCAATCATTAAATCACAAGGGTTTGTGTTGAAATGAAGGTTGACTACCCTACACATGTCATGTACATGTAGACAGTACACGAAAACATCATGAAAATCAAGGGGTACATGCTTTCCATGACTGTCACGAAAAGTCTGCCTGTCAAGAGAGCTAATGTAAACACTGGGGACCATCTCAATACATTCCTCAATCATATCCACCAAAAATATCACAAATATGTCACAAGCAAATTTCACAATGATGTGTCAAATATTTGGTGCTTAGCAAACTTTGAGTAGTATATATGATTATTGAAAGTATTTGTATACTTTGTGTATACTTTAACATTTTATGAACACGAATAGACAAATTTTCAAGAGAACGAATACGTTAAAATACTTGTGTGGTCCAGTATTTTTAATATTAAATTTCATAAGGTTTTAATTGTAACAATTTATCCGTGTTCAAAGGCTTAACTCTTAAATTGCAATCGCGACTGTTGTCAAATGTTTAGAATATGGAATTTGCAGATTAACAGTGTCATCTGCTTATTTGTTAAAATGTTCACATGGAGATCTTTACAATGGTTAATCATATGATAGAATTACCAGCATGTTATACATTTCCAGATCCTTCACATGCGGTCAAAGTGGGCGTGGCAACATAAGCAGTAAAAGACATTGACCACATTAGCCCTTCATTACATACGCAGATTTCATGCTGATACGCTCATTGACATAGTCTATGGTCTGAATTTAATGATTTCGTTACAGGTAAGGGTTAACATAAATGATATTTGGAATTAAGAAATCATTATTAACCCTTTCCTAACAAATCGAGTGTATCCCCCACCATAAATTACAAATCGTACAGTTGAATTGTTTAGGGGAATTTTTCAACAGAACCATACCATGTGACCCCTCATTGGAACGAGCTCTTCGAGTTCGTTACAATGAGGGGCGCACATGGTATAGATTTGTTGCAATTCTTTAAACATTTAAAACAAAATAATTTAATTAATAAATTGTTATGCCGTGTGTGCTGTGAAAAAGGTTTAATGTGAGATATGAAAAGCTTTATCTAACGAATCGGCCGAATCCGCCCACTAATTCACAAATTACAAATTAAGAAGTTGAAAAAAGCATCAAAATTCTTCAAACCCATATCATGTGATGCCTCTTTGCCACGAGTTCGTCTATCTAATTCCAATGAGGGATCACATGATATAGTTTTGTTGAACATATTTTTAAGCATTTAAAACAAAATAATTTAATTAATAACGTTTGATACCGTGTGCGCTGCAAAAGGGTTAATATGGCATGTGAAATGTTTGTTGTCTGGCGTTCATGGATTTAAGACGTGAAACTCTTTCAAACAATATCACAGTTCTGTAAATCATTTTAACCCTCTACCCAACGTAATGGCCAAAACAGGCCAACGCTATTCGCAAAAACCGATTTATTCGCTCGCCTACTTCTCACCTTAAAAATTAAGGAGGCCGAAAACTAGCCCTCTTGGCTTTAGAAAATAATGATTACCATAGCAACCTATTCCTAAAACCCACATATTTTCAGATCTCCGCTATGTTAGTGGTCTCTGTAAGACGGCCAAACTGCCCCTCCCACACCCCCGGACCTTGCCGAGGCCCGGAGGTGTGGGAGAGGCAGTGTAGCCGTCTCACAGAGACTGCCTTGTTAGCAGCACCAAATAAAATGTACAAAGCCCACTAGACAAAACTCATTAATAGTATTGCAACTTTTAGCTTTTGTAAGCTTGATGTGTGCTAATCGCTCTCCTAGGCGATGCGATGGGTGCGATTTTTAGCCCTCTTGAATTTTTGAGAATGCCAGACCTGCAAACGGTCGTTGGCCTACACTATGCTTTATTATGCCAGTAATTGTTATTGACCAATCAGCTTCAATATCTAGTGACCGTATATGAGACTGTGTATAATCGAGCTGACCGTATATAGAGCTTATATACGGTCAGTTCCGACATTTTGTTTTTGACATCCAACGCTCGCTTCGATGTTTTTCCTAATTTCGCGTGTTGAACGGACAACAAATAATTTCGCGTGTGTGTCTGTTCAGCAACGTACAACTATAATACGTTTCTTCCAGTCTTTGAGAAATTTTAATAAACAAATGTAAATAAATACAATAAATAAACCACTAAAACGACATGTATAGAAGCCAACTGACACTGTCTGAGACGAACTCAAGCGAGAATTCTTACCCGAATAATCTGCCCTTCTCAGTTCATGCAAATATTTTCGAGTTACTCCCCTGGACTGTAAATTTTATCGTCTGTTTTGTTTTGATTTGAATGATTGAACTTGAAGCTTGATCGATATCGAACATAAATTACACTTATGGTTGTGTCTCTTTCAAAGGGCTGGCATAATAAATACGTTATGGGGCTTTCAGGGGGCGGATATGGTGTGATGTAAGGCTCAGCGAGATCAATATTAGACTTGGCCGTCGGCCTCGCCTAATATTGATCTCACTTCGCCTTACACCACACCATATCCGTCCCCTGAAAGCCCCAAAACTTTTTATATATGGATAACTACTATATGTTAGCCAAATTGCCGATCGAGCAGCTTAGACAGCATGGGAGACGTTTATTTGCACAAAATTCGTTTGGTATTCAAAAGAAAACTTTGTACATAAACACTTGAAATAATCAGTACTGTGATGCATGTATGCCCATCCTCGACATAACACGCCGCTCAGGAAACACTAGAGATAAAATAAGTTTGCCATTTTAAAGGGAAAACTCTTAAAATGTGTGTCCAGTGGCAACTACGAAGTACGTCTCAGGGAAGTTACTCGACTTATAACTTGAAAAAAAAATAAAGCGAAAAAGAAACCTTTTCACGTAGAACTTAAAAACAAATTCTCAGGTAAAATCATGAATTCAAAGTAAACTGGTCTAAGCAATGGCGAAGTCTAGAATTGAAAATACTAATTTTACCGCCTTCTTCAAACTATCACATGTACCAAATTGAAAAACTATTGGCTCTTCCAATAATCTGTTTTAACGTCACTGCTTTCTAATTTTCTAAATGGCTAACAATTTTCGATTTTTCTCATTTATCCCAGAGAACAAACTAAATTCACCAAACGTTTAAAACGTGAAAACAAATGTTTTCCACTATTCTCGGACTTCGAATCGCGGAAAAATAATATTACTCTGACTGGAGTCATCAATATTGATAACAAACTCGATCCCCTTAACGATCAGCTCGCATCCGTCCAAGAAACACTGACCAGAGGGAGGAGGGGCGTTCATAAATAGCATATCAAAATCGAGTCAAGAAAAACAAAAGAAAATTGTATTGGAGATTCAAAGTTCTCCTGTTTGTGTTTCGACATATGCGATTCTTCGGTGTTGTTGGAGGAAAGTGGACAAAGAGTTTTAACCGGGTCGTGACGCAGTCGCGGTCCGATCCAAATTCACTTTCCTCTTTTGTAATCTCAGTACTATAGTGTGAGTTAAGCTCCTGTCATGATGTCCGAAGCTTGAAACTGCAATCCAAAATATTGTGAAGTAAAATTTCAATATATATTTTAAGAATCTAAAATATGTGAAGTAGTATGTTGCAACGGTCTTTATGACATTTTTTTTAAAATTTGTTATTTTTCATTTTTTTTTTCTTGTGCAGTTTCAGATCGATATGAGCTTATGGCACCCTAGTTATTGCTGTTATCGCTGGGTAACTTTGATAAAATCTTAACCTGGGAACTGCCATGTTACAAAACATATTCTGTTTTGCAAGTTTCATATCACAGTATTCATCACCGTCAACAGTACCTGTGTTCTATACGTCACTGATATTTGGCTTGATACACACCAATCAGTGATGCGTTCGGAACTTAAGATACAGGGAGCTGGGATCATAATGGGTGGGGATCGAGATGGAGCTTATCCCTGTTGGTGTAGGGGGCCCGTGAAATGTATTTCTGATCACTTGTTTTTCCCCAGTGAAGTTCATTACTCTGATAGCTTTATAACCATACCATGACAATTCACTCTCCTCTGTTTGTTTTATTGAGAAGAACGTGGAAATGTCGCTCTGGCGAGAAATGACCGAACTACAAATCAAAACAAATGGGCATGCAACTTACCAACGATGCCACTTTCGAGGCGACATTCTGTGCTTTTGTATATTATATTCTGGAAAGCGGGTAACTTCCAGGCAACAAAAGTGGATGCAATGCAGCCCACAAGACACAAGACAGCTCGCTGTGTTCGACACAGCGAGCACTCCTTCGTCTTGCTGGCTATATACATATTGTTGAATATTCGTTAAGAAGCAAGAATACGGAGTGGGCAGAATGACAAGAACAATTGATGGTTAGCCGTTAACATATGATTCATTCTTACTCTTTTGAGTCCTGTTTTCACGGGGGTGGTTGTGGCTAGTAATCTCATTCAGAACACCCAACTCAATGCTTTGTTGAGAATTAGACGTTTTCTGTTTTCTGCTTTTTCTTTTGTATTGTTTTTTCACTGTTTATTTTCTTTATTTTTATTATCGTTTTGTTTTAGCTTATATAAATGCTATATGTCGATACTGATATATGTTGTTGTTTTTATCCCTTTGATACTTTTGGACGACTTATGACGTACGAAATCAAACAGCGCGTTGATACTTTGTGGAGATTAGTTTGTTATAATGTTCGATTTTTACATTTTTAACCTCAATTCTTATTTTTTCCCGAATAGAGCTCAGTAACAACCGTTGAGTCAAATGTTATCGCAGCTTAAAATACTAATATAATTCTGCTGTCAAGACTTCTTAACTGGTTGAGAGCCAGAAGCCACAATCAGGGCTCTCAAGAAATGAGGATAACACAGGAAAAACCAACACTTCCCTTGCTTATATTTCATATTCAGTCAAACACAAAAAATATTTTGTTTATATAAATCTGTTTGATTGCAAATTATTGGAGAGTGCCTGTTGACACTCCCCAATACTTTGTAATAAAATAAGTTTTGAATAACAAATTCAGACCACCCAAACTAATCCAGCCCTCAACCAGTTAATCACTAATGTGAAAAATATCTTGTTATTTGTACTTCCAGACGTTTGACGTCGCATTTTGAAAAACGTTGAAGACAACTGAATTCATTGTGACGTTTGAACGTCGGGATAATTAAAGTCTCACAAGGAATGATCGTTTGTTTCTGTCTATTTCTTGAGATATGAACCCCAAAAAACAAAGGCCAAACTGAGTAAATGTGCGTAGCCCATTTACACTATGTTTGGCCTTTATTTTGGGGGAGTTCATAACTCAAGAAATAAACAGAAACAAACGATCATTCATTATAATTAAACCTGGGGGTGGGGATAAATTTAAATACTCTCTTCTTTCTGGGGTTATAATAAAAACCAGGTCGCATCATGCTTCCTATTGAGAACTGAATAAAAAAGCCAGAGTTTTCTAAAATTCTGTTTGAAATGACGACACATTTCACTGAAAGATGTTCTTGTGTTGTTAAAAAATTTATTGAACAATGAAGTGAAGGAACGTCATAGACCACGCCCACACAAAACTTCAATCTTCTTTTCCACTTGACGGAAAGGTGATGTCATTCAAAGTAACGCTGGGTTAAATTTAATTCTGATTTTGATCATTTCCTGAAAAAATGAAAACACAGTTGTTAAATGTGCAGTTCGATATAAACCCAGATGACATGGAAGTGGCTGAACTTTGTCTCAAAAAGAGTTGATTCAGGTTATTTGGAAATTGGAATGTTTTGAATGCGCGAGTTTCGCTCGTGGATGCCATTGACATCAGTGATGTAGCGTTTTGTTCATGTTGACATTGTTGTGCATGAGGCTGAATTGTCACGGAGGACAGTGTTTGATTGATATTTTGTTTCTCTGAAGTGGGTCATTCCCTATTGTAGCCGTGGATGGAACATTCATTTCGATGTCCACTCACGTACATAATGTGTATTGGTTCAAATCCAACATCATGCATTCTCTGGATACCACTTGCACGTAAACAGTGTGTTGCATACGTTGTGCTACAAGACCAACATTTTGCATTTCGTGAGAACTGATATTCTTTTACACTCTTGTCAGTGAACGACATACATTCAGTTGTTGGTGAAAGGAGAGCACTGTGGAGTGCAGGTAGGTGGCAATTTTTATTTAACCCTTTACCTAACATGAAAAGCAGACGACACTTGCAAAACAAATTCTTGAATAACTAAATTTTTTCATTTTTTGTCTCAAAAACAGGTTATGGCCACTCGTTGGAACGAGCTCGACGAGCTCGTTCCAACGAGGGGTCATAACCTATGTTTTTGAGACAAAAAATGAAAATATTTTAAAAATTAATTGGCGATTTTTGAGAATAGCGCTGGCCGGTTTTGGCCGTCACGTTGGGTAAAGGGTTAAATCATCAATTATATCTTTAGGACAGGTTGATGACCGGCCATTGTTTACGTTTGATTTGGGTAAAACGATGAACGTAGACGATCATCTATTAATTTTAATTGCGTATAAAAAATTAAAAACATTAAACCTGGAATAAAAAGCATGATAAGGATTTCATTGTTTATTTGATTTTATTTTCAAAGTATTTTTAAAATGGTGAGATAAATATTAATTACTTTTCATTTTGAAACAATAGGAGCGTACAGAGGTTCTTTTTCATTCACACTGTGCAGCGTGATTTTAACGACTGACATTGGGGCGTGGTTTAGGGCGAGCCTAAAAACGTTATTTGTTCGGTTCATTGTGATATGAACAGAAAAAAGAAATAATTTAGCCAATCATTTTGCCTGAAAATGCATGAACAGAAAAAAGGGTTTAATTATAAAGGGTTAATTTGATTTTTAAAACTTCTCACTTTTACTATTTATTTCTTCAACGTTTTGTTGCAGATTGGGGTTTGGAGGATTATTTTGTGTTTTGTTGTGGTTGGGAGTGTATCTTGTTTACCTCAGTTGGCAGTTGGAATACGGTTCCCAGCGCATAGCGGAAGAAACACACCATAAATATAATGTGGACAGATGAGAACAAATTTTTGTAGTTATCTCCCATGGTAAAAGAAGATGGAAATAGCTTCCAGTGCTTTGAAACCTGTTTTATTGTGCAGCAATAGCCGTAATGTGTTTTGAAAGCGTCACGTAATCTTCGACTGCTTGTGTAAAACATGTGAATTATTCGAGACAATTACTCATTAAATAACAATAACATATACTATTGGTGCACAGCTAATAAACTCACACTAAATGAGAGCAAGACAAAATGTATTATTTTTTTACGTTCAGAATGACATATACACAATTGAAAGTAGAAGAGTTATGCTTAACAATTCAACTATCTCACTCGTTGCTAACATTCAAGAGGAAAAATCTATAAAATTCCTAGGAGTCCATGTGATGAAAATTTGAATCGGTAATCTGCTCCAAAATTTCCAGGGCAACTTATGCCATAAACAAAGTGAAGAGGCTTCTACCGAAAGAATGCCTGAATTAAGGAATAGTGCATGGCTTGGAGTTGACTACGCCCATATAGTGTCCAGTGAGGTGGTGTAGTTCCCGCCGCTTCGCGGCGGGAACTACACCACCTCACTGGGCACTATATGGGCGTAGTCAACGACAAGACATGCACTATTTCTTATATTATTAACACCCATCAAGAAAAACATCTGTCCGATTTGTTAATCTATTACCCAGGTAGCAGCCCTACCAACCAGCGTTATATAGAAAAAAATACCATGTAGTTTTTAAAAAACATTTTCTTCTTCCAAAACACGGCTAACTTGGATTATTGATATGAGCAGAAGACAGATTTTGAATCCGTCGGGAAGGGTAAACAAAACATTTCCCCCAAACGGAACTGTGTATTCTAGAATCGCGCAACTCGCGAATGAAAACTAAAATTTTCGAAATTTGACAACGCAGTTTGAAAATGTCCACACATTTGTCACACACATACATTACCGAATTGGACAGTAGGGATACAAACTCCGAAGATTCAGCTGAATTCCATTATTTATTCGTTTACTGCCGAATAATATGAGCAGCGAAAACAAACGATTTTTCATATCCGGACGCGTTCTCATGAAAGTTGTACCCAGGTGTGGATCATTCTCTTCGAAACGAGATATGGATCATCTTCTCCAGGAATAAAATGAACGCCTCGGAAAACGTGACTTCAACAATGGAAAAGCGATACATTTTTCCACAATGATTTCTTTCCGGGTCGTTTTGTGGATGTTGTGCCTCTGTGAATCAATATTTAAATTTAGCCTGATTAGTTTTATTCGCGCAGTATGAAAAGAAAACTGATATAGTAGTGTGCTAAAAATAGAAACAGAAAACGTGTAGTGCCTGGATGTAGTGCCTGGTCAGTTCTGTGGATGCAAACTACACAAAATAGGGGTGCAGCATTCATCCAATCAGGAGCCTAGTAGGTCACATGAGATATAATATAACATTTTATCTGATAACCATAGAGTATAACAACCGTTGTATATACTTGAAGTATATACAACGGGTGTTGTATATAATTATAATTTATGCGAACGACCTCTGACCTCTCTCAATTCCATTTTCATTCATTCATTCATGAAATATCGTTATATCACAGGGCAGGTTTTAATTGTACGCTTATTGCACTTTGTCAAAATCCTCTGATGGTGTCATTTCTTATTTATTTTGCTTCAATAAAGGCAACCTAAAATTTTGCTTCAAAACATTGTAGAAATTACTTGAATGTTAATAGTAATTAGTATGCGGCGACTGCGAACTATTTATAGTCACGGCCTCGATCAAAAGTACTCGCGGAACTGCGCTAATTAAAAGTTCGTCTGCTCTACCTGAAAAAAAAAACACTTCGTAAAAATTGTAAACAAACGCAAAATTATTTGTTATATTGGGACTACAGCATAAACACGGAAGAAAACTGGAACTATGTCAAAAAAAGAATAACTCTACTGAAACACCGTTTTGTTACTGTTAATAAAATAGTTGAAATTTATTTTGTTCCAGCGCAGTTACATGATGCAAGAAGTGCAATCGCACTTTACAATCGCCGTCATCGATTTTGTAATGTAAGGGACACAACTCTATGCGTCTTGTCCTATTTCTTTTGTCTCGTAGACTGGTTTTCTTTGGAGGCCCGTGGGAAGCATATATAAGTCGGGTAAACGCACGAGACGGGTGTCTGTTTGTTATCAGATAAAAACAATAAACATATAGTGTGTTTTTATATCTGTGTTATACAACTCGTTGAAATATGGTTTATTTTTTCTCGGCGAAGCCTCGAAAAAATAAACCATATTTCAACTCGTTGTATAACACAGATATAAAAACACACTATATGTTTATTGTCTATATATTACTCTTTGATCCATAGTCACATGCTATATGGTATCCATATCTGGGGTCACTCGTCGTCACCTCGATTGATCATTAAATTACAAAAGAAAGCCATCCGAAATATAACTAACAAAACTTACAATGCTCATACTGATCCACTATTTAGTGAGCTGCGTATCTTAAAATGCAGAAACCTGTACAAACTTCGGGACTCTTTGTTTATGCATGATTATGCATGCTTCATGAAAGCTTTGAGAACACTTTCAGAATACACCACCCCCCCCCCCCCACCCCCCCACCCCCCCACCCCCCCAGACACCAGACAATCGGGTAAATTACACACACTAAAACCAAGAACTCCATTTTCCGCAAACTTCTCAATCCATACTTTTCCTATGAAGTGGAATAGAAAAGAACCATCGGTTCAAAACTATTCCAGATTACTATTCAAAAAGTCTTCAACGGAGCAATTCTTGAATTTATACCCTCATCACGTCAGCTGTAGTAATTCTGCTTGACCCGACTGTAGGTCCTAGCTCTGTTATCCCATCCCCATCTATCAACTGACCCCAAAGAGTTATTTTCTAAAAACGATGGACAATATTTTATTTATATGGAATAATTCAACATTTTCTTTTTTCAACTACAAATGTGCTCTTGTCGGGATTGTATAACATTTCACATTTAATTTGTTTTTTTGTTTTTTTTTGTTTTTGTTTGTTTTGTTTTTTTGGGGTGGGGGGGGGGGAGAGACAGCCGTAGTGGCTCCGCCATCTCCCGTTAGTGCAATCATGTATTTGAGATCAATGTATATTGCTGACCTTTATTTGTATTTGTAGCATGTTTAAAATGCCTTGATATTTGGTATGGAATTTTCTGCGGTGTTGAGGATTAAAGTCTGTTCAAGGGAAGATTGTAGGACCATATTTGGGCTCTCTATGGGAGCATACCCATTTTGGGCTCCACCCAAACTTTGTACTTCAAGAGCCGAGGGACAAATTTGAACAAACTTTTGCATGTAGTATCATTGGGTCTTAAGTACTTGATTGATGCAGAAAATAAAATTACACAGCTCCATGGGAACCCCTGGGGCTAAAAATAGAAAAAAATAAAACGCCCATATCACTCTCAACACTCAGAACAGAGAATTGGTATTTGATATGAAGCATTGTAAGGACCAGTAGAAGGCAATGGTGAAAACAATTGTCATCGGTTGTGTCCTGGTGTTCTGTAGGGGGAGAGGGTGGGGGGGGGGAGACCCCATGCATGCCACTGAAATTGATATGTTTTACTTTTTCTGATTGAGACTCTGAGGTAGGAAATTTAATGGATTCTGATGTATTAAGAATATTTCTGCTAAAATGAGGTCATATGGCACTCCTGACAATGTCATGAATAGATGCTTGGGAAGCCTCACAATTGCTCTCATGACATCCAATTTCTAACACTTTTTCCAGGAGACGCTCCCGGACTCCCAACAGTTGATGGGGGCACCCCTTTCCATACCCCATTGGACCGACGGCCCTTCGGAGATGCCTTCAGCATCTCATCCTGACATTCAACTTTTTCGGTTAAAAAGCCACCCCCCCCCCCCCCTCGCCCCTGAAAACATAGTCCAATATGCCTATAAGTCAATGGCAGTACCGTGATCACATAAAAACACTGTATATCTTTACATTGCGCGTGAAGGTGATGGGTGCTCTAGATTTCATAAATAACATGTAGTGAAATCAGACCCCAATCAACAAGAACAAATGAAAATGGCATCTGTGAAGTAAAGTTCCAAATTCATTTTTTGAGAATCATCTTACTAAGATAGAGAAGACAGAAAAAGAAAGAGTATATCGTGAATTCTGTGGGTTTTTTGTTTTTCTTTTTTGTTTGCAATTGTTCTGTAATTTAGCTTAGGACTACTGTTTACACTCCGTGTTCAGATCGACGAGCGCGTATCCTCTTGGTGTTCCTCGACCTGCAATAACAGTGCGTGGGGGCACGATGACGCCGTGTACTAAGGCGTACTGCACGTCGATGGTATGCATGTTTTCAACCAATCTAACCCTGCCTGTGCTGCAGTGCGGAGTTACGCTGTTGGGGAGCTGGCAGCTGCTCGTCGTTGCTCGGTGGTTTTCTCCGGGTACTCCGGCTTCCTCCACCCGTAAAACTGTCACGGTCATGATTAGCCGTTGTGCATAAATATGTGACCTTAAACATCAATAAATAAATATAAATGTAATAACAGTGATGGATCTATTTAATAGTTAAATGAATGCACTTTACTGTCGGGTGTAGCAACCACACCGCGAACGAAAGATGACTGTGGATTCAAAACCCCGTGGCAGGTTGCACAGTGAGGACCCATTGGCCCTCGCAGCAACGACTACAACGGTAATTTGAATCTATTGTAAATAGCGCACCTATCTGGAGCCAATGCTATAAAACGTTTACAATTGTATTTTCTAGAATTGTATTTTCTACCTATTAATATAACTGACTAAAATGATTCATTAGCATTTTAAAAGATATGGCAATTTGCCAGTTGGCAAATTGCCACATCTTTGAAAATGATAAGGGATTCATTTCAACCCATTTAAAGTCATAACTAGAAAATACAATTGTAGAAAATACAATTGTAAACGTTTTATAGTATTGGCCCCTCAGGTCGTTCTTCGGAAAATATACAAGTGTGTGTGATAAGAAGCGACTTTCTTCTTTTGTTGTTGTTACTACTGTTGTTTCGACTGTTATCGCTGGGAAATATTTGATCGAATCTTTATCTTAGAACTACCTTGATGTTTTTAACCATGTCACAAAACATATAGTCTACCCTGTTCCCCAGAACCCAAATCACCCCACCCCCACCCAAAACCCTCCACCAGTAACACAAAAAACAACACACTAATGCAGGTAGCAAGCACAGTGAATAGCCGGCGATGTGTATTTAATCAAATCATTAATATATGCATGAAGACACAATATAAATTGTCAATTTACGAACAGAAAACTGGTACACTCAACATATGACGGTCACGTGGCGGCCCAGGAAAAACCATAGATAACCATAACAATTTTTTTTTTTTTTTTTTTTTTTTATAGATTGGAGGGAACTATGGAAACCTGCTGTCCGAAGCAATGTCAGGCGCAACCATGGAAGCGCGGACACTCGCCTCTTTGTCTTCGTTTATTTATTTGTTTGTTTTGAATATATGCAAACTGTAAACATTCCAAACTAAAACAGAAAAACACCTAAAACGATGGCGTAAAGTTTGATCGTAAAAGTGCGAAGGCTAGAATGACTGACCAACTCTGCGTCACACGACGCACGGACTACACGCACAATAACATACAATGCACAGCACACTGTTAACGGATAGCGCATAAAAACTACGGAAACCCGTAAAGGCAAAACGAAACATCGAAAACAATATTTTCCGGCTATACTTCGAACCGCCGAAAAATACATGACTACCCTGTTCCTCAGAACCCAAATCACCCCACCCCCACCCAAAACCCTCCACCAGTAACACAAAAAAAACAACACACTAATGCAGGTAGCCAAGCACAGTGAATAGAACCCACAAAGGACGGGGTGGTGAAGTGAAGAATTGTGTTGACATGTCACACATGAATATGATATGTTCGTGGTGTAACAAAAACACAATTATAACACTTGCGACGAAAATGTTTGGAATGATTAACGTTTTATAAACCAAGGTTTTTGGTAACCGCTACTCTATGCTCCAACGAATCCGCAACATACCCGTCTTTAGCCTGATCACTTTTCCATCGACGATGTCTCTTCCAACAACGGTCGTTGACACATTGATTCGCCGCGGAGCTGGCACCACCGGCCCTCAAAGAATGTAAACCAACATTTAGCACAAGTGCCACCAGATCTGTAAAAAGGCCGAAACAGAAAATCCGAAGAAGCAGTGCTTAATTTACCCAAAGCAAAATATTCGCTGGGTTATTTTAACGGGGCATGCCGCGGAAACGCCCTGAGAAATAACAACTGCATTGCCTAAACGATATTGGTCAGTCTTGCTGCTGGAAATATGTAGCTCAAGGTAAGAATCATGAAAACAAACATCATTGCATTTCAAATGACTGACTTCGCTATAGCGAAGAAAACCAGCGAAACTCAGCACAATAATTGTCAGATCTCTTACGATTAACAGGTCTGAGGATGAGTTATATTTGTCAACTAATGAAACAATGTCTGCGGATGAAACGTGAACCTTCTTAACACGAGGTTTTGCATTTTGTCGTAAGGATGATTCCACAAGGTTCTTAACAAAACTATTACTAGTTGGATCTGGCAAATTACAAATGTCATGCGCCCATTTAACCCCGTAAAACGCAGATTGAATAACGTTGGAAGAAACTCCGGTGTGTAACAAATCAGTGATATATAATGCCACGTGAATAGGCTGTCCCGGAAGTGGTGCACCACCTGCTGCAAGAATAAAAGTTCTCCACTTACTGAAAGCTGAAAAGTACTTAACCACTGTGCTGTCACTTTTGTTTTTTAACAAATAAAATGCCATCCTTTGGCTGAGCTCATCCACACGATCACCACGTAACTGCTCATCCCGAATCAGCTCCGATAATCTTCCACTAAGATTTAGACCTGTCAAAGAAACAAACATCAATCAGAAACGAATCTTGAAAGCTATCATATGGAAACCTACACCCGAGGAACCAACTATACCATTTTGCCCCTCCCCCTCTCAATAATATCAGCACCCATTATTCTATGATCACAAATGAAAGGAAAAAAGATCCATCACGCGTAACAAACAAAGACCAAAACGGGGCGGATTGCCAAAAAGGGACAACCATAGTGCCACCAGCCCTCTCATGACTAAGTTTTTGCAAACACTTCCCCACTAGCATGGGGGGAGGAACTAACCAATTGTTTTCGGAGCACCAACTTCTAGTAAAAGCGTCCACACCCTCTGTGCCAGGGCACCAAAATTTTGAATTGAATCTCATAATTTTTGCATTGTTGTGGGTTGCAAATCTGTCTACAGTATGAGGGCCCCAGTCCGCATCAGTAGAGTCAAAACACTTTGTTTGACACCCCAATCATCACAATCCGCTAATCAACTAATTGCATCAGCGGTAGTGTTTTGATACCAAGAAACCCACACAGGCTGAATACAAATGTCCCCTTTCTTACAAAAATCAGCTATGTCCAAAGCAAAAATATGCAAGTTAGATTGACGGCTCCCTGTTTGCAATATACGTACGACATTTTGATTGTCTGGATGCCATAGAACATTTTTTCCAACCAATTCTGACTGCAAAGAACGTGAAACTCTTTTCACACTCTCTAACTCCCTCCACGTGAAACTCATAGAAACCTCACCGGTCTCCCATGACCCATTTGCAAACGTGTCCACGCCATTGACAAGGTAACCACCGTACCCCATGGCGGAAGCATCGCTATACACTTGACAATCAAAATCATGATTAATGTTCAATCCCCTGCCATTGAGGGCTAAAGCATTGTCAAGCCAGAAGACAATTTCATCCAACACAGCACTGGTTATTTGCACCGGAGTATCCCAGCTGGCTTTGCCCAACAAACACCGATACATGTTTCTCGTTCTGAGTCTAACCACTGGACCCATCGCTATTTGCATAGAAATGATCTGACCAATGAGAGATGCCAACACTCTAGCTTTCAGAAACAGACGCTCATGCTTCACATTCTCTAATACAAGATTGATTACCCGTAATAACTTGTCCATCCGTTCGTCAGTAACCGCAATCTGACCTACCTGCGTATCCCAAACTAAACCCAACCAGGCCAACTTACGAACTGGCTCCCACTGACATTTTTCCTCCGCGACCACAAAACCAAACGCCATTAAATCACGATGCATTGCGTCACTGACTAGCTGTGCCGACTCAAACGTCGAATCTCCCCCAATACCATCGTCCAAGTACATGAGAACACGGAAGCCCTGCTGCCGCCAAAATTTCAGTAAAGGTTTTGTCAATTTAGTAAAACGTAACCCGCTGTTGACAAACCGAAAGGGAGAACATTAAAAACATAAAATTTCATGGCACCGTTCATATTCCAAGAAAAGCCAAGAAATGTTCTGTGCTCTGGAAAAATGCCAACATGATGATAAGCCGACTTTAAGTCAAATGAAAACAAAAAATCGCCTTTCGTAAACATACTTTGTGCCTCAAAAGAGTTTTCATACTTAACGTAAAATTTGTACAAATGAGCATTTATGTGCCGACAATCGAGTACCAACCGCTTTTTACCTTTGGCGTTTTCTGCAACAGTCAGCGGGTTGACCACACGAGGCGTGAAAGACACTTATGAAATACAGCCCAACTGCTGTAATTTAAGAATCTAAGATGTAACGAAATCTTTGTTTACCGCGGCCGACTTATTATTCGCTATTCTCGCGGTACCCGGGACTGTGTAAAACGGTAACTTATAACCGTTATCGATAATGTCATTAATGTTCTCGTACGCGTCAATGTGCCGCCACTGGCTTACCGCGCGTTTCAAACGCCCGACGGGAGACGTTGCACTCGAAATGAGCTCTTGGCCACCCGATACCACAAAACCTTCCAAACATTTGGAAACCCCAAAGTCATCTTGACTGTCCCGCTGCAAGTGATCAAAATCAATACTTATCTTATTTAAATCCAATCTGGGCTGTTGCTGAATCGGTTGTGATTGCTTATGATCCCGTCGCCAATGTCCCTGAACGCCACACTCAAAACATTGCCCAGGACGCCCTGTAACTGCCAGTTGACTGCTTGAAAACGACGATGATTGGTTGACTCTATTACTACCAAGACTGGAATATGGCTGAACTCTGCTTTTTCGGTTTTTCCTTTCCACTTTAAGCTTCTGAGCGGCCGCGTGTTCCGCTTTACGAATCCGCTTCTCACCATCTGAGTTTTCTGCTAAACAATGAGTCTCATACTCGTCGACTGTTCTCCACCCACTCTCAGACTGGTCTGCAAGTTTGACAAGCTTCTGTCGATGGGTTAAAATGTCAATACCTTCGTCAATTTTCTGCACCGCTCGGTCCAATTTGCTGTCCGCAACGCAACTGTCGCTTATCAAAATCCTAGCCTCCTTGGCTTTGCTCAAAACCCTAGCATTGACTTCAAATTGTTCCTCTGTGCCTCTCCGCTTAAAAGTGTAATTATCCGTTGTTAACTCCTCTATCTTCGAAAGGTGAGACTCTGAAAACTGTCGATTGCTGTCCTTCATAGAACATTCAAAAACACATAATTTGTTACTAATTAAAGTATCTATTCTGCTTAATAACTCGCGCTGGGACTGAGAAATTGTAGATTTTACTTCTGCCTGAATAAGAGAGGTAATCGCCGGCTCGTCCATGTTGATCGCAACAGTGCTAAGGCTAGAATGACTGACCAACTCTGCGTCACACGACGCACGGCCCACCCACACAATGACATACAATGCACAACACACTGTTAACGGACAGCGCATAAAAACTACGGAAACCCGTAAAGGCAAAACGAAACATCGAAGACAATATTTTTCGGCTATACTTCGAACCGTCGAAAAATACATTTCGTTGTATGGAAAGTTTCATATCACAGTTAGGGGGCGCGGTGGCTCAGTAGGTAGAGGTGCAGGCTGCAAGCCGAGAGGTCCCCGGTTCGAATCCCACCTGCGGTAACCGCGTTATGTCCTTGGGTAGGACACTTCACCCCCAATGCCCACGTGGGAGCACGGTGGCGTTGTGTACTAAAGCGTACTGCACGTCGATGGTGCACCTGTCTTCAACCAATGCTAACCCTTCTTGTGTGGAGTTGGTATGTTGGGGAGCTGACAGTTGCTCGCCGTTGCTCGGTGGTTCTCTCCGGGTACTCCGGCTTCCTCCATCCGTAAAACTGTCATGGTCACGATTAGCCATTGTGCAGAAATATGTGACCTTAAACACCAATAAATAAATAAAATAAATAAATAAATAAATAAATAAATAAATCATATCACAGTTACATGGAATTCCCGGCCGTCACCCACGTCTGTGTTAGTTCCATCACTGGTACTTTGCTTAATACACACTAGTCGACTCGGCGGCACTGCATTCATTTTTGCTTGCTTTTTAGTCGTTTTCGACGTGGTGGGAGAAGGGCAGTTAATCACCCTATTTTGCAATTTCGACGTAGTGGGAGACAGACAGTTAATCACCCTGTTTACAACCTCCAACCAGGGCGGGGTGGGGGAGGGGGGGGATCTTCCAAAAAAATTCCGGACACAACAGCTGGACACAAGGCCGAGGTGGGTGGGTGGTCGGATGGGGGCCAAAACACCTTTTTTCCTGGAGTTGCAATTTTTTGCCTAGTGTTTTTTTTTTCAAATTATTTTCACATAACAAGGCTATATTGTTGTTTAGTAGTCTAATAGGCACCTGTTTGTCAGGAAGGGTTAGTGAATAAGGCCCCACTAGGCTGATTAGGGGATTTGTTCTCTTTTTTGTAAATTAAATTAGATGCATTAAAGAATTGTGTACTCCAGTGTGACTAATTACAATCAGTGGAAATTTATGAATTTTAATTTGGGAATGGTTAACATAATTTTCATAGCTGAATCATCACGGCACAATTTGGATTTTACAATGAGTAGCAATGTGTTTAGCAGAACATCTAAAATAATGTAAAAAATTTATGGAAAATAATCTAAATGCCCAGTTTCTCTGAGTAGAGCTCTTGTAACCTGAAACTAATGAAAATTCTCACTGTGCATCTTTGATATAAAACTCCACTTACTTAATTCAAGCTCATAGTGATAGTACCAGGGTTTTCACAGAGGGTTTGTCTGGCTATCTCGTGAAAACATGAAACAAAAGTTACAGTTAATATTTGAATTGAAAACTGACCCTGACTGAGCCAGAGTATACAGATGAGTAGCTGAGCATAACACTATGCAGCAAAAGAAGATTATTTTAATCCTCTATTTGATGTTCACAAAAATAGTCTAATTCTTACATTATATGCTGTTATATGCAGAAATCAATGCTGACATTTTCTTGGAGACGGACCAGGACGGACAGAGAGATTTAAAATAGTGTTAGGTGACAGATTTTCAGCTTTCCTTCGCTATTTACTATCTTTTGAGTAATGACAATTGGCTGAAACCTCAAGCCTAGACACTTAGCCTGTAGTCAGGTCATTAAAATTAAAACTTCTTCCAGAATTAATAACAATTTTCTTCAGTGAAATCTAAATGCTTCTGTTGATGCTGGTTGATGTGTACATAATTAGTTTAGACAGTAGATTAGGATTCAAATTAAGGCAAGGATTGACAACTGGAAGCTCAGTGCAATAATTTTTCATTACCCACTGCGGTGATACACTGAAAAAATACAGGTGGTGGGGTGGGTGTCCAAGTGGTCAGAGGAAAAAAGATTGTTTTTGCACGTGGGTGGGTAGGTGGTGGTCAAAAGGTGGAAAAAAAATATTTTAGGCCTTGTGTCCGGAATTTTTTGGAAGACCCCCCCCCCCCCACCCCCCAACCCATGCTCCAACTCAAACTTTTGTGAAGAAATGAATATTTTGTGTTTCTCCGTTTTCTATAAAATTGTTTATTAGCCGTTTAAAATATACGTTCTTGTTATTATTATTTATTAGCTTATGTTTCTTGCACACATGTGGTATGTGTGGTTGTTTGGTGTTTCATTAAGAAATTAAAGGAATTAAAAGTATAACTTCTCACTTCAACGATCTGTTTGTTTTATGGTGTGTTTTCTTTCTTTCATTGAGGACAAATCGTCCCCTGAGTTCAAATTTGTTCTATGTGCCTACTGGCACATAGAACACATTGGAACTCAGGGGACGAAATGGGTACAGATTTTGGAGTTCTCTCCCTTGATGCGAGAAGATGGAAATTGGTGTCCATGCTTTTGGATATTGTTTTATTGGGTGTTTTTGTAGCCTTAACTCCTTGAACCCTTGTGGTATCTTCCATATCAGGTCAATGGCACAAATTGGAAGAGTCCATATTCATTATTTGGGAAATAGACCAATTAATATTTCATCGTGCAGCCGTGGCGGCTGCACGTTGAAATATTTGATTGGTCAACCCCCACACATTCACTTTTTTTCCCGTATAAGAATTTTAGTAGCATTTTAGAAAAATACCCATGTCAGTAACAAGTATGGACCAATTTGTCTTTTAGACACATTCCGAACTTTTACTTCAACCGGCTGCTGTCAGAAATTTGTCACTACATCCTTCCGATGAGTTTGTCAGGTCAAAACTCAAATTTGGAGTGAGCTACAGAAACTTTGAAACCACAATTTCCTAACACATCCAACGCGTACATTCCAGAATGGATATCCTTCTGGGTGATGGGGGCGCTTAGGCTGCGGTGGGATGGGTTGGAAGTGAAATATTTCCACATGGAATGAAGTTTCTCGTTATCGTTAATAAACCACTATGGTGGAGATTCCATCCAGATAGTACAGTTTGTAAGACCGTAATGCGTAAGCGAAGATTCAATTAATCACGAAGGTCCATTCACTGAAACTCTGACTGTGCTTGTTGTGCCTTTTTCACCAGTTCGCGACCTAGGTCTCTTTAGAAATTGCATAACATAAACTGGCGTGATATAAACAAATAGATAAATGTTATCCCTGTAGCAGTATGTAACTAGTCACCTAGAAACAAAGAGCAGTGTTTAATTAACCCTTTACCCAACGAATCACCCGCATCCGCCCGCGTAATATGCAAATTCAGCACTTGAAAAAATATTATTTTTCAAAAAATTTCAACAAAACCATATCATGTGACCCCTCGGTGGAACGAACTCGTTCCAACGAGGGGTCGCATGATATGATTTTGTTGAAATTCTTTTAACCCTTTACCTAACATGAAAAGCAGACGACACTTGCAAAAAAAATTCTTGAATAACTAATTTTTTTCATTTTTTGTCTCAAAAACATAGGTTATGACCCCTCGTTGGAACGAGCTCGACGAGCTCGTTCCAACGAGGGGTCATAACCTATGTTTTTGAGACAAAAAATGAAAATATTTTGAAAATTAATTGTCGATTTTTGAGAATAGCGCTGGCCGGTTTTGGCCGTTACGTTGGGTAAAGGGTTAAAAAGTTGAAAAAATAATATATTTAAAATAATAAATTTTGGTATCGTCTGTGTTGGGTAAAGGGTTAAAACATGTAGGTAAAAGAGCTTGTGCTGTTGTTTCGAGTTTGTCACACGAGCAACATCCAGGTGCTAGGAATAAGCTTTTGGCCCCGAATTTTACTCACTTCGACTACGGGAACTCCAAATGGAATTGTTAAGCTATCTTGACCTGATATTCGAACTACTAACAAAAAAGGAATCGCTCATATCAGTGAACACACAGACAGGCAAATGGCATCACAAAATTCTTACAAACACTTCTAAGCGTACGCAAACAGCTGCTATACAGTACAGTCGCCGTGGACTGGTCACTTTCCACGGGTGGGCAATTTTTCACGGACGCAATAACTTTAGATTCCAAGCACTAATTATAGGAATAATAGGTACAACCCGATGTTTCACTGACATTCTGCTGATGATGACTTTTATTACCTGGTAAACGCATGCTTGGATATCACTGGATTACGACCAATTCACCGCGACTGTACTGCAGAAAAGAAGTGCAAAAGCTATTTCCAATTTCCACCTACATTGTCACCATAACAGAGCATTTTACAGTTGTCGCCACTGATAACTATTCTGATTTTTCCGATGGTGAACGTTAAAAAACATGTCACTTTTATTATGTCCACATATCTCTTCTAAATTCAACAAGGACGACTCAATCCAACGGCTTCAAATCCGAGCTGAGACTGGGATTGAGAAATCCACAATGTCTCGATCAGGGCCCAGTACTATGAAACTCTTACAATTGTATTTTTTAGAATTGTATTTTCTAGTTATGACTTTAAATGGGTTGAATTGAACCATTAGCACTTTCAAAGATGTGACAATTTGCCAGTTGGCAAATTGATATAGCTTTGAAAAACCTAATGATTTATTTTAGTTAGTTATATTAATAAATAGAAAAGGCAATTCTAGAAAATGCAATTGTAAACGTTTTATAGTATTCGTCCCAGTTTCACGCCTGGGGTGCAAATGTTTTCACAATGCATTGGTTGCAAATTATTAAAGACTAAACTTCTGTTTAGTAGTCTAATTGGCACCTGTCTGGCAGGTAGGGGCAATCCAAAAAGAGTCCAATGATTTCAGATTCCAGTAACATTTGGCCTCAAAGGCCTGTCATCCCTGATATCATAGGGGATGTTTATACCTTATTGGGGGGGGGGGGAGGGGAGAGCGGTGACTCAGTGGTTACGACATTGAACTTCTACGGTTTGATTCCCGCCAGGTGTAACTGCGTTGTGTCCTTGGTCAAGGCACTTAATCCCGATTGCCCACGTGGAAGTACGGTGGCGCTGAATACTAAGACGTGATGCACGTCCATGGTGCACCTGCATTCAGCCTGCTTGTAATAACCCTGCTCGTGTGTAGTTAATACGTTGGGGAGTCTTGCAGTTGCTCGTCGTTCCTCGGTGGTTCTCTCCGGGTATTCCGGCTTCCTCCACCCGTAAAACCGACCGACACGAGGTGATCCTGGCTGTCGAAAGTGTCGTTAAACTCCAATAAATAAATAAATAAATAAATAAATAAATAAATAAATAAATAAATACCTTATTGGGGAGAGCTTGGGATCGACTTGAAAATGAGGATTCTACAAAATATAGTATTTTATATAACTAAAACTGCATGACAATTTGTCAATGCAAACTGAAAAGTACAGTACCAACGGAAATAACTTGTACATTAAACGCCGTTATTCTTCGTTTGTAAACGCGTTCACAAATAGCATTTAAACGAAAAACGGGTTTATTTTCCGCTTACCAAACGTTTATAAACGATCCGTATTTCGATGATTTAAACGAAGGCTAAACGAAAGGTAAACGATTTTTCGTTTAGCTAAACGAAAGCTAAACGTTTTTTCGTTTAGCTGAACGGAAGACAAACGATAGTCCATTTATATGTACACGTACCGAACGACATATAAACGGTTTGCAAACAGACTGATCATTTCCGCAATATCGGAACAATTCATTTTATTGCGTTCACTTTTATCGAAGCACGGTTACAAATTAATGGGGAAGATTTTTAAAATGGTACGTTTTTGCTTTTAAGATAGGCGTATAACAGATGACTGGAATGGGACGTGAAATCTGGCGTTTTAATTCCATTTGTGAATTTTTAGGTTTCAATATCAATACCAAGTTAATTTTCAAACCGAAACTGAAAGTTGAAGGGCTTCTGAAAAGTGTTTTCTGGAAAAGTAATGGTGTTGCATTTTTGCAGAAAAAACATTGTTTTAAAAATTGTCTCGACTTTGTATTCATACATGTACATTGTATCATTTCCCTTTCTATTTGATTGTTGTCGACCCCAAGCGGCCAAGCCACATAAAAGCTGGCATCCCATATTTCTTCTAAGAATACCATTCAGATTTGTCATTTTAAGTTTGGTTGTTATTGTAATTAAAATTTACTGCGGTACGAATCTTTGATACCAAGCACTGAGAACCTTTTCTGTTTGTATCTAAAACAATGGGTCTAAAAACAGTTTTTTGTAAAAATAAAAATAACAAGATGTTGTTCTTAACATTAAAGGCACTAGGACACACCTACATTTGTACATGCAGTCATTGGTCAAGACAGTATAAACAGAACAAATTTCCCTTTTAAAAAGGTGATTACTTGACTTGAATTTATCACTCGACTTTTCTGAATCAAAATGAACCGACGGAAAATGTCTTCAACGCCGAGTCACCATTTGGTGAGGTATATTGAAGACAATGCAATACAAGTGAGAAGCTCGGTTTTTTTTAAAGAACTGACAGACCCAATAAAGATAGGAGAATCTTACCTCATTCAGTGGAGAAGAGTGCACGAGGTTGCTGTTGGAAAGGTACGTGTTTTATTTTTAACCCTTTACTTACATGTATGCCCAAAACAAGGAACTGAAAAATATCCGACAGGGTCGGCGAGAGTTAATGTCGATCATGGTAGGCCTGGAAATAACTACTGAACCTCCGCTTAGGTCAGGCCCGAAGCCAGCAGTAAATAAAACTCCGACATGGAGAGTGTGGGGCGCCCCTCCCCTGCCACCTCACCCACCTCTGCATGTCGGATAGCATCCTGGTGCGAAGGCGAAGGCCATTTCCGAATTGCCTAGCCCCGACGGGGGTGGTGGTGTAGTGGGGTGCTGGGGGTTCTCCCCTTCCCGATTTGTTTTTACAATTCAAGGCTCTGAGCGCTCCCACCAGTATCGGCCCTGGTTTAGGTTATGTGGGGCTTGTCATTTGTAAAATACGTGAACAAGCTATTTGATTATACGACATGTCGTTTATCTTTTCACAGAATTATCGCCAAAAATAAATAGCAAAATTTAACGCGCGATCTCGCCAAAATGAGATTGCAGGTAAGTTTTTGCTCTTTATTATTGTGATAATTTTGTTGAAATGAAAGCAATTCCTACATGTAACTAATAATATACCCCCCCCCCCCCTCCACCCGGACATACCTTTAACTATAAGTAGAAGGGGGCAACACAACCATTAAATTGGAATTGCCCTGAGACCCGGGACTATTGGCACTAAAAGGACAAAATGAGAAAAAAAGGTGAGGGCGGCCTGCAGCCATAGGGGGAATGAGCAAGAGCCCCCACCCAAAAATATCCCCCCCCCCACACCTCTAAAAAAATACAGACAACATTTTTTAATTTGTATCCATATTTTGTAGGTTTTGGATTCAGGAAATAGTTCCGAGATGAGCAAACGTTATAGCGAGGTCATAAAGGAAAATCCACAAGGAGTTGCGTCACCAGAGCCACCATCTTCGCCAAACCAGGCACCATCTGCATCAAGTACTCCATTAGATAAAACACCAACACCAGCAACAGAACAAAGACAAAGGCAAACTACCACAAAGACAAAAAACGTTAAAAAGGTAAAAAAAATATGTTACTACATGTAGATTCCTTTACAAATTGAACGTGTGACAGTGACATAAGCTATTCCACTGTCTGGTCACTAATCTTGTTGTAGCGACTGTCTGGTCACCGGTTTTAATTACCCAACAATCAACTATAATTTATAATTTATTGCCACGATTTTAATAACCCAATAATCAACTATAATCACCTGTAGTCACAGAAGCCACACCAATAGACTTGCTGGGGTCACTTGCATATCCATTTTTATTGGGACGTTGTGTCAAAATGAAAAAAATTATATTATTTTTTGGGGTGTCATTTCATGTCGAAAATCGTTGCAAGCATTTTTTGTAATGATTAGGGATACAGTTTTCCACATTAAAATTGAAAATTAAGTAATTGCATCTTGTTCAACATAGCTCATTAAGCCCTGTTGAATAAGATGCAGTTTAGTTAAATTTTTGGCCCCGAATAGTGCCATTGAAGAAGATTAACATTATGGTACTACATGTATAGAGTTAAACGAATGGGTGAGTTTGTATGATCTCAAAGTGACCGAATATTCCCCCAGTGTGTGATTTTACGACATTTGAAATGTTAGCCCTTTACCCAACATAACAGTCCAAACCGACCAACACTAAATGTATTCACTAAATTCAAAGGGTTAAAGTTTAAAATTCCCTGTTAAATTTTGAACAAGAAATGTGAACTTTTATGTTTGAGGCGCGTTACTCCTAAATAAAGCTGATTAAATGTTATTTCTTTCTTTCATTTTCTTTCTTCCAAACCACATCTTATGACCCTACTTGGGGGTCATAAGATATGTTTTGGAAGAAAGAAAATGAAAAAATAAAATAAAAAGGCTTGACCATTTTTCGATATTTCGCTTTTAATAAGTTCCAAATTGTTATTTATTTTTTTTCCTTCCAAACCACATCTTATGACCCCACTTAGGGGGTCATAAGATATGTTTTGGTAGAAAAAAAAATAAAATATAAAGGCTTGACCATTTTTCGATATTTCGCTTTTAATAAGTTCCAAAGTGTTATTTATTTTTTTCATTTTTTTTTTCCAAACCCCATCTTATGACCCTACTTAGGGGTCATAAGATATGTTCTGGAAGAAAGAAAAATGAAAAAATAAAATAAAAAGGCTTGACCATTTTTCGATATTTCGCTTTTAATAAGTTCCAAAGTGTTATTTGTTTTTTCTTTTTTTTTCCCCAAACATCTTATGACCATACTTAGGGGTCATAAGATGTGTTTTGGAAGAAAGAAAAATAAAATTTAAAGGCTTAACCATTTTTCGATATTTCGCTTTTAATAAGTTCCAAAGTGTTATTTATTTTTTTCATTTTTTTTTTCCAAACCCCATCTTACGACCCTACTTAGGTATTTGTTTTTTCTTTTTTTTCCCAAAACATCTTATGACCCTACTTAGGGGTCATAAGATGTGTTTTGGAAAAAATAAAAAAAAAATAAAAAGCTTGACCATTTTTCGATATTTCGCTTTTAATAAGTTCCAAAGTGTTATTTATTTTTTTCATTTTTTTTTTCCAAACCCCATCTTATGACCCTACTTAGGGGTCATAAGATATGTTTTGGAAGAAAGAAAAATGAAAAAATAAAATAAAAAGGCTTGACCATTTTTCGATATTTCGCTTTTAATAAGTTCCAAAGTGTTATTTGTTTTTTCTTTTTTTTTCCCCAAACATCTTATGACCATACTTAGGGGTCATAAGATGTGTTTTGGAAGAAAGAAAAATAAAATTTAAAGGCTTAACCATTTTTCGATATTTCGCTTTTAATAAGTTCCAAAGTGTTATTTATTTTTTTCTTTTTTTTTTCCAAACCCCATCTTATGACCCTACTTAGGGGTCATAAGATATGTTTTGGAAGAAAAAAAAATAAAAAAAAATATATAATATAAAGGCTTGACCATTTTTCGATATTTCGCTTTTAATAAGTTCCAAATTGTTATTTTTTTCTTCCAAACCACATCTTATGACCCTACTTAGGGGTCATAAGATATGTTTTGGAAGAAAGAAAAATGAAAAAATAAAATAAAAAGGCTTGACCATTTTTCGATATTTCGCTTTTAATAAGTTCCAAAGTGTTATTTGTTTTTTCTTTTTTTCCCCAAAACATCTTATGACCCTACTTAGGGGTCATAAGATGTGTTTTGGAAAAAATAAAAAAAATAATAAAAAGCTTAACCATTTTTCGATATTTCGCTTTTAATAAGCTCCAACGTGTTATTTATTTTTTCATTTTTTTTTCAAACATCTTATGACCCTACTTAGGGGTCATAAGATATGTTTTGGAAGAAAGAAAAGTGAAAAAATAAAATAAAAAGGCTTGACCATTTTTCTTCTTGCTAATACAATGACGTTATTTTTTTCTTTTCAGAACAAAGCAGCAATTGTAGTTTCTGCTTCACCTGCAAAGCCTACAGCACATGTGATCCCAACAGAAAAGGTTGGCATGAACAACTCTGCTGCGGAAGTGGTGGTCCAAGGGCGGTATTGCCTCAGCGAGAAAGCTAAGGAGATATTGTCAAATGATACCACATGATGTGATTTGGATGAAAAATGAATAAAAGAAATAAATTGGGAACTTATTAGCAGCAAAGTATTGAAAAATGCTCGAGCATTTTTTTTCATTGTTTTCTCTTCCAAATCATATCTTATGACCCCCTCAGTAGGGTCATCAGATGTGATTTGGAAGAAAAAAATAAAAGAAATAATTAACACTTGGGAACTTCTTAAAATAAAAAAATCGACAAAATGATCGATCAGTTTTTTTTTTATATTTTTCTTCCAAAACATATATTATGACCCGTAAGAAGGGTCAAAAGATGTGAAAAACTAAATAAATTTGGGGAACTTATTAGAAGCAAAATATTGAAAAACACTCAAGCAATGTTTTCATTTTTTTTTTCTTCCAAAACGTATCTTATGACCCCTCAGTAGGGTCATCAGATGTGGTTTTGAAGAAAAAAAAGAAATAATCAGCACTTGGGAACTTCTTAAAAGCAAAATGTCGAAAAATGTTCGATCATTTTTTTTTTCCAAAACATATATTATGACCCCTGAGTAGGGTCATAAGATGTGTTTTGGAAAAAAATATGAAAAACTAAATAAATTTGGGGAACCTGTTAGCAACAAAATATTGAAAAATGCTCGAGCATTTTTTTCATTTTTTTTTCTTCCAAAACATATCTTATGACCTCACAGTAGGGTCATCAGATGTGGTTTGGAAGAAAAAAAAAGAAATAATTAACATTTGGGAACTTTTTAAAAGCAAAATATCGAAAAATGTTCGATCATTTTTTTTTTTTCATTTTTTTTCTTCAAAAACATATATTATGACCCCTAAAATATGAATGTTGATTTTTGTGTACGACGATTTTTTTCAGTTGTATGAGGTAAAGTGGTCAATGCCTTTTCACAGAATATTAGTCAATATTCTGACTGTTTTGGTAAATATTTATGTATATGTAACATTGCTTGCTTTTATAAATTGTGATTTCTCATTTTGCTTCAACTTTTTTCCATAACATTATCAAACCACTGTACTGTTATATTTTTAGAAATGTAAACAGTTTATTCTTGTTAAACAGAAATTTTCAGAGCTCTGTCAAACGATAATAAATTTGTTAAATTTTTAGTTATATTATGGGAAGAATTTTCTGCTTGAAATTTCATTACTTCTTCATCACTTTTGAGAATTAAATGTTAATGTACATGTACACGAGAATATTCAGTACTTTGTCGCCCCTCCACGCTCTTCAATGACACAAGGCATAACCTTGAATAAATGGTTGATGTAGTTATTGAAGTCATGTGGGGTTAACGCTGACCAGTAGTCTTTTATGCCCTGAATTAACTCTTCTTTCACTTTTGGCTTCACCGTTTTCCTCAGATAGTACTTCATGCCCGCCCAGATGTTCTCGATTGGATTCATATCTGGGGATTCTGGAGGTGATTTCCAATGATTAATGCCTTGAGCTGCCATAAATTCTAGGGTTGATTTACTAGTGTGCTTAGGGTCGTTGTCTTTGAACAGACGATGACCCTCAGATCCTTGAAAGTACATTTCAGCAGCCGGAATGAAATAATTCTGGAGAATTAATTGATAGAAATCACTATCCATGATGCCCGTGAAAATGGCTAATTTTGTGGCACCTTTTCGTGAAATGCCACCCCATACATGCACTGAATACGGATGTTTTGGTTTTGGGATGAAAGAAGCAGGTTCTCCTCTTTTTCTGTAACTCTTACTCAGACTGCTTTGCATCCTAACCGTACACTCATCCGTAAAAATAACATTGTCGAACTCTTCTTGTGTTTCAATGCACTTTTTGGCAAAGTCAAACCTTTTTTTCTTGTTCGCGTCCCTTACCATCTGACAGTACTTTGTGCCACTTCTGCACCAATTTAATTTCCTCCTGGCATCACACACAGTAGACGGAGCAATTTGTAACCCTAAGTCCATGTACATTTTAGAAAGTTCAACTGATGACGTTTCTGCGTTGTCTCTCATCGTTTTGTCAAGAAGGTTTAAATTGTCATCTGTTAAAAGTTTTGGCCTTCCACTCCTGGCCCTATCACATATTGTCCCTGTGATTCTATAACTCCTGATCACCCTGCTGATGGTTCTGCGATCTATATTCATTCTCTCTTCTTCTTTTATGATTCTAACTATTTCAGCAAAGTTTGAGCCTCCTTCATTCAGACTGACAATCTTCTGGCGTATAATATACGGGACCCTAGTTCGTTTAATAGAATTCATTTTGCTAACTGGGTGTATTCAAGGTGAGTTGGGAGACTTGGTCATTATATCATTACGAGCAACCAATGATACAAAAAGAGAGGAATGTTTTCCTCGTAAAGGGCGTTTTCGAATCCTCGTAAAAGGCGTTTTCGAATATTGTAGGGCCAATGGTCAGCATTTATTTTTCTCCTTTGAAAACGGAAAAATAACACTACTAATAAAAAATAACCCCAATTACGCAAAATAAACACACTAATCATGAGAGCTACTAATAAAATAATTACCGACAGTAGCAAACAGAAGGGATCAAACAAACGAATTAAAACACGTGGTTAATTGACTTTACTTAATCCAATTACCAGAGGACCATGGCAAATCAGTGACTGGCCAAAGTTTTATTATGGAAAGGGAATATCGGTGTTTTAAGTTTTAAATTGTGTTTTGTCTTTTCATATTGGCTGAGTAAATAGCAACTGTAATATCTATCTTGACAATTAACAAATACAAACGTGATATCTATCGTTGATATTCAATGATTGGTAACCGACAAAATTCCTCTTTTTTATTATTTTAAACAACCAAGAAATAAAGTTCACGTTTATGTACATGTATATGTATCCTGGTAAAAAGAATCAAGCATAAAATAATTTTCCCCGACCCCATCTGTGGGAGGTGGCACCTCCGCGCCGACCAAGGCACTTGAAGCAGCATACAGGCCTTACAATCGAAAAGAGCAAAGTGACATAGACAGCTTTTCGGTGACCGGGGTTCACGCCAACATAGGCGTATGTTTCAGGGAGGCTTGAGGACTGCAGTTCCCCTCCAGTCGGGGCAAATACATTTTTTTCGGCCAGTTTTTATGATTGTTTCGGGCAAGTTTGACTGACCTACTCACTTGGGCAGTTTTATCTTCAATAAAGGATTATGTCCCATCAGTTCTAACTTGGATACAAAGTCTGTAATATAATGTTTTGGTGTAGTACGTCCCACAGGTCGTACCACACCAAAAAAGTATATTACGGACTTCAGGTCCATGTTCGTACATATACCTGTAATACCGTCTTATCAGATTGATATCGCATCTGAGGGTTGTAGACACGCCAGCGTAACAGTTTGTTCTAGCTAATTACAGTCATAAACAGGCCGTTAGCTACAACTGTGGAAGGGGAACACCTCCTCCCACACCCAAACCCACCCAAGGACCACTTCACTCAATAATGCTCGCAGCATCACTTTTCGGAAAAATATTTGAGACCCCCCCCCCCCCGAAAAGGTGTCCCGTACGCCTAAGCAAGCCCAAATTTTGTGACTCTGTTTGGTCGGAAATTTTGTGGTGTGCCCCCCCCCCCCCACTCCCTCCAACTCACACACAAAACGCCCATATTTTTATGCTATTACACGTATAGGCATAAATTCGTCTAGAATGGTCCCAATAATTTTCCTACGGGACTGCACATTATCTTCCCAGTGTCTACGCCACTGACACCGAATGATCACACTGACTTGGTTGTGATATTGTCTGAACACGACTCAATTGATGCATGTGCTCGGGTATCATGAACGACGAGTTTCGCTTATGTAAACGAACTTAAACGAATAAAACGTTTACTTAAACGAAGGTAAACGAAACATATTCGTTTACAAACGCACTGAAAACGAAAAACGCCGTTATATTTCGTTTAGAAACGCAATGCCAAACGGAACCGTAAACGCCGTTATTTTGCGTTTACATGTACAAGTTATTTCCGTTGGTACTGTAACACGACTCTTTATAACCACATATGACTGAATCTTGAAGGTTAAAAATGTCAAAATCAGGTAAAAGATACAAGTAAGTCTGCTCCAGGACATCGCTGAGATAGACAAAGGAAATATATTATCAGAAAAACTGGTCAGTCTTCATTGCTGCCTTTATTTTGAGTGATTTTGCGGATAGCAAGCTAGACTTGGGGGTCATATATTTGAACTAAGATTTTCTTTCATTTATGTATCTGTGTGGAAAATCCATTACCGTATTCAAATAAAAACATACAAAGAGAAAGGCTGAAGTAAAACAGAAATAATAATAAAAGAGTGAAGGGAAATAAATGAAAGTGAGAGAGTATAAAAAGAAAGATTGATCTATTCATTAAAGTGAACAGAAGAAAAGGAAAATTGAACAATGTGTGAAAGGCACATATCTTTGGTCAGTGGTCCGCATCTGTAAACCCCTAGAACTCTGGTGAAGCAACAGAATTTCCGCCAAACACTCTGTTTTTCTCTTGTTCCACTCTGAATTCAATCAAATCTTGTTTGACAGAGCTCACTGAAAGGCTTTTGGCCCTACTCCTGCTAAGTTGTTATACCCCCCCCCCCCCTCCCGTCACAGGACAGCGTGACAAAATCCCTTATTCTTCGGTTTAACTCCTTCTACACTGTTTTGAGATCGCTGGAGTTTTTCAAAGTGGGACGCTTTACAAACCGCGTAACATGGAGTTGCTGTCGTCCATGCGAGTGGTCCCAAATTAATGGGGAAGTTGTCCAGCTGTTTTAAGATCGATTAGAGGTCTGATTTTACTGATGTTTCGAAGGTGTTTACCTATTTGTCATACATCAGGTTCTCACGAAGAAACATCATACATTGCAGTATGGCCACCGTGGACTGGTCACTTTCCACGGGTGGGCAATATTTCCATGGGCGCAATAAAAATAGATTCCAAACACTAATTATGGGAATAATCATCAAAAATTTAATTAATGAAGCACAGGGTACAACCCGGTGCTTCATTAATTAAAATTTTGATGATGATTTTTATTACTTGGTAAACGCTTGCGTGGATATCACTGCCGAGGCGTGTTTTACGTACTGTTGGTGATATTTCCGTCTCGATAATTTGTATAGGCAGTTTTAATGTCACTGGATATGCCGACATATTTCAATACTGTTTTGTTGTGATTTAATTTGAAATACTTTGTTGTCGTCTGTTAGTTTTTTCACAATGCATTCCCCGTTCTACCTCTGGTTGATGATTTAATAAACTTGCGTACAGCCCGTGCATTTAAGCGCGAATACGCAACCAATACTGGTGCTTGCGAAAATTTAACCAACCGATCCAGGAAGTTACTTCACATAAGCACTTTGGTCCAACTTTTAATAATCGTGGAAAGTGGAATGATCATATTAATAATATAACAGATAAAGCTTGGAGACGCGTAAATATTTTGAAGAAATACAAAATACGTTTAGATTGGAAAAATACTCCAAACAATTTATTTTTTCTTTCATCCGCCCTCTCTTGGAATACGGCTGTAAAGTGTGGTGTAACAACTGTACGGCCGAAGGAGCAGAAGATACGAAAACATTTAATTGAAGGCTGCGAGATTAGTTACAGTACCTACAAAGAGTGTCTCGAGAAGGCAGCTCGAAATGGAATGTGGATAGGAAACCCTTGAATCTCGACGTAACAAACATAAAATTGTACAGCTTCATAAAATGTTTTATAAGGTTACCCCACCCTACCTTTATAACCTGCTCCCACCGCCAATATCTAAACCACAGAATTATAACCTAAAAAACGTGGTAGACCTAAATTTACCACCACCTCACTCTGCTGTGCTACGTCATACGGCATTCCTTTTACCCAACAGCCTGACTATGGAAAGAACTTCCAATCGATATCCGAGAAATACAACAACCCTCAGCGTTCAAAAATAATCTTACTAGAAACCAAAGGCCACTCCCATCCCATTTCAACTCTCACTTCAATCAGAAAGGTCAAACAATGCACTGTAGACGAAGACTTGGCTGCAGCAGCCTCAGTCAACATTTGTTTAACAATAATAATAATAATAATGACGCTTTGGTTGGCCGCTGATTTGTCGCGGTTCTCCTATGAGAAGGCCTTGGTTACCCCTGTGCTCACAACTGTTTCCATGATATTCGCACGTCTCTTCTCTCCTCCCAACACTCGGAAACGAACTGCTTGGTGGTATCCCGTGTCCCATTCTTCCCAATCTCTCCGATAAACATACTAACCCTCTCCTTTGTGTCACCCACTTACCATAAGTCCTTCATTCTCACGTCCCTCTTCCCCAGTATACTCCCAGTGAATCTTATTCTGTTAGACTGGTGTTTTGGACATTCTAGTAGAAAGTGCCCCGGGGTCTCCATCACGCCTAACTTACACATCTGGCACTCCTTTTCACTGTTTTTTCCCAATTGTTCCCTAAGCTCAGCTTGAACAACAGCCCACCCGCACCCCCGAAGGTTCCACCAAGGTTCTCTTCGAAACCTGGCTTCTCTTTATCACGCAGGCCACCCAAAAATCTCTTTGATTTGCCCCCCTCTCGCTAATTAAGGTTACCATCCTCTACGACTCTTTCAAAAATATTCTGCAATAGCAGTTGACACCATCAGCTGTCGAGAAGATTTACCATATAGTTAAGATAACAAAGTCTTAATGTTTTGGGGCTTACGTTCTCTTTTCAACCTTTGTTTTGACGTTTGCCTTTCAATACTTTTAAATTAAAATTGCTGTAGACGCCAATCTTCGCCGCCAAATGGAGTTTGCCGTCAAAACGGCGTTGGTGAAAACTTCTGAAAATTCCTTTTGCGAATTCAGAACCATTTTGCCAATATGACGGTTTTGTTAACTCTACAAATTCACAAAATCTACTATAACCCATACGCTACAGAACGGGAAACACTTGATCACTGTGTAAATAACTCCAGTAACATGCTGAACGCTGCACACTTCACTCTTCGCTGCACGCCGGCCTCATTAAAACGCGTCTGTTCTGTTTCACTGATAATAATTGTACATGTTGACAGGTTAAAATATATTATATGTGTAGCCCGTTTAACAGGTACAAGAGATTAAGAAGGCTGGTTCAAACAAATTTAGAATTAATATACATATATTGACCCTTTTTTCATATAATACGACAAATGATGGCTGAATCAGTTATTCTCGGGGAACACATGCCACACAGTGTCCACACTGACCAGTAATAGTTTGGCGCCAATTTTTTAGACATGGCTTAACCCTTTACCTTAGACGAACAGCAGACGACACTTGAAAAATATATTTATTCAATAACTAGAAATCTCCGTTTTTTGCCTGAAAAAATAGCCAATGACCGGTCATTGGAATGCGCTTGTTGAGTGCGTTCCAAACGATGTTACGCAGTCAAAAATACAAAAAATAATAATATTTGAATTGCAAGTTTCGTATGTAATGCTGGTCGATTTGGGCGGAACCTTAGCTGACCGCCAGTCCAACTATATTGAAACATTCACTAGGCTTGAGTGTGTCATGTGAAAATCTGTTATTTTTCAGCTTCTATTTGTGTATGGAAAGAAAGTTTTTGAGCCAAAGCTAAGCCAACTGGAGATTTTAGGGTCACACCAGTTCGTTTAATGAACTGGGCACCTGGCAGAGCGAAAACTTGTACCATACCCCTTACCTATCACATAGTTTTCCATGCAAATGTGTCCATATATACATATTATCGCTACAGTTAAGTCATTCTTACTATAGTGATGGGGAATCGGATTCCAAACAGAGTGATATCTATCGGTTAAATTACATAGTCATATAATAAACTAGTTTATTTATTTGGTTTTAACGACACTTTCAATTCAACAGCCAGGGTCACCTCATGTCGAACAGTTTTACTGGTAGTATCAAGAGAGAACCACTGAGCAACGGCGAGCAACTGTCAAGACTCCCCAACGTCCTAACTCCGCACAAGCTGGGTTAGCATTGGTTGAAGACAAGTGCACTATCGAAGTGTAGTACGCCTTAGTACACAGAGCCACCGTGCCTCCACATGGGCAATCGAAATGAAGTGCCTTGCCCAAGGACACAACGCAATTTCCCTTGGCGGGGATCGAACCGTCGACCTTTCGGTTTGAAGTTCAATGCCGTAATCACCGCGTTCCCGTATCCATATACATGTATTTCTGAAATATATTGTCTCCAAAGATGAGCACATTTAATAACCTTTGTGTTATGAATTCCACCTTTACCCTCTCCATTCTATTTCGTTTACATCAACCAACTTTCAACTCGAAGCCTTTGAAGATGGTTGAAGGCGATGAAATATTCCAAACTCTGAAACGACTACAATCTGCACATACTGATCTCTATACAACTGGATTGCCGGAACGTTAGCAAACGCCGCCACTCAAACTGCACCCCACACTTTAACCCTTTACCTAACATGAAAAGCAGACGACACTTGCAAAAAACATTCTTGAATAACTAATTTGTTTCATTTTTTGTCTCAAAACATAGGTTATGACCCCTCGTTGGAACGAGCTCGTTCCAACGAGGGGCCATAACCTATGTTTTTGAGACAAAAATGACAAAATAATGAAAATTAATTGGCGATTTTTGAAAATAGCGCTGGCCGGTTTAGGCCGTTACGTTGGGTAGAGGGTTAAGACGGCGTCGGGTCAATCGACTCAGTAGCTATTCCCACCCACGACACTTGATGACGTAAAGGTGTTACGCTATGACGTCATGGCGTTTACTTAGCACAAATTCCAACAACTTTCGAATCGCGGCACTTGCTTTTTATCAATAATAAATAAAATATGTTGTAAATATTTAATCTCCATTGCCACGAAAATGCGCTCATCAAAAACATATTCATTATTCACATATACCAAAATGATCGGCAGCTGCAGGGTTTATATTTCGACGAGAATTCGAGAATTGACTCACGCAAAGACTCTGGCACCAAAACCAGCGAGCATCCATGTACATTCTTGCTGCACCTCTGCTAGGATTCACCTGAAAGGAATTGAGTCATTTTAACCCTTTACCCAACAGAACGGAAGAAAAGTAACCAATACAAGGCTAACAAGAACTGAAACATTTACGCCTTGTCAATATAATTGTACAAATATAGCTGTCATTGGGCTGGTTCCAATGCCATCCATATCTGTAAAGCTTTATTGGTAAATATTGTTTATTTTGTTAAAAATTATCAAATTGAGATGATGTTTTAAAAATTAAAAAGCTGTGTTGGGTAACGATTTAACATGTGTTGGCAGTGTACAACAGGAGTTCAACCATGGTGGCATCATGGGATCCTGGAACTCTCAGAGCAGGTATGGATTCTCGCAACCATTTTCACGAGAATCCAAATTGATTCTCCAATATTTAGATGTAATATAAGCTCTGGGACTTGAATATTTGGAGAATTTGTGTTGTTGAGAATTGTTTATTTATGGCAAGCCTCCCAAGAAGACGGGGATAGAGACACTTTTCTATATGTGCCCAATGAGCGGTCCAGCCACCAGGTTGTACAGAGATCAGTGCGTGGTTGCATGCACATTACAAAAAAAACAAAAAAAAACAATGATCGTGTCATGACACGAAAAGGTGTCGTCATAAGTTTCGAAGGAAGAGTACAGTCGCCGTGGACTGGTTGTGATGTCCACGCCTGCCTTCACCAGGTAATAAAAGTCATCATCAGCAAAATGTTATTTAATTAAATTTTTATTCCTACAGTTAGTGTTCGAAATCTAATATTATTGCGTCCGTGGAAATACTGACCACCCGTGAAAAGTGGCCAGTCTATGGCGGCAGTACTGAATAATACATTTACCCCGCCCATCTCTCACGAATATACACATGGTCGTCGCAAAGATGACCGATTGGGGGTCATAACATCATAACGACATTGTTGTGGTGATGTAGTTGGAAATTTAGTTCGTTGCGATTGTAGTTCAAAATTCGAGTTCTTGGAAATTTATTTTGTTGAGACTCCATGTAGTATGCGTGACGCATGTGCTTCCAAATTTCTTATTTAATTATCATGTACCGTACGTTAAAATGGTCACACTGCCCCACCAACGAACTGCAGACCCCCATTTGTAAGGCTCATTGTGAGTGTGACACAAGTCCTTCTATCAAATCTAGTTTTGGAGAATAATACAAGATTACAAGTTACAGGGAAACAATATCTAAGACTCCAATCCGAGGATAATGCCCTGTCTGGAAAAAGTATTGCGGGAGGGGGTCACGCATTTGTTCTGCTCTTCATACGATTCTGCCCGTAAACCTGTTTACACCTTCTATCGCAGTGGTCAGGACCCCAGAAACAAGAAAATTGTGTTTGTGTTACCTCTAATAGACAGTTAACCCTTAAGCCCCCATATAGCCCCAAACCGCCACTTTTATATTGCATTGAAGCAGGTGCTCCCTTGTGTAATCTTTTTTATTATTCTTGTGTGTAGACTGAATTTTCCCTGGCAGTGGTTCTACATCACTGCTGGCTGCCTGTATAGGCAGCCAGCAGTGATGTAGAACCACTGCCAAGTCATCAATAACTATGTAAGCAGAAAAAGGCCATAAATACTTAAAGATTAATCTGAGGACTTAAGGGTTAACATTTATTTACAATGTGAACTGACCGTCAACGTGTTAATAAGACAGTTAACAAAAACTCGAATTCGTAAAAATTTCCCGTTGTGAACAAGTAAATGACTCTTTGCCTCTTCAATATACGGTACAGTCGCCGTGGATTGGTCTTAATCCACGCATGGGAAGTGATATCCACGCATGCGTTTACCAGGTAATAAAAATCAGCAGCAGTACAATTTTAATTAATGAAGCACCGGGCTCTGCCCGGTGCTTCATTAATTAAATTTTTGATGATTATTCCTATAATCAGTGTTTGGAATCTAATATTATTGCATCCGTGGAAGTATTGCCCACCCGTGGAAAGTGGTCAGTCCACGGCAGCCATACTGTACGACAGTATTGTCAGTGTCAGTTTATATGTTGTTTGTCTGGCGCTTCTGAAGTCATATTGCAGCGATAATTCCATATTTTTTTCAGTAGGTCAACATTTCGAACATGAGCCAGTCCTCTTGCACCAGATTTAAAGGCACAGAAACCTTTGTGCCTATCATTGCGGTTTTCATATCCGGGTAGTTGGATAAATTTGAATTTTAGTGCTTGTGCACATAACGAAACATAGACGTCTTCTATCCATAAAAATCGAACCTGCGGGACAATGGCGAGAACTTGAAGTGTACTATTCATTGTTAGAACAGATGCGGCACCAACACAAATTGGTCCATAACTACCAGCAGCTTCTGGCCATTCTTCTTCTGTCACAGACCATTTTGCATATTTGATACTTTTACCTCTAAATGGGTACGCTTCTTCAACACACCTGCCAGCCAATGCAGCGTCAAGATTCATGTTTCCTAAAATTCCGAGTAAATGAGGGATGTCCAACCAGATATCAACATCGGATTTTATAACAAACTTTGCAACAGAACAAAACTCTTTGGCCCATCGGTAACCCATTATCACTTTCAACGTACAGTTTCTATAATTTTCAATAAAATGTCCAACAATAATATCTCGGTATTTATTTATTTCTCTTGTTAAGTTAGTATCTGTCAAGGCAGTGTTGTTATTGTTGTTCCCAAGAAGAAACAAGCACCGGATGTTAGCCGTATTTCGATTTGAGTAACTGCACCAAGTTGTACGAATAGCTTCACGTAAATCGCTCTCCGATTTCCGGGATATTATTAGAAACAATACATCTATAGACTGTTGATTTCTATACAACCTGCACACAGTCTCATCAACTCTCTTATCCGACGTTGGAAACGTTAACTTAAGCCAGTTCGTGTCAACATGGTCGCCATTCTTGGATAGCTTTGATCTTCCTGTTATTACTCCTGTGTGTGTTGACTTGGTGTCCTTGTGAGTACCGTTCAATCGACTAGTGTTCTTAGAAGCTCTCTTACTCGAAGATGAAGAAGTTACATGAATCAAGTGATAGTCATCGTTGTTCGTATTGTTGTTTGTTTGCACATCGTTTGTTTTTACTCCCGAATGGACCTCCGTATTTTGTGGTTTGCAAGCACACGTCATAACAACGGGGGGCTTGTAGAAATAATGTATATAAAAGAAAGGGGTCAGCACAACACAGACCAAAAGCGGCATCAGCAGCGATAACGTCCTTTTAACAGAGACCATTCTGACGTAATCGTTGCGCGATTGACTGGTTGAGTGGCCGATTGGCCGATTGATCGATTACTTACAAATAAAAAGCCTTTTCGTCGTCATAGATTCATTAGTACAAGTCGTTTGTTTGTAAATACACTTCAGACAGAAAATGTGTTTTTGTCAATAGTCGAAGAAAATGACAGATTGTAAACGTATTTGTATATAAAATATATTGCCTTTTTGAACAATTTCCGTTAACCAAAACCTCATATGTGTTCCTGGGTTTATTCAATTCTAATAACCATCAACGGTTGCATGGTTCTAACAACGTTTGCTTTGTATTCGTGACGAATAAAAATCCTTGTAATAGTGATGAAACAAAAAACATTCCACTCCCCAAATCTAGTTGTTCAATTATCTGCTTCAGCGATTGAATATAATCTTTGGTTACGGGAACCTTGTTAGTTCCTAAAGCGGATGGTCGATTCTTCTATTATTTTGGCAAGCTACTCCCTCAGCATACTCCGGCAAAATAAGTTACTGAAAGGAAAACGATGAGTATAATTAAATTGTGTGATCACAAGAGTGGTACATTTCTCAATCAGCTGTCAATCGCATCGAATCACGCTTAAGATTGCAATACGCTAAATGGAGGCACGATCATCCCCTAATGGACGTATTTTATCTCAACATTTAATTGAGCATAAAATGAAGGAGATCAGCTGATTGGGGATTTGCACTGGCTGGCCTTTCAAAATTGTGAAAGTTCAAAAATAAATTTAAAAATAAGTGCGAAAGTGGGCGGTAGTTAGGGAATTGCAAAATTTGAACACCAGAAACATACGGCAAAATATATTTTTTGTCCTGATCATTTTTTTTAATGAGATGATATATAGACAATAAACATATAGTGTGTTTTTATATCTGTGTTATACAACGAGTTGAAATATGGTTTATTTTTTTGAGGCTTCGCCGAGAAAAAATAAACCATATTTCAACGAGTTGTATAACACAGATATAAAAACACACTATATGTTTATTGTTTTTATCTGATAACAAACAGACACCCGTCTCGTGCGTCTACCCGACTTATATATGCTTCCCACGGGCCTCCAAAGAAAACCAGTCTACGAGACAAAAGAAATAGGACAAGACGCATAGAGTTGTGTCCCTTACATTACAAAATCGATGACGGCGATTGTAAAGTGCGATTGCACTTCTTGCATCATGTAACTGCGCTGGAACAAAATAAATTTCAACTATTTTATTAACAGTAACAAAACGGTGTTTCAGTAGAGTTATTCTTTTTTTGACATAGTTCCAGTTTTCTTCCGTGTTTTATGCTGTAGTCCCAATATAACAAATAATTTTGCGTTTGTTTACAATTTTTACGAAGTGTTTTTTTTCAGGTAGAGCAGACGAACTTTTAATTAGCGCAGTTCCACGAGTACTTTTGATCGAGGCCGTGACTATAAATAGTTCGCAGTCGCCGCATACTAATTACTATTAACATTCAAGTAATTTCTACAATGTTTTGAAGCAAAATTTTAGGTTGCCTTTATTGAAGCAAAATAAATAAGAAATGACACCATCAGAGGATTTTGACAAAGTGCAATAAGCGTACAATTAAAACCTGCCCTGTGATATAACGATGTTTCATGAATGAATGAATGAAAATGGAATTGAAAGAGGTCAGAGGTCGTTCGCATAAATTATAATTATATACAACATCCGTTGTATATACTTCAGGTATATACAACGGTTGTTATACTCTATGGTTATCAGATAAATATATATAAGTGGATACAGAACTGTTTCCCCCAAATGAGCTTGATGAACTTTGGAGGCAGGAAAAATTTAACACTGTCGCCAATGCAAATCATTTAGTGTATTGTAATTTTATACACCAGAGTCACCGTCGACTGATCGCTATCCACGCTTGGGCAGTGATGTCCACGCATGCGTTTACCAGGTAATAAAAATCACCAGCAGCAAAAGTTGAAGTAATGGAGCACCGGGTTGTACGTGGAAAGTGATCAGCCCACGGCGGTCGTACTGCACACAAATTCTTTGCTTTTTTATAAATAAACTTTTGTGAAATCTAGACCGAAACGTAAAAAACAGATATTGCATCTCGTCATATTCAATATTCTCGTAATTTTTTGTTCCGGTGTAACAGGAATGGAAGTCCATAGGAAAATTAGTCCCTCTGGACTATTATTCCGCGGAATTATAGTCCTAGGTCTAACATTTCTAGGAATAGTAGTCCGCCGGACTACTATTCCTAGAAATGATAGACCAAGGACTATAATTCCGCGGAATAATAGTCCAGAGGGACTAACGTTCCTACGGACTTCCATTCCTTTTACACCGGCCGATTCTACAGAACTGTAGGAAGAAAAGATAATAACGACCAGATCGCGACCCGGTCGTTATCCGATCGAAATCCACCGCCCGTTTTATGATCCCAGCACTGTAAGCAAGGGATAAATATAGAATAAAGGAATAGTGTTTTCAAGTAAAAAAGAAATATTCTACGAGTAGGATTAAGAATGAAACCGACGAGCCTTTGCCGAGGCGGTTTCATTCTTAATTCTACGAGTAGAATATTTTTTTTTACTTGAAAACAATCTACGTTTATTTTGTTTATCCCATAAATCGTTTGCGGGGCTGTCACGGCGAAATCTTGCTGTTACTCGCTTCAAAACACAGCAAGAAGTGAGGAGCACACTGGTCCAATTCGATCGACCAGCAAAATTGGCGAAAATAAACAAGACGCCGTAATACATTTCTGTCTAAAAATAATTCCGCTACAAACTTGAGCTAAAATTGCAAAATTACTTAATTGAATGAACAATGTGTGATGTTTTCTACTGGCATTGTGTAATACTTTCAAAAAAGTTTAAAGAGAATAACAATTGAAAGATTAATTATACTACACGGTAGCGGTAGAGGCCAGAGGTCAACAAATCCGTCTCTACAACAGGGATAAATTCTTTCAGTGTTAAACCTACGGGGAAAATTTATCACCCCACTAGGTAAATAAGGCATAAATTTATCCAAGGCTTTTATTGTTCAAATAAACGGCCGTTTGTGGGATAAAAGTGGTATATAGTTTCAAACAGATGTCTCGCGTGGACCTGTTTTCCTGATTGCTAGCCAGCTGAGGCAACAGGCTATAAATTTGAATTTCACACCTGTTTGTGAAACACATAATTTGATACACAATCTACCATTCGGCTACTTTGGGTATATTTCTATTCTCATCCTGAGACCGTGAGTCTGTGAAAGGAAGAATATACTCAGTTATTCGCCGGAAAAAACATAACCTCTCAGTCTGAAATGTAGATATGCTTCTTAAAAAATAGATAGCCCCCTTACAATGTCTTCTATAATGTAAAACGATTAAAGTAATTTGTTTGTATGTTTGAAACTAAAAATAATATTAGTTACCCCGTGTCTGATCACGTGGTACGGGTTTTTACCTACCCGAAGCCAGCCGTATCCCATGAGGCCGAAGGCTGACTTCGGGTAGGTAAAAACCCGTACCACGTGATCAGACACGGGGTAACGAATTTATCTATTGACTTTCCGTTTTAGAAGTACAATCTATTTCATGTGTGAACACACACAGCATGAGATCTTTTATCTTCCATTGTTGAGCAATACAGGTTTCTGTGGAATTTTTGTGCAAAAGAGTTTTTGTGAAAATATGCCGATATGACTGGTATAAAAAAATTATTGAATTTCTTTTTTGTCTCAAAAACATAGCTTATGAACACCACATTGGAGGGTACTCGACAAGCTCATTCCAATAAGGGGTCATGAGCTATATTTTGGAGATAAAAAATTAAAATATAATACATGTCCACTGTAAAACTGGAATGACGATTTTTTTGCGAATAGTGCAGGCCGTGATCAGACATGGGATAACAAATTTACATGTATCTATTGACTTTGAAGTATTTCATTTATGTGAACACGCAAGGAGGGGGAACTTTATCTTCGACTATTAAGCCACAGAGTTTTTTGTTTTTTTTTTGGGGGGGGGGGGGTGGGGGGATTTTGTGTGCTTTTCAACTATATTCTGGTATGGTACGATCGTACAAACATTTGTTGTGCCGTCTGACTTCCGCATTCCAGTTATCAGTATATTGATTTCGATGAACTCGTCTTCTACGGGGTATGGACAATTTGCAGATTTCGGAACGAGGCTTCCACTGGGTATGGGAAATTTGTCAGTGGCTGGGCGTGTTACACCCGATAATGTTACAACGACGCATAATGTTACACCAACGCATAATGTTACAAAAAATGTAAACAACCGATAATGTTATAAACTCCGCATAATGTTATAACTTTTTTCAACCCGTTATGTTATAAAAATCGACGCATAATGTTATAACTTTTTTCAACCCGTTATGTTACAACAAATTAACCGATAATGTTATAACTAATGTATACTAATTCCAGTTACAGCTTTTGTAGATGGACTTTACCACTTATCATTTATTGCCACATAAAGGTAAGTAATATTTATACTAAAGGTTTCTGCTCTGGTTAAGGAGAGGCGACACCCACCCCCACCCCCAACTCCCGGGGATTTATCATAGAATGACCTAGTCACATTACATAGACGCGGATTATCCTGGTAACTCAATCGTGTGACGTCAGTACCATGATCATCCAGTGCCCAGCATGGTGAAGGCGGGGGTGGTGGAGGAGGGGTGTGTCAGAACACCTGAGGCGCCGTAAGGCCTGGGCTGACGTGGGGTTATTTAGTCCCGCTGATGAAGTTGCGGGAAAATTAGACCAACGTGGAGGGTCGGAATCCAAGTGTCGCGAACTCGGCGCAGAGAGCTGAGTTAGACCGACGCCGTGATTCCTTCTCTGCCAAATTGGCCTTAAATAGGTTCGATTTCCGTTAGGTGTGATTCCTAATCACTTCAGGCTGTGTAATGGAAAGAATGACATAAAGTAACAACGATTCTTTTATTTACACATCAAAATAAAGCCGTTTCAATATTTCAACAATCAACAATTCGATCCTTTTCACAGATATTTGGTTGCTAGGATTAAATAATTCTCAACAATCATATAGTCATTCTATAGCCCTGTACTGGCACTATAGTCTACACACTGGAAATGTTACTACCGTGAGCTCGCCATAAGAGCTTCACAAATCTGAAATGTTATTACTGTGACCTCGCCATAAGAGCTTCACCCGTTTAGGCTCAAATGTCAACGTCTGCGCGTAACTGTACCTCTGGCTGTCGGAGGGTTCCGACCAGCAATGTTCGTCATCTATAAAGCCACCGTACTCCTGATTTGGGTCAGATATTGTTTACTCATACCTTATGTGGCTTTTGAAAGTCCTCCGTGAAAGTCCTATAGAAATATTCACTGTTCCTGGTTGAATTCACGATTCACAAATGCCCCTTTTTGTGCTAGGGCGAAATTGTCACTCACACCGATCTCAAGTCGATATTACGATGCTTCGACAGCAAAACAAACTACTCAGAACGCAATCAGTCTGACGCTTCAAAGGGTTAATACGCACAATACAATTAACTTACACTTCTGACTATTGCAGGCTGATACCTGCTACTCGACAATCTAAACATTAACGTTCCACCTTGGGATTTTCCTTCTCAACGAATTTGGCACTGTAGCCGCCTATCAACCTTAAGCTAAATCAATCGTGGAATGCCCTCTCTGGCGATTCCAGCCGTTTCAGGGTCTTGTGATCGAAGGTACCCCTATGCCAGAAAACAGAGTCCGCCTGTCCTGGACTTCACCAACGTGTGTGTGACCCCAAGTGTGTGTCTAATGCCCTGCTCTTCAAGGTATATATACTTTTTACCCTAAATTGTCAGGTGGATGGACGCTCATCTGTCCATCTGTCAAATCGGTGTGAGATAACGTATATCGAGGCAGAATCAATACAAGTCATCTCGCGCGTGACTTAACGGTGATTTCACTTGTCGAGAGAACCGATTCGTTTCTGCCAGTCATTGTCATGACAGACATTTCTATCTCTTAGAATCTCGTTTCTCAATTGGCAGTGACGATATCCTGCCACCAACCGATTACGTCTCGTAAGACTCGCGACTACTGTATAAATTAAATGAGATTAGACCTTATCTAACATACCGTTTCTCCCCTGGGTCCCTGCGCTGAAGCTGGATATACACCACGTGTGTTTTTTCCATGTCCAGCTTCACAGAGAAGTGAAATTCAGGTAGGGTTTTCGCCTTGATGCGGAATATATTTTGAACTTACAATAGTATTAAATATGAGGCCCCTTGCCCCTATATTTAGGCTGGCTTTGCCCTGACAGGGTGCTATTTTATCCGATTGGTACGTTTACCAACATGCGTAATCTCCACTTCCAGAAATGTAGTGTACCATAGTCCCCTGACGCCTTTGGGGATGGGCAAATGCCTCTGTTTCTGCTTGTTTTGGGCATCTAAAACTCATTTGTCGCATATTTCTTAGTCATAAGAATATCTTATTGTTCATTAATTTGACAGTTTAACAACTAACAGTGAACAAAAATGAGGTGGAGTTAAAAGAGGTCAAAACGTTGGATGGAGCGAGGCACATATGGTGGATGTGGCGGGTTGGTAGTGCCGCACGGAAGCCGAAGAATAAGATGCGAGACTGGGTAGGAAGAGGAATGAGGTTTAGGAGGATTGAAAGAGGTGGACAGGGATTAGGCTGAGAAAGAGAGGAGGTCATGGATTAGTACATCAGGGTGATTGTGCAGAGAAAGCTATCTGAAAATACTGTAAGAGAGTAGTGCTAGACGGAATGATAATATAGATGGTGGAGATGTTGGAAGAAGTGGAAGTAATGAATTTGGGATTACATGTTCTGGATAAGGCGGATTCACTAGAACAGGCAGTATAGGGAGAAGGAGGAGATTGTGGAGGAGGAGTTGTGTTGATGTTGTGGCGGTGTTGGTGATGGTGTTGAGTAGTTATGCATATTGAAAATGAGCCATTTTGTAGGACCCCGGGGCAGGACCCCGGAAGTGACGTCATGTCACGCGACTGGGCGGTCATGTTGCGTTGTCATGATAGTGCACGTGGGTGGCCATGTTGTGATGTCATTATCATGAAAAAGGTGGTAGGAGTGCGAATGCGCAGCGCGTGTTATTATAGGGACACGTGCTCCGTCTCATCCCTAACAACCCGACAATAGATATCGAATTAATCCAAACAACCCGACAATCTTCAGGAAACTGTCCAAAACATTCCCGAAAACACTTCCGAATCCTGCCAGTACCGATTTAGTAACTCTCCAGTAACTCGAGGGACCGGGACTTAAGGAGGTCCAGGGGCAAGGGGCAGTAGGGCTCCGGGGACAGGGACGGCGCCCCCCCCCCCCCTTCCAGTTTATCTCTCAGTTAAAAAAACACTATTGTAATAAACCAACCATTATTGTAATAAACCCATTGATACTATCCTATATTTTAAGGATACTAAACCCACGGAATCCCCCTTTTCGTCGTATGAAGCAATGAAAGCTATGAAAATGAGCACGATGCGCGCAAAATCATACGTCTCAAAATGAAACTATGAAAATGAGCGCAACGAGTACCTCTTCATTCGTCTCATACCCTCATTAAGGATACTATCCTACCTTTATTTGGGAGTGTTTTCGGGAGTGTTTGGGTCAGTTTTCTGAAGATTGTCGGGTTGTTTGGATTAATTCGATATCTATTGTCGGGTTGTTAGGGGTGAGACGGAACACGTGTCCCCATAACAACACGCGCTGCGCATACGCACTCCTACCACCTATTATCATGATAATGACATCACAACATGGCCACCCACGTGCACTATCATGACACCCCAACATGACCGCCCAGTCACGTGGCATGATGTCACTTCCGGGATCCTGTCCCGGGGTCCTACAAAATGGCTCATTTTCAACATACATAACTACTCAACACCATCACCAACACCGACACAACACCAATATCAACACAACTCCTCCTCCACAATCTCCTCCTTCTCCCTATACTGCCTGTTCTAGTGATTCCGCCTTTTCCAGAACCTGTAATCCCAAATTCATCACTTCCACTTCTTTCAACATCTCCACCATCTATATTATCATACCGTCTAGCACTACTCTCTTATAGTATTCTCAGATAGCTTTCTTTGCACAATCACCCTGATGTACTAATCCATGACCTCCTCTCTTTCTCGGCCTAATCCTTGCCCACCCCTTTCAATTCTCCTAAACCCCATTCCTCTTTCTACCCAGTCTCGCATCTTATTCTTCGGCTTCCGTGCGACACTACCAACCTGCCACATCCACCATATGTGCCTCGCTCCATCCAACTTTTTGGCCTCTTTTAACTCCACCTCATTTTTGTTCACTGTTAGTTGTTAAAATGTCAAATTAATGAACAATAAGATATTCTTATGACTAAGAAATATGCGACAAATAAGTTTTAGATGCCCAAAACAAGCAGAAACAGAGGCATTTGCCCATCCCCAAAGGCGTCAGGGGACTATGGTACACTACATTTCTGGAAGCGGAGACTATGCATGTTGGTAAACGTACCAATCGGATAAAATAGCACCCCTACTCCACCACCCCCGCCTTCACCATGTTGGGCACTGGATAATCATGGTAATGACGTCACACGATTGAGTTACCAGGATAATCCGCGTCTATGTAACGTGACTAGGTCATTCTATGATAAATCCCCGGGAGCTGGGGGGGGGGGGGGTGTCTCCTCGCCTTAACCAGAGCAGAAACCTTTAGTATAAATATTACATACCTTTATGCAGCAATAAATGGTAAGTGGTAAAGTCCATCTACAATAGCTGTAACTGGAATTAGTATACAGAAGTTATAACATTATCGGTTAATTTGTTGTAACATAACGGGTTGAAAAAAGTTATAACATTATGCGTCGATTTTTATAACATAACGGGTTGAAAAAAGTTATAACATTATGCGGAGTTTATAACATTATCGGTTGTTTACTACATTTTTTGTAACATTATGCGTTGGTGTAACATTATGCGGCGTTGTAACATTATCGGTTGTAACAGCGCGGACGTATCGTGGGTTTCAATGAATATGGTCTCATACCACGTATCTATCAACCAATCAAATCAAACCATACTGTATGCGTGACACACGTGTTTTGGTCAAAGTCGCCATTTGATGTAAAAACGTCGTAATGACATTAAATAAAAAAATCCCCAAACAGTTTTTTTTAAATTTCTTCAGCTCTACAACATTCTAATGTTTATTGGAAATTAGACGAACTTTAAGTTTTGCGACGTTGACGTTCGACTGTCACTGCAAGGGCAACCAGACGAATTTTTCGGCGGCTAAAAACCGAATGTATTTTTAGACATGGATTTTGTTGAAGGCTCTATTTCCAAACTTTCGAGAAATTAATGAACAATAAGATATTCTTATGACTAAGAAATATGCGACAAATAAGAAGTTTTCAACAACATGATCAATGTTAAACATTCATGAAAATACGTCAGTTAGACGTTATTTTGGGGTAAAGGTTGAAATCTGAAATTGTAACAACTTTATTGAATCATCAAGCTTGTAGCGTATGAAATCTCATAGCTCCGCGTATTAGCACACACCTATTAATGTAAAATACAGGATTTCCATTGTTCTGCCTGTTCGATAAAAATAAAATTGTATCGCACATGTGGTGATACAAAACCCGTTCGATTTCGTTTCCAACGTAAACAGAGAAGGAACGTCATCCTTGTTCGAATGCACCGGAGTCTTGAGTAACTAAATATTTTCATTTGTTGTCTCAAAAATATAGTTTATGACCCCCTCATTGGAACGAGCTCGCTGAGCTCGTTCCAATGAGGGGTAATAAACTATATTTTTGAGACAAAAAATAAAAATAATGAAAATTGAATTGTGATTTTTGTTCATAGCGCTGGCCGGTTTTAGCAGTGCCCGGATTAAGCCGCATGCCACATGAAAATACAACAATCGTAATAACTGAAGCTTTATAAATGTTCTGCTGTATTCTCAAAACTTCAATACAGCCTTTGTTCCGAAACATTAAATAAAAGTAGCAGTCTTTTGATCAAAGCGGAAAAGACACAGCATCGGAACCGTCATGATCAAAATTCACATCTGAGTACGTCTGTATTGTTGGGCAATTTTGATCTGCTGGGTTCAAACGGTAAAATATATACACAATTACCCCCTTACAAAACCTAACGCCATGAGCTATTTTAAAACGCATCTTCTCATTAATTCTTGTCTCCCTCTGGTTCTTAATGTTTAGTTTCAGATTTTCAGGTATCATGTACGCTAATACTTTTTTGTCTATCAGTTTGTTTTTTTCTAATTTTTTGAGTTGGCTTTTAATCTTGTTTGTTATTTTCTCTGTCAGATTTACAGGTACTTCTTTGTATGTTGTTTGGTCCCCCAACTCCTTCAAGATCTTATTTTATTACACCGCAAGGAAGGTATAAAAAGATTCTATTTTTCATCAGCGGTACTGATGTCTGATTGACGCGGTTTGGGTATTGGAGCGGAAATATGGAGGCGCGCTTTTAAATGATTGAATGATTCGGGCCAAGGAGTGGTTGGATGTGTGAATACGGCATACGAACTTACTTGCCTCTGCCTCTGTTACCAGGGCGAGGTTTTAGAAATAGTGTCTAATTCATATTTGCTTTTTGCGTAATAACGCGGAACATATCTTTACTTGTTGCCACCCAAGGAAGATATTATACGGTATCTTTTGCATAATTTACACTTGAATACAAAAAGCAAAGTGAAGCGCGGAACATATCTTTACTTGTTGCCACCCAAGGAAGATATGATACTGTTATTTTGCGCATAATAGACTCGGATATGGGGAACAACATGAAACGGGGAACATATCTTTACCACCCAAGGGAGATATGATACGGTGATTTTACAAGCAATACACTTGAATATGGAGAACAACGCGTTTGAAATTCGGGTCAAGGAATGGTTGAATGTGTGTATACTGTATGCGAACTCGCTTCTGCCTCTGTTACCAGGGTGAGGTTGAGATAAATGATTGAATGCTCCTAATTCTAAGGCTGAGAACAAATTTTGCGCCTAATAACGCGGAATATATCTTCACTTGTTACCAGCTAAGGAAGATATGATACGGTGTTGTTCGTCCATAATTTACAATTAAATACAGGGAACAACGTATAATGCGGAACATATCTTTACTTGTTGCCACGCAAGGAAGATATGAAATGGCGATTTTATAGATGGGTTCGTGATTAGGAGCTAGGCGGCCACTTGCCAAATAATAAATCGATCTGTAAGACGTACGCGTATCTCGATCAATTTTATAATTCCCATTCAACAATTAGGATAAGCGTGACGCTAAATTTTACTTTCCCATGACGCGATACACATTGGTACGACACTTAATGTAACGGAATAAGAATAAGAATTAGTCAAAAATGAAAGCCGCAATCTTCCGAGCATGACGGCAAATTGACGAAGTTATATACAGTACGTGGAGAGTGGATTGTAACTAAAACACCCGCGGAGTGGAGTATCACCCAAAATATCACTTTCAAATTCTGTACATATGGACAAAAAACACAAGCAAAGTTTCAACCAATGGACCTCCGGGTTTAACCCGGAGGTCCATTGGCTGGAACTTTGTTTGTGATGGTTATGCTTTGCAACAAATTTGAAATTATTGCTCGGGTGGAATCTCCACTCTGCGGGTGATTTAATGATAATACACTCTCCACGTGCTGTATATATATAGATATATAAATAAATAATATAAAAAAAATGAAATATAAAAAAGTTATTATTTAATATAAAGTAATAAAAAAAATAAATAAAGTTATAATTAAAATAATAAAAAAACAAAAAAAAAATTAAACAATAATAAAAAAAACAAAACAAACATGCCAGTCGATAAATTTGGTTACGCTGATGATAATGAAGTTCCTTCTAGAAAGAAAAGAAAAATGGTCAAAGTTAGCGGTGACATTGCCAAATTGCACGAACGATACATACGGACATACGAACCTTGAGACGAACCTTTAAACTTAAACAATAAGAAAATCTACAGTCTTCCCGAACTGATCGATATGGCAGATGCCACGACTAAAAAATACGTCGATAGAGGAGACAAAAATTTCCAGCAGAACATGAGAGATAATTACGTGGATAAAGACATGACGGACGATCTCGACTTGAAATCTACATTGGTGAGTGTGTGAATCTAGCTGATCCTAGAGATTCGACTGATGCCGCCACTAAAAGATATGCGGACAATACTCACGGGAGAATCGGTAAACATCTGAGAGATCGCTACGTTCCTAAAGTGATGCAGTGCGAATTGAACGTGAATTCTAACAAGATAACCAACGTTTCCTTTCCCACGAATCCCGACGATGTGGAGACCAAACACTACGTGGGCTTGGAACTGAGGAAGAATAACGATGAACCAGAAATGAAATCGGATCTGGATGCGGAATTCAAAAATATATTGAATCTGTCCCAGATCGACAATGTGGACAAAGACTCGACAGCGGTCAGCAAAGACTACGTGGATTCTGCCATACAGGATTCTGAATCCTATCCGGAATCACAAGTGGACGAATTGTGTCTGAACAAAAAATCCGGCGGAACCATGGAGACCGCCATCGAGATGGACAGTTACAATCTCTTCAGTCTCGACGATGAACCGGAATTCGCTTCCAGCATGGTCAGCAGACAGTACTTGGACAACCATACGGTCTGGATAAAGGGTGATATCATGGAAGGCAAACTGGACATGGGGGGACACGCACACACGAATCTGCCAGATCCTGTGCACTTGTCGGATGCCTGAACTCTGATCTCCGTCGTGGAAAAGATAAAATACGCCAGACAATTGATCACCATTTGGGCCAAGGAGAGCGGTGTGTTAGAAAGGGAAAAAGCCGAATGGTCCTTTGGAAACGGAGGTAACGGACCGCTGCACGATCAGATAGGATATCCTATGCTTGTGGGTGGTGAGATTATTCGAATGAGTCTGACTTCTATGGACTTGAACAATAGAGCGGTCGTCAATCTCGTGGTGAACGGTGTGGAAACCGATAAGAGGTACAGAGTCGAAAAGATGAAAGATCAACGCTCGAACACTAGCGTCATCAGTACCCCTCTCAAGGTGCAGATGGGGGATAGGATCAATTTCAAGATGAAAACCAATAATCCCGAAGTCGCCACATCCGTGGTTTCTCTGTTGATCGAACTCAATCCTCTGAACAAACAGTGAAAAAAAACGAAATATATATAATCACTTTTGTGATGCAGAGAAGGAGACAACTCAAAATAATAAAAAAAAATAAATGTAATTGGATTTTGAGAGATTGAATATTCAATCTCCCAAAATCCAGTTACATTTTTTGGTATTTTTAATTATTATTTATTACTTTTTTTTATTGGTATTTTAATTTTTTTTTTTTAATTATTATTACTTTCATCATCGAACGATGGACATTTTTTGTCCATCCGATTCGAATTCTAACTCTCTATCTGACCCGACTGGTGCGAAAGCCTCAGTTCTCTTCGACACGTTCCTCTCAAATAGCATAATGATCTGAATGTCTAAGACTCTGCTCTTGAGTCACTCGCTCTGTTTACTAACGTCGAATATGAACAGGGGATACATCGATTTGTATTCGGTGGGAGCGAAGCTCGGATTACCCATCAATTCGTCCAGTCAATGATATTTTTTTCTGAAATCGGCGGCATCGCCGTTTAGTCTGCAGAAATCGTTCTTATCGAAAGAGGCGTTATAACCGATGGCTGGATATCTCGTGGCGTTTAGAAATACCAGTATGTTCTCAAGTTACAATGATCGAACAGGGAAGGATTTTTCTCTTGAAACCCATCCCTATCAGTCTGAAATACCACTACGATGAATTGTGGTCTTTCCGAAGCAGATTTCATGGTCAATCTCCAATCGAAGTGAGTGGTGGACGATTGAATACTAGCCGTGTCGCACAGTCTCATTCTAAATCACACCGGTAATTTACTCTTCGATTCTATGATCTTGTAGAGACACGCTTTCTCCAACGAACGAATCAAGATATCTTGTTCAGATGTATCTTACCCTCATCGGTCTCGGCGAGTCTCCTGATTGTTTCATCGTTTCCTTTTCCAATCAACGTCAGATTGTGTTTGAATCCATAGAAAATCTTATCGTAATCTTCTGCGAATCCGAATATGTGTTCCAGAGGTTTCCTGAACGAAAACGTTCCTTTGGGTCTCGACGTCTTGACGACGTAGTCGAATATCATGACGGCATCGGCATTAGCTGCACTCATACGTCTTTCACGCACAATTGATTGAGTCTTTCAGATTTTGAAAAATCGTCCTGATACGTCAAGAGTCCGTACATCATGCTGGCCTGCCCGGGATGAAACACCGGATTCTATCTCTTGTCCAGAGAGCATGTATTTTATATTACTGAACAGATGCATCATGCCATTATTGGCTAGAGTGACTTCATCGTCATCAGCATAATCGCCTCCTTCTTCCTTCATGAGACGTCCCTGTATCACTTTGTAACTTTCGCTGGGTGGACGAACCGATCTTGAGTCTCGACGTCGATTCTTATTTCTCCGGCATTGTTCAGACTGGTTCCAGTCACGGGTTTGTACTCTTGAACTTCGTATTCTTCAATGCTTTCATCTCTCAATAGACCTACAGTTATATCTAATATATTTGTCATGTTTTTTTGGTATTTCGTTTGCTTTTTATTATTATAAATTGTTTTTTTTAATTATTACTTTATTTTTTTTTTCTTACTATATATGTGTGAAGAAAAAGTGAAGGCTTTTTTTTTAAAACGCCGTCTTCTGCAATTCTTGTTCGTAAAATGTTCCAATGATTTCTCGGCTGCCATCTTTGTCATCCCTTAACGATTCTATTTTGTAAGTCACTGGATCTGTGTGAAATATTAATGATCATAAAGATTTCCTCGGTCCATCGAGGTGTGTAACCTTTTGCGAAAGTGACTTATAAGAAGTGATTCTCACTCGATCGGCGACTGCAAATTTCGGTTGTTTGGATTCCTTCTTGATCTTAATCCTTTCGGCATAGAGATTCATGAAGACGCATCTTTCATTTTGAGGATTGCTAGCTTCTGCAGGTATCATCTTGATTTGATTGATCTGTGTCGCGTGTTGTTGTATTCTTCAACCAGTTTGTCCAGGGCATCGATATATTTCTAGGTTGAATTGGCAGTGAAATACATTTTTTTCCTTCATGGTTCTATTCCAACGTTCGATCACGTTAGCTTTCCCTTCGTTTTCGATAGAATAGAGGTCGACCAATGGATGGACGTGACCATTGTAAAATTCCTTCCCTTTGTCCACCCACAATTTATTCGGTTTTCGAGAAGACGATGAGAATATGCTCTTCAGAGCCTCGGCCACGCAAACTCCCGATTCATTCTTCAGAGTTTTCACCCATCCGTATTTCGAAAACACGTCGATGACCGTCAGCATGTATTTAATTCCCTCGCTCCATCTCGAAGCCGATTTCATGTCGACCAGATTGACTGACCAGATCTGATCAAGACCCTTCACGAACACCCTTCTCCTTCAAAATTTGCGCATGACAGGCTTCTGTAGTTCATCTACCACTGCATTTGTTTTTTTGGACTCTTTTCGTTTTTATCACCCCATCCGAATCGACGTTGGGTACCGATCACTTTACCGACCAGTGAACATTCAATTCTCTCTCTCCTAATGGGATTCAGTATATTTTTCATTTTCGTCAACATGTTTTTATTGCAAATTCGATTGCGAGTCTCGCCATCGGGATGTTTAGCGTAGCACAGATCGTGAGCGTAAGTGGCCAAATCCACCCTATTAATGGGTTTGCTCCAAAATTTAGGAGTCAAATCTCAATTCAATCTCTTATTTAATTTCGTGCCAGGTCCCGTGAATTGATGTCCTGGCAGACCGGGCACTTTACAGGTTCCGTGAAGCATAGGTCTGTTATATTTTGTCAGTACTTTTACTGTATCGGTAACTCTCTAGCATTTGACGCAATACATTTGTTTTTCATATAAATTTAATTATTTATTTTCGTATTTTTAATTTATATATATATATTTTTTTCTTTTATATATATATATTTTTTCAATCGACTGCTTCCGGAATCTTTTTGGAATCCAAGAATTTATGAAACAATCGTCTCGCTTCTTCCCTACCATTTTCCACAAGAGAATCCTTCAATTGTTCCTTCATGATCTGATGACTCTTGACTCCTATATTCGCTTTCATGACTTCATATTTTTGTTTTTTGTTCAATATGTCGATGTATTCACTGCCTGAAATCCTACCGTCTTTGAACGTCCGGGAGATATTATCCGACATGGTGTCGATCTTTGCATCAGCCAAAACGCTGATGTTTTCATGTTTCCTGGCCTTTATAGATAATTTCTTAGCAAAAAAAATTCTGATCGTACTAATGAATCTGGCAGTCAAAGCCAATCCTTCTATGGCCAAAAAGACCAGAAGAGAAATGACGGCAGTCCACAATAGACTGATTCCAGCAACATTCAAACCCACAGAGGCTGCGATGACAGTCAAATCCATACCATTCACAAATTTCTCTAATCTCGAATATTTCTTATTGAGCGGACAACGAGAATCTCTCTCTCATGTCAAATACGACTGAATTCTATTGATTTGTTCGATTCAATACCGCTGCACAACGTCGTCACTTTCTCCTCGTTCTAGCGATGGTAGTAGAAAAGGTGCCGTGGCCTCAACGCTCGACTTCTCCAACAGTGGATACATTTTTTTACTTCGAGTTTGCATTTTTTAATTTTTTTTTTATTTATTTATTTATATTTATTTTTTTATGTATTTGTTTTTATTTTACTTTCATCCCTTATTATTTAACGAAAAAAAAAATTAGTGGTCTCCTCTTTTAAACAATAATTCCAAAACATGTCCCCTGTCTTCGGTGTTGAGACCTGGATGCGCTAACTTCAACTCTTCTGAATTAGTGGGCTTGGGTTCTACGATGCAAGACATGAATTGCTTCCAACATTAGATCGCATCATCACGTCAGACGTATTCCAGTGCGGACATGAAATACGTGGTGACGATGTCTTCCCTTCCATCGTAAGACACAAATGATTAACCTGGTTAAAATCTCTCTCCTCCCAACAGCCGAGGCCTCTTTCGTGCAAGATGTGAGGAAGTAGTTCATTCACGCAGATCACGTAAGCTCTGCATAGCGCCATTCAAAGAAACCAAGCCCTCGATTTCGCAGAATCGTTCGTTTCACTCATAATTATTATATTTTTTTTAAAAAAAGTCCTAAAAAATAATTTTTATCATTTTTTTACACTCTTATTTTTTTTTTCTATTATTTTTTTTCGTATCATTTTTTTATTTATTTTCTTTTTATATATATATATATATATTACATTTTTTATAACAACACATTCTATTTATTGCATCATCAACTGAATGAACGAATACTTCTCATTTTTTACGATTGCACGTATTATAGGAAAGAGATGATATTTTTTTCGAAAGAAGGATTTTATGCTTTTCGTATTTCGATAAAACCATTCTTTTATCGTCATTGTTGTCATCGTCGTTAGAATGATATGGGTAATAATCAAAAATTATTTTAACCTTTTAGCAAATTCGATCCATGATCTATTTGACGCGAATGAGTGTAATCTGCGAATAAATTCGAAACATGCGCGAATGGATTTTTCAATATTTTCATCACCACCACAATCAAATACAGTAACTACGTTTTTCGTGCAATAAATAATGCAAGGATATTTCACATAATTGTAAAGTTCTTCAAGTTTCACTTCATATTTTAAATGATCTAGGATATCTATAATCATTTTGTATTAATGTTGTGAAATTCAGCAGATAAGTCTGGTTGACTTTTGAAAATAGAGGCCGAATCTTCCAGGCCGAATCTTCCCGAGGCCGAAAAATACAAGTCCGAATCGGCACTGGGCCGAATCTTCCCGGTCCCGAACACATTCTTGCACATTGCACCGATTTTCATCATGTCAGAGGGCAGTATTTCACTGTAGGGTCTCTAAGAGATCTATTTTATCATATGAGCCCACACACAGTTCTATCATTTCTGAAAGTCATCAACCTTTTTAGTAAATTTTAAAATTGTTTTTATTCTTTTAAACTCGACGCTTCATGTCTCAGATAATCAGGTTGATTTTATAAGATATTCATTATATTAGTATCATCGCTAAGTAGTGTTCAAACTACTCCTGTCTTTGTCATTCTATTGTTTTTAATCAATCAGTTTTCTTCGTCATTGCCTAAAGTGTATTTTAATTTCTACCATTTTCTCGACACGATATAGCCTTAGCTGCTTATGTGGCATTAAGAACAAATACATAAGTAAATAAATGAATCAGACAGGACTTGATAAAGTCGTAACATATAAGGTTAACACCCCCTCCACCCATTCAGTTAAAAGTTCGCCTGCACTGTTCCAAAACGGAAATGGAGATTTTATTCCAAGGGTAGAACCATCATCCAGACAAGTGTTTTAGTAGTGCCAATCCACTTTCCATGTACTCTAAGGTAGACATTTGATTTCCCGAAATTTACATAAAATCAGTATCTAAAGAACACTTGTATGTACATTTTAAAAAATAAGATTCGAGAGTCTAACGACAAAGGACTTTAAATCAGCTGAATCAAAGCAATATGCATGTAATCAAAATATCACATTTCTCTATAATTACCACAGAATAGTTTTTGTGTGAATTGCTAATGCCTATACAGTATTCTTCAAAATGATCTTAACGTTTTGCCAAAACAGTTCTCATCCTGAATGTGTCATTGTATGCGGGTTTACTTCGACCCAACACAGGTGTGAATGTAATGGAATTGCTAATATCGTGTGAGTATAAATTTTATTATTTCGGTATTTTCTTTCAGATTTATGTCCACTTGTACAAGCGTGTATAGTAAGATGACTTAATAAATTAGATGGATATGCGATCGGAATGTGAGTCTCGATACATCATTCAAAAGGCGGGGCCAGCACTCCAAGGAGAATGTGTCTCAATCAGGTTATCAGAAAATGTCACTTAATTTCAACTTTGTATAATTAAATTTAATTTTTGTGTTGTCCGGCTCTAGGTCAGATTTAAAATCATAAATTTCAATGAAATTTGTGTGAACAATGATGTGACATTCAGTAAATTCGAGTATTCCTCTAGTTGTATGAAATATATGACAGTGGTATATCTTGCAGTTTTCGAGGTTGGGTTGTCACAAATGAGGACTTTATGCAGGTTAACCCTTTACCGAACGCAGACGATGTCAAAATTTATTATTTTAAATATCATTTTTTCAAATTTTTCAAAAAATTTCAACAAAACCATATCATGTGACCCCTCGTTGGAACGAGCTCGTCGAGCTCGTTCCAACGAGGGGTCACATGATATGGTTTTGTTGAATTTTTTTTAAAAATATTATTTTTTCAACTGCTGAATTTGCATATCACACGGGCGGATGCGGGCGATTCGTTGGGTAAAGGGTTAACGTGTGAAAACATAAAATTACGTAAAAACATCAAAACTTGCGTTAAATAAAAAAGAGAATGCAAAGAGGGAAACACGTGTTTTTTCTGCTCAAGAAAACAATAAAATTGCATGAAAATAGGGCGTATTTTTTTTTACATGGACTCCTATGACGTCGCTGATAAGATGGGTCTTAACCGTTCATTAATTCCGCGGACGGCAAAATATTTTTAGATAGGGCCTTTTGTGGTGATTATATTCCTAAGGTTGTGAAAGGATGTTCACAAAAATGAGGAGATCGATCACATCCGGCACTGAAATTGAAAAAAAGTAGTGACACGGCTGATAATTTCAAATGAGCATAAAACAGTGTTGGAAGTTTGAAAGCTAAGTGATTTATAACTGCAGAGCTGTGTCTACCACAACGTTATGCTTTTTAATGAACACCATCCCAAAAGCATGTAAGATACAGTGCTTCCGCCGTGGACTGGTCAATTTCCACGGATGGGCAATATTTCCACGGACGTAATAATATTAGATTCCAAACACTAATTAATGAAATAATCATCAAACATTTAATTAATGAAGCACCGGGCACAACCCGGTGCTTCGTTAATTACAATTTTGCTGATGATAATTTTTGTGACCCAATAAAGGCATGCGTTGACATCACTGCCCACGCGTGCAATAGCTCAGTAGGTAGAGGTGCAGGATGCAAGCCGAGAGGTCCTCGGTACGAATCCTACCTGCGGCAACCGCATTGGGTCCTTTGGCAAGACACTTCACCCCCATTTCCCACTCGAGGGCTCGGTGCTGTTGTATACTAAGGCGTACTGCACGTCAATAGTGCATTTGTCTTCAACTAGTGCCAACCCTGCTTGTGTGGAGTTATATGTTGAGGAGCCTGAATCTTGCTCGCCGATGCTCGGTGGTTCTCTACGGATCCCTCCGGCTTCCTCCCACGTAAAACTGTCCGACAAGAGGTGACCCTAGCTGTCAAAAGTGTCGTTAAACCTCAATAAATAAAAAACAAAATAAATAGTTTACATCGTATCTCCGGTACTTGAAGTCTAATTTTCCGCTGCGTTTTTCAAAAGATCACATGACTAAAATGTCACTTGATTTTAACTTTATGCAGTGAAATTTAATTGTTGTCGTTTTCGCATACGTTGTCGCCATCAAGCGTTAAGGCTAAAAAAGGTGTTTTAATTCTCCGGCAATCTCCCATTGAATTTGAACTCTCTCATTGGATATTTTTATTTCCTTTCAGTGTCGTCCAATTTTAGTACAAACACAGGGAGACCCGAAACTTTTTACATTTTTGTGTTTCAAATTAAAAATGAATTTATTTGTAAAAATATGCACTTTCTATATTTCTGTGTGTAAAAAGACAGCCGAAATCCTTTCCATGTTTGCTCACTTTTTGCAAAAGAAAATAAAAGTTTAAAATAAAACACTCTCTCCATCACTGATTTGAAAAAAAAAAATGCCTGAGAATCAATTAATTCATTTTGTGCCGGCTAAATGTGTTTTGTCAATTGAAATATAAATACCGCCGTGCATCATTTCAACTTTTAATTAGGTCGGCTGTGGAATATTGTATCTGCTGCACCTTTTGATTTTGAATGTCACATAACTGCAGGTATTTCACAACATCACATTTTGATATTACGTGCACACGTCGAAAACATTAGATGAAAAAAAATAAATAACAAAACTAAAACATACCGGCTTTCTAATGTTTGGCTTCTTCAAAATAAGGAAATGTCATAAAAATCGCACAATCTTTAATTTTGTGGACATTGACCCCTATGACGTCACTGGGCCGTTCGGTCATATTCTTTGAGAATTTTCATGAACGACAACACATTTTTAGATGCGTATTTCACTGCAGAATACATATCCACATTTGCTGGAAGGGCCGCTCTATAGGTATCGCTGAACTAAATATTTGAATTAGAGTCACCCGCCTTGAAATGTTGCAATCGGAAATGATGCAATATCTAAAAATAAACAGCCTTGGGAAAATATATTGTTTCAATAAACGTTTGAAACATTCTGTTGACATCTTGCATTATTGTTGACATTTCCTAATAAAAAGAAGGTGATTTGATGACTTTTGGACCTAAAAAATACAATTTACTTTGTGTGTGTTTTTGTTGGGAATTCCCTGAAAAATATGTGCACGTGAGCGGTACTTCCCTTCGTGCCATTTTTCTCTCTTATTTGCTGCATGAACCCTGTTTTCAGGGCAGCAAAAGTTGTCTAAAGGGTTATACATGAAAAAATATTTGAATGCCAAAATTAAAGTGATGCGATCATATTTGTTTTCGCCTGAACGTCATTGAGGTGGCCTATTGGGAAAATATTTAGTTCTGTGATACCTATAGGAAATATGTGTTTTGGCTTCCAGACCAGATTCAGTTATTATTTTGGGGGATTATTTCTCATTTAAATGTTTATTTGGGGACCACACACCTTAAAAAACTGTTTTACTGTTTCGGAAAGTTACATTTTTGTCACAGTCAGCAATAAAGGCTACATATTGCCAAAACTAAGGCTGTTAATGGAAGCAAATTCACATTTTGAGCAACTGTATTTCCCAGGAGCACACTTTAACATCTGCTAACAAATAGCCTATCGTATCCCGTTAACACATTTATTTAAACAATGGTTTCCACTCATTGTACTTGGGGCAGGGAGGATTCCAATCTTCCAACCCCCTCCCAAATTACCATTCAAACACAGTCAGAAAACCTATACTGCACTTCTTTTCACTGGTATTTAGAAGTTTTTTTCTTGTATTTTATGCTCTTTAAAATGTTGGAAAACATTCCACTCATTGAAAGAGTATTTTGGAACACAAATTTGGCGAGAGAAGGGGGCTACAGTGGAAAAAACAACATAATAAAATGACAAATGTTATTGAAAAGCATTTGTGCACAGCTACCAATATGGTAGTCTCTTACTTGTGCCTCCATGGTTTCCATGATAAGCACAAATTTACAGTGACAGTTGTGGATTATTTCTCTCTCCGTGAACCAAGTGCCCCTCCCTGCCACATATACTTAACCCTTCTGCTGATGATAAATATGTGGAAAGACTTACAGCATGTTTTTAGAGACTGAAGTTAATAGAATACCCCTTCAGTCTCTGATGATTCACTTTGAGCCTGCAGTAGTCATGATCCACTGAATTATTTTTCTATTTGAGAACCTTGTCCTGGTACCTCCACTATATTTTTCATTTTATGTCATTCGGTGCTCTCACGTGGACTTCCTGAATGGATGCCTGCCTGCCCGCCCGCCCGTCCGTCCGTCCGTCCACCCGACCGACCGACCGACCGCCCAAAGGACCGCCCGTCCGCCCGAAAACGCGCGCCCGAATACCGCCCGTCCACCCGCCCGCCTGTTTACGCGCCCGCCCGCCTGCCTGCCAGCCAGCCTGCCTGCCTACTTCTTCACCACACAAGGTCATTCTTTGCTTTCTTTTGCCTGGGTCAACATTTTCAATAATTGGCAGCTGACTATCTTTCACACCCCTCCCCCAACCCCAACCCCCTTCCCCCCACACACACACAAATATATATTAAACATCACAGACCACTATATACTTTGAGCATGCAGCAGTCATGAGCCTCTGAATTATTTTTCTATTTGAGTATCTTGTCCTGGTTCTAACACTATATTTTTCAATGTATGTCATTCAGTACTCTCACGTGGACTTCCTAAATGGTACCTGCTTGCCTGCCTGCACGCCAGAAGAAAGCCCGCCCGCCCGCCCGCCCGCCCGCCCGCCCGCCCGCCCGCCCGCCCGCCCGCCCGTGACCCGCCCATCCGCCCGTCTGTGAGGCCGTATCCCACGGGCCCGCCCGCCCACCCACCCGCCTGCCTGCCAGCCTGCCTGCCTGCCGGCCTCTTCATCAGGCAAGGTCTTTCTTAGCTTTCATTTGCCTGGGTCAACATTTTCAATAATTCGCAGCTGACTATCTTTCACCCACCCCCCGCCCCCCACACACACAAATATATATAAAACATCACAGACCACTATATGCTTTGAGCCTGCAGCAGTCATGATCCACTGAATTATTTTTCTATATGAGAACCTTGTCCTGGTTCTTCCACTATATTTTTCATTGTATGTCATTCAGTACTCTCACATGGACTTCCTGCCTGTCTGCCTGCCTGTCTGCCTGACTGAAAACCCGACCGCCCGCCCGCCTTTCATCAGACAAGGAGTTTCTTTGCTTTTCATTTGCCTGGGTAAATATTTTCAGTAATTGGCAGATGACTCTCTCTCTCCCCTCCCTCCACACACACACAGAGAAATATATATTAAACATAACAGACCACTCTATTCTTGAAGCAAATGTCTGATTCATCCTCTTTGGAAACTTATTTTCTGTAATTTCACTCTGTTTGTCAGAATGGGTGTCCGTGGTGATTAAAGGAAAAGTTGTAAAAGTGTCATTATGGGTACTTGCAGGACAAGCATAGAACTAAGAATCAATATTTGATGGTTTTGGGCATTTTAACAGAATTAAGAGATACCACAGTAACAGGACTGGTCACTCTTTGGAAAAAATGCTGTTTTATGTTTTGTCAGTGCCATCCTAATGACTCTAGGTACCTTAACAGAGAAAACTGAGGCTTTTTCTTCACAAAAATTGCAAAATATTCATCAAACACAATGTGAAATGTCTTCAGAAGCCAGAATGTGATTTAAAAACTATCACAAATGGGAAATTTAATATCACAGTGGGTTTGTTTTTGGGTCAACATCAATTAATGTAGGAGTTGTATCATAGACTTTGAAAGAGTATTACCGAGGGGAGGAGGCGAGATGGGGGGGGGGGGGGGGGTCCTATTCAGGACTATATTTTACCACATTAGTAGGTTGAAGAATTTGACATCAGTTGTTGGGAAAAAATGGCAGAGTCATTTTTCATTGGTGAAATATATAGCTGCATCCCCAGTTTTTGACATAAAATTGACATTCATATTGTTTCGTGTGGGTTGGGACACAGTTTTGCTTGCCGTATGGTTACATGAGACAGAAATTTTACAAAAATATTGTGTACTGATGCAGATTTTAGTTTTGTTTTGGGACCAGGGTAGTTTTTGAACAAAGCTGTAAATTCTCAGCCCTCTCAGCTAATTTATTAGGTAACAGGCTTAAAAATCTTTTGGCGGCAATTCCAGTTTATAAGCCTATTTGACAAAGTTTGGACACTTCCTTAAAAGAGCAAATTTCCCATGTTTTTGAGAAGCCAAAAGTTGGATTCTAATGCAGAATGACTCTTTTATCCCAAGGAAGTGGTTAATGTCTCTTTGGCAGGGTTGGGGATAATTATAGGTATCGCTGAACTAAATATTTTAATTGGAGTCACCCTCCTTGAAATGTTGCAGTCGGAAATGATCCAATATCTAAAAATAAACAGCCTTGGGAAAATATATTGTTTCAATAAACGTTTGAAACATTCTGTTAACATCTTGCAATATTGTTGAATGTTCCATAAAAAGAAGGTGATTTGATGACTTTTGGACCTAAAAAATACAATTTACTTTTTGTGTGTTTTTGTAGGGAATTCCCTGAAAAATATGTGCACGTGACCGGTACTTCCCTTCGTGCCATTTTTCCCTCTTATTAGCTGCATGAACCCTGTTTTCAGGGCAGAAAAAGTTGTCTGAAGGGCTATACTTGAAAAAATATTTGAATGCCAAAAATTAAAGTGATGCGGTCATATTTGTTTTCGCCTGAACGTTATAGAGGTGGCCTGTTGGGAAAATATTTATTTCTGTGATACCTATGGGAAATATGTGTTTTGGCTTCCAAACCAGATTCAATTATTATTTTGGGGGATTATTTCACATTTAAATGTTTATTGGGGGACCACACACCTTAAAAAAACTGTTTTACTGTTTTAAAAAGTTACATTTTTGTCACAGTCAGCAATAAAGGCTACATTTGCCAAAACTAAGGCTGTGAATGCAAGCAAATTCACATTTTGAGCAACTGTATTTCCCATGAGCATGCTATAACATCTGTCAGCTACTAACAAACAGCCTATCGTATCATTTTAACACATTTATTTAAACAATGGTTCCCACTCATTGTACTTGGGGCAGGGAGGATTCCAATCTTCCAATCCCTCCCAAATCACCATTCAAACACAGTCAGAAAACCTATACTGAACTTCTATTTACTGATATTTAGAAGTTCTTCTCTTCTATATTATGCTCTTGAAAATGTTGGAAAACATTTCCTTCATTGAAAGAGTATTTTGAAACACAAATTTGGCGAGAGAAGGGGGCTACAGTAGAAAAAATAACATAATAAAATGTCAAATGTTATTGGAAAGCATTTGTGCACAGCTACCAATATAGTAGTCTCTCACTTGTGCCCCCAAGTTTTCCAGATAAGCACAAATTACAGTGACAGTTGTGAAATATTGCTCTCTCCTTGAACCAAGTGCCCCTTCCTGCCACACATACTTAACCCTTCTGCTGATGATAAATATGTGGAAAGACTTACAGCATGTTTTTAGAGGCTGAAGTTAATAGCATACCGTTTCAGTTTCTTATTATTTACTTTGAGTCTGCAGCAGTCATGATCCACTTAATTATTTTTTCTATTTGAGTATCTTGTCCTAGTACTTCCACTATATTTTTCATTGTATGTCATTCATTACTCTCACGTGGACTTCCTAAATGGGTGCCTGCGTGCGTGCGTGCCTGCCAGCCAGCCTGCCTGCCTGCCCGCCCGCCCGCCCGCCCGCCCGCCCGCCCGCCCGCCCGCCCGCCCGCCCGCCCGCCCGCCCGCCCGCCCGCCCGCCCGCCGCCTGCCTGCCTGCCTGCCTGCCTGCCTGCCTACCCTATCGACCGACCGCCCGCCCGTGATGTCCCGCCTGCCGCTCGCGCGCCTGCCTGCCCGCCTGATGAAGCCCTCCCGCCCAAAGCCCACCCGCCTTTCATCAGACAAGGAGTTTCTTTGCTTTTCGTTTGCCTGGGTAAACATTTTCAGTAATTGGCAGCTGACTCTCTTTCACCCCCCCCCCCTCCCCCCCCCCCCCCCACACACAAATATATATTAAACATCACAGACCACTATATTCTTGAAGGAAATGTCTGATTCATCCTCTTTGGAAACTTATTTTCAACAATTCCACTCTGTTTGTCAGAATGGGTGTCCGTGGTGATTAAAGGAACAGTTGAAAAAGTGTCATTATGGGTACTTGCAGGACAAGCATAGCACTAAAGAGTCAATATTTGATGGTTTGGGGCATTTTAACAGTATTAAGAGATACCACAGTAGCAGGACTGGTCACTCTTTGGAAAAAACACTGTTTTATGTTTTGTCAGTGCCATACCAATGACTCTAGTTGCCTTAACAGAGAATAACATAATAAAATGACAAATGTTATTGAAAAGCATTTGTGCACAGCTACCAATATGGTAGTCTCTTACTTGTGCCTCCATGGTTTCCATGATAAGCACACATTTACAGTGACAGTTGTGAAATATTGCTCTCTCCTTGAACCAAGTGCCCCTCCCTGTCACACATACTTAACCCTTCTGCTGATGATAAATATGTCGAATGACTGAATTTAATATCATACCCTTTCTGTTTCTTATTTTTTACTTTGAGCCTGCAGCAGTCATGATCCACTGAATTATTTTTTCTATTTGAGAACCTTGTCCTGGTACTTCCACTATATTTTTCATTGTATGTCATTCTGTACTCTTACGTGGACTTCCTAAATCGGTGCCTGCCTGCTTGCCTGCCTGCCTGCCCGCCCGCCCGCCCGCCAGCCCGAAGTGCCCCGCCCGACCAAACGACCGTCCGCCCGCCCGACCGCCCGCCCGCCCGCCCGCCTGCCCGCCTGCCAGCCAGACTGCCTGCCGGCCGCATCATAAACAGGTTTTTCTTTGCTTTTCATTTGCCTGGGTCAACATTTTCAATAATTGGCATCTGACTATCTTTCACCCCCCCCCCCCCACACACACACACCCCTCCACACTCACACAAATATATATTAAACATCACAGACCACTATATACTTCAGCCTGCAGCAGTCATGATCCACTGAATTATTTTTCTATTTGAGAACCTTGTCCTGGTACTTCCATTATATCTTTCATTGTATGTCATTCAGTACTCTCACTTTCTTGCTTGCCTGCCTGCCTGCCTGTCTGCCTGCCTGCCTCTTCATCAGACAAGGAGTTTCTTTGCTTTTCATTTGCCTGGGTCATCATTTTCAATAATTGGCAGCTGACTCTCTTTCACCTCCCCCCCCCCCCCCCCCCCAACACACACGCACACAAATATATATTAAACACCACAGACCACTATATTCTTGAAGCAAATGTCTGATTCATCCTCTTTGAAACTTATTTTCTACAGTTTCACTCTGTTTGTCAGAATGGATGTCCGTGGTGATTAAAGGAAAAGTTGTAAAAGTGTCATTATACGTACTTGCAGCACAAGCATAGCACTAAAAAATCAATATTTGATGGTTTGGGGCATTTTAACAGTGTTAAGAGATACCACAATAGCAGGACTGGTCACTCTTTTGAAAAAAACACTGTTTTATATTTTGTCAGTGCCATACCAATGACTCTAGGTGACTTAACAGAGAAAACTGAGGCTTTTTCTTCACAAAAATTGCAAAATATTTATCAAACACAATGTGAAATGTCTTCAGAAGCAAGAATGTGATTTAAAAATTATCACAAATGGAAAATTTAATACCACAGGGGGTTTGTTTTGGGGTCAACATCAATTAATGTATGAGTTGTATCATAGACTTTGAAAGAGTATTACCGAGGGGAGGGGGTGGGGGGGGGGGGGGAGTTGGCTTTTCAGGGCTATATTTTACCACATTAGTAGGTTGAAGAATTTGACATCAGTTCTGGGATAAAATGGCAGAGTCCTTTTACATTGGTGAAATATATAGCTGCATCCCCAGTTTTTGACATAATATTGACATTCATATTGTTTCGTGTGGGTTGGGACACAGTTTTGCTTGCAGTATGGTTAAATGAGACAGATTTTTATCAAGACTATTGTGTACTGATGCAGACTTTAGTTTTATTTGGGGATCAGGGTAGTTTTTAAACATAGCTGTAAATTCACAGCCCTCTCAGCTAATGTATTAGGTAACAGGCTTAAAAATCTTTTGGCAGCAATTCCAGCTATTAAGCCTGTTTGACAAAGTTTGGACACTTACTTAAAAGAGCAAATTTCCCATGTTTTTGAGAAGCCAAAAGTTGGATTCTAATGCAGAATGACTCTTTTATCCCATGGAAGTGGTAAATGTCTCTTTGGTAGGGCTAGGGATCATTATAGGTATCGCTGAACTAAATATTGTAATTGGAGTCACCCGCCTTGAAATGTTGCTGTCGGAAATGATCCAACATCTAAAAATAAACAGCCTTGGGAAAATATATTGTTTCAATAAACGTTTGAAACATTCTGTTAACATCTTGCAATATTGTTGAATGTTCCTAATAAAAAGAAGGTGATTTGATTACTTTTGGACCTAAAAAATACAATTTAATTTTTTGTGTTTTTATTGGGAATTCCCTGAAAATATGTGCACGTGGCCGGTACTTCCCTTCGTGCCATTTTTCTCTCTTATTTCCTGCTTGAACCCAGTTCTCAGGACAAAAAAAGTTGCCTAAAGGGCTATACTTGACAAAATATTTGAATGCCAAAATTGAAGTAATGCGAACATATTTGTTTTCGCCTGAACGTTTTTGAGGTGGCCTTTTGGGAAAATATTTAGTTCTGCGATACCGAAAGGAAATATGTGTTTTGGCTTCCAAACCAGATTCATTTATTATTTTGGGGGATTATTTCACATTTAAATGTTTATTGGGGGACCACACACCTTAAAAAACTGTTTTACAGTTTTAAAAAAAAGTTTCATTTTTTGTCACAGTCAGCAATAAAGACTACATATTGCCAAAGCTAAGTTTGTTAATGCAAGCAAATTCACATTTTGAGCAACTGTATTTCCCATGAGCATGCTATAACATCTGTCAGCTACTAACAAACAGCCTATCGTATCATTTTAACACATTTATTTAAACAATGGTTTCCACTCATTGTACTTGGGGCAGGGAGGACTCCAATCTTCTTCCAAACCCCTCCCAGATCCCCATTCAAAACAGTCCGAAAACCTATACTGCACCTCTATTCACTGGAAAAAAGAAGTTTTTCTCTTCTATTTTATGCTCTTTAAAATGTTGTAAAACATTTCCTTTATTGAAAGAGTATTTTGGAACACAAATTTGTCGAGAGAAGGGGCTACAGTGGAATATCATAACAAAATGACAAATGTTATTGAAAAGCATTTGTGCACAGATACGAATATGGTAGTCTCTTACTTGTGCCTCCATGGTTTCCATGATAGGAACATATTTGCAGTGACAGTTGTGAAATATTACTCTCTCCTTGAACCAAGTGTCCCTCCCCGCCACACATACTTAACCCTTCTGCTGGTGATAAATATGTGGAAAGACTTACAGCATATTTGTAGAGGCTGAAGTTAATATCATTCCCTTTCAGCTACTTATGATTTACTTTGAGCCTGCAGCAGTCATGATCCACTGAATTATTTTTCTATTTGAGAACCTTGTCCTGGTACTTCCACTATATTTTTCATTGTATGTCATTCAGTACTCCCACGTGGACTTCCTAAATGGGTGCCTGCCTGCCTGCCTGAACGAAAAGCTCGCCCGCCCGCCCGCCCGCCCGCCCGCCCGCCCGCCCGCCCGCCTCTTCATCTTCCTGGTACTTCCACTATATTTTTCATTGTATGTCATTCTGTACTCTCATGTGGACTTCCTAAATGGGTGCCTGTCTGCCTGCCTGCCCGCTCGCATGCCCGCCCGCCCGCCCGCCCGCCCGCCCGCCCGCCAGGCTGCCTGCCTGTCTGCCTCTTCATCAGACAAGGTCTTTCTTTGCTTTCATTTGCCTGGCTCAGCATTTTCAACAATTTCCAGCTGACTATCTTTCACCCCCACCCCCCCCCACCCCCCCCCCCCCACACACACACAAATATATATTAAACATCACAGACCATTATATGCTTTGAGCCTGCAGAAGTCATGATCCACTGAATTATTTTTCTTTTTGACAACCTTGTCCTGGTACTTCCACTATATTTTTCATTGTATGTCACGCAGTACTCTCACATGGACTGCCTGCCTGTTGCCTGCCTTCCTGCCTGCCCAATGGCCGCCCGATCGCCCGCCCGCCCGTCCACCCACCCGCCCGCTTTCCTCGGACAAGGAGTTTCTGTGCTTTTCATTTGCCTGGGTAAACATTTTCAGTAATTGGCAGCTGACTCTCTTTCATTCGCCCCCTCCCTCACAGACACACACAAATATATATTAAACATCACAGACCACTATATTCTTGAAGCAAATGGCTGGTTCATCCTCTTTGGAAACTTATTTTCTACAATTTCACTCTGTTCGTCAGAATGGGAGTCCGTGGTGATTAAAGGAAAAGTTGTAAAAGTGTCATTATGGGTACCCGCAGGACAAGCATAGCACTAAAGAATCAATATTTGATGGTTTTGGGCATTTTAATAGTGTTAAGAGGTTTCACAATAGCAGGACTGGTCACTGTTTTAAAAAAGGCACTGTTTTATGTTTATTCAGTGCCATACCAATGACTCTAGGTGCCTTAGCAGAGAAAACTGAGGCTTTTTCTTCAAAAAAAAAACTGCAAAATATTCACCAAACACTTTGTAAAATGTCTCCAGAAGCCAGAATGTGATTTAAAAACTATCACAAATGGGAAATTTAATATCACAGTGGGTTTCTTTTTGGGTCAACATCAATTAATGTATGAGTTGTATCACAGACTTTGAAAGAGTATTACCGAGGGGAGGGGGAGGGGGTGTCCTATTCAGGACAATATTTTACAACATTAGTAGGTTGAAGAATTTGACAGCAGTTGTTGTGAAAAAATGGCAGAGTCCTTTTTCATTGGTGAAATATATAGCTGCATCCCCAGTTTTTGACATAAAATTGACATCCATATCGTTTCGTGTGCGTAGGGTCACGGTTTTGCTTGCAGTTTGGTTAAATGAGACAGATTTTTTTTCAAAAATATTGTGTACTGATGCAGATTTTAGTTTTATTTTGGGATCAGGGTAGTTTTTAAGCAAAGGTGTAAATTCTCAGCCCTCTCAGCTAATTTATTAGGTAACAGGCTTGAAAATCTTTCGGCGGCAATTCCAGTTTTTAAGCCTATTTGACAAAGTTTGGACACTTCCTTAAAAGAGCAAATTTCCCATGTTTTTGACTCAGCAGAAGCCAAGAGTTGGATTCTAGTGCAGAATGACCCTTTTATCCCATGGAAGTGGTAAATGTCTCTTTGGTAGGGCTAGGGATAATTATAGGTATCGCTGAACTAAATATTTTAATTGAAGTCACCCGCCTTGAAATGTTGCACTCGGAAATGATGCAGTATCTAAAAATAAACAGCCTTGGGAAAATATATTGTTTCAATAAACGTTTGAAAAATTCTGTTGACACCTTGCATTATTGTTGAATGTTCCTAATAAAAAGAAGGTGATTTGATGACTTTTGGACCTAAAAAATACAATTTACTTTTTGTGTGTTTTTGATGGGAATTCCCTGAAAAATATGTGCACGTGACCGATTCTTCCCTTCGTGCCATTTTTCTCTCTTATTTGCTGCATGAACCCTGTTTTCAGGGCAGAAAAAAGTTGTCTAAAGGCTATACTTGACAAAATATTTGAATGCCAAAATTAAAGTAATGCGATCATATTTGTTTTCGCCTGAACGCGATAGAGGTGGCCTATTGGGAAAATATTTAGTTCCGTGATACCTATAGGAAATATGTGTGTTGGCTTCCAAACCAGATTCAGTTATTATTTTGGGGGATTATTTCACATTTAAATGTTTATTGGGGGACCACACACCTAAAACAAACTGTTTTACAGTTTTAAAAAGTTACATTTTTGTCACAGTCATCAATAAAGGCTACATATTGCCAAAACTAAGGCTGTTAATGCAAGCAAATTCACATTTTGAGCAACTGTATTTCCCAGGAGCACGCTGTAACATCTGTCAGCTGCTAACAAACAACCTATCGTATCATTTTAACACATTTATTTAAACAATGGTTCCCACTCATTGTACTTGGGGCAGGGAGGATTCCAATCTTCCAAACCCCTCCCAAATCACCATTCAAACACAGTCAGAAAACCTATACTGCACTTCTATTTACTGATCTTTAGAAGTTTTTCTCTTCTATATTATGCTCTTTGAAATGTTGGAAAACATTTCCTTCATTGAAAGAGTATTTTGGAACACAAATTTGGCGGAAGGGGGCAACTGTGGAAAACATAACATAATAAAATGACAAATGTTATTGAAAAGCATTTGTGCACAGCTACCAATATAGTAGTCTCTTACTTGTGCCTCCATGGTTTCCATGATAAGCACAAGTTTACAGTGACAGTTGTGAAATATTGCTCTCTCCTTGAACCTAGTGCCCCTTCCTGCCACACATACTTAACCCTTCTGCTGATGATAAATATGTGGAAAGACTTACAGCATGTTTTTAGAGGCTGAATTTAATATCATATCCTTTCAGATTCTTATTATTTACTTTGAGCCTGCAGCAGTTATGATCCACTTAATTATTTTTTCTATTTGAGAACCTTGTCCTGGTACTTCCACTATATTTTTCATTGTATGTCATTCAGTACTCTCAGGTGGACTTCCTAAATGGGTGCCTGCCTGCCAGCCCGCCCGCCCGCCCGCCACCCGAAGTGACCCGCCCGCCCAAACGACCACCCACGCGCCCTCCCGCTCGCGCGCCCTCTTGTCTGCCAGCCTGCATACCTGCCTCTTCATCATACAAGGTGTTTCTTTGCTTTTCATTTGCCTGGGTCAACATTTTCAATGAATGGCAGTTGACTATCTTTCACCCAACCCCGATGCCCGAAACCCACCCGCCCGCCCAAACGACCACCCGTTCGTCCGCCCGCCTGCCTGTCTTCCTGCCTGCCTGCCTGTCTTCCTGCCTGCCTGCCTGCCTGCCTTTTCATCTCACAAGGTCTTTCTTAGCTTTCATTTGCCTGGGTCAACATTTTCAATAATTGGCAGCTGACTATCTTTGACAGCCCCCCCCCCCCCTCCCGCCCCACACATACACACAAATATACATTAAACATCACAGACCACTATATACTTTGAGCCTGCAGCAGGCATGATCCACTTAATTATTTTTTTCTATTTGAGAACCTTGTCCTGGTACTTCCACTATATTTTTCATTGTATGTCATTCATTACTCTCAAGTGGACTTCCTAAATGGGAGCCTACCTGCCCGCCCGCCCGCCCGCCCGCCCGAACGCCCGCCCGCCCGCCCACCCACCAAAAGTTGGATTCTAATGCAGAATGACTCTTTTATCCCATGAAAGTGGTGCATGTCTCTTTGGTAGGGCTAGAGTTAATTATAGGTATCGCTGAACTAAATATTTTAATTGGAGTCACCCGCCTTGAAATGTTGCACTCGGAAATGATGCAGTATCTAAAAATAAACAGCCTTGGGAAAATACATTGTTTCAATAAACCTTTGAAACATTCTTTTGACATCTTGCATTTTTGTTGAATGTTCCTGGTAAAAAGGCGTGTGATTTGATGACGTTTGGACCTGAAAAATACAATTTACTTTTTGTGTGTGTTTGTTGGGAATTCCATGAAATATATGTGCATGTGACCAGTCCTCCCTTCGTACCATTTTACTCTCTTATTTGTTGCATGTCCCCCTGTTTTCAGGGCAGAACAAGTTGTCTGAAGAGCTAAACTTGACAAAGATATTTGAATGCCAAAATTAAATTGATGCGATCATATGTTTTTCGCCTGAACGTTATAATGGTGGCGTATGGGAAAATATTTAGTTCTGTGATACCAGTAAACCAGTTGATATTAAACGCTTCTGAATGGATGTTAATATAACTTTGTGTCGGATAAAGTTTGAAATGAGAATCGAAAGGGATCCATTCCCTAGCCATTACCAAAGTAATAGTATGTGAAATTCTATATGTTTGATTTGGATTAATGCGAAGCTGTGTGTGTCAGAGAACTGACGTCTTTAGTAAAAAATAACCTAGCCGTCCCCGAATTTCAAGTGACGAAAGGCGTCAAATACGGCGATACATTGAAAAGCTATGGTTACGAAGTTTTGGATTTTTAGAGCTGCGCAGCACTGAAAATTTTCTGAAACCGAAAAACTTTTTGAAACATTTCGTCTAAAAAAGATAATCTGTTGATTCTCAGGCAGCGGCGCATTCTTTTTTTCAGCCCGAGTTCGTCATATTTATTTCAGAGGCAAAATTCAAAATGTATAAAACTACCATTGGGTGTGATTTTAGCGTTATCGCATTGCGATTTGCGATGCAATATGTCGTATACATTGATACAGTATTGTTATTCTCTACGCGAAATGCGACACGATTTTCAAATGTATGTACAAAATAAATATTTATTTAACTGGTTGAGGGCTAGATTATTTTTGGTGGTCTGAATTTGTTCATCAAAAATTGTTTTATTACAATGTTTTGGAGAGTGCCAACAGGCACTCTCTCATCACTTGTAATAAAACAAATTTGTATAAACAAACTATTTTTACGTTTGACCGAATACGAAACATGGGTAAGGAAAATATTGGTTTTTACACTGGTACCCTTATTTTTTGAAAAGCCTGATTGTGGCTTCTAACACACAACCAGTTAACCCTTTATCCAACACAGACGATATCAAAATTTATTATTTTAACGAGGGGTCACATGATACGGTTTTGTTTATTTTTTTTTAAATAATATTTCTTCAACTGCTGAATTTGCACATTGCGCGGGCCAATGCGGTCGATCCGTTGGTTAAAGGGTTAAAACACTCCTGGTTATTTTTTATCTCCTTTTTAGTTGTTCTATATTGATTTTCTGTTGTATGGTCACTGTTACAAACAAAACTATCAGTGAAATCAACAGGGAAGCTCTAGTATTTAAGTTTAGGCTCTCACAACTGGACTTTAGGTATCAGCGACAATTCGATCAGGAATAAGAAAACATAAAATAAAAACCGCACTCCCTCATTCGTTTTAAAAAGAAATTGCCTGAGAATCAATTATTTAATTTTGTTTGGCCTTAATATAACTGAATAAAATGAATCATTAGCATTTTAAAACATGTGGCAATTTTTAAACTGCCAAATTGCCACATCTATGAAAATGTTAATGGTTCATTTCAATCCATTTAACCCTTTACCTAACATGAAAAGCAGACGACACTTGCAAAAAAAAATCTTGAATAACTAATTTTTTTCATTTTTTGTCTCAAAAACATAGGTTATGACCCCTCGTTGGAACGAGCTCGACGAGCTCGTTCCAACGAGGGGTCATAACCTATGTTTTTGAGACAAAAAATGAAAATATAATGAAAATTTATTGGCGATTTTTGAGAATAGCGCTGGCCGGTTTTGGCCGTTACGTTGGGTAAAGGGTTAAAATCATAACTAGAAAGTACAATTCTAGAAAATACAATTGTAAAAGGTTTATAGCATTGGCCGCTTGTCTAATGAATGCTCAGAAATTGAAGGTAACAAATGTAATTTTTGCATTGTTTTGGATAAACATTGTGCAGAAGACCAGGGGAGCGTCAAATTTCATGTGAGCGCAGTGAATAGCCCACGAAAGGGAGAGTGAAGGTAAAAAACATAATGATATAACTAAAAGGTGTGGTTTAGACTACCAGCAGGTTATAAAAATGGTTTCACTCTGTCTCGTTACAGTACAGAAAGAGAAAACTGGAACACTTTGTGAACTTTACATAGCTAAAGGACAGTGAACACAAACGTGATTTATTGCACACCTATTTCATGAAATCCCCATCTACAGCAACACTAAACCTTGCGGAAAATGAAAATCTGTGCGGAACGGACATTGTTGACGGATTTTTTTAATAGAAGCGGAGTTTCACTGGAATTTTCTACAAATCGTGCACCGCAATTACAATTTGAATCTCTCGCGATAGCTGAAAATAGTAACACGGGTTCCTCTCACAAATTTGATTGACGATAAAATTGTTATTTTTGTTGATAGCTCGTCCACTGAATTTCAACGTGTTCTATATGCCTACTGGCACACAAAACACATTGGAACTCAGGGGACGAGTTGTTAAATGAATTGCAGAGTGCCCTTCCCATAATTCTTTTTATAGACGTGAAAGCGTGAAATAAACACAAAACGACACACGCGTGTGAATGGACTAATCGATATGGCCCTTGTGCCATCGCGGAAGGATAAAACTAGAGGCCTGCGGCCTCACTTTCTATCCTTCTGAGATGGAATGTTCCTTATCTATGAACCCATTCACACACATGTGTCGTTCTGTGTATCTCTTTCTTGATCACATCACGATCCGATCGCGATATCCTTACACCAGTGGATCAAGATTTCATACATAAAATATTGCGAAATCAGTAATCAAGGGCGGACTGGGCCAAGAAATGTTACCAGAAAATGGACCAGGACGGACTCCCGGACACAGAAAAACCTTAACGAATGCTTCCTTGCATCTGAGTGATCAATGGCAGTTCACTCAGAGGACATTTTGATGGCATTGTTATATCATCTTCATCAATCATTTGGCAAGAATTGTATCAATAGGTGGTGTGGGTGCCAGGACACAGGGGGTCGACCATAATTCGGCCCGATGGGATAAAATTTAAAAGAACGCTGTTTCCTTGCATCTGAGCTGTCAGCGGCTGACTAGACTGCTGGTATATCTAAATGTTCTCTGTGTGGACTGCCAATGCCTATATGTCAGTATACCGACATTCTATGCCATCAGCTCCATTTCGCCTGCTGAGTGCTTTCACCCACCAATGGTTTTGGACTGCATCAATTTTGGGGGGCCCTATGGGTCATCCAATAGGGGTCCATCGTAAGTTGTCCCGCCAGTCCGCCTCGGTTAACTGAATGAAGAAAGAAACGGAAAAAACACTTGAGAGTCAATGCATTTCTTGTTCCGACTTCTACATGTCTGTGCTATAGAAAGTGTTTTTAATGTAATTAAAGTGTCGATGACTCCGCAACTCAATATCGCCAAGAAGGAACTGAACTAAATAGAAAGCTCCAGTAATGGTAAGTCATTCTCTCAAGTCTGTACAGAAAACAAATCATCCTCATAGCTCAAACCTGACATTGTCAAGTTGAGCAAGAAGTAAAAATAAAATCAGCCCATCCTCGTCATTTTAAATGAAAGTGTCAGTGACAGTGCAGCTCAAGTTAACTTGGCCAAGAAAGGACTGAACTACATAGACAGTCATTTGCTCAACTTTCTACCGCAAATATATCACACCAAAACTGCGTATGAAATCTGAAAAAGATCGGGTGAGAGATGTTGCCTGTAGTGTGTGCTATTGGCATTGTTGATAGTTTACATGCCAAATCTAAGACGACCACTGTCGGCCATGTTTTTCAACAAGATTGAGAAAACAGCTCCCATCTAGACATCACACCAAAGTTACATAAGACATTTGAAAAAGATCGGGTGTGAGATGCAGCCTGTAGAGCATGCTAATCAAATTATTAACAATTCATATGCCAAATCCAAGATGACTGTCATCGGCCATGTTTTTCTACGAAATTCAGCAAAATTCACTCTAGACATTACTCCAAAGCCACGTATGAAATTTGAAGCCGAACAGATAACATATACGGCCTGTATGTCGTGCTAAAGAAATTGTAGACCGACAGGGGTATGGACGTACTGACGAACGGACGAACAAACGTACGGACGTACGAACGGACGGACGGGCGATGGATCGCAACCCATTCCAATAGCTCATACTGCCGTTGTCAGGTTGAGCTAAATTGCCAGAAATGGCGTTTAATTTGAAGCGACGCGAAACGTAATAACGGCTAAATCGAAAAACCAAAAAACAGCGATCTCTTTATTTTCTGTCTCTACAAGATACTACAAGTTGATAAAAATCTGATACATTTTAATTTTTGACCCAATATCCATCTATAACCTCACCTACTAATTCAACCATAACTTTTCGAATTTCCCAGGAGGTGAACACATGTTTAAATATGTTCTTTTATTATACGCTAAACGAAAGATTGTCAAAGGACTTGCGGAAAGATAGAAATCGTATCCCCCACTGTGAAGATATAGAAATTTTCACTTTCACGGTATCAGTCAAAGTGGCGGCTTTCAAAGCATCACTTCAAGGTGAATACAAATCAAATCAGGCCCGTCGGAACGAAATTTATATTGGGGGGGCTGATATTTCTAATTTGGGTGATACTAAATGGGTATGGGGTATCCAGATGCAGAAGGCATCTGGTGCGAGTGCTGAAGGCACAAGCTTTTTGAAGGGGGAAGGGAGGGGGGGGGTACTCCCCCAGACAATTTTTTGAAAAGGGCAATCAAAGGAAGCTTTCTGGTAGCTTTTGAAGCAAAAACCTCTTGATTTTTTTAAACGGCAAAAGTTGCTTTTTTAACAAAATGTTTCAAAAATCCCAATAGAACCCCACAACATTTGGGGACGGTTCTCACACCGGGCTCACCTGCAGGCCGTGGCCGTATTCCGTCATGCTAAAAAACAGTCAGGGCCTTATGGTGGATTCATTAGTTTTATCATTACGCCAACGGTTGTCGTGGTCTTCTAAGCTGCCAATGGAATTACTCAAAACGTTTGCACTTCAACATATGCAGGTACATGTTATACATTCAATGATACGTTCATAATTCTAATCCAGGAGCGTAGTAAGCTAGTTTTATTTGGGGGGGGGGGGGGGGGGGTAGGACCTATATTCCCATGACGCAACGCGTCATCCGAGCGGAGAGTGGGGGTGAACACGAGAGGGGGTATCCTCCGTCTCGTTGGTGGAGGGTCCGGGGGCCTCCCCCGGGAAAATTTTCGAATTTAAGATGTAAAAACATGCATTCTGAGCAAATAAGTCGTATATTCCTATGACGCAAAGCGTCATCCGAACCGCGAAGAGGCGAGTGGGGGTGAGCACGAGAGGGGGTACTCCCTTCGTCTCGTTGGTGGGGGTCCGGGATTTTTTTTTAATTTAAGATGTACAAATATGCGTTCTGAGTGATTCGGAGCAAATACATCGTCAATAAGGAAATACGTCAGCTCTCTGATCAATTCAGCGTGATTTCCGAGCAGAATGACAGGAATAGTGAACAAGCAATGAATTACCCCGTGGTTGGTTGGGATTTAACATCCCTTTCCATAATTAGGCGAACACATGACTGTCAGTTTTATTGGTGGAAGAAGGCCCACATGGAACCCACTCAATCCAGTAATCATTAACAGCAATGTCGGAATATGGTAACCAGTGGGCATCCCGTGTGGAGAAACCACAAACCCAGCCCAGTAAAGCCTACTTTTGACAAATTTGTGGGGGTGGGTGGGTGGGGGATATCTCCCTTACCCCCCCCCCCCCCCGCCACACCCCCTGGTTCCTACGCCACTGTTCTAATCTGAGTTAAATAATGTAATGTCCAGTTTTATTCAGATTACATCGGTTGCTCCCATCATGGATAAACTAACGACGAAATATGAGCAAATTATTGGGGGGGCTGCAGCCCCCCCCAGCCCCCCCCCCCCCCCCCCGGTTCCGACGGGCCTGCAAATTATCACTGGAAATGATCAATTTGTTCTAAAAACGTATAAAGAAGTAAATCTAGTGTTTTTGAGTGGATACAGATCATTTCCAACAATAATGCAACACGTATTCACCTTGAATTGATGCATGAAACCCACTAGTCCAAACATAGTCTGAAAGTCCGTAATATAAATTTTTGGTTTTGGTACGTCCTTTCAAAGGATGTACCAAACCAAAAACGTGATATATTATGGACTTTCAGGCCATGTTTGGACTAGAAACCGGCCAGGTGAATCAGATTCCAAGACGCTATCTGTTCCGAGTATCAGTTAAATCACTTTCGCGTTTCAATGATTCAATGCTCTGTTTACTTTCATGCATCAATTCAAGGTTGAAACGAGTTGAATTATCAGTTTCTTATAAAAAGCGTATTATAAAAAGAAAATCTAGTGTCTAGATTTATTTTATATTATATTTCTAAAATTTTGTAATTTTATACCAAGAAACGAGCTTAGAATTGAAATGTTAAGTAAAAAAAAATCAAATGCGGCTTCTTCAAACAAAGAATTGAAAATTAAAAAAATAAAAAAAGGCCTCGACATATGGGTGTACTATACAAACATGCCAAATGTCGTAACTGTATGTTAACGTGAAATTCAATACAACCGCCGTGGACTTGTCACTTTCCATGTGTGCGTAATACTTTCACGGACACAATAATATTAAATTCCAAACACTACATTAATTATAGGAATACTCATAAAAAATGTAATTAATGAAACACCGTGTACAACCCAGAACTTCATTAATTGAAATATTTCTGCTGATGATTTTTATTACCTGGCAAACGCAAGCGTGGACATCACTGGCCAAGCGAGGATTAAAGCAAATCCACGGCGACTGGACTGAACCTCAAATCTTGAACAGACGAAAACGAAAACAGAAAAATAGGCTAACGAACCGAATAAGTTAAACAACTTAGTTGTACGACTTAATTAAAACAATACATATTGCTACGGATATATTATCTGATACGTACTCTTACCTTACCTGTTTTCAGCCAGGAAATGGGATTTCTCAAAGAAGTTAAAGGAATAAAACGTAATTTGTGTCAAGAAGCCAGACATGTAAAACAGGTTGCAATGCATCAGTAATTCAGTTGGTGTCTTTATCCAATTGATGTTGCCTGTACATCAGAAAAATATGCAAATTAATTCAACAAGACGTGATATGTGTGATTCAACCAACCATGAAGTCATTCATGTACATATAAAACCAAACAACAAAAATGTTTTCAATTACACCCGTATTTTGAAAGTCGAGGTGTCTAATGCAATGTAAAATTTAAAGTTATTTTTTTATCTATTTAGTAAAGTTTAACGACACTTTAACAGCCAAGTCATATCGTGTCGATGACAGTTTTACGGGTGGAGGAAGCCGGAGTACCCAAAGAGAACCAACGAGCAACTGCCAGCTCCCCAACATCGTAAGTCCGCACTGCAGCACAGGCAGGGTTAAATTGGTTGAAGACATGCGTACCATCGACGTGCAGTACGCTCTAGTACACGGCGTCATCGTGCCCCCATGTGGACCGTCGGGGTTAAGTGCCTTGCCCAAGAACACAACGCTGGAGTCAAAACTTTTACGTAAAATGAATCTCGATAGTTTCAAAAGAAGATTTTAATTTTGATGTTGGTCTTCGGGTACCTTTGGGGTAATGTTTTGAAAATCACCAAGTAACATGTATTGCGCGAGATCTCTGTGCATTCATGATATAGTTAGATCTGTTATTTTGCGATTTTCTATACCCTTTGAACAAACCTGTACAATGGCCCGGGGTTGAATATGATCTCCTCGTGTTAGTGCCCGTGTCTTCAGGCAATATCAAGCTGGCATGAGGTAGAGGGGTGGCTAAAAGAGGTGTTGGTGGAACATTGTTGTCCAGGAGTGGGATCAAATTGGTCAGCATCGAGTTCGTACTCTCATCCACATGAGACGGCGTTTTCTGGCATGTTTACGTGTCAAAGGTGGATACACCAATTACTGGCTAGTAGAAATGTGTTTTTTGGATGTCGACCACAGGTTTAGGATGTTCTTCATATAATATTACAATATGTTCGAAGCCATGCGTCATTTGTTAATAAACGAATTAGGTTTCACGTGGTAGGCTCCTTTTCCTTGTTTCAAACCTTTGCCACTTCCACTACGTGGGGGCACGGTGGCTCTTAATCCCGAATGCCCACGTGGGGGCACGGTGGTGCGGTGTACTAAGGCGTATTTCACGTCTAAGGTGCACTGGCTAACACTGCTTGTGTGGAATTACTACGTCGGTGGGTCTAATAGTTGCTAGCCGCTGCGCGGTGGATCTCTACGAGTACTACGCTTTCTTCAGTGTGTAAACCTGTCGATATGAGGTGACTCCAGCTGTAGAAAGTCTAGTTACCCCCCCCCCCCCCCCGCCCCCCCCCCCCCAAAAAAAAGAAAATAAAATTGTTTTATGTGTACGATTTTAGGGAATTAGTGAATAACCGGCACCGGGGCGTACCGATACTTCACGAATCCCCTAAAATCACCCAGCTTTTCTTCTCACGTCACAGTTTAGCATAATCTTCCAGGAGCTGGTCCCAGAATACCAGCTTACAGTTCCCTACTTTCAAAGTCACCACTCAGCACGTGCATGGGCTCTCTTGGTATTCCTTGCGCAACTCCGCTCGTCCAATAAACGTTAACCCATTCAACCGTAAGTTCAGTTCTGAATATATATCTTTAACATGAAGTGTGCTTTTCGTCTTAAACCCTTTAAACTCTGGTGGTATCTTTCATGCCAGTCCAATGGCAGCAACTGGAAGAGACCTTATTATTTCGGGTAGACCAATCAATACTTTCAACGTGCAGCCTCGGGGCTGCATGTTGAAAATATTGATTGGGCTACCCCACACATTTACCGACGTTATGACGTATCATGCTCCTGGACCGAAAATGGGGAGCTCGGGTTGAAAGGGTTAATTTAAAAAAAAATGCCTGGCCTGTTCAGAATCCATTTTCCATTTTTAAATAACTGCTGAATGGACGAGGATTGACCTGTCTTGTTCGTTCGAGAGATTTCCATCATACTAGAGGTATGCCCGCCAAAATGACGGGTTGTCAAAGCCGATATAGAGGAAAAATGTTATTTAGAATATAATAATGTTACACCATCTTGAAGAGCTGATAAAAAAATGCATCAGGCGATGTTGCAAAAACAGCAACATTGAATGAAAATGTCACAAAGAAATGATATAGTTTCTCTGAAAAAACACTGTGTATATATTGACCATATGAATACATACTCTGTCAGTGAATTGGGGACATCTGTCTGTATAACATAGAAAGGGTTAAATCTGCTGTGCAGTGAAATACTTTTTATAAACTGTTAAAATAACACTTATGAAAAAAACATTCTGCCTGTTGTATCCTGTCTGACATAGCTCATGGAGCTCTGTTCGACAGGATACAATAGATTGAATACAGATGTATATTGACCTATTATATACACACCCTGATATTAAAATGAATAATCTGTGCACCAGAGAGAGGGTTGAAATTATTAGGTGTTGGCAGGTTCATTAGCAATTATAAAACAAAATTTGGTTTGTTGTGTCTTGTTGGGCAGAGCTCATGGAGCTCTGCCGGACAGGACACAATAGATTGAATTCGGGTTTATATGGACCTATTGAATATACACTCTACCAGTGAAATGACAATATCACACATGCCTGTTGTGTCTTGTTGGGCAGAGCTCATGGAGCAATGCCAGACAGGACACAATAGATTGAATACGGGTTTATATGGACCTATAGAATATACACTCTGCCAGTGAAATGGAAATATGACTCATGCATGAAAAAACACTGTGTATATATTGACCATTTGAATACATACTCGGTCAGTGAATCGGGGACATCTGTCTGTATAACATAAAAATGGGTCTGTTGTGTCTTGTTGGGCAGAGCTCATGGGAGTCCGCCGGTCAGGGCACAATAGATTGAATACAGGCATATATGGACCTATAGAATATATACTATGCCAGTGAAATGAAAATATCACCCATGAAAAAAAACTGTGTATATATTGACTATTTGAATACATACTCTGTCGGGGAATTGGGGACATCTGTCTGTATAACATAAAAAGGGTTAAATCTGCTGTGCAGGGAAATACATTTTTATAAACTGTTAAAATAACACTTATGGAAAAAAACTTTCTGTCTGTTGTATGCTGTTTGACGTAGCTCATAGAGCTCTGTCCGACAGGATACAACAGATTGAATACAGGTGCATATTGACCTATTAAATACACACCCTGACATTGAAATGAAGAATCTATGCACCAGAGAGAGGGTTGAAATTATTAGGTGTTGGCAGGTTCATTAGCAATTATAAAATAAAATTTGGCCTGTTGTGTCTTGTAGGGCGGAGCTCATGGAGCTCTGCCGGACAGGACACAATAGATTGAGTATAGGTTTATATGGACCTATTGAATATACACTCTGCCAGTGAAATGAAAATATCACTCATGAAAAAACACTCTGCCCGATGTACCCTGTGTGGCAGGATCCAATAGATTGAATCCAGGTATATATTTACCTATTGAATACATACTCAATCAGTGAAATGAGAACATCTGTTGTGTCAGTGAGAATGTTAAAATTATTTTGGGTTCTCAGGTTGATGACCAGTAAAACAGTGTTTATAGTTGTTGCAGGACGGGGGATTTAATTATGAAAAAAGCATTTTGTCCAGTGTGTGCTGTTTGACAGAGACCATTGGGCTTCGTCTGAGAATTAAGATTGACTGAATATGGGTATATATTGACCAATTTAATACACACTCAGCCGGTGAAATGGAAATAGTGTTTTTGAAAAAATCTGTCTGTGTATCTTGATTGGGAGAGCTCATGGATATCATGGACCACTTGCACATACACTCTGCCAGTGAAATGAAAAATAGCACGTGTAAAAAAAGAGAAGTTCTCTGTTTGTTGTATACTGATTGGTAGAGCTCATGGATCAGCTGATTGATTACAGGTATATACTGACCGCCAGGTGCTAGTCCATTATTACAGCCTATAGTCTGTATAACACAAAGGGTTAAACTGTATAAACTTAAAATAACATTTATAAAAAAAAACATTCGGTCTGGTGTATCTTGTATGACAGAGATCATAGAGCTCTGTCGAGCAGTATACAATAGATTGAATGTAGGTATATATTACCTATTGAATATACACCCAGTCACTGAAATGATAAAATGAATAATCAGTTTACCAGGGAGAGTGTTGAAATTTGCTGTTGCCAGGTGGTAGACCTGCTTTATGATTTACAACCTGTATAACAACTATTCCAGTGAAATGGAAAATAGTACTTTTGAAAAAAATTGTCTGTTGGATCTTGATTGGCAGAGCTCATGGAGCTCACGGACCTTTTGCACATACACTCTGCCAGTTAAAGTGCTGAAGGTATTATCTGTTGCCAGGTGGTTGTTCAGTATTATAGCCTAAAGTCTATAACATAAAGGGTTAACTCTTATAAACTTAAAATAATATTTGTGAAAATAACATTCTGTCTGGTGTCTCCTCTTTGACAGAGCTCATAGAGCTCTGTCGAGCAGTATACAATATATTGAATGCAGGTATATATTACCTATTAAATATACACCCAGTCATTAAAATGATGAAATGAACAATGAGTTTACCAGTGAGAGTGTTGAAATTTTCTGCTGCCAGATGGTAGACCTGTTATTATGGTTTGCAGCATGTACGACACTGGAAAGGGTCAAATCTGCTGTCCTGTGAAATTTATTTTTATAAAGTTTTAAAATAGAAGGTTGAAATTATTTTGTGTTATCAGGGTGTAGACCAGTAACATAGTTTACAGTTGGGGTTGGGTGGGAGGGATTAAATTAGTATGTTAACATAGCACTAATGAAAAACATTTTGTCTTACGTGTCTGGTATGGCAGAGCCCGTGGCACATGAAGGATTGAGTCTGTTGACCTGTGGAATTTGAACAGCGGGAATATAACACCAATAAATGAAGAATAATTATGTCGTATCTGTTTGCCAGTTAGCTGCGCATCAGTGGTTCAGCTGGTGCTTTTCATTTCGCTGAGTGGTTGACAATGCGATAGAACCTCTTTTTTTTAAATAGTAATTTTTGTGCAGGAAAGACTCAGCAGCGGTTTGGCTTTGTGGTTTTCGATTGCGCTTATTCTCAGCTCAGTTGAAGAGAGCACGAATTAGACATAGCAACAGAGAAAAGTGACCTTCAGCACTAATAAATAAATAAATAACAAAAAATCAGGTCGACCGATTTCTTTTAAGAGGCACCTAATCCCCATTGCCGTCTTGGGGGTACGGTGGCACCGTGTGCTGGGGCGTACTGCCCGTCGATGGGGCACATGCCCTTAACCGCTACTAGCCGCTGGGTTAGTAAGTTGAAGAGTCAAGCAGATGCTCGGCACTGTTCGGTTGGTCTTTTCTTCCGTCCGTAAATTTGCTCGTCACAATATGACCCTGACTGCTGAAGGTGTCGAAAACACCAAAAATAAATATAAACTAGAGAAACAGAATTTACTGCCACCAGTAAATTCAAGTCTGTGTGAAAAGGGTTAAAGTATCAGGAATAAACTATAAAGAAAGAGAATTCATGGAGGCTTATTTTTCGGGAGTAAAATATTTTTGAACAAATCAGAAATGGGTTTTCGTTAGCAGTGTTTACAGATATTCACACAGGAGGAATCAGAACATTTTATAAGAAACCAGAAGTGGCATATATGTGACCAGCATTCAAAGGGTTTGATACACGAATCAGAAATGGACATTTTTGGCTCTGCCCACTAATTTGAGTGGTGAAATACATTCATAAACTTTAGAAATGCATTAACGTGTAATAAAATGCATTTCCCAGTCTTTCTGAATAATGCCCCATATTAAGATCTTCAGAGGGTTAAAATATTCCCTTTAAATACTCCATTTAATCCTTTAAATGGGGGGGGGGGCGCAGTGGCTCAGTTGGCAGAGGTGCAGGCTGCAAGGCGAGAGGTCCTCACTCTAATCTTGGGCAAGACACTTCACCCCATTGCCCATGTGGGTGCATGGTGGCGCTGTGTACTTAAGCCTACTGCACATCCATGGTGCACCCGTCTTCTACCAATGCTAACCCTGCTTGTGTAGAATTAGTATGTGGGGGATCTGACAGTTGCTCGTTGTTCTTCCCGGGTACTCCGACTTCCTCCAACCGAAAAACTGTCGTGGCCATAATTAGCCACTGTGCAGAAATATGTGACATTAAACCCCAATAAATAAATAATCCTTTAAAAAATAAGCTCAATCCAATAAAGGGTCATAAGCTATGTTTTTCAAGCAAAAATGAAAAGGTATTTAAAACTGAGTAGACATTTCTGTGAATAATGTTGACCGGTTTTCGCCGTTATGTTGGCTAAAGGGTTAAGAATCCCTTACTTTGGAAGGCACACTGAAAAGGTGTCCCATTCCACATAGAGTTAAATGTTGCAGAAAATAAAGCGAAAAACATTGTTTCTCAGCTGACAGTACCTTTTGCACTCCGGAGAGATGGAATGGCACAAATCAGAGACATCCTCTTAATGACACTTTGGCACCAAAGGTTTATGCACTCTCGGTGAGACCGAGCCGAGCGCAGTGAAAGACTATAGAACTCCTCTAACAAATGAGTTTTAAACAGTCATAGCACTGACACAGTTAACAGTACAGTCAGCCATGTCAGTACTGCATTGTTACCGGTATCCCGACAGTTTTGTGATAGGTTTCAACAATTATTCAGTGCAGTTTTATGGAAAGGGTTAACTTTATTCTGCCCGAAATAAAATATGTGCAATCCACATTGAAGTCTTGAGAGGGCTAAAAGCATTGAACTGAATAATTTATAATTTATTTTCTTGCAAGGAAAAGGGTTTCCCTCAACTTAGTTCCAGGAACTTACATCCCATTATCGTAACAATATTACATTTCATTTTTCCACAGCTACTCCACTGATGTTTGCATTATCTTCAGTGTGAATAACATAGCATCCTATTGCTTGGTGAGAATTTACTGTACCAGGAAAGTTGAGGCTGTGAAAACCCTGTGGCCGACTAGGCCATACTCAGTGGCTCTAGCAACCTGAAAAACATAGGTGGCCGAGAACTTCTGACTGTCTATCAGTATGCCAAAAATCAAAAGAAAGAAACAACGTCTCAACCATTTTGTCTCAACCGAAACTGAAGCAAAATAACATTCACTGGAAATATAAAGGGGAAGTAGGATGGGAGAATGAAGAAAATATGGAAATTGGGTGGCAACAGAAGGGTGTTAGTATGGTTATCGGATAGACAGGGAAGAATTAGGTACGGGATGTCTTTAAATAGTTCGTTTCTGGGTGTTGGGAGGAGAGGCGAGATATGGGAATACGAGGCATTTGGTAGCACGGGCTTAATTAAGGTCTTTTCACCTGATAACTGCATCAAATAAGCGACCGCCCAAAGTATTACGCAATGAAATAATTAAAATTTTACTTGGCTCCTTAAGTTTCAATTTTGTTCTTTATACATGTGATTAAACGAGCTTTCAGTGCATTAAATGGGCAATTATACCTGATAAATGGGAATGGCTGCGGAATATGTGATTCATGAAAATAAATGATGAAAAAATTGAAAAGACAATTTTACCTCACCCATTTGTGCAAGCAATAGTGCAACTTAATTTGACAGCTAATTAATTACCCGCTGATATCCCTTCTGTTCATTATTTAGTTATTACATGGACGAATTGACAAGCACAGGTTTCGCTGTACTCTCTACATCCTCTTAATTATCAAAAGAACGGGTAACCTCATACTTGAAATTCTCTCAATTATCGAAATGCTCATCAGAGGTGGATACAATGTTACACTTGAGTAAAATATACCAATACACATATCCTCTCCTTTTAAAACTGTTATTAACCCATATTTTCCCCTTTTAACTTTTGTTCGTACGCTATGGGCCCCGCAATATTTATTGGTTTCTATGGTGACGCACTCGAAAAAACATTGAAATTCGAGAAACCGCAATAAACATCATAAAATTGAATGAATCAATGAATGAGAATTTTCAGCGCGCGAGAGGACAGTGATTGGAAATCCATTACGAGACGAATAACAAAAGTACAGATGAAATGGTTTCGCGCGCCGAAGGCGCGCAGGGACGACGCAAAACGAACCTCTTTCGACCCTCTTTAACTGTACAATATAGTTTCGAGGATTAGATCGTGGAGAAAAAACAACAACGGAAACAGAATTTACTGCCACCAGTAAATTTAAGTCTGTGTGAAAAGGGTTAAAGTATCAGAAATAAACTATATAAAAAAGAATTTATGGAGGCTTATCTTTTGGACTAAAATATTTTTTAACAAATTAGAAATGGGTTTTCGTTAACAGTATTTACAGATATTCATACAGGAATCAGAACAATTTTTATAAGAAACCAGAAAAGGCATATTTGTGACCAGCATTCAAAGGGTTCGATACACGAATCAGAAATGGACAAGTTTGGCCCCCCCACTAATTTGAGAGATGAAATACATTTATAATCTTTAAAAATGCATTAAAGTGTTATAAAATACATTTCCATATATTGAACCTCCTGCAATTTTTAACTCAGTCGGAGTAGTCCCATGCCTACATCTGCATTGAAGAATGCATCAGTTGTTATAAAATGCAATTTCTGACAGTTCTGAAATATACGCACTTTATGACCTCTGTTGACCGCAATAAGGTGGACCATATTTTGAACCTCGGGCAAATTCAACCCATTCGATGTAAGTCTGATCTCTATAGGTCATACCAAGCCTGAAGTATGAGCATAAACCACTTCGAAAATATTGACTGTGCCAACTCACCATCTGCCATATAGGTAGATGATAGCAAATATTCATATTAGCTAGAAAGATATTTTGCAAGTGAAAGAATTCAGTAATGTTGGAATATAAATGTCAAAAGGCCCTAAAGGCTTCCAAGAGCCTATCTAAAGGCTCATTGGTATTGGCAAAATGCCGAGGTCTCCTCGATGCCCATCTGTGTTTAGAGCAACATTGTGAGAATGTAAAGGGTTAACATTACTCTCGGGTTGCATGACATAACATTTGTTGTACCCATATTAAGGTCTTGAGAGGGTTAAAATACTTCCTTCAAATACTCCATTTTAACCCTTTAAAAATGACTTCATTCCAATGAGGTCTATAACCTATATTTTTCAAGCAAAAATGAAAAAAAATATAAACTGAATGGGAATTTCTGTGAATAACGCTGACCCATTTTTTCGCCGTTACGTTGGGTAAATGGTTAAGAATGCTTTATTGAGGGGGTTAAAAACAAGCCATTTAAAAAGTGCACTGCGACACTGTGCCTCTTCCCCGGAAATCGGGATTATGTGCCTTGCCAAAGACACAACGCAGATACACCTGGTGACGTTGGAACTCTGAATCTTTCAGTTTGATGTAAAATAAAATACTGTAACATCATCGCCACCGTTCGCCTGTCTGATTCATTTAAAAGGCCGTAAAATGCGTCTAGGGTCCTAAGCAAGGCGTACGGGAAATAAGACGTTGGTTGGATCTCAAAAATGGCTGGTGAACAGAGGGGCAATATGAGAGAAAACTTACAAAACGTTCTAATGTCGTGAGTTAAACAAAGGCATTTGGAATCACACTGAAGCATTAAGAGGGTTAAAAAAAAGACCATTTAAATATTCTATTTTAATCATTTATAATTGTGGTTGGTGTTTCCAGAAAGCCACTCACCACTGCTTCTTGAAACCCGTCGATCTTGAGTTGTGATTAAAAATAAATAATGTAACAGACCCGATGAGTTCTTAAGTGGTTGGCAATGCCCAGTAGGGGTTAATCAGGACCGATTCTCAAGTCATGTCTATGGGTTAAATTAAAGGACAATAATCAAATTTGAAGCTGGACTTGGCCATAAAGGTTGAAAGATACTTTCAGCTAACAGACCAAAAACGACTAGGTAAAATTTCACGGATTATTTGGTTCAATTGGTCTAAAACATGTTATTCATATTTTGTATTTTACTGTAAAAATCAAACCTCCCTGACTCAGTCACTCCACCCCGAAACCTGTCTGGCTTGAGTTATGATAGAGTATAAATACATTTTAAAATGCTTTGAAAAGTGAAAGGTTCTCTATCAAGCTTGATTTGAAAATTAATTTGTAACATCAGGTTAAATAAACAAACAATGTTATTCTGTGTGACCCATTATACATTACTGTATAATGAGTTTTGTGGGGAAGAGATAGATTCTCTCCAGTTTTGAATAGTGGATTTTGTTTCAACGATTACATTTACCAGTTAAGGTAGAAACTGTGAACATCTTGTGGCCTGTAGAGTCAAACCTTGGACCCCTAACGCCTGAAAATCATAGATGGCTGAGTACATGCAACTACTAACCGGTATAGCGAAAATCAATGAGATAGGGTATTTTGTATTCGCATTATCGTGCGGACAAAAGAGTGCATAGAAGACAGATCATTAAGACATGTCTTATACGAATGTAACTGGAATACTAGAGAAACAGAATTTACTGCATCCAGTAAATTCAAGTCTGTGTGAAAAGGGTTAAAGTATCAGGAATAAACTCTACAGAACGAGAATTTATGGAGGCTTATCTTCTGGTGTAAAATATTTTTTAACAAATCAGAAATGGGTTTTTCGTTAACAGTATTTAGAGATATTCATACAGGAATCAGAACAATTTTTATAAGAAACCAGAAAAGGCATATATGTGACCAGCATTTAAAGGGTTCGATACACGAATCAGAAATGGACAATTTTGGCTCTGCCCACTAATTTGAGTGATGAAATACATTCATAAACTTTAGAAATACATTAAGGTGTAAATGCATTTCCCAGTCTTTCTGAATAATATACACTTGATGACCTCATTCAGGTGGACCATATATTGAATCTCCAGCAATGTATAACTCAGTCGGTGTAGTCCCATGTCCACATCTACATTGAAGAATGAGCGCAACCCACTTAGAAATAATGGCTCCACCAACTTCAGATCTGTCATCTGACATTCAGATCGAACGGGTGAAAAAACATAGATAAGTGCAAACTGGTTATTGTTAACCAGCATGCCAAAATGCATAGAGATAGGACGGTCCGTATTTGAGTTGTCGCGCTGACAAAGGGTGCATAGACTCTATGTCGGAGATATTGTCATAAAAACCTTAAAAAATCCTAAGAGCTCATTTGAAAGCCTGCTCTTAAAAGCATCTAGTGACCTAAACAAGGCATACATAAAACTAGAACTTCTCTAATAAATCAATTTTAAACAGTCATAGCACTAACACAGTTAACAGCACATTCAACTATGTCAGTATTGCATCTTTTACCGGCATCCTGACAGTATTGTGATAGGTTTCAATAACAAATCTAGAGCGTAGTTTTACAATTACATGTACACTGGAATTCTTCATTATCAAGTTGTTTGTTTTTATATTAACTTGGTTTGGGAATTAATTCTGAACAATGAGATTAAATAAATAGATCATGTTATTGTATTTGTCAGTCACAGCTTTCTCCCCACTGTTTTTTGTGAAATTCTTTCATGGAGAAAATATTCATACAGGAATCAGAACAATTTTTCTAAGAAATCCGAAAACTCATATATGCACACCATTTATAGGGTTCGATCAAGGAATCAGAAATGGACTTTACTGCCGCTACCATTTATTTGAATGATGAGATACATGTATAATCTTCAGAACTGCATTAATTGGTATAAAATGAAATTCCTCGGTTCGAATCCCACCTGCGGCAACCGCGTTGTGTCCTTGGGCAAGACACTTCACCCCCATTGCCCACGTAGGGGCACGGTGACGCTGTGTACTAAGGCGTACTGTACGTCGATGGTGCACCTATCTTCAACCAATGCTAACCCTGCTTGTGTAGAGTTGGTATGTTGGGGAGCTGACTGTTGCTCGCCATTGCTCGGTGGTTCTCTCTGGGTACTCCGGCTTCCTCCACCCGTAAAACTGCCACGGTCATGGTTAGCCATTGTGCAGAAATATGTGACCTTAACACACCAATAAAAATAAAAAAAAACACCTTTCCCAACGAATCGGCCGCATCCGCCCGCGTAATATGCAAATTGAGAAGTTGAAAAAATATTAGTTCCAACGAGGGGTCCCATGATATGGTTTTGTTGAAATTGTTTGGAAAGTTTGAAAAAAATGATATTTGAAATAATAAATTTTGCTATTGTCTCCGTTGGGTAAAGGGTTAAATGGGGGCGCAATGGCTGAGTTGGAAGAGGTGCAGGCTGCCAGTCGAGCGGTCCTCACCCTGTCCTTGGGCAAGACACTTCACCCCATTGCCTACGTGGGTGCATGGTGGCGATGTGTACTAAAGCGTACTGCACATCGATGGTGCACCTGTCTTCAACCAATGCTAACCCTGCTTGTGTGGAGTTAGTATGTGGGGAATCTGATAGTTGCTCGCTGTTGCCCGGAGGTCCTCCTCTCCAGGTACTCTGGCTTCCTCCGCCCGTAAAACTATCCTGGTCATGGTAAACCACTGTGCAGAAATATGTGAAATTAAACACCAATAAATAAATAATCCTTTAAAAAATGAGCTCATTCCAATGAAGGGTCATAAGCTATGTTTTTCAAGCAAAAATGAAAAAGTAATTAAAACTGAATAGACATTTCTGTGTATAAAGCTGACCGGTTTTGCCGTTATGTTGGTTCAAGGTTTAAGAATCCATTAGTTTGGAAAGCACACTGAAAAGGTGTCCCATTCCACATAGAATTAAATGTTTCAGAAAAGAGAGCGAAAAACATTCTGTAGCCATGAGTTATATTAAAGATATTTTTTTACTCACATCGAAGTATTAAGAGGGTTAAAATCTGACCATTCAAATATTCCATTTTATTACTTTGTAACTGTGATAGGTGTTTCGAGAAAGCCACACACCACTCCATCCCAAAACCTCTCAATCCTGAGTTATGATTGAGAATAAATAGATTTTTTTTTAAAAAATGCTTTGAAAAGTGAAGGTTTCTCTCTCTCTTCAATGATTGAGACTGAAGTTTTGTAACATGATACAACATAAATATACAGTGCTGTTCAATGTAAGAAAGAATTCTATCTCAGCTTTCTCTCTGGAGATTTCTGTTTTAGATAATGGTTACTGCTTCAGCTAACTCATTTCCCAGTAAATGTTGTAAACATATTTTTAACATCTAGAGCCCGAAGGCCCCACATGCCTCCAAATCATAGATGACCAAATACCAATGACAGGCAGTCTATCAGTATACCAAAAACATTGAAATAGGATTGATTGTATTTGGGTTATCATGTTGACAAACAGTGCATAGAAACCATTCTATGAATGTTATTAATTTATTGGGGTTTAACGACACTTCAACAGCTAGGCCCACCTCGTGTCATACAGTTTTTATGGATGGAGGAAACCAGAGAACACAGAGAACAACCAAACAACAACAACAACCAACTGTCTGGATCCCCAACATGCTAACTCCACACAAGCAGGGTTAGTGCAAGTGTATCATTGGCATGCAGTATGTTTTAGTACACAACATCACTAAGCCATTATGTGGGCAATGGGGGTGAAGTGTTTTTGCCCAAAGACACAAGGCAGTTGCCGCAGATAGGATTCGAACTGAGAACCTCTCGGCTTGCAGCCTGCACCTCTAACTGCTTAGCCACCGTGCCCCTGTATGAATGTAATGGGAATACTTTAGAGGCTTATTTTGGGGATAAAATAGTTTTAAAGAAATAAGAAATAGGTTTTCAATGACAGTATTTATAGATATTCATTCAAAAATCAGTTAATTTATTCCAAGAAACCAGATAAGGTATATATCTTCACAGTATTCAAAGGGACCAATCAAGGGAATGCACAAGGAGGTTCAAAAATATGATTTCCAGCAATTCTGGTAATAGCCCTCGTGACTCCTGTTCGACCTTGGCCCAAATTTTGAATCTCCATCTAAGTGTCGAATCGTTGGTATTGGTCCCAGGTCCATACATCATACCATGCTTGAAATATGAGCATGACCCACTTTCACAAATTTTGGCCACACCAACTTTTTATGTAAAAATGGATGTATGGACTTCAGAAAAGCTTTAGAGAGTCAAAAAATGTGATTTCCAGCAATTCTGAAAAAATGCACTCAATGACCACAAGTGACCTCCATAACCTTGACCCACATTTTTGAACCTCCATAAAGTGTCAACTTATTTAGTGTTGGCTCGAGGTCCATGCATCACACCATCCTTGAGATATGAGCGTGACCCACTTTCAAAAATTTTGGCCACGCCCACTTTTTCATGAAAAAATGCACATCTGAATTTTGGGGAAGCATTTGGAGGTCAAAAAATGTGATTTCCAGCAATTATGAAAAATGCACTCATTGACCCCTGAGTGACCTCGGTGACCTTGACCCATATTTTGAACCTCCATCGAGTGTCGACTCATTTAGTGTTGGTCCCAGGTCCATACGTCATACCATGCTTGAGATATGAGCGTGACCCACTTTCAAAAATTTTGGCCACGCCCACTTTTTTTACGTCAAAATGCATGTGTGTATGTCAGGAATGCTTTAGGGTGTCAAAAAATGTGATTTCTAGCAATTATAAAGAATGCACTTAATGAACCCTAGGTGACCTTCATGACCTTGACCGATATTCTGAATCTCCATCGAGTGTCGACTCATTTGGTGTTGATCCCAGGTCCATACGTCATACCATGCTAGAGATATGAGCGTGACCCACATTCAAAAATTTTGGCCACGCCCACTTTTTTCATGAAAAAATGCACATCTGAATTTTGGGGAAGCATTTGGAGGTAAAAAATGTGATTTCCAGCAATTATGAAAAATGCACTCATTGACCCCGGAGTGACCTCGGTGACCTTGACCCATATTTTGAATCTCCATCGCGTGTCGACTCATTTGGTGTTGGTCCCAGGTCCATACGTCATACCATGCTTGAGATATGAGCATGACCCACTTTCAAAAAGTTTGGCCACGCCCACTTTTTTTAAGTCAAAATGTATGTGTGTATGTCAGGAATGCTTTAGGTGTCAAAAAATGTGATTTCTAGCAATTATAAAAAATGCACTTAATGACCCCTAGTTGATCTCCATGACCTTGATCCATATTCTGAATCTCCATCGAGTTTCGACTCATTTGGTGTTGATCCCAGGTCCATACGTCATACCATGCTTGAGATATGAGCGTGACCCACTTTCAAAAATTTTGGCCACGCCCATTTTTTTTACTTCAAAATACATGTGTGTACGTCAGGAATGCTTTAGGGGGTCAAAAAATGTGATTTCTAGCAATTATGAAAAATGCACTTAATGACCCGAAGTGACCTCCGTGACCTTGACCCATATTTTGAATCTCCATCGAGTGTCGACTCATTTGGTGTTGGTCCCAGGTCCATACGTCATACCATGCTTGAGATATGAGCGTGACCCACTTTCAAAAATTTTGGCCACGCCCACTTTTTTACGTCAAAATGCATGTGCTTATGTCAGGAATGCTTTAGGGGGTCAAAAAATGTGATTTCTAGCAATTATGAAAAATGCACTTAATGACCCCTAGGTGACCTCCGTGACCTTGACCCATATTTTGAATCTCCATCGAGTGTCGACTCATTTGGTGTTGGTCCCGGGTCCATACGTCGTACCATGCTTGAGATATGAGCGTGACCCACTTTCAAAAATTTTGGCCACGCCCACTTTTTTACGTCAAAATACATGTGTGTACGTCAGGAATACTTTAGGGGGTCAAAAAATGTGATTTCCAGCAATTCTGAAAAATGCACTCAATGACCCCTAGATGACCTCCATGACCTTGACCCATATTTTGAACCTCCATCGAATGTCGACTCATTTGGTGTTGGTCCCAGGTCTGTAGGTCATACCACGCCTGAGATATGGGCGTGACTCATTTTCAAAACACCCCTACAGACACCCCTGATACTCCAGGAATCTGAAAAACATAGGTGGCCGAGATCTTGTGGCTGTCTATCAGCATGCCAAAAATCAACGAGATAGGGCAATTCGTTTTCGAGTTATCTTGCGGACAAAAAAGTGATGAGAAGACAGAAGACAGGAGAAGAAGAAGAAGAAGAAGAAGAAGAAGAAGAAGAAAAAGAAGAAGAAGAAGAAGAAGAAAAAAAAGAAAAAAAAAAAAAAAAAAAAAAAGAAAAAGAAACCGTGCAAAAACAAAAGTCCATGTGTTTCACACAGACTAACTAGAGAAACGGAATTTACTGCACCCAGTAAATTCAAGTCTGTGTGAAAAGGATTAAAGTATCAGGAATAAACTATACGGAAAGAGAATTTATGGAGGGTTATTTTCAGGAGTAAAATATTTTTAAACAAATCAGAAATGGGTTTTCGTTAACAGTATTTACAGATATTCATACTGGAAGCAGAACAATTATTTATAAGAAACCAGAAAAGGCATATATTTGACCAGCATTCAAAGGGTTCGATACTCGAATCAGAAATTGACATTTTTGGCTCTGCCCACTAATTTGAGTGATGGAATACGTTCATAAACTTTAGAAATGCATTAAGGTGTAATAAAATTCATTTCCCAGTATTTCTGCATAATACGCACTTGATGATTTTGGTGACCTCTTTCAGGCAGACCCCTAGGAGACCTCCTTGACCTTGACCCATATTTTGAATTTCCATCAAGTGTCGACTCATTTGGTGTTAGTTCCAGGTCCATTCATCATAGCACGATTGAGATATGAGCATGAGCCACTTTCAAAAATGTTGGCTACGCCCACGTTTTTAACATAAAATGCATGTATGGACCTCAGGAATGCTTTGGGGGGTCAAACAATGTGATTTCCAGCAATTATGAAAAAGGCACTTAATGACCCCTAGGTGACCTCCTTGACCCTGACCCATATTTTGAATCTCCATCAAGTGTCGACTCATTTGGTGTTGGTCCCAGGTCCGTAGGTCATACCACGCTTGAGATTTGGGGGTGACCCACATTCCGAAATTTTGGCCTCGCCCACATTTTTACGTCAAAATGCATGTGTGTACGTCAGGAATACTTTAGGGGATCAAAAAATGTGATTTCCAGCAATTCTGAAAAATGCACTCAATGACCCCAAGGTGTCATCTGTGACCTTGACCCATATTTTGAGTCTCCCTCAAGTGTCGACTTATTTGATGTGGGTCCCAGGTCCATACGTCATACCATGCCTGAGATATGGGTGTGACCCACTTTAAAAAATTTGGCCACGCCCACTTTTTTACGTCAAAATGCATGTGTGTATGTCAGGTATACCTTAGGGGACCGAAAAATGTGATTTCCAGCAATTCTGAAAAATGCTCTCAATGACCACTAGGTGACCTCCGTGACCGTGACCCATATTTTGAACCTCCATCGAGTATCGACTCATTTGGTGTTGGTACCAGGTCTGTAGGTCATACCATGCCTGAGATATGGGTGTGACCCACTTTCAAAAATTTTGGCCACGCCCACTTTTTTACGTAAAAATGCATGTGTGTACGTCAGGAATACTTTAGGGGGTCAAAAAATGTGATTTCCAGCAATTCTGAAAAATGCTCTCAATGACCACTAGGTGACCTCCGTGACCGTGACCCATATTTTGAATCTCCATCATGTGTCAACTCATTTGGTGTTGGTCCCAGGTCCATACGTCACACCACGCCTGAGGTATAAGCGTGACCGACTTTCAAAAAATTTTTGGTCACGCCCACTTTTTTATGTCAAAATGCATGTGTGTATGTCAGGAATACTTTAGGGGGTCAAAAAATGTGATTTCCAGCAATTCTGAAAAATGCACTCAATGACCCCTAGGTGAACTCTGTGACCTTGACCCATATTTTGAATCTCCATCAAGTGTCGACTCATTTGGTGTTGGTCCCAGGTCCATACGTCATTTCACGCCTGAGATATGGGCGTGATCCACTTTCAAAAATTTTGGGCACACCCATTTTTTTTACGTCAAAGTGCATGATGTGTGTACATCAGAAATAGTTTAGGGGGTCAAAAATGTGATTTCCAGCAATTCTGAAATATGCACTCAATGACCCCTAGTTGACCACCGTGACCTTGACCCAAATTTTGAACCTCCATCGGGTGTCGACTCATTTGGTGTTGGTCTCAGGTCCGTAGGTCATACCACGCTTGAGATATGGGCGTGACCCACTTTCAAAAAATTTGGCCACGCCCAACTTTTTTACGTCAAAATGCATGTGAGTACGTCCTGAATACTTTAGGGGGTCAAAAAATGTGATTTCCAGCAATTCTGAAAAATGCACTCAATGACCCCAGATGACCTCCGTGACCTTGACCCATATTTTCAACCTCCATCGAGTGTCGACTCATTTGGTGTTGGTCCCAGGTCCGTAGGTCATACCATGCCTGAGATATGGGCGTGACCTACTTTCAAAACACCCCCACGGAGAACCCTAATGCCCCAGGAATCTGAAAAATATTCAGTGCCGAGAACTTGTGGCTGTCTATCAGTATGCCAAAAATCAACGAGATAGGGCAATTCGTTTTCGAGTTATCTTGCGGACAAAAACGTGATGAGAAGACAGAAGACAGGAGAAGAAGAAGAAGAAGAAGAAGAAGAAGAAGAAGAAGAAGAAGAAGAAGAAGAAAAAGAAGAAGAAGAAGAAGAAAAAGAAGAAGAAGAAGAAAAAAAAAGAAGAAAAAAAAGAAAAAGAAAAGGAAACCGTGCAAAAACAATAGTCTGTGTGTTTCACACAGACTAACTAGAGAAACAGAATTTACTGCATCCAGTAAATTCAAGTCTGTGTGAAAAGGGTTAAAGTATCAGGAATAAACTCTACAGAAAGAGAATTTATGGAGGCTTATTTTCTGGAGTAAAATATTTTTTAACAAATCAGAAATGGGTTTTCGTTAACAGTATTTACAGATATTCATACAGGAATCAGAACACTTTTTATAAGAAACCAGAAAGGGCAAAAATGTGACCAGCATTCAAAGGGTTCGATACACGAATCAGAAATGAAAACTTTTGGCTCTGCCCACTAATTTGAGCGATGAAATACATTCATAAACTTTAGAAATACATTAAGGTGTAAAGGCATTTCCCAGTCATTCTTAATAATATGCACTTGATGACCCCATTCAGGTGGACCATATATTGAATCTGCAGCAATTTTTAACTCAGTCGGTGTAGTTCCATGTCTACATCTACAGTGAAGAATGAGCGCAACCCACTTTGAAATAATGGCTCCACCAACTTCAGATCTGTCATTCAGATCGAACGGGCGCAAAAAACATAGATGAGTGCAAACTGGGTATTGTTAACCAGCATGCCAAAATGCATAGAGATAGGACGATCCGTATTTGAGTTGTCGCGCTGACAAAAGGTGCATAGACTCTATATCGGAGATATTGTCATAAAAACCTTAAAAACCCTAAGAGCTCATTTGAAGGCCTACTCTTAAAAGGGCATTTAGTGACCTAAACAATGCATACATAAAACAAGTACTTCTCTAATAAATTAATTTTAAACAGTCATAGCACTAACACAGTTAACAGTACAGTCAACTATGTCAGTATTGCATCTTTTACCGGCATCCTGACAGTTTTGTGATAGGTTTCAATAACAAATCTTCAGTGTAGTTTTACAATTACATGTACACTAGAATTCTTCATGATCAAGTTGTTTGTTTTTATATTAACTTGGTTTGGGAATTAATTCTGCACAATGAGATTAAATAAACAGATCGTGTTATTGTATGTGACAGTCACAGCTTACTCACTGACTGCTTTTTGTGAAATTCATTCATGGAGAAAATATTCATACAGGAACAATTTTTCTAAGAAACCCGAAAAGGCATAAATGTGCACACCATTTATAGGGTTCGATCAAGGAATCAGAAATTGACATTACTGCCGCTGCCATTTGAATGATGAGATACACATATAATCTTCAGAATTGCATTAATTGGTATAAAGTGACTTTCCTAATAGGTCGCAAAAAATATGCATTTAATGACATCTCTTGACCGCATAGAGGTGGACCACATTTTGAACCTCCAGCAAGTTTCAACTCATTTGGTGTAGGTAGTATTTCTATAGGTCACACCAAGCCTGAAGTATGAGCAAAAACTACTTTATAACTAAAGAAACCCCGGCTATGGTGTGTGGCACATCCTCCCATGGTCCTTTATAATTGTGTGAAGTTTGATGACTGTGGCCCTAACAGTCTTCGAGTTATTGGCTCGGGCACACACACACACATGGACACACACACGGACGGAGACAAGCACACTTCAATCACTATATGCCACCCGACTTTAGTCGGGAGTGGGGGGGGGGGGGGAGGGGCATAAAAGGAAATCTTTGAGTCCCAGAGTGGGTCTGACTGAACCCAAAAATATTTGTTCTCATAGCACAGTGATAACAAAGGCACCCAAATACACTCATTCCAGTCACAAGGTGATAACAAAGGTACACCAAGAAGTTTTGTGAAGATCGGTTCATAAATACAGACTCTAGCCCGAGCCGTATTAACATATGCGCTTACTGTGTACAAGTAACACTGAACAAATCAAAGTTCATCTAATTTGCATAATTTCCGCACGAGAGAAAAACCCGTATTAAATGTGATGTATTCCATGTTACTAAACATTCCTACAAAAATTTATTCAAATCAGAACTTTCATACAGAAGTGCTGTACAAAAAACTGATTGCACTAACTTTGGTACAAAATGGCTGCTGGCGGCTATATTGAATTTTGGACCGCATCCCAAAACACTCGTTCTCATACCACGGTGATAACAAAAGGTACCCAAGAAGTTTCGTAAAGATCGGTTCATAAATACAGCCTCCAGCCTGTGCCGTATAGAAGTTGTGTACAAAAAAAAAAAAAACTGATTGGACCTAATTTCGGTACAAAATGGCCACTGACAGCCATCTTGCATTTTGGACCGCACCCAGAAACACTCATTCTCGTCCCAAGGTGATATCAAAGGTACCCAAGAAGTTTTGTGAAGATCGGTTCATAAATACAGCCTCTAGCCCGAGTCGTGTTGACAAGTGCACTAATTTGCATAATTTCTGCTCAAGAAAAACAAACCTATACAATATGTGATGTATCCCGTGGTACTAAAGATTCATACAAAAATTTATTCAAATCAGAACTTTCATACATAAGTTCTGTACAAAAAATTGATGCACTAACTAAAGTACAAAATGGCTGCTGGTGGCCATCTTGAATTTCGGACTGCACCCAAAACCACTCGTTCTCGTCCCATGGTGATAACAAAGGTACCCAAGAAGTTTCGTAAAGATCAGTTCGTAAATACAGCCTCTAGCCCGAGCCGTATTGGCATTTGCAGTTACAGTGCTGAAAGTAACATTAAAAAGATCAAAATTAGTCTAATTGGTATAATTTATGTACGGGGAAAAAGAACAGTATTATATGTGATGTATCCCACGGTACTAAACATTCACACAAAAAATTATTCAAATCAGCGCTTTCATATGGAAGTTCGGCGCAAAAATCTGATTGTACCTAATTTTGTACAAAATGGCTGCCAGCGGCCATCAGGATTTCAGAACGGACCCCAAAACACTCGTTCTCATCCCACAGTGATAAGAAAGGTACCCAAGAAGTTTCATAAGGATCGGTTCATAAATACGGCCTCTTGCCTGAGCCGTATTGGTATTTGCACTTACAGTGCTGAAAATAACACTAATTAAATCAAAAGTTAGTCTAATTTGCATAATTTACACACGAGAAAAAAAACGTGTTATATGTGATGTATTCCATGGTAATAAACATTCATACAAAAAATTATTCAAATCAGAGCTTTCATATGGAAGTTCTGCGCCAAAAAAAAATCTGATTGCACCTAAGTTTGTACAGAATGGCTGCCGTTGGCCATCTTGAATTTCGGACCGGGCCCCAAAACACTTGTTCTCGTTTCACAGTGACAACAAAGGTATCCAAGAAGTTTTGTTTCATAAATACGGCCTCTAGCCCGAGCCATGTGTACGGCACGACAGACGGACAGACAGACGACGGGCCGTGACAATACCTCGAATCTGGCTTCGCCAAAGTTGAGTTAAAAATGGACTAAGTTTAACAACCAGTAGTTTTGTAAAATATTGAAGCAAGTCAAAATTCTGACAATACGCACACATCTGGAAAATGTAGAAACATCCTGTGAAATAAAAAAGTAATACCTTGAAAATTACATGAGGCCTCACGGGGCCTGAAGCGCTCATCTTGAACAGGACACAATTTAAACAGAGTCCAAGAATGAGCACATTAAACAAGCCATCTCCATAGGCTACACTCTCAATTCTTGAGTCCCTCAGGAGTGACAAAAATAATACAGGCATCATGCCTTTTCTTCAGTTGATCATAAAGTAAAATGTTGAGCTCCCCAATGAAGCCCCTTGATACAACCTTTGTGGATTAATCTTAGTTACAAACCTCTAGAGGGTACTGAATACAAAATTTTTAATTCTTCAGCAAAATGGCCAATTCTGGCTCCATAGGGAGCCCAAATACTAACACAAGCTCTCAATTTGAACACAGTTGAATCTGACATCCCTAGAGATGTTGTGTACCAAATATGAAAGCATTCTTACTGTTGGATCTGAAGAAGAGAAATTTTAAAGAAATTTCTTCATATTGCGTCAAGTTAAAATTTGGGCTACCATAGCGAGCCCAAATATTACCTTATGGATCCGATTTGAACAAACTTGAAGCTGACCCTCCCCCCCCCCCCCTTCCCCTAGAGAAGTTGTATACCAAATATGAAAGCATTCTGACTAGTGGATCCGAAGTAGAAGGTTTTTGAAGAAATCCCCTCATATTGTACTAAGTTAAATTTCAGGTTCCCATATGGAACCCAAATATTAACCCAGGCACTCGAATTGAACAAACTGGAATCTGCCCCCTCTCTAGAGATGTTGTATACCAAATATGAAAGCATTCCGACTGATGGATCTGAAGAAGAAGATTTTGAAAGAAATTTCCACATATTGCACTAAGTAAAAAAATTGGGCTACAATAGCGAGCCCAAATATATACCTAGGGATCTGATTTGAACAAACTTGAATCTGATCCCCATGTTGCATACCAAATATGAAAGCATTCTGACTGGTGGCTCTGAAGAAGAAATTATCCACCCCCCCACCCCCCACCCCCCACCCCCCCTCCCCACATATTGAACAAAGTTAAAATTTGTGCTTCTGTAGGAAGCCCAAATATCAACCTAGGGACTTGGTTTGAACAATCTTGAATCTGACCCTCGTAACAATGATGCATACCAAATATCAAGAGAAAGAGATTCTGACTGGTGGTTCTGAAGAAGAAGATTTTAAAAGAATATTTTCCATTTCACCCTATGTTAAAAATTCGGGCTCCTATAGAGAGCCCAAATATGAACCAATGAGCTTTTTTATTTCAACAAACTTGCATCTGACCCCCCTATGAATGCGGTATACCAAATATCAAAAGATTCTGATGATTGATTCTGGAGAAAAATTTTTTTTAAAATTTTTGCAAATATGCTGACTCGGCACTTTTATCGATGCCCATTACAGAACACCCTAACATAACCGATGGCAATTTTTAACCATTCAATTCTACTGGTCCTAAGGATACTTCATACCAAACAACATCTCTCTGTTCCGTGTGGTTTGGGAAATATGGACGTTTGAAAATATTTCTAATTTTAGCTCCCAGGGTTCCCATGGGATGCGGGAATTTTTTTTTTTTTTGCATGGGTCAAGTACTTATGACCCAATAATACCACATACGAAATTTGGTTCATACCGGACCATCGGTTAAGAAAATAGAAATTTTGGGCGGGTCAAAAATCTTATCCCTCCCATTACAAAGCCAAATATTGCTTCACGAACTTCGTTTGAAAAAAGTTGATTCTACTCCCCAAAGGAAGTTCCATAGCAAATGTCAAGTCATTGTACACACTGGTTCTTGAGAAAAAGATTTTAAAACATTTTTGGAGCATTTTTCCCACTCCCTTCCTATGGGACTGGGCATGTTGAGTTGAACAAACATGCAATGCCCCTTTTGAATCATCACTCACACAAACTTTCGCTTGAATTGGCCCAGTGGCTTTGGAAGAGAAGACCAAAAAATGGTGTTGACGCACGGCGGACGACGGACAGAGAGGGATGAAATTAGCTCAGCTTGACTTTGTCAAGATGAGCTAATAAGAGAGGTTAGACGGACAAACAATATACCCTATATGCAGAAAGATATAGGGAAAGACAGAGGTAAAACAATATGCCCCCTGACTATTCGTTGTGGGCATAACAAGTACATACGCCAATTGTAACCAGACCGTCCAAGGCAGCCACTTGAAATTCTGAGAATGTGTTCTATCCCCGCTCGACAGTTTAGTATCTTTCTTGAGTCCTGTGACCGGGTGAAAACACCGTGGATGTACCCATAAGAGAAGTCTCAAATCTGCCAAGGGTTAAACGTTTAATAATAATAACAAGATATAAAACTAGAAGGGTGGTTGGTACTGCCGGCAGGTCATAAAAAGTATACACTTCGTTACGTGTACAGTAAATGATTGTGGAGAAAGCTTTTGGAGTAGCGACTCGAAATTTTCAACGTTCGTTCTAGAAGCTCTGCCCAACTTGACCTGTGCCTGAAAAATCCAACAACCGAGCGCATAGCCCGTGGGAGCCTCACGCGCATGTGCATACGCTCTTTTCGAATTGGACTTGAGGAAATGTACAATTCGTGTCTCCTTTCCAGGCATCCGATGGAGCAACTATTCGTGAATGCTGAGTGAAAATGTCTTGGAAATCCGCGGAAAATTCGCTGACATATAGCGTTTTTGAAGAGAGGAGGTAATTTTCTGAATTTGGTCTTTTTCAAGTCGGAGCGAAAGAAGTGGGCGGGAATGGGCACAGTCTCTCGTGGTGCCCCCTCTCTTGGGTAGGTCCACTTAAAAGTTACAATAGAGCGTGGCTTACAGAGGGATGGCTGTAAATCAAAGTAGTTTCTTTAAGAATAGCATCCAGGAATCCCATCCCAACCTTGAAACCTATGAGAATCATCGGAAGTTAAAAGTGAAAAGAAAACGGCGGTGAGTAGGTTTTTGGCGGGAAAAGATTAATGAGAATTTGCATATAAGACATTAAAATAGCACTTCAGACATACGCTCACTGTGTCCAGACCGCTGAAGGCAGCGACTTGCAATTTTCAGAACTTGTTCTACGAAGCCTGGCCGACATTTGGGCACGGAATCGAGTGTTCTGACCGCGTGAAAAACACCACCCCTCGCGTGGAGACCGTGGGAACGGTTCGTTGCCACTTTATTTTCAATGGAATGAAATTTCCATTCATTATTTACCTGTCAACGGCAGAGTTTGGCATTATTTCTGTCTGATGAACTGTTCAACTTTAACTATTTACACCTTCAAAAAGGACCGAAAGATCATTGCATGCTTACCAATATTCAGGTACTGATTTTACGAAAATAACAATTATTTCAACACTACCCACTTGGGAACTCTCAAATCTGCCAAGGATTAAACTTTTAATAATAACACGTAAAACAAAAGTCGTCATACTTTGCTAGCCGCATGCACCCATAGACAAGAGCCAGCACACAATCAATTAGGAATGGAGTAAATTGCGACTTAAACTTAACAAATTGAATGTCAACAGAATTTTAAGATATTACCAAAATCACAATTATTCAGACAGTACCCATATGAGGGTCTCAAATCTGTTAAGGGTTAAACTTTTAATACTCACATATAAAACAAAAGTTTTCATACTATGACTGCTGCATGCAGCTATTGAAAACATTCAGCACTCAATCAATTAGGAATGGAGTAAATTGTCACTTAATGGAACCAAATTCTGAAAAAGCGTGAGTTTTTTGGACAGCATCTATCTTTATGCAAACAGAATGGGCATATGGTTAAACTTTACAACCAAACGTACAACAGAAAATATGCTCGATAGGTAATTGTGAATACGAACATGTGCATCATTTTTCGATATACCATTCGTAAATGGAAGAAAAATGAACTAAAAATGAGCCATTTTTATGAACGAGTTAAGGGTACTCGTATTAAAGGCTCGAAAACGAGTTTAAGGTTAAAATTTTGAATAGGATATATAACAGCCAAATTATTCTTGGATGAATGCTCAAACTTCTCATAGGAAACGTTTTGAAAAAAGAGCTGAGAAATTGCATGTGAAAATTGACCAGTTTTTCCAAAATTGCACTTTGCTCGGAATTTTGAGGTCAAAAGGGAGCAACGCGGGTAATACAGCGTATGTAGTCAGGTGTAGTAAGTCATGCTACAAATATAATGAAAGCTCCAGCCAAATCGTCCTGGGTCTTGTTTGAGAATTGTGGCAAAACGTAACATTGTGACAACATTTTGCACGGTTTGGGCAGAAAAAGAAAAACTTCAGAAATGCCATGATCCAGGTGAGAAACTTCTAATGAAGCTCTACATATGTGCCAAATTTCAGTAGAATAGTAAAGACTCCATCAGACAAAAATCATTGAAATAGAAAATAATGTAAAAACTAGAGAAATAGAATTTACTGCATCCAGTAAATTCAAGCTTGTAAGAAAAGCGTTAATATATCTATTGGGGAAAAAAACTATACAGAAAGAGAATTTATGGAGGGTTATTTTCGGGAGTAACATATTTTTAAACAAATCTGGAATGGATTTTCGTAAAGAGTATTTACAGATATTCATAATGGAATCAGAACAATTCTTCTAAGAAACCAGAAAAGGCATATATGTGTACAGGATTCAAAAGGTTTGTCAAGAGAATGCATTTGGTGTCCAAAAATGTGAATCCCAGCAATACAAAAAAATGCACTCAGTTATCTCTGGGCGACCTCAGTGACCTTGTCCATATTGTGAACCTCTATGGAGTGTTGATTCATTTGGTGTTGGTCCCCATGTCTATGTGTCATACCATCTTTGAGATATGAGCGTGACCCACTTTCAAAAATTTTAGCCACGCACACTTTTTTACGTCAAAATGCATGTGTGTATGTCAGGAATGCTTAAGGGGGTCAACAAATGTGATTTCTAGCAATTATGAAAGATGCATTTAATGACCCCTAGGTGAACTCCGTGACCTTGACCCATATTTTGAATCTCCATCGAGTGTCGACTCATTTGGTGTTGGTCCCAGGTCCATACGTCATACCATGCTTGAGATATGAGCCTGACCCACTTTCAAAATTTTGGCAATGCCCACTTTTTTGTCAAAATGCATGTGTGTACGTCAAGAATGCTATAGGGGGTCAAAAATGTGATTTCCAGCAATTATGAAAAATGCACTCAATGACCCCTGGGTGACCTCCGTGACCTTGACCCATATTTTGAATCTCCATTGAGTGTCGACTCATTTGGTGTTGGTCCCAGGTCCATATGTCATACCATGCTTGAGATATGAGCGTGACCCACTTTTAAAGATTTTGGCGATGCCCACTTTTATACATCAAAATGCATGTGTGTATGCCAGGAATGCTTTAGGGGTCAAAAAATGTGATTTCCAGCAATTCTGAAAAAATGCACTCAATGACCCCAGGTGACCTCCGCGACCTTGACCCATATTTTTGAACCTCCATCGAGTGTCAACTCATTTAGTGTTTGCTCCAGATCCATGCGTCACACCATGCTTGAGATATGAGCGTGACCCACTTTCAAAACTTTTTGGCCACGCCCACTTTTTTCATGAAAAAATGCACGTCTGAATATTGGGGAAGCATTTGGAGGTCAAAAAATGTGATTTCCAGCAATTAGGAAAAATGCACTCATTTACCCCTGGGTGACCTCGGTGACCTTGACCCATATTTTGAATCTCCATCGAGAGTCGACTCATTTGGTGTTGGTCCCAGGTCCATACATCATACCACGTTTGAGATATGAGCATGACCCACTTCCAAAAAATTTGGCCACGCCCACTTTTTTCGTGAAAAAATGCACGTCTGAATTTTGGGGAAGCATTTGGAGGTCAAAAAATGTAATTTCCAGCAATTATGAAAAATGCACTCATTGACCCCTGGGTGACCTCGGTGACCTTGACCCATATTTTGAATCTCCATCGAGAGTTGACTCATTTAGTGTTGGCTCCAGGTCACACCATGCTTGAGATATGAGCGTGACCCACTTTCAAAAATGTTGGCCACGCCCACTTTTTTCATGAAAAAATGCACGTCTGAATTTTGGGGAAGCATTTGGAGGTCAAAATATGTGATTTCCAGCAATTATGAAAAATGCACTCATTGACCCCTGTGTGACCTCGGTGACCTTGACCCAAATTTTGAATCTCCATCGAGTGTCGACTCATTTGGTGTTGGTCCCAGGTCCATACGTCATACCATGCTTGAGATATGAGCATGACCCACTTTAAAAAAAATTGGCCACGCCCACTTTTTTATGTCAAAATGCAAGTGTGTATGTCAGGAATGCTTTAGGGGGCCAAAAAATGTGACTTCCAGCAATTATGAAAAATGCGCTCATTGACCCCTGGGTGACCTCGGTGACCTTGACCCAAATTTTGAATCTCCATCGAGTGTCGACTCATTTGGTGTTGGTCCCAGGTCCATACATCATACTATGCTTGAGATATGAGCGTGACCAACTTTAAAAAAATTTGGCCACGCCCACTTTTTTTACGTCAAAATGCATGTGTGTATGCCAGGAATGCTTTAGGGGATCAAAAAATGTGATTTCCAGCAGTTATGAAAAATGCTCTTAATGACCCCTAGGTGACCTCCGTGACCTTGACCCATATTTTGAATCTCCATCGAGTGTCGACTCATTTGGTGTTGGTCCCAGGTCCATACGTCATACCATGCTTGAGATATGAGCTGGAGCCACTTTCAAAAATTTTGGCCACGCCCACTTTTTTTTTACGTCAAAATGCATGTGTGTATGCCAGGAATGCTTTAGGGGGTCAAAAAACGTGATTTCCAGCAATTATGAAAAATGCACTTAATGACCCCTAGGTGACCTCCATGACCTTGACCCATATTTTGAATCTCCATCGAGTGTCGACTCATTTGGTGTTGGTCCCAGGTCCATATGTCATACCACGCCTCAGATATGGGCGTGACCCACTTTCAAAACACCCCTACAGACTCTCCTGACACCCCAGGAATCTGAAAAAACATAGATGGCCGAGAACTTGTGGCTGTCTATCAGCATGCCAAAAATCAACGAGATAGGGCAATTCGTTTTCGAGTTATCTTGCGGACAAAAAAGTGATGAGAAGACAGAAGACAGAAGAAGAAGAAGAAGAAGAAGAAGAAGAAGAAGAAGAAGAAGAAGAAGAAGAAGAAGAAGAAGAAGAAGAAGAAGAAGAAAAGAAGAAGAAGAAGAAGAAGAAGAAGAAAAAAAAAAAAGAAAAAAAAGAAAAAGAAACCGTGCAAAAACAATAGTCTGTGTGTTTCACACAGACTAATAAGCGTTCATATTATTTCCTGTAACAGTAGAAATGTAATTGATCGCACGCGTATTTTCACAGTAGTTTGAATTTTCTACCGACAAAGTTACCCCACTGAATTATTGCCTTTACAAACAGCCGTATTTAACATGGTGTCTGCAAAACATACAACATTTTGAAATACGCCTGTTTGATAAAAGCATAATAATAACTAGAGAAACAGAATTTACTGCAACCAGTAAATTCAAGTCTGTGTGAAAAGGGTTAAAGTATCAGGAATAAACTGTACAGAAAGAGAATTTATGGAGGCTTATCTTCTGGTGTAAAATATTTTTTTAACAAATCAGAAATGGGTTTTTCGTTAACAGTATTTACAGATATTCATACAGGAATCAGAACAATTTTTATAAGAAACCAGAAAAGGCATATATGTGACCAGCATTTAAAGGGTTCGATACACGAATCAGAAATGGACAATTTTGGCTCTGCCCACTAATTTGAGTGATGAAATACATTCATAAACTTTAGAAATACATTAAGGTGTAAATGCATTTCCCAGTCTTTCTGAATAATATGCACTTGATGACCTCATTCAGGTGGACCATATATTGAATCTCCAGCAACGTTTAACTCAGTCGGTGTAGTCCCATGTCCACATCTACATTGAAGAATGAGCGCAACCCACTTAGAAATAATGGCTCCACCAACTTCAGATCTGTCATCTGACATTCAGATCGAACGGGTGAAAAAACATAGATAAGTGCAAACTGGTTATTGTTAACCAGCATGCCAAAATGCATAGAGATAGGACGGTCCGTATTTGAGTTGTCGCGCTGACAAAGGGTGCATAGACTCTATGTTGGAGATATTGTCATAAAAACCTTAAAAAAACCCAAGAGCTCATTTGAAAGCCTGCTCTTAAAAGCATCTAGTGACCTAAACAAGGCATACATAAAACTAGAACTTCTCTAATAAATCAATTTTAAACAGTCATAGCACTAACACAGTTAACAGCACATTCAACTATGTCAGTATTGCATCTTTTACCGGCATCCTGACAGTATTGTGATAGGTTTCAATAACAAATCTAGAGCGTAGTTTTACAATTACATGTACACTGGAATTCTTCATTATCAAGTTGTTTGTTTTTATATTAACTTGGTTTGGGAATTAATTCTGTACAATGAGATTAAATAAATAGATCATGTTATTGTATTTGTCAGTCACAGCTTTCTCCCCACTGTTTTTTGTGAAATTCTTTCATGGAGAAAATATTCATACAGGAATCAGAACAATTTTTCTAAGAAATCCGAAAACTCATATATGCACACCATTTATAGGGTTCGATCAAGGAATCAGAAATGGACTTTACTGCCGCTACCATTTATTTGAATGATGAGATATATGTATAATCTTCAGAACTGCATTAATTGGTATAAAATGAAATTCCTCGGTTCGAATCCCACCTGCGGCAACCGCGTTGTGTCCTTGGGCAAGACACTTCACCCCCATTGCCCACGTAGGGGCACGGTGACGCTGTGTACTAAGGCGTACTGTACGTCGATGGTGCACCTATCTTCAACCAATGCTAACCCTGCTTGTGTGGAGTTGGTATGTTGGGGAGCTGACTGTTGCTCGCCATTGCTCGGTGGTTCTCTCTGGGTACTCCGGCTTCCTCCACCCGTAAAACTGCCACGGTCATGGTTAGCCATTGTGCAGAAATATGTGACCTTAACACACCAATAAAAATAAAAAAAACACCTTTCCCAACGAATCGGCCGCATCCGCCCGCGTAATATGCAAATTGAGAAGTTGAAAAAATATTAGTTCCAACGAGGGGTCCCATGATATGGTTTTGTTGAAATTGTTTGGAAAGTTTGAAAAAAATGATATTTGAAATAATAAATTTTGCTATCGTCTCCGTTGGGTAAAGGGTTAAATGGGGGCGCAATGGCTGAGTTGGAAGAGGTGCAGGCTGCCAGTCGAGCGGTCCTCACCCTGTCCTTGGGCAAGACACTTCACCCCATTGCCTACGTGGGTGCATGGTGGCGATGTGTACTAAAGCGTACTGCACATCGATGGTGCACCTGTCTTCAACCAATGCTAACCCTGCTTGTGTGGAGTTAGTATGTGGGGAATCTGATAGTTGCTCGCTGTTGCCCGGAGGTCCTCCTCTCCAGGTACTCTGGCTTCCTCCGCACGTAAAACTATCCTGGTCATGGTAAACCACTGTGCAGAAATATGTGAAATTAAACACCAATAAATAAATAATCCTTTAAAAAATGAGCTCATTCCAATGAAGGGTCATAAGCTATGTTTTTCAAGCAAAAATGAAAAAGTAATTAAAACTGAATAGACATTTCTGTGTATAAAGCTGACCGGTTTTGCCGTTATGTTGGTTCAAGGTTTAAGAATCCATTAGTTTGGAAAGCACACTGAAAAGGTGTCCCATTCCACATAGAATTAAATGTTTCAGAAAAGAGAGCGAAAAACATTCTGTAGCCATGAGTTATATTAAAGATATTTTTTTACTCACATCGAAGTATTAAGAGGGTTAAAATCTGACCATTCAAATATTCCATTTTATTACTTTGTAACTGTGATAGGTGTTTCGAGAAAGCCACACACCACTCCATCCCAAAACCTCTCAATCCTGAGTTATGATTGAGAATAAATAGATTTTTTTTTAAAAAATGCTTTGAAAAGTGAAGGTTTCTCTCTCTCTTCAATGATTGAGACTGAAGTTTTGTAACATGATACAACATAAATATACAGTGCTGTTCAATGTAAGAAAGAATTCTATCTCAGCTTTCTCTCTGGAGATTTCTGTTTTAGATAATGGTTACTGCTTCAGCTAACTCATTTCCCAGTAAATGTTGTAAACATATTTTCAACATCTAGAGCCCGAAGGCCCCACATGCCTCCAAATCATAGATGACCAAATACCAATGACAGGCAGTCTATCAGTATACCAAAAACATTGAAATAGGATTGATTGTATTTGGGTTATCATGTTGACAAACAGTGCATAGAAACCATTCTATGAATGTTATTAATTTATTGGGGTTTAACGACACTTCAACAGCTAGGCCCACCTCGTGTCGTACAGTTTTTATGGATGGAGGAAACCAGAGAACACAGAGAACAACCAAACAACAACAACAACCAACTGTCTGGATCCCCAACATGCTAACTCCACACAAGCAGGGTTAGTGCAAGTGTATCATTGGCATGCAGTATGTTTTAGTACACAACATCACTAAGCCATTATGTGGGCAATGGGGGTGAAGTGTTTTTGCCCAAAGACACAAGGCAGTTGCCGCAGATAGGATTCGAACTGAGAACCTCTCGGCTTGCATCCTGCACCTCTAACTGCTTAGCCACCGTGCCCCTGTATGAATGTAATGGGAATACTTTAGAGGCTTATTTTGGGGATGAAATAGTTTTAAAGAAATAAGAAATAGGTTTTCAATGACAGTATTTATAGATATTCATTCAAAAATCAGTTAATTTATTCCAAGAAACCAGATAAGGTATATATCTTCACAGTATTCAAAGGGACCAATCAAGGGAATGCACAAGGAGGTTCAAAAATATGATTTCCAGCAATTCTGGTAATAGCCCTCGTGACTCCTGTTCGACCTTGGCCCAAATTTTGAATCTCCATCTAAGTGTCGAATCGTTGGTATTGGTCCCAGGTCCATACATCATACCATGCTTGAAATATGAGCATGACCCGCTTTCACAAATTTTGGCCACACCAACTTTTTATGTAAAAATGGATGTATGGACTTCAGAAAAGCTTTAGAGAGTCAAAAAATGTGATTTCCAGCAATTCTGAAAAAATGCACTCAATGACCACAAGTGACCTCCATAACCTTGACCCACATTTTTGAACCTCCATAAAGTGTCAACTTATTTAGTGTTGGCTCGAGGTCCATGCATCACACCATCCTTGAGATATGAGCGTGACCCACTTTCAAAAATTTTGGCCACGCCCACTTTTTCATGAAAAAATGCACATCTGAATTTTGGGGAAGCATTTGGAGGTCAAAAAATGTGATTTCCAGCAATTATGAAAAATGCACTCATTGACCCCTGAGTGACCTCGGTGACCTTGACCCATATTTTGAACCTCCATCGAGTGTCGACTCATTTAGTGTTGGTCCCAGGTCCATACGTCATACCATGCTTGAGATATGAGCGTGACCCACTTTCAAAAATTTTGGCCACGCCCACTTTTTTTACGTCAAAATGCATGTGTGTATGTCAGGAATGCTTTAGGGTGTCAAAAAATGTGATTTCTAGCAATTATAAAGAATGCACTTAATGAACCCTAGGTGACCTTCATGACCTTGACCGATATTCTGAATCTCCATCGAGTGTCGACTCATTTGGTGTTGATCCCAGGTCCATACGTCATACCATGCTAGAGATATGAGCGTGACCCACATTCAAAAATTTTGGCCACGCCCACTTTTTTCATGAAAAAATGCACATCTGAATTTTGGGGAAGCATTTGGAGGTAAAAAATGTGATTTCCAGCAATTATGAAAAATGCACTCATTGACCCCTGAGTGACCTCGGTGACCTTGACCCATATTTTGAATCTCCATCGCGTGTCGACTCATTTGGTGTTGGTCCCAGGTCCATACGTCATACCATGCTTGAGATATGAGCATGACCCACTTTCAAAAATTTTGGCCACGCCCACTTTTTTTACGTCAAAATGTATGTGTGTATGTCAGGAATGCTTTAGGTGTCAAAAAATGTGATTTCTAGCAATTATAAAAAATGCACTTAATGACCCCTAGGTGATCTCCATGACCTTGATCCATATTCTGAATCTCCATCGAGTTTCGACTCATTTGGTGTTGATCCCAGGTCCATACGTCATACCATGCTTGAGATATGAGCGTGACCCACTTTCAAAAATTTTGGCCACGCCCATTTTTTTTACTTCAAAATACATGTGTGTACGTCAGGAATGCTTTAGGGGGTCAAAAAATGTGATTTCTAGCAATTATGAAAAATGCACTTAATGACCCGAAGTGACCTCCGTGACCTTGACCCATATTTTGAATCTCCATCGAGTGTCGACTCATTTGGTGTTGGTCCCAGGTCCATACGTCATACCATGCTTGAGATATGAGCGTGACCCACTTTCAAAAATTTTGGCCACGCCCACTTTTTTACGTCAAAATGCATGTCCTTATGTCAGGAATGCTTTAGGGGGTCAAAAAATGTGATTTCTAGCAATTATGAAAAATGCACTTAATGACCCCTAGGTGACCTCCGTGACCTTGACCCATATTTTGAATCTCCATCGAGTGTCGACTCATTTGGTGTTGGTCCCGGGTCCATACGTCATACCATGCTTGAGATATGAGCGTGACCCACTTTCAAAAATTTTGGCCACGCCCACTTTTTTACGTCAAAATACATGTGTGTACGTCAGGAATACTTTAGGGGGTCAAAAAATGTGATTTCCAGCAATTCTGAAAAATGCACTCAATGACCCCTAGATGACCTCCATGACCTTGACCCATATTTTGAACCTCCATCGAATGTCGACTCATTTGGTGTTGGTCCCAGGTCTGTAGGTCATACCACGCCTGAGATATGGGCGTGACTCATTTTCAAAACACCCCTACAGACACCCCTGATACTTCAGGAATCTGAAAAACATAGGTGGCCGAGATCTTGTGGCTGTCTATCAGCATGCCAAAAATCAACGAGATAGGGCAATTCGTTTTCGAGTTATCTTGCAGACAAAAAAGTGATGAGAAGACAGAAGACAGGAGAAGAAGAAGAAGAAGAAGAAGAAGAAGAAGAAGAAGAAGAAGAAGAAGAAAAAAAAGAAGAAGAAGAAGAAGAAGAAAAAAAAGAAAAAAAAAAAAAAAAAAAAGAAAAAGAAACCGTGCAAAAACAAAAGTCCGTGTGTTTCACACAGACTAACTAGAGAAACGGAATTTACTGCACCCAGTAAATTCAAGTCTGTGTGAAAAGGATTAAAGTATCAGGAATAAACTATACGGAAAGAGAATTTATGGAGGGTTATTTTCAGGAGTAAAATATTTTTAAACAAATCAGAAATGGGTTTTCATTAACAGTATTTACAGATATTCATACTGGAAGCAGAACAATTATTTATAAGAAACCAGAAAAGGCATATATTTGACCAGCATTCAAAGGGTTCGATACTCGAATCAGAAATTGACATTTTTGGCTCTGCCCACTAATTTGAGTGATGAAATACGTTCATAAACTTTAGAAATGCATTAAGGTGTAATAAAATTCATTTCCCAGTATTTCTGCATAATACGCACTTGATGATTTTGGTGACCTCTTTCAGGCAGACCCCTAGGAGACCTCCTTGACCTTGACCCATATTTTGAATTTCCATCAAGTGTCGACTCATTTGGTGTTAGTTCCAGGTCCATTCATCATAGCACGATTGAGATATGAGTATGACCCACTTTCAAAAATGTTGGCTACGCCCACGTTTTTAACATAAAATGCATGTATGGACCTCAGGAATGCTTTGGGGGGTCAAACAATGTGATTTCCAGCAATTATGAAAAAGGCACTTAATGACCCCTAGGTGACCTCCTTGACCCTGACCCATATTTTGAATCTCCATCAAGTGTCGACTCATTTGGTGTTGGTCCCAGGTCCGTAGGTCATACCACGCTTGAGATTTGGGGGTGACCCACATTCCGAAATTTTGGCCTCGCCCACATTTTTACGTCAAAATGCATGTGTGTACGTCAGGAATACTTTAGGGGATCAAAAAATGTGATTTCCAGCAATTCTGAAAAATGCACTCAATGACCCCAAGGTGTCATCTGTGAGTTTGACCCATATTTTGAGTCTCCCTCAAGTGTCGACTTATTTGATGTTGGTCCCAGGTCCATACGTCATACCATGCCTGAGATATGGGTGTGACCCACTTTAAAAAATTTGGCCACGCCCACTTTTTTACATCAAAATGCATGTGTGTATGTCAGGTATACCTTAGGGGACCGAAAAATGTGATTTCCAGCAATTCTGAAAAATGCACTCAATGACCCCTAGTTGACCTCCATGACCTTGACCCATATTTTGAACCTCCATCGAGTATCGACTCATTTGGTGTTGGTACCAGGTCTGTAGGTCATACCATGCCTGAGATATGGGTGTGACCCACTTTCAAAAATTTTGGCCACGCCCACTTTTTTTACGTAAAAATGCATGTGTGTACGTCAGGAATACTTTAGGGGGTCAAAAAATGTGATTTCCAGCAATTCTGAAAAATGCTCTCAATGACCACTAGGTGACCTCCGTGACCGTGACCCATATTTTGAATCTCCATCATGTGTCAACTCATTTGGTGTTGGTCCCAGGTCCATACGTCACACCACGCCTGAGGTATAAGCGTGACCGACTTTCAAAAAATTTTTGGTCACGCCCACTTTTTTATGTCAAAATGCATGTGTGTATGTCAGGAATACTTTAGGGGGTCAAAAAATGTGATTTCCAGCAATTCTGAAAAATGCACGCAATGACCCCTAGGTGAACTCTGTGACCTTGACCCATATTTTGAATCTCCATCAAGTGTCGACTCATTTGGTGTTGGTCCCAGGTCCATACGTCATTTCACGCCTGAGATATGGGCGTGATCCACTTTCAAAAATTTTGGGCACACCCATTTTTTTTACGTCAAAGTGCATGATGTGTGTACGTCAGAAATAGTTTAGGGGGTCAAAAAATGTGATTTCCAGCAATTCTGAAATATGCACTCAATGACCCCTAGTTGACCACCGTGACCTTGACCCAAATTTTGAACCTCCATCGGGTGTCGACTCATTTGGTGTTGGTCTCAGGTCCGTAGGTCATACCACGCTTGAGATATGGGCGTGACCCACTTTCAAAAAATTTGGCCACGCCCAACTTTTTTACGTCAAAATGCATGTGAGTACGTCCTGAATACTTTAGGGGGTCAAAAAATGTGATTTCCAGCAATTCTGAAAAATGCACTCAATGACCCCAGATGACCTCCGTGACCTTGACCCATATTTTCAACCTCCATCGAGTGTCGACTCATTTGGTGTTGGTCCCAGGTCCGTAGGTCATACCATGCCTGAGATATGGGCGTGACCTACTTTCAAAACACCCCCACGGAGAACCCTAATGCCCCAGGAATCTGAAAAATATTCAGTGCCGAGAACTTGTGGCTGTCTATCAGTATGCCAAAAATCAACGAGATAGGGCAATTCGTTTTCGAGTTATCTTGCGGACAAAAACGTGATGAGAAGACAGAAGACAGGAGAAGAAGAAGAAGAAGAAGAAGAAGAAGAAGAAGAAGAAAAAGAAGAAGAAGAAGAAGAAGAAGAAGAAGAAGAAGAAGAAGAAGAAGAAAAAGAAGAAGAAGCAGAAGAAAAAGAAGAAGAAGAAGAAAAAAAAAAAGAAGAAAAAAAAGAAAAAGAAAAGGAAACCGTGCAAAAACAATAGTCTGTGTGTTTCACACAGACTAACTAGAGAAACAGAATTTACTGCATCCAGTAAATTCAAGTCTGTGTGAAAAGGGTTAAAGTATCAGGAATAAACTCTACAGAAAGAGAATTTATGGAGGCTTATTTTCTGGAGTAAAATATTTTTTAACAAATCAGAAATGGGTTTTCGTTAACAGTATTTACAGATATTCATACAGGAATCAGAACACTTTTTATAAGAAACCAGAAAGGGCAAAAATGTGACCAGCATTCAAAGGGTTCGATACACGAATCAGAAATGAAAACTTTTGGCTCTGCCCACTAATTTGAGCGATGAAATACATTCATAAACTTTAGAAATACATTTAGGTGTAAAGGCATTTCCCAGTCATTCTTAATAATATGCACTTGATGACCCCATTCAGGTGGACCATATATTGAATCTCCAGCAGTTTTTAACTCAGTCGGTGTAGTTCCATGTCTACATCTACAGTGAAGAATGAGCGCAACCCACTTTGAAATAATGGCTCCACCAACTTCAGATCTGTCATTCAGATCGAACGGGTGCAAAAAACATAGATGAGTGCAAACTGGGTATTGTTAACCAGCATGCCAAAATGCATAGAGATAGGACGATCCGTATTTGAGTTGTCGCGCTGACAAAAGGTGCATAGACTCTATATCGGAGATATTGTCATAAAAACCTTAAAAACCCTAAGAGCTCATTTGAAGGCCTACTCTTAAAAGGGCATTTAGTGACCTAAACAATGCATACATAAAACTAGTACTTCTCTAATAAATTAATTTTAAACAGTCATAGCACTAACACAGTTAACAGTACAGTCAACTATGTCAGTATTGCATCTTTTACCGGCATCCTGACAGTTTTGTGATAGGTTTCAATAACAAATCTTCAGTGTAGTTTTACAATTACATGTACACTAGAATTCTTCATGATCAAGTTGTTTGTTTTTATATTAACTTGGTTTGGGAATTAATTCTGCACAATGAGATTAAATAAACAGATCGTGTTATTGTATGTGACAGTCACAGCTTACTCACTGACTGCTTTTTGTGAAATTCATTCATGGAGAAAATATTCATACAGGAATCAGAACAATTTTTCTAAGAAACCCGAAAAGGCATAAATGTGCACACCATTTTTAGGGTTCGATCAAGGAATCAGAAATTGACATTACTGCCGCTGCCATTTGAATGATGAGATACACATATAATCTTCAGAATTGCATTAATTGGTATAAAGTGACTTACCTAATAGGTCGCAAAAAATATGCATTTAATGACATCTCTTGACCGCATAGAGGTGAACCACATTTTGAACCTCCAGCAAGTTTCAACTCATTTGGTGTAGGTAGTATTTCTATAGGTCACACCAAGCCTGAAGTATGAGCAAAAACTACTTTATAACTAAAGAAACCCCGGCTATGGTGTGTGGCACATCCTCCCATGGTCCTTTATAATTGTGTGAAGTTTGATGACTGTGGCCCTAACAGTCTTCGAGTTATTGGCTCGGGCACACACACACACATGGACACACACACGGACGGAGACAAGCACACTTCAATCACTATATGCCACCCGACTTTAGTCGGGAGTGGGGGGGGGGGGCATAAAAGGAAATCTTTGAGTCCCAGAGTGGGTCTGACTGAACCCAAAAATATTTGTTCTCATAGCACAGTGATAACAAAGGCACCCAAATACACTCATTCCAGTCACAAGGTGATAACAAAGGTACACCAAGAAGTTTTGTGAAGATCGGTTCATAAATACAGACTCTAGCCCGAGCCGTATTAACATATGCGCTTACTGTGTACAAGTAACACTGAACAAATCAAAGTTCATCTAATTTGCATAATTTCCGCACGAGAGAAAAACCCGTATTAAATGTGATGTATTCCATGTTACTAAACATTCCTACAAAAATTTATTCAAATCAGAACTTTCATACAGAAGTGCTGTACAAAAAACTGATTGCACTAACTTTGGTACAAAATGGCTGCTGGCGGCTATATTGAATTTTGGACCGCATCCCAAAACACTCGTTCTCATACCACGGTGATAACAAAAGGTACCCAAGAAGTTTCGTAAAGATCGGTTCATAAATACAGCCTCCAGCCTGTGCCGTATAGAAGTTGTGTACAAAAAAAAAAACTGATTGGACCTAATTTCGGTACAAAATGGCCACTGACAGCCATCTTGCATTTTGGACCGCACCCAGAAACACTCATTCTCGTCCCAAGGTGATATCAAAGGTACCCAAGAAGTTTTGTGAAGATAGGTTCATAAATACAGCCTCTAGCCCGAGTCGTGTTGACAAGTGCACTAATTTGCATAATTTCTGCTCAAGAAAAACAAACCTATACAATATGTGATGTATCCCGTGGTACTAAAGATTCATACAAAAATTCATTCAAATCAGAACTTTCATACATAAGTTCTGTACAAAAAATTGATGCACTAACTAAAGTACAAAATGGCTGCTGGTGGCCATCTTGAATTTCGGACTGCACCCAAAACCACTCGTTCTCGTCCCATGGTGATAACAAAGGTACCCAAGAAGTTTCGTAAAGATCAGTTCGTAAATACAGCCTCTAGCCCGAGCCGTATTGGCATTTGCAGTTACAGTGCTGAAAGTAACATTAAAAAGATCAAAATTAGTCTAATTGGTATAATTTATGTACGGGGAAAAAGAACAGTATTATATGTGATGTATCCCACGGTACTAAACATTCACACAAAAAATTATTCAAATCAGCGCTTTCATATGGAAGTTCGGCGCAAAAATCTGATTGTACCTAATTTTGTACAAAATGGCTGCCAGCGGCCATCAGGATTTCAGAACGGACCCCAAAACACTCGTTCTCATCCCACAGTGATAAGAAAGGTACCCAAGAAGTTTCATAAGGATCGGTTCATAAATACGGCCTCTTGCCTGAGCCGTATTGGTATTTGCACTTACAGTGCTGAAAATAACACTAATTAAATCAAAAGTTAGTCTAATTTGCATAATTTACACACGAGAAAAAAAACGTGTTATATGTGATGTATTCCATGGTAATAAACATTCATACAAAAAATTATTCAAATCAGAGCTTTCATATGGAAGTTCTGCGCCAAAAAAAAATCTGATTGCACCTAATTTTGTACAGAATGGCTGCCGTTGGCCATCTTGAATTTCGGACCGGGCCCCAAAACACTTGTTCTCGTTTCACAGTGACAACAAAGGTATCCAAGAAGTTTTGTTTCATAAATACGGCCTCTAGCCCGAGCCATGTGTACGGCACGACAGACGGACAGACAGACGACGCGCCGTGACAATACCTCGAATCTGGCTTCGCCAAAGTTGAGTTAAAAATGGACTAAGTTTAACAACCAGTAGTTTTGTAAAATATTGAAGCAAGTCAAAATTCTGACAATACGCACACATCTGGAAAATGTAGAAACATCCTGTGAAATAAAAAAGTAATACCTTGAAAATTACATGAGGCCTCACGGGGCCTGAAGCGCTCATCTTGAACAGGACACAATTTAAACAGAGTCCAAGAATGAGCACATTAAACAAGCCATCTCCATAGGCTACACTCTCAATTCTTGAGTCCCTCAGGAGTGACAAAAATAATACAGGCATCATGCCTTTTCTTCAGTTGATCATAAAGTAAAATGTTGAGCTCCCCAATGAAGCCCCTTGATACAACCTTTGTGGATTAATCTTAGTTACACACCTCTAGAGGGTACTGAATACAAAATTTTTAATTCTTCAGCAAAATGGCCAATTCTGGCTCCATAGGAAGCCCAAATCCTAACACAAGCTCTCAATTTGAACACAGTTGAATCTGACATCCCTAGAGATGTTGTGTACCAAATATGAAAGCATTCTTACTGTTGGATCTGAAGAAGAGAAATTTTAAAGAAATTTCTTCATATTGCGTCAAGTTAAAATTTGGGCTACCATAGCGAGCCCAAATATTACCTTATGGATCCGATTTGAACAAACTTGAAGCTGACCCCCCCCCCCCCCTTCCCCTAGAGAAGTTGTATACCAAATATGAAAGCATTCTGACTAGTGGATCCGAAGAAGAAGGTTTTTGAAGAAATCCCCTCATATTGTACTAAGTTAAATTTCAGGTTCCCATATGGAACCCAAATATTAACCCAGGCACTCGAATTGAACAAACTGGAATCTGCCCCCTCTCTAGAGATGTTGTATACCAAATATGAAAGCATTCCGACTGATGGATCTGAAGAAGAAGATTTTGAAAGAAATTTCCACATATTGCACTAAGTAAAAAAATTGGGCTACAATAGCGAGCCCAAATATATACCTAGGGATCTGATTTGAACAAACTTGAATCTGATCCCCATGTTGCATACCAAATATGAAAGCATTCTGACTGGTGGCTCTGAAGAAGAAATTACCCACCCCCACCCCCACCCCCCCCCCACCCCCCCCTCCCCACATATTGAACAAAGTTAAAATTTGTGCTTCTGTAGGAAGCCCAAATATCAACCTAGGGACTTGGTTTGAACAATCTTGAATCTGACCCTCGTAACAATGATGCATACCAAATATCAAGAGAAAGAGATTCTGACTGGTGGTTCTGAAGAAGAAGATTTTTAAAGAATATTTTCCATTTCACCCTATGTTAAAAATTCGGGCTCCTATAGAGAGCCCAAATATGAACCAATGAGCTTTTTTATTTCAACAAACTTGCATCTGACCCCCCTATGAATGCGGTATACCAAATATCAAAAGATTCTGATGATTGGTTCTGGAGAAAAAATTTTTTTTAAATTTTTGCAAATATGCTGACTCGGCACTTTTTTCGATGCCCATTACAGAACACCCTAACATAACCGATGGCAATTTTTAACCATTCAATTCTACTGGTCCTAAGGATACTTCATACCAAACAACATCTCTCTGTTCCGTGTGGTTTGGGAAATATGGACGTTTGAAAATATTTCTAATTTTAGCTCCCAGGGTTCCCATGGGATGCGGGAATTTTTTTTTTTTGCATGGGTCAAGTACTTATGACCCAATAATACCACATACGAAATTTGGTTCATACCGGACCATCGGTTAAGAAAATAGAAATTTTGGGCGGGTCAAAAATCTTATCCCTCCCATTACAAAGCCAAATATTGCTTCACGAACTTCGTTTGAAAAAAGTTGATTCTACTCCCCAAAGGAAGTTCCATAGCAAATGTCAAGTCATTGTACACACTGGTTCTTGAGAAAAAGATTTTAAAACATTTTTGGAGCATTTTTCCCACTCCCTTCCTATGGGACTGGGCATGTTGAGTTGAACAAACATGCAATGCCCCTTTGGAATCATCACTCACACAAACTTTCGCTTGAATTGGCCCAGTGGCTTTGGAAGAGAAGACCAAAAAATGGTGTTGACGCACGGCGGACGACGGACAGAGAGGGATGAAATTAGCTCAGCTTGACTTTGTCAAGATGAGCTAATAAGAGAGGTTAGACGGACAAACAATATACCCTATATGCAGAAAGATATAGGGAAAGACAGAGGTAAAACAATATGCCCCCTGACTATTCGTTGTGGGCATAACAAGTACCTACGCCAATTGTAACCAGACCGTCCAAGGCAGCCACTTGAAATTCTGAGAATGTGTTCTATCCCCGCTCGACAGTTTAGTATCTTTCTTGAGTCCTGTGACCGGGTGAAAACACCGTGGATGTACCCATAAGAGAAGTCTCAAATCTGCCAAGGGTTAAACGTTTAATAATAATAACAAGATATAAAACTAGAAGGGTGGTTGGTACTGCCGGCAGGTCATAAAAAGTATACACTTCGTTACGTGTACAGTAAATGATTGTGGAGAAAGCTTTTGGAGTAGCGACTCGAAATTTTCAACGTTCGTTCTAGAAGCTCTGCCCAACTTGACCTGTGCCTGAAAAATCCAACAACCGAGCGCATAGCCCGTGGGAGCCTCACGCGCATGTGCATACGCTCTTTTCGAATTGGACTTGAGGAAATGTACAATTCGTGTCTCCTTTCCAGGCATCCGATGGAGCAACTATTCGTGAATGCTGAGTGAAAATGTTTTGGAAATCCGCGGAAAATTCGCTGACATATAGCGTTTTTGAAGAGAGGAGGTAATTTTCTGAATTTGGTCTTTTTCAAGTCGGAGCGAAAGAAGAGGGCGGGAATGGGCACAGTCTCTCGTGGTGCCCCCTCTCTTGGGTAGGTCCACTTAAAAGTTACAATAGAGCGTGGCTTACAGAGGGATGGCTGTAAATCAAAGTAGTTTCTTTAAGAATAGCATCCAGGAATCCCATCCCAACCTTGAAACCTATGAGAATCATCGGAAGTTAAAAGTGAAAAGAAAACGGCGGTGAGTAGGTTTTTGGCGGGAAAAGATTAATGAGAATTTGCATATAAGACATTAAAATAGCACTTCAGACATACGCTCACTGTGTCCAGACCGCTGAAGGCAGCGACTTGCAATTTTCAGAACTTGTTCTACGAAGCCTGGCCGACATTTGGGCACGGAATCGAGTGTTCTGACCGCGTGAAAAACACCACCCCTCGCGTGGAGACCGTGGGAACGGTTCGTTGCCACTTTATTTTCAATGGAATGAAATTTCCATTCATTATTTACCTGTCAACGGCAGAGTTTGGCATTATTTCTGTCTGATGAACTGTTCAACTTTAACTATTTACACCTTCAAAAAGGACCGAAAGATCATTGCATGCTTACCAATATTCAGGTACTGATTTTACGAAAATAACAATTATTTCAACACTACCCACTTGGGAACTCTCAAATCTGCCAAGGATTAAACTTTTAATAATAACACGTAAAACAAAAGTCGTCATACTTTGCTAGCCGCATGCACCCATAGACAAGAGCCAGCACACAATCAATTAGGAATGGAGTAAATTGCGACTTAAACTTAACAAATTGAATGTCAACAGAATTTTAAGATATTACCAAAATCACAATTATTCAGACAGTACCCATATGAGGGTCTCAAATCTGTTAAGGGTTAAACTTTTAATACTCACATATAAAACAAAAGTTTTCATACTATGACTGCTGCATGCAGCTATTGAAAACATTCAGCACTCAATCAATTAGGAATGGAGTAAATTGTCACTTAATGGAACCAAATTCTGAAAAAGCGTGAGTTTTTTGGACAGCATCTATCTTTATGCAAACAGAATGGGCATATGGTTAAACTTTACAACCAAACGTACAACAGAAAATATGCTCGATAGGTAATTGTGAATACGAACATGTGCATCATTTTTCGATATACCATTCGTAAATGGAAGAAAAATGAACTAAAAATGAGCCATTTTTATGAACGAGTTAAGGGTACTCGTATTAAAGGCTCGAAAACGAGTTTAAGGTTAAAATTTTGAATAGGATATATAACAGCCAAATTATTCTTGGATGAATGCTCAAACTTCTCATAGGAAACGTTTTGAAAAAATGTGGCCGTAGAGCTGAGAAATTGCATGTGAAAATTGACCAGTTTTTCCAAAATTGCACTTTGCTCGGAATTTTGAGGTCAAAAGGGAGCAACGCGGGTAATACAGCGTATGTAGTCAGGTGTAGTAAGTCATGCTACAAATATAATGAAAGCTCCAGCCAAATCGTCCTGGGTCTTGTTTGAGAATTGTGGCAAAACGTAACATTGTGACAACATTTTGCACGGTTTGGGCAGAAAAAGAAAAACTTCAGAAATGCCATGATCCAGGTGAGAAACTTCTAATGAAGCTCTACATATGTGCCAAATTTCAGTAGAATAGTAAAGACTCCATCAGACAAAAATCATTGAAATAGAAAATAATGTAAAAACTAGAGAAATAGAATTTACTGCATCCAGTAAATTCAAGCTTGTAAGAAAAGCGTTAATATATCTATTGGGGAAAAAAACTATATAGAAAGAGAATTTATGGAGGGTTATTTTCGGGAGTAACATATTTTTAAACAAATCTGGAATGGATTTTCGTAAAGAGTATTTACAGATATTCATAATGGAATCAGAACAATTCTTCTAAGAAACCAGAAAAGGCATATATGTGTACAGGATTCAAAAGGTTTGTCAAGAGAATGCATTAGGTGTCCAAAAATGTGAATCCCAGCAATACAAAAAAATGCACTCAGTTATCTCTGGGCGACCTCAGTGACCTTGTCCATATTGTGAACCTCTATGGAGTGTTGATTCATTTGGTGTTGGTCCCCATGTCTATGTGTCATACCATCTTTGAGATATGAGCGTGACCCACTTTCAAAAATTTTAGCCACGCACACTTTTTTACGTCAAAATGCATGTGTGTATGTCAGGAATGCTTAAGGGGGTCAACAAATGTGATTTCTAGAAATTATGAAAGATGCATTTAATGACCCCTAGGTGAACTCCGTGACCTTGACCCATATTTTGAATCTCCATCGAGTGTCGACTCATTTGGTGTTGGTCCCAGGTCCATACGTCATACCATGCTTGAGATATGAGCCTGACCCACTTTCAAAATTTTGGCAATGCCCACTTTTTTGTCAAAATGCATGTGTGTACGTCAAGAATGCTTTAGGGGGTCAAAAATGTGATTTCCAGCAATTATGAAAAATGCACTCAATGACCCCTGGGTGACCTCCGTGACCTTGACCCATATTTTGAATCTCCATTGAGTGTCGACTCATTTGGTGTTGGTCCCAGGTCCATATGTCATACCATGCTTGAGATATGAGCGTGACCCACTTTTAAAGATTTTGGCGATGCCCACTTTTATACATCAAAATGCATGTGTGTATGCCAGGAATGCTTTAGGGGTCAAAAAATGTGATTTCCAGCAATTCTGAAAAAATGCACTCAATGACCCCAGGTGACCTCCGCGACCTTGACCCATATTTTTGAACCTCCATCGAGTGTCAACTCATTTAGTGTTTGCTCCAGATCCATGCGTCACACCATGCTTGAGATATGAGCGTGACCCACTTTCAAAACTTTTTGGCCACGCCCACTTTTTTCATGAAAAAATGCACGTCTGAATATTGGGGAAGCATTTGGAGGTCAAAAAATGTGATTTCCAGCAATTAGGAAAAATGCACTCATTTACCCCTGGGTGACCTCGGTGACCTTGACCCATATTTTGAATCTCCATCGAGAGTCGACTCATTTGGTGTTGGTCCCAGGTCCATACGTCATACCACGTTTGAGATATGAGCATGACCCACTTCCAAAAAATTTGGCCACGCCCACTTTTTTCGTGAAAAAATGCACGCCTGAATTTTGGGGAAGCATTTGGAGGTCAAAAAATGTAATTTCCAGCAATTATGAAAAATGCACTCATTGACCCCTGGGTGACCTCGGTGACCTTGACCCAAATTTTGAATCTCCATCGAGTGTCGACTCATTTGGTGTTGGTCCCAGGTCCATACGTCATACCATGCTTGAGATATGAGCATGACCCACTTTAAAAAAAATTGGCCACGCCCACTTTTTTATGTCAAAATGCAAGTGTGTATGTCAGGAATGCTTTAGGGGGCCAAAAAATGTGATTTCCAGCAATTATGAAAAATGCGCTCATTGACCCCTGGGTGACCTCGGTGACCTTGACCCAAATTTTGAATCTCCATCGAGTGTCGACTCATTTGGTGTTGGTCCCAGGTCCATACATCATACTATGCTTGAGATATGAGCGTGACCAACTTTAAAAAAATTTGGCCACGCCCACTTTTTTTACGTCAAAATGCATGTGTGTATGCCAGGAATGCTTTAGGGGATCAAAAAATGTGATTTCCAGCAGTTATGAAAAATGCTCTTAATGACCCCTAGGTGACCTCCGTGACCTTGACCCATATTTTGAATCTCCATCGAGTGTCGACTCATTTGGTGTTGGTCCCAGGTCCATACGTCATACCATGCTTGAGATATGAGCTTGACCCACTTTCAAAAATTTTGGCCACGCCCACTTTTTTTTTACGTCAAAATGCAAGTGTGTATGCCAGGAATGCTTTAGGGGGTCAAAAAACGTGATTTCCAGCAATTATGAAAAATGCACTTAATGACCCCTAGGTGACCTCCATGACCTTGACCCATATTTTGAATCTCCATCGAGTGTCGACTCATTTGGTGTTGGTCCCAGGTCCATATGTCATACCACGCCTCAGATATGGGCGTGACCCACTTTCAAAACACCCCTACAGACACTCCTGACACCCCAGGAATCTGAAAAACATAGATGGCCGAGAACTTGTGGCTGTCTATCAGCATGCCAAAAATCAACGAGATAGGGCAATTCGTTTTCGAGTTATCTTGCGGACAAAAAAGTGATGAGAAGACAGAAGACAGAAGAAGAAGAAGAAGAAGAAGAAGAAGAAGAAGAAGAAGAAGAAGAAGAAGAAAAGAAGAAGAAGAAGAAGAAGAAGAAGAAAAAAAAAAGAAAAAAAAGAAAAAGAAACCGTGCAAAAACAATAGTCTGTGTGTTTCACACAGACTAATAAGCGTTCATATTATTTCCTGTAACAGTAGAAATGTAATTGATCGCACGCGTATTTTCACAGTAGTTTGAATTTTCTACCGACAAAGTTACCCCACTGAATTATTGCCTTTACAAACAGCCGTATTTAACATGGTGTCTGCAAAACATACAACATTTTGAAATACGCCTGTTTGATAAAAGCATAATAATAACTAGAGAAACAGAATTTACTGCAACCAGTAAATTCAAGTCTGTGTGAAAAGGGTTAAAGTATCAGGAATAAACTGTACAGAAAGAGAATTTATGGAGGCTTATCTTCTGGTGTAAAATATTTTTTTAACAAATCAGAAATGGGTTTTTCGTTAACAGTATTTACAGATATTCATACAGGAATCAGAACAATTTTTATAAGAAACCAGAAAAGGCATATATGTGACCAGCATTTAAAGGGTTCGATACACGAATCAGAAATGGACAATTTTGGCTCTGCCCACTAATTTGAGTGATGAAATACATTCATAAACTTTAGAAATACATTAAGGTGTAAATGCATTTCCCAGTCTTTCTGAATAATATGCACTTGATGACCTCATTCAGGTGGAATCTCCAGCAACGTTTAACTCAGTCGGTGTAGTCCCATGTCCACATCTACATTGAAGAATGAGCGCAACCCACTTAGAAATAATGGCTCCACCAACTTCAGATCTGTCATCTGACATTCAGATCGAACGGGTGAAAAAACATAGATAAGTGCAAACTGGTTATTGTTAACCAGCATGCCAAAATGCATAGAGATAGGACGGTCCGTATTTGAGTTGTCGCGCTGACAAAGGGTGCATAGACTCTATGTCGGAGATATTGTCATAAAAACCTTAAAAAAACCCAAGAGCTCATTTGAAAGCCTGCTCTTAAAAGCATCTAGTGACCTAAACAAGGCATACATAAAACTAGAACTTCTCTAATAAATCAATTTTAAACAGTCATAGCACTAACACAGTTAACAGCACATTCAACTATGTCAGTATTGCATCTTTTACCGGCATCCTGACAGTATTGTGATAGGTTTCAATAACAAATCTAGAGCGTAGTTTTACAATTACATGTACACTGGAATTCTTCATTATCAAGTTGTTTGTTTTTATATTAACTTGGTTTGGGAATTAATTCTGTACAATGAGATTAAATAAATAGATCATGTTATTGTATTTGTCAGTCACAGCTTTCTCCCCACTGTTTTTTGTGAAATTCTTTCATGGAGAAAATATTCATACAGGAATCAGAACAATTTTTCTAAGAAATCCGAAAACTCATATATGCACACCATTTATAGGGTTCGATCAAGGAATCAGAAATGGACTTTACTGCCGCTACCATTTATTTGAATGATGAGATATATGTATAATCTTCAGAACTGCATTAATTGGTATAAAATGAAATTCCTCGGTTCGAATCCCACCTGCGGCAACCGCGTTGTGTCCTTGGGCAAGACACTTCACCCCCATTGCCCACGTAGGGGCACGGTGACGCTGTGTACTAAGGCGTACTGTACGTCGATGGTGCACCTATCTTCAACCAATGCTAACCCTGCTTGTGTGGAGTTGGTATGTTGGGGAGCTGACTGTTGCTCGCCATTGCTCGGTGGTTCTCTCTGGGTACTCCGGCTTCCTCCACCCGTAAAACTGCCACGGTCATGGTTAGCCATTGTGCAGAAATATGTGACCTTAACACACCAATAAAAATAAAAAAAACACCTTTCCCAACGAATCGGCCGCATCCGCCCGCGTAATATGCAAATTGAGAAGTTGAAAAAATATTAGTTCCAACGAGGGGTCCCATGATATGGTTTTGTTGAAATTGTTTGGAAAGTTTGAAAAAAATGATATTTGAAATAATAAATTTTGCTATCGTCTCCGTTGGGTAAAGGGTTAAATGGGGGCGCAATGGCTGAGTTGGAAGAGGTGCAGGCTGCCAGTCGAGCGGTCCTCACCCTGTCCTTGGGCAAGACACTTCACCCCATTGCCTACGTGGGTGCATGGTGGCGATGTGTACTAAAGCGTACTGCACATCGATGGTGCACCTGTCTTCAACCAATGCTAACCCTGCTTGTGTGGAGTTAGTATGTGGGGAATCTGATAGTTGCTCGCTGTTGCCCGGAGGTCCTCCTCTCCAGGTACTCTGGCTTCCTCCGCCCGTAAAACTATCCTGGTCATGGTAAACCACTGTGCAGAAATATGTGAAATTAAACACCAATAAATAAATAATCCTTTAAAAAATGAGCTCATTCCAATGAAGGGTCATAAGCTATGTTTTTCAAGCAAAAATGAAAAAGTAATTAAAACTGAATAGACATTTCTGTGTATAAAGCTGACCGGTTTTGCCGTTATGTTGGTTCAAGGTTTAAGAATCCATTAGTTTGGAAAGCACACTGAAAAGGTGTCCCATTCCACATAGAATTAAATGTTTCAGAAAAGAGAGCGAAAAACATTCTGTAGCCATGAGTTATATTAAAGATATTTTTTTACTCACATCGAAGTATTAAGAGGGTTAAAATCTGACCATTCAAATATTCCATTTTATTACTTTGTAACTGTGATAGGTGTTTCGAGAAAGCCACACACCACTCCATCCCAAAACCTCTCAATCCTGAGTTATGATTGAGAATAAATAGATTTTTTTTTAAAAAATGCTTTGAAAAGTGAAGGTTTCTCTCTCTCTTCAATGATTGAGACTGAAGTTTTGTAACATGATACAACATAAATATACAGTGCTGTTCAATGTAAGAAAGAATTCTATCTCAGCTTTCTCTCTGGAGATTTCTGTTTTAGATAATGGTTACTGCTTCAGCTAACTCATTTCCCAGTAAATGTTGTAAACATATTTTCAACATCTAGAGCCCGAAGGCCCCACATGCCTCCAAATCATAGATGACCAAATACCAATGACAGGCAGTCTATCAGTATACCAAAAACATTGAAATAGGATTGATTGTATTTGGGTTATCATGTTGACAAACAGTGCATAGAAACCATTCTATGAATGTTATTAATTTATTGGGGTTTAACGACACTTCAACAGCTAGGCCCACCTCGTGTCGTACAGTTTTTATGGATGGAGGAAACCAGAGAACACAGAGAACAACCAAACAACAACAACAACCAACTGTCTGGATCCCCAACATGCTAACTCCACACAAGCAGGGTTAGTGCAAGTGTATCATTGGCATGCAGTATGTTTTAGTACACAACATCACTAAGCCATTATGTGGGCAATGGGGGTGAAGTGTTTTTGCCCAAAGACACAAGGCAGTTGCCGCAGATAGGATTCGAACTGAGAACCTCTCGGCTTGCATCCTGCACCTCTAACTGCTTAGCCACCGTGCCCCTGTATGAATGTAATGGGAATACTTTAGAGGCTTATTTTGGGGATGAAATAGTTTTAAAGAAATAAGAAATAGGTTTTCAATGACAGTATTTATAGATATTCATTCAAAAATCAGTTAATTTATTCCAAGAAACCAGATAAGGTATATATCTTCACAGTATTCAAAGGGACCAATCAAGGGAATGCACAAGGAGGTTCAAAAATATGATTTCCAGCAATTCTGGTAATAGCCCTCGTGACTCCTGTTCGACCTTGGCCCAAATTTTGAATCTCCATCTAAGTGTCGAATCGTTGGTATTGGTCCCAGGTCCATACATCATACCATGCTTGAAATATGAGCATGACCCGCTTTCACAAATTTTGGCCACACCAACTTTTTATGTAAAAATGGATGTATGGACTTCAGAAAAGCTTTAGAGAGTCAAAAAATGTGATTTCCAGCAATTCTGAAAAAATGCACTCAATGACCACAAGTGACCTCCATAACCTTGACCCACATTTTTGAACCTCCATAAAGTGTCAACTTATTTAGTGTTGGCTCGAGGTCCATGCATCACACCATCCTTGAGATATGAGCGTGACCCACTTTCAAAAATTTTGGCCACGCCCACTTTTTCATGAAAAAATGCACATCTGAATTTTGGGGAAGCATTTGGAGGTCAAAAAATGTGATTTCCAGCAATTATGAAAAATGCACTCATTGACCCCTGAGTGACCTCGGTGACCTTGACCCATATTTTGAACCTCCATCGAGTGTCGACTCATTTAGTGTTGGTCCCAGGTCCATACGTCATACCATGCTTGAGATATGAGCGTGACCCACTTTCAAAAATTTTGGCCACGCCCACTTTTTTTACGTCAAAATGCATGTGTGTATGTCAGGAATGCTTTAGGGTGTCAAAAAATGTGATTTCTAGCAATTATAAAGAATGCACTTAATGAACCCTAGGTGACCTTCATGACCTTGACCGATATTCTGAATCTCCATCGAGTGTCGACTCATTTGGTGTTGATCCCAGGTCCATACGTCATACCATGCTAGAGATATGAGCGTGACCCACATTCAAAAATTTTGGCCACGCCCACTTTTTTCATGAAAAAATGCACATCTGAATTTTGGGGAAGCATTTGGAGGTAAAAAATGTGATTTCCAGCAATTATGAAAAATGCACTCATTGACCCCTGAGTGACCTCGGTGACCTTGACCCATATTTTGAATCTCCATCGCGTGTCGACTCATTTGGTGTTGGTCCCAGGTCCATACGTCATACCATGCTTGAGATATGAGCATGACCCACTTTCAAAAATTTTGGCCACGCCCACTTTTTTTACGTCAAAATGTATGTGTGTATGTCAGGAATGCTTTAGATGTCAAAAAATGTGATTTCTAGCAATTATAAAAAATGCACTTAATGACCCCTAGGTGATCTCCATGACCTTGATCCATATTCTGAATCTCCATCGAGTTTCGACTCATTTGGTGTTGATCCCAGGTCCATACGTCATACCATGCTTGAGATATGAGCGTGACCCACTTTCAAAAATTTTGGCCACGCCCATTTTTTTTACTTCAAAATACATGTGTGTACGTCAGGAATGCTTTAGGGGGTCAAAAAATGTGATTTCTAGCAATTATGAAAAATGCACTTAATGACCCGAAGTGACCTCCGTGACCTTGACCCATATTTTGAATCTCCATCGAGTGTCGACTCATTTGGTGTTGGTCCCAGGTCCATACGTCATACCATGCTTGAGATATGAGCGTGACCCACTTTCAAAAATTTTGGCCACGCCCACTTTTTTACGTCAAAATGCATGTCCTTATGTCAGGAATGCTTTAGGGGGTCAAAAAATGTGATTTCTAGCAATTATGAAAAATGCACTTAATGACCCCTAGGTGACCTCCGTGACCTTGACCCATATTTTGAATCTCCATCGAGTGTCGACTCATTTGGTGTTGGTCCCGGGTCCATACGTCATACCATGCTTGAGATATGAGCGTGACCCACTTTCAAAAATTTTGGCCACGCCCACTTTTTTACGTCAAAATACATGTGTGTACGTCAGGAATACTTTAGGGGGTCAAAAAATGTGATTTCCAGCAATTCTGAAAAATGCACTCAATGACCCCTAGATGACCTCCATGACCTTGACCCATATTTTGAACCTCCATCGAATGTCGACTCATTTGGTGTTGGTCCCAGGTCTGTAGGTCATACCACGCCTGAGATATGGGCGTGACTCATTTTCAAAACACCCCTACAGACACCCCTGATACTCCAGGAATCTGAAAAACATAGGTGGCCGAGATCTTGTGGCTGTCTATCAGCATGCCAAAAATCAACGAGATAGGGCAATTCGTTTTCGAGTTATCTTGCAGACAAAAAAGTGATGAGAAGACAGAAGACAGGAGAAGAAGAAGAAGAAGAAGAAGAAGAAGAAGAAGAAGAAGAAGAAGAAGAAGAAGAAAAAAAAGAAGAAGAAGAAGAAGAAGAAAAAAAAGAAAAAAAAAAAAAAAAAAAAAGAAAAAGAAACCGTGCAAAAACAAAAGTCCGTGTGTTTCACACAGACTAACTAGAGAAACGGAATTTACTGCACCCAGTAAATTCAAGTCTGTGTGAAAAGGATTAAAGTATCAGGAATAAACTATACGGAAAGAGAATTTATGGAGGGTTATTTTCAGGAGTAAAATATTTTTAAACAAATCAGAAATGGGTTTTCATTAACAGTATTTACAGATATTCATACTGGAAGCAGAACAATTATTTATAAGAAACCAGAAAAGGCATATATTTGACCAGCATTCAAAGGGTTCGATACTCGAATCAGAAATTGACATTTTTGGCTCTGCCCACTAATTTGAGTGATGAAATACGTTCATAAACTTTAGAAATGCATTAAGGTGTAATAAAATTCATTTCCCAGTATTTCTGCATAATACGCACTTGATGATTTTGGTGACCTCTTTCAGGCAGACCCCTAGGAGACCTCCTTGACCTTGACCCATATTTTGAATTTCCATCAAGTGTCGACTCATTTGGTGTTAGTTCCAGGTCCATTCATCATAGCACGATTGAGATATGAGTATGACCCACTTTCAAAAATGTTGGCTACGCCCACGTTTTTAACATAAAATGCATGTATGGACCTCAGGAATGCTTTGGGGGGTCAAACAATGTGATTTCCAGCAATTATGAAAAAGGCACTTAATGACCCCTAGGTGACCTCCTTGACCCTGACCCATATTTTGAATCTCCATCAAGTGTCGACTCATTTGGTGTTGGTCCCAGGTCCGTAGGTCATACCACGCTTGAGATTTGGGGGTGACCCACATTCCGAAATTTTGGCCTCGCCCACATTTTTACGTCAAAATGCATGTGTGTACGTCAGGAATACTTTAGGGGATCAAAAAATGTGATTTCCAGCAATTCTGAAAAATGCACTCAATGACCCCAAGGTGTCATCTGTGAGTTTGACCCATATTTTGAGTCTCCCTCAAGTGTCGACTTATTTGATGTTGGTCCCAGGTCCATACGTCATACCATGCCTGAGATATGGGTGTGACCCACTTTAAAAAATTTGGCCACGCCCACTTTTTTACATCAAAATGCATGTGTGTATGTCAGGTATACCTTAGGGGACCGAAAAATGTGATTTCCAGCAATTCTGAAAAATGCACTCAATGACCCCTAGTTGACCTCCATGACCTTGACCCATATTTTGAACCTCCATCGAGTATCGACTCATTTGGTGTTGGTACCAGGTCTGTAGGTCATACCATGCCTGAGATATGGGTGTGACCCACTTTCAAAAATTTTGGCCACGCCCACTTTTTTTACGTAAAAATGCATGTGTGTACGTCAGGAATACTTTAGGGGGTCAAAAAATGTGATTTCCAGCAATTCTGAAAAATGCTCTCAATGACCACTAGGTGACCTCCGTGACCGTGACCCATATTTTGAATCTCCATCATGTGTCAACTCATTTGGTGTTGGTCCCAGGTCCATACGTCACACCACGCCTGAGGTATAAGCGTGACCGACTTTCAAAAAATTTTTGGTCACGCCCACTTTTTTATGTCAAAATGCATGTGTGTATGTCAGGAATACTTTAGGGGGTCAAAAAATGTGATTTCCAGCAATTCTGAAAAATGCACTCAATGACCCCTAGGTGAACTCTGTGACCTTGACCCATATTTTGAATCTCCATCAAGTGTCGACTCATTTGGTGTTGGTCCCAGGTCCATACGTCATTTCACGCCTGAGATATGGGCGTGATCCACTTTCAAAAATTTTGGGCACACCCATTTTTTTTACGTCAAAGTGCATGATGTGTGTACGTCAGAAATAGTTTAGGGGGTCAAAAAATGTGATTTCCAGCAATTCTGAAATATGCACTCAATGACCCCTAGTTGACCACCGTGACCTTGACCCAAATTTTGAACCTCCATCGGGTGTCGACTCATTTGGTGTTGGTCTCAGGTCCGTAGGTCATACCACGCTTGAGATATGGGCGTGACCCACTTTCAAAAAATTTGGCCACGCCCAACTTTTTTACGTCAAAATGCATGTGAGTACGTCCTGAATACTTTAGGGGGTCAAAAAATGTGATTTCCAGCAATTCTGAAAAATGCACTCAATGACCCCAGATGACCTCCGTGACCTTGACCCATATTTTCAACCTCCATCGAGTGTCGACTCATTTGGTGTTGGTCCCAGGTCCGTAGGTCATACCATGCCTGAGATATGGGCGTGACCTACTTTCGAAACACCCCCACGGAGAACCCTAATGCCCCAGGAATCTGAAAAATATTCAGTGCCGAGAACTTGTGGCTGTCTATCAGTATGCCAAAAATCAACGAGATAGGGCAATTCGTTTTCGAGTTATCTTGCGGACAAAAACGTGATGAGAAGACAGAAGACAGGAGAAGAAGAAGAAGAAGAAGAAGAAGAAGAAGAAGAAGAAGAAGAAGAAGAAGAAGAAGAAGAAGAACAAGAAGAAGAAGAAGAAGAAGAAGAAGAAGAAGAAGAAGAAGAAGAAGAAAAAGAAGAAGAAGCAGAAGAAAAAGAAGAAGAAGAAGAAAAAAAAAGAAGAAAAAAAAGAAAAAGAAAAGGAAACCGTGCAAAAACAATAGTCTGTGTGTTTCACACAGACTAACTAGAGAAACAGAATTTACTGCATCCAGTAAATTCAAGTCTGTGTGAAAAGGGTTAAAGTATCAGGAATAAACTCTACAGAAAGAGAATTTATGGAGGCTTATTTTCTGGAGTAAAATATTTTTTAACAAATCAGAAATGGGTTTTCGTTAACAGTATTTACAGATATTCATACAGGAATCAGAACACTTTTTATAAGAAACCAGAAAGGGCAAAAATGTGACCAGCATTCAAAGGGTTCGATACACGAATCAGAAATGAAAACTTTTGGCTCTGCCCACTAATTTGAGCGATGAAATACATTCATAAACTTTAGAAATACATTTAGGTGTAAAGGCATTTCCCAGTCATTCTTAATAATATGCACTTGATGACCCCATTCAGGTGGACCATATATTGAATCTCCAGCAATTTTTAACTCAGTCGGTGTAGTTCCATGTCTACATCTACAGTGAAGAATGAGCGCAACCCACTTTGAAATAATGGCTCCACCAACTTCAGATCTGTCATTCAGATCGAACGGGTGCAAAAAACATAGATGAGTGCAAACTGGGTATTGTTAACCAGCATGCCAAAATGCATAGAGATAGGACGATCCGTATTTGAGTTGTCGCGCTGACAAAAGGTGCATAGACTCTATATCGGAGATATTGTCATAAAAACCTTAAAAACCCTAAGAGCTCATTTGAAGGCCTACTCTTAAAAGGGCATTTAGTGACCTAAACAATGCATACATAAAACTAGTACTTCTCTAATAAATTAATTTTAAACAGTCATAGCACTAACACAGTTAACAGTACAGTCAACTATGTCAGTATTGCATCTTTTACCGGCATCCTGACAGTTTTGTGATAGGTTTCAATAACAAATCTTCAGTGTAGTTTTACAATTACATGTACACTAGAATTCTTCATGATCAAGTTGTTTGTTTTTATATTAACTTGGTTTGGGAATTAATTCTGCACAATGAGATTAAATAAACAGATCGTGTTATTGTATGTGACAGTCACAGCTTACTCACTGACTGCTTTTTGTGAAATTCATTCATGGAGAAAATATTCATACAGGAATCAGAACAATTTTTCTAAGAAACCCGAAAAGGCATAAATGTGCACACCATTTATAGGGTTCGATCAAGGAATCAGAAATTGACATTACTGCCGCTGCCATTTGAATGATGAGATACACATATAATCTTCAGAATTGCATTAATTGGTATAAAGTGACTTACCTAATAGGTCGCAAAAAATATGCATTTAATGACATCTCTTGACCGCATAGAGGTGAACCACATTTTGAACCTCCAGCAAGTTTCAACTCATTTGGTGTAGGTAGTATTTCTATAGGTCACACCAAGCCTGAAGTATGAGCAAAAACTACTTTATAACTAAAGAAACCCCGGCTATGGTGTGTGGCACATCCTCCCATGGTCCTTTATAATTGTGTGAAGTTTGATGACTGTGGCCCTAACAGTCTTCGAGTTATTGGCTCGGGCACACACACACACATGGACACACACACGGACGGAGACAAGCACACTTCAATCACTATATGCCACCCGACTTTAGTCGGGAGTGGGGGGGGGGGGCATAAAAGGAAATCTTTGAGTCCCAGAGTGGGTCTGACTGAACCCAAAAATATTTGTTCTCATAGCACAGTGATAACAAAGGCACCCAAATACACTCATTCCAGTCACAAGGTGATAACAAAGGTACACCAAGAAGTTTTGTGAAGATCGGTTCATAAATACAGACTCTAGCCCGAGCCGTATTAACATATGCGCTTACTGTGTACAAGTAACACTGAACAAATCAAAGTTCATCTAATTTGCATAATTTCCGCACGAGAGAAAAACCCGTATTAAATGTGATGTATTCCATGTTACTAAACATTCCTACAAAAATTTATTCAAATCAGAACTTTCATACAGAAGTGCTGTACAAAAAACTGATTGCACTAACTTTGGTACAAAATGGCTGCTGGCGGCTATATTGAATTTTGGACCGCATCCCAAAACACTCGTTCTCATACCACGGTGATAACAAAAGGTACCCAAGAAGTTTCGTAAAGATCGGTTCATAAATACAGCCTCCAGCCTGTGCCGTATAGAAGTTGTGTACAAAAAAAAAAAACTGATTGGACCTAATTTCGGTACAAAATGGCCACTGACAGCCATCTTGCATTTTGGACCGCACCCAGAAACACTCATTCTCGTCCCAAGGTGATATCAAAGGTACCCAAGAAGTTTTGTGAAGATCGGTTCATAAATACAGCCTCTAGCCCGAGTCGTGTTGACAAGTGCACTAATTTGCATAATTTCTGCTCAAGAAAAACAAACCTATACAATATGTGATGTATCCCGTGGTACTAAAGATTCATACAAAAATTCATTCAAATCAGAACTTTCATACATAAGTTCTGTACAAAAAATTGATGCACTAACTAAAGTACAAAATGGCTGCTGGTGGCCATCTTGAATTTCGGACTGCACCCAAAACCACTCGTTCTCGTCCCATGGTGATAACAAAGGTACCCAAGAAGTTTCATAAAGATCATTTCGTAAATACAGCCTCTAGCCCGAGCCGTATTGGCATTTGCAGTTACAGTGCTGAAAGTAACATTAAAAAGATCAAAATTAGTCTAATTGGTATAATTTATGTACGGGGAAAAAGAACAGTATTATATGTGATGTATCCCACGGTACTAAACATTCACACAAAAAATTATTCAAATCAGCGCTTTCATATGGAAGTTCGGCGCAAAAATCTGATTGTACCTAATTTTGTACAAAATGGCTGCCAGCGGCCATCAGGATTTCAGAACGGACCCCAAAACACTCGTTCTCATCCCACAGTGATAAGAAAGGTACCCAAGAAGTTTCATAAGGATCGGTTCATAAATACGGCCTCTTGCCTGAGCCGTATTGGTATTTGCACTTACAGTGCTGAAAATAACACTAATTAAATCAAAAGTTAGTCTAATTTGCATAATTTACACACGAGAAAAAAAACGTGTTATATGTGATGTATTCCATGGTAATAAACATTCATACAAAAAATTATTCAAATCAGAGCTTTCATATGGAAGTTCTGCGCCAAAAAAAAATCTGATTGCACCTAATTTTGTACAGAATGGCTGCCGTTGGCCATCTTGAATTTCGGACCGGGCCCCAAAACACTTGTTCTCGTTTCACAGTGACAACAAAGGTATCCAAGAAGTTTTGTTTCATAAATACGGCCTCTAGCCCGAGCCATGTGTACGGCACGACAGACGGACAGACAGACGACGGGCCGTGACAATACCTCGAATCTGGCTTCGCCAAAGTTGAGTTAAAAATGGACTAAGTTTAACAACCAGTAGTTTTGTAAAATATTGAAGCAAGTCAAAATTCTGACAATACGCACACATCTGGAAAATGTAGAAACATCCTGTGAAATAAAAAAGTAATACCTTGAAAATTACATGAGGCCTCACGGGGCCTGAAGCGCTCATCTTGAACAGGACACAATTTAAACAGAGTCCAAGAATGAGCACATTAAACAAGCCATCTCCATAGGCTACACTCTCAATTCTTGAGTCCCTCAGGAGTGACAAAAATAATACAGGCATCATGCCTTTTCTTCAGTTGATCATAAAGTAAAATGTTGAGCTCCCCAATGAAGCCCCTTGATACAACCTTTGTGGATTAATCTTAGTTACACACCTCTAGAGGGTACTGAATACAAAATTTTTAATTCTTCAGCAAAATGGCCAATTCTGGCTCCATAGGGAGCCCAAATACTAACACAAGCTCTCAATTTGAACACAGTTGAATCTGACATCCCTAGAGATGTTGTGTACCAAATATGAAAGCATTCTTACTGTTGGATCTGAAGAAGAGAAATTTTAAAGAAATTTCTTCATATTGCGTCAAGTTAAAATTTGGGCTACCATAGCGAGCCCAAATATTACCTTATGGATCCGATTTGAACAAACTTGAAGCTGACCCTCCCCCCCCCCCCCCCCCTTCCCCTAGAGAAGTTGTATACCAAATATGAAAGCATTCTGACTAGTGGATCCGAAGAAGAAGGTTTTTGAAGAAATCCCCTCATATTGTACTAAGTTAAATTTCAGGTTCCCATATGGAACCCAAATATTAACCCAGGCACTCGAATTGAACAAACTGGAATCTGCCCCCTCTCTAGAGATGTTGTATACCAAATATGAAAGCATTCCGACTGATGGATCTGAAGAAGAAGATTTTGAAAGAAATTTCCACATATTGCACTAAGTAAAAAAATTGGGCTACAATAGCGAGCCCAAATATATACCTAGGGATCTGATTTGAACAAACTTGAATCTGATCCCCATGTTGCATACCAAATATGAAAGCATTCTGACTGGTGGCTCTGAAGAAGAAATTACCCACCCCCCACCCCCACCCCCCCACCCCCCCCCTCCCCACATATTGAACAAAGTTAAAATTTGTGCTTCTGTAGGAAGCCCAAATATCAACCTAGGGACTTGGTTTGAACAATCTTGAATCTGACCCTCGTAACAATGATGCATACCAAATATCAAGAGAAAGAGATTCTGACTGGTGGTTCTGAAGAAGAAGATTTTTAAAGAATATTTTCCATTTCACCCTATGTTAAAAATTCGGGCTCCTATAGAGAGCCCAAATATGAACCAATGAGCTTTTTTATTTCAACAAACTTGCATCTGACCCCCCTATGAATGCGGTATACCAAATATCAAAAGATTCTGATGATTGGTTCTGGAGAAAAAATTTTTTTTAAATTTTTGCAAATATGCTGACTCGGCACTTTTTTCGATGCCCATTACAGAACACCCTAACATAACCGATGGCAATTTTTAACCATTCAATTCTACTGGTCCTAAGGATACTTCATACCAAACAACATCTCTCTGTTCCGTGTGGTTTGGGAAATATGGACGTTTGAAAATATTTCTAATTTTAGCTCCCAGGGTTCCCATGGGATGCGGGAATTTTTTTTTTTTGCATGGGTCAAGTACTTATGACCCAATAATACCACATACGAAATTTGGTTCATACCGGACCATCGGTTAAGAAAATAGAAATTTTGGGCGGGTCAAAAATCTTATCCCTCCCATTACAAAGCCAAATATTGCTTCACGAACTTCGTTTGAAAAAAGTTGATTCTACTCCCCAAAGGAAGTTCCATAGCAAATGTCAAGTCATTGTACACACTGGTTCTTGAGAAAAAGATTTTAAAACATTTTTGGAGCATTTTTCCCACTCCCTTCCTATGGGACTGGGCATGTTGAGTTGAACAAACATGCAATGCCCCTTTGGAATCATCACTCACACAAACTTTCGCTTGAATTGGCCCAGTGGCTTTGGAAGAGAAGACCAAAAAATGGTGTTGACGCACGGCGGACGACGGACAGAGAGGGATGAAATTAGCTCAGCTTGACTTTGTCAAGATGAGCTAATAAGAGAGGTTAGACGGACAAACAATATACCCTATATGCAGAAAGATATAGGGAAAGACAGAGGTAAAACAATATGCCCCCTGACTATTCGTTGTGGGCATAACAAGTACATACGCCAATTGTAACCAGACCGTCCAAGGCAGCCACTTGAAATTCTGAGAATGTGTTCTATCCCCGCTCGACAGTTTAGTATCTTTCTTGAGTCCTGTGACCGGGTGAAAACACCGTGGATGTACCCATAAGAGAAGTCTCAAATCTGCCAAGGGTTAAACGTTTAATAATAATAACAAGATATAAAACTAGAAGGGTGGTTGGTACTGCCGGCAGGTCATAAAAAGTATACACTTCGTTACGTGTACAGTAAATGATTGTGGAGAAAGCTTTTGGAGTAGCGACTCGAAATTTTCAACGTTCGTTCTAGAAGCTCTGCCCAACTTGACCTGTGCCTGAAAAATCCAACAACCGAGCGCATAGCCCGTGGGAGCCTCACGCGCATGTGCATACGCTCTTTTCGAATTGGACTTGAGGAAATGTACAATTCGTGTCTCCTTTCCAGGCATCCGATGGAGCAACTATTCGTGAATGCTGAGTGAAAATGTTTTGGAAATCCGCGGAAAATTCGCTGACATATAGCGTTTTTGAAGAGAGGAGGTAATTTTCTGAATTTGGTCTTTTTCAAGTCGGAGCGAAAGAAGAGGGCGGGAATGGGCACAGTCTCTCGTGGTGCCCCCTCTCTTGGGTAGGTCCACTTAAAAGTTACAATAGAGCGTGGCTTACAGAGGGATGGCTGTAAATCAAAGTAGTTTCTTTAAGAATAGCATCCAGGAATCCCATCCCAACCTTGAAACCTATGAGAATCATCGGAAGTTAAAAGTGAAAAGAAAACGGCGGTGAGTAGGTTTTTGGCGGGAAAAGATTAATGAGAATTTGCATATAAGACATTAAAATAGCACTTCAGACATACGCTCACTGTGTCCAGACCGCTGAAGGCAGCGACTTGCAATTTTCAGAACTTGTTCTACGAAGCCTGGCCGACATTTGGGCACGGAATCGAGTGTTCTGACCGCGTGAAAAACACCACCCCTCGCGTGGAGACCGTGGGAACGGTTCGTTGCCACTTTATTTTCAATGGAATGAAATTTCCATTCATTATTTACCTGTCAACGGCAGAGTTTGGCATTATTTCTGTCTGATGAACTGTTCAACTTTAACTATTTACACCTTCAAAAAGGACCGAAAGATCATTGCATGCTTACCAATATTCAGGTACTGATTTTACGAAAATAACAATTATTTCAACACTACCCACTTGGGAACTCTCAAATCTGCCAAGGATTAAACTTTTAATAATAACACGTAAAACAAAAGTCGTCATACTTTGCTAGCCGCATGCACCCATAGACAAGAGCCAGCACACAATCAATTAGGAATGGAGTAAATTGCGACTTAAACTTAACAAATTGAATGTCAACAGAATTTTAAGATATTACCAAAATCACAATTATTCAGACAGTACCCATATGAGGGTCTCAAATCTGTTAAGGGTTAAACTTTTAATACTCACATATAAAACAAAAGTTTTCATACTATGACTGCTGCATGCAGCTATTGAAAACATTCAGCACTCAATCAATTAGGAATGGAGTAAATTGTCACTTAATGGAACCAAATTCTGAAAAAGCGTGAGTTTTTTGGACAGCATCTATCTTTATGCAAACAGAATGGGCATATGGTTAAACTTTACAACCAAACGTACAACAGAAAATATGCTCGATAGGTAATTGTGAATACGAACATGTGCATCATTTTTCGATATACCATTCGTAAATGGAAGAAAAATGAACTAAAAATGAGCCATTTTTATGAACGAGTTAAGGGTACTCGTATTAAAGGCTCGAAAACGAGTTTAAGGTTAAAATTTTGAATAGGATATATAACAGCCAAATTATTCTTGGATGAATGCTCAAACTTCTCATAGGAAACGTTTTGAAAAAATGTGGCCGTAGAGCTGAGAAATTGCATGTGAAAATTGACCAGTTTTTCCAAAATTGCACTTTGCTCGGAATTTTGAGGTCAAAAGGGAGCAACGCGGGTAATACAGCGTATGTAGTCAGGTGTAGTAAGTCATGCTACAAATATAATGAAAGCTCCAGCCAAATCGTCCTGGGTCTTGTTTGAGAATTGTGGCAAAACGTAACATTGTGACAACATTTTGCACGGTTTGGGCAGAAAAAGAAAAACTTCAGAAATGCCATGATCCAGGTGAGAAACTTCTAATGAAGCTCTACATATGTGCCAAATTTCAGTAGAATAGTAAAGACTCCATCAGACAAAAATCATTGAAATAGAAAATAATGTAAAAACTAGAGAAATAGAATTTACTGCATCCAGTAAATTCAAGCTTGTAAGAAAAGCGTTAATATATCTATTGGGGAAAAAAACTATATAGAAAGAGAATTTATGGAGGGTTATTTTCGGGAGTAACATATTTTTAAACAAATCTGGAATGGATTTTCGTAAAGAGTATTTACAGATATTCATAATGGAATCAGAACAATTCTTCTAAGAAACCAGAAAAGGCATATATGTGTACAGGATTCAAAAGGTTTGTCAAGAGAATGCATTAGGTGTCCAAAAATGTGAATCCCAGCAATACAAAAAAATGCACTCAGTTATCTCTGGGCGACCTCAGTGACCTTGTCCATATTGTGAACCTCTATGGAGTGTTGATTCATTTGGTGTTGGTCCCCATGTCTATGTGTCATACCATCTTTGAGATATGAGCGTGACCCACTTTCAAAAATTTTAGCCACGCACACTTTTTTACGTCAAAATGCATGTGTGTATGTCAGGAATGCTTAAGGGGGTCAACAAATGTGATTTCTAGAAATTATGAAAGATGCATTTAATGACCCCTAGGTGAACTCCGTGACCTTGACCCATATTTTGAATCTCCATCGAGTGTCGACTCATTTGGTGTTGGTCCCAGGTCCATACGTCATACCATGCTTGAGATATGAGCCTGACCCACTTTCAAAATTTTGGCAATGCCCACTTTTTTGTCAAAATGCATGTGTGTACGTCAAGAATGCTTTAGGGGGTCAAAAATGTGATTTCCAGCAATTATGAAAAATGCACTCAATGACCCCTGGGTGACCTCCGTGACCTTGACCCATATTTTGAATCTCCATTGAGTGTCGACTCATTTGGTGTTGGTCCCAGGTCCATATGTCATACCATGCTTGAGATATGAGCGTGACCCACTTTTAAAGATTTTGGCGATGCCCACTTTTATACATCAAAATGCATGTGTGTATGCCAGGAATGCTTTAGGGGTCAAAAAATGTGATTTCCAGCAATTCTGAAAAAATGCACTCAATGACCCCAGGTGACCTCCGCGACCTTGACCCATATTTTTGAACCTCCATCGAGTGTCAACTCATTTAGTGTTTGCTCCAGATCCATGCGTCACACCATGCTTGAGATATGAGCGTGACCCACTTTCAAAACTTTTTGGCCACGCCCACTTTTTTCATGAAAAAATGCACGTCTGAATATTGGGGAAGCATTTGGAGGTCAAAAAATGTGATTTCCAGCAATTAGGAAAAATGCACTCATTTACCCCTGGGTGACCTCGGTGACCTTGACCCATATTTTGAATCTCCATCGAGAGTCGACTCATTTGGTGTTGGTCCCAGGTCCATACGTCATACCACGTTTGAGATATGAGCATGACCCACTTCCAAAAAATTTGGCCACGCCCACTTTTTTCGTGAAAAAATGCACGTCTGAATTTTGGGGAAGCATTTGGAGGTCAAAAAATGTAATTTCCAGCAATTATGAAAAATGCACTCATTGACCCCTGGGTGACCTCGGTGACCTTGACCCATATTTTGAATCTCCATCGAGAGTTGACTCATTTAGTGTTGGCTCCAGGTCACACCATGCTTGAGATATGAGCGTGACCCACTTTCAAAAATGTTGGCCACGCCCACTTTTTTCATGAAAAAATGCACGTCTGAATTTTGGGGAAGCATTTGGAGGTCAAAATATGTGATTTCCAGCAATTATGAAAAATGCACTCATTGACCCCTGGGTGACCTCGGTGACCTTGACCCAAATTTTGAATCTCCATCGAGTGTCGACTCATTTGGTGTTGGTCCCAGGTCCATACGTCATACCATGCTTGAGATATGAGCATGACCCACTTTAAAAAAAATTGGCCACGCCCACTTTTTTATGTCAAAATGCAAGTGTGTATGTCAGGAATGCTTTAGGGGGCCAAAAAATGTGATTTCCAGCAATTATGAAAAATGCGCTCATTGACCCCTGGGTGACCTCGGTGACCTTGACCCAAATTTTGAATCTCCATCGAGTGTCGACTCATTTGGTGTTGGTCCCAGGTCCATACATCATACTATGCTTGAGATATGAGCGTGACCAACTTTAAAAAAATTTGGCCACGCCCACTTTTTTTACGTCAAAATGCATGTGTGTATGCCAGGAATGCTTTAGGGGATCAAAAAATGTGATTTCCAGCAGTTATGAAAAATGCTCTTAATGACCCCTAGGTGACCTCCGTGACCTTGACCCATATTTTGAATCTCCATCGAGTGTCGACTCATTTGGTGTTGGTCCCAGGTCCATACGTCATACCATGCTTGAGATATGAGCTTGACCCACTTTCAAAAATTTTGGCCACGCCCACTTTTTTTTTACGTCAAAATGCATGTGTGTATGCCAGGAATGCTTTAGGGGGTCAAAAAACGTGATTTCCAGCAATTATGAAAAATGCACTTAATGACCCCTAGGTGACCTCCATGACCTTGACCCATATTTTGAATCTCCATCGAGTGTCGACTCATTTGGTGTTGGTCCCAGGTCCATATGTCATACCACGCCTCAGATATGAGCGTGACCCACTTTCAAAACACCCCTACAGACACTACTGACACCCCAGGAATCTGAAAAACATAGATGGCCGAGAACTTGTGGCTGTCTATCAGCATGCCAAAAATCAACGAGATAGGGCAATTCGTTTTCGAGTTATCTTGCGGACAAAAAAGTGATGAGAAGACAGAAGACAGAAGAAGAAGAAGAAGAAGAAGAAGAAGAAGAAGAAGAAGAAGAAAAGAAGAAGAAGAAGAAGAAGAAGAAGAAAAAAAAAAGAAAAAAAAGAAAAAGAAACCGTGCAAAAACAATAGTCTGTGTGTTTCACACAGACTAATAAGCGTTCATATTATTTCCTGTAACAGTAGAAATGTAATTGATCGCACGCGTATTTTCACAGTAGTTTGAATTTTCTACCGACAAAGTTACCCCACTGAATTATTGCCTTTACAAACAGCCGTATTTAACATGGTGTCTGCAAAACATACAACATTTTGAAATACGCCTGTTTGATAAAAGCATAATAATAACTAGAGAAACAGAATTTACTGCAACCAGTAAATTCAAGTCTGTGTGAAAAGGGTTAAAGTATCAGGAATAAACTGTACAGAAAGAGAATTTATGGAGGCTTATCTTCTGGTGTAAAATATTTTTTTAACAAATCAGAAATGGGTTTTTCGTTAACAGTATTTACAGATATTCATACAGGAATCAGAACAATTTTTATAAGAAACCAGAAAAGGCATATATGTGACCAGCATTTAAAGGGTTCGATACACGAATCAGAAATGGACAATTTTGGCTCTGCCCACTAATTTGAGTGATGAAATACATTCATAAACTTTAGAAATACATTAAGGTGTAAATGCATTTCCCAGTCTTTCTGAATAATATGCACTTGATGACCTCATTCAGGTGGACCATATATTGAATCTCCAGCAACGTTTAACTCAGTCGGTGTAGTCCCATGTCCACATCTACATTGAAGAATGAGCGCAACCCACTTAGAAATAATGGCTCCACCAACTTCAGATCTGTCATCTGACATTCAGATCGAACGGGTGAAAAAACATAGATAAGTGCAAACTGGTTATTGTTAACCAGCATGCCAAAATGCATAGAGATAGGACGGTCCGTATTTGAGTTGTCGCGCTGACAAAGGGTGCATAGACTCTATGTCGGAGATATTGTCATAAAAACCTTAAAAAAACCCAAGAGCTCATTTGAAAGCCTGCTCTTAAAAGCATCTAGTGACCTAAACAAGGCATACATAAAACTAGAACTTCTCTAATAAATCAATTTTAAACAGTCATAGCACTAACACAGTTAACAGCACATTCAACTATGTCAGTATTGCATCTTTTACCGGCATCCTGACAGTATTGTGATAGGTTTCAATAACAAATCTAGAGCGTAGTTTTACAATTACATGTACACTGGAATTCTTCATTATCAAGTTGTTTGTTTTTATATTAACTTGGTTTGGGAATTAATTCTGTACAATGAGATTAAATAAATAGATCATGTTATTGTATTTGTCAGTCACAGCTTTCTCCCCACTGTTTTTTGTGAAATTCTTTCATGGAGAAAATATTCATACAGGAATCAGAACAATTTTTCTAAGAAATCCGAAAACTCATATATGCACACCATTTATAGGGTTCGATCAAGGAATCAGAAATGGACTTTACTGCCGCTACCATTTATTTGAATGATGAGATATATGTATAATCTTCAGAACTGCATTAATTGGTATAAAATGAAATTCCTCGGTTCGAATCCCACCTGCGGCAACCGCGTTGTGTCCTTGGGCAAGACACTTCACCCCCATTGCCCACGTAGGGGCACGGTGACGCTGTGTACTAAGGCGTACTGTACGTCGATGGTGCACCTATCTTCAACCAATGCTAACCCTGCTTGTGTGGAGTTGGTATGTTGGGGAGCTGACTGTTGCTCGCCATTGCTCGGTGGTTCTCTCTGGGTACTCCGGCTTCCTCCACCCGTAAAACTGCCACGGTCATGGTTAGCCATTGTGCAGAAATATGTGACCTTAACACACCAATAAAAATAAAAAAAACACCTTTCCCAACGAATCGGCCGCATCCGCCCGCGTAATATGCAAATTGAGAAGTTGAAAAAATATTAGTTCCAACGAGGGGTCCCATGATATGGTTTTGTTGAAATTGTTTGGAAAGTTTGAAAAAAATGATATTTGAAATAATAAATTTTGCTATCGTCTCCGTTGGGTAAAGGGTTAAATGGGGGCGCAATGGCTGAGTTGGAAGAGGTGCAGGCTGCCAGTCGAGCGGTCCTCACCCTGTCCTTGGGCAAGACACTTCACCCCATTGCCCACGTGGGTGCATGGTGGCGATGTGTACTAAAGCGTACTGCACATCGATGGTGCACCTGTCTTCAACCAATGCTAACCCTGCTTGTGTGGAGTTAGTATGTGGGGAATCTGATAGTTGCTCGCTGTTGCCCGGAGGTCCTCCTCTCCAGGTACTCTGGCTTCCTCCGCCCGTAAAACTATCCTGGTCATGGTAAACCACTGTGCAGAAATATGTGAAATTAAACACCAATAAATAAATAATCCTTTAAAAAATGAGCTCATTCCAATGAAGGGTCATAAGCTATGTTTTTCAAGCAAAAATGAAAAAGTAATTAAAACTGAATAGACATTTCTGTGTATAAAGCTGACCGGTTTTGCCGTTATGTTGGTTCAAGGTTTAAGAATCCATTAGTTTGGAAAGCACACTGAAAAGGTGTCCCATTTCCACATAGAATTAAATGTTTCAGAAAAGAGAGCGAAAAACATTCTGTAGCCATGAGTTATATTAAAGATATTTTTTTACTCACATCGAAGTATTAAGAGGGTTAAAATCTGACCATTCAAATATTCCATTTTATTACTTTGTAACTGTGATAGGTGTTTCGAGAAAGCCACACACCACTCCATCCCAAAACCTCTCAATCCTGAGTTATGATTGAGAATAAATAGATTTTTTTTTAAAAAATGCTTTGAAAAGTGAAGGTTTCTCTCTCTCTTCAATGATTGAGACTGAAGTTTTGTAACATGATACAACATAAATATACAGTGCTGTTCAATGTAAGAAAGAATTCTATCTCAGCTTTCTCTCTGGAGATTTCTGTTTTAGATAATGGTTACTGCTTCTTCAGCTAACTCATTTCCCAGTAAATGTTGTAAACATATTTTCAACATCTAGAGCCCGAAGGCCCCACATGCCTCCAAATCATAGATGACCAAATACCAATGACAGGCAGTCTATCAGTATACCAAAAACATTGAAATAGGATTGATTGTATTTGGGTTATCATGTTGACAAACAGTGCATAGAAACCATTCTATGAATGTTATTAATTTATTGGGGTTTAACGACACTTCAACAGCTAGGCCCACCTCGTGTCGTACAGTTTTTATGGATGGAGGAAACCAGAGAACACAGAGAACAACCAAACAACAACAACAACCAACTGTCTGGATCCCCAACATGCTAACTCCACACAAGCAGGGTTAGTGCAAGTGTATCATTGGCATGCAGTATGTTTTAGTACACAACATCACTAAGCCATTATGTGGGCAATGGGGGTGAAGTGTTTTTGCCCAAAGACACAAGGCAGTTGCCGCAGATAGGATTCGAACTGAGAACCTCTCGGCTTGCATCCTGCACCTCTAACTGCTTAGCCACCGTGCCCCTGTATGAATGTAATGGGAATACTTTAGAGGCTTATTTTGGGGATGAAATAGTTTTAAAGAAATAAGAAATAGGTTTTCAATGACAGTATTTATAGATATTCATTCAAAAATCAGTTAATTTATTCCAAGAAACCAGATAAGGTATATATCTTCACAGTATTCAAAGGGACCAATCAAGGGAATGCACAAGGAGGTTCAAAAATATGATTTCCAGCAATTCTGGTAATAGCCCTCGTGACTCCTGTTCGACCTTGGCCCAAATTTTGAATCTCCATCTAAGTGTCGAATCGTTGGTATTGGTCCCAGGTCCATACATCATACCATGCTTGAAATATGAGCATGACCCGCTTTCACAAATTTTGGCCACACCAACTTTTTATGTAAAAATGGATGTATGGACTTCAGAAAAGCTTTAGAGAGTCAAAAAATGTGATTTCCAGCAATTCTGAAAAAATGCACTCAATGACCACAAGTGACCTCCATAACCTTGACCCACATTTTTGAACCTCCATAAAGTGTCAACTTATTTAGTGTTGGCTCGAGGTCCATGCATCACACCATCCTTGAGATATGAGCGTGACCCACTTTCAAAAATTTTGGCCACGCCCACTTTTTCATGAAAAAATGCACATCTGAATTTTGGGGAAGCATTTGGAGGTCAAAAAATGTGATTTCCAGCAATTATGAAAAATGCACTCATTGACCCCTGAGTGACCTCGGTGACCTTGACCCATATTTTGAACCTCCATCGAGTATCGACTCATTTGGTGTTGGTACCAGGTCTGTAGGTCATACCATGCCTGAGATATGGGTGTGACCCACTTTCAAAAATTTTGGCCACGCCCACTTTTTTTACGTAAAAATGCATGTGTGTACGTCAGGAATACTTTAGGGGGTCAAAAAATGTGATTTCCAGCAATTCTGAAAAATGCTCTCAATGACCACTAGGTGACCTCCGTGACCGTGACCCATATTTTGAATCTCCATCATGTGTCAACTCATTTGGTGTTGGTCCCAGGTCCATACGTCACACCACGCCTGAGGTATAAGCGCGACCGACTTTCAAAAAATTTTTGGTCACGCCCACTTTTTTATGTCAAAATGCATGTGTGTATGTCAGGAATACTTTAGGGGGTCAAAAAATGTGATTTCCAGCAATTCTGAAAAATGCACTCAATGACCCCTAGGTGAACTCTGTGACCTTGACCCATATTTTGAATCTCCATCAAGTGTCGACTCATTTGGTGTTGGTCCCAGGTCCATACGTCATTTCACGCCTGAGATATGGGCGTGATCCACTTTCAAAAATTTTGGGCACACCCATTTTTTTTACGTCAAAGTGCATGATGTGTGTACGTCAGAAATAGTTTAGGGGGTCAAAAAATGTGATTTCCAGCAATTCTGAAATATGCACTCAATGACCCCTAGTTGACCACCGTGACCTTGACCCAAATTTTGAACCTCCATCGGGTGTCGACTCATTTGGTGTTGGTCTCAGGTCCGTAGGTCATACCACGCTTGAGATATGGGCGTGACCCACTTTCAAAAAATTTGGCCACGCCCAACTTTTTTACGTCAAAATGCATGTGAGTACGTCCTGAATACTTTAGGGGGTCAAAAAATGAGATTTCCAGCAATTCTGAAAAATGCACTCAATGACCCCAGATGACCTCCGTGACCTTGACCCATATTTTCAACCTCCATCGAGTGTCGACTCATTTGGTGTTGGTCCCAGGTCCGTAGGTCATACCATGCCTGAGATATGGGCGTGACCTACTTTCAAAACACCCCCACGGAGAACCCTAATGCCCCAGGAATCTGAAAAATATTCAGTGCCGAGAACTTGTGGCTGTCTATCAGTATGCCAAAAATCAACGAGATAGGGCAATTCGTTTTCGAGTTATCTTGCGGACAAAAACGTGATGAGAAGACAGAAGACAGGAGAAGAAGAAGAAGAAGAAGAAGAAGAAGAAGAAGAAGAAGAAGAAGAAGAAGAAGAAAAAGAAGAAGAAGAAGAAGAAGAAGAAGAAGAAGAAGAAGAAGAAAAAGAAGAAGAAGCAGAAGAAAAAGAAGAAGAAGAAGAAAAAAAAAGAAGAAAAAAAAGAAAAAGAAAAGGAAACCGTGCAAAAACAATAGTCTGTGTGTTTCACACAGACTAACTAGAGAAACAGAATTTACTGCATCCAGTAAATTCAAGTCTGTGTGAAAAGGGTTAAAGTATCAGGAATAAACTCTACAGAAAGAGAATTTATGGAGGCTTATTTTCTGGAGTAAAATATTTTTTAACAAATCAGAAATGGGTTTTCGTTAACAGTATTTACAGATATTCATACAGGAATCAGAACACTTTTTATAAGAAACCAGAAAGGGCAAAAATGTGACCAGCATTCAAAGGGTTCGATACACGAATCAGAAATGAAAACTTTTGGCTCTGCCCACTAATTTGAGCGATGAAATACATTCATAAACTTTAGAAATACATTAAGGTGTAAAGGCATTTCCCAGTCATTCTTAATAATATGCACTTGATGACCCCATTCAGGTGGACCATATATTGAATCTCCAGCAATTTTTAACTCAGTCGGTGTAGTTCCATGTCTACATCTACAGTGAAGAATGAGCGCAACCCACTTTGAAATAATGGCTCCACCAACTTCAGATCTGTCATTCAGATCGAACGGGTGCAAAAAACATAGATGAGTGCAAACTGGGTATTGTTAACCAGCATGCCAAAATGCATAGAGATAGGACGATCCGTATTTGAGTTGTCGCGCTGACAAAAGGTGCATAGACTCTATATCGGAGATATTGTCATAAAAACCTTAAAAACCCTAAGAGCTCATTTGAAGGCCTACTCTTAAAAGGGCATTTAGTGACCTAAACAATGCATACATAAAACTAGTACTTCTCTAATAAATTAATTTTAAACAGTCATAGCACTAACACAGTTAACAGTACAGTCAACTATGTCAGTATTGCATCTTTTACCGGCATCCTGACAGTTTTGTGATAGGTTTCAATAACAAATCTTCAGTGTAGTTTTACAATTACATGTACACTAGAATTCTTCATGATCAAGTTGTTTGTTTTTATATTAACTTGGTTTGGGAATTAATTCTGCACAATGAGATTAAATAAACAGATCGTGTTATTGTATGTGACAGTCACAGCTTACTCACTGACTGCTTTTTGTGAAATTCATTCATGGAGAAAATATTCATACAGGAATCAGAACAATTTTTCTAAGAAACCCGAAAAGGCATAAATGTGCACACCATTTATAGGGTTCGATCAAGGAATCAGAAATTGACATTACTGCCGCTGCCATTTGAATGATGAGATACACATATAATCTTCAGAATTGCATTAATTGGTATAAAGTGACTTACCTAATAGGTCGCAAAAAATATGCATTTAATGACATCTCTTGACCGCATAGAGGTGGACCACATTTTGAACCTCCAGCAAGTTTCAACTCATTTGGTGTAGGTAGTATTTCTATAGGTCACACCAAGCCTGAAGTATGAGCAAAAACTACTTTATAACTAAAGAAACCCCGGCTATGGTGTGTGGCACATCCTCCCATGGTCCTTTATAATTGTGTGAAGTTTGATGACTGTGGCCCTAACAGTCTTCGAGTTATTGGCTCGGGCACACACACACACATGGACACACACACGGACGGAGACAAGCACACTTCAATCACTATATGCCACCCGACTTTAGTCGGGAGTGGGGGGGGGGGCATAAAAGGAAATCTTTGAGTCCCAGAGTGGGTCTGACTGAACCCAAAAATATTTGTTCTCATAGCACAGTGATAACAAAGGCACCCAAATACACTCATTCCAGTCACAAGGTGATAACAAAGGTACACCAAGAAGTTTTGTGAAGATCGGTTCATAAATACAGACTCTAGCCCGAGCCGTATTAACATATGCGCTTACTGTGTACAAGTAACACTGAACAAATCAAAGTTCATCTAATTTGCATAATTTCCGCACGAGAGAAAAACCCGTATTAAATGTGATGTATTCCATGTTACTAAACATTCCTACAAAAATTTATTCAAATCAGAACTTTCATACAGAAGTGCTGTACAAAAAACTGATTGCACTAACTTTGGTACAAAATGGCTGCTGGCGGCTATATTGAATTTTGGACCGCATCCCAAAACACTCGTTCTCATACCACGGTGATAACAAAAGGTACCCAAGAAGTTTCGTAAAGATCGGTTCATAAATACAGCCTCCAGCCTGTGCCGTATAGAAGTTGTGTACAAAAAAAAAAAACTGATTGGACCTAATTTCGGTACAAAATGGCCACTGACAGCCATCTTGCATTTTGGACCGCACCCAGAAACACTCATTCTCGTCCCAAGGTGATATCAAAGGTACCCAAGAAGTTTTGTGAAGATCGGTTCATAAATACAGCCTCTAGCCCGAGTCGTGTTGACAAGTGCACTAATTTGCATAATTTCTGCTCAAGAAAAACAAACCTATACAATATGTGATGTATCCCGTGGTACTAAAGATTCATACAAAAATTCATTCAAATCAGAACTTTCATACATAAGTTCTGTACAAAAAATTGATGCACTAACTGAAGTACAAAATGGCTGCTGGTGGCCATCTTGAATTTCGGACTGCACCCAAAACCACTCGTTCTCGTCCCATGGTGATAACAAAGGTACCCAAGAAGTTTCGTAAAGATCAGTTCGTAAATACAGCCTCTAGCCCGAGCCGTATTGGCATTTGCAGTTACAGTGCTGAAAGTAACATTAAAAAGATCAAAATTAGTCTAATTGGTATAATTTATGTACGGGGAAAAAGAACAGTATCCATCATCCACTTATCTGTCTTGCTTTCATCCCATTTGGAAGCGCGGTGGTTCAGTAGGCAGAGATGCAGGCTGCAAGCTGAGATGCCCTCGGTTCGAATCTCACGTGCGGCAACCGCGTTGTGTCCTTGGGCAAGACACTTAATCCCACTTGCCCACGTAGGAGCACGCCGGCGTTGTGTACTAATATGTACTGCACGTCGATGGTGCACTTGTCTTCAACCAATGCTAACCCTGCTTGTGTGGAGTTGATATGTTTGGGAGTCGGACAGTTGCTCGCCGTTGCTGGGTAGTTCTCTCCGTGTGCTCCCGATTCCTCCATCTGTAAAACTGTCCGATACGAGGTGATCCTGGCTGTCAAAAGTGTCGTTAAACTCCAGTAAATATATAAATTTAATCCCATTCTACCAGTAGTATTTCATTAGGTAAATGAGGAAGTCCTCATTTGTTGAATAGCAAAATCTGTAGAGAACTGTACTGATTAGGCCCACTATGACAATGAATACGAACAATGATTGACAAAAAATGATGTCGCGCAAATGAATATTGTCGTTAATCACCTTAACCCTTTGAACCCTAGTGATATCTTCCATATCAGTTCAAAAGCAGCAACGGGAAGAGTCCATATTCTTTATTTGGAGGAAGAACGATTAATATTTTCAACGTGCAGCCTTGAGTCTGCACGTTGAACACATTGATTGGTCTACACCACACCTTCACTCAAAAGTCGCCCTACTTAATGAAATTATGAAGTATCATGTTACTGCGCCTGTTACGAAATTAAGTAAAAAGTCTATCGATCTACGATCGTAATTTGACTCCAAGTGTTGTGATTACTGAGAGAACTACGGAGCCCCATCAACCGCGAAGTCCCATCAGCCCGTGGCGTTTTGGGATTCTTTACAGGAAGATATCAGGCACAGGCTCCAGATTCTGGGTTCAGGTTGGTTGCACTTTTCGCGAGTACTTCACAATTTGTACTATCGCGCACTACTACTAACGCGACAGTATTTCGCGTTTCACTTGTTTTGTCCCACCACTGCGTGTTTTTGCTCCACCACTGCGTATTTTCCACCACTGCGTTCGTTTTCCACCTTTGTCTGTTACCTGCACGGTTGTAGGTACTCCTACAAGCTCCTTGAGAGAGCTCCGTTGAAGCGCTGGATACCGGTACTTCGTTGCCTACGGGTACATGGTTCTGGGTACTGATTTTGCAAAATCTGCAGTCACGGCACCGATATAAATATTCGTCTCTTACGGAATTAAGTAAAACGTCTATCGATCTGCGATAGCAAATTGACTCCAAGTGTTGTGATTACTGAGAGAACTACGGAGCCCCATCAACCACGAAGTCCCATCAGCCCGTGGCGTTTTGTGATTCCTTACCAGACGACACCTGACACAGGCTCCAGATTCTGGGTTCAGGTTGGTTACCTCACGAACTTGTCGTGTTCAGCACAACGAAGACCAGTTTACCAGTTATCTACAATTTTTATTAACAATTAAAAACTCAACTACCATCGTTATCTCTGGCATAAAGTAAAATGTACAATGTTCAGTCAAAGTTCATACCTAATAGCAACAGTGGCCGCATCCATCTTACTTCTTGTAGGTAGGTACTTGCGCGTCGGGGGCCCAGAGACAACTTCCTAAACAACCAGAAATCGGTGCTTATATCCACTAGATTTGCAATGCCAAAACTCATCACGCGACTACCAGTCAGCGGAAATAGTTAGGGGAAGCCCCCGTGACGTGGCAGTCGCCATTGTTAGACACATGTACTGCCATACAGACTGTCGGCAATCTGCATGCAATCTATCGAGTGGTTGTTCCACGAACACATTCCGCCGGGATTCTGTTAACCGGCGAAATTGTGTGTTAGAATTTACAATTCTGCAACTTCAGCATTTATGTGAAAGCCCGTTTGTTCTGGGAGTGTGATTTATGGGTTGATGACAGCTATGACAGTTCCAATATTACCAACTCGGAGATATCCGGCCAATATTACCAATTCGGAGATTTCCGCCCGTGATATTTAACAAATAAAACTCGACTACCAGCGTTATCTCTGATCAGTTCTTCCAACGAGTGTAGGTCAGCCGGTGTGTAGATCAGAGTATTTCTATACTCGGATTCTTAGTTTATCGGATAATAGAAAACCGTCCTTTTGCTTCTAATGTGACAATACGCAAGGCGTAAGAAGGAACCCCAAAGTATCCAACATATTGAAATATTTCATTCCGCAACCATTATTCCAAAAACATTTTGATTTATTCAATCGAATTCCTGCAATTGTTTAATTTCAGCCAAACATGAATACGTTTCACAGTACTAAATATTTTCCCATAGGCGACCATTATAACGTTCAGGCGAAAAAAAAATATGGTCGCATCATTTTAAATTTTGAATTCAAATATTTTTTGTCAAGTATAGCCCTTCAGACAACCTTTTTCTGATTTTTAAACAGGGGTCATGCAACAAATAAAAGAAAAACTAACAGAAAGGGAAGTGCTGGTCACATGTTCATATTTCTCAGGGAATTCCCAGACAAAACACACCAATAGTCAAACAATTTTTTAGGTTCTAAAAGTCCTCAAATCGTCCTCTTTATTCATCCGGAACATTCAACAGTAATGCAAAATGTCAGTAGACTTCTTCAAATGTTTATTGAAACAATATATATGTTCCCAAGACTGCTTAGTTTTGGGAATGACATAACTTCCGGGCGCTACTTTTCGAGGCAGGTAAATCTAATTAAAATATTTACAACAGTTATACCTATGAGCAAACCCAACCCTACCAAAGATGCATTTACCTCTTTCATGTGATGAAAGAGTCATTTCTGCAATAGAATTCAACTTTTGGCTTCTGTCCAGTCCAAAGCATTGGAAATTTGTTCTTTTGAAGAGACCTGTCCAATCTGTGTCAAATGGGCTTAAAAACTGGTATTGCCTCCGACAGAATTTCTACTCTGTTATCTAATAAGTTGGGAGGGATAAGAATTCACAGCTTTCTTTGAAACTACCCAAATCCCAAAATAAAACAAAAATCTGCATCGGCACACAAAACCTTTTCACAAAATCTGTTTTAATTAACCAAACAGCAAGATAAATAGTGCCCCACCACCATGAAACAATATGTCAATTTTGTTTCAAAATTGGGGTTGTGTAGGGCTTATAATTCCTCTAAATTTGGGAGAATCCATTTGGCTTCTTGCGGAAATCGTTCCGAGAATTCAGACCTGCTATGGGCCAGAATCCTATTAGGTCAGTATGATTGAACCCCTGTTGCATATTGATAATACACGTTAACCCTTTACCCAATACAGCTTTTTTAATTTTTACAACACCAACTACTGATTTTTACACCCCCCGCCTCCCACAGGGGCCTTCATCGCTCACCTGACGAGGTGGTTCAGAGAAGTATTTTGGATCAGATTCAGTTAGTCAAGGTTCATGTACACTACATAGGAATAATGTTATGAAATTATTCATAATTCTAGTGTCCAGGTCAGATGATTATTAGCAAAGGTCTTCCTGATTGCTTCCAATTCTGACAGCTGTAGACAAGTATTGCCAAACTTCCAAGTGTTGTTGTGGCACTGCAGCTTGAAAGGCAAATTTTATGGAAAAGCTCCAAGGAATGGATTTGAACATTTATGAACAACCTCGAACCTAACCCACCCCTGCCCAAATATTAAGCCACGGACCCGAAATGAACAAACTCAAATCTGCTCCTCCCCCCCCCCCCCCCGCCTTCCTGCGATACCAAATATGAAAGGGTTCTGACTGGCAGGAACCAAACTGGAACAAATTTACATCTGACCTCCCCGAGATGTTGTACACCAAATATTAAAGCATTTTAACAAGTGGGTCTGAAGAAAAAGATTTTTAAAGAACTTTTCTCATGTTGCTTTGAGTTAATTTGCACTCCCATAATGAGCCCAAATATTCACCCATTGATTTGGCTTGAACAAACATGAATCTGACCCCCTTAGAGATGCTGAAAGCCAAACATGAAAGGATTCTGACTGGTGGATCTGAAAAAATAGAGTTTTAAAGAAATTTCCCCATACTGCACTAAGTTAAACTTTGGGCTTCAATAGATAGACCAAATATTAACTCAGAGACCCGATTCAAACAAACTTCAATCTGTTATAATCAGTTATAATTCGGGCTCCCACAGGGAGCCCATATATGAACCCAGGGACTTGGCTTTAACAAACTTGAATCTCACCCCCCTAAGGATGCCGCATACCAAATACCAAAACATTCCGACTGCTGGATCTGAAGAAGATTTTTAAAGAAAATTCCTCATTTTGAACTAAGTTACAATTCGAGCTCCCACAGTGAGCCCACACATGGTCCTAGGGACATGGCTTGAACAAACTTGAATCTTGCCTCCTAAGGATGCTGCATAAAAAATATCAAAAGCATTCATCTGCTGGATCTGAAGAAGATTTTTTAAGAAAATTCCTCATTTCGAACTAGGTTACAATTCAAGCTCCCACATTGAGCCCAAATATGGGCCTAGGGACATGGCTTGAACAAACTTGAATCTCACCCCCCCCCCCCCCCCCCCCCCTAAGGATGCAGCATACCAAATATCGAAACATTCCGACTGCTGGATCTGAAGAAGATTTTTAAAGAAAATTCGTCATTTTGAATTAAGTTATAATTCGGGTTTCCACAGTGAGCCCAAATATGAACCCGGGGACTTGGATTGAACTAAATTGAATCTCACCCCCCTAAGCATGCTGCATACCAAATATCAAAAGATTCTGCTGCTGGATCTTGAGAAGAAGAGTTTCAAAGAAATTTGCCTGAAATGCACAAAGTTCAAATTTGGGCTCCTATACTGAGCCCAAATATGAACCCAGGGGGCCAATTTGAACAAACTCGAATCAGATCCACCCCACAATGTTGCATATCAAATATCAAACGATTCTGCCTGCTGGATCTGGAGAAGAAGATTTTTTAAGAAATTTGCCTGAAATGCTCTAAGTTCGAATTCGGACTCCTATACTGAGCCCAAATATAAACCCAGGGGGCCGATTTGAACAAACTCAAATCAGATCCACCCTACAATGTTGCATACCAAATATCAAAAAATTCTATAGTGAGCCCAAATATGAAACCAGGGGGCCGATTTGAACAAACTTGAATCAGATCCACCCCACAATGTTGCATACCAAATATCAAAAGATTCTACCTGCTGGATCTGGAGAAGAGGATTTTTAAAGACATTTGCCTGAAATGCTTCTATAGTGAGCCCAAATATGAATCCAGGAGGCCGATTTGAACAAACTTGAATCAGATCCACTCCACAATGTTGCATACCAAATATCAAAAGATTCTGCCAGCTGAATCTGGTGAAGAAGATTTTTTTAAGAAATTTGCCTGAAATGCACTAAGTTTGAATTCGGGCTCCTATACTGAGCCCAAATATAAACCCAGGGGGCCGATTTGAACAAACTCAAATCAGATCCACCCTACAATGTTGCATACCAAATATCAAACGATTCTGTCAGCTGGATCTAGAGAAGAAGACTTTTCAATGTTTTTCCCATTGCCGGCAGTGTTAAAAAGTGTTTTCAAAGTCCCGAAACTGTACCCTATGATAAAACCGATGGCAATTTTTTTGCACCAATCCTTTCTGTTGGTCCTAAGGAAGCTTCACACCAAATAAAAATTCTCAGTGCCGTGCAGTTTTGGAGATATGGCATTTTACTTTTTTTCTATTTTTAGCTCCTGCGGTTCCCACGGGGCTACAGAAAAAGAAAATTTGGCATAAATTAGGTAGTTCTGACCCAATAAGCCCTCACATAAAATTTGGTTCAAATCAGCCTCTCGGTTCGGAAAATAGAAATTTTGGGCAGGGCCCAAAATTTTGCCCCTCCCATAACAACACCAAATATAGCCCATCAAACTTCTCTTAAAGAAATCCAAGTCTACACCTTAAAAGGAAGCTGCATACCATATATAAAGTCTCTGCTACTGCTGGTTCATGAGAAGAAGATTTTGGTGCCCCTTGGGGGCATGGCACCACCCAGGAGAAGGGGGGCAACTTCATTTGAACAAATCTGAATTGGCATAAGGTAATAAACATTTACCCAACATTTGAATAATGTAAAGTTAACGCCGGATGGACGGCGGACAGAATGTGATCAGTAAAGCTCCCACTGAACTTTGCTCAGGTGAGCTAAAAAACTATATTAATTAATAAATAAATTGATGGTGACATGAATTTCCCATTGTTTTTTAATCACATTCTTGCTTCTGAACACATTTCACATTGTGTTTGATATTTTGCAATCTTTGTAAGAAAAAGCCTAAGTTTTCTCAGTTAAGGCACCTCGAGTCATAAAACAGTGATTTTTTCCAACAGAATGACCAGTACCTGCTACTATGGTGTCTCATGACACTGTTAAAATTCCTAAAATCATCAAATATTGATTCATTAGTGCTGTGCTTGTGCTGCAAATATCCGCAAGTGCACTTTAACTATTTTGGTTTTAATCCCCACAGGCACAAATTCTGTCAAAAGGAGTGAAATTGTAAAAAATATGTTCACAAAGAGGACAAATCAGTAACAGTACAGTCGCTGTGGACGGGTTGTAAATACACGCGTGGGCAGTGATGTCCACTCTTGCGTTTACCAGTCAATAAAAATCATCAATCTCAAATTTCACTTAAATCGGTTCAGCAGTTTTGGAGGAGAAGACGCAAACACCATGTTCACGGACGACGGACGGCGAGTGATCGCTACATGTACACCTCACCCTGACTGAAAGTCAGGTGAGCTAAATACTCAGTGGACCAGAGTGCTGCAGTTGGGCGAGAAGCTTGGTTCAAGGAGAGAAGAAACTTGTAGCTGCTGGTTTTCGAAAGTGTTGTTAAAACCCAATAAATAAATGAACAAGAGGCCCCACAGGGCCTGGAGTGCTCACCTTGAACAGAACACGATATAAACAGAGAACAGAATACGATATAAGAGTCTAAGAATGAATCTACATTAAGCAATCCATCTCCATGGGATACACTGCAAATCTTTGAGCCCCTCATGAGTGACAAAAACAGTCCAAGCATCATGCCTTTTCTTTAGTTGATCATGATGTAAAATGTGGAGCTCTCCTCTCAAGCCCCTTGATACAACCTATGTAGATTACTCTTCACCTCTAGAGGGTACTGAATAAAAAATGTCTAATTCTTCAGCTACTTGGCCACTTCTGGCTCCCATAGGGAGCCCAAATATCAACCCAGGCACTCGATTTGAACAAAGTTGAATCTGATCTCCTTAGAGATGCTGTATACCAAATATGAAAGCATTCTGACTGGAGGAGCTGAAGAACAAAATTTTAAAGAAATTTCCTCATATTGCACTAAGTTAAAATTTGGGCTACCATAGCGAGCCCAAACTTTAACCTACATACCCGATTTGAACAAACTTGAATCTCACCCCCCCCCCCCCACCCCACCCCCTCACCCCTTAGAGATGTTGTATACCAAATACGAAAGCATTCTCACTGGTGGATCTGAAGAAGAAGATTTTTTTAAAAAAACTTCCACATATAGCCCTAAGTTAAAATTGGGGCTACCAAAGGAAGCCCAAATATTAACATAGGGACTTGGTTTGAACAATCTTGAATCTGACCATCATAACAATGAGGGTACCAAACATTAAAAAATTCTGACTAGTAGTTCTGAAGAAGATTTTTAAAGAAAATTCCCCATAAAATTTGGGCTCCAGCATTGAGTCCAAATATGAACCAATGGGCTTCATTTTAACAAACTTGTATCTGACCCCTCTATGGATGCTGTATACCAAATATCAAAAGATTCTGAACATTGGTTCTGGAGAAAAGATTTTCTAAAATGTTTGCAAAAATGCTGTGCCAACATTATTCTGATGCCCTCTGCAGAACTCCCAAACAACAACAGAGGGCATTTTTTTTACCATTCATTTTTACTGGTCCTAAGGATGCTTCATACCACATAACAGTTCTCTGTTCCAAGTGGTTTGGGAAACATGGGAGTTTGAAAATATTTCTATTTTTTGCTCCTGGGGTTCCCATGGGGATGCAGGGTTTTTTTTTGCATGAGGCAAGTACTTATGACCCAATATTACCACATACTGAATTTCATTCAAATCGGACCATCGGTTCGGAAAATAGAAATTTTGGGTGGTACCAAAAATTTAACCCCTGCCATTACAAAGCCACATATTGCTTCACAAAGTACGTTTGAACACACGTGATTCTACACCTCAAAAGATAGTTCCGTAATGAATATCAAGTCACTGTACCCACTGGTTCATAAGATTTTAAAAATATTTTGGGAGCATTTTACCACACCCCCTCCCTATGGGGCTGGGCATGTTGAGTTAAACAAAAATGTAATACCCCTTTGGTACCATTACTCACACAAACTTTAACTTGAATTGACCAAAACATGGTGTTGATGGATGACAGACGGATGGACAATGGACGGAGGGTGATTAGATAAGCCCTGCTTGACTTTGTCGAAGTGAGCTAAAAAAAAAAAAAAATTAAATGGTTCATGTCCGATATTTTACCCATGTTATTAAAATTGATAAATTTGTCCCTAGAGTGCAACAAGGCTTATGCTATAGCATTGCAAAGCCTTCTTGCACTCAAGCGATGGAATACACCGCCAGCCATGCTATTCTGTAGATTATGAGGCCTAAAACAAACAACGAACATGAACTTATGCTGCATGAATATTATTACAATGAATACACTGTTTTACACAAAGGAATACCACACAATCCAGTGTAGACTGATTTCAAAAAGTCCTCCGTAGTGGAAGGGCAATTTTAACAAACATACAGGCCCAAATAAGCTTCATACACAGTGTAAAAATTCGACAAAATTAATAAACATTCATACATGTTTAATAGGAATTAGGAGTATTGTAATTAAAAGTCAATTGTGTGGTTGTTTATAAACTTATATTACTTTGTTATCAGGTGTTAAAAAATATTAATATTTGTAAACATACCCACCCATTTAGATAAGTCCCTTCTCATAGCAGTGACACAGACATACAGTACAGTTGCTGGTCATAATCCTTGCATGGGCAGTGCATGATGTCCATGCATGTTTTTTCCAGGTAATAGAAAATCATCATCAATAAAATTTTAATTAATGAAGCACCGAATTGTATCCTGTGGTTCATTAATTAAATTTTTGATGATTTTTGCTGTAAACAATGTTTGAAAACTAATATCATTGCATCCGCAGAAATATGGTCCACCCATGGAAAGTGACCAGTCCACGGCGGCCACACTGTTGGCTTGGGGGCTGGAGGGGGCACATGCCCTCCCCAATTTCATTCATGCCCCCACCCCTTTCTCCTGTTAACCCATATAATGAACATCCGAAAAGACATTTTAATATCTAGATATTTATGCTTGTTCGCAACTTATTATGGACACAAATGGACACAGAGTCAAGGTAACTGTGTTTTACTGTCTTGAAATTCAATTTTTTTTTTTGGGGGGGGGGGGGGCGGGGTGCACCCGACCCCCTCCACAGATGAGATGGTCACACACCCTCTTGTCTTCGCCCCTACCTCACTGCTATGTGGCTCAGGTGATTCTGTGCATCATATTCTTTATGACCCGGCCCCACTCCCACTAGATACATGTATTACTCTTGCCCCTACATGTAACTTAGATATCCTGGCTTAGCACCAGTATAATGGTAAACTAACATCAAATTGAGTACTTATGTACAGTAGCTAACAAATTGGAATAGTATAATGTGCTTTGTCAGAAACTTGATCAAGTATTGATGACAAACAACAATTTTCATTACCAGTGGCTGGTGCCAGTAATAAAGTAAGATTTGCAAATATCACCCTGCATTTTTCAGCTATTAACTAACATAAAATTGTGCGCTTCATGAAAATCATTTCGTTACTACCTGTTAAAAATTACTTACTGTTTCTTGTTTTGCTCCTTTTCTGGCGGGCATACTAAACACCGAGGCAAACCGAGGGATACCAAGGTGAATGAAAACAGGAGAGAAACGGGTATGAGGTGGTGTGTTCTTTTTATTAATTATTTTTGGTGTCTAAGGTCACATTTATCTGCACAACAGCTTATTGTGACCATGGCAGTTTTACGGATGGAGGAAACTAGAGTACCCCAAGAGAACCACTGAGCAATGGCAAGCAACTGGGAGCTCACAAACATACTACACAAGCAGGGTTAGCCTTGTTCGAAGACAGGTGCACCAAGAACACGCTGTATGCCTTAGTACACAGCATACCTTGCCCCCACATGGGTAGTGGGGGTGAAGTCTGTTGCCCAAGGACACAAAGCTGTTGCCGCAGGTGGGATTCGAACCGAGGATCTCTCAGCTTGCAGCCTGCACCTCTGCCTACTGAGCCACTGCTCCCCTGGTGGTGTATTCCGATTATGTAAATAGATTTAAGCAGTATGTGTGTGGGTTTAATGCCATATTTGAGAATTATGGGTGCTGAAGTAATAAGAATGCATAAGAATGCGCTGAAAAATCTTCCCTTTGGTATTTAGTAGGTAGCTTGGTAATGTAAAGTGACCTTACCTCAGTAAGGAACAGTGTGAACGCCGGCAGCCATCTTTAATATCGGGCCGCACTCAAAAAAACTCGTTCTCATCCCAAGGTGCTAACAAAGGTACCCAAGAAGTTTCATGAAGATCGGTTCATAAATACAGCCTCCAGCACTAGCCGTATTGGCATGTGCACTTACAGTGTGTAAGTAGCACTGAATAAATCAAAGGTCATCAAATTTGCATAATTCCTGCACGAGAAAAAAAACTTTCCTTATTTTTTTCATTTTTTGTCTCAGAAACATAGGTTATGACCCCTCTTTTGAACGAGCTCGTTCTAATGAGGGGTCATAACCTATGTTTTTGAGACAAAAAATGAAAAAAATTAGTTATTCAAGAATTTTGTTTGCAGGTAAGGTCTGCTTTTCATACTAGGTATAAAGGCTAAAGGCAGGGCGTGTGAAATAAATACAGAACTACGCTTACGTTTGATTAGGTCACACACAATTGCATAGAAAATGTTTTCTAATGAAATTTCTGTTTTTCGTGATATTTTGTGAGAATTTCAGGATTCAGAAATATGTCAGTAAGCATATTACTGCGTGATCATCACTCCACTTGAGTTGTAATGAAGGGTGATTTAGCATAAAGTTTTTACCACTGAAATTCTCATTGATATCCATGGAGGTTGATTGAGCTTTCGCAGTACTATCTTCCATGAGTGTAAATGGGGAATTCAGTGTTAAAATGAGGGGGACAAAATTTTACGCCAAACTGCTCAAATGATATTTTGTTTCTTCAGTAAGGCCGCCGTAGACTGGTCACTTTCCATAGATTGGCAATATCTCCACGGACACAATAATATTAGATTCCAAACACCAATTATAGGAAAATCAGCAAACAATTTAATTAATGAAGCACCGGGTACAACCCGGTGCTTCAATAATTAAAATTTTGCTGCTGATGATTTTTTATCACCTGGTAAACGCTAAGAAAACGCAAAATGAAAGACTTTATGGTATGCGTTGTGGTCGAACTCCATGGGATTGTTGTTTTAGGTAAAAAATATTTATTATTATATAATTGTCTATTAATTTTTCACATTTTGAAACAGTTTTTTTCAAAATATTAAATTGGACAGAGATTCATGCAACATTTACCTGGCACTCACGGTTAAAAAGGGAAGTAACTCTTACTCTTAACTCTACGTTTACTGATAGGATGTTTGGGAGGTGGTGATAAAAAAGGATTATAGGACAAACCTCACATTTCGAGAAAGCTGTCACAAAAGTTTTAACAATCAACAAGATTTATTTAGAGTGTATTTAATAATATTCTCGTGAACTGAACATATGTATACCGAGATCTGTGTTTACCTATGCAAACTATTTACATCGAGATGTTTGAAAAAAGCTGAATAAAAGTATTCAGCATCTCATTTAATGTCTAACTGAAATAAAAATAAGAACAAACTAAAAACAATCCTAGCTGTGTTACATAATGGATTCCTGTGACATTTACATAATAGATGAATGACTTGAAAATTTTTACCATCTAAAATATAAAAATTATAATGACAAAATATCCCCTGGAGTTTTGTTTTGACACCTGATTGTTTTATTCCTACACTGTCATTTTAAATATTGTCTGTAGTCTTGCTCAAACCAATGTAGAACAGCTCTGTCATTTTCCAATAAATATCTTAGATGACATTTAATAGTAAGAACTGTGTCTCAATCATATCCTTTTGCAAGATGATCTAAAGGAATATACAGTACATTCCACACACAGCAATAACCCTTTACCTAACATGAAAAGCAGACGACACTTGCAAAACAAATTCTTGAATAACTATTTTTTTTCATTTTTTGTCTCAAAAACATAGGTTATGACCCCTCATTGGAACGAGCTCGTTCCAAAGAGGGTCATAACCTATGTTTTTGAGACAAAAAATGAAAATATAATGAAAATTAATTGGCGATTTTTGAGAATAGCGTTGGCCGGTTTTGGACGTTACATTGGGTAAAGGGTTAAGATCATTTTGTTGTCTCATTGTGTTTATTTCCAGGAATCTGTGCTTTTCACTATGAAATTGTATATATCTTTGTCCATTGGTGGTATACCATATGAATCAATGTAGATGGCAGAATGACTGTCTTTAAAATATATTGCTATTCAATGTTCTCCTGTTCTCCTGTTTTCCGAACAATCTGTGTTCACAATATATGTTTGTCTATGTTCAGGTGTTTGTTCTGGTAACAAGTCTTTTGAACACACCTTTCCATTTAAGGATGATAACCTTTGAGAACTGCCAAGTATATATTGTAGTTGTATAGTTTCCATCTTCTTTGAACTGAAAAGGGCTGATACGGGCCGTTATTCAAGATATATTGTATAATAAAATCAGCCCCTTTCTCCTAATCTGCCTGTATTTGAATGTTTTTATGATAGTCTATTTCACAGTTCACAGTTGGACAGTATTCTAATAAGTTCATTTTTCTTGCTTTCTTGTGTAGGTTATATATATAGAATATACCCATAGTAGCTTGGTGTACCAAACGTTCACCACGAGTGGTGAAGTGGTGTTAACCGGGAGCCTCCGGCGCGCTGTTAACACCACTTCACCACGAGTGGTGAACATTTGGTACACCAGGCTACTTTGGGTATATTTTATTTATACCATGATCGTCAGATTATTAAGAGTCACCATTATTTTTCTCGATTTTACTGAGGTGCAGCCATACATACGTGCGAATTTGTTTTTGTTTACATGAGCATCGGTGGTCGGTACTTCCGCTGTCAATTTTATCACCGAAACGAAATAGAAAAAGAAATAGGGCATTTTTCAATTTAATAACATAGTAACATATTATTTATTATATGGATGTTTTATTAACATGAGACAATAAATGTTTGTTGAGTTTTGATGTTTTATGGGGTAAACTCATTTAAAAACGTAATAAATAATTGCCACTTTCATTTCACTCTTCGCGAGGCGACGTGCGATAAAGTTAGACAAGTTCGCACTCAGCTCGACGTCACCAAAGGTCAACTTGGATGTAGTTCCACTGTATGTGTAATTTTTTACCACTGAAATCCCATTGCTGGCGTGTTCACCACGGTTGGTGTATAAAGCTAAAAGATATGTCATGGGCTTTTCATATACAGTACGTGGAGAGTGTATTATCACTAAATCACCCGCGCAGTGGAGCCTCAACCCAAGCAATAATTGCAAATTTGTTGCAAAGCATAACAAGCACAAGCAAAGTTTCAGCCAATTGACCTCCGGGTTAAACCCGGAGGTCCATTGGCTGAAACATTGCTTGTGTTTTTAGTCGATATATACAAAATTTGAAAGTTATAGTTTGGGTGATATCTCCACTCTGTGGGTGATTTAGTTACAATCCACACTCCACGTACTGTATAGTAGAACAGGTAATCATGGTATAAAGTATTGTCACTGGACATAGTTTCTCTAAACATTCTTCAGAGTACATGTCTATCAATGTTCTTGTGTGTGATTGACATTCTGCTCAGATATCTTTCATTTTTTCTTTAACGTACTTTGTCAGTTCTATCACAACATATTCTTGAAATATTGTTTGTATTTTTTCTTTATACATCTTGCAATGTTCACAACGATTCATCTTTAGCAGTGGCGGTGCTACGGGGGGGGGGGGGCATGGGGGGCATTTGCCCCCCCCCCCAAACGAAGGCTTTAATCCCCCCCCCCCCCAGTTGCCCCCAACAAACTCGCATGCATTTCCATCCACCCTCACACACAAACACATTCAGTCACTCTCTCTCACACACACCCCTCTCTTTTTTTATTCCCAATAATTTCCCATACACACTTAGCCCAAAGCTTCAGGCTAGCTGATGAACACATCCAGGCAGTAGAGATTTAAATACTCGGATGCAGATACTTATAAGTTATAATTAAGTTATGAGCCAACAAAGGCATGTCTATCCATATCCCTTGTCTAAAAAAAATTCATGGATTTCGCATTATGACAGACGGGCATTATGAGTTTCTCTCTCTCTCTCTCTCTCTCTCTCTCTCTCTCTCTCTCTCTCTCTCTCTCACGCACAGACCCACCAGACGCGGATCCAGGAGTTTTTGAAAGGAGGACCGCTAATTACCATTACATTTAGACGAAACTTGGACCCAAAGTCCGTAATATACTTTTTTGGTTTGGTACGTCCTGTGGACGTACCAAACCAAAAAATTATATTACGGACTTTGGGTCCAAGTTTGGACTACCTCATAACAAAGTAATGATATGATCCTTTACGTATTTGCCCCCCTTCATGGGAGTCTGCCCCCCTAGTTGCCCCCCCCCCCCCCCCACAAAAAAATTTCTGGCGCCGCCACTGATCTTTAGTAGTCAAATATCACTTCTTTGAATTTGTTGATCTCCATCTCACTATCAAATTCTGCATAAACTATAACGTTGACCATCTGTTGAAGACCTTGAGCAAGCTGAAGTTCAAAGATTACCAGATTGTATAGGATGAGCCAGTGGCACATTACTACTCTGACCAGGTGTCAAATCAGTTCCCCAAAGAGTATATCCTTTTTTATATCCTTTTGCATAATCATGCAAAGATAAATCGCATGTTTGATTTTGTCCAAAATGTCCCACAGCTCCATATGGGGAAATATATGAATTTAAATAAAGCCCACCTTCGAAATGTGGTTCAAAGAGACATGATTAAATGGAACGTCCGTCTACTGTTACTTCCAACTTATTCAAATAGAAATGTTGGAAATTAAATGGAGCTGTGACAATATCTCATTTAAAATCTCTATTAGATACTAAGCCAAAATAATTCGTTTTAATATATGTTTATGAAATAGATGTTTTTCTATTTGTTAACGAAGACCGTTCCCAGTATAAATGTTTCAATTTCAACGTGCCGTATGGGCATTCTGTAACTCCAATGATCTATTTGTGTGTTAAGATCATTTGCAAATTGTGGAATCAAATCTAACACTGGTATTTTAAAAGTAGCGTTTTCAATTTCATTTTTTCCATGTTCACCACCAGACAAAATTTAGATGGAGTACTATGCAATTTAATTCTCATCTCTACTCCATTTGGTAAATATTTTTCTGCCACAAATGAACAAAGTGTAATTTCCTCTTAACTGTACAGATTTGCTACCAGACATTAATTTTGCATGTTCAGTCAAACCTCTGTTAGATGAGCTTTTTGCAGTTTCAGTATGTGTGCCAGCAAATTGTGATTTTTTTACATCTTTGAATAACTAAATAAAATCTCCAAACATCCTAGATAAGGACATAAATCTGCAGTAGTGATTGGTCTACCCCACGTATTCACCAAGCAGCCATCTTACTTAACCAAATTACGACGTATCATGTTCCTTGATGGGAAAAAGGCCACTCGTGCTCGAGGGGTTAACTGATGTATTTTTCTATAATTCGATTGTACATACCGAGACCTAATGGCACTTTCTATGTCAGTTCAATGTCAGCAACTGGAAAGCTCGTGTTCATTGTTTGGGGACAGACCAATTAATATTCTCCACTCAGGGCTTAAATTTGAGAGTATTGATTGGTCTACCCCACGTATTCACCTAGCAACCGTCCTACTTAATAAAATTAAGACGTATCATGTTCCTGGATTGGGGAAAAACGGCCACTCGGGCTCGAGGGGTTAACTGATGTATTTTTCTATAATTCGATTGTACATACCGCATTTCAGTAAGCAAGTTACCTTTTCATAACTTGTTGATGTAAATACCTGATCTAAATGCTGGTTGTTCACAATTTGGCTGTCATTTGAACAGCCATTCACTCAGGAAGTCCTTCGAAGTAATTTCTCCTTTTACCTACGGTGAGATGTGTCCAGATACAAGGATGCACTATAACTCCAAATTAATCACAGGGCGTCGTTAAACTATGTAAGCCCAGTTCGAGGCCGTGTAGAGGCCATTTAAAGCAACTTTGCTCTATTCCGAGATCCCCTCATCCCCAATTCCTAACCAGGCTTAGCTAGTAAATCTGTTGTTGTCTATGACTTTTTGTAGCCCAACGAGTGATATTGTAGTGGTGTCGGATCAGTGCGTGGCTGTTTTTGGACAGCCACATGATTGCTTCTCGTCAGCCACACCCTCCTCTCACTCTACGTATGTATCTGTCGGTGTTTATACCACGTCGTCACAATTTCCTCAAATATTTGATCTCTTCATCTCATGTTGAAGTGTCTTTAAAACGCGAACTTAGACGTGGGCGTGGCTGCTCTTGGGAATCCATGCCCTCCTCTGACACCACTGTACCAATTACCCCAGTTGATACATCATGCGGATACCCTGCCAGCATGTTTTGCGCGTCTTTCTGCCCAAGTTTGTTATGTCAGACGAGAACATGGCTGCTCTTGTGTAGTCATGTTCTCCTCTGAAGTTATCCCACTACTCCTCGCGGTCGACACCCAAAGTCTACATAACGCAATTACAATCTCAACCCTCTTTATCTTTTTTCGTTATCCTAGGGTTTAAAGCAAGAATTATTTTTCAGTTTCCTATCCGAAGACTGCGCGGCTACTTTCCAAACTCGTGATGTTAGATGAGGACATGGCTGCTGGTATCAACAACAATCATGGCGGAGTGAGACAAGCTTTTCATCGTGGTAGAAAATTTTGTTATTTCGTGAGCTTCAGTGGTTCGACTTAACTTTTCCGGCGGTTATATGACGGATACTTCTATCTTTGTTTAAATAATTAGCTGTTTTGTTACTTAATCTACCGAGGAGGCGTTGCTGATCCGTTTTGTTGGAGTCGGTATTTCGTGCCACCTTCATTCGTTGTATTCAACACTGGCTTGCCTAACAAATAGTTGTCTAGATCGATGTCGAGTGCAAAACGAAGTCAACCGTTTAGTTCAACGTCTAGTGCCGATGAGAGCATGAATAGTGACAGTAGAACCAAGCTTCCTAAAGGAAAGAAAGGTGACCCCCCCAGAGGCCAAAATGAGGAAAAGTTCGAGTCAGTCCTCCATCAAGTCATTCGCGGCAACTTCTGATAAGGTACATTCCGACAAGACAAAGGTAAAGCGGTCTGATAGTCAGCATTTTGAATCAATTTTAACAGCCATCAACGAGAAGCTGGAGAATCTAGTGACTGTACAACATCTTGATGAAGCCTTGAAACCACTTGTCACCGAGGAATCACTAAATACCCTAATCACCCAAATGACATGTGATTTTGACAAGAAAATAGCTCAGATGGATCAGGCATTCGAATCAAAGTTTCCTGATCTGAATTCTGAAAATGAGAACTTGAAGAAAGAGCTCTCAGAACTGAAAGAGAGAGAGAGAGTAGCAGCTGTATCAAAATCTCTAAGTTAGAACAGGAGATACTTATGCTCAAACAACAACAGAATCAGTTGGAGCAATATTCTAGAAAGGATAGTGTTAGAATAATTGGCTTGGAGGGTGATAGTGCTGGGGAATCTATCGGGGATTGTGATCAGAAAGTGGTGGATATGTGTAAAAAACATCTAAAAGTTCCAGTCGAGGTGAAGGATATAAGTATTGCTCATAGGCTAGGGGTTTTCAATAAAAAACAAAAGAGTCCAAGGACTATGATTATCAAGTTTATCACTAGGAAAACTAAAACAGATGTGGTTAAAGCTAGAAAAATGCTTAAGGGAAGTGGCATCATAATCAGGGAGGACCTTACTCAGAAAAATCAAAAACTTCTGAGAGAAGCTAAGGATAAATCAACAGTGTCAGATTCATGGTCCTCTGATGGGAAGATGGGAAGATATTCATTAAATATTCTTCTGATGGATCCAAAAAGATTATCAAATCACTCGCTGATATATGACTTCCCTAACGCTACACTTCTGATACCAAATGAAACTGTACGTCCTGATTGATTCAAAGCTTTGCTATAATTCCTACCTGACAGCTATCTATTGCTTACTTATGCCCCAACTCACAAGGTGTGATTTATTTGTAACATATGACAATCATTTGGTTTGGGACAATGATTACTTGCTTTCCTACAATACCTAGCTAACTGCTTCAATCAGATGGTATGAAGGTGTGGGCCATTGGATCAGAATAATGCACATATGTACTAAAATATCTAGTAAATTGCTTACTTATGCCCCCCCCCCCCCCCCCCCCCAGAAAAAAAGAGAAAGCACATTGTGTGATTAATTTGTAACAGATAACAATTTGCTGCTTTAGGGCATTGGGGTCAATTGGTGAAGCCGTATGATCAGAATGACTTAAACCTGTGCTAACATACGTGATGAATTGCTTACTCATGCCCCCATCTACCCACACCTACACACACGGTATCCTTTATCTGTTGCAGAAGACAATCATTTGGTTTGGGGCACTGATCCAATGCTTTGCTACAATACCTAGTTAGCTGCTTACTTAAGCCCCCACCCAACCAAAATGTATGGATTATTTGTAACTGATGACAATCAGTTGGGATGAAGCTGTAACGACCCGTTGGTATGGAACTGTGAACCATTGAACCAGAGTAATGCACACATGTACTAACATACCTAGTGAACTGCTAACTTATCCCCCCCCCCCCCCAACAAAAAGCACATTGTGTGATTAATTTGTAACAGATAACAATTAGTTGGTTTAGGGCATTGGGGTCACTTGGTGAAGCCATATGATCGGAATGACTTAAACCTGTGTAGCAGGTTTGGGTCATTCTGATCATGTGGCTTCGCCGAGTGAAGCCATATGTGAACCATTGGACCAGAATAATGCACACATGTACTAACATACCTAGTGAACTGCTAACTTATCCCCCTCCCCCCAAAAAGCACATTGTGTGATTCACAAGGTGTGGTCTATTTGTAACAGATGATCAGAGTGAGTTATAGCTGTGCTTACATACTTGATAAATTGCTTACTTATGCCCCTACCCAACCACCCAACAAGTCTTATTTTTAACAGATGGCAATTAGTTGGGTTGAAGCTTGATGATCACTTGTTGAAGCCTTATGCTCTGAAAGATTCACCCCACCCCCCCCCCCCCCCCACCACACCAACAAGGTGTGATTCATTTGTAACCAATGACACATTTGAAGCATGGCAGTAACTTGATGATGGAAATGCTAATAAAGCTAGTGATTTCCTTACTTATCCTCCACCTAGTACTACTTGTAACAAATTGCAATCAGTATAAACAAATCAAGTAAACTACTTACGTATGCCCACATCCACCTATAAGGTGTGATTTACTTGTAAGAGCTGCCAATCATGTGGTTTGAAGCAGTGTGATCAATTGGCGAAGCAATGTGATGAAACTGATTTAAACCTGTGCTAATATACTTGATGAATTACTAAATAATGACCCCACCCACCCAAATACTTAGTGAATTGCTTACTTATACCCCCACGTCCAACAGTCTTGTATGATTTATCTGTAAGAGATGATAATCAACTGTTTTGAGTCATAGTGGTCACTTGGTGAAGCCATACGATCATAATTATGCCCCCAACCACCTATAAGGTGTGCACTGTGAACTGTTTCACTTATGCGGTTATGTGGCATTTCTGTAACGGACGGGTGATAATATAATTTATTGGTTTGAAGCCGTAAAACCAGAATTGACCAGTATGATACAAACCTGCCCTATCATACCCGGTGAATTGCTTAATTAGGCCCCCACTAATTCAACCTGTCCTATGATGCACTGTGAATTGTTTCACTTATGCTGTTATGTGGCATTTCTGGAACGGGCGGGTGATAATATAATTTATTGGTTTGAAGAAGTAAAACCAGAATTGACCAGTATGATACAAACCTGCCCTATCATAGAATTGCTGAATTGGGCCCCCACTAATTCAACCTGTCCTATGATGCACTGTGAATTGTTTCACTTATGCGGTTATGTGGCATTTCTGTAACGGACGGGTGATAATATAATTTATTGGTTTGAAGCAGTAAAACCAGAATTGGCCAGTATGATACAAACCTGCCCTATCATACCCGGAGAGTTGCTTAATTAGGCCCCCACTCACCAACAACGTGTGGGTTATTTGTAACAGGTCGTTCACTTTTGCCCCCAGAAGGCTGCTTCAGGCTAAATCTGCTTTATGTTGTTATGGATTCAAATTTACTGTTATTGTTGACACATTTTAAAAACAATCCATGTATTATTGGATTTCATCCAAGGAACTATACATAAGTTTATTAATAACGAAAAAAATGTACTGGTGACACATTTCAAAAGCATTTCATGTAGCATTGTATTTATTCCAAGGAACAAGACAAAAGTTAGTGAAGTAAGATATACAGTTGTACTGAAAATGTTTGTCTCGGTGAACAAGATAGATTTGAATACGTACCCTGTGCCACAGAACACACCAACCTTAAAAATTCATTGTAGTATCAATTTACTTATGTCAACAGTTTATTTAAAAAAAAACAAACAAAAAAAAAACACTTCGGTTTGAATGGTCTATACTGTCCGTCATTCACCTTTGCGCATTAATTAAGGTGTTGTGTGAGTCGCGGGAGGTTTGGCTTCGGGATGGGTGGCATGCCGTTTTCTATGCCGTCAAGGATTTGCACTATATTGGATTTTTTCATTCTTATTGGTTCAAAATAGCCAAGAATGGTTCATAAATATAGATGTACAAAGTCGTAGTTTATTATTTGTGTTGATCTTGGACGGCATCGAGGGTAGCCTGTCGCCTGATTTTGTGTTGATCTTGGACAGTATCGAGGGTAGTCTGTTGCCTGGGTAAGTTCTCCTGGTTTTCCGGCCAGATTTCCATTACTTACATAGCACCTTGCACTATTATTTTCTCCCCTAAAAATCCCCGTGGTTTGATTTTCTGTCTTTAAACAAACACAGGTTGAATACATAAAAATTACCACTTTCGTTCTCGGAGAAAATAAGGAATGTGTTATACTGCCATGAAATTCAATACCCTGTTTTTGCCGTTATTGCTAATAGTGTTAATTCGACTTGTATATACCAAACGTTACCACGACTAAAGTACAATGAAACTTTTTCACCTAATACTAGTAAGTATACTTTCTGTCCCACTTCTGCCATTTTCAAAATTCATTCATACCTGCACCAATAATAATGAGTTTCCAAGCTCAGCGTATGAGTCTTTATTCTTCACTCTTATAAAATCTGCTTATATTGTACCATGTACAGCAATTTCTGCGACTGTGATACTGGGTAAGTTCTCCATAAAAAATGGCGGGCAGCATAACCTTGGACGAGATCCAGACGGGGGCAGAATATGATTTTATTAATCAGTTCAACAGCAGAATATCAACCGGAGACGTCGAAGACACCCCCTTCCAATACCTTAGAGGGGAGTGTGAATATTATTCACCGGATAACCTCCGCCCTCAGTGTGCAGGTATCAATAATACATTCTCCACTTTCCATATCAATTGTCAAAGTATTTGCGCTCATTGGGACTCACTGAATGAGCTTATAATCAACATGCAGGAATCTGCCCATAGTTTTGATATTATTGTTTTAACTGAGATTTTTTTTCAAGTCCACCCAGCTACGTCTTATACGATAAATGGATATCAACCACATCTCAGCAAATGTCGCCCTTCTGGAGACGACGGTCGAGGTGGAGTCGGCATCTTTATTAAAGAAGGTATTGACTTCAGAATTCGTGACGATTTATCAGTGTTCATTCCCCACGTCTTCGAATCTCTGTTCATCGAAGTCAGGGTCGATAAGACTGTAAAGGTCATTGGAATTATTTATAGACCGAATACCCCACCAAAGGCGGACATGGATATCTTTATGACAAAAATAAACCTAACTAGAGAAACAGAATTTACTGCACCCAGTAAATTCAAGTCTGTGTGAAAAGGGTTAAAGTATCAGGAATAAACTATACAGAAAGAGAATTTATGGAGGCTTATTTTCGGGAGTAAAATATTTTTAAACAAATCAGAAATGGGTTTTCGTTAACAGTATTTACAGATTTTCATACTGGAATCCGAACAATTATTTATAAGAAACCAGAAAAGGCATATATGTGACCAGCATTCAAAGGGTTCGATACTCGAATCAGAAATGGACATTTTTGGCTCTGCCCACTAATTTGAGTGACGAAATACGTTCATAAACTTTAGAAATGCATTAAGGTGTAATAAAATTCATTTCCCAGTATTTCTGAATAATACACACTTGATGACTTTGGTGACCTCTTTCAGGCGGACCCCTAGGTGACCTTGACCCATATTTTGAATTTCCATCAAGTGTCGACTCATTTGGTGTTAGTTCCAGGTCCATTCATCATACCACAATTGAGATATGAGCATGGCCCACTTTCAAAAATGTTGGCTACACCCACTTTTTTAACATAAAAATGCATGTATGGACCTCAGGAATGCTTTGGGGGGTCAAAAAATGTGATTTCCAGAAATTATGAAAAATGCACTTAATGACCCCCAGGTGACCTCCTTGACCTTGACCCATATTTTGAATCTCCATCAAGTGTCGACTCATCTGGTGTTAGTCCCAGGTCCATTCATCATACCATGCTTGAGATATGAGCGTGACACACTTTCAAATTTTTTGGCCACGCCCACTTTTTTAACGTAAAACTGCATGTATGAATCTCAGGAATGCTTTAGGGGCAAAAAGCAAAAAGTGTGTACGTCAGGAATACTTTAGGGGGTCAAAAAATGTGATTTCCAGCAATTCTGAAAAATGCACTCAATGACCCCTAGTTGACCTCCGTGACATTGACCCTTAATTTGAACCTCCATAGAGTGTCGACTCATTTGGTGTTGGTCCCAGGTCCGTAGGTCATACCACGCTTGAGATATGAGCATGACCCACTTTCAAAATTGTTGGCCACGCCCACTTTTTTACGTCAACATGCATGTGTGTATGTCAAGAATGCTTTTGGGGGTCAAAAATGTGATTTTCAGCAATTATGAAAAATGCACTCAATGACCCCAAGGTGATCCCCGTGACCTTGACCCATATTTTGAATCTCCATCGAGTGTCGACTCATTTGGTGTTGGTCCCAGGTCCATATGTCATACCACTCCTGAGATATGGGCGTGATCCACTTTCAAAACACCCCTACAGACACCCCTGATACCCCAGGAATCTGAAAAACATAGGTGGCCAAGAACTTGTAGCTGTCTATCAGCGTGCTGAAAATCAAGGAGATAGGGCAATTCGTTTTTTGAGTTATCTTGCGGACAAAAAAGTGATGAGAAGACAGAAGACAGGAGAAGAAGAAGAAGAAGAAGAAGAAGAAGAAGAAGAAGAAGAAGAAGAAGAAGAAGAAGAAAAGAAGAAGAAGAAAAAGAAGACAATAGTCTGTGTGTTTCACACAGACTAATAACTGATATATTAAATAACGAAAATAAACTTTCATATATTATGGGTGATTTTAACATTGACCTATTGAAAATCGAATCTCATAGAAAGACCGAAGAATTTATAAATTCATTGTTCAGTCAAGGGTTTCTCCCACTTATAACTAAACCGACCAGACTAACAAGTTATTCGGCGACCATCATTGTGTAGAAAAGATATATGTTTATGTAATACCGCCGATTGTTATTCTGAACTCTTGCGACGATAAATTAATTGACAGTCGCCTTAAGAGTTTGCTTAAGAAAGTGGGTCGATTTACTGGTCGACTGATGAATCGTTTCAGATTGAGTGGTCCGTGCTGATTTGTGTGAGTTAGCACGGACTAATAATGCACGGTGGTTATTTTATGTGGTTTCGGACTCTCGAAGTGGGGAGAATCGTTTTGGATTTCGTCGGGTACGTACCATAGTTTTATTCCTCCGTATTGCACCCTACCACGGGCCGGTCGTTATTTATTTTTTTTTTACATTCGTTTCTGACCTTCGTCCTGCGTTGTGCTAAGTCGATTGACGAGGTACAACGCATGACGCGGGTCGGTCGCCATTAAATTTTGGCCCATACATTTTCGGGGCGAGTTCGGATGGACAGTTGAAAGGACCCCCCTCATTTTTCTTCGGCAGTGTTCAAACATTTGGTTAGATGTTTGACTTAGTTCTCCCCTCAGTGGATATTACAAATATCTAGGAGGGCAGAAGACGTAAATAAAGCATGAATTTCTCCCATTCATGGGGTGTGAGAGTAGGATGTTTATCGTTTTGATGTGCACTCCCTTTTTCTTGTTTAAGGGTGGTCGCGGTAGAATTTTCCTTTTGTTTATGACTGGTAAATAGTATTGTCAAAATTTTATGGTTGAAGTCGTAAATTTTATAAATTAGTTACTTCAAATAATTGTAAGAAAGCTTCCTGAATGTATGTAAGGCGCGATTTGTTTAAGAGGCTTCCAGCTCACTTTAGTCTGTCTGGATATTTAATCGCTGCGTGTGTAAAGGGTTGGCGTAGATATTTTTGTGCGCCGGATCTTCAGAAATTCGGCTGCCTTTTGTCGCTCGCCCCTCTTTGGTCGGGGTGTTTGTGGCGTTTGTTTTTGGTAAGTGAAGCAGTGCTTGTTATTATTAACTACATTGTTTGGTATACGACTCCCTTGGTAGATACTTTTGTGATATGCTATGGTGCTAGTCATAAATAGATTAAGTCTTTTCACAGGAAAGGGTATATATATGACACTTTGGTAGCAGGGGAATTTTCCTTTTAATGACTTGGGGCTTAATTTTTGTGGTGTCCTCCTTATCTTCGAAAGGGCGGTAGCCGAGTATTTTTCATTTTTTTTTCTTGGATATGCCCTAAGGGTGAGAAAGCGATAAATTAAGGAGTGATATGTATAGAATTAATGAATATGATACTCCTCTTAGTTAGGAGAGTGTATAATCTGTTTGTCATAATACTTGAATAATTGAAAGAGAAAAAAATAAGGGAAATAAAAAGAATGAAATTAACTTAATGTCTTTTTGCCATTTACCCGTCATGTGACCTTTTATCACTGAATTTCTCGCGAGTCTATTTTAGAAATTCTTAGCGAATCTGAAGACACCCCAACGACAACAAACTTGTACGACTGGGCTTGATTGGCTTAATGGGACACTGTTTGGTGGAAGCTCATTTTTGGTAAGTTTACGTCAGAAAGTGTCCGCCTATCAAGTTATAGGCGGGGTGTAGTTGCAATTGATCACATTTACTCAAATAATATCTTATCCACATCATCATCTGGCATAGTCCTGATTGACGTAGCTGATCACTTTGGTATCTTTTATATAGAAAACAAAAAAATAAAGTTATTCCAACCCCGAAATATCGAAGAATAATTACTCCAGAAAACATTGAACATTTCCAATCACTGCTGTCGGAATGTGATTTCTCTTCCGTAATGGAGTTGCGCTGTCCAAACGAAGCCTATAACACATTCATCGATATTTATTAGAGTGCATTCGACGTAGCTTTTCCTTGGACAAAAAATATCCCGAACAATAATAAACTTGAGCATAAGCCATGGATGTCTAAGGGTCTCCTTCTTTCGTCAAAAAATAAAAGAAAATTTTGCCACAAGAAGCTGAGATCTCCCACAGATCAAAGTATCCAAAATTATAAAAATTACTGCAGAATATTTAACCGTGCCAAGAAACAATGTAAAGCAATTTATTATAAGATCCTTGCAGAAACAAAAATGATATGCGTAAAACTTGGAAAATCCTCAACGAAACTATAAATAAGGTAAGAGGTGTGTCTAAACTTCCTTCCTTCTTTGTCCAAAATAACAAAGAAATATCTGACCCATGCGAAATCGCAAGGGAATTTAATGATTTTTTTTATAAATATATGAGCTATCACCTGTGAACAATTAAAAACAAGCAATACCTCGACTTCGGATTACATGAATGGACAATTCCAGAATAATTTATTTCTAGAACCGACCTCAGCGTTTGAAATTATTAACGTTGTAAAATCAATGAAATCCAAAACAAGCCCTGACTGCGATAATATCAGCTCGGATCTTCTGAAACAAACAGTAAATATCATTGCGACCCCCTTGACACACATAATCAATAACTCATTCATTGATGGCATAGTGCCCGACAAAATGAAAATTGCTAAAGTGTCCCCCATTTATAAATTTGGGGACCACATAAATTCACGAACTACAGACCAATTAGTGTCCTGCCAATATTTTCCAAAGTTCTAGAAAAACTTATGGCGGTCAGAATCATTAGTTTCCTAGACAGATTTGAAATCTTATACCAACATCAATATGGATTTAGAAAAACACATTCTACAGTCCATCCAGTTCTTCAACTTCTAAAACAAGTCGCTGAGGAACAAAACAAACACACCAAAGACCTCACATTAGCGGTTTTCCTGGATTTAACAAAGGCATTTGATACTATAAACCACGAAATTTTAATTAAGAAATTAGATTATTATGGGGTGAGGGGAGTCACCAATGCCTGGTTCAAAAGTTACTTATCAAATAGAAGACAATTTGTAGTTTTTGGTGAAAATAAATCTGATCTGGCGCAAATAACGTGTGGAGTCCCACAAGGCTCGATATTAGGTCCCATTTTATTTTTATTATACATTAACGACATTTGTAATTCCACTTCCCTAAAACTCCTTTCATTTGCAGACGACACTACTGCGTATTCATCAGGCCCTAACGTGAATAACTTGACAAGTTATATGAACAGGGCATTACGTAAATTATCCGAGTGGTGTTCCACTAATCGTCTAGTTATAAATGCTAACAAAAAAATGTATTTTATTTAACCCGACTATGAAGAAAATAGAAACTTTGCGAGAAAACGTCTGTATTGACAATGAGAAAATAACAAGAGTGGGGGTTGAACAAATCGAAAAATCTGTGAAATTTTGTGGGGTCAACTTTGATGATAAGCTATCATATAAAGTCCATATATCTCAACTATGCTCAAAGATCGCACAAGCAAATTATGCCCTAAGTAAGGTCAAATCCATTCTTCCACATGATACCTTGAGAACCCTTTACTTTGCCCTTGTTCACAGTCACTTGATCTACGGAATTCATGTTTGGGGTAACTCAAAAGCCAACAATAAATTATTCTTAATGCAAAAAGATCCATACGAATAATTAATAATAAAAGATTCAATGCCCACACCGACCCTCTGTTTTTTAGGGACCGTATCCTCAAGGTTAGTGATTTATTTACACTTCATGCTGCATTGTTCATCTACGACTGGAAAACTTTAAACCTTCCAGCCTCATTTGATGATTACTTCACGTACGTAGTCATACGCACAGAAATACGAGACAGTCTACGCTTCTACACGTAAGTAGAACTAGATCTCGATCACTAGAGATGTTTCCAGTGTACTCGTACCCAAAATTGTGGAACGAATTAGATACGGAACTTCGTCAGTTCGATAATAGAAATTTGTTCAAAAACATTTGGCTTTCAAGCTCTTAGTTTCATATTCTGACTGCGTTGAATGTAACAACCCTTACTGTCCAGACTGTTCTATGTAAGTTATAAATCAATGGGCGGGTTCTTTGACATACCTGATCAAGGAAACCGCTTGTGGGACTTAGTCAAAAATAATTCTTGCCTATTTAAAGTCTGCCGTACCTGAACCTTAAGTCGAGTGTCGTTTTTGCCTTTGTCTGGTATCTCGTCTAACTTGGCTTCCCCGCCCTTTTTTATATTCGTAAATTCGAAGGTGATTAGATAATAAACCATTTTTATTTGTAACGAATTCCTTTTATACTAACCCTTCTATAAAGGCGGTGCATATTTGTGCTAACGACATGTGACCCAACTTTCAGATTTCTCAAACGAGAAAGTCTTTCCAATTTGAGAAATAGGAACACCAACAATAGCTTCCATCTTGAGTTGCCCCTCATAAACTGGAGCTGGTGCCATGATTGTCAAAATCTGCCGGCCTAGGGTACATAGCGCCGTTCAAATCATTGTTGTACTCAAAATTAATTACCTCGTTACTCAGCTCTTATCTGCAGATATCAGTCAAATTGACCTATTATTACTGTGAAATTCTCGTTTAGTTGGAAGGGAAAGCCAGGTTTTTTGAAAATACCTCTCTTACCAGTTCACAGTCGCCTACTTTATTTTCAATTTGCTGTGCTTCAGTCTTAAGTTTTGAGGGTTCAAAGGGAAGACGTAGCCTGGTATGAATTGAATTAAATTTAATGTAACTTAGTTCTAGTTTTTAGGGTGATGGCAGGTAGACGCCCAATCTGGCTATGCCATCTCCCAGCAGCACATATTATGTTTTTCTTTATATCAAATATTACTCTGTATTATACAAATGCTGCTGAATAAAGTATCTATCTATCTATCTGCTCTTGGGCAACCATGACCTCCTCTGAAGTTATTTCACCACTCCTCGCTCGCGGTCGATTCCTAAAGTCTACACAACGAAATTATAATACCTAGCTTGAAGTTGTTCTGTTATACTTCTAGGATTCAAAGCAATAATGTATTTTAAACTTCTGATCTGGAGATTTCTTTTTGCGTGATCGTTAAAACGGGTAACCCCCAGTCTCATACCAATGTAAAGCGTATTATCAGATCACAACGTGATTATCTACTTTAAACTCGATATCGCCCCAAATTTGGACGTACTGGACATACATACAGCGCAGAATATGATGGGTTGGTGGTGGGGGGGGGGGGGGGGGGGGCTTATGATCAACTTGTGTGAAGGACCAGTCCTAGTACAATGCTGGCCCGTAGAGTAAGAGAGTTGAATCTTCATTGATCGTTCCGCTCATCAGGGTGTTGGTATTGTGTAATCTAGCGCCCAACTGCTGACTTTATGAAACTAGACTGCACATCGTGTCTGTGGAATCTAAGGTACTTCTCCCATTCTTCTGCCTGCTATATGCGGTGTCTTGATCGCATTAGCGGACAGGTGATTCTAAACGGTCCGCAATCGGATTGCGACCTGTTCGAAACCACTCAGCCCGGAGGTACATAAGTATGAATTGTGACTTGGTTGCCCGTGGGACTGGGTTATCATCCAATGTATCATTTTAAAATTCTGTACATATTGTAAAAAACACTGGCAATGTTTCAGCCAATGAGCCCCCGGATTTGAATTCTGTACATATTGTACAAAAATACTAGCAATGTTTCAGCCAATGTTTCAGCCAATGAGCATCCGGATTCAAGCCGGAGGTTCATTGGGGGAGTTTGCTTGTAATTGCTATGACTTGATTTGCAATACATTATATACATTTCATTGTTCTTGTTTCGTTCGCCACAACACTCATTTTGTGTACATATAATTGGTCTTCAAATGAGTATATAATTCTTCTATCTCCTGCTTGAAGCGTGATAGGTACATCTCAACCTACAACTATATAAGGTTTATAAATAAATAAGGCTTATAAATATCTGCAAATGCATAGCTATATGCGATGCGTGGAGAGTGAGCTGCGACAGGGTCGCTCTTGGTGTGGGGTTATCACCCAAAGTAGCCCATTCAAATTCAGAACATATGGTCAAAACGCAGATAATGTTTCAAAAATATAAATATCTGCAACGCAGCAGCTATATTCCTTGTGTGGTGAGTTGGTTGGGTCGCCCTTGTATCACATTTGAATTACGTACGTATGGTAAAAAAACAATTTTTCAGTGAGTGTACCTCCGGGTTTAACACGGAGGTCCGTTGGCCGGAACTTTGTTTGTGATTGTTATACTTTTTAATACATTTACATTTATTACTCGGGAGGAATATGCATTCTGCGTGGAATTTTGTGATGGTATGTATATATATATATATGCTTAGCAGTACATTTATATTTAGTGCTCGGGTGGAATCTCTATCCTGCTGGGAAACGTTTTTTGGGTTCGTACAACTTTCATAATGTGTACATATTTGTTTCTTATGTATATATTTCTTCTCCTAGCCTCTGCTTGAAATGAGATAGAAACGTCACAGTCTAACAATATCTGTAGTTTTCAAATAAATAAGGTCAATAAATATCTGCAACACAGTAGCTATACTCAGAGCGTGATGAGTGGGTTGTGGCTAGGTCGCCCTCGGGGTAGGGTATGCTCATATAGATGCTACTCTGTTACCTTGTAGATACTACTTTTCTTCACCTTTTCCTAGTATTTCATGTTTTCTCCACCTTCATGTCTAATTATCCTATATTAACTATCTTCCACTACAACCATCACTTGCAAGCCAGATTGAATCCAATTTGCTTTCCAGACAATATCATTCTGTTACTTGTCATCATGAGTAGTACTGACATCCGCGCACTACGTTTACGTTTTCGTCGACAGTTTGCACAACAGATTACATAATGTGTTATATTGAACTATACCGTGTTCGGATAGGTACTTTCAATATTACAATTTATGCTCGTATTCTAAAGCTGAAACTGTCGAAGCATCAATCAGATTGCGTCTTAATTTACCTACTCCTGCGCCTTGGTGGGGTTGAAGTCCATAGAACCTTCACTGTTACGGCTGCTCTTTTCCTCAGAAATGTCATTGAATCATCTACCTCGTGAGTGACTGCGACTACTGAAGCAACCTCGTATCCTTACAAGAAAGTGCCCGTCGCAAAAATGTTGTCCATCTTGAAACTACTAATCTCCATTCTCCTTGCCACGTCGACTCTTCTTTACATGGTTACAATTTCATTGCTGTTGTCAGGTGACATCGAACCCAATCCTGGACCGAGCTCTATCAACTCAAACCCTAACCAGAATACCATAAAGATTCTGCACCTTAATATCCAGAGCCTAAAACCCAAATTAGATACTGTTCAATGTGAATTCTCCCCCAATGACATCTTGGCTTTAACCGAGACGTGGTTGCATAACACCGATCCAACATCTGATGTCTTACTCAATGGGTTTCACGAACCACTGCGCTGTCACCGGCCGGCAAGGGGAGGTGGGGTTGCCATCTATATTAAAAATATTTCTTTTCGACATCGGCCTGACCTTGAGGTGCTGAACAGGGAGTGCATATGGGCTGAATTATTTACGAAACACAATGAGTCCCTATTGTTAGGGGCTTTTTTATCGCCCACCTAACAGTTCCCATGATACATGGGATTCCATATCGGCATCCATTGAAAAAGCCAGAGACACGTCAGTTGTTGATTTAATTGTTACGGGCGATTTTAATGACAACCAGCTGGTTCCCTCGAGGGCCGGTTTTACAGCAATATGCAATCTCTTTAATCTGAGGCAGCTTGTGGGTGAACCAACCTGTTTTACTGAGTCGTCGGCCACTCTGCTAGATCTTTTTGCTGTGAGTGACACAGTTAACGTGAATGCATGAGGGGTACTAGAACCGATTATCCCGGACATGACTCGCTATCACTGTCCAGTTTCAATTGGCGTCGAATTTTTAAAACTATCTCCTCTCTCCTTTAAGAGAAGGGTATGGCTATATTCACAGGGTAATTATGAAGCACTCAATGAGGCCCTCTCGAACACTGACTGGAATGCTGTTTTTGACAACGTATGTCCTGATACTATTGTTTCCAGTTTTACAGACAAATTACTACTCAAATTATTACTCTGCGATCGAGTCAACCGAAACGGATGCACAATGAAATTAAGACACTAATGAGACAGAGGAAGCGTCTGTATCGCATAGCGAAACGCACCGGTCTTCCGAACGCTTGGGCAAAATATAAACGTAAACGGAACGAAGTTGTTACGGCTGTTAGGAAGGCCAAAGCGTCGTATCTATCTAAAGTTCAGACCGCACTAAGTAGCAATAAAACCCCCTCTTCCTTATGGTGGAAGACTCTAAAAACACTTATTAATAGTAGTAACGCAGTAGGTATTCCAACTATTATCCATTTAAATAAAGTATATTCCTCAAGTGTTGAGAAAGCAGAGGTGTTCAACGAATACTTCTGTTCTATCTCAACAGTTGATGATTCGAAAGCCTCTCTTCCTGATTCAGCATCCCGGGCTCCGTGAGTTATAGATAATATCACTCTCCAATGTAGTGAGGTATATGAAGCAATGAAGTCGATAAAGATGTCTAAAGCATCTGGTCCTGACCTTGTAAATCCACGTCTTCTCAAGGAATGTAAATACCCCCTGTGTGAGCCTCTTCTAATCTTATTTAATGTGCTCTTGAAAAACTCTTACTTTCCCTCCCTGTGGAAACAAGCAAATGTCTCCCCAATTTTGAAAAAAACAGCCCTCTAATTCAGTTAATTATAGCCCGTTATCTTTGATTAGTTGTGTAGGTAAAATATTTGAAAAAAAAGTTGTTACAGTACTTCAAAATGTATCACCACATGTTGCCCTCATACATTGCCAATAAAGTTCCCCCGATTGTCTCATCGTCAAATCTGTCGCTCAACCTCCGGTCAAGTCATAATTACAGAGTTCCTTTCTGTCGGACTCAGTTGTATCAGTCGTCTTTTATTCCGAGTGTCACTGACCAATGGAATATTCTGCCTTTATCTGTCCGTGAGAACTCATCACTGATTAATTTCAAGACTTCCCAAAATGTTGGGAATCAGCGACCACGAAATCACGCGCAGCCCAAATATATCACTGCAGGTTGCGATTGCATTGTAGTAACCTTAACTCTCATTTATATGACAATCATCTGTCACCTACCCCATTCTGTCAATGCGGGGTGAGCGAGACGCCAGAGCATTTTTTCCTACATTGTCCAATGTACTCAAATGTCCGCAATATTACTATCAACCGTCTTCCATTTACTGTAAATGTACCAACACTTCTTTTTGAATCTGAATTCTTGAATAGTCAGGAAAACCATCTTGTTTTTGAAGTGGTGCATGACTTCATTTTGTCAAGTAGGGGTTTCAATTGACTGCTGCGTCCACGTACAATTGGTATTACAGGTATGACGAATTTACCCCCATTCCTATAATCCTACTCTCCTTTCCGTTTTCTTCGCATGGATCACCATCGAGGCTGCTTCTGTCTCACTGCTAACTAACGGTGCTTCTTCTGTTTGCTTTCGAATGTACTGACTGTGAAGACAATGTATTGTGCTCTCAAGCTGGCATCCCCTATTTTCCATTACTCCTCTCCATTTTACTTTCTTTTTACCTCTTTCTTCATTCACATGCAAGGTTTAAACAATATCATATATTGACGCCTGTTAGTTTGACTCTTTATGCCTACTTTTCTATGACTAGAATTACCACCAACTTTCTCATTGGTTTTATCCCTGGCCGGGGTGTCGTATCCGTGCATGCGCCGTTACCTACTTGTGTCGACTACGATGCTGACAAATCAACTCTGAATGATATCTCGGGTATTTGCTCTAAGGTCTACGCTCTTAGAGTCTACAGGCAGCCATCACTGTGTGCATTGATGCGGGGCTCCGGCTTGGCGCGCGGCTGGTGATCGACCACAAACCTTGGGTTCCAGGCGGCGATATATAAGACCATCTACTATTCTATACCACCTTTTTGTGTAAATTAATGAATGACCACGGGAGATGACCAACATAAGCTCCTAGCTTTCTTTCAGATCCCCATTGCATCAAAAATGGTATTTTGTAAATATTTGTTATATTCTTGATGTTCACTATATATACTGTTAATTTTCTTGGTATTCAATCCTGTAACATATAGCTTACTTGTTGAATAAATATTGTTTAAACTAAACTGTGTATGGATCTTCCGGATCTAAACATGACGTAAAATGCAGGTTAGTAGAGCTAATGGAAAACTATTCCATTGGGACTGAGGATCTGGAAGTATGACTGAAGAAGGTTGCAGTTTTACCAGAAGAATGCTCGAGAATTTCAATAGAAGCTGGCGAGCTGGAGTCTGGGCAAACGTCCCTTGTATGAGCTATGCAAAAAATAGACGCAAGCTCTTGATAGGTACCTAGATGGATTTTTTGGTCGGTGTGTGTGTGTGGGGGGGGGGGGGGGGATATCGAGAAATATTCTCCAGTAGCTTCCGAAATAACGCAACGCTTCGGCGTATGACGTCGCCTTGAAGGAACAATCAGCTGATCATTGTTATTGTTTTAAAACGTACGCATTTGGGGTCGAATTGGGCTGAATATTGTGCAATAAAATGTCTCGTAGCATATAATAAAAAAGAAAATCTACTCTATTTTAGTCAGTGTCGGGAATTATCTCATGAGTGTGGACCTGACTGCTTTATTTTTCGCGAGCGCTTGCGCACGATGAATTTTTTCTGTAGTTTCCTAAATGACGTTACGCTTCGGCGCATGACGTCACCTTGAACGTCGCCTTGAAGGAACTATCAGCAGATTTTTGCTATGGTCTTGAAAATGTTTGCAGTCGAATTGGGCTGAATAGTGCATAGCATATAATAAAAAGAAAATCTACGCTGTTTTAGAGAATTCCGGGAATTATCTCATTCGTGTGATTCTGAAAGTATTATTTTTCACTCGTGCAAGCGCTCGTGAAAAGTAAAACTTTCAAGTCCACACTCATCCGATAATTCCCGATATTCACTAAAACAGCGTAGATATCCTCTATTTATTATAGGCTAAACGATAGATTATCGCAGAAATTGCGGAAAGATAGAAATCGTATCCCCCACTGTGAAGATATAGAAATTTTCACTTTCACTTATTAATTAAAATGGCGGCTTTCAGAGCATCACTTCAAGGTGAATACGAGTCAAATTGTCACTACAAAAGATCAATTTGTTCTAGAAACGTATAATGAAAAGAAAATCTGGTGTTTCTGAGTGGATACCGATCATTTCCAGCAATAATTCAACACGTATTCACCTTTAATTGATGCATGAAACCCGCTAGTCCAAACATGACCTGAAAGTCTGTAATATAAGTTTTTGGTTTGGTACATCCTTTCAAAGGAAGTACCAAACCAAAAAACTTATATTACGGACTTTCAGGTCATGTTTGGACTAGAAAACCGCCAACTGAATCAGATCGCAAGACGCTATCTGTTTTGAGTATCGATCAAATCACTTCCGCATATCAATGATTCAATGCGCTGTTTACTTTCATGCATCAACTCATGGTTGAAACGAGTGGAATTATCAGATTCTTATAAAAAGCGTATAATAAAAAGAAAATCTGGTGTTTTTGAGTGGATACCTAAAATTATCTCACTTGTGACCGAGACAAATGGTTATTAGAAATAAACATTTGTATCGGTCATTCATGAGATTTTTTTCGGTATCCACTCGAAACCAATAGATATCCTTAAAAATTTGCGTTTTACTGAATATGAAACATGAGCAAGGGAAATGCAAGTTTTAGCTCTGATACCCCCATTTTTTGAAAGCCCTGATTGTGGCTTCCAGCACTCAACCAGTTATTAAACGAAAACTACAGACATACCTCGGAGATGTCTGTTGTTTTCGTTTATTAAGAGTTACAAAAGGAAGCTTGATTTTTTTTTTTTTTTTTTTTTTTTGTGGCAAGCTAATTAAAAGCAACCAAGTAAGTAATTGTCGGCTTTGGCTCTTTGTTTTGCGAATGAGTTTTTACAGTGATTTGCATGTTTTTATTTTCCCCAGGAAATCTTACCTCCTTGACATTTTTATATTGATGGAAAGGGTAGTGGTTTTAATATATGTCACGATGCGCGTGCTGTTTTTGTAATGAACAAAAAGCACAGAACATCAAAAGATGGTGAAGGCTCAGTTTTCTTATTTTGAAATGGGTTTAAACAGAGAACAATTGTCAAACGTTCAAACTGATTGCGGAAAAGTTGTAAAAACAGCTTCTGTGTTTTTATTCCACTGTACAAGAAAATGCCTGAAGTTTGTGAAATGATGTGCACATCGATGATGCAACTGCGCTAACATTTCGAAATTGCAATTTTTATTTGAAATTTCCATACTCTGAGTGCTAAATTTACTGAAAATTTCACAAATTTAATGGGGGCTAACTTCCCTGTAAGTCTCCTCCATTGACGAGAATTGTCAACCATGGAGTAAATTTGTATTATGTTACAGAAGAGTCATATCAGTTTTACGGGTGGAGGAAGCCGGAGAACCCGGAGAGAACAATCGACGAGGAACTGTCAGCTCCTCAGCATTCAAACTCTGTTCAAGCTCCGCTCAAGCAGGATAACAGCGGTTGAAGACATGTTCACCATCGACGTACAGTACGCCTTTGTGCACGACGGCATCGTGCCCCCATGTTGGCAACCGGGATAAAGTGCCTTGCCCAAGGACAAAACACGGGTCGTCCCGGAATGGGATCGAACTCGGGACCTGTAGCATAGAAGTCCAACAGTCCACCACTGAGCCACCGCGCTCCCAGATCATGAAATATGATTGCCGCTAAAGGAATGTGTGGAGTGGAGCAGTCAATATTTTCAACATGCAGCCTGAAGGCAGCACGTTGAAAATATTAATTGATCTATCCCTAAATAATAAATATGGACTCTTCCGGTTTCCGCCATTGAACTGATTCAGAAGTTGGAAGATATCACCAGGTTTCCGAGGGGGAGAGTGAAAAGGAGTTGCAGAAAAAAATGATGAACTGAGAAGAAAAACTATCAAGGGAGATCAGCTTAACGCAGAACGAGACTGAAAGGAAACTTTGCAAAACCGTGACAGTGAAAAACAACTATCAAGGGAGAGCAGCGATACCAGAATTACAAATTGATTGTGTCCAATTTGTCTGTAATTTCTTTCTTCCCGACGGCATCGGATTGCTTCTGCAGTGTCTAAAAGACTGGCTTTAGTGAAGATGCAAATCGCCTCTTATTTAAAAGGTGTAGGACTACATTATGGAAACGAAACGCGTCAAGTAGATAATTTGTATTCCCGTCCCTATCAGGGAGATCTGTGGCTATACTGTATTGTATAGAACATTGTAATACAGTGTGGCCACAGATCGCCTTGCTGACAGCGCAGTATGTACCGCGCCATCATGGCTATCCAAGACTCAACCTTAAATACAATGGCTGAATCTGTTCTCCTGTCTAGTAGGTTATCTGTTGATACCTCCAGACCAGTTCTAGCTCGTCTTGTTATGCCCCTTCGAGGGTATGTATGCTGCGTCAACTCAGTGTCCTTTGACACGTTTTCTGAACGTCGTTTGTCTCTCGGCTGTTTGTGTTTGATTTCATGTTGACTTCATCTTATACTATCTTATATTTTATCTTATCACTGTAATTCCTTTCTTCTTTTAAAATATTTGTCTATACACTTAAATATCTTTCATCACATAGTTTAAACAATTTGCATTAGGTACTCCGCCAGTAGTTTCGGTAATACTTATTTTGTAACTCAAAGACCCAGGGAGACGACCAACTTAAGCATCAAGCTTTCTGTCGAATCCCTTCATTTTTGTGATTTAACTGGTAATAATTACATTGTTAATCTAGTTATACATTTTGGGTCCAAATACTCAATTCCCATTGGTCAGCTGGGTGAAAACGTCATGACCAAATGTAATTCATTTTCCAATGAATACATTTGGTCGAACGTTGACCAGCATTTATGGTAGAGCGCAGTTGACAGAATTTAATTCGTGCGGTGTTTGGGCGGGTTTTTAACTTTTAGCGCCTCTCGCAGTGATCAACTCCGCTGCTGTTTCTTTGGTGACATTTCCCAACTGTGGCATAAAGCCCGTTACTAAAATACTCGTTTCCATTTCAAAAGTTGAGAAAATTAAAGCTTATTTGTCTTTGGGATATCATTTAGACGGAACAAAGGCCTGCGCTAGTTCTTGATTCCAAAAACTGAAAGCCGAATGGTTTTCAACAACGGCGAATGACGATTCGTGGGGGAAAAAAGTAGTTTAAACAGTTACGGAATGTAATTATAAGAAGTGAATGCAATTTTTATAATCTTTATTTGAGTATGAACGTGTGTGAATGGGTACAAATTCATACATAATTTACACCCATCCCCACACGTTCATACCACAATAAAGATTATAAAAACTGCATTCAATTCTTAAAATCATATTGTTTGCAACTACAGTTGTTTCATTAATAAAATATTGTTTAAACTAAAAGACTCATTTACTCCGTGTAATTATCTCTTTCATTTTCGGAATATATTCGCCATAGTTTTTTCGCCGCGTCTGTGCCTTTTGGAACTTCGACAAACAAGTACTTCATTTTACAGTTTTCAAATCCCCACTTCGACTGACCAAATCAAGCCATGCAGGTGCCGTCTGATGGTAGACAAAGCAGAAATAGTGGTAGTCTGTCCCCCACCCCAGCTAAGCAGTTCAGATGCCACCTGCATATAACTAATAATCAGAATGGGGTTTCTGCAGCTTTAATAGTTATTAGTATTATTGCATGTACCCGGCCGGCCTAATTCAGGGGGACCTCGGCGGGGACCCAGGAAATGACGTCATGAAGTGTGACGCAGTGGCGCCATGTTGTGTTGTAATGGTAACCCGCGTAAGCGGCCATCTTGTGACGTTATCCCCATAGAGATATGTGGTGTTAGTGCCGATGCGCATCGCGTGTTGTTAGGGTGAAACGGGTTTCCTTCGGCCATTTTATATACTCGAAGGCGCCATCTTGGCTTTTATGGTAGCACGTGGTTGCTTACAACAAGACAGGGGGATGTTCGTAGGGTATGTTCCCTTGTACAAGAGTAACTTCCCGTTTCGTAGAATTACCCAAATAAACTCGACATGTTTCCAAATCACCAAAAAACAACTTTATTTGATATGAAACCCCAGATTGTGCATATAATAGTAGCACATAGTATCGAGGGGGCCCCCGGTAGGGGGGGGGGGTAAGTTCTATTGAACTAGAGTAGTTTTCTGGCTCAGATTCCCCCAGAATCCTTTTTTGAACCGCCATAACACGTTGTTTCCCCAATAAAAGGCACATTCCTTTGTATAAGAGTCATTAAAAGAATCCTCTGCTTCTACCTTTTTGGGGTTTATAAGAGTAGTTTCTAACCATTATTCAAATTATAAAATTATGAGTAGTTCCCATATTTATGCATGAAGGCCAAGGAGCTAACCTCAAGTCTCACCATATACTCATGGGAGGATCTAACATATGCCAAGCTATTTTTTTGAGAATCCCTTCTTTGTCGTATGAGGTCATGAGGGCCTTGAGAAAAGCCTTCAGTGTAACCTTTTCGTGGGGAAAACCATTTGGGAAATAGAGGGTCCACCAAGTATAACATATGGTACGGAAGAGGTGCCCCTAAACAAAAGGGCTGTAAAGAGCTTGGAAACCCCGCAGAACGATGCAGGCCGATGGATAACGGGGTCGAGTAATGCCGAGGCACTAGAAGCAATCAGGGGCGAGCTTGGATGGAAGAGGATCATTAAACAAAAGGGCTGTAAAGAGCTTGGAAACCCTGCAGAACGATGCAGGCCGATGGATAACGGGGTCGAGTAATGCCGAGGTACTAGAAGCAATCAGGGGCGAGCTTGGATGGAAGAGGATCAAGGACAGGATACACTTATTGAAACTCGGTCATCTTAATTATTTGGTAAATCTCCCCGACAGCCGATGGTGTAAAGTAATGTTCCAGTGTATTTCAACTCCAGTACTAAGACAGGGTAGATGGACTAAGTGAGGGAGCTAATAGAGAACAACTCATTGGAGATCTCGGACCAAGACGTAGGAGCAACCCAGGGTAACAAAATCGACAGAGAAAGAGTCACGGAGGATGGTAACCTTAATTGGCGAGTGGGGGTCAAATCTAAGAGGTCTTTCGGTGGCCAGCGTGATAAAGAGAAGCCTCGTTTTGAGGAGTACCTTGATGGCACCTTTGGGGGGGGGGTCACTGTTGTTCAAGCTGAGGTCACGTCAAAAAATTGGGAAAAACAGTGAAAAGGAGTGCCAAATGTGTAATTTTGGCGTGGTGGAGACCCTGGAACACTTTCTTCTAGAATGCCCATAATACCAGTCTAAGAGAATAAGATTCACTGGGAGTATAATGGGGACTTGGGATGGGAGAATGAAGGACACTTGGGTAGTGAGTGACTCTAAGGAGAGGGTTAATATGCTAATCGGAGAGATTGGGTAAAATGGGGCAAAGGAAGTGATCAAACAGTTAGTCGTGTTGGGAGGAGAGAAGAATAGGGAGAATAGGGAGGTAGTTGGGAGCACAGGGGTAACAAAGGCCTTCTCATCCAAGAACCGCGACAAATCAGCGGCTGGCCAAAGAGTTATTATCATTACTATTATTATTATTAATCAGCTGGAATTATAGCTAAAAACGCAACACTTCTTTGGAATTTATTTTGGGATATATATATTATGGTCTATAGTCCAAGCTTTTAAACAAATGAATCTCAATTAATGGAAGATCCGCGAAGATGCAACTGCTTGAATTTAATATAGATCGCTTATGTCAAGCAGGAATTCCACCAGGCATCGTCGTAACGCTGCGCCATTGGAGTGAAAACTGAAAGGTTTTTTGGAACGTGGCCTCGACGGGAGTCAATCCCGGGTCTACGACACCCAATCGCCTGGTCATAAATGCTCTGCCACCATACCAAATGAGCCAACGACAACCCCAAAAAAGGTTGCAATTGAATTAGCCAGTATGTTAGTTTACATTTACAACTCGCCTCAAGACAGATATTCGAGAATTAATAATTACTGAATTGTTGGAATTGCTTTCTGTGATGATTCGCTATTGTCCACAAATAGCCTGTATTTTATTGTGAGATTTACCTGTGGCTCGTTTACCTTAGCATCCAATGCAACTGGAACAGATTACTGTTATAATGGTCTACGGTCCCAGCTTTTAAACACGGGAATCTCAATTACTGGAAAATCCGTGAAGCAACTGCTTGAATTTTATTAATATCGCCTCTGTCAAGCAGGAATTCCACCAGGCATCATCCTAACACCGCGCCACTGGATTGAAAACTGTAAAGTTTTTTTTCGTATTTTTGGAAGGTGGCCTCAACGGGAGTCGCTCCTGGGTCTACGACACCCTGGCCATAAATGCTCTGCCACCATACCAACTGAGCCAAAGACAACCCCCAAAAGGGTTGCAATTGACTCCTCCAGTATGTTAGTTTACATTTACAACTCGCCCCGAGACCGATATTCGAGAATTAATAATTACTGAATTGTTGGAATTGTTTTTTGTGATGATTCGTAATTGTCTTCAAGTGGCCTGCATTTTCTTGAGAGATTTACCCGTGCACCATTTGCTTTAGCATCCAGTGCAACTGGAACAGATTACTGTAATGATATATATATAGTCAGTGCCGATGCTGTCTGGTGCCAGTCTAACCAATTGCAGTAAAATGTTTTATTTGGCACCAAAAAATCTTCATTGGCTAAAAGTTTGACACCAAAAAATAATACATTGTTTGTAAGTAGCTTTATAAAAGGTAGAATTTAATTAGATAACTCGTGTGGGCACGGTGGCGCTGTGTACTAAAGCGTACAAAAATCGCTAAATGTTTTAACCTAACACACCTCGTGAACGAGCCGACGTGCTTTACCAAAGTAAGTACCAACCACCTTCAAGAGACGCATCTGGTCGTATTCCTTGGGAAATTACGTCGATTTGAATGCTACTTTTGAGAATAAGCAATGGGATGTAACATTCGATAACCCCAATCTTGATATCGTCGTCTCCGATTTTACTGAGAAACTACTTCTTTTGACATCCCATTTCATTCCAAACAAATATACGGTCTCAAGGTCAAACCAACCTAAATGGTTTCATAATGAATTAAGATTGAGGGTCAGACAAGAAAGGCGTCTGTTTCGCGCAGCCAAACGCAGTGGAAGCATGGATAAAATATAAACGTAAACGAAATGAAGTTGTCTCTGCAATACTGAGTGCTAAAACATTTCACATAAATAAAGTTCAAAATACATTGCGTAGTTATGCGACACCTTCTTCTCGATGGTGGAAGACTCTAAAATCGTACATAGGAAATGTTTCTCCTGGGATTCCAACCATCACCCACCGAGACAAACTATACACGTTGAACACCGAGAAAGCAGAAGTGTACAATTAATATTTCTGTTCTGTATCTACTGTGGATGACTCCAACGTCTCCTTACCGCATACTACTTCTCGGCCAGCGGTAATTATTGTTGACATAACCCTTCAATGCAGCGAGGTGTACGAGGCATTGAAGTCTATAAATGCATCAATAGCATCTGGACCGGACCAGATCAGCGCACATCGCCTTAAAGAATGCAATGATTCATTGAGCGAACCACTGATTATTTTTTTAATATCCTTCAAAATCATTGTTGTTTCTCGGTCATGTGGAAAAGAGCAAATGTTTCTCCCGTGCTCAAGAAGAGTCCTTTCAATCTGGTGACAAACTATTTCACCGATCAGTTGCGTTGGCAAAGTACTGGAGAAATGTGTTTTCAAACGTCTGTGGCACTTTTTACTTGAGAACATTATCCTCAGTCAATTTCACTCCGGATTCACGCCACGAGACTCGACGGTTCTTCAAATAACTGATATACATGACGAGTTTTGTCATGCTCTGCATGGAGGTAAAGAGGTTAGGGTGGTTTTCTGCGATGTCAGTAAAGCATTTGACAAAGTATGGCACATCGGTCTAATTCACAAACTGGAAAAAATCGGAATTCAGGGGGGGCTTACTGGATTTTTTAAAATCATATCGTTCAGAAAGAACTCAGCGAGTCACAATAGCAGCTGAGTCTTCATCACGGGAACCAGTTTACTCCGGGCTTCCACAGGGATCGATTCTTGGGCCACTCTTATTCCTCATATATATTAATGATATAACCGATAATTTAATCAGTGACATCCGTCTCCTTGCTGACAATACATCCTTATATCTTATAGTGGAAAACCCGGAACAAGCAGCGAACTTAATCAACCGTGATTTAGCAACAATAGAAAATTGGACCGAAAAATGGTTGGTTAAATGCAACCCACAAAAAAAAACGGAAAGTATGCTCATAACTCGCAAAAGTAATTCCCTTGCACACTCTCCAATATATCTTTTCAATACACACACATCCGAAGTCAGTAGCCACAAACATCTAGGAGTCTTACAGAGTAATAACTGCACATGGAACAATCATATTGACCATATGTGTTCCAAAGCTTGGGTAAGAATAGACATGATGCAGATGCATAAGTTCATCCTGGATAGAAGTGTACTTGGCAAAATCTACTTTGCGTTCATCCGACCCCTTCTAGAATATGCCGACACGGTTTGGGATAATTACACTGAAGTAACGCAGCAGACATTGAGACGATTCAAATTGCTGCTGCCAGGGTTGTTACTGGCGCAGCCATGATCATCAGGAAAGCTGAATTATATTCAGAAACTTGCCTGGAAACTCTTCAGGACAGACGTAGGAAGCATAAGTTAATACATTTTTTCAAGATGTATCAGCATAAAAGGCCACCATATATGGCCTGTAAGATACCCCCTGCAATATCAGCAACTACCCTGTGGAATACGCTCCGTGCTGATGATAATCTACGTATCCCCTTTTGTCGAACTAATCTATACCAATCCTAGTTCATTCCAGAAACAACCAACTTATGAAATAATATTCCACTATCCATTCGTGAAAACATATCCACTAGTAACTTCAAGAGCTTCCTAAATCGTGACAACCGACGCCCTCCGTCGTTCTTCAGTAGTGCCCAATGCCGTCCAGCACAGATATACCACTACGGGTTGCGTTTGGAGTGTAATAACATTAACTCCCACCTACATGCTAATCATCTGGCACTCTCTCCTGACTGTCTGTGTGAGGAGATCGAGTCAACTGAACATTTTCTGCTGTCATGCCCGCTGGACCTATGTGCCAGAAATAGGACTATTGCACAAATACCCTTTCCACTGAACTTAACTACATTACTCTACGGCTCCGCGAACCTATGTAGTGATGAGAATCGCTTCATTTTTGAAACAGTTCAGGATTATATCATAGCAACCAAACGCTTTCAGTAAACCCATTTAAACCTCAGTCAAGTTAATAATGTATGGTTGCGTATTTCCGAGATGAAAATTAGCCCCGAACTGATTTGACCTTAGTTAACCTTCGTAGGAACAGACCAGTCTTAGTAAGTCTGGTTTCACCAACACTGACACCTTAATAGCCTGGCACCTTAGAAAAGCTCGTTGAGCCACCTGCAGTGCGAGTTGAAAATAGATCGTGGCATGGCTGCGGTGGGGGGAGTGCCCTGCTACTTCTGCGGTTATAGTGCCGGCAGTGTCTGACATCATTTTCTGAAAGTCACTCGCGCGATTTCAAGAAGGTGACTTCGGTTCCTGGTGGTTCAACGGGATGCTTGGTCTGTTGTGATTGCTTACAGACTTCTTTTGACTCGTACTGTAATTGACTGTGATTCTCTCTCTTTACTTCTACAATTTAGGTACAGAGCTGCGTTTGTCTCCAAGGTGGCTTCTCTTCTATTTTCTTCTTTCCACTTCTTCTCTTCTTCTTCCCTTGTCCTTCTCATTTTCTTTATCTTTCTTATTATTCTGTTTCCACTTTTACTTGTTTTTTTTTCTACTTCCTTTCTATATGCCTTATTTCTTTCAACATACAGATTTGAGCAATACCTAGTATTCGTTTACTAACAGTAATAGCATATTTCTCTTGTAATTTGGAGACATAAGGGAGACGACTAAAATAAGCACTGTGCTTTCTGTCGAATCCCTTCACTATAGGGCTTATTATATTCACTGCATACTGCCTACCGTGTTCTATGTATCTACAATTACATTGTTTTATTTTTGTTTTGTATGAAATGATGCATGCATGTATACAGATATTTTCAATAAATATTGTTTAAACTAAGGGTAAACGGACTGAATGATTTGTACATAACTTTCATTGAATACAATTAACACATAACATATCAAACTAACTTGTTATAGTTGGGGATTCGGAAGAAAGCTTAACGCTTATGTGAACAGCTCCTTAGTCTGTAAAATTACACAATTTCAATTAGACAGATGGGATATCTGATTGATGGAGTGGGTTGTTACTTGTGTATGTTACGTCTTGATCGTTATTTACCACGAATAGATCGAGTTCTTCAATGATGTTGAGGAGGGCGCCATCATTGTCACCATTGGGCTCAGGCAACCGAATACCTGGTGTTTGGAATTGAAATCACCCAAGAATATGCAGTGCTTGTATTTTTTGGAAAAGAATTCAAATACTTTACTGTCAACCGTTGCTTGCGGCATCTTATAATATGATATTATGGTCACGTGTTTGTGGTCAAGTTCAATTTCAGCTGCAATCACTTCAGCATTGAGGTGGTCGCAGAGTATTGTTTTGTATTTAATATCCTGCCTTATTTGCAGAGCGACGCCGCCACCAGGGCGATCTCTTCTTATAGTGTCAAATCCACGTAACGAAAAGTATTTGTTTGGTTTAAGCCATGTTTCGCTATTTACAAATTTTTCCATATTTTTTAAATAATGTGACATTTTCAAGTTTTTGTGATTGACGCTTCGAGCGTTCCACTGAACTATTTTTAGTGTATCCATGAATGGTTTAGGAATAACTGTACTAAGTTTATTTAAGTTTATTTACTATTTGTAATATTGTTACCTAATTATATTTTGTTGACATCCGCTTCTAGTAGCGTGTCAGATATCTAAGTTTTATATATAACTTAGAGGCTATTTTACTGATCACTTTGCATACGTGCGAAAGACTGGTGTCTATGTGTTTCTCCGTTTTGCAGAAAATAGAGCAAGCCATTAGGGTACACGTGGGATAAGGTGAGGATAAGTTTTCGACATTATTTGCATTTAGAGCTTTACGCGCGATGTTTGTTGTAACTTTTGTGAAGTGGCCACATCTCCGGTATTTGCTGGGGGTGTCGACCATCGCAGTTGGAGTTGATATTTTAGGAAATCTATAGTATGACGGATTTTTGGGGGAAATCTGTAAATTGGCTGAGTGAATTATTGAATCTCCAGACTGACTGAACAGTTCAGTCATTCTACAGATTGACTGATTTTAGACATTGACTGTAACATATATAAAGATACATACCTAGCACAATTATACAGGTGTACGTACAGACAGCTTTCAACATCACAATTAACTGAATAAGTAATTAATTGAATAAGTAGCACAGATATAAATTTCCGCTACCCTGATCAAAGCAGGCATCAATTAAATAACCAATATCTAATCTCATAATTGCAAAGTGGCAAATTGACACCTATCATGAATACGCGTCAGTTAGCAGTGTGGAACGACAGGAACGTTCATAACCCTTTACCTAACATGAAAAGCAGACGACACATGCAAACAAAATTCTTGAATAACAATTTTTTAAAAAAAATTTTGTCTCAAAAACATAGGTTATGACCCCTCATTGGAACTAGCTAGACGAGCTAGTTCCAAAGAGGGGTCATAACCTATGTTTTTGAGACTAAAAATGAAAATATAATGAAAATTAATTGGCGACTTTTGAGAATAGCGTTGGCCGGTTTTGGCCGTTACGTAAGGTAAAGGGATAACAGAAGACTGCAAACTACAAAATTTGCTTTGCAAATGAACCAGCACTTCATTGATTGCGATCAGGTTTTCACCTCAAAGGATAACAACTTCTCAATAAGCGGATTCAGCGTTGTTAGAAGAGACCGCCCCTTCAGAAGAGGAGGGGGTGTGGCTCTTCTAAGAAAGCAGACCATTAAACATGAAATTATTAAAACTGACCACCAGTGCGCACTCTCAAACCAAATAAGATGATTGGTTCTCGCTTCTAACTCTTATGGATTCATAAGCAAATAAAGTTATAAAGCAAATAACTTTTTTCGGGTACCACATCGTCCCTGTGCGCCTTCGACGCGTTAAAACTTTTCATTCATTCAGATTCTTAGAGTCAGTGAGGATTGCCTCGCTACTCATTGAGAACTTTAGGATTGAGTCTGTGAGGATTGCCTCGCAAATCTGCGCGTGGGGAGTGGGCTCCGAAGAAACCAACCACTCAAATTTTCTTGCAACACTCTTATCAAGAAGACGCATGGAAATAGTAGACGTAAGAACTCGAAACCCAGGCTTTGAAAAAAAATCAACTCGACCCTCGATGGAATATGTTCCAAAGAAGAGGCGCTCCCTTGGAGAAGAACAATCTCAGGGGACACCCTTTCACTTATAAAAACGAAGGGAAAGGCCCTCCGAGCACTAAAATCTGAAAGTGCCCCTGATAAAAAAGCAGATCTAAAAACAAACGAAAACCGCCTTCACGGCGAAGGAAAAACGACCACCCCCCCCCCCCACCCCCACCCCCCCCCCCCCCCCCCCCCCCACAATCCGAACAACAAGCTAAATGGGAAAATGCCACAGCCAACCTCAAAGGAATTAAAGATGCCAAAAAACTTTGGAACACCTCCAAAGTGTTAACAGGCAAAAAGTAATCGTAATAAAACAGTAACTAAACACCTCATTAACCCTTTACCCAACGTAACGGCCAAACCGGCCAGCGCTATTTTCAAAAATCGTCAATTAATTTTCATTATTTCTTTCATTTTTTGTCTCAAAAACATAGGTTATGACCCCTCGTTGGAACGAGCTCGACGAGCTCGTTCCAACGAGGGGTCATAACCTATGTTTTTTGAGACAAAAAATGAAAAAAATTAGTTATTCAAGAATTTTTGTTGCAAGTGTCGTCTGCTTTTCGTGTTAGGTAAAGGGTTAAAGAGGATTGCCCCACTGCTGACAGTGACAAGGAGAAGGTCGACACTTTTGCCGACCTCCGCAGGAAAATCCACCGCCCACTGGAAGGTCCCGGGTACGATGACGCAGTCAAAGATGCGATAGATAACTTCATTAATGAACACTCCGTTGTTTACCATGACCCTAAATTCGACATCGATCCCGAAATTGGGGTCGAAGATGACCTCGTACCCCCCATCACAAACGACAAAATCATCAAAACAATAAAAAGGTCCAGAAACTCTTCCTCACCCAGTGAGCACGAGATTGGCTACAAAATCCTAAAACAAAGTCCTAACTCGCTAATAACTAGGTTCGTAACCCTCTATAACGGAGGCCTCACCCGTGGGTACTTTCCAAAATGTTGGAAATCTGCCATTGGTGTCATGATACCTAAACCGGATAAAGACTGTCTAATCCGGCTACTACCGCCCAATCAGCCTCCTCAGTTGCATTGGTAAGAGTCCTTACAAATCGACCGAGGGAGCACCTTGAAGATACTGACTTTTTCAATGGCTGACAAACGGCCTACAGAAACAGTAAGGAAGGAATAAAACACGTCCATCGCCTTGTGGAACAAATGCAAACCGCCATTAATAATCAGTAAACAGGCGCAACAAAACTACTTGATGTAGAAAAGGCGTTCGATTCCGTTTGCAACAAGGGAATACGCCTCAAACTGTCCAAAATGAAACTCCCAATGAAATTGTTAAGACTACTCTCCTCCTTTCTCAAGGACCGTAAATTGAAAATGAGATTCAACAATATGAAATGTCCAACAGCGCCCCCCCCCCCCCCCCCCCCCAACGAAGCAGGCACCTCGCAAGTATCCGTTCTCGGCTCCCTCCTCTATATCCACCAAAACTCACGATCGCGTCAAGGACAGCAAACTTTTATCCGGACTACACGATATCTGTACCAGCTGACAAAAAAAACCTGAAAAATTGCGATATTATAATCAGCTTATACCGATTTCAGTGACTCCAGGACCGGTCTGGTCGGTAGTGTGCCCGAACTGGACGGGCCAGGGAAACCTGACTCGAATCGGGTCCAGGCCGGTACGGCTCTGGTACCAACACCCTACTTCCATAATAATCTTCACCACGGAAGCAGCGTTTGCACATATGAGTGTAATATGTGATTGTCACTAGCTGCTCTCGAGGTAAATCGACACTAACCTTTGGCAAAAACGTCATGGCTAGTCAGGATACATCATTGGGACCGACTGCCTTTGAGAAAATCCCCCAAAAGATCTAAAAGGCCCCCAGGTAGGAAGTACAACTATATCAGAGGCCACCCCCCCCCCCCCCCCCATTTTCCCCTCATCTATTTACATCATACTAATTCAAATTTCTATTTAAGTAGGTTCACAGACGTTTTTATTTTTTCCAAATAACCGTAACGGATTTGTTGTAATCGCTATGAATATTTAGTAAGTTTTCTGATCATCCTTCACTCCATCCCAAGAAGTGGTGATCAACCTCCGGGGAGGCGAGCGTTGGTCCTGCGTCCCACTTCTACCCCTTTTTGTAAACACAACTAATGCTTATTCAGGCCCCGGCCAAATAGGTTAACATGCAGGCCTGCCCCCGAACCAGGGAAGTTCGGGGGCTTTCTTTGGGTGATCTCCGAAAGGGGTCGTTGTTTATTGGCTCGATTCGGTCTAATCCTTGAAATGAAGTCTACATGCAGAAAACAAGCCAACATCCAACAATTGCCTGAGGCAGACTGTACTTGCCAATGATGGTCCATCACTTTACTAAGTGGCAGGTTATACTTGCTTGAAAACATCGGAACATCACCCTCAGGGAGAGGACCCCCTCTCACACTGGTCATCAAACGAGAGAGAACTCCAAAGATCAATACAGAAGCATCACACCAACTCAACCAACAGCCAACAACCAAGAACACCAAAATCAAGGCCTCCCGCTGAGTACACTCCCTTCTCCTCCTTTGACGCGACAAGACATGCTAAGAGACTCTTTATTCTACCTTTAATCCTTTACCTAACCTGAAAAGCAGACGACAGTTGGAAAAAAAATTCTTGAATAACTAATTGTTTTCACTTTTTGTCTCAAAAACATAGGTTATGACCCCTCGTTGGAACGAGCTCGACGAGCTCGTTCCAACGAGGGGTCATAACCTATGTTTTTGAGACAAAAAATGAAAAAATAATGAAAATTAATTGGCGATTTTTGAGAATAGCGCTGGCCGGTTTTGGCCGTTACGTTGGGTAAAGGGTTAAAGAGGGTCGAAAGGGGGCTTTCCCATACCGTCCCTGCTCGCATGCGGCGCGCGAACCATTGATTCTTCTGGGTGACAGGCCTTTTCATCTACCGAGGATTTCGTCAGAACTTTCGAGTTCTGTCTGATTTTTCCGTGACTAATTTTCCGTTTACTCTTGAAATAATTGCCAGGTCATTTTTCAAACCGCAATCAATTTATTTGAATTAGACAGCGAAGAATTACCCTCTTTGACACCAAAATTCTTTGTTTGGAACTTTATTTATTTATTTATTTATTTATTTATTTATTTATTTATTTATTTATTTATTTATCAAGGTTTAACGACACTTTAGCAGGTCATATCGTATCGGTGACAGTTTTACGGGTGGAGGAAGTCGGAGTGAACCACCGAGCAACGACGAGTAGCAGCCAGCTCCCCAACATCATAACTCCACACTACAGCACAAGGTTAGTTTGGTTGAAGACATGCGCACCATCGACGTGCAGTATGCCTTACTATACGACGAAAACGTGCCCCCATGTGGACGATCGGGGTTAAGTGCCTTGCCCAGGGACACAACTCGAGAGTCCGGATAGATCACTCAGACGGTCAGAAAAATCATATTCTGGATCATCAGTAAATAAATCGCCCATCTTATTTCTGAATTGTCTTGCAGCACTATTGGCAATCATGGTACTAAATGATGATGTACTTTGATCATCTATTACCATGAGTGCAAATAAAGAATTAGAATCTGGAAAATCATTCAGAGTTTTATCATATTTTTTCATCGTTGAAAATATTTGATTTAAAGTGAATCCATTATCCATCACTGTTTATATTTTATCAGGAGGCGTTTGCATATATGATGGTGAATTGTAAAACAGACAATTTCTTATCAATTGAATATAGGAACAATTTGGATGTGTTTGTAGGATGTGTTCGATTGAATAGAAGTAAATTTAATTACCACAAACAACCCGACAATCCCTCCAGACCACCCCAAATTACCGAAACGGACTTTATTTTGTTTAGATTTCCCCATTTTGGGCTTATAATAGTAGCACATTGTGCTATAGGAACGAGAGGTCTCCTATGTGTAAGTTCAATCGAATTGGAGTAGTTTGCTGATTCGGATATTTCCTATTTATCAAGTTCGGATTCCTTTGTCCGTTTTGTCTATAACTTACCCTATTCTGACTATATTAGCTGCCTGTCTAGTCTCAGCTGCCTCTGTCTCATCCTCTGACATCAACCAAGTCTTATAATCACAAGTCAGATTGCTTCATTTCCCATAATCTGTGCATATCCATACAGAGTTATCTCCCCTGTGTATAACGAACTCCTATATGATTTCTAAGGGCAATCGAGCAATAACAAATATTGCTTGAATGACTCGAATCTTACGAGTGACTCCTCTGACGACTCTTATCCTCATCTGGATATTGGAGGATACCTATGACATGGTGATGTAGTGCTGGGGGATAACTTTGGAGGATACCTCTTGGGGGATGCTTAAAGGAGGATATCTATCTGAAGCCATTTATGATTCTTATTGTCCGTCCCGTTCCTTGTATTTAAATCTCCCCGTGGCCTCCATACCTCCAATACCATTACTGCTGACTTGTCCAATATCGCCACCGTCTGTCCTATGATTAGCTTCTACCGTAATCGTCCAATCCTGTAGTCCTCTTCCATCTTTGTACCATTACTACTAACTTGTAGCAGTACAGCATACTTGCTGACTATCTCAAATTCCTTGAACGTCTAGAATCCCATCGAGCAAATAAGTCATCGAGTAATTGCTTCAACGAGTGACTTTTCTTACAACTCTTAGATCCTCGTCTCAGTATCGGAGGTTACTTATGACATGGTGATGTATCATTTGAGGGTACCATTCGGGGATACTTTTTGAGGTTACCTTTTAGAGGATACTTATTGGAAGATATCTATCTGAAGATAGTTATTGTTCCTAGTGTCTGTTCAGTTCCTTGTATATAGACCCCCACGGCCTTCATAGCCCCGAGACCGCTACAGCTGACTTCCCCAATATTGCCATCGTCTGTCCTATGATTAGCTTCTACTGTAGTCACGCAATCCTTTAGTCCTTTTCCAGCCTTGTTTCATTACTACTGACTTATAGCATTACTGCAGGTATGTTAACTATGTCAGATTACTCGAACAACTAGAATCCCATCTAGCAAATACGCCATCGAGTAATTGCTCGAACGAGTGACTCCTATTACGTCACTTATCCTCGTCTCGGTATTGGAGGATACTTATGACATGGTGATGTTCTGTTTGAGGATACCTTTGGAGGATACCTTTTGAGGATACCTGAAGATAGTTATAGTTCCTGGTACTTGATCAGCTTTGGTTTTTATAGCTCTTAGACCAAGACTGTTGACTTACCCATATTCACCAGTATCTGTCCTACCATTAGCTTCTACAGCAGTCACCCAAATACTATAGTCTTCTACCACGGAATCCCACTTTATGGAATCGGTTTGGAATCCCATAGCATGTTTATATCTATGAATGATATACAAGGGATTTGAACTCTGTATGAAACGGTGCAGGTGGGGGGGGGGGGGGGGGGGATTAAGCAATCTTATTGGACCAGTTAAAGATCAAGACATATATAGTCAGCATGCCTAAACTAGTGCTACAAGTCAGACGCAATGGTTCAAGGCTGCAAGGGTGGTAAAGACCATGGTTTTGTGTGACTTCTGTAGAAGCTAATGATACGACAGATGATAGTGAATATGGGTAAGTTAACAGTAGCGGTCTTAGAGCTATAAAAAACATAAGCCGTCCAGGTACTAGAAACTATAACTATCTTCAGGTAAGTATCCTCTAAAAGGTATCCTCAAAAGGTATCCTCCAGCACAACATCACTATGCCATAAGTATCCTCCAATGCCGAGATGTAGATAAGAGTCGCAAGAGGAGTCACTCATCCGGGCAATTACTCGATGACTTATTTGCTCGATAGTATTCTAGTCGTTTGAGCAATTTGAGATAGTTAGCAAACCTTTAGTAGTGCTATATGTCAGTAGTAATGGTAAAGGCTGGAAGGGGACTCTGATCTTGGGAGACTACAGTAGAAGTTAATCACAGGATAGATGATGGCGATATTGGACAAGTCAGCAGTAGCGGCCTTGGAACTATAAAGGCCATGGAGAGGTCTAGATGCAAGGAACTGAAAAGACACTGGGAACCATAACTGTCTTCAGATAGATATCTTCTGATAGTATCCTCTAAAAGGTATCCTCAAAAGGTATCCGCCGAATTTATTCTTCAGTATACATCACCATGTCATGGGTACCGTCCAATACCCAGATGAGGATAAGAGTCGTAAGAGGAGTCACTGGTTCGAGGAAATACTCTATGTCTTATTTTCTCGATTAGTTCCGAGCTATTCGAGCAATGCCTGTTCCAGTCCCTATACGATAGCTTATTCGCTGGATAAGATTCGAGCCATCGAGCAATAACTGTTCCTACTCGATTGCCGCTTGGCCTTGGGAATAATATAGGACATCGCTATACACAGGGGAGAAAACCCTGTATGCATATGCACATATTATGGGAAATGGAGCAATCTGACTGGTGATTATATGACTTGGTTGAGGTCAGAGGCTGGGACAGAGCCAGCTGAGACTAGGTAGGCAGCTAATATAGTCAGAATAGGGTCATGTACAGACAAAACAGATAGAAACCGAGGACTCCAATGAAATCCGAACTAGATGTCCATTACATAAGCGGGATAATTGGAAACGGGTGGTCGCCCTAGCGGCCATCTTGTTTTCCACATCGGCTTTCGATGGTGCATGACCACGCCGGATATTATCGTAGAATAATTTGCGGTCAATTAACATCTACAAGTTTACAGGTTTCTTATTCTGTATCATGATTCGAAAAGTTTTTTGCGAAAAAGTGACGAAACACTCTATTTTCTCCAATTTCGAGGCATTTTCTGGCGGCCGTCTTGGATATTCACGTACTTGATTGGTTTGTCATACGCAGAAAAGGTGTCCAAAATACTATACAGTTGATTCCTGTGCCCTGTACAACTCCAGATAGTGTAAACGTGTCCATTACATAAGCGGGATAACTGAAAACGGGTGGTCGATGTGGCGGCCATCTTGTTTTCCATATCGGCTTTCGATAGTGCATATTCACGCTGAGTATGATCGGAGAATACTTTACGATCAATTTAACATCTAAAGGTTTACAGATTTTAAATTTTTTATCATGATTGTATAAGTTTTTTTGCGAAAAAAGTGTCGAAAAACTCGATTTCCGTCTATTTTGAGGCATATTTTGGAGGCCATATTCGATTTTCACTTACTTGCTTGATATTATAATACGGGGAATGGTATCAGAAATACGAATGAGTTAATTCCCGTTCCTTATCTCATATAGTTTTTTCTGTAATCAAGAAAAATTAGTGACAGTATAAAATCACGAAATTGACCCACCCTCATGGACGCCTTCTTGGATTACGTCGTATCCGGCCAGGATGATTTCTTGTTAACATCTTCTCTCGAGATGTCCAGGTCCATGAAAAAACCCGTCTCGTTCTGTCCTTGGGGGTCCCATAGGGGGTGTACCTAACTGCCCGACTATTACGATCGCAATGAGTCGTTCCATCTTAGTATTAGTCGGTATTGGACTCACCTTCAACCAATGTTAACCCTGCCTGTGTGAAGTTTGGACGTTGGAGAGTCTGACAGTTTCTTGCCGCTGCCCATTGATTCTTTTCGGGTACCCCGCTTCCCCTACCAGCTCTAAATGAGGCGACACGTTTTATCGAAAGTGTCGCTAAACCCCAATAAAATAAAATAAATTAAGTCTGATATACATTTAGAAGCAAGCCGACATTTGGATATAACAACAAGTTGGCACACCACCTACATGAAGTAGTCAATTTTCATTTTATTTCACCTTCGACTTAGGCATTAAATATTCATGATATCATTTCAGCTCACACTTTCCAGGTGTCATATGCTCCCGAAATGGGAACATCTCAGTGTGCCACCTCCTATTGTTCAGGTTAGTTGAGTATTTTTACAGGGACACAATAGGGATTAGGTTATAGTCTGTATTAATTACAGATGTGATTTGGGAAACTGAAATCTCAATATGCCACCCTAATGAAGTTAACTTGTATGGACATAAGTTAAAACGGCAGTTCAGTATAAGTATATATTTTCTATATGGAACAAGAATACATAAGTATCCGCATACAGCAGTTCAGTATAATAATTTACAACGAGAATACACAAATAATCACATACAGCAGTTCAGTTCAATAATTTACAACAAGAATACATAAATAATGTTTGATGTAGTCTTCCTGCTCATTTGTGCTCATTTGCCCTCAAAGCTGCTGATTCTTCTTGATAAATTGATGGGATTCACTTGCTCCCACATCCAGACCGCTATTTTACTGAATCAAACAGAATTTGTTTGATGCTATTTTTTATGTAAACCTCGTCTTGACTATAGTTCACAACCATGTACAAACAAATTTCTGTATAAAAATGTGCGGAAAAGTCAGGGATAGAGTCATCTATTCCCCCTGAAGGCAGACCGGATGGCTAATACCCAGCATCCACTCTCCCTTATAGGCTGATGGATGACTCCCAGCTTTCAAAAACACATAGTGGTGGATTTTTTCCTTTTTGTAACCGTTAAGGATAATATGCTGGGGCTGCTCCCAAACCAGCGACTGTTTCGGTCTCTTTTTCTTTTTTCTAAAATAACCACCAAACTGCGGTTTCAGTATTACCATAAATTTGCCCTCTTCTCTTAGCAAAAACGGAGCAAATTCCTAACCATTTTCCAGCTCGAGGTTCTCGGGGATCACAACCCACTATCCTGCTGCCAGTCGTATACCCAAACTTAATAAGATTATTGGCTCTCTCTCCCGACTCTCGTTGATTTATAAGCAAATAAAGCTATAAAGCAAATAAAGTTATTAGAGTCGCAATGGATTTCAATCCCACATCGTCCATGTGCGCCTTCGACGCGCAGAAACTTTTCATTCATTCATTCGTAAGTGGATAAGAAGCATTTTGCTCTCCTGACACACCAAGTAAAGACTCAGTCATGCCCATTAATCTTAGCGATAAATAAATATCTCCTTATTTTTGTAAAGCAAAACGCTTGTTATTCATGAATGAATTATGGGTTTATTTAACCCTTTACCCAACGAATCGGCCACATCCGCCCGCGTAATGTGCAAATTCAGCAGCTGAAACAATACTATTTTTCAAAACATTTCAACAAGACCATATCATGTGACCCCTCTTTGGAACGGGCTCGTCGAGCATGATCCAACGAGGGGTCACTTGACATGGTTTTGTTGACAGTTTTTGGAAAATTTATAAAAATTATATTTAAAATAATAAATTTTGATATCGTCTACTTTGGGTAAAAGCTTAAGTAGTTTTCTGTTTAAACATTTCAAGTTATTTTGTCAAAAAACACTACAAGAGTAATGTATGTAACATTGTTCTACGCTTTTCATACTCCACCCTGTAGACACAAGCATGAATGTGCCAACTTTTATGATCCATTGTCGTGGACGTTGGGCGCATTTGGAATGAGGAGGTGAACGACCATAGACAGAAATATCAGTGGAGTCCACATAGGAATACACTACACGGAGCTATGGCTTGGACTGACGAACGACTACATTGACAAAACTGCACATTTTAGCTTCATATCTAACAAATGTTCACACTGTGGACCGGAACTTGGTTTCAGCCCAGTGGTGAAATTTGTTAATTAAGGGGCAAAAAAGTGAATTTTTCTCGACTTTACGGGCCGTAGAAGAGACGACTGAAATGACGGAGTCTTCGGTATAATGTTAGAAGTAAAATGACTGTAAACCTCCTTCCTGTTTATTCACAATATGATGGCATTGACGCGAATAGATAAAATAAAAGTTTCAAAAAGCTTCATTTGAGTCGAGAGGGACTCTCTCCAAACATTTTTCTGGATAACGTTGGGGATTGGGGCACATGCACACTCTGCTTCCGGTTTTCACGTATATGGCCCATATCAATAATATTTAAGACATAGCCTCGTGGGAGGATTTTTTTTCGATTTTTGATCTGGTGTACCTTACATTATGTTACAATGTCGGAATTTTTACATCAGTGTGCGTATAGGAAATCATGGAATGCCAGGCACCCCCATATTTTAACGGGTACCCCCCAAAATAATTTCGGACTACATCATCAGTACTATAGCATGTACCCGTTCGACCGTCATCAGCCAGACTTTTGCTGGGGCAGTTAGTGTTAAATTCCCATAGGAACCGGACGTTTTGCCGATGCAACTTTTGCCGGTGCAAAATGTCGGCACCATCCAGCTAGATCCGGCAAGTGGTGTACGTACTGCATATATAGTATGCTATGGTATGTATAGTGATATATGTACACCTAGGGCTATGGGTATATAATAGGTATGTGATGGAAAATGGAAGGGGAAGATGAGTTTTTTTTAAAGATTTTCTCCTCGAAACGGTTGACGTTGCTATTGACGTCGTGACGTCATGATGCACACGCGACGTCATAGAGATGTTGACCTCTGTTGTTGTCCACTATACAATCTGACATACGTTGTTCGGATCAAGGGGTGTCGGACTTCTCGTGATGGGGGGGGGGGGGGAGATCTGGTAGTGGTGGTATATATCCATGTAGGTCTACTATTAGCCCTTGGACCTTCATATTATCCTATGTCTGATATAGTTAGGTCAAGCAGTATTGTGGGGATGGGGGTAATGAGCGGTTGCCCAGTGCGAAATTGCGAGATAGTCCTTGGTGGTTTAGATTGGCAGTATAGGATGAATGGTCTGTTGGTCTATTACCCCTTTAGTTCTTTTAACCTACCGAATCCTTTGTATTATCTTATGGTTGGTGTTGGTAGTTCGTAATGCTAGGTCAGGAAGTATTCTAATCGTTTGTTTAGAAGTGGAGCATAAGATGCATGGTATATACCCCTGTAGGTCTCCTGTTAGTCGTCGGTATTATTAACCAACCGATTGCTTTGTATTATTCTGTGACTGGTATAGATAGTACGTTATGGCAGGTCAAGTGGTATTTTGGGGTAGTGGTAGGGTAATACCTCTTGTAGTAGGAACGGCAGTATAGTATGGGTGGTATATGTCTCAGTGCAACCCCCCCCCCCCCCCCCTTCCGAAAGCGATTGGTACTACTAATCGACCTAATGCTTTATGTCGTTTCCATGATTGGTATAAGTAGTACGTTATGGCAGGTCAAGTGGTATTGTGGAGTGTGTGTGTGTGTGTGTGGGGGGGGGGGGGGGGGGGGGGGTAATGCCTGGTGGTATAGAACGGCAGTACAGTATGGGCGGTATATACCTATGTGGGTCCCTCGAAAGCCATTGGTACTACTAATCGACCTAATGCTTCATGTGGCTGGTCTAGGTAGTATGTAAGATCAGACGTTATTGTGGGGTGGGTGGAGGCAATGCGTGGTAGTTTAGTGGAGTAGTATAGGATGTACGCTTTGTACCCCTTCAGGGCCCAAGTTAGCCCTTAGTACTATTAATCTACCTAATGTTCCATGTTATCCTATGACTATTATGGTGGTTTGTAATGCTAAGCCAATCGGTATTGTGGGTAGGGGTAATGCTTGGTAGTTTAGAACCGTGGTGCAGTATGGGCGGTGTATACTCCTATAGGCCTCCTGTTAGTGCTTGGCACTATTAACCATCCTATTGCATTGTTTTATTATATGACTGGTATATGTAGTACGTTATGGTAGGTCTAGTGATATTGTGGGGGTGGGGGTAATGCCCGGTAGTTTAGAACGGTAGTATAGCATATGCTGTACATACTCTGTAGGTCTCTTGTTGGCCCTTAGTACTGATCCGCCAGGTGCTTCATATTATCAAGTGGTATTCTGGGGGTGGGGTTAATGCCAGTAGAGTATGGTTGGTATATTCCCCTGTAGGTCCCATCTTAACCGTTGATAGTATTAACCTACCGAATGCTTTGTATCATCCTGTTACTGGTAAGGTGGTACGTAATACCTGTAGTTTCTACCCTATTCCGAGGACACTTGTTCTTGTTTCAGTTGTCCAGACCATCCAATCAGTTCACTTTACGGAAGCTTTACGGCAGCTGATTAACCAATCAGATTTCTTCATTTCCCGTAATTTATACATATCCATACAAAGTTATCTCCCTTTCTATAACAAAAGCCCATTTTATTCCTAAACCCAAGAATCTACCGAGTAGTTACTGATAAGTCATTACTCGAACGACTCGAATTCCATCGAGCAAATGAGCTATCGAGCAATTGCTCGTTGGAGTGACTCGCATATACGACTCTTAGCCTCATTTCGATATTTGAGGATACCTATGGCCTGGTATTGTATTATTTGAGGATACCTATCGAGGATACCTTTTGGTGAACCCCTTTATAGTCGTATGAGGCCATGAGGGCTATGAGAAAACCCTCAATGGTGAACTTTTTTTTATGGCTCTCGTGGCCTCAAACGAAATGAGGCCATGGAGGCTATGAGAAAAGCCATCAATGAGAGATTTTCTCATAGCCCTCATGGTGGGTCAGTAGAACCAAGGGCCAACGAGAGACCTACAGGAGTATGTACAGCCTATGTTATACTACCTTTCTAAACTACCAGGTATTACCTCCACCCCCCCCCCCCCCCCACAATATCACTAGACCTACCATAACGTACTACATATACCAGCCATACAATAAAACAATGCAATCGGATGGTTAATAGTACCAAGCACTAACGGGGAGCCTATATGGGTATATACCGCCCATACTATACTACCGTTCTAAACTCCCAGGCGTTACCCCTACCCACAATACCGATTAGCCTAGCATTACATACCACCATAACAGTCATAGATAACATGAAGCATTGGGTAGATTAATAGTACTAAGGTCTAACTTGGGCCCTGAAGGGGTACAAAGCTTACATCATATACTACCACACTAAACTACCATGCATTACCTCCACCCACCTCAAAATAACGTCTGATCTTACATACTACCTATATCAGTCATGGAAACGACATAAAGCATTAGGTCGATTAGTAGTTCCAATCGCTTTCGGGGGGGGGGGGGGGGGGGGCACTGAGGCATATACCACCCATACTATACTGCCGTTCTATACCACAAGGCAATACACCTACCCCACCCCAAAATAACACCTGACCTGCCATAACAATAATAATAATAATAATATACACATTTATATAGCGCCAAAATTATAGTTCAGAAGATATAGAACCATATTCTGAGGCGCTGTACATGTTACTGAGCTCATGCAAATATACAAACGGAATATATACGGCATCTTACAGTCCAGAACATCACTTATAGGCTTTTTGAAACAAGTATGTTTTGAGATCTTTCTTGAAAATGTTGACATTTGACAGTCTTTTGAGGTGTTGTGGTAAATTATTCCACAAATGAGGGCCAGCAAATGAGAACGACCTATCTCCAAATGTCTTTCACCTATGTTTTGGAACATGTAGCAGCATTTTACCATCGGACCTCAGGTTGTATTGACACACATTCTTGGTATTAAGGAGTTTTTCTAAGTAGACTGGTGACATGTTGTTTTGTGTCTTAAAAACTAACGTACTATCTATACCAGACAAAGAATAATACAAAGCAAAGCAATCGGTTGATTAATAATACCGAGGACTAATAGGAGACCAACAGGTGTATATACCATGCATCCTTTGCTCCCGTTGTAAACAAACGATTAGAATACTACCTGACCCAGCATTACAAACTGCCAATACCAACCATAAGATAATCCAAGGGATTCTGTAGGTTAAAAGAACTAAGGGGGTAATAGACCAACAGTCCATTCATCCTATACTGCCAATCTAAACTCCCAAGGACTATCTCGCAATACCGCACTGGGCAACCATTCATTATCCCCATTCCCACAATACTGCTTGATCTAACTATATCAAACATAGGATAATATGAAGGTCCAAGGGCTAATAGTATACCTACAAGGATATATACCACCACTACCAGACCTCTCCCCCTGACCCGAACGACGTTATGTCAGATTTATAGTGGACAACAACAACAACAGTGGTCAACATCTCTATGACGTCGCGTACACATCATGACGTCACGACGTTAATAGCAACGTCAACCGTTTCGCGGAGAAAAACTTTCAAGAAAACTCATCTTCCCCTTCCATTTTCCATCACATATCCATTTTATACCCATAGCCCTAGGTGTACATATATCACTATACATACCATGGCATACTATATATGCAGTACGTACACCACTTGCCGGATCTAGCTGGATGGTGCCGACATTTTGCACCGGTAAAGGTTGAACCGGCAAAAACGTCCGGTTCCTATGGGAATTTAACACTAGCTGCATTGGCAAAAGTCCGGCTGTTGAGGGTCGAACGGGTACATGCTATACTACTATCACCGAATAAAAATAAGAATTTGTCTATGAATAAGAATGCCGTTAACTAGCGTTATTTATTTATTCTAGATTGCACCCCACTATTGGCAGAAATTACTTCAAATGTTGAAAAAAACAAGTTATTTATTTAGAGAGCCTGGAGGATTATAATCACAGCTATGGAGCAGGGTGCCAATTTAAAGGTTTATTTGGTTGCCTTGTGGATCATACTGCATTTGATAGTACCCTGATGGCGAATTTGAGGATCAGGTTATTGCTGTTCAGATAGAAATTAACCATCTGAACCCTGGTGTTATTCTCCATGTCAGTTGACTGGAAGCAAATGGAAGAGTCCACATTTATTATTGGGGGAGGGGGTAGACTAATTAATATTTTCAACGTGCAGCTTTGGCGCTGCTCATTGAAAATATTAATCGGTGGCTACCCCACACTTTAACTTAGCAGCCATTCAACTTAACTCTTTGAACCCTCGTTTCCTGGAATGGTATCGACTTTAGGTACATTTACAGTGAGATGGGTCAGTTCAATATCAATATACAGGAAGGATAAAATAATAACTGCATTCTGCAGCCGATTGGCTGCAGACTGCAGTTATTATTTTATCATCAATGCCCCTTGTATAGACCTCTTACAATAAGACAAAAATGGGACGAAATTATGCCTTCCACCGAAAAATCGGGCTTACGAGTTCAAGGGATTAGTTAAAGTATGGCGTATCATGTTCGTGACCGGAAAATCGGCCTCTCGGGTTCAAAGGGTTAAAGATTTTCTGGGCAAATTCATTTTGTATGTCTGGGGCGTTCAATAACAATTTAAACATATATTCCACAAATGCAGTAGAATTTAACTAATACTGACCTCTTTTTCTATTAGTTACTTTTATTCTCATTTCATGTATCTACGACAGCTCCCATATGCAAACCTTGAAACTTGCTACATTAGCCCTTTATCCAGCGAATCGGCAGTGTCCGCCCGCGCAAATAACAAAATGAGCAGAAGATAGTGGGAATTACTTTTATCTATTCGATAAATATGTTTTGGGTGTGGCATTGTTTTAATGTTCCCATTTAACATTGAACAAACGTTTTTTTTTTTAAAAAAAAAGTCTGCGTTTCAGGAAGACGGTTCTCTACTCAGATGACGCTCTGTTCTACACATAATATTCTAGACTTCTTACGAGATATGAAATTTCTAAAAGGATGGACAATAAAGGTAGTTATTATTGACCTTGCAAGAATGGGCTTGATATTTATTGTTGTGTAATGTCGCTTTCAGCATCTCTAGCTATATCATGACCGCGAGATGGTTATGAAGTCAAGTTTAGCCTATCGTTTAAACAGTGCAGTCACCGTGGACTCTCAAAATCAACGTATGCGCAGTGATGTCCACGCATGTGTTTACCAGGTAATAAAAATCATCATAATTAAAATTTTAATTAATGAAGCACCGAATTGTACTCAGTGCTGCATTCATTAAATTTATGATGACTATTTCTATAATTATAATTACTGTTTGGCAACTAATAGTTGTGGGTCGGTAGAAATATTGCCCACCAGTGGAAAATGACCAGTCCAGGGCGATCGTACTCTATCTATGCTTCTCACTGAAGAGGATTCCAACACCAGGCCTTGGTTTCGGGTCTTATTTTAGCACTAAAGAAGAACTTATTAAAACTACGGCAACGTAGAACCGCCACGTCCACTTCTGTTAGTAACTTGTTTAAACAACTTACGTAACTTGATTAAACAATTTATTAACTTGTTTAAGCAACTTACGTAACTTGTTTAAACAATATACGTAACTTGTTTAAACAACATACGTAACTTGTTTAAACAACTTAACTAACTTGTTTAAACAAGTTATACCAACTTGTTTAAACAACTTACTAACTTGTTTAAACAACTTACGTAACTTGTTTAAACCACTTACGTAACTTGTTTAAACAAGTTAGCTAACTTCCCAGAAGATAGGGGCGTCAGGATTTTAGTCAATGTATGGTGAGGTCTCTGAGTAAGACAGGTCGGATTACATTGTCGCCCTTCGAATGGATGGGGTTCACAGCCTTGGATCAGATTAGTGAGACGGGTATCCTGGTTGGATCTCTGGGGAGAATCATCGGGTTGCATTTGTGGAGGGATTACTTGGTGTTAAGCTAGGGATCCCCCCCCCCCGAACAGGTGTGGCCGTTTGGACAACACATGGTATTAGCGATGGTGTTGAGTCACTGGTCGTGTATCTGGGTATGGTCAGGGGAGTATGCATAACAGTTGATACTTAGCTTAAACAGAATATAATATAGGGCTTCGTGAAGAGTAACATCTCTTGGCCCTGTCTATGGGTCGGGTCACACTTGGAATGTGTTATTGAGGTGTACATTCTAGTGGCTGTCATAGTAGCCCGTGTGAGTGGCCATCTCGCGAGGCCAGTACCATAGTGATACGTGGCCTCACTGCGCATGAGCAGCGCGTGTCTCTAAGGTAAAGCACGCTTCCATCATCCATTTTGTCCGTGGGTGCCCCCGTCTTGGTTGTTAGGGTGGCATGTGGGTGCTGTGGTACTGGAAGCCTTTTAGCTGGGCAAACGTGTTTTCTGAGGATTGTTCGATTGTACGGGAATATGTTCTTGAACAAAACAATAGCAGACTTGACTGCAGTTGAGCAGAATACCTCAGTTTGCAGGCTCTTCATGTGCTTCCAGCTTGTTTCCCCGTACTATACGACAATATCCATATGGGAGTGTACCAGTTTAGTAGATAGGGTGTCCGGGGCTACGGATATAGTCGTCTTATAATACGAGAAAACAAGCTCGGATCCCTCCACGGTATGTCCTCCAGAGTCCATCCCAAGGGACAAACCGTCGCCCGACCTGTCCCATTTAGAGTCCTCATCAGATCATGGCCGCATTACGGCATGTTGGTTACTTGTGTTCCTTAAAGCAGCAACTAACTTGATCGCAATTGGACTTTGTGGGTATTGGATTCGACGATCCATTCCCAAGTCTCCAGATTCGCATCCAGTAATCCATCCGCCCATTCAACCTAGTGATAGACCCACCCAGGATACCCGTCGCGGTAATCCGATCCAAAGGCTGTAATGCAATATTCATTCCTAGGGCGACACTGTAACCCGACCTGTCCTAATGAGAGACTTCACCGTGCCATGGCGGAGTGGCCCAACGTCCCTACCTTCCATGCATTCTGCTAACTTATTTAAACAAGTAACATAAGTTGTTTAAACAAGTTAGGAAGTTGTTTAAACAAGTTAGTAACTCGTTTAAACAAGTTACGTAAGTTGTTTAAACAAGTTAGTAAGTTGTTTAAACAAGTTACTTAAGTTCGTTAAACTGGTTAGTAACTCGTTTAAACAAGTTACGGAAGTTGTTTAAACAAGTTACTTAAGTTGTTTAAACTAGTTAGTAACTCGTTTAAACAAGTTACGGAAGTTGTTTAAACAAGTTACTTAAGTTGTTTAAACGAGTTAGTAACTCGTTTGAACAAGTTACGTAAGTTGTTTAAATAAGTTAGTAACTTGTGTAAACAAGTTACTAACAGAAGTGGACGTGGCGGTTCTATGTTGCCGTACAAAAAAAGCAATGCTCAACTTTCCGGTGTTCCACGGGACGGATGTGATTTTAACGGATTGGAGTATAAACGCCGATGTATGTAAACACGTAAACAGGACAACAGGGCAATGTGTACACATGATCGCCGGCCTGCCTGTATCCCCAAATTCAATATGTAAGCAACATCTTACCATTAATTTAGTCACCCAACGACGTGGGAATGACTCCTTGCGATCGTAAGTCATTTTAATTTTTTTTTATTTCACCACGATTTAGGATACTTCCCGTAAAGCAATCCTGGCGATGTTTGCCGCACATTCAGACTTTTCTTTCTTGAGATTTTTTTTATATCGTGCCTTGATCCCAAACAGTGTCTAATATAGGCTTTTTTCCAAAACTTGTAATTTTAACGCCTCTACCAAGCCTCCGATTTCAACTTTTGTAAATCCCATCTCTGACGAAAACCATTTCTGAAAATATGGTACCAACCTGGGAAATTGTTATCGATTATGGCTGAATTTTAGGATGACGTTATTGATGTCACCGTCACCTAAAATTAAATGTCGGTCGAGTATAATAAGTTCTTAGTATGTTGTTGAACTAAAAAATAAGGGGTTGCTGTTATTTTTTTGTTTTTCCTATTTTTCGCTATTTTCTACGTTTTAACGTCACTTCAATGTTTGACAAATTTTTCAGTAAAAACGCTGATATTCCAACACGCATAATCCTCTCGTATTAATTCACATAGCAATAAAATTTCATACACTATAACGTTATTGATGTCTCTATTCAATACAGTTGTTATAAATTCCAATTTTATCCTTTCCCCCGAAATAAGTCACATTGACGTTATTTTCATTAACATTTATTATTATAAATTTTATACATAAACACATTTTTATTGGCTGGATCTTATACATGTGACTGCTACTCAAAAATCCATGTACATCAGTTTTCCAGTGAGTATCAGCTTTCTAAATATAGCTTTTGAACATCCCAATTCTGGTTCAATTTCAATCGACGTTATCTCTATGACATTGTTTATTTTTATGTTATTCTGCAGATGATAACTATTTTATTGTTAAACAAAAGTATTTCTTGTTGAAAAAAGTTGAACTTTTAATTGAGAAATAAAAGACTGCCTTTTTGGAGATGTTGTATATAATAAAACAGTTATGGACTTTTGTGGTGGTACATATGATGTGACATTAACCTAAAAATCTCATATTGACCGCCTCAGTCAATAATAGTTTTTCTAGGTTCATATCATATCATATTCACCACCACAAAAGTCCATAATTGTATAATACTGACCATGCTACTGAATTCTCCTTATTAAAATTTTGGAAATTTACTCTCCAATAAAGACTATATCTAAAATTGCAATCGGTTTTAAGCCGTCAAAAACATTGTTTGGACCTGCCGTTATGGTCTGACGTCGACGTCGTAAAAATTTAAAGTTCGTCCGATTACCATGAAATTTTAGTATGCTGTAGAGCTTCAAAATAAAAATGTAGCTCTTTTGGAATTTTTTTATTTAACGTTTTCTTCAAAATTTTACGTTAAATGACGTTTTTGGTGTCCCAAAAAAGTGTGGCATGCCTACAACCATTACCACAGTACCTGCAGACATGATGTTTTCAGTTATTCACAAAACGTTTTGAAGTGTCATCTGCAAGTCGAGGTTTCGTGAAGGGTTAAAATGTATGGTCTGTATTCGCGGTGTATTAGAAACCAGTCCCGTAAGTGTTTTTGATATCGTTTTAAATGGATAACAACTTTTATCAAAAGCTAACAAAAAGATTATGGTCGGGCAAGAAAATTAGGATTAAAGCATTTCAATTTTTCCTCAGTCAGGATTAATACTGAGATCAATAAACCGATATTTTGCTTACATGGCGTAGAATTGTCATCATTGATAGAGATTTACGGGAAAGTTAGCCCTACTTAACATCAGAAAGCTGGCAGTGAACTTAGTACTGGGGGTATAGGAATTTCATTTAAAAATTAACATGTCGAGATGTCAGCGAATTTGTATCTTCGACGTGCGCATCATTTCACAAAGATAAGGCACTTTACCGAAGAGTAGTATAAAATACAGAAGCTGGCTTCTTACTATTTTACCCTAATTAGTTTGAACATTTTATTCTCTGTTGAAACCTATTTTACCCTTTACCTAACATGAAAAGCAGACGACACTTGCAAACAAAATTCTTGAATAACTAATTGTTTTCATTTTTTGTCTTCAAAAAATAGGTTATGACCCCTCTTTGGAACGAGCTCAACCTATGTTTTTGAGACAAAAAATGAGAAAATAATGAAAATTAATTGCCGATTTTTGTTAATAGCGCTGGTCGGTTTTGGCCGTCATATTGGGTAAAGGGTTAAAAATAAGAAAACAGCATTTTCACCGTCTCTAGAAGCTCTGTATTTTTCTGTCCATTACATAAAGACTATTATTAATTTTCATTATTTTTTCATTTCTTACCAAAAAAAAAAGAAAACAATTAGTTATCTAAGAAATTATTTTGCAAGTGTCGTCTGCTTTTCACGTTAGGTAAATGGTTAACAGTATTAACAATGTGCGCATCGTGCTATATTATACAGACACTGTCCTTCCCATTCATATAAAAGTCAAGGAGGTGAGATCTGCCATTTTGTTCTCGGCAGAATAAAACATACAGATTTCTGTAAAAATATACATTCGATAGACCTTAGTGCTGGTGGGCAAAACACTGATAGATATTCTTAATGACGGGTTATTTGTGTACTAGTTACTTTTAATTAGCTTGCCATAAAAAGTCAAGTTTCCTTTTGTAACTTATAATAAACACTCAGAGCTCCCTTCTGTTTTCGTTTTTTTAAAAGTAACAAATGTAAAATTAACTTTATTTTCTACCGTTGTCACAAATATTTCTCGGTAATTATTTGCTTCTGAATTGAACCTTCTTCTCCCATCTAATAATTCCAAGGGGGGGGGGGGGGGGTGTAACTTTATCGAAAGTAGGTTTTCATGACGATACACACCAGGGATGTATTTCTTCATTATTTCTTTTTAACATTATACGTGGTATTTTCACATAATATCAGTCCACCCTACTGTATGCAAAACGCATCTTATTCAGCTCTGCAGTAGTTTAGCAAGAGATCATAGTGACGTGGCGACAAGGTTGGGGGGGGGGGGGGGGGATCCTAGCCAAATCCTAGCCAAAATGTCCTATAGTTGGAAATTCGGAGGACAAGTCATGAGTAGTTGGAAATTCCATCTATCTAAATTTTAGAGGTTCTTTGGTGATGCTGATGTCCCTCCTTTACTTCCCAAAATTCCAACTCGGTTTCAAATCGGCGAAAAGTTCAACTGTTGCTATTTACCACTACAGTGTACGCAATATCGAGCTTTATGAGTATGCACGATGTCAATCGATACGAGATTTCTATAGTACGTTCAATTGTAATCAAAAAAAAAATCCTCGAAATGCACTTCAAGAAAATCACATCGTGTAAAATCGTTATCATGAATAAATTCCACCATTCACAGTTACAAAATGATGAAACATAGAAAATTGATCATTCCTGCATAAGATCTGATTTAATGTTAGACAGTGTGAATTGTTCAAATTTCTAGGTTTGAGCATTTGTTTAGCGCATATTCAATTCCCAGAATAATACCAAATAATAATAACCTGATAATTCTATCGTGTTAGCATTTCAGTTACAAGAATAAATGGTATGCACCCTTTCATGGCTTCATTTCAGAATCTTTCTCGGTAGTGAATTTTCAACTTCGGGGAAGGACCGGGAGGGGGTTCCCCCTCCCGGTCCCTCCCTTAGTTGGAAATTCACTACACTAACCCAATCGAAAACCTCTAGCCACGTCCCTGAGAGATCAAAAGTGTCAAGTATAGTTCATCAACTACAAACTACATATTTCAAGCAGGGGAGGAGAAACTGCTGACACAAGAGGCACGTGCGCGCGAGACGTTTTTCAGACATTCCACACTTTCAGCCCGATCAGTCTAGTTCTTCTGGTTAAAACTGTCCTAAAAGAGGGTTGAAGTAGAAAGAATAGACAATAATAGTCAAGAACCATGGCCAGTCCCTAACAAAGAATTCAACAAAAAAAAACGGCTTGGGGCATTTACACGTTTCTTGATATACAATTAAAATACATGGCGCAACATAAAATATTTTCAGCAGTTTCAGGATTATAGTACAGTGCAGTCGCCGTGTATTGGTCGTTATCCACGCGTCGGCAGTGATGTTCACGCATGCGTTTACCAGGTAAAGAAAATGTCAACAGCAAAATTTTAATGAGCGAAGCACAGGGTTGAACCTTTTTGATGATTATTCCTATAATTAAGGTTTGGAATCTAATATTATTGCGTCCGTACAGATATTGCCCATCCGTGGAAAGTGATCAGTCCACGGCGTCTGTACTGTACTCAGACCCTGCGAATCGAAATTTCTATCCTCGAATCAAATCGAAGACTCCGATTTCGACATCGACATCAAATTCGAATCGAATCGGTAACAACGCGAAACTGGTTTTCGTGGAAGCACGTGATTTTTCCAAATTATCTATTGTATCGTGTCGCGGGTAGAATCAGTTCCCAAGTGCAGAGGTAACATTTTACATTGCTACACCAGAACTTGTAAAATGGAGCTGGAGATTCCCGATTTCCACTTTATAAGTGTGTTTGTTTGTTTGTTTGTTGGGGTTTAACGGCACTATCAGTAGCCAAGGTCATTTCTTGTGGGACAGCTTTATTGGTGGAGGAAGAAATGAATACCTAGAGAGAACCACCGAGCTGCTGTGAGCAGCTGTCACACTCTCCGGCTAAACCCTTTATTCAGCGAATCGCCCACATCCACCCGCGTGATATGCAACTTCAGCAGCTGAAAACATATCATTTTTAAAACAAACTCAACAAAACCATATCATGTGACCCCTCTTTGGAATGAGTTCATCGCGTTCGTTCCAACGAGGGATCACATGATATGGTTTTGTTGAAATTCTTTTTAAAAAATTTAGAAAATGGTGATTAAAATAATACATTTTTATTTCGTCTGCGTTTGGTAAAGAGCTAATAACACTGCAGAAGCAGTGTTAGCAGCGTTTAAAAGCAAGAACACCATCTACAGGCAGTACCGACGTGCCTTAGAACACAATGTTGCCGTGTCCCCATGTGCACAATCGATAGTACACCTCAGTATACAGCGCTATCGTTCTTCATCTCGGAATGTTAGATCTTGATTTGCAGATCTTTGGTGCACGTCTCTGTAAAGTTGAGCCACGACTTGACATCATTTATAGTTTTACTATCACCGTTCATTGACTCTACATTTAATTTATCGCATAATGGCTTCCAGATTTTTCTGTCAAAGTACTGTCTCCTAAAACCGACTTTATAATGTTTTCTCCAGGCGTGATACTCCATATATTTTTTTCTATTTTCCACCAAATATTTGAGATACCTGCCTAGAGCGACAGTATTCTCAAAATCTTCTACGTGGATGAAGGAACCTGGAGGAAGCAACTTTTCATAATCCTCTTTTCTGGCTCCCATGACAACAGGAACAGGTCCCATTGACAAAGCATGTTCGAATGGTTTCTCGGTTATATATTCATGACAATTGCTGTTCTCAAATGCCAAATAAAACATGTAGTTTTTCATTTCGCGGCAGGGACCATTACCTGCGTTCAATTTAGGAACATAACCTTCACAAAGGCGACCTACACATCTTCCATACAAATCAACAGGGATCGTTGTGTTTAACGCGCGTATAATATTAAGTCGCTTATTATTTGAATTGCAATTGGATACTGCAGCGGCCACAGGTCGCCTTCTGTTTTCCAGAAAAGATGGGATACTGCCTATTTCTGTCAACATTTCAGTATATCCGTAGGGAATATAAATATCAGATCGCCTTTTGTAAGTCATAGACCAATTAAATACTCCACGAAAATCATCTATAGGAATATCTGGAGATATACGGTGATACCCACTTTCATCGTAAATCATAACCCAAGTTTGATTTTGTCTGCGTTGTTTCAAAAGAAATGCGTGATTTCTTTTGATTTTCCTTAACGTTACAGCAGCAACGTTGGATACATTCCACAAATTCATATCTCTTGTTATAAGGCAGTTGTCAACGACAATATTGACTTGGCCATAAAATTCATTGTCCCCTAGATCGAATATTATGTACCATCTTTGTGGTTCAAAGATATGTACACTGTGTGAAGGGTTCTGGACATCATAGATTCCTGACGAACTGGTCCACTGTGATCTCAGTGTTTCATTGTTCCGGAATATCAATACTGTCATCAGGCTCAAAGATGAAATAATGAGCAAACCTCCAATAATCAGCCATTTCAATGACCATCTACAAAAGAAAACAGATAAAGCGTTATCTAACACGACCAGAGTACAGGCGAAGCTTGTTTTCATGATTAACTAAAACGTATCTGTTGTTTGCTTCCAGATCACAGATCTCTCATTGCAACAACCTTTAAACCACGAATAGGATAAGGGTTTTAACCCCGAGGCTCAGACGAGTGGTTAAAACCCTTGTGCTACTAGTGGTTAAATCTGATTACCTGCCCAAGTACCGATTTGTTTTATTTATACAATGATTTTAATAAATAATCTACTTTGTCTCTTAAAATGGAGAAAAAAGGATACTCTCTATCGCAAACACATTTTGTGTTGTTCACATCTGCGCCGGTGGGCAGTACTGCCGGCTGCACGTGAATGCTTGGTTGACAGCTGGACACATTGTGAAAGTTGATTGACTTTACCTTGCTTTTTAGTCAAATTATTATCAATAATTCTTAAATTTTATTTTAAATATTTAATTACAGGTATTTTAAACTTAATAAATCAGTGCGGATGTAAGGCGCCCTATGAAATATGTTAATCTCGACATCATTTGGAATTTGCTTGTTTTAATTGTAACTATAACATGTTTTAATTGCGATTACAGTATCGCAATGCATATAATAAGAGAATACTTTCAGTGTTCTGTGTAGGTACCAGTCTTATCTCATTCGTGACTTCAAAGAAATATGTGTCCACACAGGGGGTGGGGGGGGGGGGGGGGTGGGGGGCTCTGCCAAAAAATTCTAGACACAGAGTAGGAGTGGATGGGTCTATTGGCCCGGAAAAAACGTGGAAATAACCCAAATTGCACAATTTTTCCTGCACATGAATTCATTCAAAGAATAATGTTCTTATACCTTTAAGACGATTCAGGGTGGTGAATAGAGTATTTTAAACATGCTTTGGAGAGAATGTGGGGTATAGACAAGCTCAGAAGAGTCCAAATGTTCTCAGTAAAGATTCGCAAATTCGACAGCTGAAGTGGACATTAGAAACATTTACATACACTGATCATATTTGAATAATCTGCAATTGAGTTTTGTTATGAACACTTTGTTCAATTCAACCAAACTAACTCATGCAGAATTACCCTACTGAATTCAGCTATCAATATACTTTAACAAAATATGTCTTTGCTATATATTTTGATTAGTTTATATAAAATGTAAACTTAACTAAAATCAACAAAATCATGTTCAACCATGACTTGGTAAAGAAATTAACTATGAAAAAATTAAGATATTTGTAAATCGGAAATGTGTAGATCAATCAGAGCCCAGTGGGGACATGTTTGCCCGGCCAAATAGCATAAGTAAGTTTAGCGAGGACCACCCAACAAGTAAAATTGAAATATCCCAGACTGGTGAACATAAGATTAAGTTCTGAATATGTCAGATATGTCATGAGTCAAACTGATTGCTTTATTAGGCTTTCCCAAACCCTGTATGGGAAAGACTCTTGTTACTCTTCTTTTTCACAATTTTTCTTCTCTATTTTTTTTTTTTTTATTTTTATTTTTTTTTCCTCCCTGAATTTTGTCTGTTGAACTGCTGAAAAACAAGCCGTACGATTTTGACCAAATTTGGCATACTTATGTAATGTCATAAAATCTAGTGAAATGCGGTATCGTAATAACTGTGAAAACGCGTATTTTCAAAATTTTCTGCCAAACCCTTCAAAATTTCACCATTTTTCGAATGTCTCAAAATTGTTCACAGCTATTTAGCTCAAATTTTCCAAACATTTAGAGCATAATATGATACACCACAATCACCACTCAAATCTTTCAACATTTACCCCCACTGGCCAAAAATGACATTAATATAGATTTTTTCTTCAAAATTGACCAACTTCAAGGGCAAATTTCTCTAATAACAAGGTTGTTGTAACAATTATTTTGGTTTCGATAGATGCAACAATGATTGAGGAAGAAAGTTACTGTTCACTTTTTAATCTCAGATTTAACCCTCAAGCACAAAGAGGGCGAGGATAAGAGTACCGTTTGAAAATGCCAAAATTAGTTTACTTTATTTGCTTTTTCTATCATTTTGGAAAGGGTTAATTTCAAACACTTTTCATGTACGTATTCAAAATTTACTACCAAACATATTTGCTGTTGTAAGTTTGGTTGTAAAGTTTAACCCTATCGCATTCTGAATACATAAATGTAGGTACCGTCAAAAATAAATCCAATTTTTGCAGAATTTGGATAGTTTAGGTGACGATTTATTCCATTTTTAATTGATTGAGCTCTGAAAGTTTTCCATAGCTGCATGCAGCAGTCACAGTATGACAAATTTTGTTCTATATGTTATTATTAAAAGTTTCTAACCCTTGGCAGATTTGAGACTTCCTATAAGGGTACTGTCGGAATAATAGTCATTTTCGCCAGAATTTACATGCAATTTCTCAGCACTGGAGCCCTATTTTCTCAAAACGTTTCCCGTGAGAAGATAGGACATTCATCCAAGAACAATTTTGCTGTTATATGTTTTATTCCAAGTTTTAACCCTCACCCATTTGTCGTGCCTTGACTTGGAGTACCCTCAACTTGTACATGTTCATTGAAATACCAAGATTCAAGATTCCGCGACGTCTCTTATCAGATACTCAGTCTGTGGTTGATCTTCACACATTTAGAGCATAATATGATACACTAAAATCACCACACAAATATCCTGAAATTAACCCTTATTGGCCACAAATGATAGTAATATAGATTTTATCTTTGAGATTGACTAACTTCAAGCGCTAATTTATCTAATTGCAATGTTGTTGTAACAATTATTTTGGTATACATAGATGCAACAATGCTTGCAGAAGAAAGTTTCTGTTTAGTTTTTAATCTCATCTTTAACCCTCAGGCACATTGAGGGTAAGATTTCCATTCGTTAATGCTAAAATTAGCTAACTTCGGTTACATTTTACTGTCATTTTGGAAAGGGTTAATTTTAGATACTTTGTTTTGCTATAGGTAGAGATGCTTAATGAACAAATCTGCTGCTGTAAGTTATGCTTTGGGGCTTAACCCAACATATGCTTTGGCCACGTAAAGAATAGTATTGGCTGACAAAAATTGATTTTCGGTGAATTTTGCAAAGATCTGTACTCATGTCCTCTAATAGCAAGGTTGGTTTTGCAATTGTTTTGGTATGGATATATGTAACAACGATTGCAGAGGAAAGTTACTGTTCACTTTTTAATCTCAAGATTTAACCCCCAAGCAAAACGAGGGCGTGAATAAGAGAACCGTGAGAGAATGCCAAAAATAGCCAACTTTGGACGCTTTTTGTCTATCATTTTGTAAATGGATAATTTCAAGCACTTTGCTTTGCTATATGTAGTCTGCATTTTCACATTGGAAAGTTGGGAAAGCCCGAAATTTGTCCAACAAATTACAATTCTTTAGTTTTACATTTTATTTAACATTCTCCACTGCACCACTGATTTCAGCCCTCACTCAGCTTCAAGTATCACAACTTACATGTTGTGATGTCAGCATTGCCTCGAAAATAGGATAGATTAACTTTGAGCATCAAATTATATTATGTAACAAAGGTTTATGGTGCTAATAAAGAATTGGGGGGTGTAGAATGTGTCTCATATAATATTTCACCTTAACACAATTTATATGACAAATCTCTGTTTTGGTAACTTTGTTAAATCATTTTGCATGGATTTATAACATGAGGCTGAATTTCGATTTAGAATTATTCCCCTTGTATTAGTTTATGCAGAACAAACTAAAATTTGGGAATGCACAATAGCATAGAAAACGGACCATTGATAATTGGCCAGGTTTCAGTAGTGTTTTGAGCTCCGGAATGAAATATGGGGGTGGGTCCCCTCGGGAGGGGTGGAAAAAATTTACAGGGTTGGGGTGGTGGGTCCACGGCAGGCGGAAACAAATTCTTTAGACTCTGTGTCTGCAAATGTTTTTCCAGACCCTCCCCCCTCACCCCCCCCCCCCCCCCCCACCCGGCCATGTAAGCAAAATATCGGTTTATTGATCTCAGCATCAATCCTGACTGAGGAAAAATTGAAATTGTTTAATCCTAATTTTCATGTCCGACCATAATCTTTTTGTCAGCTTTGGACTTGAATGATTTTATTTTGTAGCACATCATGCACAATGTTACAAAGTCATAAACAGTAAAATACATTTTTAAAGTCATAAACGGTAAAATAGGTTTTTAATTGACATGATTGCACTACAGGGAGATGACATAGCCTCTAGGGCTGCATTCCTGTCATTCCCAGAAGCATGATAAAAATATGGCAATTCTGACAGCAACGCGTATGCATAGAGCAACATGGGTTAAACCTTATTGATTAAAATGGTTCTTACCTTGTAAGTGAACTATTTTGTACATTTTTAAGGATAACACATTTAAGCTCCGTCAATGGGTATTGATGAGATAACAAAGTTAGGACCTACAGTCGGGGCAAGTGGGATTGTAACAGTCTGTATTACCTGAATTCGAGTTCAGAAATTGTTCCAATAAGAACTTTATGAATAACGATCTTCATAGGTTTTGTACAGATGGTTCTACAGTATTCCACATGCTTGGGAAAGTGTGAACTGGTAAGTTTGCAGAGGACTGAGTTCTTGGTTTGTGCGTATACAGTCTGCCAGATTGTATTGTTTCCATTCCTGAGGATTTTGGTACACTTTAAAAGTATTTTTGAAACTATCAGGCAGCAGGTTATTATGCCAGTCATGCATGAATAATAAGACATGAAGTTTGTACATGTTAATGAATTTTAGAATACGATGCTTACTGAACAGTGGGTCAGTATGCGCATTATAGCGTTTGTTAGATATGATACGAATTGCTTTCTTTTGTAATTTAGTGACTGTTCGAGTGGAACACGAGTGGCCCCATATGTGAATACCATATATCATACGGCTATGAATCAGAGAGTAGTATAGTGTCTTGAGGCATTTTTGGGTATGATCCTCTTAACCTTCTTTATAATATAAATTGCTCGGGACATCTTTGTCCAAACAACTGAAATATATTTCTTAAAGCTCAGATTTTCATCAACATGAATTCCAAGAAACTTAAGGGATTTTTCATCTTGATTATTTCCAACGATCGAGATAGATGATTTTTTAAGCTTCACTCTATTGCTCCCAAGATAGTATAAGTCACTTTGGGGATGAAATATGATGACTTTTGTTTTACTCTCGTTTAAATCAAGTTTATTTGCCGCACACCAGTGAGATATTTTATTGAGTTCATTATTAACCTGACCTGTAATTGTTTCCAAACTGTTACCGGAAGTACGTGCAGTAGTGTCGTCCGCGTATGATAAAACCCTCAAAGATGTGGAGTTAATAATATCATTAATATGAATTATAAAAAGAAGAGGACCAAGAATAGACCCCTGGGGGACACCTGTTGATATGACCTGGAAATCTGAATTCGTGTTTGGGAGGGAAACCGACTGAGATCTGTTTGTAAGGTAATTTCTAAACCATGAATTTGCGTGGCCTCGTATTCCATAGAATTCAAGTTTTTTTTCAGTAGGATATCGCGATTTATGGTGTCAAAATTAATGCTTTCGAAACATCAAGAAACACGGCTAACGTGCAGTCTTTGGTTGTTTTATTTTTCATCTCGGCTATATTGTTTATGAGGTGCAGGACGTGGTGTATTGTTGGATGTCCTTTTCTAAAGCCAAACTGGTTTTGATGAATTATCTTGTTATTTTCGAGGAAAGTTATCAGCCTGGAGTACATTAATTTTCTAGTACTTTGGAAAAGCTAGACAGGATGCTAATGGGCTTATGGTTGTTGAATAACTGTTGATTGCCAGATTTAAATACAGGAACTACTCTTGCAATTTTCATCTTATTTGGGACGATACCAGTTGAAAACGACAAATTGATCAAGTGAGTTAGAGGGATGGCAATTTCATATATACTATCCTTTATGATTTTGGAGGACATATTTTCAAGGTCTTTACTTGTTTTGGATTTCAGTTTTCGGGTGCAGTTAAACACTTCATATGGGGTAGTGGGGGAAATAAAAAAATGACTCAGTGCGATTTCCTCTGATATAATCAGTAAAATGATTACAAGAGGACCGTACTGAATTGCTTAATTTTGAGCCAATGCTAGCGAAGTAAGAATTAAATTTATCAGCTATCTCTTTAGGATCAGATATCTCCAGATTGTTTTCGACAAATGTGGACGGGAAGGTGTAGGCAGAAGTACCTTTGTTGATTGCACTTTTCAGGAAGTTTTTTTGCATGTTATGTTTATTTTCTTGAAGAATAGATTTATAACAATCCGACTTTCGAGCCCTTTTGAGTCCATAGAAAATAGCACCGTATGTTTTATATCTTAGTTTGTTTTGTGGGGTTGGTGATTTTATTTTTTTCATATATAAACTTGTTTTTTCGAATGATGATCGCAAAAGTCCCGCCGTCATCCACGGTTCACGTTTCACAAACTTTGGGTGGACTTTTACAAGTTTTTCGGGGAAAACCTTATCAAAAATACCTTGAATGATCTCGAGAAAGATATTATAGGCTTCGTTCGGACATGATTCACTCAGTACATTGGTGAAGTCACTTACAGACAAAAGAGTCTTGAACCGATTTACAATATCTTGTTTAAAAGATCTTATCCTGGAGGTTTGTATAGGATTGGTATGTCTTTTTGATGATTCATTGACGTGAAATGTAGCAAAATGGTCACTAACGTCCGTGATGATTATTCCGGACGTGTGAGGATTAATCTTATTTCTGAAAATATTGTCAATTATGGTGGCCGAGTGATCTGTGACTCTAGTTGGTCTGGTGATAAGTGGCAGAAACCCCGCAGTGAACATAGTTTCAATGAACAAATTGGTTTTATTATGATTACAAAAACCGAGATGGCCAATGTTAAAATTACCCATGAGATAAGCAATTTGGTCTATAGATAATTCCAACGATTATTTGGTCTTTCGTCGAAATTTCCACAAACAGGGATTCAAATACATGAGGGACGAACACAGTAAGGTCCTCTCGAATTTTAAAGGGGATGGTATATTTAATAAATAACCCAACACTCCCCACCCCCTTCCATCATCGTTATCTGGTCTTTGCCGAATGATTAAGGGGTGGTAGCCCTCCAGGGAATAGGTAATATTATCTTTTGCACTAAATGTTTCTGTTACACCAATGACATCTAAGAAGTTCGATTTGTTTTGGAGGCTACATATCAAGTTATGAAAAAACTCCCAGTTGGCATTAAGTCTTCGACAGTTAAGGTTGAAGAGCGAGAGAGAATTGGGCTTGATCGCAATTTCGTTATTAAATCGCTCCGGGGTGAAATGTTCACAATAATGTTCTTCAATGGCGAGGGGAGAATTTAATTCGGCAGCTTCGTTATCAGTAAGTGCATTATTGAACTGAGAAATAAAATCGAATGAGCTGCCGCTCTGTATGTCATAAAAAGTAAGAGGGTTAGCCATTATCGATACTCAGCAGACGGGCTTTTGTTTCAAGGAAAGAACCAATCAGATTTATCAACATAACAAAGCATATATTCTGTAGATGAAATAGTGTACTGTTGCCAGAATTGTCTAAGTTGGCAGGCGTCCTGGATAGAGAGATTGGAGACTGCATGTCAAATGTTTCCGGCGCTTAGCAAGCTGGGTTGACTTATTAGGCCATGAGAAAGTATGTGAGTATGGACAGCAACAATTTGCTACACTGCAAAAAATGTAGGTTCTCTTTAGAACCAAAACTGGTTCTAATCTTGTCCCTGAGATGGAACCAGTTCTGTTGAAAAAGTATTTATTTCAAATCAAATAAATTTACCAAGATTAGCGTTCAATTTTAACAGAATATTACATGAACTGAAGCAGATTCAGAAGTAAACTTGGAGCTTTTTCAACGCAGTCGCCAAACATTTTGAAACAAAGGAGATAGGAATAGTTGGCATATCGAACCAGTTTTGGTTCTGTATAGAACCAAAACTGGTTCGATATGCCAACTGTTCATATCTCCTTTGCTTAATAATGATTTGAGACAACCTCGTATAAGCTCTAAACTTACTTTTAATTCTGTTAATATTTAATGTTAATCTTTATAATTTTTTTTGATTTGAAATATATACCGTTTAAACGGAACTGGTTCCATCTCAGGGACAAGATTAGAACCAGTTTGGGTTCTAAAGAGAACCTATATTTTTTGCAGTGTAATCCAATTCAATTAAATTAAATTAAATTCAACTCAGTTCAACTCAATTGAATTAAAGAAAATCAAATCGAATGAAGAAGTTATACCTAATGTACGACAAGTGCCCTCGACACCCCCCCCCCCCCCCCCCCACCAGTTCAAAAATATTTTTTCCGGACCGGGGGCAGCGACAGTAAACAAGCATTGATTCACTTACCGGGGCTCCCATGGGGGCGGGGATAAATTGGTCCAACATTTCTTATAAGAATTGACAGCCTTATAGGCTGTATCCTGATCAGCCAGGAGGACGATTCAATAATTTGAAGTCCCTTCCGCACTGACCAAGCTACTAGTCCGGGAGCCAGATGAGGATTTTTTGTCAGACCGTAATCTTTTTGTGAGCTTTTGATAAAAGTTGTTATCCATTTAAAACGATATCAGGAACACTTACGGGACTGGCTTCCAATATACCGCGAATATAGACCCTACATTTTAACCCTTCACTAAACCCCGACTTGCAGATGACACTTCAAAAAGTTTTGTGCATAACTGAAAACATCATAACTGTAAGCACTGTAGTAATGGCTGTAGGCATGCCACACTTTCTTTGGACACCAAAAACGTCATATGACGTCAAAACTTTGGAAATAATGTTAAATAAAAAATTCCAAAACAGCTACATTTTTATTTTGAAGCTCTAGAGCATACTAAAATTTCATGGTAACCGGATGAACTTTAAATTTTTACGACGTCGACGTCAGACCATAACGGCAGGCCCAAACAATTTTTTTGACGGCTTAAAATTGATTGCCATTTTAGATATGGTTTTTATTGGAGAGTAAATTTCCAAAATTTTAATAAGGAGATTTTAGCATGGTCAATATTATACAATTATTGACTTTTGTGGTGGTGAATATGATGTGATATGAACCTAAAATCTAATATTGACCGAGGCGGTGAATATAAGTTTTTTAGGTTCATATCACATCATATTTACCACCACAAAAGTCCATAACTGTTTTATTATATACACCATCCTCAAAAAATACAATCTTCTATTTGTCAATTAAGTTTTTTCAACTAGAAATACTTTTGTTTAACAATAAAATAGTGGTCATCTGCAGAATAACATAAAAATAAACAATGTCATAGCGATAACGTCGATTGAAATACAACTAGAGAGGGGATTTTCCAGGTTTGGGGTGGTGGGTATCCGGCAGGCGGAAAAAGATTTTTTAGACCCTGTGTCTGCAAATTTTTTGCGTCGCTCATGAAAACATATTTCCTTGCAGTCACATGGAATAATTCGGTCACCTACTTATAAATGTAGAGAAAAGTGATTTTTGTGTGCATTTTGTGTGCATTGAGTGATAAGACTGATTCATTTATATGAGGTTGCAACCCCCTCCCCGAACCTTACACGTTTAGTCTCGCCATTAAAATATTGGGGAACGAGCCAACAAGGAGGGTCGGAATCCATGCACGGGCCAAACTCGGCTCACAGAGCTGAGTTGGGACCGTACTATGATTTTCCTCCCTGCCGAGTGAACTCGAAATATAGGTTCGTTCTTCGTTAGGTGTGATTCCTAATCACTTCAGGCTGCGGAAAGGAAGCAATGATTAAATTAACAACGATTCTTTTATTTACATTCAAAATAAACTCATTCCATATTTAACACATAGAATAGAAAGATCTAATAATTATTTCACTGATACCATGTTTGGCAGCTACACTAACAATATTTTCATGAATCCAACTACTGAACAAGAAGTGATTGGTACTGTAAAATCCATGAAAGCCAAAAAGAGCAGAGGTCACAACAATATCTCCTCTTTCCTGATTAAACATATAACACACGTAATAGCGCCCTCGCTTGCTCACATTGCTAACAGCTCATTTGAACAGGGTGTCTTCTCCGACAAAATGAAAATTGCTAAAATGATTCCGATCTCCAAATCTGGCGATCCACATAACATCAATAATTATCGGCCGGTGAGTATTTTGCCTACTTTCTCTAAAGTGTTGAAGAAAATTATGTCTGATCGACTTATAAATTTTTTAAACAGATGTGATAACCTAACCCTTCAGCAATACGGTTGTCGTAAAAATCATGCCACAATTCATCCCGTTCTCCAATTATTGAGTCATATTGCTAAGGAAAATAATAAAGGAAGTAAACATAACACACTCGCTGCCTTTCTTGACCTCTCAAAGGCTTTCGATACAATAAATCACAGTATCTTATTAAGAAAGTTGGAATATTATGGCATTCGTGGAGTCAGTTTAGAATGGTTCAAGAGTTATTTGTCCAATAGGCAACAATACGTCGCGTTCGAGGATAATGAGTCATCCACAATCCCAGTTACTTTCGGAGTGCCGCAAGGCTCAAATTTAGGGCCGACTTTGTTCCTGCTGCATGTTAATGACCTTTGTAAGGCTACATCCCTAAATCTGGTGTCATTTGCGGACGACTCAACTGTGTATTCGCCTGGGCCAGATGTAAATATTCTTGTAAATTATATTAATCTTGAACTAGAAAAGATTTTTCGGTGGTGTTCGGCTAATTTCCACCTCCTCAATACTGCTAAAACCAAATTTGTCATTATAAATCCCAGCAATAAGAGAGCAGTTCCACTTCTCAGTGATGTAGTTATAAACAATAAGAAAATAGATAGAGTTGCGTCTGACCAAAACGAATAGTCATTAAAATTTCTAGGCATATATATTGATGAGAATCTCTCATATAAGGCTCACATTTCTAATCTGTGCGCAAAAATAGCTCGTGCAAACTATGTTCTTAACAAAGTAAAAACTATATTACCACATGCTGCAATGAAAACGTTGTATTATACTTTAGTGCACAGTCATTTGGTTTATGGGATCCATGTTTGGGGTAACTCGAAAGGTATAAATAAGTTGTTTTTAATGCAAAAACGCTGTATAAAAATTTTAAACAATTCACGATATAACTCTCACACAGATCCTTTGTTTCAAAAGGACAAAATTTTAAAGGTTAACGATCTTTTGTGTTCCATACGCCCCTGCTTCTATTTGACTGGAGAAATAATAATCTCCCTGTGTCTTTTGATAATCTGTTCAGTGCTGTGGAAAATAGAAGTGGAAGATCCACCAGACAATCTGGCGAACAAGATCTCTAGATGCCCTCCCAACATTCGCTTATCCAAAAATTTGGAACAGACTGGATGAAAGACTGCGCAATATCCCACTAAGAGGAACATTTAGAAAGGAGTTGATAAAAAAATTGTTAAGATCGTATGATGCTAATGTAAACTGTAATAACCCATATTGCGTAGATTGCTTAGGTACTTAATCTATCGCTTCATCCTTTCTAATTATATGGTATTAACAGCTTGGGAATTTGGCTTTTCCACAACCTTAATTTACTTACACATTCTGATCTGGCTTTAAAATAATGAATAATAATAACAATGATAATAAAAAAAAAAATAAAATAAAAAATAGTTTTCGCTCTCTGACTGTGGGTCTCGCCATCAGCTTCCGATAAAGGCTGCTTACTTCTCAGATCACAATTATTAATAATGCAAAAGACAATGCCCACATTGGAAGCATCCATGGAAAAGTCGACAGGATAACTAGTTATATATAAGTACACATAGTACATGCAAATAACTATCTGTTAGTTTATATTTCTTATTGTTGGTCTGACACAAGCTGATACTGTATACGGAGATGCCAGGTAGACAGCCAATCTGGCTATGCCATCTCCCTACGGTATACACTATTTTTGTATTTGTTCAATACAAAAAACGCAATTGTTATTTATTTATTATTTATATTACTATTTTCAATGTGTTTAATGATCATTTTTTCTGAATTATGTATACCGTAAAGTAAACTAAACTATAAACACATTTAACAGTTTGATCAATACAAATCAAAGACTGATGACCTATCACAGGGGTTAAATAGTTTTTAATCAATTCCGTCTATCTATAGCCCTGTACTGGCGCTATAGTACACTCTGTCACTGTCGCGGGCTCGCAACAGGAATTTAACACACCTTAATCTTAATCTTTTGCGTCTGTGCGCGTCTGCAGCTCTGACTTCCGGGGAATCCCGACTAGCAATGTTAATTATCTTGTGGCACGTTCTGATTTGGATTCAGTTTGTCCACTCTGTCGGCTAGTTTAGCAAATCTACGTCACATACCTTATACATGTGTCCTTTGATAGAATTCTCCTTGGATGTTCCTGTCCTTTGAAATACACAGAGTTCATGCAGAACTCACAACTTTAACATGCGACTCGAGCTTGCGCGAATTGTCACTGTCGACCCTGAGTCGATATTCACAGCACTTTGATTCTAAAACAGGCTACTCGCGATCAACCTCTGCGTTCATAAGGGTTAATTTTACAATACAACAGCCTACACTTTACATGGGTTCGTAATCTACTCTCTACATTTCGGCTTGTAGCCCTCCTACGTCCACTTAATCTGACGATTGCGGCGTATAACGGAGCTTCGTGGATTGATCATCAATTCCACTCGTACGAGACCGTATATGGCGTCTCCTATTCGGCCGAACCCAAGTCTCACTCCTAAACTGTCGGAACCCAAGTCTCTCTGAAGTAGCTTGTTCTCCACACTTTATACCTCGTCTTGGGATGGTCAGATAGCAATATATCAAGATGCCTAAACCTGGCACGCAACAATTTTGAAGATAAAATCACCTCGCGCCAATGCATATGCTATCAAGCGTATCCTGAGAAATAATATACTTGAGAGCCGTGATGATTGGAATTAATTTATAAGTGCCAGTCGATGATAACAGGAAGACATTTTATTCTGACTAGTAATATGCCAACGAAGGGTCCCACTATGAATCGCCTAAGGCTATTTATCCAATTAAAACGTGTGCTTACTACACAGAGAGAAGAAATATATACATATATCTGAACTTTAGGGGGAGGGGCCTCCTCCGTTTTAGACTGGCTTTGCCATGACACTGCCGGTGATGATAAGTATGGAACCCCACATGTTATGAACAGACGAAAATACTTGTCCCAAGTGATTAGATTAAACATATTTTTTGTTATTAATACAAAAAGCATTGGATTACATGTGTCGAATACTTACGGAATATCCGCTCCTTGAAACACAATTTTCATGTGTAAAAAACTGAATTCTCGATGAAACACCAAATGATGTAAATACGAACGTAATGGACAAACAAACGTACGGACATAAAAAGAGAACAAATGAGTACACACTGAATTATAATTCAGCCACACACAGTTACGTGTTGCAAGTCCTGAAGAGAAAGTAAAACAAAAACAAAAGAATGGAAGAAAGGGGAAGATTGCTCTTGGTCTGCTACAGTTTGTGTCAAGAGATTGTTGTGCTTTTCGGCGAACGCAAGCGCACACGAGCCAAATATAAAGAAAAGTAAACTATAGCGTCTGCTAGATTATGTTCGACATACGGGGTGGGGAGCTTTTTGTGTGTTGTATACTACAGGTAAAACTTGAATTCCTTTCACGAACTGTGCGCTTATCTAGGCTTAATTGCGCGTAGGAATTGCGCGCAATTGCCATATCGAATGGCATCCAAAGCATGACAGGTTCTCCTGGTTATTCATAGCAAACACATGCAATGTTTCTGCCAATGGACCTCCGGGTTACCCGGAGGTCCATTGGCTGAAACATTGCTTGTGCGCAGGCCATATGTATAGAGTTTGAACGCCTTACTATGGCCATAACACGTAGATTAACGCGTAGATCGACGTGCCATTTGTGCGCATTTCATGACAGGAATTCTAGTTCTAGTTTTAACTGTAAGCCGTCAACCCAGTGCTCCATTAATTACAATTTTGCTGATAATGATCTTTGTTACCTGGTAAACGCATGCGTGGACATCACCTCCCACTCGTGAATTACGACCCGATTTAGTACTCCACAAACGAACACACCCTCCGAACAAAGCCCCGTCTTATTAGATAATTTTCGCATTTTCTTCAAGATGTAATTGCTTCTCTCATAACTCTTCGTAAAATGAGTAATGGCGCATGTGCCTTCATAAAAACGGCGCAAATGACATCGACACTGAGGTGGACATCAGTCAACACTTTCTCTTGCCTTGACTTTGGGTTATTGTTTTCACGATTCCCAGAGGATGAACGTACGTTTCACTCTGTATCTATGATTATGTTTGTAGTTTGTGGGCACCAGAAAGCCTAACAATAAAATTGAATTTCTGTCTCGTCCGGCTTCTGTGTTTCCCATTTTCGTGTCATATTTGTGGTAATTACTCTATCATCGACCAGTAAACAAACTCTGTCAAAATTGTCTGTAACAATATCGCCAGTATATCTACGGTCACAAAAAGCAATGTCTCAAATACCGAATTGAAAAAAAAATGATCTTGAATCTAGATAAGAAACTTTCTTCAAACTTTGAATCATTAAGAAACGAAATGAAACAGATGAAAACTGAAATTGCCAGAATAACTCAGACAATCTATGTTTTGAAAAATGATGATATCGACCAGTCCAGAGACGTTGAACATAACGCGCAAAAATTGAAAAGCTGGAGAGTAGTAAGATCCCAAACTTTGAGCTCCAAATCCAAACTCGGTTCTCCGAAATTGAAGGGAAAATGTTACTCGGCGAGATACATGATCGTAAATACAATTTGCTATGCTGCGGTATACACGACAAACAGGGCGCGGATCCATACAAAACCTGTGAGGAGTTCTTGAAGAACAATCTAAAGTTAGCTGATCAGGTCTCATCAGAAATTGTCAATAAATCTGTAAACATTCACAAATTACCTTCTCCAAGATCATTAGGTGACGCCACCTCCTCCTCCCAAACCATTAATTCTAAGAGTGTCATGTGATCGACATAAACAATCAGTACTACAGGCAGCGACTAACGTCCGTGGTACCAGGGTGAGAGTGCGAACCGACCTGCCCCACCTCTCAAGAGAGAGCGAGGACGATTATCCAGTGTTGCATACAAGCTCAGGTCTGAAAAGGGATACAAGACTAGAATCAGATTGGTTGGTGTCAGAGTGTTACTGGAATTCAAGGAATCTGGCACAGTTATTGTGTGGAAACAACATACAGAGTGGCCCGGCCCAATATTTACGACATATGACAGCAGCCTTTTTTCTCACTCACCTCAACTACCTTCCTCCCACTCACACCCAATAATTCTCCAGTTGGGACCATTGCGTCAGGACTGGAGTCTCGGACAAAGTCTTACATCAGTTTTACTCCTAATGATTACCACTCGCTTTCCAATGGGAACAAGATCCGATACTCATCCCACAAACCCTGTCGAGCACTCAGGTGGGCGATTGTTGTACTTGGATTGAGCACGCCCTCTCGAGAATGTCCGTGTTGATTCAAATTTGTAATTGCATATAAGTAATTGCCTCACGACTGTTTTAGTCAAATATGTAGTTGAAAATTGGAAATGCCTCACGACTGCAGCATGCAAATTTTTATCCACCCATAGACTTTAAATTTTCGCTATCCATGCTCCAGACCGACCACCCAATCACATCACCAAGACACGCACTAAGTGTAAGGATGAAGCTGGGAGTTTCTCGGTACGGACACGCTCCACTGCCAACGGGTGAAACCACATTACATCATACACCCATACACCACTGAACCCCACTGATTCTGATCACTTACCTGGTGGCACTACCACACCCCACCCACTTCTACCTGCATTGACCTCCCCCACCCCACAAACCATTGGTCACGTTGGACTTTACTTGGAACTTCTACGGTTACAATTACCTACAACTACAAAAAGTTCCGAACTTGAGCTATTAGGTTCGTATAACACCCTACCCTGAAAACTGAAATTGCCACAATAACTCAGACAATCTATGTTTTGAAAAATAATGATACCGACCAGTCCAGAGACGTTGAAAATAACGCGCAAAAATTGAAGAGCTGGAGAGCAGTAAGATTCCAAAGTTTGAGCTCCAAATCCAAACTCGGTTCTCCGAAATTGGAGGGAAGATTTTACTCGGCGAGATACATGATCGTAAATACAATTTGTTATGCTGCGGTATACATGACAAACAGGGCGCGGATCCATACAAAACCTGTGAGGAGTTCTTGAAGAACAATCTAAAGTTAGCTGATCAGGTCTCATCAGAAATTGTCAATAAATCTGTAAACATTCACAAATTACCTTCTGAGGTGTGCTGAAGTTTTTCTTTTGAGTGTTCTGGTTTCGATTTTCGTTTATAAAGTCTAATTCACGGAAGCAAAACGGCCTTCCATTTTGTTTGTTTATACATGTTCAGACATGATTTGCGATGATAAAATAGTTTGGGCGCCAATTAAATATGCAAATAGGTTGGTCACGTGGGTGGGGTGAGGCAGGCACATCTCTTCCAGCTGCCCTACACCAATTTATATATTTCTCCCACCACAAAGGGAATGAGACATATATAAAGTCGTGTGAGACAGCTGGGAGAGATATGCCTGTCTCACCCCACCCACATGACAACCTATATGGCCTTATTAGCATATTTAATGAGCGCAGGACTATTCAGTCATCGCACGTTCTTCTGTAATCAAACAACATGGTTTCACGTTTCGGAAATATTAGCAGACGAACGTTTGTCGAAGAAAATAGAAATAAAAACACAGACCGCAAAACCAAAGGACACTTAACTCTTTTATGTGAATTTTTGGATGAACGCCGTTATGAGTGGAGCGTGTTGCGCGAAATTCCCGTGGAAAGGTTTTGCGAATATATTGCAGAATTCATAATATCATGTCCTCGGAATGTGTTAATGTTCATTTCGCTACAAATCATTAACCCCTGCCTTGCCGGCGTTGGTATTTAATTTCGTGGTATATACCTGTCGTAGATACAGACTTTTTGTGCGATCTTTCCGATAAGCAAATCATTTTTTTTTTCAGAAATGGACAGGAAAATTGTTCGATATAACTGCAAACGCTCCTGAATTACTTTTGATTATGTCAGTGTCATTTGGTGGGGGGAGAAAAAATATCCCTGATGGGGGTGGGTGTGAGATGGGGAAATCTCACCCCCGGAACAATATATTTGGCCCAGACTCGGCACACCTCGTGTATGGCCCAAATATATTGCCCTCGGGTGAGATTTCCCCATCTGGCACCCACCCCCATCGGGGTTAATAATAATCTCTCCCAGCTGCCCCCCACGACTTTATATATATCTCAATACCTTAGTGGCAGGAGAAAGAGAGATCTGATCACTATTACCCAATTTCAGGACAAGTGATTTGTGAACAAAGTGGAGACCTGTCTTCTATTACTACCTCATTCCAGGAGAGTTAAAATGACAAACCTTCGGGAAAGAGACTCGTGAACATACTGAGCTAGAGAGATCTGATCACATTTACTACCCCATTCCAGGAGATTGAAGCATATCCAACTTCACGTGGGAGATTAGCGGACATACTGTGGCAGAGTAGAGACCCGATTAACTGCTGAATGTCTTAACCCCGATTGCCTACATGGGGACACGATGACGCCGTGTACTAATACGTACTGCACGTCGATGGTGCGCATGTCTTCAACCAATCTAACCCTGCCTGTGCTGCGCCGCAGAGTTCAGAGTTACGATGTTGGAGAGCTGACAGCTGCTCGTCGTTGCTCGGTGGTTCTCTCCGGATACGCCGGCTTCCTCCACCCATAAAACTGTCACCGACATGATATGAGAGTGGCTGTTAATGTGTCGTTAAACCCTAATAAAAAAAAACAAAAACGAAAAGAAAACTGCTGGATTTGAGGAGAGAGGAATATGACAAACTGTCGAGCAAGAGACTCCTGGGCGTACTGAGATAGAGACATCTGTCTACTATTATTACCCCATTGCAGGAGATTGAAACTTGACCAATTTTCGGTTAGAGATTAGAGAACATACTATGACAGAGCAGAGACGAGGCTACTATTACTACCTCATTTCAAGAGAGTGGAATATGCAGTGACATGGTTAGAGGTTTTCCATTGGGGGGGGGGGGGGGGGGGTGTAGAGTAGTGGATATCCAACTAGGGTGAGGGACCAGGAGGGGGAAACCCCTCCCGGTCCCTCACCCTAGTTGGAAATTCACTACCGAGAAAAAATTTGAAAATGAAGACATGAAAGGGGGCATACAATTGATTCTAATAACTGAAATGCCAACACATTTATGATAGAATTATCACGTTGTTATTATTATTTGGTATTATTCTGGGAATTGAATATTTGCTAAACAAATGCTCAAGCTTAGAACTTTGAACAATTCACACTGTCCTAACATTAAATCAGATCTTATGCAGGAATGATCAATTTTCGATGTTTCATCATTTTGTAACTGTAAATGGTGTAATTAACTCAGGATGACGATTTTACATGATGTGATTTTTTGAAGTGCATTTCGAGGATTTTCTTTATTACGATAAGTAAACGTACTATAGAAATCTCGTACCGATTGACATCATGCACACTTATGACGCTGGATATTGCGTACGCTGTAGTTGTAAATAGTAACAATTGAAATTTTTGCCGATTTGAAACCGAGTTGGAATTTTGGGAATTAAAGGAGACATCAGCATCGCCAAAGAAGCTCTAAAACCCAGATAGATGAAATTTCCAACTACTCATGACTTGCCCTCCGAATTTCCAACTATAGGAAATTTTGGGCAGGATGGGGGGGGGGGGGGGTGACCAACCTCCCCCCCCCCCTCTCCTGTCCCCACGTCCCTGGGAATATGACAAACTTTCGGGCAAGAGACTCGTAAACGTACTAGGATAGAAAGATCTGACCACTATTACTACCATTTCTGAGGAGTGGAACATGAGAAAACTTTTCGGCAAGAGCATAGTGAATATACTGAGATTTACAACCACAAAAAAACGGAACAAACTCGAGCAAGATGAAAAGAAACGAGAGTGTTTTTTCCGATAATGGATACAGAGCCATTCACCTGACACACCTACAATAGTTAAGACCGAAGATGGAAATACTGCATAGGAAGTGCATTTTTGATGTACAAATTTTGTATGTAAGTCACAAGAGTGAATTTTTGTTTTTTAAATTGAAATTTAGCTTGTTTTAATCGTTGATGAAACGTTATAGAAACACCCCTAAAAGATCGTCCCATACGCTAACCTTTCGGCCTTAGCAAACAGTCGCGGATATAGTGGTGTGGGATCCTTGTTCTCAAAGCGCGGCCTCTTAACCACACGCTTCATAAACGATAACGGGACACAGGGTGCTTGGCTTCCAAATTACTAATATATGTCCCTTTCGCTAGGTATTTAGTCGAGAAGAATCACACCAGACCCGCGCGCCAGGCAAAACAAAAACAATTTACAAATGAATATAAGCCAATTACACACACAGAAGTTCTTCAATGTAATGAAGTGAAGAAAATAAATAATTTTTTTTTTTAAATATTTTCTACGGGTGTACATATAATAGATGTTTTTTTAAGTGAAATCACTAAAATCAGAGAGATGATTACTTTGAAATGTTTTTACTTTAATTCTGACTTTTTTCACATTATTATTATTTTCTTCAGATATTCTGTGAGAAATCTTAGGTATTATGTTTGTGATATTCCACTCTCCTGAAATGGGGTAGTGGCAATAGTCAGATCTCTCTATCTTAGTACAGTAAGAACTATAAGTCCTGTCACGAACTGTGCGTTTATCTGGGCTTAATTGCTCGTAGGAATTGCGCGCAATTGCCATATCAAATTACATCCAAAGCATGGCAGGTTCTCCTGGTTACGCATAGCAAACACAGGCACTGTTTCTGCTAATGGACCTCCGGGTTACCCGGAGGTCCATTGGCTGAAACATTGCTTGTGTACAGGCCATATGTACAGACTTTGATAGCCTTACTATGGTCATAACGCGTAGATTAACGACAGATCGAGGTTCTATTTGTGCGCATTTCATGACAGGACTTCTAGTTTTAACAGTATGTTCACGAATCAACTGCCGAATATTTGTCATGTTCAATCTCCAGAAATTGGGTACGACTTGTACTCAGATCTCTATATCTCAGTATGTTCACGAATCACTTGCTCAAATGTTGGTAATGTTTCAATCTCTGAAATGAGGTAGTAATAGTAGGCAGATTTCTAATCTTTCGCAGTATGTTTACGAATCTCTCTTGTTGAATGTTTGTCATGTTCGACTCTCCTGAATTGGGGTAGTGATAGAAATCAGATCTCTGTTTTGTCGCAGTGCATTCAGTAATCTCTTACCGGAAAGTTTTGTCATATTCCATTCACATGAAATATTGTAGTGATAGCTCTTGGTTCTCTCATTCGATAGATCTTTGTCGTGTCGATCACATCCACTGAAGAGACGCTACAAAGCAGATAGAAAAGCGATCGGTCGAATCGAAAGGGAAATATTCTCACACGTCCGAGAGATCTCTATCGAATCGACCTCACGAGCCGAAAAACACACGACATCTTTTCTTAATGCAAGTAGATATTATGTTATTCTTTATCGGAATGAGAGAGAGAGGGTGTCGGAAGGAGATGGTGTGCGGATTGAGGGGGGGGGGGGGGATTCAGGGGGGATTGAGGCGGGAGGAATGAGAGAGAAACATTTTTTTCTCTCATTCGATTGATCTCTATTCGCCATATCAGGCCAAAAATCACCTCGTTTTCTGGTGGCCACGGCGACGTATTACCTTGGAGAATTCTTGACTCTACGATGACAAAAGACACCCCAAAACACTTGTCGTCTCTTGCAATTCTTCAAAATTTCCCATTGGATTAGCACTGAGCAAAACGGTGAAAATTGAAAATCTGAGGGCTAAACTGAGAAAATTAAAGGATGCAAACCATCTTTACAATTCCTGATAAAATCGTCATTGAAATAACACTGAGGAAGAAGGCGATGATGGGAAAAAAATTCGCACATGTCTCACGCGAGCGATCATAACACTTTCCTATGGAAACATTGTATAGAAAAAGAGGTTTTTCGAAATCGTCTTTTCTAAGCCACTTCGAATTTAAATTGTTTATTATTTTCTAAAATAAATCCCCACTGGATTAACGTTAGCCGAAATACTGGGCTAGGCGGAAAGTGGCCTGGAACTGACTAAGTCCGATTTTACCTGGTCCAGAAAATGTTTCAAGCTAAATGCCCATTTCTGTCAAGCTTAAATTTTGGGGTGGGCTAGAAATGCATTTTTGCTAGGCGTGAACTGTCAATTCACTTCTACAATCATGGCTCTTAATCAAGCAATCTCGTTCCAAGAGGATTAATGTGAAAGCTGTCCCTGTATAATTGTTTGGGTGGCATCCTGTTGTTAGACACAAACACCGGAGTGCGACCAATAAATATACAACCTGTTTTATTACAAGACGCATGGAATTCCTGACTGGTGTCTTCTGCGCACTTCTGCGTCAAGACAGACAGAAGCGTGTCGATGTCACTTTGCCCAATCAGAATATTGTTTTGCGTGCGTTAATGCCGACATGTACAGTGCCTTCTTCACGTTATTGTAATGATGTGCTTCTTCTTTGAACCACTCCGTTAACACGTTGACCCTGAAGCATGGAAGCACAATAGTTTTTACCCATTCGCCATTTTTTGCAATTTTTCTCGCATTAATACCGCGTATTACCGAATCACCTACAAGACGATGCACTGGGAATTGCTGCATTGTCCTCGTAGTGTTTAGAACTTCTTGGGTCGACAATGCTTCTTGTATAGTACGTGTGTTTACCGCTTATTATCCACATTATCCGATCCCCTTCTAACTTTTGTTGATGTACAAGGTGGGTCATGATTTATGTCTAGCAGATTGTTCAAAGGATTATATTAGGTATCCTTGTGTTTTCCAGGGTGTATGGGCATTTACACCGGTTTGGGAACTCATACACCCTGAGACGAAGCCGAAGGGTGTATGAGTTCCCAAACCGGTGTAAATTCCCATACACCCTGGAAAACACAAGGATAACGGATTTATTTCCAAGAATTTTGGTGTACTTAATACTTTATCCTACATTGTGGGCAAAAACTGACAGAAAAGTTGTACTTTGCAAGTTTCTTAAGTAAAACCAGAAAAATATGGATGCCATTGGAACTGGCTCAATGAGCCAGTTCCAATGACATCCATATCTATAATATTTTATTGCACATAAATATTAAACTTCCTGTATTTTTATTTTTGTTCTAACATAACCGAGCAGAAGGTATGAATTAATAATTAAAAATGGGTACTTTTTTAGCCATATAGCTTGCTCTTGTATATTCTTGTTTTTACACCATGGTTAAACACGGTGTAAAAAAGCCACTGTGGATTGCAAGTTGCATCGTACCTCTCAGCCAATCAAAATGCAGTATTCTGTTTCATCTGGAAATAAAATTATTTACACTGGCGTTTGGTATGCTGTCACTATAAAATGTGATATTTCCACGTTCGCATCCAAGAAGTGCTGAACGATCCGTTTCCTGTGTTGTGTTTGTAGTTTTGGGAAATAATAAGTCGGCTGTGGGATTCAGTGTACTCACAGATATTGCTTGAGCAAATGAATTTTTACTCTTATGTTTTTTCTCGAATGGTTGCTTTGCTGGGAGAGATTCGTCAGTTTTGCTCTCAACACATTCAGTTCACCCCAAGGTTTACCATTCTCACGTTGCAGAAACTTCACATCTCCGGACAGTTTACTTAATCTTATTTCAAAATCCTTCGAATTAGAACAAAACTTATTTTGAAATTCACTTCTCATTTCCGACAGGTTTTCTACAAAAATATGTTCCTGTTCCTTTTGATATAATTTCAAACCGTCCACTGTACTTTATAGTCCATCAAGAGCTTTTATAAGAACTGCAAAATCGCTCTGTGTGGACAGTTGATCAGAACAGGCGAGACTTGTATCTTTATCAACTAAAGAACTAGGTGTCTTTTTAGGAGTTTTAACTCTTTACATAACATGAAAAGCAGACGACACTTGCAAATAAAATTCTTGAATAACGAACTTTTTTCCATTTTTTGTCTCAAAAACATAAGTTATGACCCCCACTGCTGGGGTCAAAACCTATGTTTTTGAGACAAAAATGAAAATCTAATGAAAATTAATTGGCGGTTTTTAAGAATATCGCTGGCCGGTTTTTGCCGTTACGTTGGATAAAGGGATAAAATGATTTTTTTTTATTTTACACAGCGTTGAGTTTGCCTTTGGGATACATGGCGTACTTACAGTCTTTACACTATTTTCTCCATTCCCATTTTCATATCGGCATCAATCGCTGTACCGAATACGAAAGGAAGTTCATTAACAATTCACCATCGATTTTTTTGTTTTGATACTTGAATAATAAGGGTATTTGTAGTCCTATAGATATGAATTCTGAACTTTTGTTTCCTGGTCTAAGGTACAATTAGTGTACCCAACACCACATTACCCTGTTGATCGGAAACACAATCGTCGTCCCAGTATTGGTTTGCGAACCCTATCCTGCAACTTTCGAACTTCGTTGTGTCAAACTTCAGGAAATACACTTTCCAGCGTCCGTAACCAAAATGCTATGTATATCGTCCATTAGCCCCGCTCTTTTCCTGTTGTCAACTTTCTTTATGTTGAAATCATAGTTGCCGATTTCGTGTATGCGAGCGGAATCCATTGGTAGAATATTACCATTCTCCCGAATTGTATTATTCTCTTGCTCGATCACCACGGAATCCATTACCGTTTTCTTGAAACAAAAGATTTCGTACGTAATAACACGTACAAAATTATCAAAGGGTTAAATTCCAAAATCGTTAGTCAGAGTGCGACTTTACCAACGTGTTCGAAACGCAGAGTACAGATGAAGCACATAATTTATTCATATTTATTCCTCGCTACACTCAACAGATAAAGCATTCATCCCAAAAGTTTTACCTACGCCGAAAAGCATGTTAAAAACCATGTTAAGGTATCTTCTGTATCAAAGAATAAATTATACATTTAAAAAAATTAAAGAGCCCACCCAACAAAACACATTAATGTACAAAAATCTAGTCAACCTACTAAAACGTAAATGCAAAGCTGATTACAAAGAGAGTTATTGAAGCACTAATTTTTTTGATTTTTTCGTTCCAATGAGGGGACATAAGCTATGTTTTTGTGACAACAAACGAAAAAGTAATAAAAATTAAATGGTGAATTTTGTGAATAGCGCTGGCCGGTTTTGGCCGTTACGTTGGGTAAAGAATTGCCGGGGTTATCTTTACGTTATGAACTTTATCTACCTGTTTGCATGACTTGGACATTGCTCTAGAGTAGGGGCAGGAATCGCCAGATCTTGTTACGGCGTTGATGGAGAGGCATGCAGTCGCGGAACCATCCCTGGTGCAACAGCTAGGGTTGTTTCCATAGGCCCGTGATGCTCCACTTTGTCCCTCCGCCTGCAGCATTCATTCAGTGTCATCTCTATACCAGCCCAACCAATTACCGTGATGCTTATCACCCAATCACTTTTGGTAATTCTGCTGCCAAGACGTCTACTTTTGCAAATTTATACGGGAATGGCAGAAATACAGCCTTATGACTATGCTATTTCCGTGCAGTATAGTTTCAATCTCTCTACTTATATCAAATTATTTGTAACTTGTATATTGCAGAATAATTTTCATTTCATTTCATCTCAATCGACTGGTAAGAAACTACTCGTATGGCCAAAGGGAGATAACTGTGTGACAACCGAGAGTGGGTCGAAGAAAGAGGAATACTCCTTTAAATCGACGGCAACGTTTGCAAACCTACCGATCCTGCTGAAAGCCTAAATAGTTACCAAGTGCCACCAAGTGCGAATTTGGTGACCAGGATTCTGGAGCTTTAGGGGGAGTTGTTGGGCTGCTTGTGGTATTACTCCAGGTTAATCGAGCGTAACTTTTGGAGACCCGCCGTTCCTCTATCACTCTGCTACTCTCATAATCCAAACAAAAAAGTCCGTTTCGATGAGTTGGGATATTTTTCGGGTCTGCTTAGGTAATTAATTTTTTACTCTCAAACAAGGAAACACACATTCCGAAAAACCGTCATATTAGAGACTTCTGGGCAGCATAGTAACCACGTGGCACCATGGAAACCAAGGTGACGAACTCCAATAAACGAAATGGACGACGGGAAAACGTGTCACCCAAAGAACATACGCTGCGCATATGCTCTGACACAACGTATCACCATGGTGATGATCTCAAAACACGACCGATCATGTTGGCTAACATGACAACCACACATGAGGTCACTGGGTCACGTGACTATGATGCCACCCACGAGATCATCAAAATGAGGTTCAGGTCGCGTGCGCGATATACTACTGGGATCGACCAAAAAATTTCTCTTTTCCAGCGCACACGTCGGTGATTCAGGGAGCTCGTATAGTCTTCATCCTCTCTAAGGCTTTTCGCATTTTTCCTGGATTTTTCGAGGAATAGGATCTCGCCGTACTCAGTGTATATATGTATGCATGGGCTGGCGAGTGAGATAAGGTTGCATGTGAAGGGGAAGACAATTGCGGACAGAGAATTTTGATCCGATCGTGACCGGGTCATCACATTTGTAATGATATTACTGTGGGACAGTGCGTATGGTTATGTACACTAACAAAAATATATTTGCCGTCGCTTTTTTTTAAAATAAGGGCCCTTCTGATAAAATTAATTTGAAAAATTTAAAAACAATACTTGGAGCACACCAGGAGTGGCGGGGTGTAAGAATGTAACTATACCCCACCAATGCTGTTCTCCAAAACTCCCGTAAACACACGGGAGGGTTTGCGTTGGACACTTCGACCAAATGTTATATTCTTTATGCACCGCCTGTACCAGTGAGCAGTGGATTATGTGTAAGATAAAGACTTATTGAATAGAAGTCGCTCCTTTGAATCTTGTGGCTTGAAAAAAATAGGGAGCTGATGCACCACTCCCACATCATGCCGCTGTGGTCTAACATGACGCGATCAATGGGGTGTACATTGTTTTGATAAAATGTCGTATGCTAATGTCATTTGCCTCAGTAGGAATCCCGGACATGGGAGCGGTACGTTTTAACTACTAAACTACCGTATCGTACCACCATAAACATATCCTGCTTTACTGGTAGAATAGGACCCGGTGACCAAGTCCTCTATAGTGAACTGCATATGTATAAACGATTGACTAAACTTGATTTTATACTTGTTTTGTGGTCTTGATATAGCCATATATTCTGAAAAAGAACTTAATACTAATAACTTAATAAATAATGTTGTACCCGACTGAGTTGGAGATACATCTTCCACACCATGCAGAATAACTTACGATCGGTGAACAATATTGATTTATGGTGTTCTTTTACAGTACGGCCGCCGTGGACTGGTCACTTTCCAGGGATGGTCTATATTTCCACGGACGCAGTATTATAAGATTTCAAACACTAACTACAGGAATAACCATTAAACATTTAATTAATGAAGCACCGGGTACAACCAATGTTTCTTTTTTATTTTTATTTAAATTTTAATTTTTTTTTTTTTAAGTTTAAAAAAAAATTAAATCATTTTATTTGTTTTTTAAGTTTTTTGTTTGTTGTTTAAGTGAAGTTTTAATTGTTTTTTTGTTTTCGTTTTCAGATTAACCGTGACACGGTCGAATCCGGTTAACCCCGGGACGATGTCTCCAAGTCTGGCACCTGTCCCGGGCCACCAAGTCAGCCTTTCTCGATCAGAAGTCCGAATGAGGACAATGTGGAAAGGTTGACTTTGTGATACGGGCCTCTTTACAGATGTCGGGGGTTGGCGGCACGATCCAGGGGTTAACCGCATTTGGCTCGGCCAGGGGTTAATCTGAAAACGAAAATACGTCGATTGCAATATCCGCTGAAAAACCCGTATGGGGGTGTGTAAAAATCCCTCTGAGTTAATGTAAAACCGATTTGAGGGTTTCGAGGAGTGGTGGGTCGAGGTGGGGGTAGTATGGTTTTCTTGGGGTTAAAGACTGGACTGGAGTTGTTACAATAGGATCTGTCACGCATTGCCTTTTCAGACGATTCTGATTGGCTGGAAGGCGTGTAAACAACCTCAACTCGAGATTTTGATTGGCTAGAAGGTTTACAATTCTCTCAATATGAGGTTTAGTCGGAACCCAGAATGACATTTCTGTTTCTGCCATCCAGCCAACTGAGACATGCTTGCTGCAGTAGAAGTGGGAAGACCTTTACCCGGTCGAATCACCTCGCGAGACACAAGACAAATGTCTGTTACCCAAAGTTTAAATATGATGAAGTCTCCGAGTCGGAAGATAGCATGAGTGAAAGTGATGATGGCTCTAGAAACGAAGGCGAATCGGAAAGCTATTTGATGCAAGGCAATCATAAAAGCATACAAAGGGTGTCTAGGACAGATTTCGGATTTGAAAACTACATACACTGAAGCCCGTTTTTTCTGAAGACAATGCCATAGATGAAATCCTTCACAAATTGAAAGACGGAATCATGGCGAGCCCTCTAAACCACTTTTATAACGACGTAATAATAGTGAAACAGTTCAAAAGAGATCTGTTTGCAAAGAGATTGTACGAACTGTTCGGCAGCTAGAAGATAGAGATTACGGCTCAATGAAGCCCTCAAGAGTGAGATAGAATAATGAAAATTTATGTTCGACCCTTCAATAGAAGAATATGCATATACACAATTCAAAGAAGGAGATTACGGCAGATAACTCTGTTCCTACCATCAACAAACGGATGCTCAGTGTAAGGGCATTGAGTTCCAGTCGACGGGAAATTAATAAAGCCAAGGACTTGAAGCAAATGAAATCTGTACTGAAAATGAAAAATTGTAATGTACAATGTGTGAAATAAAAAATATATATATACTGGTTACGTGACATAATTCATGGGAGGTGAGGGACGTTGTACAAACACGAGTGCGCGAATGCGCACGAGTGTTTTACAATATAGCTCCTCGCCTCGAATGAATTATTTCACGTAACCAGTCCAGTCAAGCGATTACTCTGTTTATTACTTTTCATTATTAACGATAATTATATTATTTAACCCTTTACCTAACGTAACGTCAGCGCCATTCTCAAAAATCGCCAATTAATTTTCATTATTTTTCCATTTTTTGTCTCAAAAACATAGGTTATGACCCCCTCGTTGGAACGAGTCCCCATTACACCCACGGCAAAGCGTCTTCGTTTGCGCGCCCGGATACATGACACAATTATTGATTGCATAATTCACTTGTGAAGTTATCGTTTATAATCAAACCCGGATATCCCAGTAAATCACACTTTGGAAAGTAATAAATGTCAATAAATTATTGTTTTTGTTAAAGCCTATTATATATCTATTGAATATGCAGAATTTGGGGTGTCGCATACAACCTTGCCGCCGGGCCAGTAACGAACCACTGCACAGCGACAAGTAACCACCACAGTCTTCCACAAAAATATTGGAATTCGTGTAGAAACCCGAAAGAACTACTGATAGAAGCAACATAACATGACGTGGTTACGAGAGAAATAAGAACATAACCACATTTAACAAATCAACGTCGACACATCCATGGGACATAGGATATTCTAGCACTCAGGCAACGATGTGGTAATCCCACGTTCGGAATCCCTTTTTAGGATATGTCTGTGGTTACAGAATCATTTTTTCGTCATATGAAGATGTGAAAAAATACATCGGTGTGAGTGGAAAAAAAGGTTTGGGGGACATAAAACTATCTGTGAGGGTTTTGAGTATGGATTTCCAGGTACAAAGGGCGCGAAAATGGCATGTTATTTTGGTTCGAACTGTAGTCACGATATAGCCGTGGCTGTTTAAATTGATATCACGATAGATATAAGGGGTTAGGTTAAGGTGGGTGAAAGTCTGGACGAGGGATTAGGTCGACCACGTGTGAAGTTGGGGTCTTTGTCGCCGATAGCGGTGATTCCCAATTCAAAGTTCGTATTAGAATTCGTGTAGAAACCTGAAAGAACTACTGTTAGAAGCAACATACACAAGACGTGGAAACCTGTTGCTGCTTATCGCAAACAAGAATTTGAGGTGTCGCATACAACCTTGCCGTCGTGCCAGTAACAAACCACTGTGCAGCGACAAAAACTACTACAGTCTTCAAAAAAACGGAAACGATTTGTTGACTTGGTGGCACTTGTCCATGGACAGGTGTCGGGGACGGGGACCGGGTTAATCTGTCGCGTTAATCTGGGAAAAAACACGTCGAGTGCAATAACCGCCGAATAACCCGTACCAGTATGTGTAAAAATCTCTCCGAGATACTGGAAAAAGGTTTGAGTGACTAAGAAATATCTGTCATGGTTTTGAGTATGGATTTCCAGATGTAAATCACGCGCAAGTGGCATATTATTTTGCCTTGAGCTATAGTCACGATATAGCTGTGGCTGTTGAAAGAGAGACCACAAGAAATATAAGGGATTGGGTTAAGGTAATCAAAGTCCGGATGGGGGTTAGGTCGACCACGTGTGAAGTTGGGTGTGTGGGTCTTTGTCGCCGATAGCGGCCCGTCCTTTAGTGTTGATTCCTGCTAGAACTCGATGAGAAGGTCTTGGAACATACGCTACAAGATACACTCTCCATTGTAAAAGGTTGTCGCTTCTAGTGGTGGCGCGGTGGCGTCGCGTTAACCGGTTCTCGTCAGATCACCGAAGTTAACGTTGAGCCTGTTTAGTCCTTGGATGGGTGACCCTCTGAGCGATCGATTTGGACTTCCACGTTGTGTGCTTGGGTAAGGAGGCACTTAACCGCGATTGTCCCCATGGACGCACGATGACGCCGTGTACTAAGGCGTACTGCACGTCGATGGTGCGCATGTCTTCAACCAATCTAACCCTGCCTGTGCTGCAGTGCGGAGTTACGATGTTGGGGAGCTGGCAGCTGCTCGTCGTTGCTCGGTGGTTCTCTCCGGGTACTCCGGCTTCCCCCACCCGTAAAACTGTCATTGACACGATCTGACCTTGGCTGTTAAAGTGTCGTTAAACTCTAATAAATAAATGTCGATTCTAGTGTAGATTTGACAAATGAAGCGTACACGCTAGTACCGTGATAATGTGGTAGCAAAAGTTTGTTCAAGTAATGGCAGTACATAAAAATAGACCAGCCATTATATAAAGGCTTAGCAGTTAAGTGTCAATAAAAGTCGGGATACTATCGACCAGGTGGCTAATTACCCTGACCCGAAATCCGACCTTTATTTTAATCTTAATTGTTTTACGAGTATTGGCGAACATATGCAACCTACATAACCTCTCTCCTTGACCCAACGGCACAGGTGGGTGGGATTTCCTAAAAATTTAATTAAAATGCAAAAACAATTAAAAAAAACAACTAAAACTTAATAAACAAATACAACAATTTAAAAAAAGATAATTTAAAAAACAATTTTTAAAAAGTTAAAAAATTTTGTTTTTTTAAATTAAAAAAAAATAATAAAAAATTAAAATGACGTCATCGGTGTCTCCGGTGCCTCCGGTGCCTCGGGCGGGAGAATAGGGTCGTTCAGAACATACTTACTACTCGCCAGGAAGATTCAATTAAGAAGCAAGTTATTTGTTGAGAAAACACCCAACTCATATGACATCAGTTGAAAATAAAGCAATAGACAGCTCTCGGACCCAAAGCAAACTTGGCTTCTTATGGCAAGCTAATCAGAGACCAATAGTTCTCAGATAATCTGTCATTAGGAATATCAGTCAGTGTCACAACTTTCACTTTAATTCTTTGTTTAGCGAATGTTTTTGTACATTAATATATAAGTTTTTATTCTTCCCAGGGAAAAATTGCAAATCTCGCTTCCTAGATTTTGTATCAGTGGAAAGGACAATGTTTGTAATATATATCACTATCCACACACTGTTGATATTATGAATAGACATACACAGAACGACACGCCTTTGTGAATGGGTTAATCTGTATGGCACGAGTGCCAGCATGGAAGGATAAAACGATAGGCTGAAAGCCTCGAGTTTTATCCTTCCGCAATGGCACAAGTGCCATATTGATTAAACCATTCACGGGCGTGTGTCGCTAACGATTCAAATTATAATTGCGGTGCACAATTTGTAGAAAATTCCAGAGAAATTTCGCTTCTTTTTAAAACTAGTCCGTCGTGGAACGGTCAATCAGCAGATCTCTGTTCGGAAAAACACTGCTCTCGTTGTCCTTAATGTTACTGATTGTTCCGATGCTTCCCTGCATACAACATGACGCTTAAGTGAGAGTTTGCTTCATTGTAGCTCCGCCCACCAAACGCGTATCCACACTTTGATAGAAAAGCGACGAAAGACATAATATTATGGGGATTAAGATTTATAGAAACTAATGAGGAACACTGCACGATGATGTCCAAGGTCATTTGGTGTTAACCTTTTGGAAGCGGATTTATTTTTTGTGTGTAAGCTAGGGCAATCTGGGCGGACGATTATTTTGTTCAATTCGCTTAAGCAGACACAAGGCGACCGATTTTTCGGATTCCTTTACTGGGCCGTGAACAGATAGCAAGCACATTTGCTCTGATAATGCATTTGTTAACCGTACCACAAACATGCACTCCTTCATAATAATGATTAAAAATATAACTCGGCAATGAAAAACGTGTATGCACCGCTGTTGGAAACGGCTCTGTAATCCATTTCCAACTGTGTGTTAGAACAGAGCCTATAATCAGCTCCATGAAAGTAAATCTAGATATAAGGTGGAGTGTTATAGTTTTTATACCATATTGACCTATGTTACCACCTGTAAAACTCCCGTTTGTTAAAGTTTAGCTTTTAACATCACAACCAGTGTAAAAGCTTCTCCTGCGGTTAAAGCGTTTTCAATCAGAATTCTATTACAAAAATTTACACCTATACTACGAACTACATCTAACTTGACCTTTGACATGACCCAATTTGCCGACTTCGACACATTCATACTTCCCGATGTTTCATTCAAACATTCGACGTTTTACGGTTCTATCTACTACGTGCAATGACTTATTAAGTTTAAAATACCTACAATTACATATTTAAAATAAAATTTATGAATTCTTAGCACTAATGTGACAGAAAAAGTGAGGTAAATTCAATCAACTTTGACGATGTGTCTAGTTGTCAATCAACCGTTCGCGTGCAGCCGGGATTACTGCCCACCGGCGCAGGTGTAAACAAAACAAACCTATGTGTTTGGGATAGAAAGTATCGTTTGTTCTCCATTTTAAGTGACAAAGTTAAGAGCATGGCATAAATAAAACAAGCAGGTACTAGGACCGGTAATCAGATTTAAACGACTCGTAGAATAAGGGTTTTAATCCCTCGACAGAGCCTCGTGGTTAAAACTCTTATCCTACTCATGGATTAAATATGATTATCGGCGCACCCTATGTCCTATTTAGTGTATATTTACACTGAAGAATGTGCGCATATTATTATTACCTAGTCATCCCCTTGTATCGACAATTCTTAAAAGCGTTTACACGAAAAACGTTACCAACAAAGTTAAATAGGGAAACTGCGAAATTTCGAAATTCGATTCGATTTGATTCGAGATCGTCCGGATGACTCGATTCGAATCGCGATGATTCGATTTTTTTTCAATCATCTAGATATTTTTAGATGTTTTCAAAAAGCTCTCTTATCGAACACTTTTCTATCATCAGGTATCCTGCACTAGAGACCGGATAACACAAGAAGAGTTCAACGAATTCCTGCTTTCGAAACTACTTTGATTCCGTTCTAGAACATTTCGCTTTTCATTGACTTACGCAAACGGACGTAGAGTCGCCGTGGAATACAATACCTGAGTGGACATTTGCAATATTTAATGTTGTAAGACGGTTTAATATTTACAATTTGTAGGAATTCGGTTGGACAGAAAATGGAGATTCACTGGGCCCCCAATCTTAAGGTAACATACTATCGAGACGCCTAGTATTCAAAGATGTCCAGACCCAACTTTGTAAATTTTATCTCAAAATGGACATATGGAATTTAGTTACAAAGTTTGAATTGTTAGTGGCGGAAGACGGCACGCTTCGCTAAGAGCAACATGGGCCTGTTATTCAAACAAAATGTGTACTTAAGAGTTTCACCCGCATAGGCGTAGTGGCCCCAAAAATGGGAGTGCAAGGACTACTTCTTTAAAAAATCTCGTGATATGCGAAAACTTTCAGTACGATTGCCGAAGTCCGGGAACGTCTGTAATTGGGCTCTTCACCGGGCGGGAAAGAAATTAGTTCTTCTTGGTCTCTGATATAGTTTCCATGGCGTTTAAAGAAATGTCTTGAGTAAACTAGCTCAGCATGTTAGACCATACCAAAGTACCCTTGTACACGAGGATAATAGCCTAATACAAGAGTGTCTAGAGCTTCCGAGGGAAAGGGGGCAGAGGTATGTAAAAGGAGCCGTAAGTTTACAACATCGATCATAAATCGTAATTTGACACTCGTAGCATTGGCATTGTATGTGGTCCCTAGCTTGTATAGCTTGATATTTGGAAATTATTGGCAAGCCTGTGTCACTATTTTTTTTAACAATATTTTATTTCTTTTGACAGAAATGGGTGTGTTACACGCCTTCAGTGTCACTATACCTTATAATGATATCCCCTGCGCCCACTGACATTGGTACACGTAAAGTACCTTAGAAACGAAAACTCGAGAGTTTTTCATGTAGAGTTGTCCAGAAGTTAAGTCTTTTCCAATAGTGCACATCTGTCAAAAAAGGAACGTGCTACCCCAAACCCCCGCCCCGCCCCGCCCCGCCCCACACCTCCAACCCACCCCCTTCCTAGTCTCAGGCTAAGGGGCAGCTTCCCCGCACCACTGCGTCCTGACCCTTTGCTCCGGTATACCCGCATCACGTAACCATAATGTGCAGTGGTAAATTCGTGTTGTCCTCAATGAACACGTGTCCATTCAGATTTGTCAGAAAGCTTTTATGCTCTGCCTGATTCAGGAATCTGTTTCGACCTGAAATTTAGACAGTTTCCTGAAACATTAGGTCATCTAAACAGTAAGGAGGACAAGCACCCTTTTTCCTGACCGCCGACTCATATCCGTATGACGGTTGAAATGTTTATTTTTTCACTTACACGATGGTCCATTCATGTTAAACACCTTTGTCCGCTGTCAGTTAAAAACTTTCCAACTTAAACTGGAAAACACTCTCTTTTGATTCGGTGAGTCGATTCCATAGCATTTCCGAAAGATATAAGAGAAAAGAATATACGGTCGTCTGTAATTCCACCCCTCCCCTCAAGTAATTCCATCCCTCTGGGAGCTGTCTGTTGTTTTCGTGTATTAAAAGATACACAAGGAAACTTGGCTTGTTATTGCACCTACTAACATTAAGTAAGTGTCCGCTTTGTCTCTTTGTTTAGCGAATGTGATTTTTTTGAAATATGTTTTTTTTTTCGCAGAAAAAAAGAACAAATTTTACCCCTATATGTAGGCTTTTACATTGATGGAAAGGACCGTATCGGTATAACATGTCACGATGCGCACACTGTTAACACAAAGAACATATAAAAGTGTTATTTGTTTTAAATGGGTTTCAACGGAGAATAAAAGTCAAACATTCAAAGTGATTAACCCTTTACCTAACATGAAAAGAAGATGACACTTGCAAAATAATTCTTAAATAACTAATGTTTTTCTTTTTTTGTCTCAAAAACATAGGTTATGACCCCTCATTGAAACGAGCTTGACAAGAATTTTTGAGAATAGCGCTGGCCGGTTTTGGCCTTTACTTTGGGTAAGGAATTAACCCTTTACCCAAAGAATCGCCCGCATCCGCCCGCGTAATATGCAAATTCAGCAGTTGAAAAAATATTATTTTTCAAAAAATTTCAACAAAACCATATCATGTGACCCCTCGTTGGAACGAGCTCGTCGAGCTTGTTCCAACGAGGGGTCACATGATATGGTTTTGTTGAAATTATTTGAAAATTTTTAAAAAATGATATTTAAAATAATAAATTTTGATATCGTCTGTGTTGGGTAAGGGATTAAGAAAAAAACTAGTAAAAAGCCAGCTTCTGTATTTTTATATTACCCTGCAGGAATATACCTGGAGTTTCTGAAATTATGAGAACATCGACGATACGAATTCGCTAACATTTCGAAATTTAAATTTTTATAAGAAATGTCCCTACTTTAGTGTTAAATTTACCGACAGCTTTGGGAAATTAAGAAGAGCTATTTTTCCTGTAAATCTATTCCAATGATGAAACGTGTCAGCCGTGAATGTTCGAGGACATTGTGTCCATGAAAATTATGTCTGGATACCTCTCACGCAAATGGGTTCTACAGCTAAAACTAGAAGTCCTCTCACTATTTGCATAGAAAATGCTCGTCAGTTAATGCGCTCCTCACTGCAGAAGAACAACGTAGTCTGTGAAATACACAAAAGCATTTGCGCTGTGCAATGCAAAATTTAATGCTCTATTAACGATGTTAAATTGTGAACTGAACCAATCAAACAAATATTGAGGCCACAGCATGTGGAGGTGGGAAAATCGCCGTGGGAAAGATTTTTCACTTAGTAATTATTTACAATTTCTGAGGACAAAACACAAGAAGCGCTTGTAAACTTTCACCACATGGACCACCGGGTGCAACCCGCTGGTTCATGGGCTGAAAGTACTCAAGTCTTTCTTGTGTTGTTATGAACAATTATAAATACTTTTCGAGAGGAGAATACATGGCGCTGCGATTAAGTAGTAACCCACTCTTCATTCTGTATATACAGTCGAAATTTCATATCTATTTACATCATCACGTGGACATGTATCTCAGTAGAGGTTAGGAATGATGTTAATGATCTCTATTCACTAGTATAGAATTGTTGGGCACGTTGTTTTTTCTGCATGCATTGAGTTACGCTAATGGGCAGATTGAGTTTGTTTGGGACAAAATGTGTTCCTACTCAGTGCGCTATTGCTTCAAAATAGGGCACAATATAGGGACAGGACCTCTAGTTTCAACTGTACACAGGGGGTGTACTTACTTGCTCCTGGTTATACATGACAGCAGCCGCTTATATGAAACCATCTCTTATCTGTTATAAAGTCCTGTTCTCGGATATCTAAAACACACAAATGCAGCGTCGCATTATTGGGTTGTTTGTGAACTGAATTATCATGACACTTCAGAAAGCCCAAATGCCACTCATTGGTAACTCACCACCAACGAAAATACTTCAGTAAACGTAGAAGGAATGGGAAAATGTTCGCCGTCGTCGCTGGTAAGTAACACTCGCTATTTTTTTAATCTTTTCAACAGAAAATGGTGAGTGTCCATGAAGGTGTCTGCCACGTTATCCAACAATTCAAATTATGCCGTCCTAAACATGCATAATCTTTCAATGGACTGGACTGAACAATCCCGCCAGAAAAGAAAATGATGTTTTGATCGAATTATTGACTTTATAGAGCATTCAACTCAATTAATGCGCAAACCAGATGATGATCTCTGAAGGACAGCCAACAAACTGTACCTCTACCTAGTTAGTCTGTGTGAAACCCACAGACTAATGTTTACATATTGTTTCTTCTTTCTTTCTTGTTCTTGTTGTTGTTGTTGTTCTTCTTCTTCTTCTTTCTTCTTCTTCTTCTTCTTCTTCTTCTTCTTCTTCTTCTTCTTCTTTCTTCTTCTTCTTCTTCTTCTTCTTCTTCTTCTTCTTCTTCTTCTTCTTCTTCTCTTCTTCTTCTTCTTCTTCTTCTTCTTCTTCTTCTTCTTCTTCTTCTTCATCTTCTTCTTCTTTGAGCATTGGGTGTGCCCTACAATCTATACCACTACCTGGTTAGTCTGTGTGAAACACACAGACTATTGTTACGTATGGGCGTGTCCCTTGGGGTGTTTAGAAAAGGTGACACGCTCATTTCTCAACCATGGTATGAAGAATGGAACTGGGACCAACTAATCGAGGTTCAAAATATTATAAAGGTCGCAGAGGTCACCCAGGGATCATTGAGTTTGTTTTCAGAATTGCTGGAAATCGCATTTTGTCATTCCCTAATGCGTTTCCGAAGTTCATACATGTATTTTTCGATACATGTATGAATTTCGGAAACGCATTAGGGAATGACAAAATGCGATTTCCAGCAATTCTGAAGACCAACACCAAAATGATTCAAACTTCAAAGGAGGTTCATCGTATTGATCAAGGTCATCGAGGTCACCCAGGAGTCATTGAGTGCATTTTCAGAATTGCTGGAAACTCATTTTATGAAACCCTAATGCATCCATGAAGTTCATACATGTATTTGTACACTCACATAGTATGACCTATGGTCCTAAGACAAAATCAGTCGAAACTCAATGGAGGATCAAAATTGCTGGAAATCGCATTTTATGACCCATAATGCATTCTCAAAGTTCATACATGTATTGTTACACTCAATCAATTGGGTGGGCCATACATTTTGAAATGGGTTTCGCACATATCTCAAACATATGACCTGTCGATCTTGGACCAAAATATGCGTAAATGTCACTGAGGGAAGACATGGGTCATTGGGGGCATTTTTCGCAATTGCTGCAAATCGCATTTGATTCCCCCCCCCCCCCCCCACCCAAGAGAATCCCGAAATTTAATGCATGTATTTTCAAAATAGAAAAGTGGACAGGAGCAAATATTTTTAAATACGCGCACGCTCATATATCAAGCATGGCATGGCCTATGGGCCTGGGACCAACACGAAATGAGCTGGAACTCAATGGAGGTTCTGATTATGGGAAAAGGTAACTAAGGTCACCCATGGATCAATGACTGCATTTTCTTGTATAGCTAAAAATCGTATTTTATGGCCCACTAATACAATCCTGGAGTTCATACACGTATAAAAGTGGGTCATATTTCACGCATGGTTTGACCTATGGAACCGGGACTGGGATCAACACCAAATGAGGCGAAACTCAATGGAGGTTCAAAATATGGGTCAAGGTCATTAAGGTCATCAGGGGATCATTTAGTGCATTTTTCAGAATTGCTGGAAAATACATTTTATGATCTCCTAATGCATTGCCGAAGTTACATGTTGAAAGTAAGTCACGCTTATACCTCAATGATGGTATAACCTAGGGACCCGGGACAACACCTAATGAGTCGAAACTCAGTGGAGGTTCAAAATATGGGTCAAGGTACCTGAAGTCACCCATGCATTTTCAGAATTGCTAGAAACCTCATTGTAAAACCTCTTAATGCATTCCCGAGGTCGATACGTGTGTTTTGTACTTAACATTTTGAAATTGGTCATGCTCGTATCTCAAGCTTGGTATGACCTATGGGCCTGGGACCAACACCAAATGAGTCGAATCTCAATGGAGGTTCACAATATGTATCAAGGTTACTGAGGTTATCCAGTAGTCACTGGGTGCAGTTTTCAGGCTTGCATTTTATGTCCCCAAATGCATTCACGAAGTTCATAAATGTATTTTTGTAGTTAAAAATGTGGGCGGGACCAAACATTTGGAAAGTGGGTCACGCTCTTATCTCAAGCATGGTAAAACCTACCGATCTGGGACCAACACCAAATGAGTCGAAACTCAATGGAGGTTCAAAATATGGGTCAAGGTCACTGAGGTCACCCAAGGGTCATTAAGTTCATTTATGAGAATGCTGGAAATCACATTTTGTGTATCACTAATCCATTCCAGAAGTTCATAATGACACTCAGAAAAGTGATCGGGGCACAAATTTTGAAAGTGGGTCATGCTCATATCTCAATCCTTGTATGACCTATTGACATGGGACTAACACCAAATAAGTCTAAACTTAATGGAGGTTCACAATATGGGCCAAGATCACTAAGATTACCAAGGGGTTCATTTTGGAGAATTGATGATAATCGCGTCTTTCGTCCTCCTGATTCACTCTCGGCGCCCATACATGTATATCAGAACTCCGAATAGTGGAAAGAGATGAACATTTTGAAAGTTGGTCATGCTCATACCTCGAACATGGTATGATCGATGGACCTAGGACCAACACCAAATGAATCAAACTCAATGGAGGTTCAGCGTCTGGGTCAAGATCAATGAAGGGGCCCACGGATCACGTGGTGCATTTCTCAGAAATGGTGGAAATTGCATTTGATAATCTCCAAAGTATTTCTGAATTTCATACCTGTATTTCTTCACTCCAAAAAGTGGATGGAGTCAAAAGTATCCATTTCTGGTTTCTTTATAGAAAACGTTGAATGTTGTGCACTGTATTATTTCTAGTTTCTTGAAAAATTTTATTTCACTGCGGTTTGAAATTTTTTAAACGTTGTTTCCGAAAGCCCTTCTCTGATTTCTTTGAAGATATGTTACTCACCAAAAATAAGTGTCCATAATTTTTTTCTCTGTTTAGCTGAATACTGATGATTTCACCATTTCCCCACAAAGACGCGAACTTACTGGTCGCAGTAAATACTCTTCCACTAATTACGCGGATTTTTTTTAAATCACTGTTACAACCCACTTTGTAATAAAAGTTGCAAAATGTAATAATTATTACAAAATGCAACTACTTGGACGGGAAAAATGTTGCAATATGTAATAAATATTACAAAATGCAACTACTTGGACGGGAAAAACGTTGCAAAAGGTAATAAACTTTTTTTTCAAAGTGGAAATCAAAAACTAATTCATGTTGTTATTAAAATAAATTTGTGTCTCTATGATTCTACGACTGTCTTCAGGAATGTTATACGCATTTCTACGTGTATTGAGCGAGTTTCGTATATGTCCTAAGTTTTCTTACAAAATGCAACTACTTGGAATGGAAAAACGTTGCAATATGTAATAATTATTACAAAATGCAACTACATGGACTGGAAAAACGTTGCAAAATGTAATAAATGTTACAAACTGCAACTACATCGACTGGAAAAACGTTGCAAAATGTAATAACATATTTTCAAGCAGAGCAATCAAATTAATTCATTGCATTATCCAATTATTAATAGCAAATTGTATCTGAATGTGTTAACCAAATGCTGTCAATGTGTGTTGTTTGTAGAGATGTCCACTGGTGATCAGTGGCGATGACAAGAAATGGCTAGTGATCGTCTATGGTGATGATCTCTAGTGATCGTTGGGAGCAAGATAAGGATTAGATGGCTATGAGTACTAGCCGTACTGAGGCCTCTTCTCACCAACCCCCCCCCCCCTCCCCCACATCCTCATACGAGAAGATGATCATTGGTGGACGCCATTGACGATCACCAGGGATGCCAAGTGATCATTTATGGCGATCTCTAGTGATCGTTACTAGCGACCATTAGTGATCATATCCCTGTATGAGGATGAGAGGGCTGTGAGGAGAGGCCTCATTGAGTCCACATCTCATTGCCCTCACATCCACACCGCGCTTCCAACGCTCACTAAAGATCACTGACATCCATACTGATTGGCAATAGCGATATCAAGTGATTGTTGGAGCGAGATGGGAACGTGAGGGCTATGAGGCGAGGCCTCATTGGGGCATCTCCTCACAGCCCTCTCATTCCCATTGGGGAGATGATCATTGGTGATCGCCAGTGGCGTTCACCGTGGATGCCTGGTGATTGCTGGTGGTGCTCTCTAGTGATTGTTGGGATGGGGGGGGGGGGGGTGGGGGGCGAGATGACGATGTGAGGGCTATGAGAAGAGACCTCATTGAGGCATCACCTCATAGACCTCATTGGTCTCCGAGTAGTGCGACGGAGAGCGCCACTGTCGCTGCCCCGTCCAGAAATCCTGGCCTACTTTACAAGGACCTAGTGAACTAGTGACGTGGCGACGCAGAGACCTCTAACCAGTGGCTCTATCTACAGCGACAAAGTCCCCCTCTCTCTTCTCCCATCGGTGAACCTATCTCAGAAGCCCTCCAACCAGTGGCCCGACCTAGCGACACAGTAGCCTCACCCCTGCTCCCAACGTTGACACTATCTCAGAAGCCCTTCATGCAGTCGCCCGACCGAGAGTGACACAGTCGTACTTCCTTCTGACCCCAACAGTGACCCTATACCAGAAACCCTCCAACCAGTGCCCCGACCGAAAGCGACACAATCACTCGGCGATCCTGCCATGGTGTAGGATATAGCGACAGTCAAATTCTACTGGGGGAAATGGCACCACTGACACAAGTTCTGTGCGAAATGGCATAGGTGTTGCTGGGCCCAATCAACGTTCACTCACTATGTGTGGACATCGAAAGCTGTCAACCCCGTCATGACCTTGCGCGCTCTCCACGTCATAGCTACTCTAACCAATTTTCTCTGTCGATTCCCGACGTTCCTGCATCTTCACAAACTTTGCAGTAGGCATCCACACCCAGCCTGCGATGCAAACGGTGCGAACTGTACATAGATAGTCGACCGAAGTAGGCAAAGGAGCTTATAGAGGTTGCGTCAGCGATAAGAATTTGGAGGGGGTTGTTTGGGGTCCGGGTGCAGATGGGGGTCAGGTAGAGAGCGACATAAAGGGCCCTTTCTGGAACATAGTTAACATACTACTCGTGCAGGATGATATGGAAACAAAAATACTTCACTTTGCTTTCCTTGGGTTTTATGGATTTCATTATATTACCTTAGCCATGCATCCACAAGACATCTTTCCAGGCAAGGATTTTCATGATGAAACTGTTGTTCAGCTTTAGTGGTTTTAGGATAGGTGCAGGGTCAGGATAATGGAAGGCATTAGTACTCCTTTTCATAGGAACTATTCGGCTACTTATTCGAAAGGATTACAAAGGATAACATAGAATAAAAGTATAACACTTATTATTTATTGGTAATTAGAAAAACAGAATATAATTAGTTTCACAAATATAAAAAGTACAGGTAGAAACTGGTTATAATTGAACAGATGTAGTATTCATGCAAAATTGTGAAATGGTTCGGCATCACTATTCCAAGTGAGATTGCTAAACATTTTTTTTAAATGCTTTCTTGGACGGAGAGGAAATCAGTCAGTGGTGTAATGTCACACCTTCTGAGGTATGATACACACGAGGAAAAGAAAATCTCGTGATTTATGAGTGTATACCAGAAATAGCCCACGCTTCCCCACTGCAAGTAGTGTATTTTAACTCCTGAAAATAGCTCGCAAAAATAATGTTTCTCATGCTTCTCGCTGCCACTCGTGAGATATCCCTTGTATCCACTCGGATATTGTTCTTTGGGTTTTCGGATTTTCGAATTCAATTCGTAAATTTAAGATAAGAAATGATTGCAAGTAGTCGTTTTACCAGTTGTAGTATATGTAGTGCTCCCCTGATTCTGAGGTCTTGAGAAATAATACTAATAAAAAGAAAGCGTGTGAAAGCTTAAATTAATATTGCTATTTGTACCTCATATGCCCGAAACAATTGAAATCTGATCTGAAAAAAATAGCCATCACCTGTGCTGCTTGCGTTATCGTCCACTTGGTGTTAAAATGATATTGAAAAGTATCTGAAATTATCAGTACACTAGTTTCATGAAACTTCAATTATTCAGCGCATACTGTTATCTTTCTAGCCATCCCAAAATTGCTGTCGCAACTATACTTTACAAAAGTAACTTATTTAAAATTTGTCTGGAACAGTTTAAAATTTTAACATCAGACACTTCTCTCTGAATAAACGATGACAACCTTGTCGACTTAACAGTTTTAAAAATCAGAACCTTTTAAATCCATTCAATGAAACTGTTCTTCTTTCACTAAGTTTGGAAGACTTGGCACATCGTGATAACAAAAGCACACAAGTCATTTCTGTTGGAAAACGTCAATCCAGTCTGCTGCTATCCATTTCTTTGCTGGGCGCACGTTGTCTCTATATGAAGTAAATTGCAGTCATTCCATAGTCCCCAGTTTAAAAGATCGAAACTCCACAGAAGACGCTCCTCCAATTACCGCGACGGTTGAAATCGTTGGGAAGAGGATAAATCACTGTCAGGAAGCCTGTTTCCTGGGCATCGTCATTAACAAGAACCTGACCCTCAATACGTCTTGTGATAAAATAACCAGCAGAGCAATAGCCCGCATGTGCCTTCTCAATGGCCTCGATGGTTCTAATAGGAAAGATAGGGGGGGGGGGGCGGTGATAGAGTCTCTACTCTGAGGCTCTTCATGAGCTTTGTCAGGCCTTTTACGACTATGCTGATGTAGTCACACATACTGTGTTAGCCGGACTAAAGTGCACCAAGTCAACGGGGTACGAGCCCTAAACCTGGCTCTATCGGGGCTCGGCACACCCGCATCACTCAACTAAGAAGAATCGGGTCTTGAAAACACTTCACGAGCGCCCCACCAACCTTGGGGAAAAGACCCTCTCATCTCTGATCACGAACGATCTCATAAAAAGGGTACCAAAAGCTTGATAGAATCCACCCCGGGTGGAGTGGTTTCTGGGAATGGGCGTGTCATGTGCGCCTAGGACTTCGGGCCCGGCTGTAAACTAAAAATCATCCTTCTGGTTGTCGCCAGAAGCGTTAAGGTGTCTGACTTACGGCCCAAAGTTATTCATTCTCCTGCCCCGTTGCATGCCGGACACGCTAGTGGTATGTTATGTTATATTAACTCAACAACTATAGTTTCAATGGCCAACTCTAGTTACATGGCTTTGTACAGTACGCACCGCTTGCATCGCTGGCAGGTGTAGATGCTTAATGCATGGTGTATGTTAATGGAAAAAACAGGTATCAAGAATGGGAAACTGTTAGAGGAGCTATGACGGCGGCGATGTCTTAGTGGGTGCACTGTCATTGTCCGCGGATCTGAGTTTGTACGGGCCCAGCGGTAGGGCTGTGCCGTTGAGTATCCCCGATCCTAGATTAGTACGACTGCTTTTGGGATGGGATAGCTGCGTTTGCTGGCTCACTCGACCAGGCTCAGTGATTCAAGACGCCCAATATCAACGGAATAAGTACACAAAAGTCTAGTGACCAACTTCCCTTATGACAATGTCAATTCCCTTCAGCTCTCGGCATGATATCGCATGAGCGGTCTAGGTCTGGACACCGCAGCCCGAGTCGAGAGTAATGGCCGCCTGTGGTTCGCTTCGGTGACTCCAAATAGTGGATGAATATTGTGGTCTCCTCCCTCTTTTTTCTCCGTCTCATGTGCGGGTGGCTCTTGTGTCTTGGCGGCCTTCCCAGTCCTCTTTTTCCCGCATGTCTTGATTTACGATTTTGCATGAAAAATATTATATATGTAATTTTGGATGTAAGTGGAGCCTCGCGCCAATATAGACGGCCACGTGCACCTTCGTTGCGCGTAACCCAAACCCCCCCGCCCCCCCCCCCCCACACACACACACTCAAACAAAATTAAAAACACGTTGTTCGCCCAAAATGTTCAGACGCTTCACTCAAAATTTCTTTATTCATTTCAACGAGGTAAAGCGGAGCGCGGAGGCATATTGACTATATTGTCGAACTTTAGACCGAGGGTTCAAAAGTTCGATCCGGGTCCGTGTCACGCACCCTGTCTCTTTGAGCAAGACACTTAATCCGGATTGCTTATGTGGGAACACGGTGGCAAAGTGTGCTAAGACGTATGACACGCTGATGGTGCACACGCCTTCAACCAATGCTAACTTAGGTTAGTGCATTGGAGAGTCTGACAGTTACTCGCCGCTGTTCGGCGGTCCTATCCTAGTACTCCGGCTTCCCCCACCGCCACGATATAACCCTAGCTGTTAAAAGTGTCGTAAAACCTCAATAAATAACGGTGCGTCGGAGCCTAGTAAAATCAATACACAAAAAGCAAACCACTACGTCCACCAGACGTTTACATGTTGGTCCTCGATTTATAACCCAAAATCTTAAAGAGTGACATTTCTATAAATCGCAGAGCTGCTGTGTCTGGTGATGATTTGCTTTTGCGGTTAATCTGGTTCTGATCCGGTCAAATCTGGGATATCTATGATCTTCGGTGATCATTGGGAGCGAGATACAGATGTGAGGAGTATGAGGTGAAGACTCCATGGGGTATCTCCTCACAGCTCTCCCATCCTCGTACTGGGAGGTGATCACTGATGATCACTAGTAACGATCACTTGCGATCTCCATAAGCGATCACTAGGCATGATCGTCAATGGCTATCACCAATGAACATCTCTCCGTATGAGGATGTGAGGGGGGTGAGGAGGCCTCAGTGCGGCTAGTACTCATAGCCCTTTATCACATCTCGCTCCCAACAATCACTAGAGATCGCCATAGACGATCACTAGCCATTTCCTGTCATCGCCACTATACTGATCACCAGTGGTCATCTCTGCACACAACACACATTGACAGCATTTGGTTGAAACATTCAGATACAATTTGCTATTAATAATTTAATAATACAATGAATTAGTTTGATTGCTCTGCTTGAAAATATTTTTCAGGCCATGGTTTGTAAAACTGCATGTGGGCGGGGCGGTATTTTATTTTATTTTTATTTTTTTTAATTATTTCTTTGCCACCAAAAGTTCATGTTCTTGGTTTGTTTTATGTTTTAGGCCTGATAATCTACAGAATTGGATGGGTGGTGGTATATTTCGTCCCTGCCTCTCGCCACGTAAAACTGGTTTTGGGTCACTCAACCCAACAACTCATTCCGACATCCATCGCCATAATTGCCCCTCGCTGTACTTTCCTTTCTTACTAAAGGCGACATTTAATTAGATAAAAACGTCATATCGCCGCGAGTCACTCGCGACGGTATGAAGTAATTATCTAATTTATTTATTATTTATTTATTTATTTATTGGGGTTTAACGACACTTTCGACAGCCAGGGTCACCTCGTGTCGGATAGTTTTTCGGGTGGAGGAAGCCTAGTACCCGGAGAAAACCACCGAGCAACGGCGAACAACTGTCAAGCTCTCCAACATACTAACTCCACACGACCAGGGTTAGCATTGGTTGAAGACAGGGGCACCATCGACGTGCAGTACGCATTAGTACACCACGCCACCGTGCCCCCACGTGCCACGTGTGCAATGGGGATGAAGTTTTGCCCAAGGACACAACTCGGTTGTCGCAGGTGGGATTCAAACCGAGGACCTATCGGCTTGCAGCCTGCACCTTACCTCCTAAGCCACCACGCCCCCAGTTATCTAATTAAATTCTGCCTTTTATAAAGTTGATACCTTACAATGTATTATTTTTTGGTGCCAACAGTTTAGCCAATGAAGATATTTTGGGTGCTAAATCAAAATTTTTAGGGCAATAATTTAAAGTGGGACTCGACAGCATGTATACTGACTACATGTATATGTATATATTCCAAAATAAATTCCTAAGAAGTGTTGTATGTTTGAGCTATAATCCAAGCTGACTAATATTACAACTACATCATCAAGGCATGTAGCTCTGAGAGTTCATATCAGGTTCGGCTTCTCCTCACCTCATATGAACTCTCATCGCTTTGTACGACAATGTATCATCCAGCTACACGCCATGTCACTTATAATATCTGAATGTCCGTAGACTGCTCACTTTCCACGGGGGGGCAATATTTCCACGGACGCAATAATATTATATTCCAAACACGAATTGCAGGAATAATCATCAAAAGTTAAATTAATTAAAATTTTGCTGCTTCAGAGTTTTATTACCAGGTAAACATTATGGCTGCGCATGCGTGGATTACGATCAGTCCACGGCTTCACTCAAAATTTCTTTATTCATTTCAACGAGGTAAAGCGGAGCGCGGAGGCATATTGACTATATTGTCGAACTTTAGACCGAGGGTTCAAAAGTTCGATCCGGGTCCGTGTCACGCACCCTGTCTCTTTGAGCAAGACACTTAATCCGGATTGCTTATGTGGGAACACGGTGGCAAAGTGTGCTAAGACGTATGACACGCTGATGGTGCATACGCCTTCAACCAATGCTAACTTAGGTTAGTGCATTGGAGAGTCTGACAGTTACTCGCCGCTGTTCGGCGGTCCTATCCTAGTACTCCGGCTTCCCCCACCACCACGATATAACCCTAGCTGTTAAAAGTGTCGTAAAACCTCAATAAATAACGGTGCGTCGGAGCCTAGTAAAATCAATACACAAAAAGCAAACCACTACGTCCACCAGACGTTTACATGTTGGTCCTCGATTTATAACCCAAAACCTTAAAGAGTGACATTTCTATAAATCGCAGAGCTGCTGTGTCTGGTGATGATTTGCTTTTGCGGTTAATCTGGTTCTGATCCGGTCAAATCTGGGATATCTATGATCTTCGGTGATCATTGGGAGCGAGATATAGATGTGAGGAGTATGAGGTGAAGACTCCATGGGGTATCTCCTCACAGCTCTCCCATCCTCGTACTGGGAGGTGATCACTGATGATCACTAGTAACGATCACTTGCGATCTCCATAAGCGATCACTAGGCATGATCGTCAATGGCTATCACCAATGAACATCTCTCCGTATGAGGATGTGAGGGGGGTGAGGAGGCCTCAGTGCGGCTAGTACTCATAGCCCTTTATCACATCTCGCTCCCAACAATCACTAGAGATCGCCATAGACGATCACTAGCCATTTCCTGTCATCGCCACTATACTGATCACCAGTGGTCATCTCTGCACACAACACACATTGACAGCATTTGGTTGAAACATTCAGATACAATTTGCTATTAATAATTTAATAATACAATGAATTAGTTTGATTGCTCTGCTTGAAAATATTTTATTACATATTGCAACGTTTTTCCAGTCGATGTAGTTGCAGTTTGTAACATTTATTACATTTTGCAACGTTTTTCCAATCCATGTATTTGCATTTTGTAATAATTATTACATTTTGCAACGTTTTTCCAGTCCAAGTAGTTGCATTTTGTAATAAAATTTCGAACATATACGAAACTCGTTCAAATACACGTAGAAATGGGTATAACATACCCGAAGACAGTCGTAGAATCACAGAGACACAAATTTATTTTAATAACAACATGAATTAGTTTTTGATTTCCCCTTTGAAAAAAAAGTGTCCCTTTGAAAAAAAAGTTTATTACATTTTGCAACGTTTTTCCCGTCCAAGTAGTTGCATTTTGTAATAATTATTACATATTGCAACATTTTTTCCCGTCCAAGTTGTTGCATTTTAATAATTATTACATTTTGCAACTTTTATTACAACGTGGGTTGTAACAAATCACATGTTGTGTGCAATATAATCGGTTATCCAATAGAAAATCAATATCTTTTTCCATCTTGGAAAAAAACTGATTAATTTCATTCACCGTCTGTTTTATTTAAAATTTACCTTTTCTTTAATTTACGTTGTCATTTCAGAACTCCTTCTATTTTAACCCTTTATCTAACGAAACGGCCAGCGCTATTCTAAAAAATCGCCAATTAATTTTTATTATTTTTTTTATTTTTGTCTCCAAAACATAGTTTATACCCCTCGTAGGAACGAGCTCGTCGAGTTCCTTCCACGAGGGATCATAACCTATGTTTTTGAGACAAAAAATGAAAAAAATAGTTATTCAAGAATTTTAAGTGTTGTCTGCTTTTCATGTCAGGTAAAGGGTTAAAAAGATAACACGATTAAAGGACTTAACTGGTAGAGTGCGAGAAGCCACTATCAGGGCTTTAATATGATGCGCAGGACCCCAGCCTGAAGGTGTCATATTCTGTGGATGTGATTCACATTATCTTAGAAGCGAAATTACTTAGTCTATGCAGGTTTGCCTTGTTACAGTTTATGGGAGAGTGCCTCTTGGCACTCTCCCATAAATTGTAACAAAGCAAAGACACATGAACAAATTTTGATGACCAAACATAACTTAGTACTCTACCAGTTAAAATCTTTTAGTTTCCCCCACCCCACAAAGTAGATCTTCTATTTTTCAGGCCATGGTTTGTAAAACTGCATGTGGGCGGGGCGGTATTTTATTTTATTTTTATTTTTTTTAATTATTTCTTTGCCACCAAAAGTTCATGTTCTTGGTTTGTTTTATGTTTTAGGCCTGATAATCTACAGAATTGGATGGGTGGTGGTATATTTCGTCCCTGCCTCTCGCCACGTAAAACTGGTTTTGGGTCACTCAACCCAACAACTCATTCCGACATCCATCGCCATAATTGCCCCTCGCTGTACTTTCCTTTCTTACTAAAGGCGACATTTAATTAGATAAAAACGTCATATCGCCGCGAGTCACTCGCGACGGTATGAAGTAATTATCTAATTTATTTATTATTTATTTATTTATTGGGGTTTAACGACACTTTCGACAGCCAGGGTCACCTCGTGTCGGATAGTTTTTCGGGTGGAGGAAGCCTAGTACCCGGAGAAAACCACCGAGCAACGGCGAACAACTGTCAAGCTCTCCAACATACTAACTCCACACGACCAGGGTTAGCATTGGTTGAAGACAGGGGCACCATCGACGTGCAGTACGCATTAGTACACCACGCCACCGTGCCCCCACGTGCCACGTGTGCAATGGGGATGAAGTTTTGCCCAAGGACACAACTCGGTTGTCGCAGGTGGGATTCAAACCGAGGACCTATCGGCTTGCAGCCTGCACCTTACCTCCTAAGCCACCACGCCCCCAGTTATCTAATTAAATTCTGCCTTTTATAAAGTTGATACCTTACAATGTATTATTTTTTGGTGCCAACAGTTTAGCCAATGAAGATATTTTGGGTGCTAAATCAAAATTTTTAGGGCAATAATTTAAAGTGGGACTCGACAGCATGTATACTGACTACATGTATATGTATATATTCCAAAATAAATTCCTAAGAAGTGTTGTATGTTTGAGCTATAATCCAAGCTGACTAATATTACAACTACATCATCAAGGCATGTAGCTCTGAGAGTTCATATCAGGTTCGGCTTCTCCTCACCTCATATGAACTCTCATCGCTTTGTACGACAATGTATCATCCAGCTACACGCCATGTCACTTATAATATCTGAATGTCCGTAGACTGCTCACTTTCCACGGGTGGGCAATATTTCCACGGACGCAATAATATTATATTCCAAACACGAATTGCAGGAATAATCATCAAAAGTTAAATTAATTAAAATTTTGCTGCTTCAGAGTTTTATTACCAGGTAAACATTATGGCTGCGCATGCGTGGATTACGATCAGTCCACGGCTGCCGTACTGTGTGGATGCATATTAAATTGCAGACTCCTCTTTTACCGCACAAAATCAAAAATAGAAGTTAGATATATTAATATACACCAAAATGGTTCGGATTTTCAGTTTGAAAACCCTTTATAACATTATGACATGGAGTACAGAAAAATAATTATTGTCGGCATTTTCAGTCCAGAGTTCTTAATATACCAATAACATGATTTTGGAGAGCGTTACGGTTTATTAACGGCCCGACAGAATGATTAACAGCCAGAGGGTTCATTAGCAGCTTGAGACGAAGTCGAGGGCTGTTCATGGCCCGATGGCTGTTGATCATTCCTGGAGAGCCGTTAATAAACAGGGACGCCCAACAAAATCTTGTTATTACCAGTTCTAAAACGGTTAAATCCATAGATTCTTCATCAAGTTCACTTGATTGTGACATCCCGAGTTTACACCATGATTTTTTACCAAAACACATGTGTCGTCTGTTTCTGGATAAACAAAACGTCACGTGGTCAATCACGTGATAGCTTAATTTAAATATTTTTGTTTGCCACTCAAATTTGCCACAAAAATTGGCCTTCTCCCGAAATCAATAAACAAAAACCAACCGTAATGAATTAATTACACTCATCTTGACAATTCAAATGCTTCATCCCTGAAGTAATGGGGAAGTCACAAATTTCATGTGTTTTTTTATTACATAAACTGTAACCGGAGCCTGGCTGTTAAGGAAACATTTAGCCGGAAGCGGATGTTAACCCCATTAACATACAACTTCCGGGTTGAGCCTGTGCATTATTTTACCGTAAAGGTAAAATTGTGTTAATATACAGGAGAACGCATGCTAAGCTAAAGTGGTAATAAAAGATATTAACGTGTTATGTATTTATATACCGAGGTTTGCGATGACTTTCAGTCGCCAACTCACAAGAATAAAACCAAGTTTAGTCAATTTTATATCATGATTACTATTTATTCTACTATATATAAAAAAGCCTATGACATAAATTTTAACTTTACACACCAACCGTGGTGAACACGCCACTGACGCCAGCAATGGGATTTCAGTATAACAATAACATGATTTTGGTGGGCTTTATGGTTCATTAGCGGCCCTGCAGCAATAATGAACAGCCCGAGGGTTTATTAACGTCCCTCGACTTCGTCTCGGCCTTTAATAAACCCTCGGGCTGTTCATCATTGCTGCAGGGCCGCTAATGAATCATGATGCCTGACAACAATTATGTTATTACTATTATTTCCACTCCCTGTTACAGCTAACCGCACGAGGGAACTGCTGGAAGAAATAATCACTAAAGTCGGTTCGATATTTCTGTTTCGATCGTGCGTTCGACTTCAGTTCAGAAGTACAAAGGGACGTCATCCGAATGGGAGTAATTCCTTAGGCCATGGAATCTAAAAATAGCCGGGCCGCGGCCGCTAATGGCTATTTATAGTATTATCGCCCGCGGCCCGGCTCAGTCGAATGACGTCACTGAAATTATGGAGTTCTAACGGGCCTTCAGACTTATGTTAATCGACTAGTAACTTATAGATTGAGTGGTAATAATAGTAAACATTTACACCTACAGGGGAACTACATCACAGTTGACCTTTGGTGACCTCGCCTTGAATGCAAACTTGCCTAAATTTATCACTCGTCGCCTCGTGAACAATGAAATGAAATCGGCAATTTATTCATTACGTTTTTAAATACGTTTACCTCACAAGATACCAAAACATAACAAACATACGTTGTCTCGTGTTAATAAAGCATCCATAACTCGAAATAGTATGCTATTATGTTATTAAAATGTAAAAGGCCCCGTAATTTGCGCGTTTCGCTTTCTATTGCGTTTCGGCGATAAAATTGCCAGCGGAAATACCTCCCACCGGTGCTCTTGTAAGCAAAAACAGATTCGCACGTGTGGATATTGATTTATTCAACATTTAAACTCTTATTAATCTGACGATCATGGTATAAATAAAATATACCCAAAGTAGCTTGGTGTACCAAATGTTCACCACTCGTGGTGAAGTGGTGTTAACCGCGCACCAAAGTTATAACATCGATGTACGCATCATTTCACAAACATAAGGCATTTTCCTGTACAGTAGTATAATATAACAATGCAGAAGTAGTTTTTTCCCAATTTTTTCCCCAATCCCCAATCAGTTTGAAAGTTTGTTTATTATTCTGTATTTTACCCTTTACCAAACAGGAAAAGCAGACTACACTTGCAAATCAAATTCTTAAATAACTATTTTTTTTCCATTTTGTGTCTCGAAAACATAGGTTACGACCCATCATTGGAAAGAGCTCGACCAGCTCGTTCCAAAGAGGGGTCATAACCCATGTTTTTGAGACAAAAAATGAAAATATAATGAAAATTAATTGATTTTTTTTTAAAATAGGGCTGGCCGGTTTTCCAGTTACATTAGGTGAAGGGTTAAACCCATTTAAAAATGGGAAAACAGAGTTTTCACAATTTTTTGATGTTCAATAACTTTTTTGTCTGTTCATTATATCAACAGTGTGTGCATCGTGACGTATAATACAGACACTATTCTTTCCATTAAAATAAAAATCTAGGCGGTGAGATTTGCTAATTTTTTTCATGGAAAAAATAAAAACTTGCAAATTACTGTAAAAACAAAACAAAGAGCCAGGGCGTTACTTACTTCGTTGCTTTTAATTAGCTTGCCACAAAAAGTCAAGTTTCCTTTTGCAACTTTTTTATAAACGAAAACAACAGACCTCTCAGAGAGCTGTCTTTTGTTTTCGTTTATGAAAAGTAACCAAATGAAGATTCGCTTTATTTTCTGCTGATGTCTATAGGTGTTTTCGTAACAAGTACGTGCTTCTTGATTGGACGTTTCTCGCCCGTCTAATAATTTCAGGAGAGATAACTTTATCAAAAGTCGAGTTTCACGACGAGATAAGTTGGGGACATCACAAAAATAAACAATAACAAGGGAAAAATCACTATTGATTTTCTTGCGCACCAACTTTTTCGGTTACTTATACCTTGTAAGGATCCCCACCCAACCTAAACACACTTTGAAGTAAACAAAACACAGTTTTACAATCACAGGTAATAAAACACCAATGACCAAAATACTCTAATAGATAAACACTCATATGAACAACTATTAACTTCAAATACTCTATCAAATGAAATGGAACATGATGCTAATTTATAATAAAAAAAAGGAGGTGAACAGACAAGATTACTGATCAGAATATTTAACAAATTTTTATATGCAGTGTTTTCAAAAAGCGTCGGGTAGCCCTTTCCAACAATGTATTACATCAAAGTTTTTCTTGGACAAAATATTACTTTTATTTTTAAAGACATACATGTAGTTCTGTAAATGTTAACAAATGAATAATAATAATTGGTCTATCCGTTTATTCGTGGCGATCCTAAGCAAGGAAGACAATATCAGGTTCGTGTCCCTCCGGGTGACTCCTCCATCACTCTCCCTCCAAAGCTGCCATCACCCAGAACCAACCTGTGATATAATTGTCCCATCTGAACTTTCCCAATCACCACAGCTATAATATTCACCCTTTCCCACACGTCATCCCTCATACACTCATCTCACCTGTTTTCATTCCATTCTTCCATTTGTTTCTCCTAGAACCTTATTAAACTAGGCGCATATTTGGGGCATTCTAAAAAGAAATGTCCTAGGGTCACAGAAAAGACGGACGGCTGGTTTAATCCACGTTTTCAGCACCGTTAAGATCGCGGATTCGTTACACATAATTTACATTTCTAAGGGTTTATACACCAGGTGTATGCACCCACCCCCGTCCCCCCACCTGAGTCTAGGTTTGATTACTGACTTTCCTGGCAAACAATGGATCAAAAGAAAAAAAGAATGAATAAAAAAATAAACATTTATTACTTATCTACATATCAATTTCGAATCGATCTCCACAGAAATTAAAACTCCAATGGCACAACTGAACTGAGAGTAATGTGAATGGTTTGTATCAGGCTCGTGTTCATTCGGAAGGGCTTTCTCTTACCATTGAAAAAAGCTTTCAGTACCATGTTTACCTTTGTTACCACCTGTGAAAAGCCCGTATGTTAATTTTCTGTACTGCTGTTGAAACGTTTTCAACTGGAAATTCCATTACAAACATTTACATATATAATAGGAATTACATGCTACTTGACTTTTGACATCACATCAATACATTCACACTCCGCGATGTTTCATTCAAACATACGACGTTTTGCGGTCAACTTTGACGATGTGTCTAGGTGGCAATCAAGCATTCACGTGCAGCCGGAAGTACTGCCCATCAGTGCAGATGTAAACAAAAAAAAACAGGTGTTTGCGATGGAAAGTATCGTTTTTTTTTCTCCATTTTAAGTGACAAAGGCGATTATTTATTAAGAGCATGGTATAAATAAAACAAATAGGTAACCACTCGTAGAATAAGGCAGAGCCTCGCGGTCGAAACCCTTATCCTCCCCGTGGTTTAAATCTGATTACTGGGCCTATTACCCATCTATTCAATATCTCCACAACTGCCAACTTCCACCCAGTGAGCAATCGTCATTCGCTGATTTGTGAAATGTACGCTGATAGCAATGCAAAGAGTTTGCATTAGTATCGTGCGTTCTGAGAAAGTAAGTTTGGTGGAACCCTTCCCCATTCCATTCGAATACTTTACCTGCCATCTGTTCCGGTCGGCTTTAACCCAGTGTTTTAAAGAAATTCTTTTATTGTGTGTTTGAGACGTGAAAATAGTTGGCTCTGTCTTCGTGATTTTTTGAGACCCTGGCTCTGTCTTCGTGATTTTTTTAGACCCTTGTCAACAGTGTTTGGGTTTCTATATATTTATTTATTTATTTATTTATTTATTTATTTATTAATTTATTTATTTATTTATTTATTTATTGGCTTTAACGACACTTTCGGCAGCCAGGGTCACCTCATGTAGGACAGTTTTACGAATGGCGGAGAGCTCTGCCGAGCAGCGACGATTAACTGTGAGACACCTCAATGTATTAATAGGAGGGTTAACATTAAATAAAGTCAAGTGCCCCATTGACGTGCACTACGCCTTTAGTCCACAACGCCACCTGCCCCAGCTGGCCAATCGGGATTAAGTGCCTTGCCCAAGAAACTGGCGATGATCGAAATGTGGACCTTTCGGGTTGAAGACCATTGCCGTAACAACTGAGCTATCACCACACCCCCTCCCCTTGGGTTCCTTGTTTTCATCGACTCCTTGCAAAGAAAACAATGCGTTCTAGGGCAGACTCATAGTTATTGCGGTTCACACAGACATTAATCGATTTGCGACGTCTGGTCCAAGCCCTCTATCTACCTCATTAACCCTTTACTTAACCTGAAAAGCAGACGACACTTGCAAAAATAATTCTCGAATAACTAATTTTTTTCATTTTTTGTCTCAAAAACATAGGTTATGACCCCTCGTTGGAACGAGCTCAACGAGCTCGTTCCAACGAGGGGTCATAACCTATGTTTTTGAGACAAAAAATAAAAAAAATAATAAATTAATTGGCGATTTTTGAGAATAGCGCTGGCCGGTTTTGGCAGTTACGTTAGGTAAAGGGCGGTCGCTTGATTATATTTCTAATTCTATAAGGAAATCGCCCTTCGCAACCCCTCCCTGTCTTATCATTTTTTGTAGTGATGTACACCATCTCTTTATTATTATCTATTTCTCCACAAGCTACTTAGTTTATATATTTTCAAAAAGCTTGTTGCCCCCCCCCCCCCCCACCCCCTGTATACTATGTTTATTCTTCGTTGTAAGGGGGCGGAGGGAATTCTAAGTGGAAAGCACCTGTCCTCCAATCCTTGTTTGGTAAATAAAAATATGTTTAACCCTTTGAACACGAGAGGCTCTTTTATCGGCACAGGGACAGGAGTAGGTAATAATTGCCGATATACTATCACTTGTACATGTACGTGTACAACATACGTTCACGATGCGTTCACCAACGTGGAATTCAGTGTTAAATCACACGCTTGTTCATAAAACTGTACATGATGTTGAATCCCCCCCCCACCCCCCCCCCCCCCCCCCCATGTACAGTTGTGACTCCTAGATCGCACTTTTAACGTTCAAATACTCGTGGTGAACGCGCGTTTTTAAAAAAAAGGGTGAAATTGTACATCTTCACTTGTATCTTGTACGTAATTTTTCGTTGACGTTCCCATCGCAGATCAGACCATCGATCCATCGTTGGCGAACGCGATCAAAAGCAAAAAATTCTGAGTCATCATCAAAACACAGTTTTGGGGACTCTAAATCAGCGATTCAGAACCCGCAATTGTGTTGGTACAGATGATTCAGAATCCGCAATTGTTTTGAGGCGGTGGGTTTTTTTTCCCATTTATGACATTATTAGGGGAATTCCTCCACTATGAGAAATTCTCAAAAACTCAGCTGATCGAGCGATCGGATCGCTCGATTCTCGTAAAAAACTCGATCTGAACGAAGAGTGTTGTTGTCGTCGGTGTGGTTGGAAATTCGCGAGCCCGCGGTCACGTTTTTGATTGATATATATATAGGGGAGAAAAAAAATATATAAATAAACAGTTATTTAGAAAATTAAATATATCAAATCGAATAGATAATAAAAAAAAACAAATACGTAAATCATGAGCGATTCTCAGACTATTAGAGCGAGGTTTCTTTTAAACATGCTGATGAGAGCATACGCAATCTGCGTGAACGAAGAACTACGCCCCATCTTGTTAGAACGATGCGTCGGATGTCGGGATCATCTAGACTTCGATCACGAGAATCATTCGTGTCTGACGATGGAAAGGGAAGATATGGTCGTCATGTATTTCGAACCGGCGTTCGAACGCGTTAAATTCAACGATGTATTCACGTTTTGGAAGAGATTAGTCTTCTGTAAGAATCGAGACAGGCCCACAGATTCGGAAGAACTGAAATTGGCGTGTAGAAGTTTGACTTTAGAAGACAAGGGATGCATCAAGAAATTATTGCTGAATGAAGCATACGTCTAAGTTTTTTTTCGTTGATATAAAAATAAGGGAGAGTAGAAAATAAAAAAAAAAATAAATACACACATAAATTTTTTTTTATCTAATATTAGAAAGAAAGAAAAAAAAACACAAAATGAGAACCAGAAATAAATTGTATCCGACGTTAGTGGACGACGAGGACGAGAAGCCGAACGGTGTTTTGCCGACGGCGCCATTGCCAGAAGAAAAAGAAAGAGGAGAGAGGTATCGCATCGATCAAATCAGTAGAATCCAATTGTATCTGACTCGAGAGAGAGATTCTAGTCGTTCCCTCAAGAAGAAGTATTCGCGTTTCGTGAAATTCGTCAACGCGATCTACACGACACTCATCACGATTTCCATGGGTTTACACGCGGCCGGCATCGGATTGTTGTCGACCGCGGTCGGCATTCCGATCGTGTTGACCGTAGAAGGAGTAGCTCTCTCCGCCGGATTGTTTAGCACGGTCGGAAACTTTTTGAGTAAGAAATTATATCTGAAGGCGAGGAAACACGACAAGATTTGCGTCTTGGCCGACTCCAAGATCGACACGATATCCGAAATGATCTCTATGGCGTTGAAAGACGGTAGGATATCGGACGGAGAATACTTCGCGATATTGAGCGAGAAAACGAAATACGATGCCATGAAAGAAGCCGTGAGAATCAAGACTCGTCAGATCATCAAGGAAGAGATGAAGGATTCTCCCGTGAAAAAGGGGAGGAAAGAGGCCAGGGAGGAATTCAGTAAGATGATAGAACTCAAGAGCAGCGATTGAAAAAAAAAAATAATATATATATATAATAAGAACAGAATTTAAAAAAAAAAAAAAAATATTAAATTTATATATAAAATAAAAAAAATAAAGATAAATGTATTGCGTAAAGTGTAAGAGAGTTACCGAGACGAGTAATTCTAGAGAAGTGCGAACTAAAAACGACAGACGGATGCTTCGCGGAATTTGCGACGTGTGTGGTTCTATCAAGACTCGATTTGTCAAACAAAAGAACGCGAGCAAAGGTAAAGGCATCGTGAATAAAATGATCAACAATCTACCTTTCGAAATGTATCTGCCCGGTCACAGTTTCACTGGACCCAGAACGAAATTGAACAAGAGACTCAACGCCGATCTGACTCCCAAATCTTGGAGCAAACCCGACACCAAGACTCGCAACGACGTCTGCGATAAAAACATGTTGGGGAGATTGAGAGGCATATCGAATCCGACCAGGAGAGAGAAGATGGAACGTTCGCTGGTCGGCAATCTGATCGGTGCGAAACGTCGATTCGGATGGGGCGTTCAAAAAAAAAAAGCGCATCTGAAAAGAAGAAGAAATGATTATTGACGAGCGAATTGGCCGAGGAGTTACATAAACCCATAGTGAGTAAATTTCGAAAGAGAAGGGTGTTCGTGAAGGGTCTGGATGACATTTGGTCTGCCGACTTGGTCGACATGAGATCATTTTCGAGGTGGAATGAGGGCGTCAAATATCTATTGACGGTCATCGACGTGTTTTCCAAATACGGTTGGATCAGAGCTTTGAAGAATAAATCGGGACCTTGCGTCGCCGAGGCTCTGAAGAGCGTGTTCGACTCGTCTTCTCGAAAACCGAGTAAATTGTGGGTGGACAAGGGAAAGGAATTCTACAACAAGGACGTTCGTCGATTGGTAGACCTCTACTCGATCGAAAATGAAGAGAAAGCCAGCGTGGTGGAACGTTGGAATCGAACGATGAAGGAAAAGATGCACAGATACTTCACGGCGAATTCGACCAAGAAATACATATACGCTCTGAATGGTCTGGTCAAAGATTACAGCAACACGCGACACAGATCGATCAAGATGACTCCCACGGAAGCTAGTGATCCTCGAAACGAAAAACGGGTCTACGCGAATCTATATCCCGAGAGATCTAAGATCAGGAAGAAGTCTAGAACGCCGAAATTTGCGGTCGGCGATCGAGTGAGAATCTACGCTTATAAGAAGCACTTCGAAAAGGGTTATCCTCCTGGATGGACCTCGGAAATTTTCGTGATCATCAAAATATTTCACACCGATCTGGTGAGTTACGAAATCAAAGCTTTGGATGGAGAAGAGATCATTGGAAAGTTTTACGAACAACAATTACAGAAGACGAAGTTTTGATGAAGAACACAATTTTTTTTTTTATTTACTCTCTTTGACATTTTCTTGTTTACACACATATATATATAAGAGAGAAAAAAATAATAATAATAATAAATAATTAAAAACTATTTTTTAGATAAAGAAAGCAAGTGAATTAATAAACAAAAAAAAACTAAAAATCCTTTAAAATGACAAATATACTAGATATAGCACAAAGCATAGTGAAAGATGAAAGTATTCAAGAATATGAGGTTCACGAATATGAACCGGTAACCAGGACGAGTTTGAACAATGCGGGAGAGATAAGAATCAACGTCGAAACTCAAGATCTATTCGTACATCCTAGCGAGAGTTACATAGTGGTGCAGGGACGTCTCACCAAGGAAGATGGGAGCGACTACGCCGACGACGACACGGTTACTCTAGCCAATAATGGCATCATGCATCTATTCAGTAACATAAAATACATGCTATCCAGACAAGAGATAGAATCTGTGTTTCATCCCGGTCAGGCCACCACGATGTTCGAACTCTTGACGTATCCTGATGATTTTTCGAAATCCAGAGGACTTAATCAGTTGTGAGTGAAAGACACCGTAGGTCCTGCTAGCGCAGGCGCCGCCGCGATATTCGACTACGTCGTCAAGACGTCCAGACCTAAAGGAACGTTTTCGTTCAGGATACCTTTGAAACACATCTTCGGATTTGCGGATGATTACAACAAGATCATGTTCGGATTCAAACACAATCTGACGTTGATTCGAAAAGGAAACGACGACGCAATAGTGAGACTCACTGCGACCGGTGCGGGTAAGATAACTCTACACAAGATATCGTGGTTCATTCCGCACATGGAGCCTTCGATCGTGGAGAAAGCGCATCTCTACAAGATCATAGAATCCAAGAGTAAATTACCCGTGGGATTTAGAATGAGACAGTGCGACACGGCTAGCATTCCTCCCTCCACGAATCACTTCGATTGGAGATTGAGAGACCGCGTTTCATTGTGGTTGCGTTTCAGACCGATAGGGACGGGTCTCAGGAAAAGAATGCGTCGCTGTTCGATCACTGCAGTTTGAGAAACATGCAAGTGTTTCTGAACGCCACGAGATATCCAGCAATCGATTACAATGCGTCGTTCGACAAGAATGATTTCTGCAGAGTGTACGGCGACGCCACTGATTTTAGAAAGAAGTATCACGGTCTAGACGAATTGATGAGCAACCCCAACATATCTCCCGGCGAATACAAGTCGATGTATCCCATGTTCGTATTCGACGTCAGTAAACAGAGTGAACGACTCAAGAGTAGCGTCTTAGACATTCAGATCAAGATGCAATTCGATAGGAACGTGCTGAGAAAAACCGAAGCCTTCGCCCTGGTCCTGTCGGACGGAGAATTACAATTCGAATCGGATGGAAATAAGATGTCGATCATTCGATGAGAGACGAGTGTGTGAAAAAAAAATAAAAAGCAAAAAAAAAAAAATAAAAAAGTAATGTGTGATTATTAAAAACAAAAAAAAAAATAAATAAATAAAGTGATGTGATCTAGAGAGATTGAACATCTCTCTATATCTCATTACTTTTTTTTTTTTGTTTTGTTTTGTTTTTAATAATCACACATTATTTTTTTTTTAATTCATTATTTTCCACACGTTCACTGTTTGTTCAAAGGATCTAGTTCGATCAGTAGACTCAACACGGAAGTGGTGGCTTCGAGATTATTGGTTTTCATGACGAAATTAATCCTGTCTCCAGCATTCACTTTGAAAGGCGTGCCGAACGTGCTAACATTTGCGTGTTGATTCTCAGTCTTTTCAACGCTGTATCTCTTATCGCTCTCCACACCATTCACCATGAGATTGACGACCACTCTGTTATTCAAATCCGAGGAAGCTAGACTCATTTGAAGGATTTCACCTCCCAACAGCATGGGATATCCCACCTGACCGTGTTTCGATCCGCTACCTCCATTTCCGAAAGACCACTCAGCTTTTCCCTCATCTAAGGCGCCGGCCTCTTCAGCCCAAACGGTGATCAATTGTCTAGCATATTTGACTTTCTCCACCACCGAAATCAGGATGCAGGCATCCGTCATGTTCACGGGATCCGGTAGATTCGTGAGCGCGTGTCCACCCATGTCTAGTTTACCTTCCATGATGTCGCCCTTTCTCCAGACCGAGTTGTCGTCCACGTACTTCCTGCTTACTGCACTGGAATCGAATTCAGGATTGTGATCAAGACCGAATAAATTGTGACCGTTCATGTTGATGCCACCCTCCATGGTTCCGCCAGATTCTTTGTTCAGGTAGAGATCGTCCACTTGCGATTCTAGGTATTCTTGCGATTGTATCACGGCAGAATCTACGTAGCCCTTGTTGACCACGGTTGAGTCCACATCCGTGTCGTCAATCTTCGACAGATTCAATATCTTGTGGAATCCCGCATTCAGATCCGATTTCATTTCTCGTCTGTCAGACTTTCTCTGTTCCAGATCTACGTAGTGTTTGGTTGCCATGTCCTTGGGATTCGTGGAGTGGCCACGTTCGTTATCTTGTTAGAATTGGCGTTCAATTCCGAGTGCATCGTTTTCAGAACGTATCTATTTCTCAGGTGTTCGCTGAATATTGTGTGACAGTCGTCCGCATATTTCTTGGTCACGGAATTGGTGGGATCTACGGGATTCGCGACGTTCACCAAACGTTTGGATTTCAGATCGAGATCGTCGGTCATGGTTTTATCCACGTAATTATCCAGCAGGATTCGTTCGAAATCGGCATTCCCCCTGTCAATGTATTTTTTAGTCACAGCATCTGTGAGATCTATCGGCTTCTTATCGTTCATGTTCAAAGGTTCTTCTCGAGGTTCGTATCTCCGAATGTAACGTTCATCCAAGTTGGCAACGTCATAACCATCGTCGACTTCGAACATCTTCCTCTTCTTTCTCGGGTTGACTTTTTCGTCGTCACTTCTACCAAATTTATCGACTGGCATGTTGTTGTGGGATTTTTTTTTTTTGTTGTTTAGAAAAAGTATGTTCAAAACGCAGTTTATTAAAAAATGAACTATGTTATTTTATTTTTCGTTTTTATTCGATTAAAATTTTTTTTAAATAATTTTTTATCTTTATATATACTATAAAAAAAAAAAATCTCTCTCTAATGTCAATCATTGAGAATGTCTTGAAATTGATCTCCTTCAGACCATCTCTTGAGAATGTAGAGACACAGGTGACCGCAAAACACTTGATGTGGCGATTGCACTTGTTCCGTGTTGTAACGAACCATCGATTTGTTGAAATAGTTCTTTGTTTCTTTTGGCGGCGAGATTCCGTAGCTGTCAAAATAATAATTTTTCTTCTTCCCATTCTTCATCCACGCCACCCAGTGAGTGCCTTCACCCGATGAATCATCTAGATTTAAAATTCCGCATTCTGATTGTCGAGGTCTTCTCTTCGGCAAGGCATCTCTGGAAAACACTCCTAGAAAATCTTCGATTTTCAAATCTTTTGCCGCATTCAACAGATCGATGTTGGATAGGGGTTCGTTGGGTAAGACGACACCTTCTATGGATATCTTTATTTTCTTATTCATAAATAAGTATATATATATTTTTTTATTTATTTTATTATAATTTACTAAAAATGACGTTATTTTTTTTTTTTCTATTTTTTTCTTTTTCTTTTTAAACTAACTTTCTCGATGTCACTATCGATTTCCATAATTTTGTGTTCATCTAATTCTTCTTGATTTTCTGGAATCCTATCATCCACAATCGTATCTGGAATCTTATCATCCACAATCGCATCTAGAATCCAATCATCTCCATTCATATCATCTAAAATTAGATCCAAAGTCCAATGTCCGAGTGCCAAAGTGCTTATTTTATCGTATAACACGAATCTCTTGTCGTCGTCAGCTGTCAGCGAAATCTTGTTGACTATTTCGGTATACAAGTCGTGATTTTCGCTTCGAATCGATTTCATAGTCTTATACACCGGACCACTTCCTAACAGACAATCTTTATACTCTTGGAAAGAGATGTTTTTCTTCACCACGCATGCTTTAACTCCTTTGCACTTCTTGATCTCTTCATCATCTTCTAGACGATAAGCATACAGTTTGGGTCTCAAGCCAACGAATTTGACGATCTGTTTACCACCGCTCTCGTCCATAAATTTACCCAACACCTTCTTGTTGTCGTTCGATTGAATGTTGGATGGGTGATCGACGGGATAATTGCTCGTGTCTCACCAATCGGCCACATCCGGAGATATATCTCGGTAGACGTCTTTCATCTCTATCTCGTAAACTAAACTGTCCATGTCGGTGAACAGTAGTTTGGCTTTGTCACCAAATTTTCGTTTGACGTAATCGTAGTGAAACTCATACATCAATCGCTTGCTGACATCTAAGATGATCGGTCCGAGATAATACAGTTTGTCGAACTTCAGGTGCGTCTTTTGCATGTGAATGGCCAGTAGATTTTCGGCAAATATGGTTCAGTGTTTGTAATTGGGTTTCACCACTAATTTTTTAGCTCTTTTCTCAGACGTGATGAGTCGAACGTCGGTTCTCTTCCTGATGTTTTCCATCGATTTGCCGTACACGCAGTTGTTCATGAGTTTGAAGACATCTTTTTCGAAATCGTTCTCGCCTCGAGTTCTGAGATTCGTGTTGAGATCGATGTATTTTTTCATCCAAGGCTCTTCGTCGAATCGAATGATGTGATGTATGTCAACTAATTTCATCCCGTAATCGACGTACTGTTTCAAATTCTCGCTGTAGACGACGTAGTTACGTTTGTTAAATAAATTGGGAATGAGTTTTTCCTTGTCTCCTTCATTCGGTTCCATTTGTTCGGGAGCCAGCGGATAATCGTTGTGTGGATCGTGTAATTCTTCCGGATAGTTCAAATCGACTTCTAAAATGCAAGGATAGTCTCTCCATTTTTGCATCTCTTCCGGTTCCTTCACCCATTCGAAATTTCCAATCGGTAAAGGATGCCTCATAGCCCAACCGTACAGATTATTGGCGTCCCAATACTGTATGTATTTAGTCGACCGTTTCGAATCGAAACCTTCTTTCATGTAGGGATTGTTAGCTTCAAAATGTCTGTGGGAGATCATCGAGATGCCACCTCTCACAGCCCTTTCGAACATGAGCAACATGTCCATGTCGGATAATAATTCCAATTGGACTTCGGTGGTCTTCAACAGAGCGTCCCACACCAGACCGGGTGCGGTGAAATACCAAGCGGGATCCAGATCGTAATTTCGACGACAGACGTCTCGAAAATTTTCGAACACGTCTGCCAAGAGCAGAACATCGGTCTTCAGATAGAGATCGTGATAATCTCTCATGGTTTTCATATCGAATGATTTCCACACGTTTTTGGCGTGTTCGTAATTCTTGTTGGAAATGTCGGATTTGTATAATTTCGAATAAAAATCATCTTTCGAAGATAGTGCGGTGTCCTCGAATCTCTTTAGATCGTTCATGTAATCGTAAGGATAGACTCCTTTCCTCAACATGACGTCTACTCGTTCTCCAAAATGTTCGCTCGTGATTTTAAATTTATCCTTGCTCATGTTATCGACTAATTTTTCCAGAGCGGTCGACATGAATTTAAAAGTGTCGATGAAATGTATGCCTCTACGAATGGATTTCGTTTTTTCTTTCAACGTATTTCCGTCGATTACTCTTTTCCTCTCCATGAGCTTCCATTTCGTGAAGGAAATGTATCTTTCTTCGCTGTTCACGATGCAATTTAATTCTTTGTGTGAGGTGCCGAGATTTTTCACGAACAGATGACTGTCGTAACCCGAGAGATTGTGAAACATCACCGGATACAAAGTGGCGCCTCGATATTTTAAATTACACTTGCTGTGAGCCGGACCACGATACAGACCCGTGTAATGATCGTGGTCTCTGACCTTCTTATTTTCCTCTGAATTCTCATTGAATGATTGTCTGCATATGTGACATTCGGTGGCTCTGTTATTTTCCTCCTGCTGCTCTGGCGTGATGATCATTTTCGCCGGAGTTTTGAATTTGTCATATAACATTTCAATTTTCGACAAACCTTTGTGCCACGTCGTCGAAAGCGCATTTCACATAAATGCAATAGCCCAAAGGTATGTGTTTTTGATATCTTTTGACATAACTTTGAAGAGCGTTGGGTTGACAGGAACTCATTTTCTTGGTGAAACATTCGAAATCGGCGTACACGACGAATGGTACTTTTAACCTTCTATTGTGATTTTCAAACTTTACGATGGTGTTGGGTTTGGGCATTTCGACGGCGACACCTTGATTTTCATTGCAATATTCCTGATGTTTCGCCAATGAGTCTTCGCTGTGAAACACGTTCATGCAATTGTAACATAAACATATCTTATGTCCATGTTTATTATTTTGTTTTGACAGTAATCAGGTCGGATGTTTAACCCAACAATAATGACGATTGTCACCATTCGAAATCAATAATAAAATAATCGTCTTTTCTCTTCCGCGATACAAAGTCTGTCTGAGAGGATATATCATTCATTTTTCGTCGTCGTATCCAAGGACGTTCACCGCTACGGTGGAATTTTGAACCTCGAAACGTTCGATATGTTTTAACTCTGTTGGAAAAATCACTCCGGTCCAATCAAGATTTTTAGAAGTTTCCTCGTAACGAGAAACTCTATCAGAGTTTATTTTGACAGGGTATAAAGCGGAGGTGACTGCCCATTTAAAACACTGATCATCTTTATTTCTCACGTTGACCACGGCGTGTTTCTTAGTCAAGAAATACGGTAATTCCAAGTAGGAAGATCCTTTCAACGGATCGTTTTTAGTCATGTGAATTTCGAGTTTCAACACCTCATCGAACGTCCAATTACTACCTTCATGTTGATAATTCACGAGAGACGTCAACATCTCTTTCATTTTTTCAAAAACGTCCGATAGATCTGAACCTCGAAATACGGGTTCAACGTTAGATCTGAAATATGCATTTTTCACGATGCTCTCGCCGGACTTCACGTCGATTTTATTCATTATGCAATGGAGTATCATCTTAATTTTTAATCCCACGTTCATGTATTCGCAAAACAAATCCAATACTTCTTTCTTCACCCGTTCCATGAACAATTTCGGATCGACTTTCTTCAACGAAGGAATCACGTCGAAAGTTTTAAAAATGTCTTTGATCGCCCTCTCCCGTTCTACGGGTTTCGATTGGAATAGTTCCGCAACGAGTCGTGTTACATATTCTTCTCCTTTCTCTTCATCGATTGCTCGTTGAATTTCGCTCAATACATCTCGTTTGTCTTGAATCTGAAGCGCATCACTCGTTTTCGTTTTAGTTTTTCTTTTCTTTTCTTTGGAAACTTGATGTTCTTCAATGGCTTTTCGTTTAGTCGTCTTCTTATTTTTCACAACCGATGCATCTTTTGACGTCGTTGCTTTCGACATTTCGTTTGCCTTTCTAGCGTTTCGCAAATATTCTTGTATGACTTCAATTTTTTTTGATTTAGTTCTATGCTTTCTGAAATCTGAAATTTGTAATAGTTTACAAATCTCGTTTAACTGAGATATGGTTTTCTCATTTAAATTTACCATTGTTTTATCTGTTTGCTTCATTTGTAAGAACATTTTTTTTTTAACTTTGTATTAAATAATTTGTTAAAAAAAGTTTTGCTTTTTTACTCTTTATATATATAATAAAAAAAAAAAAGTTAAATTTTAAATTCAATTTTTTTTTCTTTAATGTGTTTTTATTCAAAAACAATTTAAGACCACTTTTATTTCTCGCTCGCAAACACGTTTTCTCATCTTCGGAATGACATTCTCTACAGCAACGCAGGTGTGTGCACGGTAGAAACAAGACGTTTGCTTTTACCTCAAAATTGAGTTTGTAAGAATTTTTTTTTTTAACTTTTATTTATATAAAGAGAAATAAAGAGAAACTTTTTTTTAACAAATTATTATTTAAAATACAAAATTTAAAATATACATTATTTTGCAAGAATTCATAAAAAAAACAAATAATCGATCATGACAACAACACCTAAAAGATGCGAATTGAAATTGAAACTAGACGAAAAGTATGAGAAATCCAGTTTTAATATCTATACATTACAACCACACGATCCCATCGAATTGAATGAGGTCGAGATGGTGGACTTACAGCACTACTACCACAAATATCGAATGTGTTTGAAAGTGGATGAAGCCGCGCTCGATTTGTTTTACGAGTACCAAAGTGAACTGCTGATTAATATCATCGTCGCCGAAGACAGAGAATTTGACAGAGGTGATTTATTGTTGTCCTATGGAGGTTACATATATCCAATAATCTCACCCGAATTCGTGAAGAAATCGGGTGGTGAGAGCACATTCGCCTATGAAAAAAAACTCAAAAGAGTAAAGATAAACATTCACACCATTTTCGTATGTGGAAAAATGACGAATGTCAACTTGCTAATAACGGACTTGGAAATATAAACAACAGAGAGATTGAAATTAAAATTTAACTTTTATATATATATATAAAGAGAAAAAAAAAACTTTTACTAAAAAAATTTTACATTAAAGAAAATTAAAAATTAAAAAAACAACTTTTTTATATATATAAAGAGCAAAAAAAAAAAACTTTTTAAACAAATTATTATTTAAATACTAAATAATCGATCATGAAGACAACAACACCTAAAAGATGCGAATTGAAATTGAAACGAGTCGAAATGTATAAGAAATTCAGTCATAAAATCTATAGATTACAATGACACGATCCCATCGAATTGAACGAGGTCGAGACGAAGGGCTTAAAGCACAAATACGAGAAATATAAGATGCCTTTGAAATTGGACGAAGCCGCGCTCGATTTGATTTACGACTACCAAAGCAATCTGCAGAACATCATCATTGCCAAAGATAGAGAATTCGACAAGGACGATTTGTCGTTGCCATATGGAAATTACATATTTCCAAACATCTCATTCGAACTCGTGAAGAAATTGGGCGGTGAGAGCGAGTTGACCGATGTAAAAAAACTCAAAAGAGTAAAGATAAACATTCAACACGTTTTCGAAAAAGGAGAAGACACGCGTGTCAACATGCTAATAACGGACTTGGAAATATAAACAATAGAGTGATTGATTTTTAGCGAAGAAAAATGAAAAAAAAAAAAAATAAGATCATCTTTAGATCTCATTTACTTTTTTTTTGTTTTTTTTTTGTTTCCCTTCTTCTTCACTATCATCATCATAATATATTATAATAACGTTTCCTTTTCTCTCAAATTTCAGCGTCGATTCTTCTTTTTCTTTTTTTCTTTTTCTTTGTGATGTGATACGTTTATGGCAACATTTTTGTTTATCCGAATCATAATTATGAACGAATGTTGTGCATCTCTTGGTAACACTCGCATCATTACCATTCTCTTCAGAAGGTAGTGGTGACCGTGGAAAGCATCATCTCATTCTCAACCGTCTATCCCGTGCTTCATCTATCTCTTTCATTAGTTCTTTCCTTAGATATCCATCATTAGCATCTAACCATTTTTTTATTTTTTCGCTCTCTGGCTCGCGATGTTCGTCATTATCGTCAAATTGTTTCTCCACCTTTTCATCCAGGTGATAAATTTGTCTCTCCACCTTTTTACCCATTTTAAATATATTATTTTATACTTTCTATGATTTTTATATTTTATATAATTTTATATTTATAATAACATATTCAAAATCGGTATGTTCTTAAATGGCGAATTCTCACCGAGCAACAAACCCTTGCCGAGTCGCTCGACGTTCCGTCCACTCTTCAGATAGAGACCGTTTCCTCTCAGAGAGTTGCCACCTCTAACGGGTTCTAGATACAATCATTTACCACTGTTGTCTACGTGAACGCGACACACGGCTCCTCCCTTCTTCAAAAACAGTCCACTGCCACCCATTAATTTCTCAACTGCCGAACTAGCGAGTCCCGTGAGAGCTCCCACGCCGAGAGTCTTTCCGAGAAAGGGTAGCACCTTTGCGGCGAAGGGTAATGCTTTTGCGGCTATTCCTGCCAATAGCGGTAGGAAACCACCTTTCATTCTCAAATTGTATCTCAGTTGAGCGGGACTCATTCTCACCGTCAACCCTCTTCCATCGCAAACCACTTTCTCCATCCTTTTGATTTGACTTCTGGTCCAGGCGATCGAATCCTGACCCCCTCTCATCAGATCTTCGTGAGTGAATTTGAATCTCACCGCCTCGCCTCGAGTTGTTAATGCTCTCTTAAGTTTCTTCCTCTGTCCTGTGGATATGTTCACGTTTTTAACCACGTATTCTGTCATAATTCTGTTTTTTTTTTTTTTTTAAATATATTTACTTCAATTGTTTCTTGTTTAATAATTATATTAAAATAATTTTGTAAAATTAATATTGCGTTTATTTTATTTTTTGTTATCTATATATATAATATTTTTTTTTTTGCTTTTATATTTCTCTTATGTGAAATCGTATCGTCACTCTCTCTCCGCGATGGTCTAACAGTTCACCATTTTGATCTGTCAACGTGGTTTTCAGACTATACAACATGTCTAAAATCACTGGTAGATAAACTAAATTTCGAGGTCGCTCCACGATCTTATAACCCGGCGACACGTTTGGAAAGAAGGAATAGATCATCGGTTGAGTGCTACCATTCATGTAGCTTCCAGCAATCACGTCCACGTTCACCAGAATGCTATTGACAGCGAGAATGTCGACCGTATTTTCAGATGCCGCGTGGCTTTGATACATCTTTAGATCGAATCCCAACATCTTGCCTATAGAATCGTCCGTGTTGAAATCCACACGAAAATTATCTTCCAAATCCAACATCGTCTGTAAGGTATTAGGTTTGGGAGCGAGTCTGATCTTGTTGCTTCCCTTTCCATCTGTCTTCATTCGCGTCTGAATGTAATGGTTCAAATCGTCTATGTCGTAACTCCCTTTGGGAATTCGAATCTCCAACCAATCCATTCCGTCGGAATACTTGAACGAGTTATTCTTTTCGGTGACGTTGGGAAAGGAATAATAAGTCTCCAGATTCACCGACGCCATCTCGTATCTTTTATCTCTATTCAATTCGATGGAAGGTTCGAATTTCGTAGCGAATCGAGTCGAATCGCCACTCACCACGATTTGAATGGATTATTTTGCAGCCGTATTCTCGGCTATCCGTTCTAACAATTCTCCATGTTCGAACATTATATTTAATTTTATTTTTTTTGTATTCAAAACTAATTATTTGAAGATTTATTATTTTTTCTAATTTTTATTTTCACGCTCTATCTTATTATTACCATCGGAAACATAAAACTTGTCGAATCCGCACCGATATTTTCCGCGATTAAATTCGCTTGTCAAATCGATCATGACGAAATTGTAAAGTCCACCATCCCAAACCCTCTTGCAGAATCTCCTGAATTCCGCAGCGCTCATGTCGTTTGCGACGTGATTGCCGTAGATGTGATTGAGATTCTTGAGATCTTGGCGAAAGAGACATAGAAAATTAGCGTTCTCCCTTATCGTCTGTCTGGGCAATCGAAAATAATTCTGCGACAGGTAGAAACAGTCCACGTTGCTGTGTCGACCCCTAACGTAATACGATTCGCATCGGTTCTGTCTCTCCAAAAGCAGATCGTCGAAAATCATGAGATTCTTATCTTCCGATTTCAGTTCTCTAGGATCCGGAACGTCGCTAGCGTTCTCATAAAATCGACACTCGACGTTCGAAGATGCATTTCTCTTCATCAGCTCCATCGCCGCGCCGTCCAAAATGGTCGAGAGTGGAGCTCCACTCTTGTCGAATTCCTCCCTACTGTCAAAGATTCTGGCTATGACGTCCTTGGGCAATCTACGATCCATGCACTCTCGAAGCAATCTGTATTCGGGTTGAAACAAGCTCTTGCCAAACACGAACAATCTGTCGTAATCCAACCAGTCGGGTCGGGACAACAGATTCATCAACAGATTGGTCTTTCCACAATTCGATTTTCCCACTATCAAGCCTCTTATGCCCTTGGGAAAGAACTCGTTATTCGCCCTCTTGGTCGCGGCGTCGTTCCAAGACATATCTTTAATGTTCATCTTTGTTTTATTTTTGTTTGTTATTTTAGATTCTTTTCAAACACAAAATTTTTTTTTTATGTTTTTCAAACTCTGTTTTTAATGTTATTATTATTTATTTATATCGCACCGTCGCGAGTTCTCTTCAATCCGGATCCACTCGTCATTTTGGCTAAATCTTGTATGGGCACCACAGCATCCTTAGAATCTTTCCAACTTTTCGGCGTTCGCTCTAACGCAGCTCGCTTCGCCGGCGGACTGATCAACTTGTCGATCAACGCGTCGGCTGCCCTCTTGCCAGCCACAGAAGCTATCCTACCACTGGCTTCGGAAGCGGCTTTCTTACCAGCATCCAAAGCCGTCTTCTTACCGACCTCAAACGCGGTCGATGCGAGTTTTCTACCCGCATTGCTTGTGAACGCTCGCATTATAGAATCGACGATGCCAGAACCGCCTTGAACGTAAGTTCTGACGTATCCCCTGTTCTTTATCACCAACATATTTTATTTTTATGATATATTTTGTTTTTTTCACTGGTAAATCGTTTTTGCCGTTTAAATACTTTTTATTATTCTAGCGTAAGAATTTACTGTTTTATTTTTGTTTGTTTGTTTGTTTTGTTTCTCTCTACTTATTATATACACATCAATCCTTCAATTCGTTCATCAGCCTTTTATACTAGTTTTTATTCAAAACCTTCTGTCGTAACAATTCGTCAAATATAGCAATTATCTGATTATCTAATCCCGTGTTACCAGCCCGTCTGCTCGCCATCAACAAACTCAATCTCTGAGACAGAGCGTCGGAATCGCTCGGAAGAAAAGTGGTTTTCACCCCTTTGCCAGTCACCGATTCGACGAACTTCTTGTTCATATCCCATATGGGTTTCACCACTTTCGTCCACTTGTAACCTCTGTTGGCTTTGGGTCTCGTCTCTTTGGCATCGTTATTTCTCTTCATGGCGTGGGTCTGGACCAGAATGTCTCCGTAATTATCAAAAACCTGTTCCGTGTAATCTCCAGGCTTGTCAGAAAGGAGCAATCTCCGCAGACCATCAGTTACTTTATATTTATTCGAACCCACGAACAATTCATCATCATCCATTTCCACCTCCGTATCACCTACAAAAGTTCTCCCCTGAGAATCTTTATAAATTCCATACGACTGATCTCTCTTACCGCCATCATCATCGGACGATGCGATGCTACTAGTGGTGATAGTCGAAGCCGTATCATCAGACTCGCTCATATCTGTTTGAATTCCCGTGGGAACGTAATCCGGTGTAGATTGAATGGAATACCGATTTCCAAAACTAGGAGGCAACGAACCCATTCTCAAAGAACTCTCCTTTATGGGTCTCAATTCTTCGACTATCTCCTTCCTGCTTTGCTCTTGACCCTCCGTCATGGGTTTTTGTGGCTTCGTGTCTGAGTTCCATCTCACCGAGATGTCTGCTCCTATCAGCTGACTGAATCCCCTTCTTAGGACGTTCATACTGTTCTAAAATTCGATCTCGGTGTCTAGAATCCATCTGTAAAAACATCTTTCGTTTTAATTGTTTTTATTTATTTTTCAAAATTAAATGTTTAATTATATTTTTTATGTTTTAAGTAATAAAAAAAACTATTTCCGTCTTAATATAATAATCTGAAAATATTCACATCTCAAACTGACTGTGTTAATTGAAGTTTAAAAAAATACGTTTAAACAGTACATGACAAATCGGTTTCTGATTTAACGCATTTTGACAGTAGTTTTTACTTCACACATCAATTCACTGAGTGTCGAATTAAGAGAGAATCCTTTTGATGACTGTGATTGCTATCATGAATATATTAAAATTTTTACCACTCAAAACCTAATTGAGCGGAAAATGCGTTTAAACATTTCAATAAGTGTTTTGACTTTTTCGAACGAACGCTTTAACAGTCAATCTCTCTCATCAAGACAAAACACGAATATCTATTACAGATCATCTCAAAAAAACCCTCAAAACTCAATTTCTATCCATCCCATCAACAGAAAACATCAATGTCTATAATACAGACTATATTCATAATCGACTCTTTTTGAACAAAAAACCTCATTCACTCATTACGATAACATGTGTTAGATTTTTACTTCAAGAAGACGTGACTGGGTTTGCAAATTTCCAACCACACCGACGACAACAACACTCTTCGTTCAGATCGAGTTTTTTACGAGAATCGAGCGATCCGATCGCTCGATCAGCTGAGTTTTTGAGAATTTCTCATAGTGGAGGAATTCCCTAATAATGTCATAAATGGGAAAAAAAAACCCACCGCCTCAAAACAATTGCGGATTCTGAATCATCTGTACCAACACAATTGCGGGTTCTGAATCGCTGATTTAGAGTCTCCAAAACTGTTTTTTGATGATGACTCAGAATTTTTTGCTTTTGATCGCGTTCGCCAACGATGGATCGATGGTCTGATCTGCGATGGGAACGTCAACGAAAAATTACGTACAAGATACAAGTGAAGATGTACAATTTCACCCTTTTTTTTAAAAACGCGCGTTCACCACGAGTATTTGAACGTTAAAAGCGCGATCTAGGAGTCACAACTGTACATGGGGGGATTCAAGATCATGTACAGTTTTGTGAACAAGCGTGTGATTTTAACACTGAATTCCACGTTGGTGAACGCATAGTGTGCGTATGTTGTACACGTACATGTACAAGTGATAGTATATCGGTAATAATTACCTACTGACAGGGTATGTTATAATTTCATTAAGTAGGATACCTGCTAAAATAAGGGTGGGTTTACTGTGGTGGGGTGGGGGTGAGGTGTTGATGTCGCCGGATCAATCGATTTTATCAAAGATTCTCGAGTTCTGTCGATTTTTTCTCAAGATGTAGACTTGTTCACACAAACAATATTAACCGCCATTTGTCGGTTAGAATACAGGAGACTGCGTGGTTTAATCATCAATGTTTCTTAAATGTGTTTGTTAACGAGTAGACCCTCCTTCCTTAAGACTGAAGGAGTTAAGTGTCCTACCTAAGAACATAACACAGATGACTCGAATTGGGGGATCAGTCCTATAGAAGAAGAGTTGATCACTGCCATAAGAGTTGTAGTAAATGCAGGAAGCGATACAACGGCGACCGTCCAGAAGTATGTGACCTTAAACACCAATAAATAAATAAATAACAACGGCGACTACTATGACGTAAGCACGCATGACTGTTATTTCAATGATAATCGTCGACTTTGCTTTTATAAAACAAATAATGAAGTACTTATAAATAAAACAAATATTCCAGTTTGTCTGTGGCGATAATTTCTGACATCCCAGAAACTATCACATACGGGTTAGCTTAAAGTCGAATGAGCTCATTTTACGTTTGCTCGTGTTAACCCTTTACCTAACGTAACGGCCAAAACCGGCCAGCGCTATTCTCAAAAATCGTCAATTAATTTTCATTATTTTTTTCATTTTTGTCTCAAAAACATAGGTTATGACCCCTCGTTGGAACGAGCTCGTCGAGCTCGTTCCAACGAGGGGTCATAACCTATGTTTTTGAGACAAAAAATGAAAAAAAATTAGTTATTCAAGAATTATTTTTGCAAGTGTCGTCTGCTGTTCAGGTTAGGTAAAGGGTTAATAGGGGATATCTACGCTGTTTTAGTGAATATCGGATATTATCTCATGAGTGTGGACCTAAAAGAATTTTTTAAAAATAATACTTTTAGATCCACAGGAATGAGATAATTCCCGATATTCATCAAAATAGCGTAGATTTTTTTTTATTATTTGCTACGCGACATTTTACTGCGCAAGATTCAGCCCAATTCGACAGCAATACATTGACAAAGATCTGCTAATCATTCCTTCAAGGCAATGTTCAAGGCGACGTCACGGCCGAAGCGTGTGGACCTGAAAATATTATTTTTCACTCGCACAAGCTCTCGTGAAAAATAAAACTTTCAGATCCACAAACATGAGATAATTCCAGATATTCACTAAAATAGCGTAGATTTTCTTTTTAATATATGCTACGTCGCGCAATATTAAGCTCAGTTCGACTGCCAACAGTTTCAAGACAATAACAACGATCTGCTGATCGCTCCCACAAGGCGACCTTCAAGGCGATGTCAAGCGCTGAAACGTGACGTCAATTAGGAAACTACTGAGGAATATTTTTCGATATTCATCGAGTCGATGGATATCGGGAAATATCTTTTGGATAATTTTCGATAATTCACAGTCTAGCATATCATAATTTACGTTATTTCATCAAAAAACATGAAACTACAACCTAATAACATGTTAGTAGGTGCTTCTGAGCCACTTGACCCGAAAAAACAATTTAGGTAAGTTCTCGCAATTTTCTAGCTGATTGTCTCGACAAATCGACTGAGTTCGATACTGGGCCACTTTGGTCTTCTCGCAAGGTGGCTCAGTATACCACGAGACGACACGCAGCTTTTTCGAGTTGGAAATCGGATGGGAAATCAAATCACCGATAGAGAGACTACAAGGATTTATTCCGCCTTGTCGATCGAATCTCGATGATCGAGCAAAAATACAATCTTAGAAAATCTTAGAAATTATTGGAAAATTCCGAGCTCGATCAGTTCTGGGCCAGTCCGCGAAACCTCTGCATTTTTGTCTCAAGATGATAGTGGCGACGGTGAAGAGACGACAAATCCGTGATAAAGTTGACGACAGAGCCACACCATGTATTTGTTATTCGTTTTTCAAGCGTTTGCTCGCTCGAATACATCGATTTAGTCGAGATATATCTATCGCGAAATTACACATCGCGACACAAATTGTTAAAACGTGTGGTTTTTTGTCGGTTATTCAAGTGTTGCCTCGAAGTATGTCATCGATTTGGCTGGATGTTTCGAATGCGAAATTTCACATCGCGACACAAAGTGTAAACAACAGTGGATTTGTTTTGTTCAATTTTCACGAAAGAATTAAATAACTTACCTCAATTTTAAAAATTTCCCTCACATTTCTTTCTGCGTTCAAAATATGTCCAGACACACTCACTTGAAAAAGGTCTTTAAAACAAATCATTTGCTTGTCTGAAGGATTTTTTTATTTCATCACATGTACTAAGGGGGAAATAAAAACATTAAAAGATTGATCCACAGCCGATGGAAATTTTTAGAAGGTTTAATAACTATATTTACAACCACCAAATTTATGTAAATAAGAACAGCTGCGAAAAAAACAAAACTTGAAATTGTTTTAACATGTTATATTGTCCACAGTAGAAAGGATATACAGTTAAAACTAAAAATCCTGCCATGGAATGCGCACAAATAGCACGCCGATCTGTGCGTTAATCTACGCGTTATGAACATAGAAAGGCTATCAAATTCAGTACATATGGCCTGTGCACAAGTAATGTTTCAGCCAGTGGACCTCCGGGAAACCCGGAGGTCCATTGGCTGAAACATTGCCTGTGTTTGCAATGAGTAACCAGGAGAACCTGTCGTGTCTGGATGCCATTCGATATGCCAATTGCGCGCAGTTCTCACGAGCAATTAAGCCAAGATAAGCGCACAGTTCATGACAGGACTTTCAGTTTTAACTGAAGGAAGAGTTGGTATGTGAATTTAGACACATTTAAGTAGGATGTACAGTTAAAACTAAAAGTCCTGTCATGAAATGAATTACGTGCTCTGACACATACAATGTTTCTTTATTGAAACATTTCATATACATATATAGTGGGTAACTGGAAGGTATTTCTCACAAAGTGCTGCGCCATTTTGTTTATCAATAAATTTCGAGAAGTTTTTATAAATAAATTTCAATTTAATTTAAAATTAATTATCTATTTGATAGATTCTTTAATGAAAATTATTGAAGACCAACCAACAGCTTTTCAATTGTTGGTATTTATAAATGGTACACCATTTAAATGTTTTAAACTTAATTATACATTTGATAGATTCTTTAACGAAATTTATTGAAGACCAACTTGTTACGCCATTTAAATTTGAATGCTTTAAAATTACATTTAAATGATCACACGTCATTCAAGTTATAACTATTTATAAATTCATCAGCATAAGGGGGGGGGGGGATGGACGGGGTGATGGGTATAACGTCATAGCAATTAAAATTATCTGCTACCTCCTTTCAATTGTTAGGAGGATTACGTTATAGCAATTAAAACTATTGTTGATTACCCTACCGAGAAGAGGAGCGTGCACCTCCGAGCCTCCTTCGGCCAACCATGTCCGTTTGGCGCATCTCTTGCCACTATTAGTCATTTGGATGCTACACGCTGGTGTTTATTTACGATGGGTATGGGGGGGGGGGAGGGGGGGGTGACACCGCCATAATGAACAAGGGCCCCTACACCACCATGTCCACAACTGTTCATTATGGTCAAAAGATTGGCGTATGGGACGACCTTTTAAGTGTGCTTTCATTACTCATTGTCACCGACTAAAAACAGATTTTTATTTTAATTTATTCTTTTTTTTCTATATATTTACGATGGGTATGAGAGAGACTGGCAACGTCATAACGAACGCCAGCCTCCACACCACCTTGTCCGCAACTGTTCGTTACGGCCGAAAGGTTAGCTTGGAGACGACCTCTCAAGTGTGCTTTCATAATTGTTTTCATCTTATATATATAGAAAAAGAAAAAAGAGAAAATAACTTAAATTTAATTTCTAAATAGAACAAAAAAGAGTAAAAATGGAAGAATGCTTTTTTAAAAAATTAAAAAAAAGAAGCATGTAATTTTTAAGGATTAAAGATCCTAAGTAGAGAGACGAGACGATTCCTCGATTTCTAGATCTGAAGATGAATATTCGAGACGGCAATATGGATAAACGAATGGGAAAGATCGAGATGAAACGAGAGACGAACAAGTTTTTCAAATCTGTGACAAAAACTCATAAAGAAATGAAAAGAAAGATCGTGAAAGAATTGAAACTCTTGTGGGAAAAAGGCAGCACACCGACTTACAGACTTTTCGAACCTTATGATCCGACTTTTGGTTTCACACCTTCTGGTCTGGCTTATAGTTACACACCTTCTGGTCCAACTTCTAGTTTCGTACCCCGTCCTTCTTCTGTTCAGTATCTTTTGCCGAGTCCTTCCGAGATAGAAAAATTGAGACCGATTCTGAGAGTGAACTATCGACAGTTATTACTGTGAGCACGATGGTAGATGCTAGCAATATGAAACCTGAAGGTAACGCGAATGTATACAAGACGAACCCGTGGAGTGCAGACTCTGTATTCAGCTTGCCCGAGGGAGACGATGGTAGTCTTTACAAAGGTGACAAAATGTGGAAATAACTGACGAATATAATCTGATAGTCGAAGATCGAAAATACGAAGGCACTAGACGATTATGGAATCTGCACGTGCTGACTAATCTAACGATTATGAGGAAGTGGATTACAAAACGTACGGCGATCTCCTGGTTGTACGAATGCCATGAGAAAAAATAATGATTCTAGAGAGACGAGACCGAAAGCGAGCAGATGTTTGAAGTGGAAGAACGTGGTGAAACCAATATGCAGGGACCGACCTGGGCATGCGCCAGTGTGTATTTGGTTTTGAAACATTAGGACCTGGCGCTTAAATCTCAGAAATAGGCTTCTCAGTTGGCGCGTAACTTCTCAGATCATATTTTGATATTCGTTCGAGAGAGAGAGAGAGACACTCGTACATGTATTATATATATGATTATCATTTATCATTGTTGTAGAGTGCTTAAGTTAGTACTTCAAGTCTTAATTACCAAGCATTAATCTTCACTGTGGTTTCTGATCAAGTATTGGCTGCCTAAATAGGCAGCCAAGACTTGATGAGAAACCACAGTGAAGATTAATGTTTGCTATAGTGTACTAAATGAAAATGATGAGAGCAATTACATACTTGCAGTGTGTGTTACAAACAGCAGTGTGACTCCGTAAATTGAAATCTGGCGCATGAATTGAAAAAATAGGCCCCGAGGCTAGAGCGTATTTTAAATAGTCCTGATCGGTCCTTGCATATGGTATGTGAATAAAGCATTCGCCAAACCAGTCACCAGAAAGGGGATTACAATCACGATCATTCTTTGCAATCCCAATGCCTTGTTGGAGAGATTAGATCTCTTGATGACGAGTCGAGAAGCCGATAATTCCGGAGTGACAAATGGGTTGGTGAACATATGTTATGAGTTGCTGCGACAAAAGGTGTTGAATAGAGAAACTAAAATTCAATCATGAATGCGTTGAAATTGGATATAATAAAAATCAAAGTAAATAAAATAGGAAGTAAAAAACAATTAAATTAAATTACAAAATAATTCTTATTTAAAAAAACGAACGAAATAAGACGAAAGAAAAAAACATATGTTTGTGATAAAGAATAGAGGATTTATGAGGTCTTACGTCTACAGCGTGTCGGGTTTGCTGGATTCGATGATGGGAGCACTGTCGCACACCTTTACCGGTGATGTGGTAAAACAGATCGCTTCAACCACCGGGAAGGTCAGAAGAAAACCGCGGTGGATAAGAGTAAAAAAGCCGCGACGGAAACGAGCACTGGAATCGCTTCAGAGGCTGGCAAGAGGAGTGCCAGTTTAATTCAGAAGTTGATAAGAGCGGCTAAGCCATCGAAATCGGAAGAGATTCTAACGAAGATGAAACTTGGAAATTTCAAGGGTTCTAATGCTGTACCGATACAGGAACTCGCTAACAAAGACGAATTTATTTTTTTGCATAAGAAATAACTTGGAACAAAATACGCAAAGATAACGGAATTTAAAGATTTATTGTGGAATGCACCAAAGACTGAGAGGTCGAAACACGAACTCTTTCCTCAAAGCATAAGAGGATTGATAGTGAGAAAATCGAACTGTGAAAAGACTATTCTGTTGGTGTGACTGGAGTGGTTGGATTTCGATAGATCGTTTGTGTTTGGCAAGAGTCTCTTTCAACAGGAATATGAATTATTGCGAAAAACTCTGAGAGCAAACGTGAAGAAGGATGTTGGGAGGAGATTCTTCGATTACTGAGTGGAATTCGCAAAATGTGATCCATCGCTTGCAACGCTCTTGGAAGAAACGTTGAGACAACTCGGAAATAATAAAACGTCCAATGTGTAATGTCAATTTTACGAAACTTCGAACGACCTGCCGGATCCTCGAGATATGAATTCGATGCACAGAAATCTCATGATATTCGATGACTTGATGTTGGAGAAACATAATCGGTATTAATCTTACGACTTTCGAGGACACAGTAATGTGAACTGCTTCTGTCTATCTCAAAATTATTTCGGATTGCTGAGACAGACCATAAGAGAGAATGCGAATCTTCTGTGTTTGTTTCGTCAAATTTTCAAGAATCTCACTCACATTTATGATGACCACGTGGCCAATGACATGAGCAAAAAGGCATTCAAGAGATTTTTGTGGGATTGTATACTTCATAATTTCGTGGCCATTGATTTGATGAGAAGTAAATATTACGCAAAATATAGGAAGGGAATCGACGATTTTAATATTCCGAACGATTGCAGTTAATAAATGAGAAGAAAAAACTAATCATATTAAGTAGAAAATAAAAAAATAAATAAATAAAATAAAATATACGATTATTAAAACATATTTTAAAAAATGTTGCGACACCACGAAACTCAATTATTAGAAAGAATAGCTGAGAAAACGGAAAGAATACAAGTGCAAAATAATTTTTTTTCGATCGTGGTGAGCGATGACAAGTCTCGATTCATGGCGAAATTCAACCCACCGATCGAATTGAAGAGGGAGAAGAAGTATGAGATAGCACTAGTAAATCTGGAGTTGTACTATTCGTTTCATGAACATCACGGAGAAAAATAATACGCTCAGATATTCGAACTGAAAGGATTGGTTCACGATTCACATTCCCAAAGGCAGTAACAAAATAGTCGGATTCAACGAACTCAGCCAGACTAAAATGAAGATCGGTGGTCAAGACGGAACTTCCATCAACATAACTGCCAACGTCGACACTGGATATGTGAGAGGGTTATCAAGTGGGTTTTAGAGGAGATGACGCCTTTGGAAAGATGTTGGGATTCGATCGAAACACGTGCAAAGGACATGCGACATCGCAAAATGTGGTAGACATTCTCTCTGTCAACAGCATTTTGGTGAACGCGGACGTGATCTATGGAAGTTGTGTGAATGGTGGCCCACAATCCACGATTTACTCGTTTTTTTCCGGACGTTTCCACGGGGTACAAGATAGTGGAGCGACATCGAAATCTAGTCTATTTGATCGATGGCCGTGAACTGTCATTGGGCCCGAATTCGCATTTTAAAAACGTGCCCATTCTCAGTTTGTTACGAGATATTATTTAGTGATGAGAGAAAATAACATAATATTATAATTATTTTTTTTAGAAATTAAATAAGATAGGAAGTAAAAGAATAAAATAAATAAAATAAAATGGAATTATGAAGTGGCAATATATATCCCGCCTTATCGGCGACTGTATTACCGACGGCACCTCTAGAAGATAGAGGCAACGCGTTTCACACTCATCCGATCCATAAAATTCAACATTATTTTACAATGGAAAGAGATAGACGTCAATCGCTCAACAAGAAGTATGCGCGAATGACTAAATTGGAGGACGGTTTAGATCTGACTCTCATCACCGTATCCATGGTTTTGGGTGCCGCTGGAATGAATCTCTTATCTACCGTGGCTAACATTCCAGTCGCGTTGGTGATAGAGAACGTTGCACTCGCTATAGGAATCTTGAGCACGGTCGGAGAATTAGTGAGTAAAAAATTATCGTTGAAGGCCAAGAAACACGAAAATATCAAAGTGAAAATCAATTCCCTTAGCGGCATGATATCCACTTTTCTGAAAGGCGGAAGAATATCCGATGGCACTATCACTTCATTCTTGTGCAAAGGGATAAAAACGAAGCGTTGAAAGAAGGTATGAGAAAAACATTTAGTCCGATTCTCAGAGGAGACGAAACATAATCTAATAGAAAAATGTCGAGAAGAAGCTAGGAAATCTCTTCGTAAACTCTTGGGAAAAAATAAAACAAAAATATAATGAGATTATATATCTATAAGAAAGTAATCTAAAAAATTAAATAAAAAAAAACAAAAACAAATGTATTGCCTAATATGTAAGAAGTCTACAGATACGGATAACTTGCTAAAAGTGTAAATTTAAAAAAATAGGCAGATGCTTCGTGGCACTTATAAAGTGTGCGTTCGGCTAAAAGTCAATTCATCAAAGGACGTGGAGGAACGACCAACAGACTCATGAATAATCTTCCCTTCGAAATTCGTCTGCCAGGACATAAATTTACGGGATCAGACACGAAACTGAACAAGAGGTTGAATAAAGATCTGATTCCGAGATCGTGGAGCAAAGCCATCAATACAGTGGAGCGAGTTTCCTGCAGTCACGATCTCTGTTGTGCTAAGCATTCCGACACGGAGACTCGAAACGATGTGTGCAACAAGAACATGTTGACAGAAGTGAAAAATATATTCAATCCCACGATGGGGGAGAAATTCGAATGTTCTCCAGTCAGTGAGCTGATCAGCACGAAACGTCGATTCAGAATGGGAAATAATAAAAAGAAAAAAAGAAGCAATTCATTAATGCATTAGCGAATGAACTGCACAAGCCAATAGTGCACAGATTATGGAAGAGATTGGATTGGATTGGAGCAGGTGTGGGTAGCCGATCTGGTGGACATGCGATCGCTGTCTAGACCCAACAAACTTATGAAATTTCTACTGAGGGTCTAGGATGTGTTTTCGAAATACGGATGGATGAAAGCGTTGACAAATAAATCAGGAACAGATGTGCCTGAAGCTTTGGCAAATATCTTCACCACTTCTTCGCGAAAACCTGAGAAATTGTGGGTGGATAAATATCTAGAATTTTACAACGTTCACGTTTATCGACTCATCGACGTCTATTCCACAGAAGACGAGGCGAATGTGAGTGTGGAGTAGAACCATGAAGGATAACATACCTGAATGTCTTAGACGATTTGGCTGACAACTATAACAATACGTGCCCGTCAAGATCGATTCGAATTTGTCAGAGTAAGGGTTAATGGTCAGGGATTGTAAATATTTAATTTGATACGTTTGCTTGTAAAAAGCCGCAAATAGACACTGGCTACAAATTATTGAAGGGTAATTAATTAACTACTTGACCAGGTGGGTGTTTATCTCTCGTTGAGAGGACTAATGGTTCCCTGCTGCGACGTTTGAAACTACGACGCAACTTATCTCTGAATGTCCCTAACAGTAATTCGTTACTGCCAGCCGCAGATGGCGTTCCACGCTATGCGGCCCTCAGATAAGTGTCATCCCCGTAGTTCTAAATGTCAGACTCACGAGCTTACAAAGAGATATCTCATCTATTTTAATAACGGTGCCCTATATCACAGAGGAACCGACTTAATGATTAATTAGATACGAAAATGCTATACAATGAGAGACTGATCATCGGTAGTCAGTCGACCTTGGATTGAGCCAGTAATCCGTCGGAAAGAGGGCTCAGAGATCTAGCCATTGGGGCTGTCATTTGTAGAAATTAATTGTGGAGACTAAGCGGGCTCCGTTTTAGTAGGCGAGGGCTTGCTGGGCTATGTGACGCGATGCATAGGCGAAGTGTAGAGTAGTAAAGAGCTGTCGAGAGCTCGAACAATTAACTTAATCGAAGCTATTGAGAGCTCGAACAATTAACTTAATCGAAGCTGTTGAGAGCTCGAACATTTGATTTAAGCTAAGAACTTTGAGTGAGCTTAGTTGAGACAGGGAAATTAGATGCATGAACTTTATTTGTTTAAACGGAGATTGGTGTAGACGGCTAGTTGTTAAATCCGTGGAGTGGAGTGACTATGATATTTAATGTGTAAAATTTAGTTAGACAGAGTTGGTTACAGTTGACTGACAATTTAACGTATTAGGAGGTTGAGCGGCGCAAAATAGACAATACGTTATGTACGCAATCGCTTGAGAAGTGAAGAGGAAACCCAGGAGTGAGGAACAACCAGGAGCATCTAGACAACAGCATCGAACAAGGGGTACCCCGGAAAGAGCTCGAACTTTATGGGGGAAATTCATATGTGCTTTGTTTGTGCATAATGTATATTCTTGGATTGTTCATTGATGCGTATATGTGAATATATAGTGTTATTTTTATTTCCATTAAATTATACTCAAATGATTCACCGTCGGTTATCTTTTTAAATATCAAGTCACAAACACCTTAAGATGACGAATCTGCCCCAACAAAAACCACAACACCGCGAGGCCGAGAGACGTATGTTCATTTGAAAGCCCGGCTGTCCTCTCTGAGTACGGCCGAGCTCTAGAGTGATCGTAAATCTCACATATCTGCCCCAACGTGTTGTGACAGTGCCACAGTTCCATCAAGATGACACGCGATCCTCGAAAACGAAAAAGAAGTCTACGCGAATCTCTGTCTATTAAAGTTGGTGGCGGCGGCGACAAAACATCCGACATTTACCGTGGGTGATGGAGTGAGAATTTACAAATGGAAAAAATATTTTGAAAATTGTTATACGCCCTGATGGACGAAAGAAATCTTCGTCATGGTTTGAGTATTTTACACCAATCCCATCACTTATGAGATAGAATCTTTAGATAGTGAAGAAATTATGGGAAAGTTTTATGAACAGCAATTGCAAAAGACCTCGCTGGGATAAAGTATTAATCCACTCTCTTCATTCTTTAAATGCAGTCGAATTTTAATTTCTAACTAGACTTTATGATTCTGGAGAATCATGGCTTTTCCCGATGAGATTCCTTGATTTTTCATGCCTCCACAGTGTCTGATGAATTGTTTTTAACTGTCTCACTGAAGTTCTTTCATTGATGTTATGAGAAAGGTGGTTATAGTAGTCTCAAATGACTCAGTTTTATAAAAAAAATTGTTTAGGTAAAAACCATCATTAATGGTAGAGTGGATTAATATCAATATCGTCGTCCCACAAGTTAATGACCGACAAAAGGAGTTATGTTTGTTTGATACATACCCTTTAAGTGCTCTGTCTATTTGAAAATGGTCCATTTTATCTCAAATGTATCCAAAATATTGATGTCTGGCAGATTGTAGAGGGTTAACATGTGCTAACAGGCATATGTATTCATGCAACTTGCAATTTCAAACCAAAAAGTGCGAATGGCTATTTTTACTTAAAATCTATAAGATGTTTTCAGAGAAATCCATGCGCATGCGCTCTTTTCGAATTCGACGTGACGAAATGCGAACTCGTATCGCTCTTCATGGAAAGTGATGCCGCAACTATCCATGAACAACGAGTGAAAATTTCATGGAAATCTGCCTAGAATTGGTTGGGATATAGCGTTTTGAAGAGAGGAGGTAACTGTTTGAATTTGGTCCTTCCTTTTCAAGCCAGTTCGAAAAAGGACGTCGCGAATGGGCGCAGACTCCTTTAGAGCACCCCCCCCCCCCTCTCTGTAAATGGAAGTTGCTTCTTTAAGACCGCCACCCAGGGATCCCAACACAACCTTTAAACCTAAGAGAATCGTCAGAAGTTTAAAGTGAAAAGAAATTGTCGGTGATTGGGTTTCTGGCAGGCAGGAAAAGATTGACGAAGATTTGCATATTGGACATTAAAATAGCACTTCTGACATACACGAACCGTGTCCAGACCGCTGGAGGCAGCGACTTGAAATTTTCAGAACTTGTTCTACGAACCCTGGCCGACATTTTGGGATCCGTTTGGAGCGTCCGAGCCGCCTGGAAAACACCACGCATCGCTTGGAATGAGAGAGTAATATTCGTCCCGACTCTATCAGTTCAGAATGGACATGGGCTGTGTTGTAGACGACTGTGGAGCCGCGATTGAGCATAAAATCCCAGGTTTCGGTGCCTCATTGCCTAAGCGGCTCCATTGTATCATTTTTTGTCTCAAAATCGTCCTTACTACTTGTAGTTTATACCGTTGCCGTACGTTAATGTAGCCTCTTGCCATTTTCGAGACTTTCAACCCAGAACGCCGCCAAAGTGAGGAAGTGGGGTGGTGGGGGGGGGGGGGCTGTAGCGGCGAGGGGGGGGGGAGTATCCTGACACTATCTTTAAACCTTAGATAATCGGAAGAAGTTGCAGTGAAAAGAAATCGGCGGTGAGTAGGTGTTTTGGCGGGAAACGATTAACGAAAATTTGCCAATTTGACATTAAAATTGCACTTCTCACGAACACGAACCGTGTCCAGACCGCCGAAGGCAGCGACTTCTAATTTTCAGAACCCTGGCCGACATTTTGGCATCTGTTGCAAGTGTCGCGACCGCGTGGAGAACACCACGCATCGCGTGGAAAGTGAGAGTACTATTCGTCCCGACTCTATCAGTTTGGAATGGAATTGGGCACTATTGTAGACTACTTGAGCATAAAATCGGAGTTTTTTGTGCCAAATTACCTAACCGGCTCCAAGGTATGATCTTTCGTCTGTACATCGCCCAGATCGTCTGAAGTTTATACCGTTACCATATGTTGAAGTAGCCTTTTGTCATTTTCGCCACTTTCGACCCAGATTTGGGGGTACCTTCCTTCAGCGAAATCTAGCCATGCTCACAACCACGCCCTCTCCCTGTCGGCCCGGGTTCTTCTAAAGATAGAAAGGTCAATGGGGAGGGGCCCATTAGCAAACAAACGGGGGCAGGTGTAGTTGGTGAAAATCAGCAGGGGGTTGGGGTGGGGGCACGTGTCCTAGGTAAAAGAAACAATAGGGGGCAGGTGTCCTAGGTAAAAAAAACAGCAGGAAGGGGGGGGGGTGCAGATGTCCCCGCTAATTAATTTTAATAACAGGCAGGTGTTCATGGGGCAGGCCCACTGCTCGGTGTTCCAAATTGTGTATGGTACTTGGCCTTGACAGAAACAAAACTTCAACAAGAAACAACGGGAAACCTATTTGCAGTAAAGCTGCAAATATAAAGATGATTTTAGGACCATTCCATGGCCAGTTTAAAGCCTACTGCGATATCAGCGTTTATTACTCTCGTCCTTTCACTGCATCACTGCAAAATTTCACCCGAGTCGAGTTCTGACGTCATGCAAGTTTGAAGGACATGCTTTCAATTTTGTTATTGACAACAACATATTTATAATTTCGTGATTACTGATCGGAATTTTGAAAACGACACATGCAATCGCGAAAGAGTTTTCTGAAAAACACGATTCTGCAAAAGGTTTTAGTGAAATTTGATTATTTTTTTTTATTTTCAACTTCGACGGCTCTTGTCGAAAAGGTGTTAATCTCTGATCGTCCCAAACGAGATCAAAGACTGACGCTGTATATTAATAACTCACAGAGAATCTTCTAAGAATATACACGCGCAATCCTAAAATGAAATAAATCAAGTCTTTTTTCAGGTTTTACGAGAGAAATATGTCCAATTGTATCATTGAATCATGTTTAGGTATATGTGGGCGAGACATTTTCTATACGGACAAAATACAGACTAAATAAAATATTTGCCATTATTTTCCGCAGACGTATTTTTGTCTTTGCTTCTTGGGGAAATCCATGCTGATAATACAACGAAGGAGTGTTATCTAATGAGGTCAGAACCGTCAGGTGGTCGGGTCCGACACCGCACCTCGAAGTAGATTTAGTGGGGGTGTCGATTTTACAAGTAATGCAGGCAGCGTACACGGCATGGGCTGTCTGTCTTTAATCCTATAAACAGGGTTAAGGCTTGGTTTTTGAATACCCTTATTTATTTATTTATTTATTTATTTGTTTATTGGTGTTTAAGGTCACATACTTATGCACAATGGCTAATCGTGGCCGTGACAGTTTCATAGGTGGAGGAAGCCGGAGTACACGGAGAGAACCACCAAGCATCGACGAGCAACTGTCAGCTCCTCAGCATTCTAACTCTGTTCAAGCTCCGCTCAAGCAGGGTTACAGAGGGTGAAGACATATGTACCATCGACGTGCAGTATGCCTTAGTACACGGCGTCATCGTGCCCCCATGACGGCAACCGGGCTAAAGTGCCTTGCCCAAGGACACAACGTGAGTCGTCCCGGACGGGGATCGGACTCGGGACCTCTAGCATAGAAGTACAACAGTCTACCACTGAGCCACCACGCTCCCTTGAATACCCTTAACACTATCATACATTATCCCTCATGAATTCTGAGTCTGATAAAAGAGGTTATGTTTACCTATTACATACCCATTTGCTGCCCGAAAACAGCCGATTTTATCAAAATTTTGACGTTTAACAGCCTGTAGCGGGATTAACAAACGACTAGCGGAATATTCTATCTGCAGTTTGTAAGACCTGCCAATGTCCAATTGTTCTTGAAAATCGCCAACAAGCAGTTAGCGAAATCCACAGAAAATGTAAATTTTAAGCTTTTAAGGGGTATCTCTCCTTATCCAGTCTAAAATAGGTTAAGTTTCATTCTTTTAAATACCCTTACTACTTACAAAACTGATCCTCTGTGAATTCTACGCGCAGTAAAAGAAGTTATATTTCTCTGTTACATATCCATTGGGTGCTCTTGGTGTCTGAAAACAATCCATTTTATCAACATTTTGATGTTTAGCAGTTCGTGGAGAGTTAACGAATGCTCAACGGAATATTTTGTCCATGTAACTTGTAATGTCACATGAAGACCCGTGAATGGCCATTTTTTCTTGAAATCTACAAGATGTTTTTAAAGAAATCCAGGGAAAGCATGAAATTTTAAGTCTTTGATGGGTACCGCTGTTTAACCAGCCCAAAACGGGTTAAGACCAGCCCTAAATGGGTTAATGCTTGGTCTGATGAATTCCACTTCCAAAGAAGGAGGTTATGTTTATCTCGCAGGTACACATTGCGTGCAATGGGTGCCCAAGTACAGTCCATTTTCTCAAAATTTCTATGCTTTGCAGCCTCTGGAGAGTTAACTAACGCTTACCGGAATATTTTGTCTATGTAACTTGTAATGTCACTTCAAGACCTGCACATGGTCAATTTTTCTTGAATACTTACTAGATTTTGTGGAGAAATCCACAGAAAACTGGAATTTTAAGCTTTTAAGGGGTACATCTTAACCAGGCGAAAATGGGTTAAGACCTCGATTTTTTGAATACCCTTACTACTTACTAAATTTTTCTCTGTCAGTTTTGCATCCGGTAAAAGAAGTTATGTATCTCTGTGGCATTCCCATTTGTTGTTGTTGGTGTCCAAAAACAGACTATTTTTTCAAAATGTTGACATTTAGCAGCCGATGGAGGGTTAACAAATGCTTACTGGAATATTTTATCCATGCAACCGGTAATGTGACTCCAAGACCTATCAATGGCCATTTTCTGTTGAAAACGTACAAGATGTTTGTATCGAAATCCACAGAAAACATTATTTTTTTTTTTTAGCTTTTGATGGTATCGCTAATAACCACCCCAAAAGGGGTTAACGCTTGGGTTTTTGAATACCCTTATTACTTACAAAAATGGTCCTCAGTGAATTCCACTTCCAACAAAGGAGATCATGTGTAACTCTCGGACATACATTGCGTGCTGTGTGTGTCCGAAAACAGCCCATTTCAACAAAATTATGATGCTTGACATTCTGTAGAGGGTTAATAAACGCTCAGCGGAATATTTTGTCCATGCCACTTGTAATGTCACACAAAGACCTGCAAGTAGTCATTTTTTCTTGAAAACCTATGGAATGTATTTAGAGAAATCCACAGAAAATGGGAATTTTTAGATTTTAAGGGGTCTCTCTCTTTAGCCTGCCCAAAATGGGTTAAGACTTCGTTTTTTTAATACCCTTACTACTTACAAAAATGTTTCCCTATAGATTGTGCGCTCGATAAAAGAAATCACTTTTCTTTGTGCCGTACCCGTTGGGTGCCGTTGGCGTCCAAAAACAGCCCATTTTATCACAATTTTGACTTTTAGCAGCCCGTGGAGGGTTAACAAATGCTCACCGAAGTATTTTGTCCATGCAATTTCTATTGTCACATCAAGGCCTGGGAGTGACAATTTTCTCATGAAAATCTACAAGACTCGTTTAGAGAAATCCACGGAAAACCTGACTTGTTGAGCTTTTTGGGGGTATTGCTGCTTAACCAGCCCAAAACGGGTTAATGCTTGGTTTTTTGAACACCATTATTACTTACAAAAATGATCTCCGGTGAATTCCACTTCAAATAAAGGAAGTTATGTTTATCTCTCGTGTATCGTTTGGGTGCTCTGGGGGCCTGAAACCAACCCATTTCATCAAAATTTCGATGTTTGGCAGCCTGTGGAGGGTTACCATATGCATCGCCTGATATGTCATGTGTATCTAAGGTCGTGGCACAGACAGGTCTATCAATGATGAAAGTTTTAAAAAAATCTACAAGACGTATTTCGAGAAAGTGCCGATAAACCCCAATTTTTGACAGTTTTTTGCCAATTCTGACGAAATAAGGGTTAAATCGAAAATTCCGCTTCGGTACATTTTTAGATCGTGTCCCCCTTTATGCGTGAGCAAAATTGTGTGAAAATCGGTCCCAAAATGGCTTCGGAATCGTGCGGACAAAATGTGTGGAACCCCCCCCCCCCCCCCTCCAAAAAAAAAAAAAAAATAAAAAATAACTAGACTTTATGATTCTGGAGAATATGGCTTTTCCCGAAGAGATTCCATGATTTGTCATGAACCAACAGTGCATGATGAATTGCTTTTGACTGTCTCACTGAAGTTCCTTCATTCATGTCAAGAAAAAGGTGAGTATAGAAGTCTCAAATGACTCAGCTTGATAAAAAAAATTGTTTAGGTTCAAACCATCATTAACAGTGGAGAAGGTTAATATCAATATCGTCGTCCAACAAGTTAATGACCGACAAAAGGAGTTATGTTTGTTTGACACATACCCACTGAGTGCTGTATCTATTTGAAAATGGTCCGTTTTATCTCAAATATATCCAAAATATTGATGTCTGGCAGCTTGTTAAGGGTTAACAAGTGCTAACAGGAATATTTATTTATGCAACTTGTAATTTCACACCAAAAAGTGTGAATGGCCATTTTTACTTAAAAATCTACAAGATGTTTTCAGAGAAATCCAGGGAGAATATGAATTTTAAGCTGTTGACGGGTATAATTGTTTAACCAGCCCAAAACGGGTTCGGGTTGTTTTTTTAATACGCTTATTACTTATAAAAATAATTCTCAGTGAATTCTACTTCCACTGATGTTGATTTCTCCTCTTAACTTTGGGTGCTGCGGGTATGCAAACACAGTCCACTTTTTTAACATTTTGATGTTTGAGAACCAGCATAGGGTTAACAAATGCTTACTGGAATATTTTGTACATGCAACTTGTAATTCACACTAAGATCTGAGAATGGCCAATTTTTCTTGAACATCTACGGGATGTTTTTAGAGAAATCCTCGGATAACATGAATTTTTAACCTTTTGAAGGGTATCACCCTGTAACCAGGTCTAAACGGGTTAATGCTTGGTTTTATGAATACCTTCATTACTTACAAAAATGATCCTCGGTGAATGCCACTTCGAATGAAGGTGGTTATGTTCATCTTGCAGGTACACATTGGGTGTAATGGGTGGCCAAGTGCAGCCCATTTTCTCAAAATTTGCTGCCTCTGGAGGGTAAACAAATGCTTACCGGAATCTTTTGTTCATGCAACTTGTAATGTCACTCCAAGACCTGCAAATGGTCAATTTCTCTTACATACTTACCAGATTTTTTTGAGAAATCTACAGAAAATGGGATTTTAAGCTTTTAAGGGGTACATCTCAACCGGGCGAAAAAGGGTTAAGACCTCAATTTTTGAATACCCTTACTACTTACTAAAAAATTTCCCTATCAGTTTTGCGTCCGGTAAAAGAAGTAATGTTTCTCTGCAGCATTCCCATTTGATGTTGCTGGTGTCCAAAAACAGACTATTTTTTCGAAATTTTGACATTTAGCAGCCCATGGTGGGTTAACAAATGCTTATCTAAATATTTTATCCATGCAACTGGTAATGTGACTCTAAGACCTATCAACGACCATTTTCTCTTGAAACCCTACGAGACGTTTCTAAAGAAATTCAGGGAAAACATGATTTTTTAAGCTTTTGATGGGTATTGCTATTAACCATCCCAAAAGGGGTTAATGCTTGTTTTTTTTAATACCCTTATTACTAACAAATTTGGTCCTCGGTGAATTCCACTTCCAACAAAGTAGATTATGTTTATCACACGGGTATGCATTGGGTGTTGTGCGCGTCTGAAAACAGCATATTTCAACAAAATTACGATGCTTAGCAGCCTGTAGAGGGTTAATAAATGCTCACCGGAATATTTTGTCCATGCAACTTGTAAGGCCACACAAGGACCTGCGAATAGTCAATTTTTCCTGAAAACCTACAAGTTGCTTTTAGATAAATCCACAGAAAATGGGAATTTTAAGCTTTTAAGGGGTATCTCTCTTCAACCAGCCCAAAATGGGTTAAGACTTCGACTTTTGAATACCCTTACCGCTATCAAAAATGTTTCCCTATCAATTTTGCGTCCGATAAAGGAAGGAACCTTTCTCGGTGGTACACCAAGTGGGTGCTGTTGGCGTTCAAAAACGGCCCATTTTATCACATTTTTGACTTTTAGCAGCCCGTGGAGGGTTAACAAATGCTCACCGCAGTATTTTGTCCATGCAAATTCTATTGTCAAACCAAGGCCTGGGTGTGACAAATTTTTCTTGAAAATCTACAAGACTCGTTTAGAGAAATCCACGGAAAATACGTATTTTTGAGCTTTATGGGGGTATTGCTGTTTAACCAGCCCAAAACGGGTTAACGCTTGGTTTTTTGAACACCCTTATTACTGACAAAAATGATCCTCGGTGAATTCCACTCCCAATAAAGGAAGTTATGTTTATCTCTCGTGTATTGTTTGGGTGCAGTGTTGGCCTGAAACTGGCCTATTTCATCAAAATTTCGATGTTTGGCAGCCTGTGGAGGGTTACCATATGCATCGCCTGATATGTCGTGTGGATCAAAGGGCGTGTCACAGACAGGTCTAGCAATGATGAATGTATAAAAAAAAAACAAAAGACGTGTTTCGGGAAAGTGCCGATAAACCCCAATTTTGGCAGTTTTTTGCCAATTCTGACGAAATAAGGGTTAAATCGAAAATTCCGCTTCGGTACATTTTTAGATTTTGTGCCCCTCTATGCGTGTGCAAAATTTCGTGAAAATCGGTTCGAAAATGGCTTCTGAATCGTACGGACAAAATGTGTGGAAAAAAAAAAAAAAAAAAAAAAAACCCAAACTAGACTTTATGATTCTGGAGAATCATGGCTTTTCCCGATGAGATTCCATGATTTTTCATGACCCCACAGTGTCTTGTTGTTTTTAACTGTCTCACTGAAGTCCCTTCATTGATGTTATGAAAAAGGTGAAGATAGTAATCTCAAATGACAGAGTTTGATAAAAAATTGTTTAGGTAAAAACCATCATTAACGGTGGACTGGTTTAATGTCAATATCATCTTCCAACAAGTCAATGACCGACAAAAGGAGTTATGTTTGTTTGACACATACCCACTGAGTGCTGTGTCAATTTTAAAATGGTTCATTTTATCTCAAATGTATCCCAAATATTGATGTCTGGAAATTTGTAGAGGGTTAACAAGTGCTAACAGGAATATTTATTCATGCAACTTGTAATGTCACACCAAGAACTGTGAATGGCCATTTTTTTCTTTAAAATCTACAAGATGTTTTCAGAGAAATCCAGGGAGAACATGAATTTTAAGCTTTTGATGGGTATCATTGTTTATCCAGCCCAAAACGGGTTAAGTGTTGTTTTTTAAATACTCTTATTACTTCCAAAAATAATTCTCAGTGAATTCTACTTCCACTTATTTTGATCTCTCCTCCCAACTTTGGGTGCTGTGGGTACGCAAACACAGCCCATTTTATCAACATTTTGATGTTTGAGAACCTGCATAGGGTTAACAAATGCTTACAGGAATATTTTGTACATGCAACTTGTAATGTCACACTAAGATCAGAGAATGGCCATTTTTTCTTGAAAATCTACGGCATGTTTTTAAAGAAATCCTCAGATAACACAAATGTTTAACGTGAGCTCTAAATGGTTAATGCTTGGTTTTGTGAATACCTTCATTACTTAGAAAAATGATCGACGGTGAATTCCACTTCCAATGAAGGAGGTTATGTTTATCTCGTAGGTACACATTTGGTGTTATGGTTGCCCAAGAACAGCCCATTTTCTCCAAATAGTCTATGCTTGGCAGCCTCTGGAGGGTTAACAAATGTTTACCGAAACATTTTGTTCATGCCTGTAATGTCACTCGAAGACCTGCGAATGGTCAATTGTTCTTGAATTGTTTTTTGTTGAAAAATCCATAGAAAACTGGAATTTTAAGCTTTTAAGGGGTATATCTCCTTAACCAGTCAAAAATGGGTTCAGACCTCGATTTTTGAATCCATTTACTACTTACAAAATTGTTTCCCTGTCAGTTTTGCGTCCGGTAAAAGAAGTTACGTTTCTCTGCTGCATTCCCTTTTGATGTTGTTGTTGTTCAAAAACAGGCTATTTTTCAAAATTTTGACATTTAGCAGCCCATGGAGGGTTAACAAATGCTTACCGGAATAATTTATCCAATCACCTGGTAATGTGACACCATGACCTATCAATGGCCATTTTCTCTTGAAAACGCTACCAGATGTTTGTAAAGAAATCCAGGGAAAACATAAATTTTTAAGCCTTTGATGGGTATCACTATTAACAACCACAAAAAGGGGTTAACGCTTGGTTTTTTGAATACCCTTATTACTTACAAAAATGGTCCTCGGTGAATTCCACTTCCAATAACTGAGATTATGGGTAATTCCCAGGTACACGTTGGGTGTTGCGCGTGTCTGAAAACAGACCATTTCAACAAAATTACGATGCTTGGCAGTCTGTGGAGGGATAATAAACATCCATGATTTTTTATGACCCTGGAGTATCTGAAGAATTGTTTTTAATTGTATCATTAAAGTATTTTTATTGATGTCTTGAGAAAAGTGGGTATAATAGTCTCAAATGACCCAGTGTGATAAAAGAACGTTTTGGTTAAATCATCATTGTTTATGGAGAGGGTTAATATTAATATCAGCGTCTGAGAATCAGCGTCTAATGTAAATAGCCCATTGTATCTCAAATTTACCTAAAATTTCAATAGCTGACGGTTTGTGGAGGGTTAATGAATACTTCTTCTCCAGGGTTTATTTGTTCTTAAAAATCTGTAAGAACCAGTTGAAGATATCCGCAGAAAATGTGAACTTTAAATTCTTGAGCATGTCATGTATAGTCCCTGTATCAACTAGACTTTATGATTCTGGAGAATCATGGCTTTTCCCGATGAGATTCCGTGATTTTTCATGACCCCACAGTGTCTTGTTGTTTTTAACTGTCTCACTGAAGTCCCTTCATTGATGTTATGAAAAAGGTGAAGATATTAATCTCAAATGACAGAGTTTGATAAAAAATTGTTTAGGTAAAAACCATCATTAACGGTGAACTGGTTTAATATCAATATCGTCTTCCAACAAGTCAATGACCGACAAAAGGAGTTATGTTTGTTTGACACATACCCACTGAGTGCTGTGTCAATTTTAAAATGGTTCATTTTATCTCAAATGTATCCCAAATATTGATGTCTGGAAGCTTGTAGAGGGTTAACAAGTGCTAACACGAATATTTATTCATGCAACTTGTAATGTCACACCAAGAACTGTGAATGGCCATTTCTTTCTTTAAAATCTACAAGATGTTTTCAGAGAAATCCAGGGAGAACATGAATTTTAAGCTTTTGATGGGTATCATTGTTTATCCAGCCCAAAACGGGTTAAGTGTTGTTTTTTAAATACTCTTATTACTTCCAAAAATAATTCTCAGTGAATTCTACTTCCACTTATTTTGATCTCTCCTCCCAACTTTGGGTGCTGTGGGTACGCAAACACAGCCCATTTTATCAACATTTTGATGTTTGAGAACCTGCATAGGGTTAACAAATGCTTACAGGAATATTTTGTACATGCAACTTGTAATGTCACACTAAGATCAGAGAATGGCCATTTTTTCTTGAAAATCTACGGCATGTTTTTAAAGAAATCCTCAGATAACACAAATGTTTAACGTGAGCTCTAAATGGTTAATGCTTGGTTTTGTGAATACCTTCATTACTTAGAAAAATGATCGACGGTGAATTCCACTTCCAATGAAGGAGGTTATGTTTATCTCGTAGGTACACATTTGGTGTTATGGTTGCCCAAGAACAGCCCATTTTCTCCAAATATTCTATGCTTGGCAGCCTCTGGCGGGTTAACAAATGTTTACCGAAACATTTTGTTCATGCTTGTAATGTCACTCGAAGACCTGCGAATGGTCAATTGGTCATGAATTTTTTGTTGTTGAAAAATCCATAGAAAACTGGAATTTTAAGCTTTTAAGGGGTATATCTTCTTAACCAGTCACAAATGGGTTCAGACCTCGATTTTTGAATCCATTTACTACTTACAAAAATGTTTCCCTGTCAGTTTTGCGTCCGGTAAAAGAAATTACGTTTCTCTGTTGCATTCCCTTTTGATGTTGTTGTTGTTCAAAAATAGGCTATTTTTTTCAAAATTTTGACATTTAGCAGCCCATGGAGGGTTAACAAATGCTTATCGGAATAATTTATCCAATCACCTGGTAATGTGACACCATGACCTATCAATGGCCATTTTCTCTTGAAAATGCTACCAGATGTTTGTAAAGAAATCCAGGGAAAACATAAATTTTTAAGCCTTTGATGGGTATCACTATTAACAACCACAAAAGGGGTTAACGCTTGGTTTTTTGAATACTCTTATTACTTACAAAAATGGTCCTCGGTGAATTCCACTTCCAATGAAGGAGATTATGGGTAATTCCCAGGTACACGTTGGGTGTTGCGCGTGTCTGAAAACAGCCCATTTCAACAAAATTACGATGCTTGGCAGTCTGTAGAGGGTTAATAAACATCCATGATGTTTTATGACCCTGAAGTGTCTGAAGAATTGTTTTTAATTGTATCATTAAAGTATTTTTATTGATGTCTTGAGAAAAGTGGGTATAATAGTCTTAAATGACCCAGTGTGATAAAAGAACGTTTTGTTAAATCATCATTGTTTGTGGAGAGGGTTAATATTAATATCAGTGTCTGAGAATCAGCGTCTAATGTAAATAGCCCATTGTATCTCAAATTTACCTAAAATTTCGATAGCTGACGGTTTGTGGAGGGTTAATGAAGGCTTGCGAGAATACTTCTTCTCCAGGGTTTATTTGTTCTTAAAAATCTGTAAGAACCAGTTGAAGATATCCACAGAAAATGTGAACTTTAAATTCTTGAGCATGTCATGTATAGTCCCTGTATCAATTATCTCCTATTAGACCACAGTTGTTATGCATGATTATGTCATTTTTTCACACCTTGTAGAGCTCACCTATCACCTGTCTGTTAATAGCAGAAGTAAATTTCTCTCCAATTGGTTTTTCCCCGTAGGATTAGTTTTATTTATTACAATGAAGATATCCATACATTCAACGACAAACATGAAGTTATAAACTACAATAATTACATACGAAAACAGGAAGTGTTGTTTGTACATATGTGTAGATAAAATATACCCTGGGACGGAAAAGGGGAGTATAACCGTCTTACAAACTAGTATATATCTAGCCCCACTGCCGGGGGAATGTTGGCGCCATGCACCACTGCATTTGATAACCTACAGAGTAGTAAATATACCTGCCCCCCCCCCCCCCCTTCCCATGTTGGGGATCCCCACCTTTTATTGTAAGGTTCCTTAGGCACAACATAGCGTCAGTAAGATGGATATATACTGCCACGTTGCCACTCAGGGGCGGAGGACGGGCAGTGTATAGCCGTTTTACAGACTATTATATACCTGGACCCACTGTCGGGGAAACGCTATAGAGTCAACACTATTTGATATTATAAGTAACTGATCCCATTGTAGCTAACGTTATTTACTGCTTTCTTATCATGCAGTGGCGGAGCGGTGGCATTGTGGTAGCCGGTTCTCTTCAGATCACCGAAGTTAAGCAACATTGAGCCTGGTTAATCATTGGATGGGTGGCTGTCTGAGCGATCAATTAGGACTCCCATGCTGTGTCCTTGGGCAAGGCACTTAACTCTGATACTCCATATGGGGGCACGATGCCGCCATGTACTAAGGCGTACTGCACGTCGACGGTACGCATGTCTTCAACCAATCTAACCCTGCCTGTGCTGCAGTTCGGAGTTACGATGTTGGGAAGCTGGCAGCTGCTCGTCGTTGCTCGGTGGTTCTCTCCAGGTACTGCGTCTTTCTCCACCCGTAGCTTAGCCATTGTGCATAAGTAGACGCCCTTAAACACCAATAAATAAATAATAAATAATATCATGCAGGGCAGTGTGGAATACGAGGTGAGGCGTACCTTTCAATGTGTGTTTGGTTGGAGAAAGAGGCAGGGGGAGGTGGTAACCTTGGTAATTTTGTTTGGATAAATCCACCGCTGGCGACCGATGAAGCGGGACACGGTGAGAGTGGAACTTATGGGCGGTTATTCTTGATAATAAATAAATATATACTTACTTTTGAGTTCATACAAGGTGAGTATAGTAGTCTCAAATGAGAATGGCCAATATTTGTCTTGAAAACCTACGAGAGGCTTTTAGAGAAATCCTCGGAAAATATGAATTTTAAACCCTTTGATGGGTATCGCTCTGTAACCAGCCCGAAACGGATTAATGCTTGGTTTTGTGAATACCTTCATTACTTACAAAAATGATCCTCAGTGAATTTCACTTCCAATGAGGAAGGTTATCTATTCACGCAGGTACACATTGGGTGTTATGGGTGCCCCAAAACAGCCCATTTTCTCAAAATGTCTATACTTTCCAGGCTCTGGAGGGTTAATAATTGCTTACTGGAATATTTTGTCCATGCAGCTTATAATGTCACTCAAAGACCTGCAAATGGTAAATTTTTCTTTAAAACGTGCTAGATTTTTAGGAGAAATCCACAGAAAACGGGAATTTTAAGCTTTTGAGGGGTATATCTCCTTAACCAGTCGACAATGGGTTAAGACCTCAATTTTTGAATATCCTTACTACTTACAAAAATGTTTCTCTATCAGTTTTGCGTCCAGTAAAAGAAGTTACGTTTCTCTGTGGCATTTCCTTTTGATGTTGTTAGTGTCCAAAAACAGACTATTTCTTCAAAATTTTTGACATTTAGCAGCCCATGGAGGGTTAACAAATACCTTCCAGAATAATTTATCTATGCAACTGATAATGTGATTCCAAGACCTATCAACGGCCATTTTCTCTTGAAAACCCTACAAGATGTTTGTAAAGAAATCCAGGGAAAACGATTTTTAAGCTTTCGATGGGTATCCCTGTTAACCTCCCCAACAGGGGTTAACGCTTGGTTTTTTGAATACCCTTATTACTTACAAAAATGGTCCTCTGTGAATTCCACTTTCAACAAATGTGATTATGTTTATCTCTAATGTATACATTGGGTGCTGGACGTGTCCGAAAACAGCCCATGTCAACAAAATTACGATACTTGGCAGTTTGTAGATGGTTAATAAACGCTCACCGGAGTATTTTGTCCCTACAACTTGTAATGTCACATAAAGACCTACGCATAGTTATTTTTTCTTGAAACCCTACAAGTTACTGTTAGGGAAATTCACAGAAAATGGGAATTTAAAGCTTTTAAGGGATATCTCTCTTAGCCTACCCAAAATGGGTTAAGACTTCGACTTTTGAATACCCTTACTACTTACAAAAATGTTTCTGTATAAATTGTACACTCGATAAAAGGAGGCGCTTTTCTTTGTGGTGTACCCATTGGATGCTGTTGTTGTCCAAAAACTGCCAATTTTATCACAATTTTGATGTTGAGGCGCCCTGGGAGGGTTAACTAATGCTGACCGGAATATTTTGTCCATGCAACTTTTAATGTCACACCAACACCTGCGAATAGTCGATTTTTTCTTGAAAACCTACGAGATGTTTTTAGAGAAATCCACAGAAAGAGGGTATTTTAAGGTTTTAATGGGTATCTCTCTTTAACCAGCCGAAAATGGGTTAAGACGTCGAATTTTGAATACCCTTACCACTTTCAAAAATATTTTCCGATTAATTTTGCGTCCGATAAATGAAGGCCACTTTCTCTGTGGTATACCGTTTGGGTGCTGTTGGTGTCCAAAAACAGCCCATTTTATCACAATTTTTACATTTAGCAGCTCGGGGAGGGTTAACTAATGCTGACCGGAATATTTTGTCCATGCAACTTGTAATGTCACACCAAGACCTGGGAGTGACAAATATTTCCTGAAAATCTACAAGACTCGTCTAGAGAAATCCACGGAAAACACGAAGTTTTGAGCTTTTTGGGGGTATTGCTGTTTAACCAGCCCAAAACGGGTTAACGCTTGGTTTTGTGAACACCCTTATTACTTACAAAAATGATCCTCGGTGAATTCCACTTCCATTAAAAGCAGTTTTGTGTATCTATCGTGTTTCGTTTGGGTGCTGTGGGGGCCCGAAAACAGCCAATTTCATCAAAATTTCGATGTTTGGCAGCCTGTGGAGGGTTACCATATGCATCGCCTGATATGTCGTGTGTATCAAAGGTCGTGTCACAGGCAGGTCTAGCAATGATGAATGTTTAAAAAAAATCTACAAGACGTGTTTCGAGAAAGTGCCGATAAACCCCAATTTTGACAGTTTTTTGCCAATTCTGACAAAATTAGGGTTAAATCGAAAAATCCGCTTCGGTACATTTTTAGATTTTGTGCCCCTCTATGTGTGTGCAAAATTTTGTGAAAATCGGTTCGAAAATGGCTTCTGAATCGTACGGACAAAATGTGTGGAAAAAAAAAAAAAAAAAAAAAACCAAAAAAACTAGACTTTATGATTCTGGAGAATCATGGCTTTTCCCGATGAGATTCCATGATTTTTCATGACCCCACAGTGTCTGATGAATTGTTTTTAACTGTCTCACTGAAGTTCCTTCATTGATGTTATGAGAAAGGTGAGTATAGTAGTCTCAAATGACTCAGTTTGATAAGAAAATTGTTTAGGTAAAAACCATCATTAACGGTGGAGTGGGTTAATATCAATATCGTCGTCCGACAAGTTAATGACCCACAAAAGGAGTTATGTTTGTTTCACACATACCCACTGAGTGCTGGGTCTATTTGAAAATGGTCCATTTTATCACAAATGTATCCAAAATATTGATGTCTGGCAGCTTGTAGCGGGTTAACAAGTGCTAACAGGAATATTTTTCCATGCAACTTGTAATGTCACACTAAGAACTGCAAATGGCCATTTTTCTTTAAAATCTTCCAAGATGTTTTCAGAGAAATCCCTGCGCATACGCTCTTTTCCAATTCGACGTGACGAAATGCGAAATTCATGTCGCTCTTCATGGAAAGTGATGCCACAACTATTCCTGAACAAGGAGTGAAAATTTCATGAAAATCTGCCTAGAATTGGCTGAGATATGGTGTTTTGGAGAGAGGAGGTAATTGTTTGAATTTGGTCCTCCCTTTTCAAGCCAGTTCGAAAAAAGACGTCGGAAATGGGCGCAGAATCCCTCAGTGCCTCCTCGCTGGTGTAAGTCCACTTAAATGTTACAATTGTGTGTGACTGGTGGAGAGTTGACTGTAAATGGAAGTTGCTTCTTTAAGACAGCCACCAGGGATCCCAACACAACCTTTAAATCTACGAGAATCTCAGAAGTTTAAAGTCAAGAGAAATTGGCGGTGATTGGGTTTCTGGCAGGCAGGAAAAGATTGACGAAGATTTGCATATTGGACATTAAAATAGCACTTCTGACATACACGAACGGTGTTCAGACCGCTGGAGGCAGCGACTTGAAATTTTTAGAACTTGTTCTACGAACCCTGGCCGACATTTTGGGACTTGTTTGGAGTGTCCGGACCGCGTGGAAAATACCACGCATCGCTTGGAATGTGAGAGTACTATTCGTCCCGACTCTATCAGTTTAGAATGGACACGGGCAGTGTTGTAGACGACTGTAGAGCTGCGATTGAGCATAACGTCCCAGGTTTCGGTGCCACATTGCCTAACCAGCTCCAAAAGAGCGGCGGGGGAGGGGTATCCTGACACTATCTTTAAAACTTAGATAATCGTCAGAAGTTGAAGTGAAAAGAAATCGGCGGTGAGTAGGTTTTTTGGCGGGAAACGATTATTGAAAATTTGCCAATTAGACATTAAAATTGCACTTCTCACAAACATGAACCGTGTCTAGATCGCTGAAGGCAGCGACTTCTAATTTTCATGACTTGTTCTACGCACCCTGGCTGACAGTTTGGCATCTGTTGCGAGTGTCGAGGCCGCGTGAAGAACACCACGCATCGCGTGGAAAGTGAGAGTACTATTCGTCCCGACTCTATCAGTTTGGAATGGACTTGGGGACTGTTGTAGACTACTGTAGAGCAGCGATTGAGCATAAAGTCGGAGTTTTTTGCTTAACCGGCTCCAAGGTATTATTTTTCGTCTGTACATCGCCCAGATCGCCTGTAGTTTATACCGTCACCATACGTTGACGTAGCCTTTTGTCATTTTCGCCACTTTCGACCCAGATTTGAGGGTACCTTCCTTCAACCCCATTTTATAGCAAAATCTAGCCATGCTCCCAACAACGCCCTCCCCCCGTCGGCCTGGGTGCTTCTAAAAATAGAAAGGTCAATGGGGAGGGGCCCGTTAGCAAACAAACGGGGGCAGGGCAGGTGTACTTGGTGAACAAACAGTTGTGTGAACATCCCCAGAAGTGAAAACCTTTGCTCAGTGGCTGTAATCAAGATGTTAATTTGGACTCCCATTACGGCCAAGATACTACAGAATGCAAATGGGTGGGTGGCGGGCATCATCACTGGATCTAATGTTGTATTTCATGTTTTCTTTTTTTCTTTATATTCTATTTATTTTTTTTTTTATCTCTCTCTCTCTCTCTCTCTCTCTCTCTCTCTCTTTCTCTCAGTTTAATTTGTGTTTGTCTATAATGTTTATAATATTTAGATTTTGCTAGATTCTGTTATTTATGGAATACGTTCTGCCATATTGTAAATTATTAGTCACTGTACAGGAACGGAGGGGCTTCTAAGTGGTAAGCACTTGTCCTCCAATCCTGATTTGCATTGTCAAATGGCAAATAAAATATGTTTAATCTAATCTAACAGTAGGGGGGGGGGGCATGTGTCCTAGGTAAAAAAACAGCAGGGGGCAGGTGTCCTAGGTAAAATAAACAGCATATGGGGGGGGGGATGTCCCCGCTAATAAATTTTAATAGGAGGCAGTTGTTCATGGGGCAGGTGTCCTATCCCACTGCCCAGTATTCAAATTTTCTATGGTACTTGGCCTTGACGGAAATAACATTTCAACAAGAAACAACGGGAAACCTATTTGCAATAAAGCTGCAAATATAAACTTGATTTTAGGACCATTCCATGGACATTTTAAAGCCTACTGCGATATCAGCGTTTCTTACTCTCGTCCTTTCACTACACCGCAGTATTTAACCCGAGTCGAGTTCTGACGTCATGCAAGTTTGACCGACATGCTTTCAATTCTGTTATTGACAACAACATATTTATAATTTCGTGCTTACTGATCCGAATTTTGAAAACGACACACGCAATCGCGAAAGCGTTTTCTGAAAAACACGATTCTGCAAAAGGTTTTACTGAAATTTGATTATTTTTTTTATTTTCAATTTCGATGGCTCTTGTCGAAAAGGTGCTAATCACTGATCGTCCCAAACGAGATCAAAGACACGCCGTAGTTTAATAACAGACAGAGATTCTTCTAAGAATATACATGCGCAATCCTAAAATGCAATAAATCAAGTGTTTTTTTCACGTTTTATGAGAGAAATATGTCCAATTGTATCATTGAATCATTTTTAGGTATATATGGGTGAGAAATTTTTCTATACGGACAAAATACAGGCTAAATAAAAATATTTGCCATTATTTTCCGCAGACGTATTTTTGTCTTTTGCTTCTTAGGGAAATCCATGCTGCTAAATACAACGAAGGTGTGTTATTTGATGTGGTCAGAACCGTCAGGTGGTCGGGTCCGAAACCGCGCCTCGCAGAAGATTTAGTGGGGGGTGTCGATTTTTACAAGTAATGTAGGCAGCGTACACGGCATGGGCTGTCTGTCTTTAATCCTATAAACAGGGTTAAGGCTTGGTTTTTGAATACCCTTATTTATTTATTTATTTATTTATTTATTTATTTATTTATTTATTTATTTATTTATTTATTTATTTATTTATTTATTTATTTGTTTATTGGTGTTTAAGGTCACACTTATGCACAATGGCTAATCGTGGCCGTGACAGTTTTATAGGTGGAGGAAGCCGGAGTACACGGAGAGAACCACCAAGCATCGACGAGCAACTGTCAGCTCCTCAACATTCTAACTCTGTTCAAGCTCCACTCAAGCAGGGTTACAGAGGGTGAAGACATATGTACCATCGACGTGCAGTATGCCTTAGTACACGGCGTCATCGTGCCCCCATGTCGGCAACCGGGCTAAAGTGCCTTGCACAAGGACACAACGTGAGTCGTCCCGGACGGGGATCGGACTCTGGACCTCTAGCATAGAAGTACAACAGTCTACCACTGAGCCACCACGCTCCCTTGAATACCCTTAATACTATCATACATTATCCCTCATGATTCTGAATCTGATAAAAGAGGTTATGTTTACCTATTACATACCCATTTGCTGCCCGAAAACAGCCGATTTTATCAAAATGTTGACGTTTAGCAGCCTGTAGCGGGATTAACAAACGACTAGCGGAATATTCTATCTATGCAATTTGTAAGACCTGCCAATGTCCAATTGTTCTTGAAAATCGCCAACAAGCAGTTAGCGAAATCCACAGAAAATGTAAATTTTAAGCTTTTAAGGGGTATCTCTCCTTATCCAGTCTAAAATAGGTTAAGTTTCATTCTTTTAAATACCCTTACTACTTACAAAACTGAACCTCTGTGAATTCTACGCGCAGTAAAAGAAGTTATATTTCTCTGTTACGTATCCATTGGGTGCTCTTTGTGTCTGAAAACAATCCATTTTATCAACATTGTTTAGCAGCTCGTGGAGAGTTAACGAATGATCAACGGAATATTTTGTCCATGTAACTTGTAATGTCACATGAAGACCCGTGAATGGCCATTTTTTCCTGAAATCTACAAATGTTTTTTAAGAAATCCAGGGAAAGCATGAAATTTTAAGTCTTTGATGGGTACCGCTGTTTAACCAGCCCAAAACGGGTTAAGACCAGCCCTAAATGGGTTAATGCTTGGTCCGATGAATTCCACTTCCAAAGAAGGAGGTTATGTTTATCTCGCAGGTACACATTGCGTGCAATGGGTGCCCAAGGACAGTCCATTTTCTCAAAATTTCTATGCTTTGCAGCCTCTGGAGAGTTAACTAACGCTTACCGGAATATTTTGTCTATGTAACTTGTAATGTCACTCCAAGACCTGCAAATGTTCAATTTTTCTTGAATACTTACTAGATTGTTTGGAGAAATCCACAGAAAACTGGAATTTTAAGCTTTTAAGGGGTACATCTTAACCAGTCGAAAATGGGTTAAGACCTCGATTTTTTGAATACCCTTACTACTTACGAAATTTTTCTCTGTCAGTTTTGCATCCGGTAAAAGAAGTTATGTATCTCTGTGGCATTCCCATTTGTTGTTGTTGGTGTCCAAAAACAGACTATTTTTTCAAAATCTTGACATTTAGCAGCCGATGGAGGGTTAACAAGTGCTTACTGGAATATTTTATCCATGCAACCGGTAATGTGACTCCAAGACCTATCAATGGCCATTTTCTGTTGAAAACTTACAAGATGTTTGTAACGAAATCCACGGAAAACATGATTTTTTTTTAGCTTTTGATGGTATTGATAATAACCACCCCAAAAGGGGTTAACGCTTGGGTTTTTGAATACCCTTATTACTTACAAAAATGGTCCTCAGTGAATTCCACTTCCAACAAAGGAGATTATGTGTAACTCTGGGACGTACATTGCGTGCTGCGTGCGTCCGAAAACAGCCCATTTCAACAAAATTATGATGCTTGGCATTCTGTAGAGGGTTAATAAACGCTCAGCGGAATATTTTGTCCATGCCACTTGTAATGTCACACAAAGACCTGCAAGTAGTCAATTTTTCTTGAAAACCTATGGAATGTATTTAGAGAAATCCACAGAAAATGGGAATTTTTAGATTTTAAGGGGTCTCTCTCTTTAGCCTGCCCAAAATGGGTTAAGACTTCGTTTTTTGAATACCCTTACTACTTACAAAAATGTTTCCCTATAGATTGTGCGCTCGATAAAAGAAATCACTTTTCTTTGTGGCGTACCCGTTGGGTGCCGTTGGCGTCCAAAAACAGCCCATTTTATCACAATTTTGACTTTTAGCAGCCCGTGGAGGGTTAACAAATGCTCACCGAAGTATTTTGTCCATGCAACTTCTATTGTCACATCAAGGCCTGGGAGTGACAATTTTTTCAGGAAAATCTACAAGACTCGTTTAGAGAAATCCACGGAAAACCTGAATTTTTGAGCTTTTTGGGGGTATTGCTGTTTAACCAGCCCAAAACGGGTTAATGCTTGGTTTTTTGAACACCATTATTACTTACAAAAATGATCTCCGGTGAATTCCACTTCAAATAAAGGTAGTTATGTTTATCTCTCATGTATCGTTTGGGTGCTCTGGGGGCCTGAAACCGGCCCATTTCATCAAAATTTCGATGTTTGGCAGCCTGTGGAGGGTAACCATATGCATCGCCTGATATGACATGCGTACCAAAGGTCGTGGCACTGACAGGTCTATCAATGATGAAAGTTTAAAAAAAATCTACAAGACGTGTTTCGAGAAAGTGCCGATAAACCCCAATTTTGACAGTTTTTTGCCAATTGTGACGAAATAAGGGTTAAATCGAAAATTTCGCTTTGTTACATTTTTAGATTTTGTGCCCCTCTATGAGTGTGCAAAATTTTGTGAAAATCGGTCCGAAAATGTCTTCGGAATCGTGCGGACAAAATGTGTGGAAAAAAAAAAAAAAAAACCCAAAAAACCCCCCCCCCAAAAAAAAAAAAAAAAAAAAATAATAATCCGTAGAAAAACAATAGTCTTTTCCAGAGGGAAAAGCCTAATTATCTCCTATTAGACCACAGTTGTTATGCATGATTATGTCATTTTTTCACACCTTGCAGAGCTCACCTATCACCTGTCTGTTAATAGCAGAAGTAAATTTCTCTCCAATTGGTTTTTCCCCGTAGGATTAGTTTTATTTATAACAATGAAGATATCCGTACATTCAACGACAAACATGAAGTAATAAACTACAATAATTACATACGAAAATAGGAAGTGTTGTTTGTACATATGTGTAGATAAAATACACCCTGGGACGGAGAAGGGGAGTATAACCGTCTTACAAACTAGTATATATCTAGTCCCACTGCCGGGGGAATGTTGGCGCCATGCACCACTGCATTTGATAACCTACAGAGTAGTAAATATACCTGCCCCCCCCCCCCCCACCACCCCTTCCCATGTTGGGGATCCCCACCTTTTATTGTAAGGTTCCTTAGGCACAACATAGCGTCAGTAAGATGGATATATACTGCCACGTCGCCACTCTGGGGTGGAGGAGGGGCAGTTTATAGCCGTTTTACAGATTATTATATACCTGGATCCACTGTCGAGGAAACACTATAGTGTCAACACTATTTGATATTATAAGTAACTGATCCCATTGTAGCTAACGTTATTTACTGCTTTCTTATCATGCAGTGGCGGAGCGGTGGCGTTGTGGTAGCCGGTTCTCTTCAGATCACCGAAGTTAAGCAACGTTGAGCCTGGTTAATCATTGGATGGGTGGCCGTCTGAGCGATCAATTCGGACTCCCATGCTGTGTCCTTGGGCAAGCCACTTAACTCTGATTCTCCATATGGGGGCACGATGCCGCCATGTACTAAGGTGTACTGCACGTCGACGGTACGCATGTCTTCAACCAGTCTAACCCTGCCTGTGCTGCAGTTCGGAGTTACGATGTTGGGACGCTGGCAGCTGCTCGTCGTTGCTCGGTGGTTCTCTCCAGGTACTCCGGCTTCCTCCACCCGTAGATTAGCCATTGAGCATAAGTATATGCCCTTAAACACCAATAAATAAATAATAAATGATATCATGCAGGGCAGTGTGGAATACGAGGTGAGGCGTACCTTTCAATGTGTGTTTGGTTGGTGAAAGAGGCAGGGGGGAGGTGGTAACCTTGGTAATTTTGTTTGGATAAATCGACCACTGGCGACCGATGAAGCGGGACACGGTGAGAGTGGAACTTATGGGCGATTATGCTTGATAATAAATAAATATACACTTACTTTTGAGTTCATACAAGGTGAGTATAGTAGTCTCAAATGAGAATGGCCAATATTTGTCTTGAAAACCTACGAGAAGCTTTTAGAGAAATCCTCGAAAAATATGAATTTTTAACCTTTTGAGGGGTATCGCTCTGTAACCAGCCCAAAACGGATTAATGCTTGGCTTTGTGAATACCTTCATTACTTACAAAAATGATCCTCAGTGAATTTCACTTCCAATAAGGAAGGTTAACTTATCACGCAGGTACACATTGGGTGTTATGGGTGCCCCAAAACAGCCCATTTTCTCAAAATGTCTATACTTTCCAGGCTCTGGAGGGTTAATAATTGCTTACTGGAATATTTTGTCCATGCAGCTTGTAATGTCACTCAAAGACCTGCAAATGGTCAGTTTTTCTTTAAAACGTGCTAGATTTTTTTTAGAAATCCACAGAAAACGGGAATTTTAAGCTTTTGAGGGGTATATCTCCTTAACCAGTCGACAATGGGTTAAGACCTCGATTTTTGAATATCCTTACTACTGACAAAAATGTTTCTCTATCAGTTTCGCGTCCAGTAAAAGAAGTTACGTTTCTCTGTGGCATTTCCATTTGATGTTGTTAGTGTCCAAAAACAGACTATTTCTTCAATTTTTTTTACATTTAGAGGGTTAACAAATACCTACCAGAATGATTTATCTATGCAACTGGTAATGTGATACCAAGACCTATCAACGGCCATTTTCTCTTGAAAACCCTACAAGATGTTTGTAAAGAAATCCAGGGAAAACGATTTTTAAGCTTTCGCTGAGTATCTCTGTTAACCTCCCCAACAGGGGATAACGCTTGTTTTTTTTAATACCCTTATTACTTACAAAAATGGTCCTCTGTCAATTCCACTTCCAACAAAGGTGATTATGTTTATCTCTAGTGTATACATTGGGTGCTGTACGTGTCCGAAAACAGCCCATGTAAACAAAATTACGATACTTGGCAGCTTGTAGATGGTTAATAAACGCTCACCGGAGTATTTTGTCCCTACAACTTGTAATGTCACATAAAGACCTACGAATAGTTAATTTTTCTTGAAACCCTACAAGTTACTGTTAGGGAAATTCACAGAAAATGGGAATTTAAAGCTTTTAAGGGATATCTCTCTTAGCCTACCCAAAATGGGTTAAGACTTCGACTTTTGAATACCCTTACTACTTACAAAAATGTTTCTGTATAAATTGTACACTCGATAAAAGGGGGCGTTTTTCTTTGTGGTGTACCCATTGGATGCTGTTGGTGTCCCAAAACTGCCAATTTCATCACAATTTTGATGTTGAGGAGCCCTGGGAGGGTTAACTAATGCTAACCGGAATATTTTGCCCATGCAACTTGTAATGTCACACCAAGACCTGCGAATAGCCGATTTTTTCTTGAAAACCTACGAGATGTTTTTAGAGAAATCCACAGAAAGAGGATATTTTAAGGTTTTAATGGGTATCTCTCCTTAACCAGCCGAAAATGGGTTAAGACGTCGAATTTTGAATACCCTTACAACTTTCAAAAATATTTTCCGATCAATTTTGCGTCCGATAAATGAAGGCCACTTTCTCTGTGGTATACCGTTTGGGTGCTGTTGGTGTCCAAAAACAGCCCATTTTATCACAATTTTTACGTTTAGCAGCTCGGGGAGGGTTAACTAATGCTGACCGGAATATTTTGTCCATGCAACTTGTAATGTCACACCAAGACCTGGGAGTGACAAATATTTCCTGAAAATCTACAAGACTCGTCTAGAGAAATCCACGGAAAACATGAAGTTTTGAGCTTTTTGGGGGTATTGCTGTTTAACCAGCCCAAAACGGGTTAACGCTTGGTTTTCTGAACACCCTTATTACTTACAAAAATGATCCTCGGTGAAATCCACTTCCAATAAAAGCAGTTATGTGTATCTATCGTGTTTCGTTTGGGTGCTGTGGGGGCCTGAAAACAGCCCATTTCATCAAAATTTCGATGTTTGGCAGCCTGTGGAGGGTTACCATATGCATCGCCTGATATGTCGTGTGTATCAAAGGGCGTGTCACAGACAGGGCTAGCAATTACGAATGTATAAAAAAAATCTACAAGACGTGTTTCAAGAAAGTGCCGATAAACCCCAATTTTGGCAGTTTTTTGCCAATTCTGACGAAATAAGGGTTAAATCGAAAATTTCGCTTAGGTACATTTTTAGATTTTGTGCCCCTCTATGCGTGTTCAAAATTTCGTGAAAATCGGTTCGAAAATGGCTTCTGAATCGTACGGACAAAATGTTTGGAGAAAAAAAAAAAAAAAAAAAAAAAAAACCTAGACTTTATGATTCTGGAGAATCATGGCTTTTCCCGATTAGATTCCATGCTTTTTCTTGACCCCACAGTGTCTGATGAATTGTTTTTAACTGTCTCACTAAAGTTCCTTCATTGATGTTATGAGAAAGGTGAGTATAGTAGTCTCAAATGACTCGGTTTGGGTTTGATAAAAAATTGTTTAGGTAAAACCCATCATTAATGGTAGAATGGGTTAACATCAATATCAATGTTTCCCTATCAGTTTTGCGTCCGGTAAAAGAAGTTACGTTTCTCTGTGGCATTTCCATTTGATGTTGTTGGTGTCCAAAAACAGACTATTTCCTCAATTTTTTTACATTTAGCAGCCCATGAAGGGTTAACAAATGCCTACCAGAATAATTGATCCATGCAACTGGTCATATGACACCAAGACCTATCAACGGCCATTTTCTCTTGAAAACCCCACAAAATGTTTGTAGAAATCCAGGGAAAACGATTTTTTAAGCTTTTGATGGGGTTCCCTGTTAACCTCCCCAACAGGGGTTAACGCTTGGCTTTTTGAATACCTTTATTACTTACAAAAATGGTCCTCTATGAATTCCACTTCAAACAAAGGAGATTATGTTTATCTCTCATGTATACATTTGGTGCTGTGCGTGTCTGAAAACAGTCCCATGTTAACAACATTACGATGCTTGGTAGCTTGTAGATGGTTAAAAAACGCTCACCGGAGTATTTTGTCCATGCAGCTTGTAATGCCACATGAAGACCTACGAATAGTCAATATGTCTTGAAACCCTACAAGTTGCCATTAGGGAAATTCACAGAAAATGGGAATTTAAAGCTTTCAAGGGATATCTCTCTTTAGCCTGCCCAAAATGGGTTAAGACGTCGACTTTTGAATACCCTTACTCTTTACAAAAATGTTTCCATATAAATTGTACGCATGGTAAAAGAAGGCACTTTTCTTTGTGGTGTACCCTTTGGGTGCTGTTGGTGTGCAAAAACAGCCCATCTTATCGCAATTTTGACCTTGAGTAGACCGGGAAGGGTTAACTAATGCTGACCGGAATATTTTGTTCATGCGACTTGTAATGTCACACCAAGACCTGCAAATAGCCGATTTTTCTTGAAAACCTACAAGATGTTGTTAGAGAAATCCACAGAAAACGGGTATTTTAAGATTTTAATGGGTATCTCTCTTTAACCAGCCCAAAATGGGTTAAGACGTCAAATTTTGAATACCCTTACCACTTTCAAAAATATTTTCCGATCAATTTTGCGTCCGATAAATGAAGGCCCCTTTCTCTGGGGTATATCGTTTGGGTGCTGTTGGTGTCTAAAAACAGCCCATTTTATCACAATTTGTACGTTTAGCAGATCGGGGAAGGTTAACTAATGCTGACCGGAATATTTTATCCATGCAACTTGTAATGTCACACCAAGACCTGAGAGTGACCAATTTTTCTTGAAAATCTACAAGACTCGTTTAGAGAAATCCACGGAAAACATGAAGTTTTGAGCTTTTTTGGGGTATTGCTGTTTAACCAGCCCACTACGGGTTAACACTTGGTTTTCTGAACACCCTTATTACTTACAAAAATGATCCTCGGTGAATTCCACTACCAATAAAGGAAGTTATGTTTACCTCTCGCGTATCGTTTGGGTGCTGTGGGGGTCTGAAACCGGCCCATTTCATCAACATTTCGATGTTTGGCAGCCTGTGGAGGGTTAGCATATGCATCGCCTAATATGTCGTGTGTATCAAAGATTGTGTCATAGGGAGGTCTAGTAAATATGAATATTTAAAAAAAATCCTAAAGACGTGTTTCGAGAAAGTGCCGATAAACCCCAATTTTGGCAGTTTTTTGCCAATTCTGGCGAAACAAGGGTTAAATCGAAAATTCCGCTTCGGTACGTTTTTAGATTTTTTGCCACTCTATGAGTGTGCCAAATTGTGTGAAAATCGGTTCAAAAATGGCTTCTGAATCGTACGGACAAAAATGTGTGGACAAAAAAAAAAAAAAAAAACTAGACTTTATGATTCTGGAGAATCATGGCTTTTCCCGATTAGATTCCATGATTTTTCTTGACCCAACAGTGTCTGGTGAATTGTTTTAAACTGTCTCACTAAAGTTCCTTCATTGATGTTATGAGAAAGGTGAGTATAGTAGTCTCAAATGACTCGGTTTGGGTTTGATAAAAAAATGTTTAGGTAAAACCCATCATTAATGGTAGAATGGGTTAATATCAATATCAATGTTTCCCTATCAGTTTTGCGTCCGGTAAAAGAAGTTACGTTTCTCTGTGGCATTTCCATTTGATATTGTTGGTGTCCAAAAACAGACTATTTCCTCATTTGTTTTTTACATTTAGCAGCCCATGAAGGGTTAACAAATGCCTACCAGAATAATTGATCCATGCAGCTGGTCATATGACACCAAGACCTATCAACGGCCATTTTCTCTTGAAAACCCCACAAAATGTTTGTAATGAAATTCAGGGAAAACGATTTTTTAAGCTTTTGATGGGTATCCCTGTTAACCTACCCAAAAGGGGTTAATGCTTGGCTTTTTTGAATACCTTTATTACATTTCAAAAATGGTCCTCTGTGAATTCCACTTCAAACAAAGGAGATTATGTTTATCTCTCATGTATACATTAGGTGCTGTGCGTGTCTGAAAACAGTCCCATGTTAACAACATTACGATGCTTGGCAGCTTGTAGATGGTTAAAAAACGCTCACCGGAGTATTTTGTCCATGCAACTTGTAATGTCACATAAAGACCTACGAATAGTCAATTTGTCTTGAAACCCTACAAGTTACCGTTAGGGAAATTCACAGAAAATGGGAATTTAAAGCTTTCAAGGGATATCTCTCTTTAGCCTGCCCAAAATGGGTTAAGACGTCGACTTTTGAATACCCTTACTACTTACAAAAATGTTTTCGTATAAATTGTACGCGCGATAAAAGAAGGCACTTTTCTTTGTGGTATACCCTTTGGGTGCTGTTGAGGTGCAAAAACAGCCCATTGTATCGCAATTTTGACCTTCAGCAGCCCGGGGAGGGTTAACTAATGCTGACCGGAATATTTTGTTCATGCGACTTGTAATGTCACACCAAGACCTGCAAATAGCTGATTGTTCTTGAAAACCTACAAGATGTTGTTAGAGAAATCCACAGAAAACGGGTATTTTAAGATTTTAATGGGTATCTCTCTTTAACCAGCCCGAAATGGGTTAAGACGTCAAATTTTGAATACCCTTACCACTTTTAAAAATATTTTCCAATCAATTTTGCGTCCGATAAATGAAGGTCCCTTTCTCTGTGGTATATCGTTTGGGAGCTGTTGGTGTCTAAAAACAGCCCATTTTATCACAATTTTTACGTTTAGCAGCTCGGGGAAGGTTAACTAATGCTGACCGGAATATTTTATCCATGCAACTTGTAATGTCACACCAAGACCTCAGAGTGACCAATTTTTCTTGAAAATCTACAAGACCTGTTTAGAGAAATCCACGGAAAACATGAAGTTTTGAGCTTTTTGGGGGTATTGCTGTTTAACCAGCCCAAAACGGGTTAACACTTGGTTTTCTGAACACCCTTATTACTTACAAAAATGATCCTTGGTAAATTCCACTTCCAATGAAGGAAGTTATGTTTATCTCTCGGGTATCGTTTGGGTGCTGTGGAGGTCTGAAACCGGCCCATTTCATCAAAATTTCGATGTTTGGCAGCCTGTGGAGGGTTACCATATGCATCGCCTAATATGTCGTGTGTATCAAAGGTTGTGGCATAGGCAGGTCTAGTAATGATGAATGTTTAAAAAAAATCCTAAAGACGTGTTTCGAGAAAGTGCCGATAAACCCCAATTTTGGCAGTTTTTTGCCAATTCTGGCGAAATAAGGGTTAAATCGAAAATTCCGCTTGGGTACATTTTTAGTTTTTTGCCACTCTATGCGTGTGCCAAATTGTGTGAAAATCGGTTCGAAAATGGCTTCTGAATCGTACGGACAAAAATGTGTGGAAAAAAAAACAAAAAAACTAGACTTTATGATTCTGGAGAATCATGGCTTTTCCCGAAGAGATTCCATGATTTTTCATGACCCCACAGTGTCTGATGAATTGTTTTTAACTGTCTCAATGAAGTCCCTTCATTGATGTTATGAGAAAGGTGAAGATAGTAATCTCAAATGACAGAGTTTGATAAAAAATTGTTTAGGTAAAAACCATCATTAACGCTGGAGTGGGTTAATGTCAATATCGTCGTCCAACAAGTCAATGACCGACAAAAGGAGTTATGTTTCTTTGACACTTACCCACTGAGTGCTGTGTCAATTTAAAAATGGTTCATTTTATCTCAAATGTTTCCCAAATATTGATGTCTGGCAGCTTGTAGAGGGTTGTTAACAAGTGCTAACAGGAATATTTATTCATGCAACTTGTAATGTCACCCCAAGAACTGTGAATGGCCATTTTTTTTCTTTAAAATCTACAAGATGTTTTCAGAGAAATCCAGGGAGAACATGAATTTTAAGCTTTTGATGGGTATCATTGTTTATCCAGCCCAAAACGGGTTAAGTGTTGTTTATTGAATACTCTTATTACTTCCAAAAATAATTCTCAGTGAATTCTACTTCCACTTATTTTGATCTCTCCTCCCAACTCTGGGTGCTGTGGGTACGCAAACACAGCCCATTTTATCAACATTTTGATGTTTGAGAACCTGCACAGGGTTAACAAATGCTGACAGGAATATTTTGTACATGCAACTTGTAATGTCACACTAAGATCTGAGAATGGCCATTTTTTCTTGAAAATCTACTGAGTGGTTTTAAAAGAAATCCTCAGATAACACAAATTTTTAACCTTTTGAGGGGTATCTCTCTGTAACCAGCTCTAAAAGGGTTAATGCCTGGTTTTGTTAATACCTTCAATGGGTACAAAAAAGTTCAACTGTGAATTCCATTTCCAATGAGGAGGGTTATGTTTATCTTGTAGGTACACATTTGGTGTTGTGGTTACCCAAGCACAGCCCATTTTCTCGAAATGTCTATGCCTGGCAGCCTCTGGGGGGTTAACAAATGTTTACCGAAACATTTTGTTCATGCTTGTAATGTCACTCGAAGACCTGTGAATGGTCAATTGTTCTTGAATTTTTTTTTGAGAAATCCACAGAAAACTGGAATTTTAAGCTTTTAAGGGGTATATCTCCTTAACCAGTCAAAAATGGGTTAAGACCTCGATTTGTGAATACATTTACTACTTACAAAAATGTTTCCCTGTCAGTTTTGCGTCCGGTAAAAGAAGTTACGTTTCTCTGTTGCATTCCCTTTTGATGTTGTTGTTGTTCAAAAACAGACTATTTTTTTCAAAATTTTGACATTTAGCAGCCCATGGAGGGTTAACAAATGCTTACCGGAATAATTTATCCAATCAACGGGTAATGTGACACTATGACCTATCAATGGCCATTTTCTCTTGAAAACGCTACCAGATGTTTGTAAAGAAATCCATGGAAAACATAAATTTTGAAGCCTTGGATGGGTATCACTATTAACAACCACAAAAGGGGTTAACTCTTGGTTTTTTGAATACCCTTATTACTTACAAAAATGGTCCTCGGTGAATTCCACTTCCAACAAAGGAGATTATGTTTATTTCTCAGGTACACGTTGGTTGCTGTGCGTGTCTGAAAACAGCCCATTTCAACAAAATTACGATGCTTGGCAGTCTGTAGAGGGTTAATAAACGCTCACCGGAATATTTTGTCCATGCAACTTGTTATATCACGCAAAGACCTGCGAGTAGTCAATTTTTCTTGAAAACCTACAGGATGTTTTTTAGAGAAATCCACAGAAAATGGGAATTTTAAGATTTTAAGGGGTCTCTCTCTTTAGCCTGTCCAAAATGGGTTAAGACTTCGACTTTTGAATACCTTTACTACTTACAAAAATGTTTGCGTATAGATTGTGCGCTCGATAAAAGAAGGCACGTTTCTTTGAGGCGTACCCATTGGGTGCTGTTGGCGTCCAAAAACAGCCCATTTTATCACAATTTTGACATTTAGCAGCCTGTGGAGGGTTAACAAATGCTCACCGCAGTATTTTGTCCATGCAACTTCTATTGTCACACCAAGGCCTGGGAGTGACAAATTTTTCTTGAAAATCTACAAGACTCGTTTAGAGAAATCCACAGCAAATACAAATTTTTGAGCTTTATGGGGGTATTGCTGTTTAACCAGGCCAAAACGGGATAACGCTTGGTTTTTTGAACACCCTTATTACTGACAAAAATGATCCTCGGTGAATTCCACTCCCAGTAAATAAAGTTATATTTATCTCTCGTGTATTGTTCGGGTGCGGTGGGGGCCTGAAACCGGCCTATTTCATCAAAATTTCGAAGTTTGGCAGCCTGTGGAGGGTTACCATATGCATCGCCTGATATGTCGTGTGTATCAAAGGGCGTGTCACAGACAGGTCTAGCAATGACGAATGTATAAAAAAAATCTACAAGACGTATTTCGAGAAAGTGCCGATAAACCCCAATTTTGGCAGTTTTTTGCCAATTCTGAGGAAATAAGGGTTAAATCGAAAATTCCGCTTGGGTACGTTTTTAGAGTTTGTGCCCCTCTATGCGTGTGCAAAATTTCGTGAACATCGGTTCGAAAATGGCTTCTGAATCGTACGGACAAAATGTGTGGAAAAAAAATTAAAAAAAAAAAAAAACCGCAAAAAAAAAAAAAAAAAAAAAAAAAAATAATAATCCGTAGAAAAACAATAGTCTTTTCCAGAGGGAAAAGCCTAAAAAAAAAAAAAAAAAAAAATAATAATCCGTAGAAATTCAATAGTCTTTTCCAGAGGGAAAAGCCTAATAATCCGTAGAAAAACAATAGTCTTTTCCAGAGGGAAAAGCCTAATTACACCATTGCATATACAATACCCCAGTAGAGGATAGGAATGGTGTTAATAGTCTCTATTTACTAGTCTAGAATTGCTCGGCACGCTGTTTGTTTTCTACATGGGGCAGTTTGAGGTTGAAAGGAAAAGAAACATGCTCTTACTCGGCGCACAATTACTTCAAAATAGTGCACAATATAGTGGCGGGGCTTCTATTTTCAACTGTAGATTTCCCAAGAACTCTTGAGCATTTTAATCATATTAATCTAATATTCCAACTAGTTCCGCAAGACATGTCTTCAATAAAGGCATGCTTTGATGATGTAGTTGGAATATTTTATCACACAGGTCTTCGACAAATAACAAACTACATCACTTTCTACGACCTATTATTAGTGAATATTATATCTCACGTGACCTTCTAGGTTCCTGATTGGACGAATGCTGCACTCCTATTTCGTGTAGTTTGCATCCACGGAACTGACCAGGCACTATACCCAGGCACTACACGTTTTCTATTTTTAGCACACTACTATATCAGTTTTCTTTTCATACTGGGCGAATAAAACTAATCAGGCTAAATTTAAATATCGATTCACAGAGGCACAACATCCACAAAACGACCCGGAAAGAAATCATTGTGGAAAAATGTATCGCTTTTCCATTGTTGAAGTCACATTTTCTGAGGCGTTCATTTTATTCCTTGAGAAGATGATCCATATCTCGTTTCGAAGAGACTGATCCATACCTGCGTACAACATTCATGAGAAAGCGTCCGGATATGAAAAATCGTTTGTTTCGCTGCTCATATTATTTCGCTATTTAATTGTATGTTTTGGGCAGTAAACGAATAAATAGTGGAATTCATTGGAATCTTCTGAGTTTTGTATCCCGTATTGACCCATACGGTAATGTATATGTGTGACAAATGTGTGGAAATTATCAAACTGCGTTGTAAAATTTCGAAAATTATAGCTTTCAATTCCTTTCAATCGCGAGTTGCGCGATTCTAAAATACACAGTTCCATTTGGGGGAAATGTTTTGTTTACCCTTGCCGACCGATTCAAAATTTGTCTTCTGCTCATATCAATAAGCCATGTTTTGGAAAAAGAACATGTTTTTTGAAAACTAAATGGTATTTTTCTCTGTATAACGCTGGTTGGTAGGGCTGCTACCTTGGTAATAGATTAACAAATTGGACAGATGCTTTTCTTGATGGGTGTTAGATATAATATAAGGATTTGTGCATGTCTTGTCGTCGACTACGCCCATATAGTGCCCAGTGAGGTGGTGTAGCTCCCTCCACTTCGCGGCGGGAACTACACCACCTCACTGGGCACTATATGGACGTAGTCAACTCCAAGCCATGCACTATTCCTTAAAAAGTATCCGTCTGGTGATCTTTGTAGAAAAGATCCCGTCATTCTGACACGGTGTCATATTGGTCATACACAATTTACACATGCCTATTTGTTAGAGGGTAATATGCGATCGGAATGTGTTCCTTGTCAGCAAGGGTTGACAGTGGAACACATTCTTGCGCATTGCACCGAGTTTCATCATGTCAGAGGGCAGTATTTCACTGTAGGGTCTCTAAGAGATCTATTTTATCATATAAGCCCATACATAGTTCTATCATTTCTGAAAGTCATCAACCATTTTAATAAATTTTAAAATTGTTTTTAGTCTTTTAAATTCGACGCTTCATATCTCAGATAATCAGGTTGATTTTATAAGATATTCATTATATTAGTATCATCGCTAAGTACTGTTCAAACTACTCCTGTCTTTGTAACTATATTGTAATTATTTCCTGTTTTTAATCAATCAGTTTTCTTCGTCATTGACTATGATGTAGTTTAATTTCTACCATTTTCTCAACACGTTATAGCCTTAGCTGCTTATGTGGCATTAAGCACAAATAAATAAGTAAATAAATGAATGAATCAGACATGACTTGAGAAAGTCGTGACATACAGTACGTGGAGAGTGGGTTGTAACTAAATCACCCGTGGAGTGGAGTTATCACCCAAAGTATTCCTTTCAAATTTTGTACATATGGACAAAAAATACAAGCAATGTTTCAGCCAATGGACCTCCGGGTTTAACCCGGAGGTCCATTGGCTGGAACTTTGCTTGTGCTTGTTATGCTTTGCAACAAATTTGCAATTATTGCTTGGGTGGAATATCCACTCCGTGGGTGATTTTGTGATAATACACTCTCCACGTACTGTATAAGGTTAACACCCCCTCCACTCATTCAGTTAAAAGTTCGCCTGTACTGTTCCAAAACGGAAATGGGGAATTATTCCAACGGTAGAACCATCAGCCAGACAAGCGGTTTAGTAGTGCCAATCCACTTTCCATGTTCTCTAAGGTAGACGTTTTATTTCCCAAAAATTACATAAAATTGGTATCTAAAGAACATTTTCATGTAAATTTTAAAAAATTAGATTCGCGAGTCTAACGACAAAAAAACATTAAATCAGCTGAATCAAAGCTATATGCATGTAATCAAGATATCACATTTCTCTATAATTACCACAATATAGTACACTGTGAATTTCTAAGGCCTATACAGTATTCTTCAAAAGGATCTCTTTTTTGCATCCTGAACGTGTCACTGTATGCGGATTTACTTCGATCCAACATAGGAACTTTTCTGTGAAAGTAATGGAATTGCTACTAGACTTTATGATTCTGGAGAATCATGGCTTTTCCCGAAGAGATTCCTTGATTTTTCATGCCCCCACAGTGTCTGATGAATTGTTTTTAACTGTCTCACTGAAGTTCTTTCATTGATGTTATGAGAAAGGTGGTTATAGTAGTCTCAAATGACTCAGTTTTATAAAAAAATTGTTTAGGTAAAAACCATCATTAATGGTAGAGTGGGTTAATATCAATATCGTCGTCCCACAAGTTAATGACCGACAAAAGGAGTTATGTTTGTTTGACACATACCATTTGAGTGCTCTGTCTATTTGAAAATGGTCCATTTTATCTCAAATGTATCCAAAATATTGATGTCTGGCAGTTTGTAGAGGGTTAACATGTGCTAACAGGCATATGTATTCATGCAACTTGCAATTTCAAACCAAAAAGTGCGAATGGCCATTTTTACTTAAAATCTATAAGATGTTTTCAGAGAAATCCATGCGCATGCGCTCTTTTCGAATTCGACGTGACGAAATGCGAAATTCGTATCGCTCTTCATGGAAAGTGATGCCGCAACTATCCATGAACAACGAGTGAAAATTTCATGGAAATCTGCCTAGAATCGGTTGGGATATAGCGTTTTGAAGAGAGGAGGTAACTGTTTGAATTTGGTCCTTCCTTTTCAAGCCAGTTCGAAAAAAAACGTCGTGATTGGGCGCAGACTCCTTTAGAGCCCCCCCCCCCCCCCCCCACCCCCACCCCCTCTCTCTCTCCGTAAATGGAAGGTGCTTCTTTAAGACCGTCACCCAGGGATCCCAACACAACCTTTAAACCTAAGAGAATCGTCAGAAGTTTAAAGTAAAAAGAAATTGGAGGTGATTGGGTTTCTGGCAGGCAGGAAAAGATTGACGAAGATTTGCATATTGGACATTAAAATAGCACTTCTGACATACACGAACCGTGTCCAGACCGCTGGAGGCAGCGACTTGAAATTTTCAGAACTTGTTCTACGAACCCTGGCCGACAGTTTGGGATCTGTTTGGAGCGTCCGAGCCGCCTGGAAAACACCACGCATCGCTTGGAATGAGAGAATACTATTCGTCCCGACTCTATCAGTTCAGAATGGACATGGGCAGTGTTGTAGACGACTGTGGAGCTGCGATTGAGCATAAAGTCCCAGGTTTCGGTGCCTCATTGCCTAAGCGGCTCCATTGTATGATTTTTTGTCTCAATATCGTCCTTACTACTTGTAGTTTATACCGTTGCCGTACGTTAATGTAGCCTCTTGCCATTTTCGAGACTTTCAATCCAGAACGCCGCCAAAGTGAGGAAGTGCGGGGGGGGGGGGGGTGGGGAGCTGTAGCGGCGAGAGGGGAGGGGGTATCCTGACATTATCTTTAAACCTTAGATAATCGGAAGAAGTTGCAGTGAAAAGAAATCGGCGGTGAGGCGGGAAACGATTAACGAAAATTTGCCAATTTGACATTAAAATTGCACTTCTCACAAACACGAACCGTGTCCAGACCGCCGAAGGCAGCGACTTCTAATTTTCAGAACTTGTTCTACACACCCTGGCCGACATTTTGGCATCTGTTGCAAGTGTCGAGACCGCGTGGAGAACACCACGCATCGCGTGGAAATTGAGAGTACTATTCGTCCTGACTCTATCAGTTTGGAATGGAATTGGGCACTATTGTAGACTATCGTAGAGCAGCGATTGAGCATAAAATCGGAGTTTTTTGTGCCAAATTACCAAACCGGCTCCAAGGTATGATCTTTCGTCTGTACATCGCCCAGATCGTCTGAAGTTTATACCGTTACCATATGCTGAAGTGGCCTTTTGTCATTTTTGCCACTTTCGACCCAGATTTGAGGGTACCTTCCTTAAGCGAAATCTAGCCATGCTCACAACCACGCCCTCTCCCCGTCGGCCCGGGTGCTTCTAAAGATAGAAAGGTCAATGGGGAGGGGCCCGTTAGCAAACAAACGGGGGCAGGTGTAGTTGGTGAAAAACAGCAGAGGGGGTGGGGGCAAGTGTCCTAGGTAAAAGAAACAATAGGGGGCAGGTGTCCTAGGTAAAAAAAACAGCAGGAAGTGGAGGGGGGGGGGGGGGAGATGTCCCCGCTAATTAATTTTAATAACAGGCAGGTGTTCATGGGGTAGGCCCACTGCTCGGTGTTCCAAATTTTCTATGGTACTTGGACTTGACGGAAACAACACTTCAAGAAGAAACTAGACTTTATGATTCTGGAGAATCATGGCTTTTCCCGATTAGATTCCATGATTTTTCTTGACCCCACAGTGTCTGATGAATTGTTTTTAACTGTCTCACTAAAGTTCCTTCATTGATGTTATGAGAAAGGTGAGTATAGTAGTCTCAAATGACTCGGTTTGGGTTTGATAAAAAAATGTTTAGGTAAAACCCATCATTAATGGTAGAATGGGTTAATATCAATATCAATGTTTCCCTATCAGTTTTGCGTCCGGTAAAAGAAGTTACGTTTTTCTGTGGCATTTCCATTTGAAGTTGTTGGTGTCCAAAAACAGACTATTTCCTCATTTTTTTTTACATTTAGCAGCCCATGAAGGGTTAACAAATGCCTACCAGAATAATTGATCCATGCAACTGGTCATATGACACCAAGACCTATCAACGGCCATTTTCTCTCGAAAACCCCACAAAATGTTTGTAGAAATCCAGGGAAAACGATTTTTTAAGCTTTTGATGGGTATCCCTGTTAACCTCCCCAACAGGGGTTAACGCTTGGTTTTTTGAATACCTTTATTACTTACAAAAATGGTCCTCTGTGAATTCCACTTCAAACAAAGGAGATTATGTTTATCTCTCATGTATACATTAGGTGCTGTGCGTGTCTGAAAACAGTCCCATGTTAACAACATTACGATGCTTGGCAGCTTGTAGATGGTTAAAAAACGCTCACCGGAGTATTTTGTCCATGCAACTTGTAATGTCACATAAAGACCTACGAAAAGTCAATTTGTCTTGAAACCCTACAAGTTACCGTTAGGGAAATTCACAGAAAATGGGAATTTAAAGCTTTCAAGGGATATCTCTCTTAGCCTGCCCAAAATGGGTTAAGACGTCCACTTTTGAATACACTTAGTACTTACAAAAATGTTTCTGTATAAATTGTACACGCGATAAAAGAAGGCACTTTTCTTTGTGGTGTACCCTTTGGGTGCTGTTGGTGTGCAAAAACAGCCCATTTTATCGCAATTTTGACCTTCAGCACCCCGGGGAGGGTTAACTAATGCTCACCGGAATATTTTGTTCATGCGACTTGTAATGTCACACCAAGACCTGCAAATAGCCGATTTTTCTTGAAAACCTACAAGATGTTGTTAGAGAAATCCACAGAAAACGGGTATTTTAAGATTTTAATGGGTATCTCTCTTTAACAAGCCCAAAATGGGTTAAGACGTCAAATTTTGAATACCCTTACCACTTTCAAAAATATTTTCCGATCAATTTTGCGTCCGATAAATGAAGACCCCTTTCTCTGTGGTATATCGTTTGGGTGCTGTTGGTGTCTAAAAACAGCCCATTTTATCACAATTTTTACGTTTAGCAGCTCGGGGAGGGTTAACTAATGCTGACCGGAATATTTTATCCATGCAGCTTGTAATGTCACACCAAGACCTGAGAGTGACCAATTTTTCATGAAAATCTACAAGACTCGTTTAGAGAAATCCACGGAAAACATGAAGTTTTGAGCTTTTTGGGGGTATTGCTGTTTAACCAGCCCAAAACGGGTTAACACTTGGTTTTCTGAACACCCTTATTAATTACAAAAATGATCCTCGGTGAATTCCACTTCCAATAAAGGAAGTTATGTTTACCTCTCGGGTATCGTATGGGTGCTGTGGGGGTCTGAAACCGGCCCATTTCATCAAAATTTCCTTGTTTGGCAGCCTGTGGAGGGTTACCATATGCATCGCCTAATATGTCGTGTGTATCAAAGGTTGTGTCATAGGCAGGTCTAGTAATTATGAATATTTAAAAAAAAATCCTAAAGACGTGTTTCGAGAAAGTGCCGATAAACCCCAATTTTGGCAGTTTTTTGCCAATTCTGGCGAAGTAAGGGATAAATCGAAAATTCCGCTTCGGTACGTTTTTAGATTTTTTGCCACTCTATGCGTGTGCCAAATTGTGTGAAAATCGGTTCGAAAATGGCTTCTGAATCGTACGGACAAAAATGTGTGGAAAAAAAAAAAAAAAAAAAAAAAAAACCAACCCCCCCCACCCCCCCCCCCCCCCCAAAAAAAAAAAAACAAAAAAACTAGACTTTATGATTCTGGAGAATCATGGCTTTTCCCGATGAGAATCCATGATTTTTCATGACCCCCACAGTGTCTGATGAATTGTTTTTAACTGTCTCACAGAAGTCCTTCATTGATGTTATGAGAAAGGTGAGTATAGTAGTCTCAAATGACTCGGTCTGATAAAAAAAAATTGCTTAGATAAAAACCATCATTAACGGTGGAGTGGGTTAATGTCAATATCGTCGTCCAACAAGTTAATGACCGACAAAAGGAGTTATGTTTGTTTGACACATACACATGTAGTGCTGTGGCTATTTGAAAATGGTCCATTTTATCACAAATGTATCCAAAATATTGATGTCTGGCAGCTTGTAGAGGGTTAACAAGTGCTAACAGGAATATTCATTCATGCAACTTCTAATGTCACACCAAGAACTGCGAATGGCCATTTTTTCTTTAAAATCTACAAGATGTTTTCAGAGAAATCCAGGGAGAACACGAATTTTAAGCTTTTGATGGGTATCATTTTTTATCCAGCCCAAAACGGGTTAAGTGTTGTTTTTTGAATACTCTTATTACTTCCAAAAATAATTCTCAGTGAATTCTACTTCCACTTATTTTGATCTCTCCTCTCAAATTCGGGTGCTGTGGGTATGCAAACACAGCCCACTTTATCAAAATTTGATGTTTGAGAACCTGCATAGGGTTAACAAATGCTTCCAGGAATATTTTGTACATGCAGTTTGTAATGTCACACTAAGATCTGAGAATGGCCATTTTTTTTGAAAATCTACGAGATGTTTTTTTGAGAAATCCTCGGATAACATGAATTTTTAACCTTTTGAGAGGAATCTTTCTGTAATCAGCCTTAAACGGGTTAATGCCTGGTTTTGTGAATACCTTCATTACATACAAAAATGATCATCAGTGAATTCCACTTCCAATGAAGGGGGTTATGTTTATCTCGCAGGTACACATTTGGTGTTATGGTTGCCCAAGAACAGCCCCTTTTCTCCAAATGTCTATGCTTGGCAGCCTCTGGAGGGTTAACAAATGCTTAGCGAAATATTTTGTCCATGCAACTTGAACTGTCACTCCATGACCTGCGAAAGGTCAATTTTTCTTGAAATTTAGTTTTGAGACATCCACAGAAAACTGGAATTTTAAGCTTTTAAGGGGTATATATCTTTAACTAGTCAAAAATGGGTTAAGACCTCGATTTTTGAATACACTTACTACTTACAAAAATGTTTCCCTGTCAGTTTTGCGTCCGGTAAAAGAAGTTATGCATCTCTGTTTCATTCCCATTTGATGTTGTTGGTGTCCAAACACAGACTATTTTTTTCAAAATTTTCACATTTAGCAGCCCATGGAGGGTTAACAAATGCTTCCCGGAATAATTTATCCTACCAACTGGTAATGTGACACCAAGACCTATCAGTGGCCATTTTCTCTGGAAAACTCTACCAGATGTTTGTAAAGAAATCCAGGGAAAATATAAATTTTTAAGCTTTTGACGGGTATCACTATTGACAACCACAAAAGGGGTTAACGCTTGGTTTTTTTAATACTATTATTACTTACAAAAATGGCTCTCGGTGAATTCCACTTCCAATAAAGGAGATTATGTTTATTTCTCAGGTACACATTGGGTGGTGTGCGTGTCTGAAAACAGCCCATTTCAACAAAATTACGATGCTCAGCAGCCTCTAGAGGGTTAATAAACGCTTAACGGAATATTTTGCCCATGCAGCTTGTAATATCACACAAAGACCTGCGAGTAGTCAATTTTTCTTGAAAACCTACAGGATGTTTTTAGAGAAATCCACAGAAAATGGGAATTTTAAGGGGTCTCTCTCTTTAGCCTGTCCAAAATGGGTTAAGACTTCGACTTTTGAATACCCTTACTACTTACAAAAATGTTTGCATATAGATTGTGCGCTCGATAAAGGAAGGCACTTTTCTTTGTGGCGTACCCATTGGGTGCTGTTGGCGTCCAAATACAGCCCTTTTTATTACAATTTTGACTTTTAGCAGCCCATGGAGGGTTAACAAATGCTCACCGCAGTATTTTGTCCATGCAACTTCTATTGTCACCCCAAGGCCTGGGAGTGACTAATTTTTCTTGAAAATCTACAAGACTGGTTTAGAGAAATCCACGAAAAACATGAATTTTTTAGCTTTATGGGGGTATTACTGTTTAACCAGTCCAAAACGGGTTAACGCTTGGTTTTTTTGAACACCCTTATTACTTACAAAAATGATCCTCGGTGAATTCCACTTCCAATAAATGAAGTTATGTTTACCTCTCTGGTATCGTTTGGGTGATGTGGGGGTCTAAAACCGGTCCATTTCATCAAAATTTTTATGTTTGGCAGCCTGTGGAGGGTTACCATATGCATCGCCGAATATCTGGTATGCATCAAAGGTCGTGTCACAGGCAGGTCTAGAAATGATGAATGTTTAAAAAAAATCTACAAGACGTGTTTCGAGAAAGTGCCGATAAACCCCAATTTTGACAGTTTTTTGCCAATTCTGAGGAAATAAGGGTTAAATCGAAAATTCCGCTTCGGTACATTTTTAGATTTTGTGCCTCTCTATGCGTGTGCAAAATTTCGTGAAAATCGGTTCGAAAATGGCTTCTGAATCGTACGGACAAAATGTGTGGAAAAAAAAAAAAAAAAAACAAAAAAAACTAGACTTTATGATTCTGGAGAATCATGGCTTTTCCCGATGAGATTCCATGATTTGTCATGACCCCACAGTGTATGATGAATTGTTTTTGACTGTCTCACTGAAGTTCCTTCACTGATGTCATGAAAAAGGTGAGTATAGAAGTCTCAAATGACTCAGCTTGATAAAAAAAAATTGTTTAGGTAAAAACCAACATTAACGGTGGAGAGGGGTAATATCAATATCGTCGTCCAACAAGTTAATGACCGACAAAAGGAGTTATGTTTGTTTGACACATACCCACTGAGTTTTGTATCTATTTGAAAATGGTCCGTTTTATTTCAAATGTATCCAAAATATTGATCTCTGTCAGTTTGTTAAGGGTTAACAAGTGCTAACAGGAATATTTATTCATTTCTTGAAGCTTGTAATTTCACACCAAAAACTGTGAATGGCCATTTTTGCTTAAAAATCTACAAGATGTTTTCAGAGAAATCCAGGGAGAACATGAATTTTAAGCTGTTGATGGGTATAATTGTTTATCCAGCCCAAAACGGGTTAAGGGTTGTTTTTTTAATACGCTTATTACTTATAAAAATAATTCTCAGTGAATTCTACTTCCACCTATGTTGATTTCTCCTCTTAACTTTGGGTGTTGCGGGTATGCAAACACAGCCCACTTTTTCAACATTTTGATGTTTGAGAACCAGCATAGGGTTAACAAATGCTTACTGGAATATTTTGTACATGCAATTTGTAATTCACACTAAGATCAGAGAATGGCCAATATTTCTTGAAAATCTACATGATGTTTTTAGAGAAATCCTCTCATAACATGAATTTTTAACCTTTTGAGGGGTATCACCCTGTAACCAGCCCTAAACGGGTTAATGATTGATTTTATGAATACCTTCATTACTTACAAAAATGATCCTCGCTGAATCCCACTTCCAATGAAGGTGGTTGTGTTCATCTCGCAGGTACACATTGGGTGTAATGGGTGGCCAAGTACAGCCCATTTTCTCAAAATTTGCTGCCTCTGGAGGGTTAACAAACGCTTACCGGAATCTTTTGTTCATGCAACTTGTAATGTCACTCCAAGACCTGCAAATGGTCAATTTCTCTTGAATACTTACCAGATTTTTTGGAGAAATCTACAGAAAATGGGAATTTTAAGCTTTTAAGGGGTACATCCCCTTAACCGGGAGAAAATGGGTTAAGACTTCAATTTTTGAATACCCTTACTACTTACTAAAAATTTTCCCTATCAGTTTTGCTTACGGTAAAAGAAGTTATGTTTCTCTGAAGCATTCCCATTTGATGTTGTTGGTGTCCAAAAACAGACTATTTTTTTTGAAATTTTGACATTTAGCAGACCATGGAGGGTTAACAAATGTTATCTGAATATTTTATCCATGCAACTGGTAATGTGACTCTAAGGCCTATCAACGACCATTTTCTCTTGAAACCCTACGAGACGTTTCTAAAGAAATTCAGGGAAAACATGATTTTTTAAGCTTTTGATGGGTATTGCTATTAACCATCCCAAAAGGGGTTAATGGTTGGTTTTTTGAATACCCTTATTACTAACAAATTTGGTCCTCGGTGAATTCTACTTCCAACATATTAGATTATGTTTATCTCTCGGGTATGCATTGGGTGTTGTGTGCGTCTGAAAACGGCCTATTTCAACAAAATTACGATGCATAGCAGCCTGTAGAGGGTTAATAAATGCTCACCGGAATATTTTGTCCATGCAACTTGTAATGTCACACAAGGACCTGCGAATAGTCCATTTTTCCTGAAAACCTACTAGTTGCTTTCAGAGAAATCCACAGAAAATGGGAATTTTAAGAATTTAAGGGGTATCTCTCTTTAACCAGCCCAAAATGGGTTAAGACTTCGACTTTTGAATACCCTTACCACCATCAAAAATGTTTCCCCATCCATTTTGCATCCGATAAAAGAAGGAACCTTTCTCGGTGGTACACCAAGTGGGTGCTGTTGGCGTTCAAAAACAGCCCATTTTATCAAAATTTTGAATTTAACAGCCCGTGGAGGGTTAACAATTGCTCACCGCAGTATTTTGTCAATGCAACTTCTATTGTCACACCAAGTGCTGGGTGTGACAAATTTTTCTTGAAAATCTACAAGGCTCGTTTAGAGAAATCTTCTGAAAACATGAATTGTTTAGCTTTACGGGGGTATTGCTGTTTAATCAGCCCAGAACAGGTTAACGCTTGGTTTTTTGAACACCCTTATTACTGACAAAAATGATCCTCGGTGAATTTCACTCCCAATAAAGGAAGTTATGTGTATCTATCGTGTATCGTTTGGGTGATGTGGGGGCCCGAAAACAGCCCATTTCATCAAAATTTCGAAGTTTGGCAGCCTGTGGAGGGTTACCATATGCATCGCCTGATATGTCGGGCGTATCAAAGGGCGTGTCATGGACAGGTCTAGTAATGACGAATGTATAAAAAAAAATCTACAAGACCTGTTTCGAGAAAGTGCCGATAAACCCCAATTTCGGCAGTTTTTTGCCAATCCTGATGAAATAGGGGTTAAATCGAAAATTCTGCTTCGGTACATTTTTAGATTTTGTGCCCCTCTATGCGTGTGCAAAATTTCGTGAAAATCGGTTCGAAAATGGCTTCTGAATCGTACAGACAAAATGTGTGGAAAAAAAAAAAAAAAGAAAAACCCAAAAAACTAGACTTTATGATTCTGGAGAATCATGGCTTTTCCCGATGAGATTCCATGATTTGTCATGACCCCACAGTGTATGATGAATTGTTTTTGACTGTCTCACTGAAGTTCCTTCACTGATGTCATGAAAAAGGTGAGTATAGAAGTCTCAAATGACTCAGCTTGATAAAAAAAAAATTGTTTAGGTAAAAACCAACATTAACGGTGGAGAGGGGTAATATCAATATCGTCGTCCAACAAGTTAATGACCGACAAAAGGAGTTATGTTTGTTTGACACATACCCACTGAGTGTTGTATCTATTTGAAAATGGTCCGTTTTATTTCAAATGTATCCAAAATATTGATCTCTGGCAGTTTGTTAAGGGTTAACAAGTGCTAACAGGAATATTTATTCATTTCTTGAAGCTTGTAATTTCACACCAAAAACTTTGAATGGCCATTTTTGCTTAAAAATCTACAAGATGTTTTCAGAGAAATCCAGGGAGAACATGAATTTTAAGCTGTTGATGGGTATAATTGTTTATCCAGCCCAAAACGGGTTAAGGGTTGTTTTTTTAATACGCTTATTACTTATAAAAATAATTCTCAGTGAATTCTACTTCCACTTATGTTGATTTCTCCTCTTAACTTTGGGTGCTGCGGGTATGCAAACACAGCCCACTTTTTCAACATTTTGATGTTTGAGAACCAGCATAGGGTTAACAAATGCTTACTGGAATATTTTGTACATGCAATTTGTAATTCACACTAAGATCAGAGAATGGCCAATATTTCTTGAAAATCTACATGATGTTTTTAGAGAAATCCTCTCATAACATGAATTTTTAACCTTTTGAGGGGTATCACCCTGTAACCAGCCCTAAACGGGTTAATGATTGATTTTATGAATACATTCATTACTTACAAAAATGATCCTCGCTGAATCCCACTTCCAATGAACGTGGTTGTGTTCATCTCGCAGGTACACATTGGGTGTAATGGGTGGCCAAGTACAGCCCATTTTCTCAAAATTTGCTGCCTCTGGAGGGTTAACAAACGCTTACCGGAATCTTTTGTTCATGCAACTTTTAATGTCACTCCAAGACCTGCAAATGGTCAATTTCTCTTGAATACTTACCAGATTTTTTGGAGAAATCTACAGAAAATGGGAATTTTAAGCTTTTAAGGGGTACATCCCCTTAACCGGGAGAAAATGGGTTAAGACTTCAATTTTTGAATACCCTTACTACTTACTAAAAATTTTCCCTATCAGGTTTGCTTACGGTAAAAGAAGTTATGTTTCTCTGCAGCATTCCCATTTGATGTTGTTGGTGTCCAAAAACAGACTATTTTTTTTGAAATTTTGACATTTAGCAGACCATGGAGGGTTAACAAATGTTATCTGAATATTTTATCCATGCAACTGGTAATGTGACTCTAAGGCCTATCAACGACCATTTTCTCTTGAAACCCTACGAGACGTTTCTAAAGAAATTCAGGGAAAACATGATTTTTTAAGCTTTTGATGGGTATTGCTATTAACCATCCCAAAAGGGGTTAATGCTTGGTTTTTTGAATACCCTTATTACTAATAAATTTGGTCCTCGGTGAATTCTACTTCCAACATATTAGATTATGTTTATCTCTCGGGTATGCATTGGGTGTTGTGTGCGTCTGAAAACGGCCTATTTCAACAAAATTACGATGCATAGCAGCCTGTAGAGGGTTAATAAATGCTCACCGGAATATTTTGTCCATGCAACTTGTAATGTCACACAAGGACCTGCGAATAGTCCATTTTTCCTGAAAACCTACTAGTTGCTTTCAGAGAAATCCACAGAAAATGGGAATTTTAAGAATTTAAGGGGTATCTCTCTTTAACCAGCCCAAAATGGGTTAAGACTTCGACTTTTGAATACCCTTACCACCATCAAAAATGTTTCCCCATCCATTTTGCATCCGATAAAAGAAGGAACCTTTCTCAGTGGTACACCAAGTGGGTGCTGTTGGGGTTCAAAAACAGCCCATTTTATCACAATTTTGAATTTAACAGCCCGTGGAGGGTTAACAATTGCTCACCGCAGTATTTTGTCAATGCAACTTCTATTGTCACACCAAGTGCTGGGTGTGACAAATTTTTCTTGAAAATCTACAAGGCTCGTTTAGAGAAATCTTCTGAAAACATGAATTGTTTAGCTTTACGGGGGTATTGCTGTTTAATCAGCCCAGAACGGGTTAACGCTTGGTTTTTTGAACACCCTTATTACTGACAAAAATGATCCTCGGTGAATTTCACTCCCAATAAAGGAAGTTATGTGTATCTATCGTGTATCGTTTGGGTGATGTGGGGGCCCGAAAACAGCCCATTTCATCAAAATTTCGAAGTTTGGCAGCCTGTGGAGGGTTACCATATGCATCGCCTGATATGTCGGGCGTATCAAAGGGCGTGTCATGGACAGGTCTAGCAATGACGAATGTATAAAAAAAAATCTACAAGACCTGTTTCGAGAAAGTGCCGATAAACCCCAATTTCGGCAGTTTTTTGCCAATCCTGATGAAATAGGGGTTAAATCGAAAATTCTGCTTCGGTACATTTTTAGATTTTGTGCCCCTCTATGCGTGTGCAAAATTTCGTGAAAATCGGTTCGAAAATGGCTTCTGAATCGTACAGACAAAATGTGTGGAAAAAAAAAAAAAAAGAAAAACCCAAAAAACTAGACTTTATGATTCTGGAGAATCATGGCTTTTCCCGATGAGATTCCATGATTTGTCATGACCCCACAGTGTATGATGAATTGTTTTTGACTGTCTCACTGAAGTTCCTTCACTGATGTCATGAAAAAGGTGAGTATAGAAGTCTCAAATGACTCAGCTTGATAAAAAAAAATTGTTTAGGTAAAAACCAACATTAACGGTGGAGAGGGGTAATATCAATATCGACGTCCAACAAGTTAATGACCGACAAAAGGAGTTATGTTTGTTTGACACATACCCACTGAGTGTTGTATCTATTTGAAAATGGTCCGTTTTATTTCAAATGTATCCAAAATATTGATCTCTGGCAGTTTGTTAAGGGTTAACAAGTGCTAATAGGAATATTTATTCATTTCTTGAAGCTTGTAATTTCACACCAAAAACTGTGAATGGCCATTTTTGCTTAAAAATCTACAAGATGTTTTCAGAGAAATCCAGGGAGAACATGAATTTTAAGCTGTTGATGGGTATAATTGTTTATCCAGCCCAAAACGGGTTAAGGGTTGTTTTTTTAATACGCTTATTACTTATAAAAATAAATCTCAGTGAATTCTACTTCCTCTTATGTTGATTTCTCCTCTTAACTTTGGGTGCTGCGGGTATGCAAACACAGCCCACTTTTTCAACATTTTGATGTTTGAGAACCAGCATAGGGTTAACAAATGCTTACTGGAATATTTTGTACATGCAATTTGTAATTCACACTAAGATCAGAGAATGGCCAATATTTCTTGAAAATCTACATGATGTTTTTAGAGAAATCCTCTCATAACATGAATTTTTAACCTTTTGAGGGGTATCACCCTGTAACCAGCCCTAAACGGGTTAATGATTGATTTTATGAATACATTCATTACTTACAAAAATGATCCTCGCTGAATCCCACTTCCAATGAACGTGGTTGTGTTCATCTCGCAGGTACACATTGGGTGTAATGGGTGGCCAAGTACAGCCCATTTTCTCAAAATTTGCTGCCTCTGGAGGGTTAACAAACGCTTACCGGAATCTTTTGTTCATGCAACTTGTAATGTCACTCCAAGACCTGCAAATGGTCAATTTCTCTTGAATACTTACCAGATTTTTTGGAGAAATCTACAGAAAATGGGAATTTTAAGCTTTTAAGGGGTACATCCCCTTAACCGGGAGAAAATGGGTCAAGACTTCAATTTTTGAATACCCTTACTACTTACTAAAAATTTTCCCTATCAGTTTTGCTTACGGTAAAAGAAGTTATGTTTCTCTGCAGCATTCCCATTTGATGTTGTTGGTGTCCAAAAACAGACTATTTTTTTTGAAATTTTGACATTTAGCAGACCATGGAGGGTTAACAAATGTTATCTGAATATTTTATCCATGCAACTGGTAATGTGACTCTAAGGCCTATCAACGACCATTTTCTCTTGAAACCCTACGAGACGTTTCTAAAGAAATTCAGGGAAAACATGATTTTTTAAGCTTTTGATGGGTATTGCTATTAACCATCCCAAAAGGGGTTAATGCTTGGTTTTTGGAATACCCTTATTACTAACAAATTTGGTCCTCGGTGAATTCTACTTCCAACATATTAGATTATGTTTATCTCTCGGGTATGCATTGGGTGTTGTGTGCGTCTGAAAACGGCCTATTTCAACAAAATTACGATGCATAGCAGCCTGTAGAGGGTTAATAAATGCTCACCGGAATATTTTGTCCATGCAACTTGTAATGTCACACAAGGACCTGCGAATAGTCCATTTTTCCTGAAAACCTACTAGTTGCTTTCAGAGAAATCCACAGAAAATGGGAATTTTAAGAATTTAAGGGGTATCTCTCTTTAACCAGCCCAAAATGGGTTAAGACTTCGACTTTTGAATACCCTTACCACCATCAAAAATGTTTCCCCATCCATTTTGCATCCGATAAAAGAAGGAACCTTTCTCGGTGGTACACCAAGTGGGTGCTGTTGGAGTTCAAAAACAGCCCATTTTATCACAATTTTGAATTTAACAGCCCGTGGAGGGTTAACAATTGCTCACCGCAGTATTTTGTCAATGCAACTTCTATTGTCACACCAAGTGCTGGGTGTGACAAATTTTTCTTGAAAATCTACAAGGCTCGTTTAGAGAAATCTTCTGAAAACATGAATTGTTTAGCTTTACGGGGGTATTGCTGTTTAATCAGCCCAGAACGGGTTAACGCTTGGTTTTTTGAACACCCTTATTACTGACAAAAATGATCCTCGGTGAATTTCACTCCCAATAAAGGAAGTTATGTGTATCTATCGTGTATCGTTTGGGTGATGTGGGGGCCCGAAAACAGCCCATTTCATCAAAATTTCGAAGTTTGGCAGCCTGTGGAGGGTTACCATATGCATCGCCTGATATGTCGGGCGTATCAAAGGGCGTGTCATGGACAGGTCTAGCAATGACGAATGTATAAAAAAAAATCTACAAGACCTGTTTCGAGAAAGTGCCGATAAACCCCAATTTCGGCAGTTTTTTGCAAATCCTGATGAAATAGGGGTTAAATCGAAAATTCTGCTTCGGTACATTTTTAGATTTTGTGCCCCTCTATGCGTGTGCAAAATTTCGTGAAAATCGGTTCGAAAATGGCTTCTGAATCGTACAGACAAAATGTGTGGAAAAAAAAAAAAAAAGAAAAACCCAAAAAACTAGACTTTATGATTCTGGAGAATCATGGCTTTTCCCGATGAGATTCCATGATTTGTCATGACCCCACAGCGTATGATGAATTGCTTTTGACTGTCTCACTGAAGTTCCTTCACTGATGTCATGAAAAAGGTGAGTATAGAAGTCTCAAATGACTCAGCTTGATAAAAAAAAATTGTTTAGGTAAAAACCAACATTAACCGTGGAGAGGGGTAATATCAATATCGTCGTCCAACAAGTTAATGACCGACAAAAGGAGTTATGTTTGTTTGACACATACCCACTGAGTGTTGTATCTATTTGAAAATGGTCCGTATTATTTCATATGTATCCAAAATATTGATCTCTGGCAGTTTGTTAAGGGTTAACAAGTGCTAACAGGAATATTTATTCATTTCTTGAAGCTTGTAATTTCACACCAAAAACTGTGAATGGCCATTTTTGCTTAAAAATCTACAAGATGTTTTCAGAGAAATCCAGGGAGAACATGAATTTTAAGCTGTTGATGGGTATAATTGTTTATCCAGCCCAAAACGGGTTAAGGGTTGTTTTTTTAATACGCTTATTACTTATAAAAATAATTCTCAGTGAATTCTACTTCCACTTATGTTGATTTCTCCTCTTAACTTTGGGTGCTGCGGGTATGCAAACACAGCCCACTTTTTCAACATTTTGATGTTTGAGAACCAGCATAGGGTTAACAAATGCTTACTGGAATATTTTGTACATGCAATTTGTAATTCACACTAAGATCAGAGAATGGCCAATATTTCTTGAAAATCTACATGATGTTTTTAGAGAAATCCTCTCATAACATGAATTTTTAACCTTTTGAGGGGTATCACCCTGTAACCAGCCCTAAACGGGTTAATGATTGATTTTATGAATACCTTCATTACTTACAAAAATGATCCTCGCTGAATCCCACTTCCAATGAAGGTGGTTGTGTTCATCTCGCAGGTACACATTGGGTGTAATGGGTGGCCAAGTACAGCCCATTTTCTCAAAATTTGCTGCCTCTGGAGGGTTAACAAACGCTTACCGGAATCTTTTGTTCATGCAACTTGTAATGTCACTCCAAGACCTGCAAATGGTCAATTTCTCTTGAATACTTACCAGATTTTTTGGAGAAATCTACAGAAAATGGGAATTTTAAGCTTTTAAGGGGTACATCCCCTTAACCGGGAGAAAATGGGTTAAGACTTCAATTTTTGAATACCCTTACTACTTACTAAAAATTTTCTTTATCAGTTTTGCTTACGGTAAAAGAAGTTATGTTTCTCTGCAGCATTCCCATTTGATGTTGTTGGTGTCCAAAAACAGACTATTTTTTTTGAAATTTTGACATTTAGCAGCCCATGGAGGGTTAACAAATGTTATCTGAATATTTTATCCATGCAACTGGTAATGTGACTCTAAGGCCTATCAACGACCATTTTCTCTTGAAACCCTACGAGACGTTTCTAAAGAAATTCAGGGAAAACATGATTTTTTAAGCTTTTGATGGGTATTGCTATTAACCATCCCAAAAGGGGTTAATGCTTGGTTTTTTGAATACCCTTATTACTAACAAATTTGGTCCTCGGTGAATTCTACTTCCAACATATTAGAATATGTTTATCTCTTGGGTATGCATTGGGTGTTGTGTGCGTCTGAAAACGGCCTATTTCAACAAAATTACGATGCATAGCAGCCTGTAGAGGGTTAATAAATGCTCACCGGAATATTTTGTCCATGCAACTTGTAATGTCACACAAGGACCTGCGAATAGTCAATTTTTCCTGAAAACCTACTAGTTGCTTTCAGAGAAATCCACAGAAAATGGGAATTTTAAGATTTTAAGGGGTATCTCTCTTTAACCAGCCCAAAATAGGTTAAGACTTCGACTTTTGAATACCCTTACCACTATCAAAAATGTTTTCCCATCCATTTTGCATCCGATAAAAGAAGGAACCTTTCTCGGTGGTACACCAAGTGGGTGCTGTTGGCGTTCAAAAATAGCCCATTTTATCACAATTTTGAATTTTAGCAACAATAATTTTAGTGCTGGGTGTGACAAATTTTTCTTGAAAATCTACAAGGCTCGTTTAGAGAAATCTACTGAAAACATGAATTGTTTAGCTTTATGGGGGTATTGCTGTTTAATCAGCCCAGAACGGGTTAACGCTTGGTTTTTTGAACACCCTTATTACTGACAAAAATGATCCTCGGTGAATTTCACTCCCCATAAAGGAAGTTATGTGTATCTATCGTGTATCGTTTGGGTGCTGTGGGGGCCCGAAAACAGCCCATTTCATCAAAATTTCGAAGTTTGGCAGCCTGTGGAGGGTTACCATATGCATCGCCTGATATGTCGTGTGTATCAAAGGGCGTGTCATGGACAGGTCTAGCAATGACGAATGTATAAAAAAAAATCTACAAGACCTGTTTCGAGAAAGTGCCGATGAACCCCAATTTCGGCAGTTTTTTGCCAATTCTGACGAAATGGGGGTTAAATCGAAAATTCCGCTTAGGTACATTTTTAGATTTTGTGCCCCTCTATGCGTGTGCAAAATTTCGTGAAAATCGGTTCGAAAATGGCTTCAGAATCGTACGGACAAAATGTGTGGAAAAAAAAAAAAAAAAAAAACCCAAACCCCCCCCCCCCAACCCCCCCCCCCCCCCAAAAAAAAAAATAATAATCCGTAGAAAAACAATAGTCTTTTCCAGAGGGAAAAGCCTAAAAAAAAAAATAAAAAAAAAAAATAATAATCCGTAGAAAAACAATAGTCCTTTCCAGAGGGAAAAGCCTAACAACGGGAAACCTATTTGCAGTAAAGCTACAAATATAAACATGATTTTAGGACCATTCCATGGCCAGTTTAAAGCCTACTGCGATATCAGCATCTATTACTCTCGTCCTTTCACTGCAGTATTTCACCCGAGTCGAGTTCTGACGTCATGCAAGTTTGACGGACAGGCTTTCAATTTTGTTATTGACAACAACATATTTATAATTTCGTGATTACTGATCGGAATTTTGAAAACGACACATGCAATCGCGAAAGAGTTTTCTGAAAAACACGATTCTGCAAAAGGTTTTAGTGAAATTTGATTATTTTTTTTTTATTTTCAATTTCGATGGCTCTTGTCGAAAAGGTATTAATCACTGATCATCCCAAACGAGATCAAAGATTGACGCTGTATATTAATAACACGCAGAGAATCTTCTAAGAATATACACGCGCAATCCTAAAATGAAATAAATCAAGTCTTGTTTCAGGTTTTATGAGAGAAATATGTCCAATTGTATCATTGAATCATGTTTAGGTATATGTGGGCGAGACATTTTCTACACGGACAAAATACAGACTAAACTAGACTTTATGATTCTGGAGAATCATGGCTTTTCCCAATTAGATTCCATGATTTTTCTTGACCCCACAGTGTCTCATGAATTGTTTTTAACTGTCTCACTAAAGTTCCTTCATTGATGTTATGAGAAAGGTGAGTATAGTAGTCTCAAATGACTCGGTTTGGGTTTGATAAAAAAATGTTTAGGTAAAACCCATCATTAATGGTAGAATGGGTTAATATCAATATCAATGTTTCCCTATCAGTTTTGCGTCTGGTAAAAGAAGTTACGTTTCTCTGTGGCATTTCCATTTGATGTTGTTGGTGTCCAAAAACAGACTATTTCCTCAATTTTTTTTACATTTAGCAGCCCATGAAGGGTTAACAAATGCCTACCAGAATAATTGATCCATGCAACTGGTCATATGACACCAAGACCTATCAACGGCCATTTTCTCTTGAAAACCCCACAAAATGTTTGTAGAAATCCAGGGAAAACGATTTTTTAAGCTTTTGATGGGTATCCCTGTTAACCTCCCCAACAGGGGTTAATGCTTGGCTTTTTGAATACCTTTATTACTTACAAAAATGGTCCTCTCTGAATTCCACTTCAAACAAAGGAGATTATGTTTATCTCTCATGTATACATTAGGTGTTGTGCGTGTCTGAAAACAGTCCCATGTTAACAACATTACGATGCTTGGCAACTTGTAGATGGTTAAAAAACGCTCACCGGAGTATTTTGTCCATACAACTTGTAATGTCACATAAAGACAAACGAATAGTCAATTTGTCTTGAAACCCTACAAGTTACCGTTAGGGAAATTCACAGAAAATGGGAATTTAAAGCTTTCAAGGGATATCTTTCTTTAGCCTGTCCAAAATGGGTTAAGACGTCGTCTTTTGAATACCCTTACTACTTACAAAAATGTTTCCATATAAATTGTACGCGCGATAAAAGAAGGCACTTTTCTTTGTGGTGTACCCTTTGGGTGCTGTTGGTGTGCAAAAACAGCCCATTTTATCGCAATTTTGACTTTCAGCAGCCCGGGGAGGGTTAACTAATGCTCACCGGAATATTTTGTTCATGCGACTTGTAATGTCACACCAAGACCTGCAAATAGCCGATTTTTCTTGAAAACCTACAAGATGTTGTTAGAGAAATCCACAGAAAACGGGTATTTTAAGATTTTAATGGGTATCTCTCTTTAACCAGCCCAAAATGGGTTAAGACGTCAAATTTTGAATACCCTTACCACTTTCAAAAATATTTTCCGATCAATTTTGCGTCCGATAAATGAAGGCTCCTTTCTCTGTGGTATATCGTTTGGGTGCTGTTGGTATCTAAAAACAGCCCATTTTATCACAAATATTACGTTTAGCAGCTCGGGGAGGGTTAAATAATGCTGACCGGAATATTTTATCCATGCAGCTTGTAATGTCACACCAAGACCTGAGAGTGACCAATTTTTCTTGAAAATCTACAAGACTCGTTTAGAGAAATCCACGGAAAACATGAAGTTTTGAGCTTTTTTGGAGTATTGCTGTTTAACCAGCCCAAAACGGGTTAACACTTAGTTTTCTGAACACCCTTATTACTTACAAAAATGATCCTCGGTGAATTCCACTTCCAATAAAGGAAGTTATGTTTACGTCTCGGGTATCGTTTGGGTGCTGTGGGGGTCTGAAACCGGCCCATTTCATCAAAATTTCGATGTTTGGCAGCCTGTGGAGGGTTACCATATGCATCGCCTAATATATCGTGTGTATCAAAGGTTGTGTCATAGGCAGGTGTAGTAATTATGAATATTTAAAAAAAATCCTAAAGACGTGTTTTGAGAAAGTGCCGATAAACCCCATTTTTGCCAGTTTTTTGCCAATTCTGGCGAAATAAGGGTTAAATTGAAAATTCCGCTTTGGTACATTTTTAGATTTTTTGCCTCTCTATGCGTGTGCCAAATTGTGTGAAAATCGGTTCGAAAATAGCTTCTGAATCGTACGGACAAAAATGTGTGGAAAAAAAAAAAAAAAAAAAAAAAATAATAATCCGTAGAAAAACAATAGTCTTTTCCAGAGGGAAAAGCCTAATAAAATATTTGCCATAATTTTCCGCAGACGTATTTTTGTCTTTGCTTCTTGGGGAAATCCATACTGATAATACAATGAAGGAGTGTTATCTAATGAGGTCAGAACCGTCAGGTGGTCGGGTCCGACACCGCACCTCGAAGTAGATTTAGTGGGGGTGTTGATTTTACAAGTAATGTAGGCAGCGTACACGGCATGGGCTGTCTGTCTTTAATCCTATAAACAGGGTTAAGGCTTGGTTTTTGAATACCCTTATTTATTTATTTATTTATTTATTTATTTATTTGTTTATTGGTGTTTAAGGTCGCATACTTATGCACAATGGCTAATCATGGTCGTGACAGTTTTATAGGTGGAGGAAGTACACGGAGAGAACCACCAAGCATCGACGAGCAACTGTCAGCTCCTCAACATTCTAACTCTGTTCAAGCTCCGCTCAAGCTCCGCTCAAGCAGGGTTACAGAGGGTGAAGACATATGTACCATCGACGTGCAGTATGCCTTAGTACACGGCGTCATCATGCCCCCATGTCAGCAACCGGGCTAAAGTGCCTTGCCCAAGGATACAACATGAGTCATCCCGGACAGGGATCGAACTCGGGACCTCTAGCATAGAAGTACAACAGACTACCACTGAGCCACCACGCTCCCTTGAATACCCTTAACACTATTATACATTATCCCTCATGAATTCGGAGTCTGATAAAAGAGGTTATGTTTACCTATTACATACCCATTTGCTGTCCGAAAACAGCCAATTTTATCAAAATTTTGACATTTAGCAGCCTGTAGCGGGATTAACAAACGACTAGCGGAATTTTCTATCTATGCAACTTGTAAGACCTGCCAATGTCCAACTGTTCTTGAAAATTGCCAACAAGCAGTTAGCAAAATCCACAGAAAATGTAAAATTTAAGCTTTTAAGGGGTATCTCTCCTTATCAAGTCTAAAATAGGTTAAGTTTCATTCTTTTAACTACCCTTACTACTTACAAAACTGATCCTCTGTGAATTCTACGCGCAGTAAAAGAAGTTATATTTCTCTGTTACATATCTATTGGGTGCTCTTGGTGTCTGAAAACAATCCATTTTATCAACATTTTGATGTTTAGCTGCTCGTGGAGAGTTAACGAATGCTCAACGGAATATTTTGTCCATGTAACTTGTAATGTCACATGAAGACCCGTAAATGGCCATTTTTCTTGAAAACTACAAGATGTTTTTAAAGAAATCCAGGGAAAGCATGAAATTTTAAGTCTTTGATGGGTACCGCTGTTTAACCAGCCCAAAACGGGTTAAGACCAGCCCTAAAAGGGTTAATGCTTGGTCTGATGAATTCCACTTCCAAAGAAGGAGGTTATGTTTATCTCGTAGGTAGACATTGCGTGCAATGGGTGCCCAAGGACAGTCCATTTTCTCTAAATTTCTATGCTTTGCAGCCTCTGGAGAGTTAACTAACGCTTACCGGAATATTTTGTCTATGTAATTTGTAATGTCACTCCAAGACCTGCAAATGGTCAATTTTTCTTGAATACTTACTAGATTTTTTGGAGAAATCCACAGAAAACTGGAATTTTAAGCTTTTAAGGGGTACATCTTAACCAGGCGAAAATGGGTTAAGACCTCGATTTTTTGAATACCCTTACTACTTACTAAATTTTTCTCTGTCAGTTTTGCATCCGGTAAAAGAAGTTATGTATCTCTGTGGCATTCCCATTTGTTGTTGTTGGTGTCCAAAAACAGACTATTTTTTCAAAATGTTGACATTTAGCAGCCGATGGAGGGTTAACAAATGCTTACTGGAATATTTTATCCATGCAACCAGTAATGTGACTCCAAGAGCTATCAATGGCCATTTTCTGTTGAAAACTTACAAGATGTTTGTATCGAAATCCACAGAAAACATTATTTTTTTTTTTAGCTTTTGATGGTATCGCTAATAACCACCCCAAAAGGGATTAATGCTTGGGTTTTTGAATACCCTTTTTACTTACAAAAATGGTCCTCGGTGACTTCCACTTCCAACAAAGGAGATTATGTGTAACTCTCGGACATACATTGCGTGCTGTGTGTGTCCGAAAACAGCCCATTTCAACAAAATTATGATGCTTGACATTCTGTAGAGGGTTAATAAACGCTCAGCGGAATATTTTGTCCATGCCACTTGTAATGTCACACAAAGACCTGCAAGTAGTCAATTTTTCTTGAAAACCTATGGAATGTATTTAGAGAAATCCACAGAAAATGGGAATTTTTAGATTTTAAGGGGTCTCTCTCTTTAGCCTGCCCAAAATGGGTTAAGACTTCGTTTTTTGAATACCCTTACTACTTACAAAAATGTTTCCCTATAGATTGTGCGCTCGATAAAAGAAACCACTTTTCTTTGTGCCGTACCCGTTGGGTGCCGTTGGCGTCCAAAAACAGCCCATTTTATCACAATTTTGACTTTTAGTAGCCCGTGGAGGGTTAACAAATGCTCACCGAAGTATTTTGTCCATGCAACTTCTATTGTCACATCAAGGCCTGGGAGTGACAATTTTTTCATGAAAATCTACAAGACTCGTTTAGAGAAATCCACGGAAAACCTGAATTGTTGAGCTTTTTGGGGGTATTGCTGTTTAACCAGCCCAAAACGGGTTAATGCTTGGTTTTTTGAACACCATTATTACTTACAAAAATGATCTCCGGTGAATTCCACTTCAAAACAAGGAAGTTATGTTTATCTCTCGTGTATCGTTTGGGTGCTCTGGGGGCCTGAAACCAGCCCATTTCATCAAAATTTCGATGTTTGGCAGCCTGTGGAGGGTTACCATATGCATCGCCTGATATGTCATGCGTATCAAAGGTCGTGGCACAAACAGGTCTATCAATGATGAAAGTTTTAAAAAAATCTACAAGACGTATTTCGAGAAAGTGCCGATAAACCCCAATTTTGACAGTTTTTTGCCAATTCTGACGAAATAAGGGTTAAATCGAAAATTCCGCTTCGGTACATTTTTAGATTTTGTGCCCCTCTATGGGTGAACAAAATTGTGTGAAAATCGGTCCGAAAATGGCTTCGGAATCGTGCGGACAAAATGTGCGGAACCCCCCCCCCCCAAAAAAAAAAAAAAAAAAAAAAAATAGACTTTATGATTCTGGAGAATCATGGCTTTTCCCGATTAGATTCCATGATTTTTCTTGACCCCACAGTGTCTGATGAATTGTTTTTAACTGTCACTAAAGTTCCTTCGTTGATGTTATGAGAAAGGTGAGTATAGTAGTCTCAAATGACTCGGTTTGGGTTTGATAAAAAAATGTTTAGGTAAAACCCATCATTAATGGTAGAATGGGTTAATATCAATATCAATGTTTCCCTATCAGTTTTGCGTCCGGTAAAAGAAGTTACGTTTCTCTGTGGCATTTCCATTTGATGTTGTTGGTGTCCAAAAACAGACTATTTCCTCATTTTTTTTACATTTAGCAGCCCATGAAGGGTTAACAAATGCCTACCAGAATAATTGATCCATGCAACTGGTCATATGACACCAAGACCTATCAACGGCCATTTTCTCTTGAAAACCCCACAAAATGTTTGTAGAAATCCAGGGAAAACGATTTTTTAAGCTTTTGATGGGTATCCCTGTTAACCTCCCCAACAGGGGTTAACGCTTGGCTTTTTGAATACCTTTATTACTTACAAAAATGGTCCTCTGTGAATTCCACTTCAAACAAAGGAGATTATGTTTATCTCTCATGTATACATTAGGTGCTGTGCGTGTCTGAAAACAGTCCCATGTTAACAACATTATGATGCTTGGTAGCTTGTAGATGGTTAAAAAACGCTCACCGGAGTATTTTGTCCATGCAACTTGTAATGTCACATAAAGACATACGAATAGTCAATTTGTCTTGAAACCCTACAAGTTACCATTAGGGAAATTCACAGAAAATGGGAATTTAAAGCTTTCAAGGGATATCTCTCTTTAGCCTGCCAAAATGGGTTAAGACGTCGACTTTTGAATACCCTTACTACTTACAAAAATGTTTCCGTATAAATTGTACGCGCGATAAAAGAAGGCACTTTTCTTTGTGGTGTACCCTTTGGGTGCTGTTGGTGTGCAAAAACAGCCCATTTTTTCACAATTTTGACCTTCAGCAGCCCGGGGAGGGTTAACTAATGCTGACCGGAATATTTTGTTCATGCGACTTGTAATGTCACACCAAGACCTGCAAATAGCCGATTTTTCTTGAAAACCTAAAAGATGTTGTTAGAGAAATCCACAGAAAACGGGTATTTTAAGATTTTAATGGGTATCTCTCTTTAACCAGCCCAAAATGGGTTAAGACGTCAAATTTTGAATACCCTTACCACTTTCAAAAATATTTTCCGATCAATTTTGCATCCGATAAATGAAGGCTCCTTTCTCTCTGGTATACCGTTTGGGTGCTGTTGGCGTCTAAAAACAGCCCATTTTATCACAATTTTTACGTTTAGCAGCTCGGGGAGGGTTAACTAATGCTGACCGGAATATTTTATCCATGCAACTTGTAATGTCACACCAAGACCTGAGAGTGACCAATTTTTCTTGAAAATCTACCAGACTCGTTTAGAGAAATCCACGGAAAACACAAACTTTTGAGCATTATGGGGGTATTGCTGTTTAACCAGCTCAAAATGGGTTAACGCTTGGTTTTCTGAACACCCTTATTACTGACAAAAATGATCCACGGTGTATTTCACTCCCAATAAAGGGAGTTATGTTTATCTCTCGTGTATTGTTTGGGTGCAGTGGGGGCCTGAAACCGGCCTATTTCATCAAAATTTCGATGTTTGGCAGCCTGTGGAGAGTTACCATATGCATCGCCTGATATGTCATGTGTACCAAAGGGTGTGTCACAGAAAGGTCTAGTAATGACGAATGTATCAAAAAAATCTACAAGACATGTTTCGAGAAAGTGCCGATAAACCCCAATTTTGGTAGTTTTTTGCCAATTCTGATGAAATAAGGGTTAAATCGAAAATTCCGCTTCGGTACATTTTTAGATTTTGTGCCCCTCTATGCGTGTGCAAAATTTCGTGAAAATCGGTTCGAAAATGGCTTCTGAATCGTACGGACAAAATGTGTGGAAAAAAAACCCCAAAAAACTAGACTTTATGATTCTGGAGAATCATGGCTTTTCCCGATTAGATTCCATGATTTTTCATGACCCCACAGTGTCTGATGAATTGTTTTTAACTGTCTCACTGAAGTTCCCTCATTGATGTTATGAGAAAGGTGAGTATAGTAGTCTCAAACGACTCGGTTTGGGTTTGATAAAAAAAAAATAGTTTAGGTAAAACCCATCATTAATGGTAGAATGGGTTAATATCAAGATCAATGTTTCCCTATTAGTTTTGCGTCCGGTAAAAGAAGTTTCTCTGTGGCATTTCCATTTGTTGGTGTCCAAAAAACAGACCATTTCTTCAATTTTTTTACATTTAGCAGCCCATGGAGGGTTAACAAATGCCTACCAGAATAATTTATCCATGCAACTGGTCATATGACACCAAGACCTATCAACGGCCATTTTCTCTTGGAAACCCCACAAAATGTTTGTAAAGAAATCCAGGGAAAACGATTTTTTAAGCTATCGATGGGTATCCGTGTTAACCTCCCCAACAGGGGTTAACGCTTGGTTTTTTTAATACCCTTATTACTTACAAAAATGGTCCTCTGTCAATTCCACTTCCAATGAAGGAGATTATGTTTATCTCTCATGTATACATTGGGTGCTGTGCATGTCTGAAAACAGCCCCATGTTAACAAAATTACGATGCTTGGCAGCTTGCAGATGGTTAATAAACGCTCATCGGAGTATTTTGTCCATGCAACTTGTAATGTCACATAAAGACCTACGAATAGTCAATTTGTCTTGAAACCCTACAAGTTATCGTTAGGGAAATTCACAGAAAATGGGAATTTAAAGCTTTCAAGGGATATCTCGCTTTAGCCTGCCCAAAATGGGTTAAGACGTCGACTTTTGAATACCCTTACTACTTACAAAAATCTTTCCATATAAATTGTGCACTCGATAAAAGGAGGCACTTTTCTTTGTGGTGTACCCTTTGGGTGCTGTTGGTGTCCAAAAACAGCCCATTTTATCACAATTTTGACCTTCAACAGCCCGGGGAGGGTTAACTAATGCTGACCGGAATATTTTGTTCATGCAACTTGTAATGTCACACCAAGACCTGCAAATAGCCGATTTTTTCTTGAAAACCTACAAAATGTTGATAGAGAAATCCACAGAAATGGGTATTTTAAGATTTTAATGGGTATCTCTATTTAACCAGCCCAAAATGGGTTAAGACGTCAAATTTTGAATACCCTTACCACTTTCAAAAATATTTTCCGATCAATTTTGCGTCCGATAAATGAAGGACCCTATCTCTCTGGTATACCTTTTGGGTGCTGTTGGTGACTAAAAACAGCCCATTTTATCACAATTTTTACGTTTAGCAGCTCGGTGAGGGTTAACTAATGCTGACCAGAATATTTTATCTATGCAACTTGTAATGCCACACCAAGACCTGAGAGTGACCAATTTTTCTTGAAAATCTACAAGACTCGTTTAGAGAAATCCACGGAAAACACGAACTTTTGAGCATTATGGGGGTATTGCTGTTTAACCAGCTCAAAATGGGTTAACGCTTGGTTTTCTGAACACCCTTATTACTTACAAAAATGATCCTCGGTTAATTCCACTCCCAATAAAGGACGTTATGTTTATCTCTCGTGTATTGTTTGGGTGCAGTGGGGGCCTGAAACCGGCCTATTTCATCAAAATTTCGATGTTTGGCAGCCTGTGGAGGGTTACCATATGCATCGCCTGATATGTAGTGTGTACCAAAGGGTGTGTCACAGACAGGTTTAGCAATGACGAATGTTTTAAAAAAATCTACAAGACATGTTTCGAGAAAATGCCGATAAACCCCAATTTTAGCAGTTTTTTGCCAATTCTGACGAAATAAGGGTTAAATCGAAAATTCCGCTTTGGTACATTTTTAGATTTTGTACCCCTCTATGCATGTACAAAATTTCGTGAAAATCGGTTCGAAAATGGCTTCTGAATCGTACGGACAAAATGTGTGGAAAAAAAAAAAAAAAAAAAAAAACTAGTCTTTATGATTCTGGAGAATCATGGCTTTTCCCGATGAGATTCCATGATTCTTCATGACGCCACAGTGTCTGATGAATTGTTTTTAACTGTCTCACTGAAGTTCGTCCATTGATTTTAAGAGAAAGGTGAATATAGTAGTCTCAAATGACTCAGTTTGATAAAACATTGTTTACGTAAAAACCATCATTAACGGTGGAGGGGTTAATATCAATATTGTCGTCCTACGAGTCAATGTCCGACAAAAGGAGTTATGTTTGTTTGACACATACCCACTGAGTGCTGTGTCCGTTTGAAAATGGTCCATTTTATCTCAAATGTATCAAAAATATTGATGTCTGATCCTGTATCAATTATCTCCTATTAGACCACAGTTGTTATGCATTATTATGTAATTTTTTCACACCTTGTAGAGGTCACCTATCACATGTCTGTTAATAGCAGAAGTACATTTCTCTCCAATTGGTTTTTCCCCGTAGGATTAGTTTTATTTATTACAATGAAGATATCCATACATACAACGACAAACATGAAGTTATTACATTCATAAATAGGAAGTATTGTTTGTACATATGTGTAGATAAAATATACCCTGGGACGGAGAAGGGGAGTATAGCCGTCTTACAAACTAGTATATATCTAGCCCCACTGCCGGGGAAATCTTGGCGCCATGCACCACTGCATTTGATAACCGCCTTACAGAGTAGTAAATATACCTGCCCCCCCCCCCCCTTCCCATGTTGGGGACCCCCACCTTTTATTGTAAGGTTCCTTAGGCACAACATAGCGTCAGTAAGATGGATACATACTGCCACGTCGCCACCCTGGGGAGGAGGAGGGGTAGTGTATAGCCGTTTTACAGACTAGTATATACCTGGACCCACTGTCGGGGAAATGCTATAGTGTCAACACTATTTGATATTATAAGTAACAGATCCCATTGCAGCTAACGTTATTTACTGCTTTCTTATCATGCAGTGGCGGGGCGCGGTGGCATTGTGGTAGCCGGTTCTCGTCAGATCACCGAAGTAAAGCAACGTTGAGCCTGGTTTATCATTGGATGGGTGGCCGTCTGAGCGATCAATTCGGACTCCCATGCTGTGTCCTTGTGTCACTTAACTCTGATTGTCCATATGGGGGCATGATGCCGCCATGTACTAAGGCGTACTGCACGTCGACGGTACGCATGTCTTCAACCAATCTAACCCTGCCTGTGCTGCAGTTCGGAGTTACGATGTTAGGAAGCTGGCAGCTGCTCGTCGTTGCTCGGTGGTTCTCTCCAGATACTGTGGCTTCCTCCACCCGTCAAAATGTCACGGTCATGATTAGCCATTGTGCATAAGTGTATGCCCTTAAACACCAATAAATAAATAATAAATGATATCATGCAGGGCAGTGTGAAATACGAGGGGAGGCGTACCTTTCAATGTGTGTTTGGTTGGAGAAAGAGGAAGGGAGGATGTGGTAACCTTGGTAATTTTGTTTGGATAAATCGACCGCTGGCATGGGACACCGTGGAATTGACCGATGAAGCAGGACACAGTGAGAGTGGAACTTATGGGCAGTTATTCTTGATAATAAATAACTATACACTTACTTTTGAGTTCATACAAGGTGAGTATAGTAGTCTCAAATGAGAATGGCCAATATTTGTCTTGAAAACCTACGAGAGGCTTTTAGAGAAATGCTCGGAAAATACGAATTTTTAACCTTTTGAGGGGTATCGCTCTGTAACCAGCCCTAAACGGATTAATGATTGGTTTTATGAATACCTTCATTACTTACAAAAATGATCCTCAGTGAATTTCACTTCCAATGAGGAAGGTTATGTTTATCACGCAGGTACACATTGGGTGTTATGGGTGCCCCAAAACAGCCCATTTTCTCAAAATGTCTATACTTTGCAGGCTCTGGGGGGTTAATAATTGCTTACCGGAATATTTTGTCCATGCAACTTGTAATGTCACTCAAAGACCTGCAAATGGTCAATTTTTCTTGAAAACGTGCTAGATTTTTTTGAAAAATCCACAGAAAACGGGAATTTTAAGCTTTTGAGGGGTATATCTCCTTAACTAGTCGACAATGGGTTAAGACCTCGATTTTTGAATATCCTTGCTACTTACAAAAATGTTTCTCTATCAGGTTTGCGTCCAGTAAAAGAAGTTACGTTTCTCTGTGGCATTTCCATTTGATGTTGTTAGTGTCCAAAAATAGACTATTTCTTCAAAATTTTGACATTTAGCAGCCCATGGAGGGTTAACAAATACCTACCAGAATAATGTATGCAACTGGTAATGTGATACCAAGACCTATCAACGGCCATTTTCTCTTGAAACCCTACAAGATGTTTGTAAAGAAATCCAGGGAAAACCATTTTTAAGCTTTCGATGGGTATCCCTGTTAACCTCCCCAACAGGGGTTAACGCTTGTTTTTTTGAATACCCTTATTACTTACAAAAATGGTCCTCTGTGAATTCCACTTCCAACAAAGGTGATTATGTTTATCTCTCGTGTATACTTTGGGTGCTGTGCGTGTCCGAAAACAGCCTATGTCAACAAAATTACGATGCTTGGCAGCTTGTAGATGGTTAATAAACGCTCACCGGAGTATTTTGTCCCTGCAACTTGTAATGTCACATAAAGACCTACGAATAGTCAATTTTTCTTGAACCCCTACAAGTTACTGTTATGGAAATTCACAGAAAATGGGAATTTAAAGCTTTTAAGGGATATCTCTCTTAGCCTACCCAAAACGGGTTAAGACTTCGACTTTTGAATACCCTTACTACTTACAAAAATGTTTCTGTATAAATTGTACACTCGATAAAAGGAGGCGCCTTTTTTTGTGGTGTACCCGTTGGGTGCTGTTGGTGTCCAAAAACAGCCCATTTTATCACAATTTTGACGTTGGGGAGCCCTGGGAGGGTTAACTAATGCTGAACGGAATATTTTGTCCATGCAACTTGTAATGTCGCACCAAGACCTGCGAATAGCCGATTTTTTCTTGAAAACCTACAAGATGTTTTTAGAGAAATCCACAGAAAATGGGTATTTTAAGATTTTAATGGGTATCTCTCTTTAACCATCCCAAAATGGGTTAAGACGTCGAATCTTGAATACCCTTACCACTTTCAAAAATATTTTCCAATCAATTTTGCGTCCGATAAATGAAGGCCACTTTCTCTGTGGTATACCGTTTGGGTCCTTTTGGCGTCCAAAAACAGCCCATTTTATCACAATTTTGACTTTTAGCAGCCCGTGGAGGGTTAACAAATGCTCACCGCAGTATTTTGTCCATGCAACATCAAGGCCTGGGAGTGACAATTTTTTCTTGAAAATCTACAAGACGCGTTTAGAGAAATCCACGGAAAACCTGAATTTTTTAGCTTTATGGGGGTATTGCTGTTTAACCAGCCCAAAACGGGTTAACGCTTGGTTTCTTGAACACCCTTATTACTTACAAAAATGATCCTCGGTGAATTCCACTTCCAATAAATGAAGTTATGTTTATCTCTCGTGTATCGTTTGGGTTCTCTGGGGGCCTGAAACCGGCCCATTTCATCAAAATTTCGATGTTTGGCAGCCTGTGGAGGGTTACCATATGCATCGCCAGATATGGCATGTGTATCAAAGGTCGTGGCACAGGCAGGTCTATCAATGATGAAGGTTAAAAAAAAATCTACAAGACGTGTTTCGAGAAAGTTCCGATAAACCCCAATTTTGACAGTTTTTTGCCAATTCTTACGAAATAAGGGTTAAATCGAAAATTCCGCTTCGGTACATTTTTAGATTTTGTGCCCCTCTATGCGTGTGCAAAATTTTGTGAAAATCGGTCCGAAAATGGCTTCGGAATCGTGCGGACAAAATGTGTGGGAAAAAAAAAAAAAAAAAAAAAAAATAATAATCCGTAGAAAAACAATAGTCTTTTCCAGAGGGAAAAGCCTAAAAAAATTTTAAAAAAATAATAATCCGTAGAAAAACAATAGTCTTTTCCAGAGGGAAAAGCCTAATAATCCGTAGAAAAACAATAGTCTTTTCCAGAGGGAAAGCCTCATTACACCATTGCATGTACAATACCCCAGTAGAGGATAGGAATGATGTTAATAGTCTCTATTTACTAGTCTAGAATTGCTCGGCACGCTGTTTGTTTTCTACATGGGGCAGTTTGAGGTTGAAAGGGAAAGAAACGTGCTCTTACTCGGCGCACAATTACTTCAAAATAGTGCACAATGTAGTGGCGGGGCTTCTATTTTCAACTGTAGATTTCCCAAGAACTCTTGAGCATTTTAATCATAATCTCGACTGACTAATATTCCAACTAGTTCAGCAAGACATGTCTTCGATAAAGGCATGCTTTGATGATGTAGTTGGAATATTTTATCACACAGGTCTTCGACAAATAACAAACTACATCGCTTTCTACGACCTATTATTAGTGAATATTATACCTCACGTGACCTTCTAGGTTCCTGATTGGACGAATGCTGCACTCCTATTTCGTGTAGTTTGCATCCACGGAACTGACCAGGCACTATACCCAGGCACTACACGTTTTCTATTTTTAGCACACTACTATATCAGTTTTCTTTTCATACTGGGCGAATAAAACTAATCAGGCTAAATTTAAATATCGATTCACAGAGGCACAACATCCACAAAACGACCCGGAAAGAAATCATTGTGGAAAAATGTATCGCTTTTCCATTGTTGAAGTCACATTTTCTGAGGCGTTCATTTTATTCCTTGAGAAGACGATGCATATCTCGTTTCGAAGAGACTGATCCATACCTGCGTACAACATTCATGAGAACGCGTCCGGATATGAAAAATCGTTTGTTTCGCTGCTCATATTATTTCGCTATTTAATTGTATGTTTTGGGCAGTAAACGAATAAATTGTGGAATTCATTGGAATCTTCTGAGTTTTGTATCCCGTACTGACCCATACGGTAATGTATATGTGTGACAAATGTGTGGAAATTATCAAACTGCGTTGTAAAATTTCGAAAATTATAGCTTTCAATTCCTTTCATTCGTGAGTTGCGCGATTCTAAAATACACAGTTCCATTTGGGGGAAATGTTTTGTTTACCCTTGCCGACCGATTCAAAATTTGTCTTCTGCTCATATCAATAAGCCATGTTTTGGAAAAAGAACATGTTTTTTGAAAACTAAATGGTGTTTTTCTCTGTATAACGCTGGTTGGTAGGGCTGCTACCTTGGTAATAGATTAACAAATTGGACAGATGCTTTTCTTGATGGGTGTTAGATATAATATAAGGATTTGTGCATGTCTTGTCGTCGACTACGCCCATATAGTGCCCAGTGAGGTGGTGTAGTTCCCTCCACTTCGCGGCGGGAACTACACCACCTCACTGGGGACTATATGGACGTAGTCAACTCCAAGTCATGCACTTTTCCTTAAAAAGTATCCGTCTGGTAATCTTTGTAGAAAAGATCCCGTCATTCTGACACGGTGTCATATTGGTCATACACAATTTACACATTCCTATTTGTTAGAGGGTAATATGCGATCGGAATGTGTTCCTTGTCAGCAAGGGTTGACAGTGGAACACATTCTTGCGCATTGCACCGAGTTTCATCATGTCAGTGGGCAGTATTTCACTGTAGGGTCTCTAAGAGATCTATTTTATCATATAAGCCCATACATAGTTCTATCATTTCTGAAAGTCATCAACCATTTTAATAAATTTTAAAATTGTTTTTAGTCTTTTAAATTCGACGCTTCATGTCTCAGATAATCAGGTTGATTTTATAAGATATTCATTATATTAGTATCATCGCTAAGTACTGTTCAAACTACTCCTGTCTTTGTAACTATATTGTAATTATTTCCTGTTTTTAATCAATCAGTTTTCTTCGTCATTGACTATGATGTAGTTTAATTTCTACCTTTTTCTCGACACGTTATAGCCTTAGCTGCTTATGTGGCATTAAGCACAAATAAATAAGTAAATAAATGAATGAATCAGACATGACTTGAGAAAGTCGTGACATACAGTACGTGGAGAGTGGGTTGTAACTAAATCACCCGTGGAGTGGAGTTATCACCCAAAGTATTCCTTTCAAATTTTGTACGTATGGACAAAAAATACAAGCAATGTTTCAGCCAATGGACCTCCGGGTTTAACCCGGAGGTCCATGGCTGGAACTTTGCTTGTGCTTGTTATGCTTTGCAACAAATTTGCAATTATTGCTTGGGTGGAATATCCACTCCGTGGGTGATTTTGTGATAGTACACTATCCACGTACTGTATAAGGTTAACACCCCCTCCACTCATTCAGTTAAAAGTTCGCCTGTACTGTTCCAAAACGGAAATGAGGAATTATTCCAAGGGTAGAACCATCAGCCAGACAAGCGGTATAGTAGTACCAATCCACTTTCCATGTTGTCTAAGGTAGACATTTTATTTCCCCAAATTTACATAAAATTGGTATCTAAAGAACATTTTCATGTAAATTTCAAAAAATTAGATTCGCGAGTCTAACGACAAAAAACATTAAATCAGCTGAATCAAAGCTATATGCATGTAATCAAGATATCACATTTCTCTATAATTACCACAATATAGTACACTGTGAATTTCTAAGGCCTATACAGTATTCTTCAAAAGGATCTCTTTTTTGCATCCTGAACGTGTCACTGTATGCGGATTTACTTCGATCCAACATAGGAACTTTTCTGTGAAAGTAATGGAATTGCTAATATCGTGTGAGTATATATTTTACTATTTCAGTATTTTCTTTCAGATTTATGTCCACTTTTACAAGCCAGTATAGTAAGATGCCGTAATAAACTAGATGGATATGCGATCGGAAAGTGAGTGTCGATACATCATTCAAAAGGCGGGGCCAACACTCCAAGGAGAATGTGTCAGGATCTGGTTGTCAGAAAATGTCACCCAATTTCAACTTTGTACAATTAAATTCAATTTTTGTGTTGTCCGACTCTCAGTCGGATTTAATATCATAAATTTCAATGAAAATTGAGTGAACAAAGATGTGACATTTAGTAAATTCAAATATTCCTTTAGTTGTATGAAATATATGACAGTGGTATATCTTGCAGTTTCCTAGGTTGGGTTGTCACAAAATAGGAGTTTATGCAGGTTAACGCGTGAAAACATAAAATTACGTAAAATCATCAAAACTGGCGTTAAATAAAAACAAGAGGCCCAACGTGGCCTGACGCGCTCATCGTGAACAGAACACAATATAAACAGAGTCCAAGAATGAGTCTACATTAAGCAATCTATTTCCGTAGGATACACTGTCAATCCTTGAGCCGCGCTGGAGTGGCAAAAATAATCCGGGCATCATGCCTTTTCTTCAGTTGATCATAATGAAAAGAGTAAAGCTCCACTATGAAGCCCCTTGATACAACCTATTTGGATTAATCTTAGCTACACACATCTGGAGAGTACTGAATACAAAATTTTTAATTCTTCAGCAACATGGCCAATTCATAGGGAGCACAAATATTAACCCAGACTCTCGATTTGAACACAGTTGAATCTGACTTCCCTAGAGATGTTGTGAACCAAATATGAAGGCATTCTGTTGGATCTGACGAAAAGAAATTTTAAAGAAATATCTTCATATTGCATTAAGTTAAAATTTGGGCTACCATAACGAGCCCAAATATTAACCTATGGGTCGGATTTGAACAAACTTGAATCTGCCCTGCCCCCCCCCCCCCCCCCCCAGAGATGTTGTATACCAAATATGAAAGCATTGTGATTAGTGGATCTGAAGAAGAAGATTCTTGAAGAAATTCCCTCATATTGTATTAAGTTAAATTTCAGGTTCTCATATCGAGCCCAAATATTAACCCAGGCACTCGAATTAAACAAACTGGAGTCTGCCCCCCTCCCACTCCCCCTCCCCCTGCCCCCCCCCCCCCCCCTAGAAATGTTGTATGCCAAATATGAAAGCATTCCGACTGGTGGATCTGAAGAAGAAAATTTTTTAAGAAATTTCCTCATATCGCACTAAGTAAAAATTTGGGCTACGATAGCGAGCCCAAATATATACCTAGGGGTCTGATTTGAACAAACCTGAATCGAATCTGACCCCATACCAAATATGAAAGCATCCTGACTGGTGGATCTCAAGAAGAAGATTTTAAAAAATTTTCCCCCATATTGAACAAAGTTAATAATTTTAACAAATATTAACCTAGAGACTTGGTTTGAACAGTCTTGAATCTGACTCTCACAACAATGATGTATACCAAACATTAAAAGATTCTGACTTGTGGTTCTGAAGAAGAAGATTTTGAAAGAATATTCGCCATATTACACTATGTTAGAAATTCGGGCTCCTGTATTGAGCCCAAATATGAACGAATGGGCTTTATTTTAACAAACTTGTATCTGACCCCCCTATGAATGCTGTATACCGAATACCAAAAGATTCTGATGATTGGTTCTGGAGAAAAGATTTTTTTTTAATTTTTGCAAATATGCTGACTCAGCATTTTTTCGATGTCCATTACAGAACACCCTAATATAACCGATGGCATTTTTTTTTATCATTCAATTCTACTGGCCCTAAGGATACTTCATTTCAAATAAGAGCTCTCTATTCCGTGTGGTGTGGGAAATATGGGCGTTTGAAAATATTTCTATTTTTAGCTCCCAGGGTTCTCATGGGGATGCAGGAATCTCTTTTTTTTGCATGAGTCAAGTATTTATTACCCAATAATACCACATACCAAATTTGGTTCAAACCAGACCATGGGTTCAGAAAAATAGAAATTTTAGGCGGGGCCAAAAATCTTACCCCCCCCCCCCCCCCGATTACAAAGCCAAATATTGCTTCACGAACTTCGTTTGAACAAATTTGATTCTACACCCCAAAAGGAAGCTCCACAGCAAATATCAAGTCATTGTACAAACTGGTTCATGAGAAGAGGATTTCAAAATATTTTGGAGCATTTTTCCCCACTCTCTCCATATGGGGCTGGGCATGCTGAGTTGAACAAAAATGCAATGCCCCTTCGGGACCATCACTCACACAAACTTTCACTTGAATTGGCCCAGTGGTTTTGGAGGAGTAGACTAAAACATGGTGTTGACGGACGACGGACGGACGACGGACGGGGAGCGATGGGATTAGCTCAGCTTGACTTTGTCAAGATGAGCTAAAAAGAACGCAAAGAGGGAAACACGTGTTTTTTCTGCTCAAGAAAACACTAAAATTGCATGAAGATAGGGCGTATTTTTTTATATTGATTCCTATGACATGAGTGGTAAGATGAGCGTCAATCGTTCATAAATTCCGCGGACGGCAAAATATTTTTAGGTATGGCCTTATGTAGTGATTATATTCCCAGGATTGTGAAATGATGTGCACAAAAATGAGGAGATAGCTAACATCGGGGATTGAAATTGAAAAAAATAGTGACACGGCTGATAATTTCAAATGAGCATAAAACGGTGTTGGAAGTTTGAAAGCTGAGTGATCCATAACTGCAGAGCTGTGTCTACCACAACTTTATGCTTTTTAATGAAAACTACCCAAAAAGCATGTAAGATACAGTGTTTCTGCCATGGACTGGTCAATTTCCACGGGTGGGTATTATATTTCTACGGACGTAATAATATTAGATTCCAAACACTAATTAATGAAATAATCATCAAACATTTAATTAATGAAGCATCGAGTACAACTCGGTGCTTCATAAATTACAATTTTTGCTGATGATAATTTTGGTGATCTTATGAAGGCATGCGTTGACAACACTGCCCACGCGTGTAGTAGCTCAGTGGGTAGAGGTGCAGGCTGCAAGCCGAGAGGTCCTTGGTTCGAATCCTACCTGCGGCTAAACCTGCATTGGGTCATTGGGCAAGACACTTCACATCGATTGCCCACTCGGGGGTTCGGTGCTGTTGAATACTAAGGCGTAGTGCACGTCAATGGTGCATTTGTCTTCAATTAATGCTAACCCTTCTTGTGTGGAGTTAGTATGTTGAGGAGCCTGAATCTTGCTCGCGTATGCTCGGTGGTTCTCTCGGGATACTCCAGCTTCCTCCCCGTAAAACTGTCCGACAAGAGGTGACCCTAGCTACCGAAAGTGTCGTCAAACCTCAATAAATAAAAAAAACATATTTAACGTCGTATCTCCGGTACTTGAAGTCTAATTTTCAGCTGGGTTTTTCTTGTCGTGAGTACTAAAATATCACATGATCTAAAATCGACTAAAATGTCACTTGATTTTAACCTTATTCAATGAAATTAAATTTTTGACGTTTTCGCAAACGCGGTCAACATCAAGCCTTAAGGCTAAAAAGGTGTTTTGATTCTTAGGCAATCCCTCATTGAATTTGGGTATTTTTATTGCCTTTCAGTGTCGTCCAATATTAGTACAAACACAGTGAGACCCGAAACGTTTTACATTTTTTGATTGATGCATATATATTTCATTGCATCTCCAGTATGTTTGCCTTCTTATATAAGCACTCTTCCATAATTGTAATGCGGCAAATCCCAGTAGATTAAATACTTTACATCAAAGATAATATGAAGAGCACCGTAAGAATATGAAGTCTTTGAATTGCAGCACCTACAGTTTGTTTTTAGAGGAAGGTTTTGTGTTTCAAACTAAAAATGAATTTATTTGTATAAATACGCACTTTCTATATTTCTGGGTGTAAAAAGACAGCCGAAATCCTTTCCGTGTTTGCTCTATTAATTAGGTCGGCTGTGGAATATTGTATCTGCTGCACCTTTTGAGTTTTGAATGTCACAAAACTGGAGGTATTTCAAAACATCAAATTTTGATATTACGTGCAAACGTCGAAAACGCCATTAAATCAAAAAAAAAAATAATAATAATAACAAAACTAAAACATACCGGATTTCTAATGTTTAGCTTCTTCAAAATAATAAAATGTCATAAAAATCGTACAATCTTCAATTTTGTGGACGTTGACCCCTATGACGTCACTGGGCCGTTCGGCCATAATCCTTAAGAATTTTCATGAACAACAACACATTTTAGATGCGGTGTTCGCTGCAGAATATATATCCATAAGTTCCGGAAGGGCCGCTCTTTTTGTATCGCTGAACTAAATATTTGAATTAGGGTTACCCGCCTTGAATTGATTCACTCGGAACTGATGCAGTCCCTAAAAATAAACAGCCTTGGGAAAATAAATTGTTTCAATAAACGTGTGAAACATTCTATTGACATCTTGCATTATTGTTGAATGTTCCTGATAAAAAGAGGGTGATTTGATGCCTTTTGGACCAAAAATATAATATTTACTTTTTGTTAGGAATTCCCTGAAAATATATTCATGTGACCGGTACTTCCCTTCGTGCCATTTTTCTCTCTTATTCTCCTGAACCTTATAATTATGGCTTATCGGAAAATATTTAGTTCTGTGATACCAGTAAACCAATTGATATTAAACGCTCATGAATAGACGTAAATATACCGTTGTGTCGAATAAAGTTTGAAATGTGAAACGAAAGATATCCATTCCCTTGCCATCACCAAAGTAATAGTATGTGAAATTCTATATGTTTGTTTTGGATTAATACGGAGCTGTGTATGTCAGAAAACTGACGTCTTTAGTGAAAAAAACCTAGCCGTCCCCGAATTTCAAGTGACGAAAGACGTCAAATACGACGATACAATGAAACAGCTCTGGTTTCGACGTTTTGCATTTTTAGAACTACACAACACTGAAAATTTTCTGAAACCGAAAAACCTTTTGAAACATTTTGTCTAAAGAAAATTAATCTTTTGATTCTCAGGCGTCAATGGTGCATTTGTCTTCAACTAATGCGAACCCTGCTTGTGAGGAGTTAGTATGTTGAGGAGCCTGAATCTTGCTCAGCGATGCTCGGTGGTTCTCTCCGGATACTCCGGCTTCCTCCCCCGTAAATCTGTCCGACAAGAGGTGACTCTTGCTGCCGAAAGTGCCGTTAAACCCCAATAAATAAAAAAATAAAATAAATATTTAACGTCGTATCTCCGGTACTTGAAGTCTAATTTTCAGCTGGGTTTTTCTTGTCGTGAGTACTAAAATATCACATGATCTAAAATCGACTAAAATGTCACTTGATTTTAACTTTATTCAGGGAAATTTAATTGTTGACGTTTTCGAAAACGCGTTCGCTATCAAGCGTTAAGGCTAAAAAGGTGTAATGCGGCATATCCCCATAGATTAAATAATTTTACTTCAAAGATAATATGAAGAGCACTGAAAGAATATGAAGTCTTTGAACTGCAGCACGTACAGTTTGTTTTTAGAGGAAGGTTTTGTGTTTGAAATTAAAAATGAATTTATTTGTATAAATATGCACTTTCTATATTTCTGTGTGTAAAAAGACAGCCGAAATCCTTTCCATGCTTGCTGACTTTTTGCAGAAGAAAAATAAAATTTAAAAATACAACACTCTCTCCATCACTCATTTGAAAAAAATGCCTGAGAATCAATTAATTTATTTTGTGCCGGCTAAATGTGTTTTGTCACTTGAAATATAAATACTACTGTGCATCATTTAAGCCTATTTGACACAGTTTGGACTTTTTTCCTCAAAAAAGCAAATTTCCCATATTCTTGACTCAGCAGAAGCCAAAAGCTGGATTCTGATGCAGAAATGACTCTTTTATCCCATGGATGTGGTAAAATGTCTGTTTGGTAGGGTTGGGGATAATTATAGGTATCGCTGAACTAAACATTTGAATTGGAGTCACCCGCCTTGAAATAATGCAATATCTAAAAATAAACAGCGTTTGACACATTCTATTGACATCTTGCATTATTGTTGAATATTCTTGATAAAAGGAGTGTGATTTGATGACTTTTGGACCAACAAAATACAATTTAGTTTTGTGTGTTTTCGTTGGGAATTCCCTGAAAAATATGTGCATTAGACCGGTACTTAACCCTTTACCTAACGTGGAAAGCAGACGACACTTGCAAAAATAATTCTTGAATAACTAATTTTTTTCATTTTTTGTCTCTAAAACATAGGTTATGACCCCTCGTTGGAACGAGCTCGACGAGCTCGTTCCAACGAGGGGTCATAACCTATGTTTTTGAGACAAAAAATGAAAAAAATAATGAAAATTAATTGGCGATTTTTGAGAATAGCGCTGGCCGGTTTTGGCCGTTACGTTGCGTAAAGGGTTAACTTCGTGCCATTTTTCTCTCTTATTCGCCTGAATGTTATAATGGTGGCTTATGGGGAAATATTTAGTTCTGTGATACCAGTAAACGAATTGATATTAAACGCCCATGAAGAGACGCAAATATAACGTTGTGTCGGATAAAGTTTGAATTGTGAAACGAAAGATATCCATTCCCAAGCCATCACCAAAGTAATTGTATTTTCTGGCGTTTCGAAGAATAGCGAGAAAATATTGTCGTGTCGGAGTGACCAGTGTTGAATGTCACCTTAGTATGTTTTGTAGCATGGGTTGCAGATTTTAAGCGAGTCGTTTATTCAGAACGTTTTGCCCATGAGTTTACGTCATTTTATAATGGATGTATTTTCTTATGTATGCTGGTCAATTCAAGACAGATTCCAATACAGAGCAGACCTTCAATTTTAAGTTTTGATCAAATTTACAAAGTTTAATGTCAAGATCGACACAAATGTTTTCACATCATGTCTGAACGTTGGTCCGAACACTCGCTCGAGATAGCTTCGCACATGCCATCGAACGCAGATTTCCAGGTGTTTTTCCATTCATCTCATACATTTTACATGGGAGAAAATAAATTAACGGGTTATTTATCCCTGTTTGTTTTTCTGGGCGGCGTTGGTGATGTTAATCGAGGAATATATTTTTGTTTGGCATGATACCTATAACACATTGTGTGTAACCTACTTCTTTAAGGCTCATTTTGTGCTGTAGCCTTCAAACTAACTTTGTACAATAAATCGCTCCTAAGCCTGATTGTCTAGCTGCAAAAGGATTTTGTTTTGTTAATGTTTAACCCATAACAAAGATCAGACTAGTATGTGAAATTCTATATGTTTGATTTGGATTAATACGGAGCTGTGTGTGTCAGAAAACTAACGTCTTTAGTGAAAAATAACCTGACCGTCCCCGAATTTCTAGTGACGAATGACGCCAAATTCGGCGATACATTGAAAAAGCTCTGGTTTCAAAGTTTTGCATTTTTAGAGCTAAACGACACTGAAAATTGACTGAAACCGAAAAACCTTTTGAAGCATTTTGTCTAAAGAAAATTAATCTTTTGATTCACAGGCAGCGGCGCATTCGTTTATTTCGGCCCGAGTTCGTCATATTTATTTCGGAGGCAAAATTCAAAATGTATAAAACTACCATAGGGTGTGATTTTAGCGTTATCACATCGCGATTTGCGATGCAATATGTCGCATACATTGACAGAGTATTGTTATTCTCTTCGCGAAATGCGACGCGATTTTCATATGTATGTACAAAATAAATATTTATTTAACTGGTTGAGGGCTAGATTATTTTTGGTGGTTTGAATTTTTCATCGGAAATTGTTTTATTACAAATTATTGTAGAGTGCCAACAGGTGTTCTAATAAATTGTCTAGTAGGAGATGTGAACATCGTCCCATATTGGCTGGATCTCATGCCGGATCTCATTTTACGTCATAGTCACGTGACCTGGTGGCACCATGTTGTATTTGTAAGATAACCCTCATGAGCGGCCATCTTGTGACGTCATCTCTATAGTGATGTGTGGCGTTAGTGCGCATGCTCAGCGCATGTTGTTAGGGAGATACGCGTTTCCGTCGTCCATTTTGTATAGCGGAGGCCGCCATCTTGGTTTCTATGGTAGCACGTGGTTGATATGTTACCCAAAGGCTTATAATTGGACAGGTGTATGTTCGGAGGGTTTGTTCGATTGAATCGGAGTATCACGAATTAGCCAAATAAACCCGACAGTCCCTCCAAATCATCGAAATTGAATTTATTTATCACGGATTCTCCATCCGCTCAGCACGTAGTGCGATGGCATCGAGGGGCTCAGGGCGGGAGGTGAGCTCGATTGAATAGGAGTATATTCCAGTAGAGTAGAAGAGACTATCAACTGGGACAGCTTTGTTTATTGTTACTATATTTAGCAATTTCTGGTCTATTCTTATCAGTTCTGACACTATTCGGAGTACTCTAGTTGTTTCATTTATCTTGGTCACCCAATGAGTTCACTCTACTGGCGCTAACTAGTTTAGTTTAAACATATTTTGTTTGCCACTATACACAGCAAAAAGGATCGGAGAACAAGTTATCACAACTTACAAAAACTCCCCTCCTTAGGCAAGAATAATTAAACATTTGCGGCACAATTATATACAATATAAAAATACTAAGAATTAGTGTAGTCATCAGCTAAGGGGTTAAAGATTTGAAGATTTAGAGAGATAAGGATTTAGCCGTTTTGAGCTCCGGTGGTATCTTCCACATCAATTCAGTAGAATTAGCTGGAAGAGTCTATTTTCAATATTTTAGAGCTGACCAATCAATATTTCCAACGAGGAGCCTTGGGGCCACGCGTTGGAAACACTGGTTGGTCTGCACTACTTATTTATTTAACATTATTTTGTCAGGGAAAATGGGGTGTTTCACGGGCTTTGCCAGAAAAAGGGCCACCGGGGCTCAAAGTGTTAAAGAGTTATAGGATTAGAGAGTGAATGATTGCCGTTGTCTAGGCTCGCCTAGTGAGTTTTGCATTATTGGATCTCTATCGTCTTTACAAAAAGAGAGCGTGTAATTTAAGAACAAATTGGTGGAAATTAAAATGCAGTCCCAGAACACGCCACGTTGTCCCAACGCACGCTAGTACACAACCAAGGGTGCATATGCATCGTTTGGGTTCAGGTGATTTTATTCAAATCGGCCAGTTGCAAAGATGAATGTTTGAACTTTCCTGAATAAAAGTTCGTTTTGCTTTGTTGTTGAACCGATTATTCCATAAAGTAGCTCGTCGACATTAGATATATTGAACATGATAACAGCATTAAGAAAGGTCAATCTATGAGGGTGGGAGTTCGGGAAGTGAAAGAAGAAATGGTGTGCATTTTCTTGGGGATTGCCACAGGTGCATTGTGGGATAGAGGAGATAAAATTGTTAAATTTGTCGTGGTTTAAATCACTGCAACAGTTTCGTAGTTTGCAGTGGAGAAAGCTTCCTTTCCTGTTTCCTGTGTAGAAATAAGAAGGTGGTTTGACCGAAGGGTTCAATTTAGCAAGGTTGCCTTTAAATACAGAAAGCGTTGATGCAGTTTTGGTGTTAGTTGGAAGCTCATTCCAAATTTTGGAAGATGAAGGTAAGAATGTATTTGAAAATTGTTATGTCCGCGCTTGGTACATAGATAAGTTGTTAGTATTACGTAAATTGTAATTTGATGTTTCTCCCACAGTACGAGGTAATAATTCAACAAGATAATCTGGAGCATCGTTATTAGATATTTTGAAAAAAGCACACAGTTTGTGATGGCACCTTCTCTCAGAGAGTGAGCGCCATCCAAGTTCCAAGATTATACGATCGGACGAAACAGATCGTGTGAGACCAGACACTAGTCTTGCTACATCGTGGTGCAGTCGGTCTAGTTTCATTAGAAGATGCTTAGGATCACATTCCCAGACGGTATCACCGTAATCAATGCGTGGCAAGATGAATGAGAAATATATTTGTTCCAGAGTTTTCCTCCCAAGTTTATACTTGAGTTTTCTCAGATTGGACAAACGTGCTTTAGCTTTTTTGCATATTTCTGCTATCTGGCGATCCCATTTAAGTTTGAGTGCAGGATTAAACCAAGATGTTTATGTGAATCGGGGAAATTTATCGGAGTTTCGTTAAAGAACAAATCTGGATGTTATGATTAGAGATTCGAGAGAAGTAGACAGCTTGTGTTTTAGATGGGTTGAAGGAAGGCGCTAAGTAACCAATTAGATTGCTTGATTTCTCGTAATCTCTATGCAGAGTTATCTCCCCTTATTACAGCGAAGTCCTATCCGATTCTCATCACCTCTGTATCCAATGGCCATATCCCATGGAATCCCATTTTTGGAAAACACCTGTGGCTATGGAATCCCTTTTTTGTCGTATGAGGCCATGAGGGCCACGAGAAAGCCCTCCATAAGGCCTCATTTACTTTCCCTCTTAGCCTCATTTCTTTTGAGGTCATGAGGGCCATGAAAAAATCCCTCAATGAGGTATAAGTTACTATCCCTCTTAGCCTCATCTCGGTATTTAAAAGCCATATCCCGTGGAATCCCATTTTGGGGGAAATGCCGGTGGCTGTAGCATCCCTTTTTGTCGTATGAGGCCATGAGGGCCATGAGAAAGCCCTCAATTAGCCTCATTTACTATCCCACATAGCCTCATTTTCTTTTGAGGGCATGAAGGACATGAAAAATTCCCTCAATGAGGCATCATTTACTATCCCTCATAGCCTCATTTTCTTTTGAGGTCATGCGGGCCATGAAAAACCCTCAGTGGGGTATAATTTATTATCCCTCTTAGCCTCATCTCGGTTTTTGACAGCCATGATCCATGGAATCCATGGAATCCATGGAATCCCATTTTGGGGGAAACGCCTGTGGAACCCCTTTCTTGCCGTATGAGGCGATGAGGGCCACGAGAAAGCTATCAATGAGGCCTCATTTACTATCCCTCATAGCCTAATTTTCTTTTGAGGGCATATGAAGAACATCCCTCAGAGAGGCCTAATTTACTATCCCTCTTAGCCTCATCTCGGTATTTAACACCCATATCCCCAGGCACCCCAATTTCGGCACCCTCTTTTTGGAAAACTTATGGCCTTCGGCACCCCTTTGTTGTCGTATGAGGCCATGAGGGATATAGCCTGTCTATATGTATATAGGGGAACTCTGATTGAACATTTTGAAGGCTTGAGCGAAGGTATAGCCAGGAAGTAGTGATACAAGTCAATATTAACTGGTAGAGTGCTGGAAGCCCATATTTGGGCTTTATTCTCATGTCCAGGTACTGCAACTTGAAGACATCAAATTCAGTGGTCGTGCTTCATATTATCTTTGAAGTGATATTATTTAGTCTGTTAGGATTTGCCTGTTTACAATTTATGGGAGAGTGCCTACAGGCACTCTCTTATAAATTGTAACAAGGAAAAGACATGTGAACAACTTTTGATGGCCAAAAATAATCTAGCACTCTACCAGTTAATGGATGATAGTTTAGTCAATAGTACTGGTACAAGAACGCAATGGAACACGACTGCTGTAGAAGCTAATGCTAGGACAGATAGACCAAAGACCAATAGTGGCCTTGGAGCTTTGGCGGTAAGACGGAAGCCGTTGGTAAGACTACATTAGACCTCATTGAGGGACTACTCATGGCTCTCATGGCCTCATACGATAAAAAATGGATTCTCCAAAAGGTATCCTCAAATAATACAATACCAGGCCATAGGTATCCTCAAATATCGAAATGAGGCTAAGAGGGATAGTAAATGAGGCCTCATTGAGGGCTTTTTTTTCATGGCCCTCATGCCCTCAAAAGAAAATGAGGCTATGAGGGATAGTAAATGAGGCCTTATTGAGGGCTTTTACATAGCCTTCATGGCCTCATACGACAAAAAGGGGTGCCGAAGGCCATATGTTTTCCGAAAAAGGGGTGCCGAAATTGGGGTGCCTAGGGATATGGCTGTTAAATACCGAGATGAGGCTAAGAGGGATAGTAAATGAGGCCTCATTGAGGGATTTTTTTCATGGCCCTCATGCCCTCAAAAGAAAATGAGGCTATGAGGGATAGTAAATGAGGCCTCATTGAGGGCTTTCTCATCATACGACAAAAAGGGGTTCCATAGCCTCAGGCATTTCCCCCAAAATGGGATTCCATGGGATTTGGCTGTTAAATACCGAGATGAGGCTAAGAGGGATAGTAAATTATACCTCATTGAGGGATTTTTTATGGCCCTCATGACCTCAAAAGAAATGAGGCTACGAGGGATAGTAAATGAGGCCTCATTGAGGGCTTTTTCGTGGCCCCCATGGCCTCATACGGCGAAAAGGGGATTTCATAGCCACAGGTGTTTTCCAAAAATGGGATTCCATGGGATATGGCCATTGGATATAGAGGTGATGAGAATCGAATAGGACTTCGTTGTAATAAGGGGAGATAACTCTGCATAGAGATTACGAGAAATCAAGCAATCTGATTGGTTGGATAGCGCCAGTAGAGTGAACTGATTGGGTGATCTAGATAAATGAAACAACACGAGTACTCGGAACAGGGTCAGAACTGACAAGAATAGACCAGAAATTGCTAAATATAGTTACAATAACCAAAGATGTTCAAGTTGATAGGCTCTTCTACTCTACTGGAGTATACTCCTATTCAATCGAGCTCACCCCACTGTGCCCCTCGGTACCATAGCACTACGTGCTAAGCGGATAAAATGAGGAATCCGTAGTAAATAAAGGTGATTTGGAGGGATTTTCGGGTTTATTTGGGTAATCCGTGATACTCCGATTCAATCGAACACATCCTCCGAACATACCCCTGTCCTATTATAAGCCTTTGGGTAGCAACCAAGTGGTACCATAGAAACCAAGATGGCGGCCTCCAATATACAAAATGGACGACAGAAACAAGTATCACCGTAGCAGCATGCTCACTAACACCACACATCACTATGGAGATGACGTCGCAAGATGGCCGCTCACGCGGGTTACCATGCCAAGTCACGGGACTATGACGTCACATGAGATCCGGCATGAGATCCGGTCCATGTGGGGTGATCTCTACATCTCCTACTACTGACTTGTTATTAAACAAATTTGTATAAACAAACTATTTGTACGTTTGACCGAATACGAAACATGGGTAAGAAAAATATTGGCTTTTACAGTGGTACCCTCATTTTTTGAAAGGCCTGATTGTGGCTTCTAGCACACAACCATTTTACCCTTTACCCAACGCAGACGATATTAAAATTTATTATTTTAAATATAATTTTTTTTAATTTTGAAGAAATTTCAACAAAACCATATCATGTGACCCCTCGTGGGAATGAGCTCGACGAGATCGTTCCAACGAGGGGTCACATGATATGGTTTTGTTGAAATTCTTTTAAAAATAATATTTTTCAACTGTTGAATTTGTACATTACGCCGGCCAATACGATTCGTTGGGTAAAGAAACACTCCTGGTTATTTTTTATAACCATTTTAGTTGTTCTATGTTGATTTTCTGTTGTATGATCATTTCATTATTACAAACAAAACTAACAGTGAAATCAACATGGAAGCTCTAGTATTTAAGTTTAGGCTCTCACAGCTGGACTTTAGGTATCATCGACCATTTATTTATTTATTTATTTATTTATTTATTTATTGGTATTTAAGGTCACATACTTATGCACAATGGCTAATCATGACCGGGACAGTTTTACGAGTGGAGGAAGCCGGAGTACCCGGAGAGAACCAGCGAGCAACGATGAACAGCTGCCAGCTCCCCAACATCGTAACTCCGCAGAGCAGCACAGGCAGGGTTCGATTGGTTGAATACATGCGTACCATCGACGTACAGTACGCCTTAGTACACGGCGTCATCGTGCCCCCATGTGGACAATCGGGGTGAAGTGCCTTGCCCAAGGACACAGCGCGGGAGTCCGAATCGATCGCTCAGACGGTCACCCATCCAAGGATTAACCGGGTTCGATGTTGCTTAACTTCGGTGATCTGACCCGAATCAGCGACCATTCCGTCAGAAATAAAAAACATAAAATAAAAACCGCCCTTTCTCATTCGTTTTAAAAAGAAATTGCCGCCTGAGAATCAATAATTTAATTTTGTGTGGCCTTAATATAACCGAATAAAATGAACCATTAGCATTTTAAAACATGTGGCTATTTTTAAACTGGCAAATTGCCACATCGTTGAAAATGTTAATGGTTCATTTCAACCCATTTAAAGTCATAACTGGAAAATACAATTCTAGAAAATTCAATTGTAAAAGTTTTATAGCATTGGCAGCTTGTCTAATGAATGCTCGGAAACTGAAAGTAAAAAACGAGAACTTAACGTTGTTTTGGATAAACATTGTGCAGAAGACCAGGAGAGCGTCCAATTCCATGTGAGTGCAGTAAATAGCCCACGAAAGGGAGACTGAAGGTAAAAAACAGAATGATATAACTAGAGGGTGTGGTTTAGACTGCCAGAAGATTATAAAAATGGCTTCACTCTGTCTCGTCACACTATAGAAAGAGAAAACTGGAAAACATTGTGAACTTTACAAAGCTAAAGGACTGTGAACACAAACGTGATATATTGCAAACCTGTTTCATGAAATGTCCATCCACAGCAACACCAAACCTTGCGGAAAATGAAAATCTGCTCCGCACACATGTGCGGAACGGAATTGCTGGGGGATTATTTTAAATTGAAGCGGAATTTCACTGCAATTTTCTACAAATCGTGCACCGCAATTACAATTTGAATCGATAGCGGGGCGAGTTGTTAAATGAATTGCAAAGTGTCCTTCTAATAATTCTTTTTATAGACGTGAAGGCATGAAATAAAAGAAAAAAGAACGACACACGTGTGTGAATGGACTAATCGATATGGAACTTGTGCCATCGCGGAAGGATAAAACTAGAGGCCTGCAGCCTCTCGTTCTATCGTTTCCGCTGGCACGTGCCATATCGATTAACCCATTCACACGCATGCGTCGTCCTGTGTATCTCTTTCTCGAAAACATCACGATCCGATCGCGATATTCTAACACCAGTGGATCAAGATTTCATACATAACATATTGCGAAATCAATATTGAATCAAGGGCGGGCTGGGCCAACGAATGATATCGGAAAATGGACCAACGCGGACCCCCGGACCCCGAGAAAATTTTGATTTCTCGAACTGAACGAATGCTTCCTTGCATCTGAGTGATCAATGGCAGTTCACTCAGAGGACATTTTGATGGCATTATTATATCATCTTCATCAATCATTCGGCAAGAATTGTATCAACAGGTGTGTGAGTGCCCGGACACATCGGGTTGACCATAATTCGGCCCAATGGGAGAAAATTTAAAAGAACGCTGTTTCCTTGCATCTCAGCTGTCAGTGGCAGACTAGACTGCTGGTATATCGAAATGTTCTCTGTGTGGACTGCCAGTGCCAATATTTAATTATACCGACATTCCATGCAACCAGATCCATTTCGCCTGTTGGGCGCTTTCACGCGCCAATGGTGTTGGGCTGCATCAATTTTGGGGGCCCCATGGGCCATCTAATGGGGGGGGGGGGGGGGGGTCGTGAATTTTCCCGGCGGACTATACGGCCAGTCCGTCTGGGTTAACTGAATCAAGAAAGAAACGGAAAAAAACACTTGAGAGTCAATGTTCTCGTATTTCTTGTTCCGACTTCTACATGTCTGTGCGACAGAAAACATTTTTAATGTAATTAAAGTGCCAATGACACAGCAACTCAATTTCGTCAAGAAGGAAGTGAACTAAATAGAAAGTTCCAGTAATGCCAAGTCATTCTCTCACGTTTCTACAGAAAACAACCCATCCTCAAAGATCAAACCTGACATTGTCAAGCTGAGCAAGAAGTAAAAATAAAATCAGCCCATCCTCGTCGTTATAAATGAAAGTGTCAGTGACACTGCAGCTCAAGTTAACTTGGCCAAGAAGGGTCTGAACTATATAGACAGTCATTCGCTCAACTTTCTACCGCAAATACATCACACCAAAGCTACGTATGGAATCTGAAATAGATCGGGTGAGAGATGTTGCCTGTAGTGTGTGCTATTGGAATTGTTGACAATTTATATGCCAAATCCAAGATGACCACTGTCGGCCATGTTTTTCAACAAAATTGCGAAAAAGCCGATAGCTCCAATCTAGACATTACAGCAAAGTTACATAAGACATTTGAAAAAGATCAGGTGTGAGATGTAGCTTGTAGAGTATGCTAATCGAATTATCAACAATTTATATGCCAAATCCAAGATGACTGTCATCGGCCATGTTTTTCTACGAAATTCAGCAAAATTCAATCTAGACATTATTCCAAAGCCACGTATGAAATTCGAAGCCGATCAAATAAGATATACGGCCTGTAAGGCGTGCTAAAGGAATTGTATACCAACAGAGGTATGAACGAACTGACGTACTGACGAACGGACGAACGAACGTTCGCACATACGGACGGACGGACGATGGATCGCAACCCATCCCAATAGTTCATACCTGCCGTTGTCAAGTTGAGCTAAATTGCCAGAAATGGCTTTTAATTTGAAGCGATGCGAAATGTAATAACGGCGTTAAATCGAAAAACACACACACAAAAAAACAGTGTTCTCTTTATTTTCTATCTCTACAACATACTAAAAGTTCATAAACATCTGATACATTTTAATTTTTGACCCAATATCCATCTGCAACCTCACCTACTAATTCAACCATAACTTTTCTAATTTCCCAGGAGGTGAACACATGTTTAGATATGTTCTTTTATTATACGTTAAACGATAGATTATCGAAGAAATGGCGGAAAGATAGAAATCGTTCACTCCCCACTGTGAAACTATAGAAATTTTTACTTTCTCGGTATCAATCAAAATGGCGGCTTTCAAAGCATCACCTCAAGGTGAATACGAGTCAAATTATCACTTCATAAATTTTTTTCTAAAAACGTATAATGAAAAGTAAGTCTAGTGTTTTTGAGTGGATACCTATCATTTCCAGCAATAATTCAACATGTACATGTATTCACCTTGAATTGATGCATGAAACCCCCTAGTCCAAATATGGTCTGAAAGTCCGTAATATAAGTTTTTGGTCTGGTACGTCCTTTCAAAGGACGTACCAAACCAAAAACTTGATATATTACGGACTTTCAGGCCATGTTTGGACTAGAAACCCTCCAGGCGAATCAGATTCCAAGACGCTATCTGTTCCGAGTATCAATTAAATCACTTTCGCGTTTCAATGATTCAATGCGCTGTTTACTTTCATGCATCAATTCAAGGTTGAAACGAGTTGAATTATCAGTTTCTTATAAAAAATCCAGTGTTTTTGAGTGGATAACGAAAATTATCTCATTTGTGACCGAGACAAACGGTTAATTTCGCTCGCACAAGCGCTCGCGAAAAATAAACATTTATATCTGTCACTCATGAGATAATTTTCGGTATTCACTCAAAAACACTAGATATCTTCTATTTATAAATTTGCAAGACGTGATGTCCTATTTTTTATTCGGCTCCTTTTCACACCCACCCACCCACTACGTGCAAATTTTCTACTACCGTTCTCAGACACCCCCCCCACTCTCCCATTAAAATCCAAAATAAGCTTATAAACTTAGTCGGCACAGCTGTCTTAGGGGTTTTCATAATGTTCTTAACCCTTTACCCAACGTAACGGCCAAAACCGGCCAGCGCTATTCTCAAAAATCGCCTATTAATTTTTATTATTTTTTCATTTTTTGTCTCAAAAACATAGGTTATGACCCCTCATTGGAACGAGCTCGTCGAGCTCGTTCCAATGAGGGGTCATAACCTATGTTTTTGAGACAAAAAATGAAAAACAATAGTTATTCAATCATTTTTGGGCAAGTGTCGTCTGCTTTTCATGTTGGGTAAAGGGTTAAACTGGTACCACCAATTTAAACCTTTGTGGGCTGCTGTGGGCCCCAATCTACAAATGACAAGCTGTTCATTATCAGGCTTGGCCAGAGCAGGTATACATATACGGGAACAAATTTTCATTTGAATTGTTCCCAAAATATTGTCTGCACATTTTCTACATTTCGAACAAGACACCCACCCCCTACTAACGTGTGACATTTTCTCAGTTTAAGCCCAATATTCTCACATATAAAGCCTCCTGATGTTGTATCTATGTTAAGAGTGTGATGTACAACATCATCTTTAAGGTTTGAAACACAAATGATGGTATATATTAGCTGATATATTGATATATTTTTAAAAAATTCAAAAAATTGCACAAGTTGGAAATGCACATTTTTGGCGCACTCAAGAGACCCACCCACCCCCACGTCAGGTCTTGCAAATTTGTGGTGGCCTCCCCCCAAAAACGAGCTTAGAATTGAAATGTTAAGTAAAAAAAATCAAATGCGGCTTCTTCAAACAAAGAGTCGAAATGTAAAAAAATAAAAAAAGGCCTCGACAAATGGGTGTACTGAACAAGCATGCCAAATGTCGTAACTGTCTGTTAACGAAAAGTTCAATACAACCACCATGGACTGGTCACTTTCCATGTGTGCGCATGGGCGCAGATCATGGGGGGGGGACGGGGGGGACGTGTCCCCCCAGATCTCATCAAGGGGGGGACATGGTATGCCATGTCCCCCCCACCACTGGGGGGACATGGTATGACATGTCCCCCACTATGCTCCCCCACTGCTGCACCCTCTCATCAATTTTAATGCGAGATTCACTTCTGATACACGTTCAACTAGTCCAAACTTGGACCCACAGTTCGTAATATAATTTTGGGGTTGGTACGGCCTGTACTGTAGCCGTATCAACCACAAAAATTATATTACGGACTATGTCTGTGGGTCCATGTTTGGACTGACGTAACGTTCAACGAACAGTTGTTCAACACTGCGCCTTCAAATAAGTTGTTACTCAGCCAGACACAGCTGTGGGTTGCACGAATGCATAAGCAGCATAACTATTTGATATCGGAATATCAATGTTGCAGACAGAATTCTGATGCAGAGAGAGTAATAGGCCGGTACTGAGCTCGTGAAAATGTGCAAGACAGTATCGTCTGCTTTGTTTACATTTTGAAAACGAAATTTATCGATCGAATTCATTCAATTCACGCGACTTGTTGATGACGTATGTGTCGGGCTGTTATTGGATCTGTTAATCCATTAACGGGCCCGACACATACGTCGTCTCTCCATCTGTTGGGCCCTTATGCTAATCCACCGCACAGTTGAATTGTGTTAATCTAATAGGGAACGCTCGGTAAAGCGGGAACAATTGTGGTTAAGCATTTTGACAAAATTACAACAGGCTGTTGAAAAACATATTTTTTATACTAAATAATTAAGAGCAATTATACCCCAGAGGCCACCTGAATGCACCATTTGAAAGCGCAATTTAAAAATTTTCTTGGGGGGAAAACCCCCCCAAACCCCCCTCTGCCGGCTCGTGCCTGCGGCACTCGCTGCAGATGCCTTCGGCATCTGCCCGTCCCCCCCCCCCCCCCACTTTTTGGAAGAGATCTGCGCCCATGTGTGTGCGTAATATTTCCACGGACACAATAATATTAAATTCCAAACTCAAATTATAGGAATTCTCATTAAAAAATGTAATTAAAGAAGCACCGGGTACAACCCGGTACTTAATTAATTTTTTCTGCTGATGATTTTTTATCACCTGGCAAACGCAAACGTGGACATCACTGGCCACGCGAGGATTAAGACATATCCGTGGCGACTGGACTGTACCTCAAATCTTGAACAGACGAAAACGAAAACAGAAAAATAGGCTAACGAATCGAATAAGTTAAACAACTTCGTTGTACGACTTAATTAAAACAATACATATTGCTACGGATATATTATCTGATACGAACTGTTACCTTTAGGTACCTACCTGTTTTCAGTCAGGAAATGGGATTGTCTCAAAGAAGTTAAAGGAATAACATGTTTCAATGTACACAGAAGACAGAGTCAGACCAAAACGTAAATTGTGTAAAGAAGCCAGTCGTATAAAAAAGATTGCAATGCATCAGTAATTCAGTTGGTTGGTGTTTTTATCCAATTGATGCTGCCCGTATGTTGGGAAAAAAAATGCAAATTAATTCAACAATAAATTATATGAGTGATGCTCCAATGAAGTCCTACATTGTACAGACAAACACCAAACAAAAAAGCTTTTCAATTATACCACTTTTGGACAGCCCAGGTGTCTAATGCAATGTAAAATTGAATGTTATTTTTTTATCTATTTATTAAAGTTTAACGACGCTTCAACAGCCAAGTCGTATCATGTCGATGACAGTTTTACGGATGGAGGAAGCCGGAGTACTCGGAGAGACCCAACGAGCAACGACGAGCAACTGCGAGCTCCCCAACATCGTAACCCCGCACTGCAGCACAGGCAGTGTTAAATTTATTGAAGACATGCGCACCATCGATGCACAGTACGCCTCAGTACACAGCGTCAGCGTGCCCCCAGGCTGACAATCGGGGTTAAGTGCATTGCCCAAGGTTACAACGCGGGAGTCAAAAATTTTATGTAAAATGAATCTCCACAGTTTCAAAAGAAGATTTTAATTTTGATGTTGGTCTAAGGGCACCATTGAGGTAATGTTTTGAAAATCACCAATTGACAAGCAACATGCATTGCGCGAAATATCTGTTCATTCATGATATAGTTAGATCTGTTGTCAGATCTGTTATTTTGTCATTTTTATACGCTTTAGACAAACCTGTACAATGGCCCGGGGTTGAATATTATCTCCTCATGAGAGTGCACGTGTCTTCAGGCAATATCAAGCTGGTATGAGGTAGAGGGGGTGGCAAAAAGAGATGGTGGAACATTGTTGTCCAGGAGGGGGATGAAATTGGTCAGCATCGAGTTCGTACTCTCATCCATATGAGACGGGGTTATCTGGCATGTTTACGTGTCAAAGGCGGATACACCAATTAGTGGCTAGTAGAAATGTGTTTTTTGGATGTCGACCCTAGGTTTAGGATGTCTTCATACAATATAACAATATGTTCGAAGCCATGCGTAATTTGTTAATAAACGAATTAGGTTTCACGTGGTAGACTACTTTTTCTTGTTTCAAACGTTTGCCATTTCCACCACGTGGGGAGCACGGTGGCACTTAATTCCGAATGCCCACGCGGTGACACGATGGTACGGTGTACTAAGGCGTATTGCACGACGAAAGTGCACTTGCTAATGCTGCTTGTGCGGAATTACTACGTTGGTGGGTCTAATAGTTGCTCGCCGCTGCGTGGTGGTTCTCAACGACTCAACGAGTACTTCGCTTTCCTCCATCCCTAAACCTGTCGATATCAGGTGACTTCAGCTGTCGAAAGTCTAGTTACCCCCCCCCCCCCCCCCCCACCCACCCCACAAAAAATAAAATAAAATTGTTGATCTGTGCGATTTTAGGGAATTAGTAAACAACCAGCACCGGGGCGGTACCGATAGTTCGCGAATCCCCTAAAATGACCCAGCTTTTCTTCTCACGTCACATTTTAGCATAATCTTCCAGGAGCTGGTCCCGGAATCCCAGCCTACAGTTCCCTACTTTCGAAGTCGCCAGAGGTATGCCCGCCAAAATGACGGGTTGTCAAATCTGGTATAAAGGAAGATTGTCATTTAGAATATAATAATGTTACACCATCTTGAAGAGCTGGTGAAAAAATGCACAAGGCGATGTTGCAAAAACAGCAACATTGAAAGAAAATGTCACAAAGAAATGATATATTTTCTCATTGCTAACATATTGAATTTCCGTTTTCACCTCCTGCACAGCCTGATATTCCTAAAATGATTACCAAAAACCAGCCAGCGTTATTTACACATTACAAACAAAATTTCTACTAAGCACTTTTCAGAATTTTAAATGTTTATCAAGATAACACCCCTGGCTTGTGTGAAAATCAACTTTCCAAAATGTTATCGCCCTTGAAATTATTAAACGTGCGAGATATGTCCTATTAATTGTTGAGAAAATACTTATGACATCAGTAAAAAACTAAACTAAGTTTCCTCTTGTTACGTTTAATAAACAGAACAACATACAGCTCAAAGAGCTGTCTGTTCTTTTCAATTATTAAAAATAACAAAGGGGACATTTTGATTTTTATGGGAAGCTAACTGAAAGCAAATAGTTCACAGATAATTATTCATTGAGAATTTCTATCAGTATTTCACCTACTAAGACGAATGGGTCCACTTTGGCGCTTTGTTTAGCGAATGTGTTTTTAGAGTAATTTGCAAATTTTCATTCTTCTCGGGAAAAAAATAATTAATAAGTCTAACCTCCTAGACTTTTATATTAATGAAAAGGACAGTGTATGTATTCTTTGTCACTATGCACACACTACTGACATAATGAACAGAAAAAAAATACATGCCATCAAAAGATGGTGAAAACGCAATTTTCTTATTTTTAAATAGGTTTAAACAGAGAATAACACTCAGAATTTCAAACTGATTGGGAAATAAAATGAAAAAAAAAGTTTCTGTATTATTATACTAATCTACAAGAAAATGCCTTAGGTTTGTGAGATGATACGCACATCGATAATAAAATTTCGCTACTATTTCGAAATTTCCGTCTTTATATAAAATTCCCATAACCGTATTGATAAATCTACTGGCAACCAGAAGAGCTGATGAAAACTTTATGTAATTAAGGGGAGATAACTTTAATACTGACAACTTTATGAAATTAAGGGGAGATAACTTTCTCATAAGTTTCTTCCAATGACGAAAAGTATCAACCATGGATAACAGCGAGCGAAAGAGACCTGCAGGGTTGCGTGCAAGCGATCCTTCGGATCGCTTGCTTCGCAAGCTATTAGGCAACACGTATGTACCGTTTGTATGAACTCAAATCCAAGCTCATCTCAAAGGCATCAACTTCAAAATATTTCAGCGGAAGTGGTACACAAGAATGCTGACATGTTTGCGCATGGTGGAAATTGACATTCGCAATTGAAGAAACTTTCAGGGATTTTTCCCAACGGAACCGGGGACAAATGAGGTTACATTTTTTCAAGGATACTCTGACGCTAGAACAAGTGATGGCTCGCCACCATTGCTTTCACCATCATTGGGTCAAGGGACTCTTAATACATTGGGTGGGGGGGGGGGGGGTGCGCTAATGGGTCACTGATTATGTCACGTGACGCCCACAGCAAGTAAAGCACGCCCCTAGCTACAGGCAAACTACTGGGTCAATTTTGATACATGGACCCAACATGCATTGCAAACGAAAACAGACAAGTCAATGGTGTCGTCACGTGACTTCCCTAGCAACCAGAGCGCCCCATTAGCAACGGGATAGCTACTGGGCCGATTTTGACCAAATTCGGATGTACGGACCCAAAATGGATTGCAAATAAAAACAGACAGATCAATGTTGACGTCTCGTGACTTCCCTAGCAACCAGAGCGCGCCCTTAGCAACGGGCTAACTACTGGGCCGATTTGGACTAAATTCGGTATACGGACCCATAATGCATTGCAAATGAAAACAGAGAGATCAACGATGACGTCACGTGATTTCCCTAGCAACCAGAGCGCCTCTTAGCAACGGGCTAACTACTGGGCCGATGTTGACCAAATTCGGTATACGGACCCAAAATGCATTGCAAATGAAAACAGACAGATCAATGTTGACGTCACGTGACTTCTCTAGCAACCAGAGCGCGCCCTTAGCAACGTCCTAACTTCTGGGCCGATTTTGACCAAATTCGGTATAGGGACCCAAAATGCATTGTAAATGAAAACAGACAGACCAAAGTTTACGTGTCGTGACTTCCCTAACAACCAGAGCGCCCCCTTAGCAACGGGCTAACTACTGGGCTGATTTTGACCAAATTCGGTATACTGTCCCAAAATGCATTGCAAATGAAAACAGACAGATCAATGTTGACGTCACGTGACGTCCCTAGCAACCAGAGCGCCTCCTTAGCAACGGGCTAACTACTGAGCCTTTTTTTAACCAAATTCGGTATACGGACCCAAAATGCATTGCAAATAAAAACAGACAGGTCAATGTTGACGTCACGTGACTTCCTTAGCAACCAGAGCTCACCCTTAGCAACGGGCTAATTACTGGGCCGATTTTGACCATATTCGGTATACGGACCCAAAATGCATTACAAATGAAAACAGACAGGTCAATGTTGATGTCACGTGACTTCCCTGGCAACGAGAGCGCTCCTTAGCAACGGGCTAACTATTGGGCCGATTTTGACCAAATTCGGCATACGGACCCAAAATACATTGCAAATATAAACGGGCAGGTCAAAGTTGACGTCACGTGTATTTTTTCCTCTTCCCTGACATGACCCAGAAGCACAGGATTAGCTGTTTCATAATTACTCGCAGAATTATCTGTTGTGATAACTACAAACAATACCGGTACGTCGGTATTTTTCAGTGAAATTAATGAAAATGGCTCACTGAAATTGGCACATAAAGCTCTAGGCCTACTTAATTCAAAAGACAAGTCTGTGCTGCCTTGTGAAGTGTGTATGTCTGTGCTGCCTTGTGTAGTTTGTGTGTCTGTTGGGCAAATCGCCCAGAGACCTGGTCCGCATCGTCCACAAACATGATCCGAATGGTCCAATAATCTGGTCCGTATCGGCCAGAAATATGGTCCGAATCTTCCATAGATCTGGGCCGAAACGTCCTTTATAAAAATCTGGTCCGAATCATGAAACTACATTTGTGATACTCAGTCTTACTATTTTAAAGATGGCCTTTTCAGTAAAACTGCATTGGCATATTATCATTGTCCTTTTTTGCACAGCATTGCTGTATTTTCTTGTTGTGGCTACCAACAGTTGGTAATAGTAACAATAAACGCTACACGCTATATGTGAAAAAATAAAAATGAACTCAGCAATTTCCGTAACTCCTCGGATAAATTCCGGAAAACAACGACGCCATAAATATATCTTCCGATCAAAGCAATGATAAAATTATCTTTCAATCAGAGCACTGGAAAATAATATCTTTCAATCAAAACGCAGATAAAAATAGTTATCTCGAAATTTGGTTGTCCCCTATTCTTTACCAGTCAATGTAGGCCTACAGCACTGTAGGCCTCATGCATCACTTTCACTCGCTTTTAGGTTTGCCTAAATTTCATATTATGAATTAGGTTAGACCTAGAAGAGAACGCAGGCCCAAAGGACTCTTTTGTATCGTATTTAGTGATATTTAAGGTCACATACTTATGCACAATGGCTAATCATGACCATTCTGTTGTATCGTAAAATTGAAAGAAATGATTCTTGCTACCGCCGGTAATTTTGTCAACTTTTGATACGGGTAGTGGTAGTAAACCTAAGGAGAAAAGATTCGTGGTCAAAAGTAGGATTTTAAAATTTTCAAGTAACAAAAATCAATTCAACGCTGAAATCTAGGAAGCCAGTGTCCAAGTTAAAAGAAACGATAAGGTCATTTATTCAGAAAGATTTACGCGGACAACACACGGTGCGTTCTCTTGTTTTAGTTGCAATTTTTATTTTTAACTATCCCAGAATTCAATATCGAACGAAAAAATGACCGCCTCGATGGGCAAACCGGAAGACACAATTTTCAGTTTGTTAGATATACTGTTTCATTGGAAATTATGTGTTTTTCTACATACGCATGCGTGTTACATGTACCTATAGAACTCACTGCGTTCTCTATGACGGGATTCCATGAGCTCCATGTTTTTTGTTTCCATTGTAACCAGACAAATAACGACTAGACCAGAATAAAACATAGTCGTGGGAATAGAGCTCACAATTATTAACAGGTTAACTACATTACAGTCAAATGCTCATTTCCGTTTCTGAGTTCATTCCGTCATAAATTCCGGGAAAAGGTGGAGGAATCACAAACCCAAAAAATAATTCAAAACTAATAATTACAAATAAATATACAAAGAATGTATACTTAAGGCAGGATCACAACTTTGATTTTTCAAGTGGTAAGGATGTTGACTCAAGACTGGTTTTCGGGCAAAATTGTCAATTTCATATCGAAATCTAGTAAGAGGTTCAGATAACCGAATGTTTTGACAATTAAGCAATTAATTACAGTGCATTATTTTAGCCCTTCACCCAACATAACAGCTAAAACCGGCTAGCGCTATTCACAAACATTGCTAATTAATTTTCATTATTTTTTTCATTTTTTTTTCTCAGAAACATAGGTTATGACCCCCCTTTGGAACGAGCTCGTTCTGATGAGGGGGTCATAACCTATGTTTTTGAGACAAAAAAGGAAAAAAAATTAGCTATTCAAGAATTTTGTTTGCAGGTAACGTCTGCTTTTCATACTAGGTAAAGGCTAAAGGCAGGGCGTGTGTAATAAATACAGGACTACGCTTACGTTTGATTAGGTCACACACAAATGCATAGAAAATGTTTTCTAATGAAATTTCTGTTTTCGTGATATTTTGTGAGAATTTCAGGATTCAAAAATATGTCAGAAAACATATTACTGCGTGATCCTCACTCCACGTGAGTTGTAATGGAGGGTGATTGAGCATAAAGTTTTTACCACTGAAATTGCCGTTGATATCCATGGAGGTTGATTGAGCTTTCGCAGTACTGTCTTCCATGAGTGTCAATGTGGAATTCAGTGTTAAAATGAGAGGGACAAAATTTTACGCCAAACTGCTCTAATGATATTTTGTTTCTTCAGAAAGGCCGCCGTAGACTGGTCACTTTCCATGGATTGGCAATATCTCCACGGACACAATAATAGTAGATTCCAAACACCAATTATAGGAAAATCAGCAAACAATTTAATTAATGAAGCACCGGGTACAACCCGGTGCTTCATTAATTAAAATTTTGCTGCTGATGATTTTTTATCACCTGGTAAACGCTTAGAAAACGTAAAATGAAAGACTTAATGGTATGCGTTGTGGTCGAACTCCCTGGGACTGTTGTTTTAGGTAAAAAATATTTATTATTATATAATTGTCTATTAATTTTTCACATTTTGAAACAGTTTTTTCAAAATATTAAATTTGATAGAGATTTATGCAAAATTTACCTGGCACTCACGGTTAAAAAGGGAAGTAACTCTTAACTCTACGTTTACTGATAGGATGTTTGGGAGGTGGTGATAAAAAAGGATTATAGGACTAACCTCACATTTCGAGAAAGCTGTCACAGAAGTTTTAACAATCAACAAGATTTATTTAGAGTGAATTTAATAATATTCTCTTGAACTGAACATATGTATACCGAGATCTGTGTTTACCTATGCAAACTATTTACATCGAGATGTTTGAAAAAAGCTGAATAAAAGTATTCAGCATCTCATTTAATGTCTAACTGAAATAAAAATAAGAACAAACTAAAAAAATACCTAGCTGTGTTACATAATGGATTCCTGTGACATTTACATAATAGATGAATGACTTGAAATTTTTACCATCTAAAATATAAAAATTATAATGACAAAATACCCCCTGAAGTTTTGTTTTGACACCTGATTGTTTTATTCCTACACTGTCATTTTAAATATTGTCTATAGTCTTGCTCAAACCAATGTAGAACAGCTCTGTCATTTTCCTGTAAATATCTTAGATAGAATTTAATAGTAAGAACTGTCTCTCAATCATATCCTTTTGCAAGATGATCTAAAGCAACATACAGGACATTACACACACAGCAATAACCCTTTACCTAACATGAAAAGCAGACGACACTTGCAAAAAAATTCTTGAATAACTAATTTTTTTCATTTTTTGTCTCAAAAACAAAAACATGGGTTATGATCCCTCATTGGAACGAGCTCGTTCTAAAGAGGGTCATAACCTATGTTTTTGAGACAAAAAATGAAAATATAATGAAAATTAATTGGAGATTTTTGAGAATAGCGCTGGCCGGTTTTGGACGTTACATTGGGTAAAGGGTTAAGATCATTTTGTTGTCTCATTGTATTTATTTCCAGGAATCTGCGCTTTTCACTATGAAATTGTATATGTCTTTGTCCATTGATTGTATACCATATGAATCAATGTAGACGGCAAAATGACTGTCTTTAAAATATATTGCTATTCAATGTTCTCCTGGCTTTTCAGAACAATCTGTGTTCACAATATATGCTTGTCTATGTTCAGGTTTTTGTTTTGGTAACAAGTCTTTTGAACACACCTTTCCATGTAAGGATGATAACCTTTGAGAACTGCCAAGTATATATTGTAGTTGTATAGTTTCCATCTTCTTTGAACTGAAAAGGGCTGACACGGGCCGTTATTCAAGACATGTTGTATAATAAAATCAGCCTCTTTCTCCTCAATCTGCCTGTATTTGACTGTTTTTATGATAGTCTATTTCAAAGTTCACAGTTGGACAGTATTCTAATAAGTTCATTTTTCTTGCTTTCTTGTGTAGGTTATATATATATATATATAGAATATACCCATAATAGCTTGGTGTACCAAATGTTCACCACGAGTGGTGTTAACCGGGGGGCCTCCGGCGCGCTGTTAACACCACTTCACCACGAGTGGTGAACATTTGGTACACCAGGCTACTTGGGGTATATTTTATTTATACCATGATCGTCATATTATTAAGAGTCACCATTATTTTTTATCTATTTTACTGAGCAGCAGCCATACATTTGTTTGCGAATTTGTTTTTGTTTACATGAGCATCGGTGGTCGGTACTTCCGCTGTCAATTTTATCACCGAAACGAAATAGAAACAGAAATAGGGCATTTTTCAATTTAATAACATAGTAACATATTATTTATTATATGGATGTTTTATTAACATGAGACAATAAATGTTTGTTGAGTTTTTATGTCTTATGGGGTAAACTCATTTAAAAACGTAATAAATAATTGCCACTTTCATTTCACTCTTCGCGAGGCGACGTGCGATAAAGTTAGACAAGTTCGCACTAAGCTCGACGTCACCAATGGTCAACTTGGATGTAGTTCCACTGTATGTGTAATTTTTTACCACCGAAATCCCATTGCTGGCGTGTTCAACACGGTTGGTGTATAAAGCTAAAAGATATGTCATGGGCTTTTCATATACAGTACGTGGAGAGTGTATTATCACTAAATCACCTGCGCAGTGGAGACTCAACCCATGCAATAATTGCAAATTTGTTGCAAAGCATAACAAGCACAAGCAAAGTTTCAGCCAATGGACCTCCGGGTTAAACCCGGAGGTTCATTGGCTGAAACATTGCTTGTGTTTTTAGTCGATATATACAAAATTTGAAAGTTATAGTTTGGGTGATATCTCCACTCTGTGGGTGATTTAGTTACAATCCACACTCCACGTACTGTATAGTAGAATAGGTAATCATGGTATAAAGTATTGTTACTGGACACAGTTTCTCTAAACATTCTTCAGTGTACATGTCTATCAATGTTCTTGTGTGTGATTGACATTCTACACAGATATCTTTCATTTTTTCTTGAACGTACTTTGTCAGTTCTATCACAACATATTCTTGAAATAATGTTTGTATTTTTTCTTTATACATCTTGCAATGTTCACAACGATTCATCTTTAGCAGTGGCGGCGCTACGGGGGGGGGGGGGGCATGGGGGGGGGGCATTTGCCCCCCCCCCAAACGAAGGCTTTAACCCCCCCCCCCCCCAGTTGCCCCCAACAAACTCGCATGCATTTGCATCCACCCTCACACACAAACACATTCAGTCACTCTCTCTCACACACACCCCTCTCTTTTTTTATTCCCAATAATTTCCCATACACACTTAGCCCAAAGCTTCAGGCTAGCTGATGAACACATCCAGGCAGTAGAGATTTAAAGTTTAAAGACTCGGATGCAGATACTTATAAGTTATAATTAAGTTATGAGCCAACAAAGGCATGTCTATCCATATCCCTTGTCTAAAAAAAATTCATGGATTTCGCATTATGACAGACGGGCATTATGAGTTTTTCTCTCTCTCTCTCTCTCTCTCTCTCTCTCTCTCTCTCTCTCTCTCTCTCTCTCTCACGCACAGACCCACCAGACGCGGATCCAGGATTTTTTGAAAGGAGGACCGCTAATTACCATTACATTTAGTCGAAACTTGGACCCAAAGTCCGTAATATACTTTTTTGGTTTGGTACGTCCTGTGGACGTACCAAACCAAAAAATTATATTACGGACTTTGGGTCCAAGTTTGGACTACCTCATAACAAAGTAATGATATGATCCGTTACGTATTTGCCCCCCTTCATGGGAGTCTGCCCCCCTAGTTGCCCCCCCCCCCCCCACAAAAAAATTTCTGGCGCCGCCACTGATCTTTAGTAGTCAAATATCACTTCTTTGAATTTGTTGATCTCCATCTCACTATCAAATTCTGCATAAACTATAACGTTGACCATCTGTTGAAGACCTTGAGCAAGCTGAAGTTCAAAGATTACCATATTGTATAGGATGAGCCAGTGGCACATTACTACTCTGACCAGGTGTCAAATCAGTTCCCCAAAGAGTATATCCTTTTTTATATCCTTTTGCATAATCCTGCAAAGATAAATCGCATGTTTGATTTTGTCCAAAATGTTCCACAGCTCCATATGGGGAAATATATGAATTTAAATAAAGCCCACATTCGAAATGTGGTTCAAAGAGACATGATTAAATGGAACGTCCGTCTTCTGTTACTTCCAACTTATTCAAATAGAAATGTTGGAAATTAATTGGAGCTGTGACAATATCTCATTTAAAATCTCTATTAGATACTAAGCCAAAATAATTCGTTTTGCTATATATTTATGAAATAGATGTTCTTCTATTTGTGAACGAAGACCGTTCCCAGTATAAATGTTTCAATTTCAACGTGCCGTATGGGCATTCTGTAACTCCAATGATCTATTTGTGTGTTAAGATCATTTGCAAATTGTGGAATCAAATCTAACACTGGTATTTTAAAAATAGCGTTTTCAATTTCATTTTTTCCATGTTCACCACCAGACAAAATTTAGATGGAGTACTATGCAATTTAATTCTCATCTCTACTCCATTTGGTAAATATTTTTCTGCCAAAAATAGAACAAAGTGTAATTTCCTCTTAACTGTACAGATTTGCTACCAGACATTAATTTTGCATGTTCAGTCAAACCTCTGTTAGATGAGCTTTTTGCAGTTTCAGTATGTGTGCCAGCAAATTGTGATTTTTTTACATCTTTGAATAACTAAATAAAATCTCCAAACATCCTGGATAAGGACATAAATCTGCATTGGTGGTTGTAAGATTGCCATTCAATGTGACATCAATTTTGCTAAACATACTATGAAAAAAAATGATTAACCCTTTACCCAACGAATCGCCCGCATCCGTCCGCGAATGTGCAAATTGAGCAGTTGAAAAAATTAAATTTTTCAAACTATTTTAACAAAACCATATCATGTGACCCCCTCATTGGAACGAGCTCATTGAGCTCGTTCCAATGAGGGGTCACATGATATGGTTTTGTTGAATTTTTTTGAAAATTTTAAAAAAATGATATTTAAAATAATAAATTTTGATGTCTTCTGCGTTGGGTAATGGGTTAATGGGAGCAATTTGTGTATCTGTAACTGAAACACTCCCATCTTGGTTTGTAATGTTAAATTGAAGTTTAAGTGTAGATGCTGAAAGGTCTACGTACTTTGTTGTTTGTCTTGGATTCAAAATTTCGATTGGTGAACAACTGTTTACAGATGCTATTGGATATTGTTGGGAGCGCAGTGGCTCAGTAGGTAGAGGTGCGGGCTGCAAGCCGAGAGGTCCTCGGTTCGAATCCCACCTGCGGCAACCGCGTTGTGTCCTTGGGCAAGACACTTCATCCCCATTGTCCGCTTGGGGGCACGATGACGCCGTGTACTAAGGCGTACTGCACGTCGATGGTACGCATGTCTTCAACCAATCTAACCCTGCCTGTGCTGCAGTGCGGAGTTCCGATGTTGGGGAGCTGGCAGCTGCTCGTCGTTGCTCGGTGGTTCTCTCCGGGTACTCCGGCTTCCTCCACCCGTAAAACTGTCACGGTCATGATTAGCCATTGTGCATAAATATGTGACCTTAAACATAAATAAATAAATAAATAAATAAATTGGATATTGTTCAATTTCACCAATATTTTCTTTACCACTTGATGCTGGTGACACGTGATCGTGATCTGGATCAAAACTACTTCCAAAGTGTTCGCATGATCCTTGTAACATCATGATTTAATCAACTGTATCAAGTGGTCTTGAATTTATTTTTATAGGAGCTCTTTTTCTAAATGTCTTTACATGAGAAGGTAACATTTCTTTAGATACTTTATATCTTCCCTAAAAGTTATTTTGCCACGATTTCATGCAAAAGACAAACGAGGGACAGTTCAGGATTGTGCAAATCAGCTAACCAATCAGACAGTTTTTAATAGTCCTTGAAGCGCCTGTTCAATGTTCCAGAACTTTGTTTTGTGTCCAGCACTGAATCGGCGTTGTGGATTGCCCTCAGCAATATCCTAGTTATTCATGTTTCAGACAAGTACACACCTGATGGCATAGACTATAAGCATTACCAGCTGTCCTTCTTCCATCGCCCTTTTTATGCCCCTTCATGTAGGTCCAGTGGCATATATAGTGATTAAATTGTGTGTTGATGTGTTTGTGTGTCAGAGCCAATAACCTGAAAAATATTGGGTCTTCAGTCATCAAACTTCACACAATTATAAAGGACCATAGGATGATGTGTCATATCCCACAGCGGGTTTAGTATCTTGAAGGTCAAGATCACATTTGGAGGACTGCTGGAAAGGGGTCGATATTTGCGCCTCAGCCATAACTCAGAAAGGAATAAAACTTCAGTTATTAAACTTGTTACAAATGGTAAGTACATTCAGAAGGTGTGTTGTATATAATAGTTTGTCCCTCATCTTCAAGGTCAAACCATACGTGGACTTCATATGGTAAGGGTCACAAATTGTGCCTCAGAAATATTTCAAAAACTATCGTGTCGACAACCATCAAGCTTCAAATAATTAATTATTAATTAGTCAAGATCGTTTCTGTGCGCCATATGTCCAAGGTCACAAATCATGTCTCAAGTGTAACTCAGAAACTATTGAGGCTACACATGTCAAACTTCACACATCTATAAATAACAATAAGTGGTGAGGGGGGGGGGGGGGGGTATCACCTGTCACAGCCTTTTCATTGTGTGTACATCATACTTTTTATTTGGTATGATGCAGATTGCCTTTTCTTGAAGGTTGAAACTCAGATATTCATCCATCTGAATGCCGAGATTTTTAAAAAATTTATCATCCTGGTTATTATCAACTGAGGGTATGCTTGTGTTATTTAGAGGAATACACTTACCAGTAACATTTGTCGAGACTTGTGGGTGAAGCAACATACATTTAGTTTTGTTGGCATTCACTTATTTTGCCTTTTCGTTGTTCGTTGTATCAACCAGGGTGTCCAGATTGTTACCCGAGGTGAATCTAGTTGTATCATCTGCGAACGGAAGAAACTTTAAGAGGGCTGATTCACCGATATCAGTTATGTACACGAGGAATGAAATAAGCCCGAGAACGGAGTCTTCTGGGACGCCCGTATCAACAGGCTGGAGATCTGAGGACGTATTCCTGTATGAGACGAACTGTGTACGGCCTGAAAGATAGTTTTCAAACCAGGAATTGGTAACGTCTCCTAGCCTATATGACTAAATTTAACCAGGAATTGGTAACGCCTCCTATCCTTTATGACTGTAAATTTCTTAACAGAATGGAGTGATGTATCGTGTCGAATGCCTTGGAGAAATCTAGGGAAATTGACAACGTACACTCTTTGGTTGGTCTGTCGTTCGTTTCAGCGAAGTTATTTATGAGATGGAGTATTGGATGAATTGTTGTATGTCATTTACGAAATCCAACTTGGTTTCGATATCTTAGATTATTTTCTAATAATGTAATCATTTGCCCCGCCTCTGCGTTTGATTGGTTGAATGCATACAGCGTGAAAGTCGTCAGAATCGTATAAACCAAATCACGTAATGATTTGGAATGTCAGTAGTATAGTATGTACCCGATCGTGCCCCATTACCCGGAGCTTTGGGGGAGCAGCTAGTGTTAAATTCCCATAGGAACCGGAGCCGTTTGGGGGTGCAACTTTGGGGGTGCAAAACTTCGGCTCCATCAGTTTGATCCGGTAAATGGTGTACGTGCTGCATATATAGTATACTATGGTATGTATAGTGATATATGTACGCATGGGGCTATGGGTATATAGTGTGGGTATGTTATGGAAAATTAATGGTGAAGATGGATTTTCTTGAAAGTTTTTCCCGCGAAACGGTTGACGTTGCCATTGACGTCGTGACGTCATGATACGCGCGCGACGTCAGAGAGATGCTGACCACTATTATTGTCCACTATACAATCTGACATAACGTTGTTCGGGTCAGGGGGTGTCGGACTTCTCGTATGGTGTGGCGGCGATATGGTAGTGGTGGTATATATCCATGTTGGTATACTATTAGCCCTTGGGTCTTCATATTATGCTATGTCTGCTATAGCTAGGTCAAGCAGTATTGTGGAGGTGGGGGGGAGGGAGTAATGCATGGTCGGCCAGTGCGGTATTGCGAGATAGTCCTTGGTGGTTTAGATTGGCAGTATAGGATGAATGGTCTGTTAGCCTATTACCCCCTTCCTTAGTACTACTAACCTACCGAATCCTTTGTATTATCTTATGGCTGGTATTGGTAGTTTAGAGTTAGGTCGGGCAGTATTATAATAGTTTGTTTTGAAGGTGTGGGGGGGGGGGGGGGGCTTAGGATGCATTGTATATACCCCTGTAGGTCCAGTCCTCGATATTATTAACCAGCCGATTGCTTTGTACTATTCAATGACCGGTATAGGGAGTACGTTATGGAAGGTCAAGTGGTATTGTGGAGTGGGGGTGGGGGTAAAGCCTGGCAGTATAGAACAGCGGTATAGTATTGGCGATATATACCTCTGTGGGCCCCTGCAGGTCCCAGGTTAGCCCTTAGTACTATTAATTCACCTGATGCTTCATGTTATCCTATGACTGATATAGGTAGTATGCAATGCTAGGCATAGGGGTATTGTGGGTAGGGGTAGTGCCTGGTAGTTTAGAACGGTACTATAGTATGGGCGGTATATACACCTATAGGCCCCCTGTTAGTGCTTGGTACTATTAACTAACCGATTGCTCTGTTTTATTATATGGCTGGTATATGTAGAACGTTATGGTAGATCTAGTGATTTTGTGGGGGTGGGGGTGGGGGTAATGCCTGGCAGTATAGAACGGTAGTATAGCATAGGCTGTACATATCCCTGTAGGTCTCTTGCTGGCCCTTGGTACTACTGATTCACCAGGTGCTTCATATTATTGAGCGGTATTCTGGGGTGGGGTCAATGCCTGATAATACAGAACGGCAGCAGAGAATGGTTGGTTTATTCCCCTATAGGTCCCATCCTGACCGTTGATAGTATTAACCTACCAAATGCTTTTTATAATCCTATTACTGGTAAGGTGGTACGTAATACCAGTAGTTCCTACCCTATTCCGAGTTCTCTTGTTGTTTCCTTTATATAGATCAATTATATAAATTATAATTAACCAATTAGATTGCTTGATTTCCCATAATCTGTATGCAGAGTTATCTCCCTTCTGTATAATAAAAGCCTATATCCAATGGCAATATTCCTGGGCACCCCAATTTCGGCACCCCTTTTTGAATTACTACGACCCATATCATCATTTCAGAAAAAGAGGTGCCGAAGGCCATATGTTTTTCAAAAAGGGGTGCAATTACTACGACTCATATCATCATTTCAGAAAAAGGGGTGCCGTAGGCCATATGTTTTTCAAAAAAGGGGTGCCGAAATTGGGGTGCCTTCTGGAGAATCCCTTTTTTCTGAAATGAGGATAAGAGTCGTAGTAAAAATCCCTCAATGAGGTATAATTTACTACGACTCTTATCCTCATTTCAGAAAAAAAGGGGATTCTCCAGTAGGTATCCCTCGATAGGTATCCTCAAATAATACAATATCAGGCCATAGGTATCCTCCAATACTGAAATGAGGATAAGAGTCGTAGTAAATTATACCTCATTGAGGGCTTTTTACTACAACTCTTATCCTCGTTTTAGAAAAAAGGGATTATCCAGTAGGTATCCTCGATAGGTATCCTCAAATAATACAATATCAGGCCATAGGTATCCTCCAATACTGAAATGAGGATAAGAGTCGTAGTAAATTGTACCTCATTGAGGGATTTTTACTACGACTCTTATCCTCATTTCAGTATTGGAGGATACCTATGGACTGATATTGTATTATTTGAGGATACCTATCGAGGATACCTACTGGAGAATCCCTTTTTTCTGAAATGAGGATAAGAGTCGTAGTAAAAATCACTCAATGAGGTATAATTTACTACGACTCTTATCCTCATTTCAGAAAAAAAGGGATTCTCCAGAAGGCACACCAATTTCGGCACCCCTTTTTGAAAAACATATGGCCTTCGGCACCCATTTTTCAAAAATGAGGATAAGAGTCGTAGTAAAAATCCCTCAATGAGGTATAATTTATTACGACTCTTATCCTCATTTCAGAAAAAGGGGTGCCGAAGGCCATATGTTTTTCAAAAAAGGGGTGCCGAAATTGGGGTGCCAAGGAATATTGCCATTGGATATAGGCTTTTATTATACAGAAGGGAAATAATTCTGCGTACAGATTGTGGGAAATCAAGCAATCTAACTGGTTAATTATAATTTATATAAATGATCTAGATAAATGAAACAACAAGAGTACTCGGAATAGGGTAGGAACTACTGGTATTACGTACCACCTTACCAGTAACAGGATTATACAAAGCATTTGGTAGGTTAATACTATCAACGGTTAGGATGGGGCCTACAGGGGAATATACCAACCATACTCTGCTGCCGTTCTGTATTATCAGGCATTGACCCCACCCCAGAATACCGCTCAATAATATGAATCACCTGGTGGATCAGTAGTACCAAGGGCCAGCAAGAGACCTACAGGGATATGTACAGCTTATGCTATACTACCGTTCTATACTGCCAGGCATTACCCCCCACCCCCACAAAATCACTAGATCTACCATAACGTATTACATATACCAGCCATATAATAAAACAAAGCAATCGGTTGGTTAATAGTACCAAGCACTAACAGGGAGCCTATAGGTGTATATACCGCTCATACTAAACTACCAGGCAGTACCCCTACCCACAATACCCCTATGCCTAGCATTGCATACTACCTATACCAGTCATAGGATAACTTGAAGCATCAGGCGAATTAATAGTACTAAGGGCTAACATGGGACCTGCAGGGGCCCACAGAGGTATATATCTTCCATACTATACCGTTGTTCTATACTGCCAGGAATTACCCCCACCCCCACTCCACAATAGCACTTGACCTGCCATAACGTACTCCCTATACCAGTCATTGAATAGTACAAAGCAATCGGCTGGTTAATAATATCGAGGACTGGACCTACAGGGGTATATATAATGCATCCTAAGCCCCCCCCCCCCCTTCAAAACAAACGACTATAATACTGCCCGATCTAACACTAAACTACCAATACCACCCATAAGATAACACAATAATACAAAGGATTCGGTAGGTTAGTAGTACTAAGGAAGGGGTAATAGGCTAACAGACCATTCGTCCTATACTGCCAATCTAAACCACCAAGGACTATCTCGCAATACCGCACTGGTCGACCATGCATTACCCCCCCCCCCCCCCCCCCCACAATACTGCTTGACCTACCTATAGGAGACATAGCATAATATGAAGACCCAAGGGCCAATAGTATACCAACATGGATATATACCACCACTACCATATCGCCGCCACCCCATACGAGAAGTCCGACACCCCCTGACCCGAACAACGTTATGTCAGATTGTACAGTGGACAATAACAGTGGTCAGCATCTCTATGACGTCGCGTGCGTATCATGGCGTCACGACGAAAAACCATCAAGAAAATCCATATTCACCATTAATTTTCCATCACATAACCATACTATATACCCATAGCCCTATGCGTACATATATCACTATACATACCATAGTATACTATATATGCAGTACGTACACCATTTACCGGATCAAACTGATGGAGCCGAAGTTTTGCACCCCCAAAGTTGCACCCCCAAACGGCTCCGGTTCCTATGGGATTTTAACACTAGCTGCACCCCCAAAGCTCCGGGTAATGGGGCACGATCGGGTACATACTATACTACTAATGTCTTTTCGTTCGCACATCCGATCCAACTTTGAAGACTCTGGAATCCCCGCCCACTCAGTCAAATTGTCACCGTGAGGGCTTGACGGCAGACTGATACATTTCTGTAGATGGATTACAAGCTTGTAAACAAAGATCAATGATCGATTTTTCATCGCCTCCAGTCAGCGAGAATATAATGATAATTTCTCTGAAACAATTGAATTTAATAAAATATACATCAGTAACGAATAAAAGATTATACATCCAAACATGATTTGGGGGGAACTTAAAAAAAATGTTTAATGATATTGTTACGTGACTTGCTAAATATCTGTCGTCTGCAATCGAAAATCAAAACAACAAACAATATGACAATGATTGACGTGACCTGTTTGTGGCACACTTTCCTGAGTTTGACTGTTGTCTTTTACGAAAATTAAAAGTATTTCGTTCACGTACACATAGTTTTTTATATTTTAATATTACAGCCCAGTTAAATTATAAGAAATAACTGTTGTTTTCCTTCGGTTTATATCGCATAAACCGAAGGAAAACAACAGTTATTTCTTAAAGAAATTTACCAACATTTGCTGCTAAATCTTTTCAAGAACTTTGGAGAGGGTAGGAAGATACTGGTTGGTCTGTAATAGTTGAACAGTTTCTGATCGTCAGAATTTAAAAATTGGTATGATTTTTGCCGCTTTCATTTATCAGAAACCTTTCCAGTTGAGAATGAGAGATTGATTATGCGGGTTAATGTTTCTGATATTTCAGATATTATAGCTTTTAACTGCCGGGACGAAATGTTTCCACCGCCCTTACTGATTTTTGGCCCATTTACACATAGGACAAGTTCGTGTATATTTGTTGTTGAGATAAAAAAAAAACTGACTGCGTGATTAAAATTTGATATAATCAAAAAAGTGGGAATTAACATTCTGAATTTGATTGCTTACTTTTTTCACGGTGTTAGTAAAGAACGAACTGAATTTTTCTGCTTTTTCTTTTGAATCAGTTTTTTCCATATTCTCTTCCTTAAAGGTGGAAGGCAAGTTAGGGTGTGGTTTGATTTGTTAATAGCCTTGCGAAGGATTTACCAAGACGTCATGTTTAATCTCCGGAAGAACAGAGTTGTAGTATTCTGCTTTCAAAGTATGTTTCAGGCGACTGAAATACAGCAGTGGTTTTTGTATTGTTCAATATTGTGGGTTCAATGATTTTTTAATTATTTCCTGAGGAGCTTCTCCTTATTTAATGAGAACTGCAGCAGACCGGCGGGCAACCACGGCTCCCATTTTACGCGTTTCGGGGAAACCAAGATCTTTTTCGAGGGGAAGGCGTCGTCGACGGCTTGCTGGAGTTTGTCGATAAAATTATCATACGCTCCATTAGGATAAGAGGAGTTATATACATTTGAAAAGTCGCAAATGGAGAGTTTGTTTTTCAGTCTTGTGGTGTTCTCTTTAAATGATCTTTTGAAAGTTTCACCGGTTTTAGAACTACTACGTGTGTTCTCGTTGACATAGTATGTCGCAAAGGTGTCACTCACATCTGTGATGATTATTCCTGTTTTGTTGTCTTCATTTTTGTTGCAAACATATGCTTAACTAGAGAAACAAAAGAATTTACTGCATCCAGTAAATTCAAGTATGTGTGAAAAATGTTTAAATATTAGGAAGAACCTATACAGAAAGACAATTTATGGAGGCTTATTTTCTGGAGTAAAATATTTCTAAACAAATCAGAAATGGATTTTCCTTAACAGTATTTACAGATATTCATACAGGAATCAGAATAGTTTATCAAAGAAACCAGAAAAGGCACATATGTGCACAGCATTCAAAAGGTTCGATCAAGGGAAAGCCTTAGGGGTAAGAAAATGTGATTTACAGCAATTCTGGAAAAATCACCCGTTAACTCCTAGGTGACCTCAGTGACCTTGACCCACATTGTGAACCTCCATCGAGTGTCGACTCATTTGGTGTTGGTCCCATGAAGGTCCATACATCATATCACTTTTGGTTCGCATTAGGACATGCATATTACTTCAAATGCGGAATCTCACTAAAGTAAGACGTGGTACACACGTTTAGCCGGAGTCGTGCCCCCCCCCCCCCCCTTTTTTTTCTCCTTGACATGCATGAAATATTTATAAGAAGCCTACTTTATACAACACATGCAACTATCCTTCATCCAACGAAAAGACAAACTGGAGAACAGTGCTTATTCACTATGGTAAAGACATTGCGCACTTATTTTACTTACCTATTCTTATTTTAACCCTTTACCTAACCTGAAAAGCAGACGACACTTTCAAAAATAATTCTTGAATAACTAATTTTTTTCATTTTTTGTCTCAAAAACATAGGTTATGACCCCTCGTTGGAACGAGCTCGAGGAGCTCGTTCCAACGAGGGGTCATAACCTATGTTTTTGAGACAAAAAACGAAAAAAATAATGAAAATTAATTGGCGATTTTTGAGAATACGCTGGCCGGTTTTGGCCGTTACGTTAGGTAAAGGGTTAACCTTGTTTTTCATCTTTCTTTATCACATTTGTGGCACATTTGAAAATGCAAAAAACGCAAATTACCTCAAATACGAAATCTCGCTAAAGTAAGAAGTAATACACGCGTTGGGGCGTAATTGCTTTACCCCCCCCCCCCCACCCCCACCCCCCACCTTATACAACATATGCCACTTTTGCGAAGTTTCGCTAAAGTAAGAAGTGATACACACGTTTAGCCGTAGTTGTTTTACCCCCCCCCCCCCCCTTCTCCACCGGAGTAAGGGAGGGGCATAATAAGAAGCCCCATCCCTCTAACTGTCGGTCTGTTCGAAAACCTGATTATGCGATATCATGAAGAATAGTTATCAGAATACGGCCTCCAATTATTATGGAGTCAACATTACATAAACAGTGTCTTGGTCCGTTCCAATTACCTAACGAAATTATAGAGTTATTGCCCTTTGTGTTTTGTGCCCTTTGTGTTTTGTTGTGCCAAATCTTCACGAAAAGTAGAGTAGGATCTAAACAAAATTTGATATTTATTTTTATCTTTATGTAAAGTATGGACGTTTACTTAGTTGTTGGTATCTAGAGTTGCAAATGCCGAAGGCGGCTTTGGATAGCAATGACTGAGTGAATGTCCATATGATTACTCGAACAGTGAACATTGGACTTCAATAAAATTTGATAAAACAGCCTTACAGTACGTTCAACGTGGATTGTAACAAAGACGCCGCCGCGGTGTGTTCTCCACCGTGGAGTTCCAGTGGACCACAGTGTTTGATCAGTGGAAGACAGTTTTCAGATCACTGTGACCTGGTAGTAGAAAATGTATTTTAAATTTAAATTCGAATTTGGCGGAGGCAGACGGCGACTATTGCTGTGGTTTGAAATTGTAAATTGGGAATAGAACAGTCAGTTCCATTTGGTTATGTACAAAGTCCTCGTCACTTTCGAAACTAAACTGATGTGTTTGCGCGATCGATTTGATCGAGGAAATAAATAAACAAGACTTGAGAAAAACAACTAATATTCGCGAAGTTCCTAATTTCACATTTTGTTTACAGCTGTAGGCCAAAACGTGATGAAACGTGTTTTTCTTGGGTCGGAAGTGGGGGCGAAAAAGGCTCCTGCGTCACGAAGGAGCCAACGGCGCACAGCTAATGATCGAAGTGATACCAGTTTACGATATTGAGTCAACTCGGCCAGCCCATCCCCTTTCCCGTCTTACTCTTGTCGGGCTACGGGTATCCCCCCATTAGTCAGACACCCCAGTTGTCAGACAGTTTATAATCACAGATTATTGGGTTGTTTGAATAGCTAATCCCTTAATTATCACCTTCAGAATAAAGTGGGATATTCCAATAAGTCAGAGAGAAAAGAAACAATTAATTAGCTTTCATTGATTTATTTCTTCACCAGTGTGTTTTAGAAATGAACAGAAAATAAATAGAATACAAATGACAATAAAATAAAAAAAATATGAAGTACAATAAGAAGAGTTCTAGGCACAATAAATTAAAATTGTGAAATAAATGACAATAACGTGAATAATCGCACAAATAAATAATATCTTTTGTAATAAATAAACAGAAAATCGTATTTTATGAAACAAAGAAAATAAATAGGAAATAAATGACAATAAAATAAAAAATATGAAATACAACAAGAAAAGATTTCTAGACATGAATAATCATACAAAATATTTTTTTGTGTTAAATAAACAGAAAAAAACAATAACATGAAAAATATGAAGTACAATAAAGAAAATATTTAGACTCATTTTATTGTAAATAAATAAAATAATCATATTTCATGATAACTTAACGTAAATAAACAAAAAAACATGTTTTATAGAAAAAATGTAACAAAATGAAAAATGTGAGGTACACATCATAAACAAAGGTACAATATAATGTGCAAAAGGAATATTATTTATATTTATTTATTATTGGTGATTTAGGTCAAATACTTATGCACAATGGCTAATCATGACCGTGACAGTTTTACGGGTGGAGGAAGCCGGAGTACCCGGAGAGAACCACCGAGCAACGACGAGCAGCTGTCAGCTCCCCAACATCGTAACTCTGCACCGCAGCACAGGCAGGGCTAGATTGGTTGAAGACATGCGCACCATCGACGTGCAGTACGCCTCAGTACACAGCGTCATCGTGCCCCCATGTAGGCAATCGGGGTGAAGTGTCTTGCCCAAGGACACAACGCGGTTGCCGCAGGTGGGATTCGAACCGAGGACCTCTCGGCTTGCAGCCTGCACCTCTACCAACTGAGCCACCGCGCCCCCCAAAAAAAGGAATATTAATTTACAAACAAATCATCCCATTCTTAACAGTGTTCCAGCTGCATCAAGGAACTCCATTGGAGACTTTGTTCCCTGTCCTAGTTGTTCCTTAAGGCGGTCTTCTCTGTTAGGTCGGGCATAACCTAAATCTTGAATTTTGCGCCATAAAGCCTGAAGTTATCAGTGTTATTACACAATATATTTTTGATTTTTATGTTTTGATTATTTCTCAGAAAATATTTAAAAGGTATTTTGATTATATGTCAACAAAAACAAAAAAGTACCAAACAAAATGTTGAAACTAAATTTTATTCAAATTGTTTATATCTGGGTTGTTCCATTTATAATAATAGGTAATCATCTATTTTAACTTCAGCTAATCTCTAATTAACTGTCTGACAGCTGGGGTGTATGACAAATGGGTGTCTGACTAATGGGGGTAAACCGGGCTACGCAATTAAAGATTCTTATAAAAATGATATAGTAAAAAGAAAATATAGTGTTTTTGAATGGATACCAAGACGTATTTCACTCGTGACTGAAACTAATGATTTATTCACAGGGTGTGTGTGTGGGGTGGGGGGGGGGGGGGTGGCTACGGGAGATATCTGCACACCGAAACAAATATCCTTCATCCAATTCTGTAGGGGGTTTTACATGCTTTTATATTCTTTGCATTTGCAAATTTTTCAACGTTCCTCCACTTTGTTGTTATTTGTATTATCAATTGAAATTGCTTAGCCTGTGTGGATGTAAAAATACATCGGTGAATGTAAGGTAGATGCCGAATTAAAATATCTGCGAATGTGCCATTCTAGGAGAGAGTACACTTTAGTGGGAAAGAGATAGAGAGGGAGACAGATATACGTGGTGGGGTGGGGGGGGGGGTAAGAAAAAGTGAAAGAAACTTAGTACACGAAAGTATACCGCAAGTGCATGTGGGCGTATGTCTACATATTACTCTGTGTGTGTTTGACGTTAAAAATTCACACTGGCATGGACATTTCCTACTGAAACGTTTTTTTTTTCCTTTAATATGCCGTCGAAAAATTGTTTTTCTTTACTGAACCCTGATGGGTTTCAAACATGACAAAAAATACATACAATTGATTTAAACTAAGTGATGAGCTTAGGAACTGGTTAAACTGACTGGCAATAATTGAAGTTATTCATTGATGGACTCTAATTTAGTCCTTACAGGGATGTTACGCAAGATTTTGTTTTTCTTATAGGCGATGACAGGTCGAAGATTCAAAGGTTCATTTAATTTAGCATTGGTAAAATTGAATTCATCTTTTAACATGTTTACTATTTTGATATTCATTCTGTTGTATGTTAAAGTGAAAGTTTGTGAGCGTGTGTGTGTGTGGCAAGGGTGTGTGTGTGTTGGTGTGCGCGCATGTGTTTTGTTGTTTTTGTTTTTGGGGTTTTTTTTTTTTTGGGGGGGGGGGGGGTTTATGAACTACTGTAAAAATTACCTACCTCTAATGAAAATGTGTCTCATAAGCCTTCATAGGCTGGATTTCATATAAATGTTTTGTAAATACTCTATGAATATTATGTATGTGTATTGAAATGTGACACTTAAATAAAATATTCTACTACCACTACTTCATTAAAGTAGTCGGGATTGAAGTGATTAATTAAATATAATAGATTAAACTCCCATTGTGCAAAAGGTGTGAAATAACATTTGAGTGGAAGCGACAAAGCACAGAAGCTGTTCTTCAACGCAACATCTGTTTTAACACCTCTGCACATAACAAGCTTAAAAAAAAATAAGAGACAAATCAACATTTTCAATTACTTTTTATTAATTATTCAGCAATCATAATTATAACCATATGTAAATAAAATCAACAGAAAATTATATATTTTTTATTTTTCAATAATGACATGCCAATCGACAAGCCAGACCACCACACATCAAAACCCTAGCTCAAGCATGCCCCGAAATTTCGTATTTTAATTTTTTGGTTGTGTCCACCCACACGTGTCTTGAAACCCCAAAAATTAAAATAGGTCTTTCAGGCCACGTTTTTCCCTGATACCCCTCTCCATCCTGGAATACCACAAAAGCAAAACCTCACCAACCTGGCTACGAAAGCAAAACCTCACCAACTTGGCTGTGCATTGCTTAAAACGTTTATGGTTGGAGTCAAGTTAAGGAGAAAAAAACTAACAAGAAAACTTTATGCATGGCATCAAAAATTCACCTTTGCATCCTATTGAAAATTTTATATTCTTTTCTCCTGTCAAGTGAGTACATGTAGGTATTTTCTCAATACAACAGAAGCGGGGCGGGGTGGGGAGAGGGACTCTAAGCATTGGGGGCCACGTGCTTGCCTCAACAGTCCAGGATTCTTGAGTACCCCCCCCCCCCCCCCGACCCGCCCCCCTATTATTTGAATACTAGCTGCAACTCGTGAGCCCGTTTCCAACTTTAATAACTTTTGTAACCATTTTTAGACGGGGGTCGCAAATGACCAATGGTTGTAATTTTGGAGTCCTTGAAGTGACTTTATTAAAAACAATCTGAAAAACAATCTGACGTAATAAAGTTATCACTTCCAGAATTGTGCAGCCAAAAGCTAAAAAAGAAGGTCACTGGATACTTATTGATCAACTTGCAAATTTGAAACATGATGCTAAAAATGCTAAAAAATGACATTTTGATGGCCCAAAAAAATTGAAGTTTTCACCCGACATAGAAAAAACCCGGGTCCTGAATCGTTTGGTTTCATTCATTCATTCATTCATTCATTAAGCATAGGATGTGGACAGTTATGGGGCGTGGACATTCATTTAATGGAGTTACACCGCTAGAATGATGGACAAAGCAATCGAGGGGAAAAAAAGGTGGGGGTAGTTTTGATGAAAGGAACTTCACCTGACTTCAGCATAGGACGGATCACGTCGTCTTCGAACACACAAATATGGAGTTTTCAAAAATTGTACTTCCTCGCCAAACAATCCCTCAACAGTATACATTTTCAGTGTTGTAGCCGTTGGTTTTGTTCCATATGCATTCACACAATGGGATAATATTTAGTAAAATTTGCCAGTGATACAACGGAGAATTGTGTAGTGCACCTGGACCGGTCGCACTTGGTCATCTTTGAGCAGGAACCCATAGTCGAGTTGTCGGAGTTTTGCTTCGTCACAACGTGCCAACTATTATTCGATTAACAAACTTCATTTGTTTGAAAGGAAAACATGTTTCTCTTGCATTATAAAATAACGAATGTTTCAGGAATTTCTCTTTTTTATGGGGTGAGTTTAATTTTTGTTTCATTTGACCCAGTTGCGAAGTTTGCACGGATAATATTATTAGCCTATTCACCACGAAAAGACCAAAAATCTCCGTTCTCCGCGATAGAATTACGTTTTGTTTGCAGTCAGATCAACACTGAAAACGAATGTTTTTTACTTTTACGTTTCACCCTGAAATTGTCGCAAGTACTGGTCTCGAGGGATTAATGTATTGATATTTTCTGATTTCTGAAATCTTAATCACTGGTCATTACGGTGGAGTCACTCGGCACAGTTCTTGCGATTGCATGCCGGTTGCACTTGTAATTAATTCTCGTTTATCCCCAACACTTGTAGTCGCCGTGGTCAGTAATTAAGTCTAGTGGATCCGCCGTGGGTTTTAATCCTCTACACTTTATGTCATCTCCACAGTGGCGGGTGTTTTTGTTACAACCCACCTTGAACGTACTGTATATTAATGCTGATTTTGATAAGATTAAAGTTTAATAGTCATTCATCGTGAATTGTCGCAAATTGAGTTGATGCTCTTTGTGAATTTCGATTTACTATAATTTTTATACGAAATTGGAAAGCAATCGTCAGACTACAGGACATTCAGCATAATAGTAGAGATGGATCGCGTCTTTTCAAAAATCCCCACTTATGATACTTATGTGTTTGTGTCTGAATGATTTGAATCTTGTAACCATAATCTTCCGCCCAGCTACCTGGACAAAAAGTCCAGCTTCTTACATATATATAAATGCTGTACTCTTTTCAGCCTAGAAGTCACACGAATGTACAATTTCTTTGGCTTCATTTCCCCGAAAAGGAAGGAGCTTTTTCCAGAATCTGTATAATAATTGTTTGTCATGTGTATATATCTGTCTCACGTTCCTGACATCAAAATGCTCTTCCACGTACAATACAACTTTTTCTTATTAATAACCATGCCTGGTCTAATCCATAAATTGATTGTTCATACCTCTAAAAAAGGCCCACATAAATGTGCTTTCGATGATCTGTTTGACCAACATGGCTAACAATCCTACACTTGATGAGATCCAGAATGACGATACTTTTGATTTTATCTCTAAATTCAATGGTACACTCTCCGAAGACAGCGAGGACATGAATCACCCTTTTGCTATGGATAACAAACTGTGCAAGTACTATACACCCGAGCAATTCCAAGATAATATATCGGGCCAAAGTAAATCTCTCTCCCTCTTCCATATAAACTGCCGTAGTCTAAATGCGAATTTCGAAACTCTCCGTAATTTATTGTGCGATCTACAGTCGGATAGAAACTTTTTTGACGTAATAGGTCTGACTGAAATATTTAACCCCAAAACTCTGTGCCACGAACTTGAAAGCTATCATCCTCTTATTTGCAACACACGACCCGACAATGATGAGGGAAGAGGTGGTGTTGGTTTATTTGTAAAAGATAATTTGTCCTTCAAAATACGCAGTGATCTCTCAGTCTTTATCCCTCATGTCTTTGAATCATTATTCATAGAAATCACTGGCAAAAATGAATGTACAATTGGTTCCATCTATAGACCAAATACTGCACCAAAAGCAGATCTCGACCTTTTTCTAACCGAATTATCTCGGCTATTGGATGTAATAAACGCAGAAAATGAAAGGGCTTATCTCATGGGCGACTTTAATATTGATCTCCCAAATTTCAACACTCACACAAAGACCAATTCTTATCTTATATAGATTCTCTGTTCAGTGCAAGATTCATGTCAGCTATCACAAGGCCAACGAGAATAACGGACACTTCCGCAACACTAATCGATCATATATTCAGCAACAATCCTAATCCATAAGAGTCGGGAGTTGTAATTACTAAATGTTAGCGACACTTCGCAACATTTTATTACGAGAACAAAAGCAACCACTCAACTCAAACCATGAAACGCGTGTTTAAAAGGACAAATATTAATCAATTTAAGCAGCTTTTATCGGAATGCGACTTTTCGGACGTTCTTAGTATAGAATGTCCGAATGGAGCGTATGGTCTTTTCCTATTGTCTCTTTGACAGAGCTTTCCCACTGGAAGTGAGATCAACGCAACAGAAGTACATAAAACGTGAACCATGGATGACACGTGGCCTCTTACAATCCTCTTTGAACAAAAATAAACTGTATGCTAGAAAGATAAATTCCCCAAACCCCCGAATCGTCATTGAATACAAAGACTATTGCCGGATTTTCAACCGACTTAAGAGAACAAGGAAATCTGATTATTGTACCGATACCCTACTGTCAAATAAAAATAACATTAAAAAAAACTGGGAAATTTTGCGTAAAGCAATCAGCAAAACTGAACAAACCGCCACACTGCCGTCTTCCTTTCGTGCTGACAACGACGAACTAACCGACCCTTGATTGCCGATAGATTTAATACCTTTTTTGCAAGCATAGGTAAATCAATCAGTGACGAAATACCTTCATCAAACCGTCATTTCTCGGACTACATTGGCAACATCAATGCGGAATCTTTCTTCATGTCGCCCACAAACGTGCAGGAAGTAATTCTCTGTGTTAATAGCATTCGCGGAAAGGCAACTAAAGATGGTGATAACTTGTCGACTAAGCTTTTAAAAGAAATTATCTTCAAGGTTGCTAATCCGCTAACTCACATAATTAACCTCTCGTTCTCTACTGGTATAATGCCAAATAAAATGAAGATAGCCAAAATTATACATATTTTCAAATCCGGCGACCCCCATGCATTCAATAACTACCGATCCATTAGTATCCTTCCGACATTCTCAAAAGTACTTGAAAAATGTATGTATTCTCACGTATCCAGGTTCTTAGATGACCAAAAGACTGTATACCAGTATCAATTTGAGTTTAGAAAGCATCATTCAACCATACACCCTATACTTCACCTAATAAATAATGTTGCTGAAGCAAACGACAAAACACCGAAAGATTGCACTCTTTCGATTTTCCTAGATTTTACGAAAGCTTTTGACAGCATTGACCATAACATTTTGCTAGAGAACCTGGAATATTATGGCATTCGAGGTTTAGCTAGTTCCTGGTTTAAGGATTATCTAACAGAAAGAAGTCAGTCTGTTTCTTTCCATAATGAGGTATCTGACAGTAGAAAGATCACCACAGGTGTACCCCAGGGTTCTATCCTCGGGCCCATTTTATTTGTACTATATATCAACGACATCAGCAAATCGACTTTGTTAAAAGTCTTGTCGTGACACAACAGCACATGCAGCTAGCAATAGCGTCGATACTCTTATAGAAAATACACAGTCTGAGTTATATAGCATAAGTGAGTGGTGCTCTGCGAATAAATTGGTTCTAAACGCTTCAAAAACCGAATTCATGTTATTCCACCCCCAAAATGGTCCGCATAGTGCGATAGGCAAGAGCATATCATTGAATAATACGAATATTACACTAGTGGGTAACCATCAATAGGAAACGACATTTAAGTTTCTCGGTATTTATATGGATGAAAATCTCAAATTCAAGCAACACATCTCCACCGTATGCTTGAAAATAGCCAGATCTACTTTTGCCATAAATCGGGCTAAAAAGTCCTTCCCCGAGTAGCTCTACGATTATTGTACTTCTCTCTGATTCAAAGTCATTTAATTTATGGGATACAAGTGTGGGGACACACTGCTGCCACAAATAGGATCCTTGATCTGCAAAAAAAGCTATTCGAGCGATAACGAAACGATCCTATACTTCACACACCGATCCCCTTTTCAAAAGTTGTGGTATACTAAAATTCAGAGACCTTTATACACCACACACTCTCCTGTTCGTGCATGATTGGTTTAATAATAAGCCACCCGAGTCCTTCGATAACACATTTGAAATTTATACAAACCCATCTGGCATGAATACTAGACAGTCTGGCAATATACGCACACGAACACCCACAACTTGCTTTTCGGCCGAACTCCCGTTCCATTCTGTCCCGCGGATTTGGAATCACACTGAACCATCAGTCCAGCGTCTCAATAGATCCCAATTTAAGAAGGCGATAATAGACAAGACTCTAAATTCATACCATTCAGATGTCTCTTGTAATAACCCTTTCTGCCCCGATTGTACTTCCATTTCGCCTGGATCTCCACATTCAGATTACAACACTCCAGAATCTAGGCTTTGCTGATTAGGCCATTAAATGTTTGAGCAATTTTTGTAATGCAATTTCTGCAATACTTTGGCCCCTAACCTAGCGCAATAGTCGTGTCTGGCCTGCACTGTTCGCAAAGATCGCACTGTGTGGGTATTATTCGTTTCTGTTCTTGCCTCCGGAACAGGGTCCATGGTTTATCACTGGAGTAAGCTCATTTAGTCATTCCACTGAGTGCCATGTCATTGACCCTCGGGCTAGAATTGAAAGTCAAAGGACTGAAAACAGTGTTCTGTTTGCGCTGGGCTAGGGGTTAAATAATTATGTATTACAAGTTCCCCTCATGAATCCCATAAGGATGCAAATTGTTTACAATTTTGATGTCAGGACTAATTATCTTTTAATATGGGAATGGCAGGAAGACAGCCCCCAGGGCTATGCTGTTTCCATGCAGTTTTACATTTATTTCTGTACAGTTCTGCAAGTTGTTTATTATACTTCATGTAAAAAAGGGTGGGGGTAGTTTTGCAAAATAAATTTTATTTCATTACCATACTCGAGATATGAGTATGATCCACTTTCAAAATTTTGGTCATGCCACTTTTTTCATGTAAAAATGCATGTATGGATTTTGGGAATGCATTAGGGGGTTCAAAAATGTGGTTTCCAGCAATTCAGAAAAATGCACTCAATGACCCCTGCGTGACCTCAGTGATCTTGGCCCATATTTTGAATCTCCATCGAGTGGCAACTCATTTGGTGTTGGCCCCAGGTCCATACATCATACCTTGCTTGAGGTTTGAGCGTGACTCATTTTAAAAAAAATTGGCCACGCACACCTTTTTTCCCTGTAAAAATGCTTGTATGAACTTCGGGAAAGAATTTGGAGTCAAAAAATGTGATTTCCAGCAATTCTGAAAAATGCACTCAATGACCGCTGGGTCACCTCAGTGACCTTGATTCAGATTTTGAATCTCTATCGAGTGTCGACTCAAGTGGTGTTGGTCAGAGGTCCAAACGTCATACCATGCCTGAAATATGGGCGTGACCCACTTTCAAAACATCTCTACGGACACCCCTGATGCCCCGGGAATCTGAAAAACATATGTGGTCGAGCATTTTTAACTGTCTATCAGCCTGCCAAAAATCATCGAGAGAGAACAATTCCTTTTCGAGTTATCGTGCAGACAAGTAAGTGCATAAAAAACAGAAGACAAGGGAATAAGAAAAAAAAGAAGAGGAAGAAAAATAAAAAAAAAGAAGAAAAAGAAACCGTACAAAAACCAATAGTCTGTGTGTTTTACACAGATTAACTGGAGAAACAGAATTTACTGCGACCAATAAATTCGAGTCTCTGTGAAAATGGTGAAAGCATCAGAACTAAATTATGCAGAAAGAAGAATTTATGGAGACTTATTTTCGGGAGTAAAATATCTTTAAACAAATCAGAAACTGGTTTTCATAAACAGCGTTTAAAGATTTTTTTACAGGATTCAGATGAATTTGTTCAAGAAACCGGAAATAACTTCTATGCATGGCATTAAATGTATTCTATAAAGGAATCAGCAATGGATATATTTGACTATGCCCACGTTTTTGAGAAAAGAAATATATGTACGAACTTGAAAAATGCATTCAGGTTTTAAAATGTAATTTTAAGCGATTCTGAAAACTGCACTTAATGAAACCTGTGTGACCCCAGCGAACTGGACCCAAATTATGTACTTCCACGGTGTTTCAACTCAACTGGTGTTGGGCCCAGGTCCCTATGTCATATCATGCTTGAGATATGAGTGTGACCAACTTTCAAAATATGTGCCCCCCCCCCCCCCCCCTCGCCAAATGTTTTGAGAATAAAAATACATGTATGAGCAATATCCGAAGATTGCCAATTACTGATATAGATGTCCACTTAATTTTACAAAAGAACGGGTATTAAGTGGACATTTCTAAACAAGAGGTGCGCATCGGAGATGCTGGCGTCGAGTTGTGGCTAATTTCATCATGTTCTTTCTATTGAAAATCAGAAACGTCATTGCACTGAGCCCCAGATTCGTAAAAACTGACGCTGCAGCTCGGAGAGGACGAACATAAGCTCTGAGCCGCAAACCTCAGAACATGTTCCCGTCAACTCATCACAATAATTTATAATGTTGTAAAGTTTCCAAAAGTGCTACAGAGTATTCTAACATAATTAAAAATGTGATGGTTTTGGGTGTTTCAGTTTCTTCAGACTAATTTTCATGTAAAATTGCTCAAGACGAAAGCCAATCACTTTCAAAACCCATCGTAATCTTGTAGATATGTCCAGAAATGATTTAGATGATTTAGTTTTATATTCAAACACAGATTCTTCTTTAGAAGGAATATATTTATTTTAATTATGTGGATCTGGATAATCTTATTTCATTGAACCCCTCCCTCTATGGCCTATAAATGAAAGAATGATATTTATTTTGACAAAGTGCTGTCAATGGGTTTAAAATCAGCTGCATTTATTGGTCAAAGAGGTACAAATGCAGTATCATATATCTGTAGACAGTTAGGTGTGCAAATAATTAATTACTTGGGTGATTTTGCTGGTGCTAAGAGGGCTTCACATAGTTTTGACATGTAAGTTCAAATTTTGCAGTTGTGTGGCTTGGAAGAATCTACACAAAAAGCAAGTGCACCTTTCCATAGAATGGTTTTTCTAGGTGTTATGTTCGACTCAGAGAGGCTCATCTTTGAGATTACTCCTGAAAGATTAAATGAAATTGATAATTTAGTGTCACTTTGATTGTGTAAGGAAGGAGCTACTTTGAAAGAGGATCAATCTTTGCTAGGCAAATTACGCTTTATATAATTCTGTGTTAGACCTGGGAGAATTGTTGTATCCAGGATTCTTTCATGGCTGAGAACTTTGGGGCCAAATGTTAGTCACGTTCATGCTATACTTCTTTTCATTCAGAAAGATCTGTTGTGGTGGCAGTACTTTTTAGAATCTTACAATGGTGTTTCAATGCGGGCCTTAGATTTTTGAACCTCTCCTGATTCTATCTTCTCTTGTGATGCTAGTCTCTATGGTTGTGGTTGTGTTTTCAAATCCAAAATATTTCCACTCGGTCTTTCCTTCATTTATTAGAGACTTGAAGTTACTATCAATCAGATAGAACTTTTAACTATAGCGGTTTGTCTGAAGGTATGGGACTCTGATTTGAAAGATCAGAAAGTTATAGTCAATTGTGATAATTCAATTTCAATTAAAGTTCTTAATTCAGGTGCAACAAAAAATTATTTTTTACAAGCCTGTTTGAGAGAAATTTGTTACCTTGCCGCCATTTTTGATTTTGAAATCAGGGCTTCACACAGTTGGGACACAGATAATAGATTGTCAGAATTTTTATCTAGAAGGGAAGAGAATCTATTGTTTGACAGTCACTTTATGAGGTATATTGGTGATATGCCTCTTTCAGAGAAAATCACTTCACCTGAGTTATTTCACTTTGATCTCTGGCAATTTCATTTTTTTCAAAGTTTGAGATTAGACACTTGAGGAGCGATGTTCATTTTACCTTAACCCTTTACCCGAAGTAACGGCCAAAACCGGCCAGCTTTATTCTCAAAAATTGCCAATTAATTTCATTATTTTTTTTATTTTCTGTCTTAAAAACATAGGTTATGACCCCTCATTGGAACGAGATCATCAAGGGTCATATGAGGGGGTCATAACCTATATTTTTTAGACAAAAAATGAAAATAATTATTTAATCAAGAATTTGTTTTTACAAGTGTCGTCTGCTTTTCATGTTAGGTAAAGGGTTAAAGCTTTTGCTGATGGGACTAAAAGAAATTTAATCATTCTTTCTTTATTTTGTACACATTATTATTTATTAGCATTTCCTTGATGTTTTGAAACTTTATTCAGAATTTTTGAGTCGTTCTTTGAAGTCAGTTTCATCAATCAAAAAATATTTAAGTGGAGTTAAACTTCTGCATTTACACTTAAATCTGTCTTATTCTGTATTTGAATCGTATGAGCTCAAGCTCGTTCTTAGAGGTCTAGCTAGATTAAACCCCCCATTGTGTGAACAAGCTTTGCCGATTGCTCTACATGTTCTTTTGGAAATTCTTCCCCTCATCGATCAGAATGAACATTTTCATGTATCTTGTTAGTATTTATTTTTATTAGTCTTTTTACTTATGATTATGAAAAACGAATGTGGTTCCTAATTCTACTAAATCTTTTAATTCACATCAACAGTTACTGAGAGACGGAATCTTCCAGTCTGATGAACTTCTTTCAGTTAACATGCAATGATCCAAAACGATACAGTACGGTCAGAAAATTTTGAAAATACCAGTACTGGCTATTCCAGGTTACATCTTTGTCCAGTTGAAGCATACAAAAACATGTGTCTGGTAACGCTTCTGATCCCGTTTTCATGACCATTCAGGGAAAGATTAAAGTTTTTGTAGGGCTGGAGCGTCGTGGTCGTTTCAATCTGATGCACCCGGGGAACTCATTCAGTTCATCGGAGATTGGGTTAGTGACGCTTACAAAAAATATGTTCATTACACCTTGAAGGAGAAATTTATAGTAGCTGCAAGAATGCTCGATTCCATCCTTTGCTTATTTTAAATTTATTTACAGAATCGGTTTACTTTGGATTTATATTTTGAATGCAACTTTGCCTTTTTCTTCATCCCACTATCTTGACAAAACCTCCGTTTCTCTTTCAGCGAAAAGGAGCAAGAAAGTTGTCATCGTTTCTGACTCTATATGCGAATATGTTTCAGATATTTATGATACAGTCGTTAAAGCCTTTCCTGGACACACAGCTGCAGGAATTACATATCTCTTGAATAGTAGTAAACTTGACATTTCTAGTTTTTCAAATGTACTGTTTCATGTTGGAACTAATGATATAGAAAGGAAATCGATAGGGCAGATTATTTCTGCATGTAATAATTTGCTTACACTTCTAGACATTGTTCTGTGGCCAAAACTGTGTTCTCTTTTATACTCCCTCGACCTAAAGTTTTGACATTCTAGGCACCAAGGTCGTAGAAGTCAATACAAAATTAAAGAATTTAATAGAAATGCCATGTTTGTGAAGTCATACAGGCCTTTTCTTAGGGGGTACCTTACATCCAGAAGGCACCCGACATTTGAGATCCTTTTTCATTCAGGTAATAAATCATTTTCATTGATTATCTCTTTGTTTATTTCTTGTTATTGGTCTTTCTCATTTACTTGTAATTTAATATACTTTTTTCTTGTATATTTTTATTTCTGCTTACTCATGTGAACTCTGCCTCGGGAGCTTAGCATGGGAATGAGAGATACAAACACTGTCTCCATCTCATGATTATCCCTTCTTCACAGGAATAAGAAGTAAATTTCTGGGAAACTGTGAGTATATTTTATACCAATTTTGTGATGCATGTAATACAATTTTTTTTTAATGTTTTTGATGAATTTGGCTTGGCGGGTAAGAAATTTCAAATTAATAATGTGTAATTTTATAAAAATTCATCTATGTTTTAGAATTTATTATTCTGACAAGATAGATTCACAATTGATATTTTGATTCTTCCTTGTTTAAGGTGTTGATAATACACACGGAAATTTAAATCTTCTCATTCAAGTTAAGGTGTTCTATAGTTCTCTTTGTGAAACACCATTTGTTCCCCTCATTTCAAATTATTTCCAATACTTAATTTAAAGGCAAAACACAGTTCTTGCATCGGATTTAAGCCTTATAGTATAATGAGTGTATATTGTGAATTTGTGTTTTATATGTATTTTGTGCTGTTAACCCTTTGAGACGTTAATTATCCTGACGTTCAAACGTAACTGGAAATTCAGTTTCTTCAACGTTTTTCAAAATGCGACGTCAAGCGTCGGAATGTACAAATTACAAGATATTTTTCACATTAGTGATTAACTGGTTGAGGGCTAGATTATTATTGGGGGTCTGAATTTGTTATTCAAAACTTGTTTTATTACAAATTATAGGAGAGTGCCCACAGGCACTCTCCAATAATTTGTAATAAAACAAATTAAAAAAAAATGATTTGTATTTGACTGAATACGAAACATAAGCAAAGAAAGTGTTGGTTTTTGCTCTAATATCGTCATTTTTTGATAGCCCTGATAATGGCTTCTAGCACTTAACTAGTAAAGAAGTCTTGACAGCAGGATTATATCAGTATTTTAAGTTGCAATAACATTTGGATCAACGGATGTCACTGAGCGCTACTTGGAAGAAAATAGGAATTGAGGTTAAAACTTTTAAAAAATCGAAAAATAATAAAAAAAAAAACAAATGACAACAAAATACCAACGCTATGTTTGATTTAGTACATCATAAGACGTACAAAAGTATCAAAGGGTTAATTATTACAATGTTTCGCTGAAATCTATGTTTGTTTATACTCAATCAAATAAGTTTCATTCCTAAATAAATATTCTAAAATTTTATTATTATTCCTTTTAATTATAGAGGTCCAAATTGAAAATTAGTATTATTTGAATTGATTAGATTCAAATGATGTAATTGTTAACAGCAGTACTGTTTTGAAAGGGACCAAATGCAGGTATTTTTCTCTTCAAGTTTAAAATGTTTCTCATTGGTTAATATTATCAAAGTTAAAAATAGCGCTTCTGCCTCAGTCGATTCACTTTTTGAAACTATTTAATTGGGACTAGTTCAATTGATGTTTACGTTGAGAAATTTTAAATACCCTCCCACCCTGAACCATCATTCTCTTTCCTTTTCAAATTGGCGGTTAAGAATTTACACATTCACAATGTGTAATTTTACATTCTTCATCTATGTTTTAACATTTATTTTTCTGACAAGATATAGAGAGTAATCGTTTGACTGGACTGGTTATGTGAAATAATTCATGAGAGGCGAATGCGCACGAGTGTTTTACAATATAGTCCCTCGCCTCGAATGAATTATTTCACGTGACCAGTCCAGTCAAGAGATTACTCTGTTTATTACTTTTCATTATTAACGATAATTATATTATTTAACCCTTTACCTAACGTAACGGCCCAAACCGGCCCTCGGTATTCTCAAAAATCGAGCTCACCGAGCTCGTACCAATGAGGGGCCATAACCTATGTTTTTGAGACAAAAAATAAAAAAATAGTTATTCAAGAATTTTTTTTTTGCAAGTGTCGTCTGCTTTTCATGTTAGGTAAAGAGTTAAAAAAAAACCCAAAAAATAATGAAGTCCCCATTACACCCACGTCAAAGCGTCTTCGTTTCCGCGCACGGATACATGACCCAATTGTTGATTGCATAATTCACTTGTTAAGTTATCGTTTATAATCAAACCGGGAAATCCCAGTAAATCACACTTTGGAAAGTAATAAAGATTCATAACTGATATTTTGATTCTTCCTTGTTTAATGTATTAATAATACAGACAGAAATTTAAATCTTCTAATTAAAGTTAAGGTGTTCTACAATTCTCTGTGTGAAACGTCGTTTGTTCCCCTCATTTCAAATGATTTACAATACTTAATTTAAAGAAAATACACAGTTCTTGCAACGGATTTCATCCTTATGATATAATGAGTGTATATTGTGAATTTGTGTTGTATATTTATTTTGTGCTGTTAATTGTTACAATGTTTCGCTGAAATCTATGTTTTTTATGCTCAATCAAATAAATTTCATGCCTCAATAAATATTCTTATATTTCATTATTTTTCTGTTTTATTTAGAGGTCCAAGTTGACAATTGTTATTATTTTGACAATTGTTATATTATTTTATTTTGCATTCTGCCTCACTGAAGGTTTTAATTGCAATAAAAACTTTTACTATCACTACAGCGCACAGATTTCGAATATCACTTAAGACAAAGACTTTCCTGTGGGAATGCAAATGGGTTCCGATCACCTTTAGGAGATGGGGCTCCCATTCAAAGAAGACTAAATTTAAAAACAAATGGCAAGGCATCCTCGAGTAATCCACGTAACTACTTATTGCGCTGGGCAGTTTCGACCACTGCGACCGATACTAAATCGATAGAGAGATATATCAGAGAGTGTGGCAAGGGTTAGTGTCTACATTCCGTCGCCTGAGAATGGTAATGTCGTATCTCCATTTTTTTAATCTTTGAGAAAATCCAAGTCAAAGTTTTCGGGATTGTGTTTTTGAATTCGTACACAACAAACTCTGCTGGACATTATTTAATACTATGACCAACACTGAATGATGACCTCGTGTTAAGTTTTGTTGCGAACTATGGCCCCTGTAATTAGAAAATGACAAAAATGATATTGGAGATACGATATTTTTTCACTCAATGGGGCAAAATCTGAGTACATGCAACATTGTCGAAGGATGATTTCGGACTGATTTCAGCTGCTGGAAATCCTCGGTTCGCGAGGCAAGCGCGGATCCGACGTGGCATACTCCTCACCAAACGTTCAATATCAGCTTGACTGATGTTATTCCATTCTTTCTGCAGTGCAGCGGCGAGTTCCTGAACATTGGTAAGGGTCTGTTGGCGTTGTCGGAGGCGCCTGCCAAGCATATCCCAGACGTGCTGGATTGGTGAAAGGTCTGGACTTAGTGCTGACCGACCAAGGCAGTGTAGTGATGTTCTGCTCCTGGAGGAACTCTCTGGCGACACGCAGTAGAGTAGCCAGCCCAAAGCAAGTGGGGGCACAAACTCGCAGAGCCTGGCTTAGCTCCATTTTAAACGGGCCCTGTGTGCTCTTACTTTGTCATCTTGAAAATTAATCGACGGCCGTGACTTCGTGCAAATGACACCACAAGAGCTGCTAACATGTTGTCACGATAGTACTGTCCTGTGATACGCCCTTTGATGACATGTAATGCTGTTCTGCTTGTCAAGGTTATGCCTCCCCACACCATAACCGATCAACCACCAAAATGATCGTGCTGCCCAATGGTTACCTCATGGTATCATTCGTTTCGCCGCAGCCACACTTTATTTCGCCAGTCGTGGAAGTCGAAAGTGAACCTCGATTCATCCGAAAACATGACGTTGCTCCACCGACGATTGTCCCTGCGCTGTCGTGCTCAACACCAATTACGCCTTGCTGCGATGTGACGTTCAATCACTTGTGGAATTATTCGAGGTCGTCGAGCGGACAAATTCCAGCTGTGGAGGCGATTTCGCATACTGAACTATTTCCATTGCCTGAGTCAAACATTAAATTTCGAGTTGGCGCCCCTATTTTTTCACACTTGACTGCACGGGTAATATTTAAAAAGCTTCGCACCTCGCTGTGCACCATCGATGAAGTAATTAATTTCCAGTCGTCTCGAACGCACAAGCGCATTGGAATATGAAAACGAAATGTGATTATCAATATCGGCGACCATTCGTTACCTGCACATCGTATTCATATCTCGGTATACTTGTATGTTTTGAATTGAATGCAATTCACATCTTTACAGTTGGCTGTCGGTCGCGTCATCTGCAGAACTGTAAATGTACAAAATGAAAAGCAAAGACTAAAATTTGATGTGAAATGTTTTTATTATTAAAATTCAAAAACTTAAACACAACAAATAAGTAAATATTTACAAACAACGATCTTCCAAAAGCACACGCAAATCTTAAATAAGGGGATGTGAGGACTGGGAGTGGGAGGGGTGGGGTGGCGTTCTTCTTATTTTAATTTTTGAATTCTTGGTTTGCAATAATAGAGTAAAATAGATTTGAGAACAATTTTATAGCCCGAAAAAAGGATTTTTTTAGGGCAGTTTCATTTTTTTTTTTCGGGCAAGTTTGTGTTGCCCCCCCCCCCCCCCCCCCCAAAATATGAACATCGCCCGAAAAAATCGATTTTCACACTTCGCCATACTCTCTCGTCCCCACCCCTCCCCCTTCAACACCAAGGTAAAGCCTGGTTTCGGGCCTGGGCTCCACTCACTTCGACATCCTTAGAGAAGATAAGTAATAATGAATTCACCGTTTTGTTTTTCTTGTATGTTATGAATCTTTCAACTTGGTAAGTTGAAGGTAAAACATTTCTTCTTGTAGATATAAGGCGTTCAGTTCGAGGAAGTTTTTCTCCTTCTGATACTTTTTTCCAGTCAGTTTTTTATGAAGACAGAGTGACCGCTCTGCTATGGCTCAGGGTTTATATATTCAGTTATAAAAGAACTGAATTCATTCAACTATCACCTATGAAGATGTACTGATTTTATAATAATTAGAAACCTGACATTGAGTAATTGTTAAAAAAAACCCACCCACATCAAAGTTTTTCCAATTAGCTGTCAACTTCAAGTTAACCTAATTGTTCTAAACTGTACACCGTCCGCAAAGTTATTAATTCTAAATTGTTAAAAACACATACATTGTGTTCAATGCAAAATTAAACACTTATATTAACGAGTCAATAGAAATGATGGAGCTTGGACGCATGGAAATGGTAGACAAAGCGTAGGAGGAATTGGTGCAACCTACCTTTCTGCAACATATACAAGAAACCACCAAACGCTAGGCAAGGATTGAAACAAGCTTGCCTGGCTGGGAACGAGTGTACATTTGATATAAATAAACATTTGAATAAAGATTTAACAGCCCTTTTAAGGGCTTGAGGGTGTGTGTCAGTGAGAGTTTTTTTTTTGGGGGGGGGGGGGGGGTGTGGAGGAGGTCATTTGGAATTCCCGAAGGATAACCAGATACCTCAAAATCACATACGGCATCCTATCTCCCAGAAGGCTTGATGGATGACTCCCGGTTTTTCAAAACTAAACTGTTGGAGCTTTCTCCACTTCACTTCTTTTTTGTAACCGCTATGGTCATATACCGGGGCCGCTACCAAACCGGCGTTGCTGTTTGGTTTTCTTTTCTCTTCTTCCCTTAAACTTGCCATCGCACAACATTACATTCTGGCTCGACACCATGGTGGGACTCAAACCTCTACCATCGCCGAACTGGAACCGAATAGAGCTCGCTCTCTAATAGTTTTAAAGGCGTTGAGGGATTGAGCATTGACCATCTAACACTCCAACGTAAACTGCCGGGTATTCTAACCGCTTGCATAACCCCCTCAGACTCCATTTTGGGCAATAGGAAAGCTAGGCCTGTGTGATCCAAGTGAAAAAAAAAATAAGGTTAACCGGGTCGCAAGGGATTTGTAAATCCCACATCGTCCCTGCGCGCCTTCGGCGCGCTAAAACCTTTCATTCATTCGATGGAGCTTTCAAGTCCTTTCATTCACGCCAGTGAAGACAATATTAGCCGTGGAGAAACCTCTGTTGAAATCGCATAAATATAAAAATCACTATTTTCAAAGTGAAATGGAAACATTAAAACAAAACAATAATTGAAATATTTTTATAGAATCAAATAATTTAAAGTTTACTTTATTCCGAATGATGTACGCGGAATGAATGCTATTGATGGATAATATATATTTTTAACTTTAAAGCTACCCCAGTCAGGCTTTTTTCATAAATTCATAAGGAAATGCACACAGATAAAATAAGATATTTAAAACAAAAATGGAAACATGAATTAGTTTGTCTAGCAGTAAGAATTAAACATCACTTTAAAGAGGATGCCCTAAACTATTTGACCATATGTACGCGAATTTTATTGAAAAGCAAATATGGATGAAAAATGAAGTTTTATTGCTTTCTCCCACTGACCTCTATAGTAAATTGGATTATGAAGATAGCTCTGTTTGTTTTTCACGCATGCGCAACTAGGGGAATAGAAATAGTTGTACATGGATAGTCTGACCACTGACCCGCACATCTGTCGCTCGATGTAGCTGCTGTCTAATTTCTGAGCCACTTTGATGGCGGTTACGTAATGCTGTGGTTCGGCTGAAACGATTCTGGTTAGCAGTTGTCGCCTTTGGATGACCTGACCGACGTCTGTCGTCAACATTGCCTGTCTGACTGTAGCGTAACCTGCTAATCACCGATTGAGTAACGTTGAGAATTGGAGCCACTGCGGTCTGTCTGTTGCCAGCTTCCAACATGCTAACGCCACGTAAACGTTCGTCACGTGTCAGTCTTCGCATACCTTAAAAGTTACGTTTCGACCAGAAACTATTGATGAATGCGTTTATACCAAGAAAAGAACAATGAGACCTCCGAAAAAGCCCGTCCAGGACAAATGAAAATTTCAAAACGTACCTCACAGACATTAACGCGGCGCTCGTGCGAAAAACCTGCACGAAGTTTTCGTAGGCAGGTGACATTCATGCTCCCCACTAAATTTGGTAACATATTGATGTGTCCAATCACGCGTATCCAATACCATTTTCCGAAAATATCGACATCAGTTTGGATATCCCCTATTTTTAGAATAGTTAACCCTTTACCTAACATGAAAAGCAGACGACACTTGCAAAAGAAAATCTTGAATAACTAATTTTTTTCATTTTTTGTCTCAAAAACATAGGTTATGACCCCTCGTTGGAACGAGCACGACGAGCTCGTTCCAACGAGGGGTCATAACCTATGTTTTTGAGACAAAAAATGAAAAAAAATAATGAAAATTAATTGGCGATTTTTGAGAATAGCGCTGGACGGTTTTGGCCGTTACGTTAGGTAAAGGGTTAATAGAGTACTAATATCTTTACAATGTTCATTTTAACCAGATATAATTAATTCCATCTCTTAATTTCATACCATTCGCAGGGACGTGGCGACAGGGGTAACCCCCCCCCCCCCCCCGCTCCCTATCCTGGCCAAAATTTACTATAGTTGGAAATTCGGAGGGAAAGTCATGAGTAGTTGGAAATTCCATCTACCTGGATTGTTGAGCTTCTTTGGCGATGTTGATGTCTTCTTTACTTCCCAAAATTCCAACTCGCTTTCAAATCGGCAAAAATTCCAACTGTTAATATTTAAAACTACAGTGCACACAGTATCGAGCTTCAAAAGTATGGATAATATCAACTGGTACGAGATTTCTATAGTACGTTTACTTATCGTAATAAAACAATCCTCGAAATGCACTTCAAGGAAATCGCGTCATGTAAAATCGTTATCCTGAGTTAATTCCATCATTCACTGTTACAAAATGATGAAACATCGAAAATTTATCATCCCTGCATAATCTATCGATTTAATGTTAGGAGAGTGTGAATTGCTCAAAGATCTCAGCTTGAGCATTTGTTTAGCACATATTCAATTCCCAGAATAATACCAAATAATAATAACCTGATAATTCTATCATAAATGTGTTGGCATTTCAGTTATTTATTTATTTATTGATGTTTTAAGGTCATATATTTATGCACAATGGCTAATCATGACCGTGACAGTTTTACGGGTGGAGGAAGCCGGGGTACCCGGAGAGAACCACCGAGCAACGACGAGCAGCTGCCAGCTCCCCAACATCGTAACTCCGCACTGCAGCACAGGCAGGGTTAGATTGGTTGAAGACATGCGTACCATCGACGTGCAGTACGCCTTAGTACACGGCGTCATCGTGCCCCCACGCGGGCAATGGAGATGAAGTGTCTTGCCCAAGGACACAACGCGGTTGCCGCAGGTGGGATTCGAACCGAGGACCTCTCGGCTTGCAGCCTGCACCTCTACCAACTGAGCCACCGCGCTCCCCTGGCATTTCAGTTACTAAGATCAATTTTATGCCCCCTTTCATGACTTCATTTTCAAATTTTTTCTCGGTAGTGAATTTCCAACTAGGGGGAGGGATCGGGAGTGGGTTTCCCCCTCCCGGTCCCACACCTAGTTGGAAATTCAGTACCCTACTCCCCCCATCCCCCAATCGGAAACCTCTAGCCACGTTCCTGAGCATTCGTGTTGTACTGTCTTATCTCCATATTCCGTTATGACGTATGAGAATAAGTCATTATCATTTCAGTGCTTTAATGTCGTATCTCGCATATCTTAATTAAATGTCTTATAATTCACCCATATCTACATTAACAAAAGAAATGAAGTATTTATCATCGAAATAATCATTGCTGCGGAGAAACAAAATGGTTTGAGCAAGATTAAATCGAGATCTACGTGTTTAAACAAACATTTAACCCTCGTAGCTGCATCGCTGAATTTCACCGCCGGCCATTAGTCAAGGTTTGTTCACGTGACAATTTCCATTAAAATCATTGGTCCTGGAGATGAGGCATAAAAAAATGTTAAAATGGAGATACAACAAAAATGAACAGCGTTCTACATGATACTCATTTTTCGGTTAAAACTAGAAATCCTGTCATAAAATGCGCACAAATAGCACGTCGATCTGCGCGTTAATCTACGCGTTATGACTATAGTAAGGAAATCAAATTCTGTACATATGGCCTGTGCACAAACAATGTTTCAGCCAATGGACCTGCGGGTAACCCGGAGGTCCAATGGCAGAAACATTGCCTGTGTGTGCTATGAGTAACCAGGAGAAACTGCCGTGCTCTGGATGCCATTCAATATGGCAATTGCGCGCAATTCCTACGCGCAATTAAGCCTAGATAAGCGCACAGTTCGTGACAGGACTTCTAGTTTTAACTATAGATGGGTGAGATTTTTTGCACCTTGTGATTGAAAATCTCCAGACGAATCGAATGACACCAGTATCTTATTTTCCGGCCAAAATGGAGATACGACATTTAAGCACGCATGCGACGATTTGTTGATGCCGTTGAAAGAACTGAATTACATATCTCATTTCTAACAAGCAATATCTTTAAAAAATATTAATCACGGCGACTGGGGCGTTCAATCAATGTTTGTGTTCACCTGATCCAGCGGAACTCGACAAATGATATCACAAGTGTCTCAAAACACCATAATAACGGAAATGAACTTCCTTCGCAATATTTGGTGTTTAGTCTACGTGAGTTGATCAGTGATCAGATGATATATATAACGCTGGGCCATTGACAAAAGAGTCACTGTATATTTTTGGAGCACAGTTTATAGCTTTAAACTCCTGTGATCAATAGCTTTTCCTTAACTTTAACAAAGGCATTCGAATGATTTCTGTTTTCTGAGTTGCAGGTAAGACCGATTTTTGCACAGCGTGCGCGTTGTTTTCTTGTTTTGTTTTTTGTTTTTTTTTTTTTGTTTTTTGTTTTGTATAAGGGTTTAACGACACATTAGCAGCCAGGGCCATATCATGTCGGTGATAGTTTTACGGGTGGGGGAAGCCGGAGTACCCAGAGAGAACCACCGACCAACGACGAGCAGCTGTCGGCTCTCCAACATCGTAATTCTGAGCTCTACACCGTGGCAGGGTTAGATTGGTTGAAGACACGCGCATCTTCGACGTGCAGTACGCCTCAATACACAGCGTCATCGTGCCCCCCGTGTAGGCAATCGGGGTTAAGTGCCTTGCCCAAGGACACAACGCGGGAGCGCGAATCAGTCGCTGAAATGGTCACCCATCCAACTACTAACCGCGCTCGACGTTGCTAAACTTTGGTGATCTGACGAGAAGCGGTTACCTCGACGCCACCGCTCCCCTTGCGCGTTGTTTAGTTGAAACCGCAAAACATGATGTTTACAAACTTTATACACAGGAGACCTGATGATAGAAGGTGAGTTCGTGGATGTTTCACTTTTGAAACAAACTACTTTTATTCCGTTCTGGAATACCCCGCTTTTTCAGCTCGGCGGTGGGGCGGTCAGTAAAGAATTTCCAGAGACCTAGCCCAGGATGGTTGAGTGGCAACGGAACAGAAAAACCAAGTTCTTGGAGGGTTTTGCATTTTTGGCCCTGGACATATAATAGCAGCATCCGACAGAGGACATAAAAAGAATATATTTCACTGAAATCATTTTCATAATAATAGCAAATGAGAAAACAAAAAAACTAAACTCTTAAATATAGGGGGTGGGGGCAGGGACATAAGAAGGAAGAAGGACACTCTATTCTGGGTATGAGTTAAGACCGGAAGTTTTATCAAAGACCTTTGATCGCATGACAAAGGGCGTTGTCCATATCAGTCGATCTGCTACTGTACTGAATCATGATCACGTACTCTGCTTCGTTCGATTCAAAACAAAGATTTGAAAATAATATGGTGAAATATGATATCCGGTGTTAGATTTCATTAGCCAAAACTGAGAGCACCCACACTGTCAAAGCTGCACAGTCCTTAGTTACTGATGGCATGATAATCATGTTGATTCGTGACATGTCTAGCACTGAATTTGCAAGGCCGAGGGCTACCGGGGCAGTGAATCTGTACTAATAAGTCTTTGCTGGCACAGCAGCGCTAAAATGAATATTTCAGGGGCGGCGGGACCATTTTCAAAGTGCGTGTGGGGGGAGTAGGGGGGATTTGATCGGGCGATGGATGGTCGTCGGTATGACGGGCCGACCATGGTTGGGTCCGTGGTACGAAAATTGTAATTTCTAGGGTTCCAAAACCCCAATTTATTTCCATGCATCTGAGCGGATATTTTGAGATTTTTCAGGAGATGTATTTGAGCGATTTCCCATTTCACGCTTTGAGAGCCGTTAAAAACGTCGGTAATGCATACAGGTGAGGTCTATTTATCAGCTTTGGTCGTAACAACCAAAGCTGATAAATAGTCTCTACCTGTATCCTTTACCAGACGTTAACGGCAATTATACTGTCTGTGGATTATCTTGTCTGGGAGTGGATTTGGTACTTGTATGTCTGTAAGATTACTATCTATTTCAGTTAACCGATTTGTTAACAGACTGTATACATTTTAGCGTTTGCTGCCACTAACTGCACAAAATATTCCGAAATCCATCGAAACTGGACCAGCACGTGAAAAACATAACTGGCGAAAATATGGGGGAGGCTCTGGATCCGCCGCTTGTTTCATCAGCCATTGGTTGTGTTAAAATATATGCATACAAAAAAACATGGCCCGGCAAAAAAGTGGGGTTCCGCCGCCCATGTATTTTATGGCATATTTGATAACCTTCTAGCTTATATAAAAAGAAGTCAGAATGAAAAGCATGAGATTTGCTACCTGCTCATGGGCTACTAAAGTCAAATCTTTTATTGGCAAAAATCAGTATAAATATGACCAGGGCAATCTTTCTATATGTGGACTGTGGGTGATTTCGACCAATGGGTGAGGCTCGACTGACCATAAGTATTTTGTCTAATGATAGTAGCCCTTTCCAATAAATGCAAATCACTGCTCCCAGGACGTCGCCGCAGTAACGTCATAGGAAGAGTAGATGACTATTTGCCTAAGAGAGATGACCAATTTAGGGTCATGAGATAATGGACGTTGAATGTAATAATGGATTGGGAGACGGCCAATATAAGCGCAAATCTTTCTGCAGAATCATCCCCATTTACACTGTTGATTACTTCTGTTTGTCTTGCTATAGAGTATACCTGTCTGTTATATACTCTGTACAGCTACTGTTATATAAACAGTTACTTGTATGTATTATATCATATTTCTTTTCGAATAAATATTGTTTAAACTAATAACGGGCTTGGAGGTCCTAAATTGCTGAGGAATTTCTCTATCTTGGACTAACCGTCCCAGTAACCACTAGCTCTTTCCTGCCGATTACAATTGTTTATTCGCGAGACATCATACTGCTCTACCCTTCAAATCAGTTGCTATCAACGGGAATAACCGAATGCGCATTGACTGTGAGGGGAAGAGGCAAGACTTCACTGGGCCCTCGGGTCACTCTGGGCTTCTTCAATGGCAATAGAAGGATGATCAACGATTCAACAATTTATATATTATATGCATAATCTATTACTATTTACATGTCCACAGCCAATCATTTCTATAATCTATCCCAAATAATAAAATACAAATTAAATCTTGTGATCGATCACTGTGCCCAATAATAAATCCCGAAAATATCTACAATTACAAGGATTGGCAAGCAAGTTATATAACTTATAACAAATAAAACAACTCAATGGAGTTCAAGGGGACCTGTGCATAGAAATCCCGTGAATGAGTCTGATAGGTACGCCTAACCGGTTTCGTTCTGATTGGAGAACTCGTCAGAGGCAAAGGTAACTACTTGTGGCTCAGCCTTATATACTATCTCGGCTCAGTGTGGCGGATGCAGAGTGATGACGTAATGCTAGGGGCATCCGAGAACATATGACGGACATTAGACATATACGGGACACGCCCATCGCCATTCATTCCAATGGCCCTAATCATTCTTTTTCCGACATTCGCTACTGTATTATACAAGTACTACACTCCGACCCGGAATCTTCTAAAAATACGGACCAGCGCCGATTAAGTGAAGTCCATTGGATATTCACACTCAAAACACTACAACCATTTGGCCTGAACAGAAAGGACTTTTAATTAAGTATATATATATATATATATATATATATATATATATATATATATATATATATATATATATATATATATATATAACTTATAAATAAATCCCGAAAATACTATTTACAATTGAATCGTTTCCCAAACTCGCGTTCGTAGAGAAATATCGAAGCAGAAATTAGTACACGTCCTCTTATTTCCAAATGAAACCAAATACTGCATTTTGATTAGCTGAGAGGTACGGTATAACTTGCAATCCACAGTAGCTTTTTTTACACCGTGGTTAACCACGGTGTAAAAAAAAGTTACTATGGATTGCAAGTTTAAAAACAAGAATACACAATAGCAGGCTTGTTGGCTAAAAAAGTACCCATTTTAAATTATTAATTCATACTTTCTGCTAGGTTATGTTAGAACAAAAATAAAAATACAGGAAATTTGATAATTATGAGCAATAAAATATTACAGATATGGATATCTTTGGAACTGTCTCATTGAGCCAGTTCCAATGACATCCTTATTTGTCTGGTTTTATTAAGAAACATACAAAGTACACATTTTCTATCAGTTTTTTTCCCACAATATAGGTTAAAGTGTTAAGTACAACAAAATTCGTGAAAATAAATCCGTTATCCTTGTGTTTTCCAGGGTGTATGGGAGTTTACACCGGTCTGGGAACTCATACAACCTTCGGCTTCGCCTCAGGGTATATGAGTTCCCAAACCGGTGTAAATTCCCATACACCCTGGAAAACACAACGATAACTAATATTATCCGTGCATTCCATGTTATGTGGAACTAAATTTAATACTAAAACTCATTTCTTAAAAAATAAATCATTCATGAACAATTATGTTGTTAGGGCTCTTGTATTATATATAGATATTCTTCCAAATACAGTTCAATCAGCACGGGGAAAAAAAAACAATTTTCACCTAGCTTTTGGTCTGATGAAGACCTTCTTCAGGGTACAGAGACAAGAAAAAAAATGCACACAGACGAAGAAAGAAATATAATGTGGCGATACAAGTTCTCGTAAGCCAAATTATGACTGAACGGGCACTCACACGGGCTTCGCAGTCACTCCTAGAACTCCTAGAACGATCAGCGCTACACAGTTTACGCCAGCGAGACATTGTCAGCAAACCCGCCGATAAAGGCTCCTCAGTGGTCATCATGGATAAGTCGGCATACAAAGCTGAAGCAGAAAGACAGCTATCAGATGCTAGTTTCTACCAACAACTAGATAGTGATCCTACCAATGAATTTTCTCAGAAAGTATCTGAAAGCATCACATCCATTTCGTCCCCTGAGTTCCAATGTGTTCTATGTGCCAGTAGGCACACAGAACACATTGGAACTCAAGAGACGATTTGTTTAGAGGGGCACATCTCCGAGGAAACTCGTGGGTTTTTTGGATGACCAAAATCACTTCCAACAAAAGTTGTAAACAACTCGATCGAACGCCGATCGCGTTCCAGTCGCAACTACCAAATATGCTTTCGAATAACGAAACTAGTTTTCCCCATGAATGTCCAGTTCACGAATTTAAATTCGCGAGCTGAACATTCACCGGAGAAAACCTTTTTAAAGACACTTATTTGCATAAATCTCTGTGGGCCACGTCGACAACAGGCAAGTTGCGGACTAAAATGTACTATAAAGTTTAAAATAACTTGTCATTTCCTTGTCCACCATACATATCCTCACGTAACACTGCTCAGCTTCATCAGTGGCGAGCAAACATAGAACTAATTTATAGTTGACCAACAGTCTCAGGGCCAGCTAAAATCCTGCAGCCAAATAGATATTACTCCTACCTTCTCGACGAAATCCCTCCGACTCCACTATACCCAACAGATTATCTGTCTTTTTTAACCTCACAATCATCACTAGTCTCTGCAACTTGATTTGCCACTGTTCCATATTCTGGTTAGGAATACTCAGTTATCACACTTGAGGTGTGACGGATAGTCACTCATTAAATCAGGCCATCGACATACTTTCGGATCAACAAATAGAAAAAAATATTTTTTTGAGGTCGGTATTAAGTACGGACAGTATCCAGTATTGTCACACCAGACAGGCCCAGTGGTAGGTTCTACCTGCTACCAAAAATTCACAAAACAGAGAATCCAGGTCGCCCTATCATTTCTGGAAACAACCACCCCACTGAAAAAAATCTCAGTTTGTTGACTTCCATTTATAAGGAATTTTACGATATGGACAAATAATTTTGTCCTCTGATATTAAGAAATAATACTAAGTATGGAGTTTTTATGGTCTAATTGAGAGATGTGAGAGCGAGGTCATGTGCGGGTATATGTTTTTACCTAATCTTCAAGCGCTGGTTTTATTACAAATATACATGATAAAGTCATGTTGCAATTGAACTTAACTGACTCCACCAGAGCAGGCGGTCAAGAATGGACGAGGCCATGAAACATACTTCATATATGGTTGCAGTGGTTGGCATTAGTTCGCATGAGTAAACGAGATTAGACACATGTTTCTCAAAACACGAAACTGGCTCATGTTTTGGAAACAATGAAGCTGACGCGGGACATGAATAAGCCCGAATAATTCAGGAGCCTGTTCAACGATATCGCCTGAACAATCGTCGAGAAAGAAGGTCATGGTATTAGGCAGAACAATCAGGACACTATGGATTGTTGCACTGAACATTTTGGGAGTATGATGCTAGAAAATGTGTCGCCAATCTTTTTTAAATGCGTTTCTGTTGTCAATAGTGCGAATCTTTTCTCTCTGTTAAGTTCATTCCACAAGTTGGGGTACAAATAGGATGGGAAGCTGTCCAGCGATTTTGTCCTTGTTCTATATACAAGGAGGAGATAAGACTGTCTAGTAGTTCTATTGATTTGGTTATCACTGCGTCCAAAGAAATCGCCAAAAAGGTGAAGGTAAATTACCGTGCAGCCAATCGAAAACAAATAGTAGAACATGTAATTTGAATAAGTCATTTACTTTGAGTATTTTATTCTCTATGAACAAAGGATCAGCGTAAGCGTTATATCTTGCATTGTTTATTATATGCAGTGATCGTTTTTGCATAACGAGGAGTCTATTCGTTGGTTTTGAGTTACACCAGAAATATATTCCGTAAATCAGATGACTGTGTATCAGGGCATAATAAAGCGATTTCAAGACATCACGAGGGAGAATAGATTTCACTCTATTGAGTTCAAAATTTGCTCGTACAATCCTTGAGCATAGCTGGGCAACGTGAAGTTTATAGCAAAGGTTTTCATATATGTTAATCCCTAAAAAAGTAGTTGTTTTCTAGCTAACCGATGCCCACCCTGTTTATTAATTTATTATTAATCCGGATGTGTTCACGCGCGGATATTTTTCTTTTGTGGGAAGGAACGGATATAATGTATTGTGTTTTATTTGTATTAAGTGCCAGTTTGTTTGCCACGCTCGAATCGAATATGCAGTGGTATCGTCCGCAATTGAGAGGAGGTTTAGAGAAGAAGAGTGGTGAATATCGTTACTATATAACAAGAATAAGATAGGCCCTAGGGTAGAACCCTGTGGGACACCACACGTTACTTGTATGAATTTGGAATTATCGTCTCCATAAGAAACATATTGTGACCTACTGGACAAATAGCTGTTGAACCAGTTATTAGCTATTCCTCTAACTCCATACCATTCCACTTCCCTTACTAATATATCCTTACTAATGAGTTGTCGTGCCGAAAGCATTCAAAAAATCTAGAAAGATTGCCAATGTTTTATCTTTGCTTATTTTGTTGTTTTCCTCCGCAACGTGTTTTAGAAATTGCAGAACTGGGTGAATAGTGGAGTATTGTTTTCTAAATCCATACTGGCGGGGATATAAAATTTCAAATTGGTTTGGGAAACTATTTATTCTCGTCGACATGACTTTTTCTAACACCTTGGAAAAGATTGGTAACAGGCTTATAGGTCTATAATTAGTGAATTGGTGTTCATCTCCTGAAGTATTAGGAATGTAGCCAGAAAATACGAAATACAGTACGGTCGCCGTGGACTGGTCACTTTCCACGGATGGGCAATATTTCCACGGTTGCAGTAATATTATATACCAAACACTAATTCAACTATTAATTATCAAAACTTTTTAACCCTTTACCCAACGCAGACGATATCAAAATCTATTATTTCAAAAATAATTTTTTGAAATTTTTCAAAAAAATTCAACAAAACCATATCATGTGACCCCTCGTTGGAACGAGCTCGATGAGCTGAATCTGCATGTTACGCGGGCGGATGCGGGCGATTCGTTGGGTAAAGGGTTTTAATGAAACACCGGATGCAACACGGTGCTTTGTTAAACGATATGTTGCTGCCACTCCACGCCGACTAGACTGTACAGCCAATGTACAGTGTTGTCTAATTAACTCGGGTGGGGAGAACAGGAAGCGGATAAGGATTACAGTTTATCATTAAACCCTTATTTATGGATGAAAAACCAGCCATTGTATAGTGTTATGTTCAACGTTAGGAGGTGCAGAGGGTGGGTGTCCAAAATTCTGGCGGAAAAATGGAGGGTTTTTTACAAAGGGGAATAGTGGGTGACAGAAGGGGCGCAAATATTTTTCAAGGCACGGTATGCAATTTTTTCCAGACCCAGTCCTCTGGCTTTTTACTAATTTACCGAAACAGACGAGTCAGCATTGAAAATGATACCCGTGTGAAAAATGACAATATTTAGTCCGACCGTCAAACCCCGATTTTTGGCCGAGCCATGTTTAGGAGTATAAAGTTGTTTTTCAGCGATTTCTGATGGACTAAACATTTCGATTGACGAAAAAATTACTGGACCCTGTCAGCCTTGAGCAATTTGAAAAAAAGACCAAAAAGTAACTCAATAACTAGTTATCTGATAGTCCACTTTGAGGCAATGGCTAACCGAATCAACACAGCACTTCTTTTTGGAATATCCACTGCATGATAGAGCTCCACAAGAAACACTTAACCAACTCTCAAACCAGTTAACATCGAATATTTTTCTGTTTGGATCGGAACACTTCACGGAACAGGAAAATAAAAACACTTTTGACACAGTTCAGCGTTTCATCTCGAAGTCGAACCGTTTCAGCTAGTAATTCCAAATCTTTTTTTTTTCAAACCGGTAAGATGAATACGTATCTTAAATGAAGTGATGAAATATTAATAATTACTTGAAGTATATGGAGGATCCCAGCCAAGTATCGGAATATTCGATGTTAATTTACGACCGTCTGTCTGTGGTGGCCCTGAGAGGATATTGTCCCATGGGCCACAGGGTGAAATCAAGTGGTCTTCGGACTCGGATTTGCTAAAACCACCTGTAAGACTTAACTAGTGCCCAGGTTATGCAAAGGTTGAGCAAGAGTTCGGTTCCGCCACGATGTGGCAGTGTTCACTTCAGCTCTATGGGTACTGCATACTGAGTAACTAAAACCTTTTTCATTGTACGTTATGTAGTGGCTAAGCAGGGTAAACTACACAGGGAATTACCGCAAAGCAATGACTGACCTTTCCGATTAATCGCGACGTGAATTATTAGTGACTGTCCTGTCCACCGAGTCTGAATCTGCCAGATCACTGACACCATGGCATTGACAAACTGACCCCACTTTCCTCATTTATTTTACTCTTAATCTTTTATTACTCCAGCTCCTTAATCAGTTAAAAAATATATGTACCTCTGTATATCTATCTCACATGGCCTTCTCACATGAGACACACATATCTTGCATAGGAAGTGGGGGAGAAATGGGTATGGCAAGTCTAGCATAACTGCAATCACCATGAAGCCAGTGGGCTCTCAGTCTACATGCATGTGGTCATCTCGTCAGTTGGGAAGCTAAATTTCGAGAAAACCGAGAGGTAAATAGGATACAGTACGTCCATAAGGAAGCTGGAAAAGGAAGGATAGGTGCTGACGCAGTTGTTAGGTGCGGAGGTTTGAAAACAAAGCGTGGTCATTGCATAGATCCCATGGACCCATTAAAGCACCCAGACACACTCATCAATGTTGCAAATGGTCATATTTGTCCATCGTCGGTAAATGTTGATGAGGTAGTCAAGTAAGGCGCTGAACAACTGGACGATTTCGAGCTAGGCCTACCAGGAGGGCTCTACGACTCCATCGATGGGAATTGAAACGATGGCTGTATTAAAAAAAAGTCGATGAGAGTAGGTGGCTATGAGGTTTACGACACGAATCTAATCAGGGGTCGTAAGTCTACTGTCTAGTTCGCCAGAATTAAACATTTCTCGGGTTTAGTTTCTCACGAACTCTCCCCTGTCCCAACTGCTTTGTTTGACTTCATATGTCAAAATCTAAATCGGTTTTGAAAAACAGCACCATGGTTGAAGCCTCAACCAGAGATTTTGTCAGAGGTAACAAAGCTATGGTCATTGACGAATATGCCTTATTGTGGATACCTCATTGGCCGGTTTCATAGCCTTGCTTGCTATGAAACCCCTTGTTATGGACTTCATAGAGAAGTCTAAGGAGCCCATACAATAAAAATTGGTTGATGGTGATGTTTGTCTAGTATTCAACAGATACACCGATTACAGCACAGAATGTGTCACAAGCGCAATGAGAAGCAACACGAGTTCGCGGGGATATAAGCTTAAGCCACTGTCTATTTTGCCACCCCAGAAACAAGTTCTCTCTGTGGCTAAGAACAAGAAGCAATTAATTGCAATCATTAAGGAACACTATACACTTGACAAGGCATTGGCCGAACAGTACACAAGACACAAACGGAATAGGATGAAGCTCCGTTCGACGAGAGATAAGCTGTAATGAAGTCAGACACAGTAGAGACTTGGCCACAACGCATGAGGAAGCGGACAATATCATCGTTCATCAGGCTATTTGGTGTGCTTCTCGGGTTAACTGTGATTTCATTCTGATCGACCACACACGTCTTCATTTCACTGTTGCGTCATTATTTTGATATATAATTACGAATGCCCATGACATTGGAATCCCTGTCCATGGCAAAACTGCGTTTGATATCCGCGCGACCATGGAAAAGTACAAATATACTGTTCCACATTTGGTTGCTCTGCATGCTCTCTCGCTCGGGCAGCGACACTGGAGCGGGTGCTTTGGCATCGGTAAAGCAAGAGCGCCCAAAGTGCTTGAGTTCACCCGCAAGAGTTGACGTTTTTTGGCCTGGCGTCTTAGTTGAAGCTACAAAGCTTATCGCTTTGTGTTACACCAAACAATGAAGAGATAACACGAGAGCTGTAACACAAATAAACTTGGTAGCTTCAACTAAGACGCCCGAATCTCTAAAACTTGAAATTAAAAACGCAGTTAGTGCTACCAACCTTAGCTCTTTACCTCTAGTCACATCAGCCTTTTCCGAAAATATAAAAAGAGCTCACCTTCACGCATCTGTCTGGAAGAAGGTCCTCAAAGCTGTACCTCCAAACATGGATCCTACAGATTTTGGATTTAGGAAAGAAACTGAAACACAAATTTGCTTCCTGTTACTGTGCCTCCAGGTGTACATCTCGCTACCGATGATATACTGCAACTGACACGATGTTCATGCTCTAGCAGTGCGCAAAATTTCACGATGCAAATACAAAGTTGCGAAGACGGCGTGAACTCTTTCTCGCGCATATAAGGCATCAATAGAGTGTTGCAACAAACAGACAGGCGTAGTAAACACGTTTGGGATGGTTCTTGACATGGACAGTGATGATTAATTGCGCCGGGATGCATCTCAGAAAGATTACCATTTTTTCGGCCGAAATTGGACAATTTTTCCACCTTTTGCTTCATTTCTGTCTCATTTTGGCTCCAATATTTCAGAAAGGTTCGAGTCGAGTACTAAAGATGTTACTGAAGGGATAACGAGGCAATTCAAAACAATATTTTTCGTTTCTTTCACTTATCTTATAGTTCTAGGAATTTTTCCTGAAAAAGTCGTATTTTCTGCGGCCATGTTTGATTTCGTCGAAAATTGCAAAATGCTCAACTCTGTCAGGTGTCCACCAAATAACTTCTTTGTAGGGCAATGCTAGACTATAAAACACCACTGAGAAAAAAACTTTATACGTCATAGCATGGTTCGGTGCCCTGGCCGTCGGACTAATTGGCGGTTTTAACGGTTTGAACCCGAAAGGCGGATTATCCGATCCATGATCGTGGTGTATACAACTTGAACTGCAGTAGATCAATCAATATTTTCAACGTGCAGCCCTAAGGCTGCACGTTGAAAATATTGATTCGTCTTCCCCCGTGCAACCAATATGGACCCTACCAGTTGATGGCCCTACACGTGCTTGGAATATACCATCATTTCAAAAGGGTTAAGAAAGTGCAATATCTACAACTTGACGAGTGGTGAGATTTGATTCGAGATTCCATTCGAAATTTTCTGCCTTATTTGATTCTGGGTTCTATTCAACCTGACAATTGACATTCACACAGTCCCAGATACCAACAATATCACAATGTGAAAAATGTATGAAACTTTTGGTGTGGATCAATATTTTTAATTTTGTTCTTCTTTGTCAAGCCTTCATTTTAATTTGTAATTCCATATTTTATTAATTTTTCATCTTCGTTGATAGGGACTGTAGGTTGAATATTCCATGTATGCAAAGGCTATGGTACCATATGAATTCGTCTAATTTAATTTAGTATAGATTTCAATAATTATTAGGAATAGATGAATAGACACTGTCAACTTTCATCACGCAGTTAGCAGGCTCATGGCGTCGTATTGGAAATATTATGTTTACATTTATTTCACAAATAATGAAATATAAATACATATTATATGAAATATGAAGTAGAATTGTATGTTAAAAACACATAGCATTTATGTTAAGTAAATAATAATCTCAAACGATTAATTCATCCATTTTGTGTATGCTACTCACATTTTGTGCTATTTTATTATTTTTCATCCGATGTATGTAAAACGAACAAAACAAAAAATAAGTTGTAGAAAAAAAACAAAACAAAAAAGTGTTATATAGTTCGACTTTTTACAAAAAAATATAATCATAAGAAATGACGTCGCCATGGGGATTGTGGGTCGGGAGTGCCTCACCCACCCACCCATCATTCGTCAAAATTACAATAGTTGGAAATCCGAAGACATAAATTGGAAAAAAATTAGAAATTGCAGACAGGGCGCCACTGGAATTCCTCCAAGCATGTCTAGAATTTGGCGAAAGTATGTAGCTTTTCGACTTTTTTAACAAAAAAGTAGGGTCTACAAATACTGATTGAAAGGTAATAAAAATCGGCCAAATATTGATTTGCAGTTGCAATTTGTGATTACCAAGAGCGTAAGTTGGATAATTCATAGCAAAAAAATGTTAGGAACAGTAGCTAATATGGCTAAATACAATAAATTCAAAATGATCCCCACACATGTACCCCTTTACCGAAGGTAACAGCCAAATCCAACTGGCACAAATCACGAACATCGCCATTCTAATATTTTTTTTAAGTATTTTTTGTCTCACAAACACAGCTTCTGGGACTTCATTGAAACAAACTCGTTACGTCAACCGTGGACACACTCAAATATAAAATTACCAACAACAAATTTAACTAAATAATGTGGATATATAAAAACAAATTATTAACTCTTTGAACCCTCGTTTCCTGGAATGGTATCGCCTTTGTGTACACTTACAGTGAGATGAGTCGGTCAAATATCAATACACAGGGAGGATGAAATAATAACTGCAGTCTGCACCCGCCTGTCTGCAGACTGCAGTTATTATATTTTATTTAATGCTCAGGCATCAATTCACGCTGGAAAATTAAGTCATATTCCCCTGTCGGTCGGCAAAACGAAATATCAAAATGATATTTAGAAATCGATATTTCATCGTAGGTTCGGATGACGAATCACATGTACTTTAAACGAGTCAGCACATCAGTAATGAATTCCAGAGTCCCAAATACAAACGAATTCGAATAATTGATAGTGACAGTGACTAAATCAATTCATTAAATCAGCGGTTTCAAAGTTTGACTTTCTCATTCACCTTCCAGCGAAAAGCCGAAATCACTTTCAAATTTCTTCAGTTCAACTTCACACGTCTTCAGTGCATTGAGTTCAAAAAAAATAAAATGACGTGTCTTGTTATTGAAAATAAGAAAGTGATGTTTTTTGTTATTGTTCTATTTCTTCGAAACACATTGCGATTATTTCAATTCGCCAGCCTTGGTAAATCGTAAAGTTAGGGGAGAAATAAGACGGGACTACTTTTTGTGCGGATATTCACACATTCCAATGGTTGGAGTTTGGTTGTTGTAATTTTTGTATGGACGCCGGTTCGGCACATAAATTTTGCGCCTTAATGGCAAATAAAGGCCACAAATTGGAGAGTTTGTAGTCGTAGAGCATTAAATAAAAAGAAAATTCACGAAAATTTGATGAATACCGAAAATATCTCGTGAGTGGCTACAAGAAATATGAGGATCTTCACGAGCGACTGCGTCGCTCGTGAAGATCCTCACATTTCTTTGTATTTATTGTATTCGTGAATATCCTCTATATCATCAATATCGTGTGTATAGACCTCGTATAATAAGACAGAAATGAGACAAACGAGTTAAGACTGAACAATATTTGTTCTGTTGACGATTTTGCTTTTGTTCACATTTAGAAGCATATTATACTTCCATAGTGGAATCGATTTTCTAACCTCATATTGAAGTTGTGGGCCTAAATTTCTTTATCAGTCACACGCAGATGGTAGGAACTATTTTCAAGAGAGGGTTGGGTATACTCTGTTGACTTTAACAACGGGTGTTTTGTAAGAAGGGAGTGTAAAAGATTATTTTTACTTAGATTCAAACATTGTACCACGATTGCTGTGCTTATTCAACCTTGCCCGATACAAAACAGACACTGGAAAATGTTGTGGATAGACACGCGTGGGTTTTGCAGTTCGTCTAAGGTCGTCACCCAAGACTGAATTGGATATATAAGTGTCTGAGTGACGCTATGACATAATTAAAACGCTTCAATATAAAAGAGTGCCAGGCAAGAAAGTTAAAGACTGTGATATTGTTCTTTACAAGTATCATCTTCATGCACTAAATTCAAGTTTAAGTCTTTGAACAAGAGCGGTAGCTTTTTCGGCCCAGAAGCGTGATACGTGACAATTTCTTTGAACCATGGCGGCCGCTTTACCGGCCAGGAATATGATACGTCCTAATGTCATTAAATAAGATGGCTGCGTAGTGAAGGTGTGGGGTAGACCAATTAACAGTTTCAATGTGCAGCACCCTGGCTGCACGTTGAAAATATTAATTGGTCTACCCCAAATAGTTATAATTTTCCGACAGTGATCCCGTGTTGTTGACAGTCGTTACGAACTTAGTTTAAACAATATGTATTCAAGAGAGAATGTTATATGTTACATTAACACCGTAAATCTGACACAAGCAAAAATGCAGTAAACAACAAAACACAGGGTAACATATATGAAAATTGCAATAGACATTGAGTACTGTGGGGATTTGACAGTCAGCTTTTTGCTTATTCGGGTCATCTCCCATTATAACTTATTCGGGTCATCTCCCATTATAGCTTATTCGGGTCATCTCTCATTATAGCTTATTCGGGTAATCTCCCAATTCACTGTATTACTTTAACTCTTTACCTTCCTCGTGGGAGTAGGGGTAAATGGCGTGTTATGAACCACTACAATCGTGTGGTCCAGAAATCTTGGTGGTCCAGAAAAATTGAGTTATTTTTTGAAAAAATCCAAATTTTTCTGGTAAAAAAAATGATTTTCTTGGAAAATGTTGGTTTTTTCCCAAAAATAATTCAATTTTTCCCCGAAAACTCCGAATTTTTCCTGGAAAATGTTTAAATTCGAGCATTTCTGGAGCACTTTCGACGGAATTTAAAAAAAAAGTCTAAAAAATTGCCGGTTTTACAAATTCACTTTTCATAAATTTTAACGCCAAGTCACTCGAGAAAACATTCACTTTTTCAGACGTAACACAGACTCGGCGATCAGTGCGAATTGTTTCGACATGCCCGGAATGGGATTTTGCACGATTGTGACCGACGGAAATATTAGCACTGACATTTCTATTGGAAAAAATTTAAAAAAAAAACAGTGTTTATTTTAAATTTCGAGCTGGAAAAATACGCGATCGAACGTCGATTCCCATGGTGAAAGACGGCGGTTCGATCGAGGTGAATTTAAAAATTGGCACAGAAGAAAACGAAGTGGTCCAGAAAAAACCTCGATCCGACACGCTGATTTTCCACGGTAAAAGAGACGATGGTTCGATCGAGGTCGAATTCGTAGATCGGACTGGTAAAAAACTCGAGACCATTCGCGTGTCCCATTGAAAAAAAACTAACAAAATGTATGTAATATATTATTATTATTATTCTGAGTTACGAGACGAGTGATGAAAAAAAGAAGAAAATTGACCGTTTGAAAAAAAAAAAAACAACAACAAAAATAGGTATATATAAAACAACATTAAAAAAAATAAGAATGCAAAAAAAATAACTGTTTCCTCATTAACGAAAGATAAAAAATAAATAAATAAAAAAACAATGTTTCTACACATCGGAGATTCTAAGCGAAGGGACCAGCAGGTTCGCAAATTACAAATTAATACGGAGTAAGCAGAATATTCAGGTGCAGGACAGGGCCAGGCGATTGGGAGAGATGGGACTGAGATCAAAGGCGACCAAGTTGTTCCGCCCCGTCATCGAGGTTCAGGAACGAGCGAGGAAAGATATCGTCGAGGAATTAAGACCCATAAAAGAAAGTTCTCTGAGGATGGGTTCGCATCCCGGTATTTTTGCGTCGAGAACTCCGTCCGGTTACACTCCGGTGAGAATCGAGGCCGATCCGAGTAGCATCGGTAGTTCTACACTGAGAAGTTTGCCCGGATTCACCCCGGAGAGAATCTCAAGATTGATGCAAGTAGCGTAGATAACGATGTTTCGAGCATTATTAGCACCAGATTTGACGATGACAGTGAAAAAGATTCGATGTACGGATTTCGTGACGATGACGATAATAAAACGTTCGTGGGTGACACAGAAGTATCTCTTGAAGGTCGCTATTTGATCGTCTGTTCGAACAGGTATGAATTGACCGACGGATTATATACTCTGCTCTCTCCCAAGAGACCCGACAATTACAGCAAAGAGGATTACTACAATTATGGAGACATTCTGGTTTCAGACCCACGCCATGAAGAAGAACAACGATCCCCCAGAGAGTCGAGGCCGAAGGATAGGAGAACTAACAAATGGGATAAAGTGGTGAGACCGATATGGGAATTGAACGAGAGATTCGTGAGATCAATGACTGGAAAGAGAACGACCGACGCGATATTTTTTCCGTGCGACCCCCATGCCTTGTTGGAGAGATTGAAATTGTTGATGGCCAGCAGAGAGGCTGGTAACACCGGAGTGAATAACGAGATAGTGAGCGTGTGGGACGAATTGTTGAGGCAAACGGTCTTGACTAAGAAGGATTATCAAAAGTTGATGAATCGTTTGAAATATCAAAATAGTAAGAGAAAAGAAAAAAAAATAAATTCAAAAAAATAATTAAAAAAAACGAATTCTTAAAAAAAAAATGTTAGTGATAAATAACAGGGGGTATGCTAGATCTTACGTCTACGGTGGATCGGGCATTGAGGATTCGATGATGCGATTTTTAACTTGTAAACAGATCGCATCGAGCACTCTCAAAATTGGAAAGAAGACGGCAATCGATGTGGGTAAGAAAGCTGCAACTGAATCGAGAGGTAGAATAGCTTCGGAAGCTGGCAAGAGAGGTGCCGGCGCATTGATTTATAAATTGATAACTCCACAACCTGCCAAATGATCGAGAATCGAACCGAAAAGTTGGAGAGACTTCTATGATGATGTCGTACCAATACACGACTTAGCTAAAATGATGAAAGGATCGGGATCGAAAGTGATTTATAAATAAAAAAACCCTTTTATTTATATATGAAAAATAGAAATTAAAAATAAAAAATAGAGAAAAACATAATTCAAAACATAGTAAAAAAACTGGAGAAAAAAATGGATATCAAAGACATGTCTTGGAATGACGTGATGACCAAGAGGTCGAACGATGAGTCCTTTCCCAAGAGCATAAGAGGTCTGATAGTGGGATAATCAATTTGCGGAAAGACCAATCTCTTGATAAATCTATTGTTGCGACCCGGCTGGTTGGATTATGACAGATTATTCGTTTTCGGCAAGAGTCTCTTTCAACTGGAATACAGATTGCTTCGAGAGTGCATGATATGTAAGTTACCCAAGGACGTCATGTCGAGAATCTTCGACAATCGAGACAAATGCGAAGGACACGAGATTTCGAATATATTGGAAGGGGCGGCGAGAGAATTGATTAAGAGAAACATCGAGTGTTCGAATGTGGAATGTCTCTTTTACGAGAATGCCGACGACGTTCCCGATCCCAGACAGTTGAAGTCGGAGAATAAGAATCTCATGATCTTCGATGATTTGCTGTTGGAGAGACAGAATTGATGCGAATCATATTATGTTCGAGGACGTCACAGCAACGCGGATTGTTTCTATCTGTCTCAGAATTATTTGCGACCGCCCAGACAGACAATAAGGGAGAATGCTAACTTTATGTGTCTCTTTCGTCAGGATCTCAAGAATCTCAATCACATCTATGGAGATCACGTGGCCAACGACATGAGCAGGGAAGAAGTCAGGAGATTCTGTAAGAAGGTGTGGGACAAAGGACATCACACGTTCATGGTGATCGATTTGACTAGCGAATTTAACAACGGAAAATATCGAAGCGGATTCGGCGATTTTTTCATATTTCCGATAATAATAGAGAAGAAAATGAAAAATAAAAAAAATATATTAATAAAATATAAAACTATATAAATAATAATAAAAAAAATGTCAGAACATCTATTAGAACAGATAGTCGTGAATACGGCTGCGAAACAGTCCTTTGAAATCGTAGTGAGTCATGTCATGACTCGACTCACGACGAACTTCGAACCTTCCATCGAATTGAAGACGGAAAAGAGATACAAGATGGCATTGGTTAATCTCAAGACTTACTATTCGTTTCCCAACATCACGGAAAAAAATAACGCGTTCAAGTATTCCAACAGAGTTGATTGGTTCGAGATTCGAATTCCCAAAGGGAGTTATGACAAAGACGAGCTGAACCCTCACATCCAGGCAACAGTGACGGTCATGGAAGCAAGATGATAAGACTCGCTCCCAATATGAGTACTCTACAGACGATATTAAACTTGGGGGATAATTTTCGAGTGGATTTTAGCGCGGAAGATTCTATTGGCAAGATGTTGGGATTCGATCGAAAGATGTATCGAGGTCACGCCACGTCCGAAAATATGGTCGACATTCTCGCGGTCAATAGCATTTTAGTGAATGTGATCGCAGGAAGTTACATCGATGGTAGCACTAAGCCCACGATCTACTCATTCTTTTCGAATGTTTCACCAGGTTACAAGATCGTGGAGCGACCTCGAAATCTCGTCTATCTACCCGTGACCCTGGACACGTTGTATAGCATCGAAACCACGTTGATGGATCAGAACGGCGATCTGTAAGATCTTCGTGGAGAGAGAGTGACTATACAATTTCACATCAAAGAGATATGAAATAATAATAAATATAATTTGAAAATAATATCTTAAAAAAAATATATATACATTTTTTTTTATTTAAAGAAGGTTTAGGTTTTATTTTATATATTATAAGAGAAATAAAAAAAAATTAAAAAAAAACTTTTAATATTAATAATTAAAAAAATATATATATATAATCAAATCCCCCCCCCCCCCACCCCCCTCCAAAAAAAATAACAACTATGAGTACTTGTCAATACATCATTAAAAACGTGAACATATCCGAAGGACAGAAAGCTAAACTTCGTAGAGCATTGAGTCATCGAGGTGAAGCCATTAGATTTAAATTCAGTTACGAAGATCTGGTGAGTGTCGGTAGCGATCGGATCGCCTGGACCAAAACTCAAATCAAAAGGATGGAAAAAGCGATTCGTAGTCGAATGGGAACGACGGTGAGACTGAGTCCCGCTCAGTTGAGATACAATCTGAGAATGAAAGGTGGTTTCCTACTGCTATTGGTGGGACTCGCTGACAAAGCATTACCCATTCTCACAAAGATGGTGTTGCCAGCTCTGGGCGTGAGAGCTCTCTCGGGACTCTCTATTTCGGGAGTCGAAAAATTAATGGGTAGAGGATTGTTTTTGAAGAAGAGGGGAAATGGACTGTTTGTATAGAAGGGAGGATCCGTGTGTCGCATAGACGTCGAAGGTAAAGGCTTGTGTCTAGAACCCACGAGAAATGGCAGTGGCAGCGATGCTTTCCATGGAGATGGTCTCTGTCTGAAGACCGGAGATTTTGTGGAACTGATCGGTGAAAGTTTCTTGTTCGGTCGGAATTCACCCTTTAAGAATATACCCCTTTTGTGTATGTTATTATAAAAAAAAGTAAATAATAATAAAGAAATAACAATAATAAAAAATAACAATTAAAAAAAATGAAGCAAAAGAAGAGAAAAAAAACATCTTTTAAAAGACGTGTTAACAAAACGTTTTTTTTTTACGAAAAGCTTTTAGCTTTTTCTAAACATTTACACAAGTATGCATTCAATCGGAATAAAAAGTATACAATGCGCATTTAAACGGATATGTAACATTGTTTTTGTTAATATTGTTATTCATATCCCTAAATCGAAGCTATTTCGAAAATATCGAAACGATGAAGTGTGAAAAAATGTGTCTTACCAAGATTGTCATACGATTTTTGATGACCTAGATTGGTTAAAATATGAAGTAAAATTTGTGGAATGCTACAATCATGGAAAAGTATGGAAAATTTGTTACATGTTTTTTTTGCGCAAAAAACGTAGTTCACGTATTCGATCGTGGTGGTGATGAAAATATTGAAAAATTCATTTACCAGTGTTTCAAATTTATTCACAGATTACACTCGTTCGCGTCAAATAGACCATGGATCGAATTTGCTGAAAAGTTAAAAATCATTATCGATTATTTCCCATATCATTCTAACAACAACGACGACGACAATGAACAAATGATGTTTTTTTAAAAAAAAATGGTCATCTCTTTCCTATCGTAATTTACGAAAAGTATTCGTTCATTCGGTTGATGACGAGATGAATTATTATAAATTTGTTGTTATTAAAAAAAAGTTATATATAAAAAGAAAAAAAAAATTAAAAAATAATACGAAAACAAATAATAAAAAAAAATAATAAGAATAGAAAAAAAAAATTTCTATATATATAATTATGAGAAAAACGAACGATTCCATGAATCGAGAGCTTGGTTTCATCGAAGGGTGCTGTGTAGAGCTTACGCAGTCCGCGTGAACAAAGAACTTCCTCACGTCTTGCACAAAAGATGCCTCGGCTGTCGAGAGGAGAGAGAATTTAATCACATTAATCATTCATGTCTCACGATGGAATGGAAAGACATCGTCACCACGTGTTTCATGCCAGCATTGGAATGCATACGACGTGATGACATGATCGAATGTTAAAGGCAATTCGCGTCTTGCATCACCGATAACCCCAGCCTACAAAATTGGAAGAGTTTAAGTTAGCACATCAATGTCTCACCACAGAAGACAGGGGATGCATTTTGAAATATTTGTTGGAAAAGGGGAGACCACCGCCACTAAAGAAAATATTCCAATGGGAATCACGTTTTTATGAATTCCTTGTTGAAGGGAAGAAACCACTAAAAAATTTTGTTTTTTCGTTAAATAATAAGGTGGTGAAAATAAAAAAAATACATAAAAAATAATAATAGTATAAATAAATAAATAAATAAAATGAAAATGGAACTTCGAAGTAAAAACATCTATCCATCGTTAGAGAAGTCGAGCATCGAGCCCGTGGCACCACTTCTACCACCAGAAAGTAGTGACAACGTGGGGCAGAGGTATTGAATCAAACAAATCAATAGAATTCAATTGTTCAATTCAATTAAATAATTTACATTATCATGTTCCAAGACATGGTATATTGGTATACTAAAGCGAAAAGCCATACTTCACTTAAACGTTGTTCCACAAACAAGGAGTCCGGTTTAACTGGTAAAGTGCCAGACCAACTACAGTGCCAGAGTTTGTTCACGTGGATTTGTCTTGTTGCAATTTATTGGAGAATCCCTGTGAACACTCGACAATGGATTGCAACAAGACGACTCCATATGGACAAAATGTTTTCTTGTTTCAACTGAGCATAGCCACAGAACATGAAGACCTCTAGTTGTGGTACCAATACCTTCCAGTGAGGCCAAAATATAAGCTTCTAGCACCCAATCAATAAACAAAACGACATAACTTGTACTTCTGATGTATTGTTATATTATTGTCAACTATTACTATGTTATTTGTTATACTGTACACTTGACCGTAATGGTGTAAAAGTACAATAAACTGAATTGAATTGAATTGTATTTGACACGAGAGAGAGGGATTCTCGTTGTTCACTCAATAAGAAACGTTCGAGATCAGAGAAATTTGTGAATGGTGTGGATTTGACACTCATCGCGACCTCTATGGGTTTGAACGTTGCTGGAATCAGTCTATTGTCGACCGCCGTCATAGCTCTTCCAGTCGTGTTGGCTGTAGAAGGATTGACTTTGACTGCCGGATTCGTCAGTATGATCGGAAATTTAATCGCTAAGAAATTATCTGTGAAAGCCAAGAAGCATGAAAACATCAGCGTTTTGGCCGATGCAAAGATCGAAACTGTATCGGATAAGATCTCCCTGGCATTGAAAGATGGTAGGATTTCGGACCGCGACATATTGAAGGAAAAAAAAAATACAAAGTCAGGAAAGCGAATATAAGGGTCAAGAGTCGTCAGATCATTAAGGAACAATTGAAGTATTCTCTTGTGCAAAAAGGTATGGAAGAAACGAGACAATCGTTTCATCAATTGTTGGATCCCAAAAAGATTCTAGAAGTAATCGATTGAAAAAATGTATATATATATATATATATAAGAAAAAAAATTATATATAAATTAAAAAAATACAAAAAAAAAATTAAGAATTAAATATATACGAAAAACAAAAAAAAAACAAATGTATTGTGTCAAATGCAAGAGAGTTACCGATACGGTTAACGTTAAAAAAATACTGATGAAAAATAAAAGTCCCATACTTTGCGGAATGTGTAAAGTATGCGGTTCAACCAAGATGCAGTTCGTCAAACATGGTCATGATCTAATGAATAAATTGATTAATAATCTACCCATCAAAATGCATCTGCCAGGACATCTATCCACGGGACCTGGCATGAAATTAAATAAGAGATTGAATCGAGATCTGACACCTAAAACTCTTGAAGCAAACCCATCAATAGGGTGGAATTGGCCACTTACGCTCACGATCTGTGCTACGCTAAACATCCCGACATCGAGACTCGTAATCAAATCTGCGATAAAAACATGTTGACGACGTTGAAAAATATATTGAATCCCACTAGGAGAGAAAGACTCGACTGTTCGTTGGTCCGTAGAGTGATCGGTACCAAATGTCAATTTGGATGGGGTTATAAAAAAAATGTCTAGAACATATTATCAACAAATGCATTGGCGAACGGACTACACAAGCTGTCACGCGTAAATTTCGAAGGAGAAGGTTGTTCATGAAGGGTCTGGAGCAGATCTGGTCAACCGATCTGGTCAACATGAAATCGCATTCGAAATGGAACAAGGGCATTAAATTTGTACCAGGGTCGAGCATTCAGGGCCCGAAAACCAGAAGCACAATGGCGATCGATTTAAATTTTATTCCATCTTGACGACGATGAATGAATAAAATTACATCCAATATATACCAATAACAAAAATACCTCTATGGGTTGAACAGAGGTTTTCTCTACTTTACAGCTGCATTCTGTTTTATATCACACTATATCACTTATCAAATGTGAAGAAATAATTATTGATCAGCGTTTATTATTTCTAGAAAATTGCATCTGACGAGCTGAGAAACAAAAGTCGAGAATCAAAACAAAGGATATCCGGGATGTTTTTTTTCCAAAATTAACATGGATTAACAGCCTTAGATTTCACGGTAGGTGGCGTCATAGATTTCTCGGTAGGTGGCATCGTAGATTATACTCGGATAATAACGTATTGAAGAGATCGTCTCATACTTCACACACAGTTGCGTTCAAAATATTCTGTCATCACAGTCACACAACGCAGCGCAGAAAGTGCAGTGATATTTAACTGAACTTCATTTTTTTTAGTAAAAACATGCAAATAGTAATCAGCAGAAAACGCAAGCTAAAACCTGTTGTATGTTTGAATATACACTTTATTACAGTTGATATCAACATTCGGATCCTTCCACACTCCCCCCCCCCCTCAAAACTAAATGACATCCTTGTCACTTAAATAGCACTTGTACATGATTTTATTGTATCTTTGTGAGAAAATCAACGAATGTAAATGACGAATAACGAGGCAATCCTCACTGACTCTATTACATTGGTTGATCCTCCATTACTCAACAAAGCTGCAAGTACTCAAATCATTTTTTACTCTACCAAATAGTAAATATTCACATGTATACATAGATTACAACCGGAATTATGTGTGTTAGTTTTAATAAAATCGAAAACTTGTCAATGTTAGTGAAGGGTTGTGAAGCAATCCTCACTGACCCTATTATATTGAATAATAGTACTAGCTATAAGAGTTTCACCTTGTCCACAGATTTATTCATTCAAAAAAAAAATAATAATAATAATAAATAAAACAAAATATATACACTAGTCTATACGTGCTATACCTCTACGATTCTTGATTGAGAATAGGACAAACCAACATAATTGGCGAGTAACGAGGCAATCCTCACTGACTCTATCATGCTGACAAATTCTGTCCCAATGAGCAATAAATCGGGGTGGTTACACCTTTTGTTAAATGAGAATGAGTTACATAGCACACACTATCTGTGATTAGCTGAAAATTCCAGTGTTTATAATCTTTCATCATCAAAGATTTCTGACCATCAATATAATATATCGAGTAACGAGGCAACCCTCACTGACTCTCATTATATTGATATTTCTGTAGTACATGTTTTAATTTTTTTTTTTTTTTTTTTTGGAATCACCCTCATTCTAATAAAGTGGAAAGTATTGCTCACGAAACATCCTTGGATACCTCAGAAAACACTTTCTTTGATGCTAAATTCTCTAACATTAATGCTTTCATTTGCCATGAAGCCATTTCAGTCACCTCGGACATACATACTCTCCAGTATTCATCCAATCTGGCTTTTCCCTTCTTCTGACTGATCTTCTGGGTACAACAACGGGTACCGCGACACAGTCAAATTCAGATGGTGAATTAGAAACTGAGGAATTAGAACCTCGTACATCATGTACCTGTTCTGCTAGAGATTGTGATTCATTTCCCATATTATGAGTTTGGCTGTGATAACCATTTGAATCACATTCTCCGCCTTCAACAGCAGGATCAAGGTCGTCACCAGTCTGCTGCGATGTTGACATAATGTTATCCACTTCACTGACACTTACAATTGGCGCCCAACGTGAATTCAGAATGAACAACAGAAATGGTACTAACTTTACATATGTGATATTATGAACTGGAACTGTGTATTGTGATTGAGGAGAGGTAATATAGTGTACAATAACTAACAATCACCCTAGCTGGAAAATGGAACTTTCAAAATGAGTGCGATGAACAATTAATTTATTTTCCTATATTCTACATTATTTTTTTTTGCTTTTCTGTTTCTTGTTCAGTTCTGTTTATTTCTTACAATACTCATTTTTTGTCATGTCTTTATCAGAATGTTCAATTTAAAAATACTATCAAGTAATTATCATATCATTCATTCTTGAATCCATTGGTGTTTCGTTGGTACGATCAAGATAAAAGAAATTAATTAATTTCTAAGTGACAGATTATTTATTTTGGCAAATTAACAAGTTTATCCCAGCTAGGAAAATATATGTTTATCTTTCGTTTTCTTTCCATTTATTAGTTATTCTGATCACTATCATTTGGTTTTCTTTCCTCTTATTATTATTTATATTTTAATAATTGCAAAAAAGTAAATTCATCTTTTTTCTCCCTGCCTAGTAATTATGAAAAATGAACCATCAAAGTTGACTGTTTTGTATGATTGTGTGAAAGAGAGTCAGTTTTTGTGAAAATAAGGTGTTCCATAATAAGATAGCGCATAGCATACAGCTGCACGTTTATTGATTTATTATCAATATACTAACCCTTGTTGCAATATAATACAATACAATTCACCCATGAGTGAACGAAAATTGAATAAGTATTTAGAAAAGCCATTTGAAATTACTTTTGATAATGACGTGTCTATAGTTGTGGTTTCAACAAGCAAAGGCAAGCATCTTCAACGCCAATTAGAATACTTTAACTGTAATATCCCAATTAATTGGTGGTGTAGAAGTGGTGCTACAACTAGGGAACAGTTAGGCTTCACACAATCACACATTGAACAAATTTCTAATGAACCTAAACATGTTAAACTTTATGTTTGGTTAGGAACTTGTGATGTAACAATCAAAAAAGGAAAATTTATATATTTAAGGCACAAGAACATAGAAAAGTTAATTGAAAATTTAAAATATTCTTTTCAGGAGATTATAAATTTATCTAATAATTATTCCAACTGTTCCTTAACTTTTCTAGAAATTCCACCTATTAGTATTGTAGAATGGAACAAGAGAAAAAGTCATAAAAATCCACAAGAGTTTTTGGAAGCTACTTGATACTGGATCGACAGTTTCAACAATAAGTGAAAATTGTATCAGCAATATTTAGTAGATAAAACAATTATTAAATCAATGGATGATGAAAACTCGACCCTGTTACAATTGGCGTCCCACGTTGGGCGCCAATTGTAACAGGGTCGAGTATTCAGGGTCCGAAAACCAGAAGCACAATGGTGATCGATTTAAATTTTATGACATCTTGACGACGATGAATAAATAAAATTACATCCAATATATACCAATAACAAAAATACCCCTATGGGTTGAACAGAGGTTTTCTCTTCTTTACAGCTGCATTCTGTTTTATATCACACTATATCACTTATCAAATGTGAAGAAATAATTATTGATCAGCATTTATTATTTTTAGAAAATTGCATCCGACGAGTTGAGAAACAAAAGTTGAGAATCAAAACAAAGGATATCGCGGGATGTGTTTTTCAAAATTAACATGGATTAACAGCCTTAGATTTCACGGTAGGTGGCTTCATAGATTTCTCGGTAGGTGGCATCGTAGATTATACTCGGATTATAACGTACTGAAGAGATCGTCTCGTACACACAGTCGCGTTCAAAATATTCTATCGTCACAATCACACAACGCAGCGCAGAAAATGCAGTGATATTTAACTGAACTTCATTTTTTTAGTAAAAATATGCAAATAGTAATCAGCAGAAAACACAAGCTAAAACCTGTTGTATGTTTGGATATACACTTTATTACAGTTGATATCAAAATTCTGATCCTTCCACAAATACATACTGATGGGCGTCGACGTGTTTCGAAATACGGATGGATGAGACCTCTGAAGAATAAATCGGGAGCTTGCATAGCCGAGGCTCTGAAGAGCATATTCGCATCGTCTTCTCGAAAAACAGATAAATTGTGGGTGACAAGGTGAAGGAATTTTACAACAGTCACGTTCATCCATTGATCAACCTCTATTGTGTCGAAAACGAAGGGAAAGCTAACGTGATCGAACATTGGAATAGAACCATGAAGGAAAACACGTACAAGTATTTCACGGCCAATAAGACCAAGACATATATCGACGTTTTAGACGAACTGGTCGAAAAATACAACAAACGCGACACAGATCGATCAAGATGACGCCTGCAGAAGCTAGCGATCCTCGAAACAAACAACACGTCTTCGTAAATCTCTATCCCGAAAGGACCAAGACCAAGAAGGAGTCCAAACCACCGAAGTTTGCAGTCAGCAATCGAGTGAGAATTACTTCTTATACGTCTCTCTTCACGAAAGATTACACTCCTCGATGGACCGAGGAAATCTTTAAGATCATTAAAATATTTTACATGGATCGGTGACTTACAAAATAGAAGCGTTAGAGGATGACGACGATGACAGCAGAGAAATCATTGGGACATTTTACAAACAAAAATTGCAGAAGACGGCCTTTTGAAAACAACCCTTTACTTTCTTTTTCCACATATATAGTAAGGAAAACATAAAATAATAATTAACAAAACAATTTATAATAAAAAAGCAAACGAATTAACACAAACAAACATGACGAATATATTAAATATAATCGAAGGTATATTGAGAGATGAAAGCATTCAAGAATCCGAAGTTCACGAGTACAAACCCCTGACTGGAACCAGTCTGAACAATGCCGGAGAAATAAGAATCAATGTCGAGAGTCAAGATCTGTTCGTTCATCCCAGCGAACGTTGCATTGTGATAGAGGGGCGTCTCGCTAAGGAGGAAAGAAGTGATTATGCCGACAACGACGTAGTCACTCTAGACAATATTGGCAGGATGCGTCTGTTCAGTAATATAAAATAATAATAATAATAATAATAAATACAGTTTAGAGCCATGACTCCACGCAAATGTGCTCTCAGGCTTTACAAAATTAAAAAAATAAATAAAGTCAGCTCTGTGTTAATCATAAGTTTAGAAGGACAATTTATGTATAGGTTTTACCGAATAAGTGCGTCTTAAGGTTAGTTTTGAAGGTCTGGTATGTTTGTGGTGATTTCAAGTGATCAGGCAGATTGTTCCAGAGAAGAGGTCTGGCAACGGAGAAGGCCCGATTTCCAGCAGTCACAAGGGTACTGGTCTTGTGACAAAGATTATTTGTGAAGGAGGATCTCAGAGATACATGCTCTCAGGACAAGAGATAGAATACGTGTTTCATCCCGGACAAGCCACCATGATGTACAGACTCTTGACGTATCCAGACGATTTTTCGAAATCTAAAGGACTCAATCAATTGTGGGTGAAAGACACTGTCGCCAACATGAGTGCAGCCAATACCGCTGATGCCATGAGATTCAACTAAGTCGTAAAGACGTTGAGACCAACAAAGGATACATCTGAAAGACATATTTGGATTCGCGAAAGATTACAGTAAGATTCTCTACGGATTCAAACACAATCTGATGTTGATTCGAAAAGAAAACGACAAAGCCATCATGAGACGCGCCACGATCGATGCGGGTAAGATACATCTGAACAAGTTTTCTCGGTTCGATCCACATGTGTTGCTTTTAATCGTGGAGAGAAAGCAGATCTCTACAAGATCACAGAATCGAAGCGTAAATTACCGTTGGGATTTAGAATGAGACAGTGAGACACGGTTAGTATTCCACAATCCAGCAATCATTTCGATTAGAGATCAACCGCGAAATCTGCTTCGAAAAGACCGTGATTCATCGTACTGGCATTTCAAACCGATAGGGATAGGTCTCAAGAGAAAAATCCTTCCCTATTCGATCATTGTACTTGAGAAACATGCAGGTATTTCTAAACGCCACAAGATATCCGGCCATTGATTACAATGACTCTTTCGATAAGAACAATTTCTGCAGACTATATGGCGACGCCACCAATTTCAGAAAGAAATATTATCGAGTGGACGAATTAATGGGTAATCCTAACATCACTCCCACTGAATACAACTCGATGTATCCCCTGTTTTAGTTTTGTTACTATTATTTAATATTTTTTTGTTTTTATTTTAATTATAACTTTATTTTTTTATATTCTTCATTGATATATCTATCCATATCATTTTCTTTTTCAATCTCCTCCTTTAATGTAAATCGTTGAGAATATCCTGAAAGTGATCTCCTTCTGACCATCGCTTGAGAATGTTGAGACACAGGCAACCGCAAAACACTTGAGCCGGCGCTTGCACTTGTTTGGTATTGCAAATAACTGGCGTTAAATAGTTTCTTATTTCTATCGGCAGTGAGATTCAGTAGCTATCGAAATAATAATTTTTATTCTGATTCGAAAACCACGCGACCCAATGCATACCTTCAACCCGATATCGTCCAGACTTAAAATTTCACATTCTGAATCGTTTTTTTTTCTTGGTAAAGCATCTCTAGAAACAAACACCTCGAAAATGTTTGATTTTTAAATCTTTTGCCACTTTCAACAGATCAATGTTGGATAGGGGTTCGTTGGATAAGACGACACCTTCTATGGAAATGTGTTTTATTTTCTTCTTATTCATAAATATCTTGTTTTTTTATTTATTATTATTTTTTTCTATTCTTTTTTTAATTAATAAACTCGCGAGTTTTTTTTTGTTTTAAACTTACAGCATTTCGATGTCCTCAGTCATACTACATTCATCATCCTCTCGATTTTGTTGTTGAAATGTCGCAGAATAATGTCCGAGCGCGACAGTGTGTATTTTATCCTCACATATAATTCTCATCATTGTCAGCCGTCAACACAATCTTATTGATTTCTTTGGTGTACATCTCATGCTTTTCGCTTTGAATCACAGTTATCTTTTTATACATCATCGAATCTTCAAAAAGACACTCTTTATACTCATCGAGAGCAATGTTTTTATTCGTCACACACGCTTGAACGCCTTTACATCTCTTGATCTCTTCACTGTCGTGTAGATAAGCGTACAATTTAGATCTCAAACCCACGAATTCGGTGATCTGTCTCCCATCGCTCTCATCTTTGAATTTGCCCAACACCTTTTTATTGACACCCTTTGGAATCTTAGGTGATTGACGGGATAATTACTTGTGTTGAACCATTCGTTCACATCTGGCGTTATGTCCTCGTAGACATCTCTAGTCTCTATCTCGTAAGCCAGTCTGTCCGTGTCAGTGAACAATAGTTTGGCTTTCGAACCAAATTTGGATTTGATGAAATCACAGTGAAACTCGTACATCAACTACTTGCTGATGTCTAAGATGATCGCTCTGAGATAACAGGGTTTCTCGAACTTCAAATGCGTCTTTTTCATGGGTACAGCCACTAGATTTTTGTCGAATATGATTTTATGTTGATAAATGGGTTTTGAAATTAATTTTCTAGACCTCTCTTCGAGTCGAACGTTGGTTCTATTCCTAATGTTTTCCATAGATTTCCTGTACACGCAATTGTTCATGAGTTTGAAGAAATCTTTTTCGATGGCGCTCTCGGCCTGCATTCTTAAATTTGTGTTGAGATCTATGTATTTTTTCATCCAAGGCTCCTTGTCATTGAATGATTCAACGCACGTCGATCAATCTCATTCCGCAATCGATGTAACGTTTTAGATTTTACAACATAGACAACATACTTGCGTTTATGATATAAATTAGGAATTAATTTTTTGATACCATTCACTTCCATTCGTTCAGGAGTCAGCGGATAATCATTGTGTAGATCATGTAACGTTTCCGGATATTCCAAATCGACCTCTGTAATACAAGGATAGTGTCCCCAATTTTGTTTTTCTTCTGACGTTTTGACCCATTTAAAATTTCCGATCGGTAAAGGATGACTCATGGCCCAACCGTACAAATTATTAGCATCCCAATACTGTATGTATTTACTTGGTTTTTCCGAATCGAAATCTTTTCCTATGTGAGAATTATTAGCTTTGGCATATCTGGTAGAAATCATAGAGACGCCACCCCTCATGGGCTTTTCAAACATGAGCAACATGTCGACGTCCTTAATAATTACAATCGAACCTCAGTCGTCTTCAGGAGAGCACCCCAAGAAAGTCCGGGTCCCATTAAATACCGAGCTGGATCTAGTTCGTAATGTCGACGACACACTGATCGAAAATTTTCGAACACATCGACCAAGAGAAGCACGTCAGTTTTCAAATAGAGGTCGTGATATTCTCTCATGGATTTCATTTCGAATAATCTCCACACTTTTTGCACTTGTTCATAATCGTCATTGGAAATGTGAGACTGGTATAATTTCGAACAAAAATCTTCTTTAGAAAGTAGAGCGACTTTCTCGAATTTCTCGAGATCACTCATGTAATCGTAAGGGTAAGAGCCTTTTCTCAACATGACGTCCACCAATTGTCGTAGATTTTTAAAATGTTTACTCGTGATTTTAAATTCTTCCCTACTCAAACCGTTGAGTAATTTTTCCAGACTGTCCGACATGAGTTTATAACTGTCGATGAAACGTATCTCTTTACGGATGGGACTCTTTATTTCCTCCCTTGATCCATCCTTCTTCTTTTTATTCTCCTTCTTTTTATTCTCCTTCTTCTTTTCACCAACGACCTTCCATTTAGTGAAGGTAATGTATTTTTCGTCGCTTTGCGCGATGCAGCTCAACTCCCCCTCACTGACACCCATATTTTTCACGAACAGGTCACTGTCGTAGCCCGAGAGATTGCGAAATATCACCGGATAGAATTCATCATCTCGAAATCTTAAATTACATATGCTGTAAACAGCGCCCCGAAACAGAACAGACCCGTGTAGTGATCGCGATCTCTAACTTTTTTTTATTATTTTCACAATTATTATCGAATGGTTGTCTACAGATGTGAATTAGGTAGTTCCTCGTATTCTCGCTCTTTCTCTGGCGTGATGATCATGTCTTTAGTTTTTTAGTTTTAAATTCGTCGTATAATTCTTTAATTTTCGATACTAACACTTCTACGAATTTTTTAGCCACGTCGTCATCATCTGAATGTTTACTGTAGACGAACGGACCTGACGATTCTCCATCGTCGAAAGAACATTTCACGTAATAACAATAGTCTGAAGGTACGTGCTTCTGATGTTTTTCGGCATAACTCCTATGCTCGTTGGGCTGGCAAGAATTTATTTTCATGATGAAACATTCGAAATCGGCGTAGACGACGAAATAGCGGTTCCAATCTTCTTTTGTAGTTGTAAAAGTTCATGTGAGTGTTAGGTTTAGGCATTTCGACGGCAACATTTGCCTTTTTGTTACCATATTCCTGATGACTCGTCAACTTTTCTTACTGACGGAACCAATTTTTGCAGTGGAGACAGAAAAATATCCTGCTGTTATGTTTAGAAGTCTGCATCGACAACAGTCTACTCATTTCTTTAATCCAGCAATAATGTTGATTGCCACCCTCAGAAATTAATAAGAAATTAACAATAGTTTCTCTCTCTTCGTGTGAAGTCAGTCTGAGAGGATAGACTATTCCTTTTTTTATCTCCGGCATATCCCAAGACGTTCACGGCCACGGTGAAATTTAACTTTTCGAAACTCTTCCAATCACGACGGCAAAGGTACTCCCATCCAATCGAGATTTTTACAAGTCTCTGCATATTTGGAAACTCTATCGCTATGCTTTTGTACGGGATATAAGGCTGATGTGATCGCCCATTTGAAACACTCACTATCATCATTAATTTTCACGTTAACCAAAGCTTTTTCATTATAAAGGAAACGAATCAATTCTATATAGGAAGACGTTCTCAAAGGATCGTGTCTGTCCACGTGAATCTCGAGATTCAATATCTTCTCGAACGTCCAACCACTTCCCTTGTTTTGCTAAGTAGCCATAGATTCCAGCATCTTGTCTTTCATTGCATCGTAAACATCGGATAAGTCGTCATCTCCGAACACAGTCTCAATTTTAGATTGAAAATAGGCATCTTGCACCACGCTCTAACCGGTTTTTGCGTCGACCCTTTTCATCAGACAATACAAGATAATTTTTATTTTTAGACCCCTATTTAGATTTTTTCGAAATACGTCCAACACTCCACCCATCGCCCGTTCCATGAACGATTCGGGATCGATATTTGCGAGACTGGGAATCACGTTGAAAGTTTTAAAATATCCTTTAATTGCGACATCCCGCTGTATCAGAATCAACGATCTCTCTAATGCACTAAATACGATTACCTCTATTGCATCGCGTCCCTTGTTTTCTTTCAACGCTCTCAAGACTTCACCAAGCGTTTTTTTCTAGTGAATCATCATCTGGCACCGCATCCCTTTTCAATTTTTTCCTCTCATTCTCTTTCGAAACCTGTCGGCTTACCATTTGTTTAACAGTCTTCCTAGTTTCCACAGTCGTTTGTCGATGTTGTTTCGTCTTCACATTTCTTGCCATGATTCGAGTTTTTGCCTCTGTCACATACCTTTCGTCCACCCCCTTCCATAGAGTAAATAATCGATGCATTCTTCTTTTTTCATGTGTTTGACACCTTTCAGATTCGATGACTGACGTACTTTGGCTTGTAAATTAACCAATGTTTGGTCACAAGTCTCAGCACGCACAAAGTTAATCAATTCTCCTCTGGTCCTATAACCGCTGTGATTTTTAATTCCTAGATTTCTACAGTACTGTTTCAACTGGGATACAGTAGAGAAATATAACTTTTCCACGTTGGTCGTTTTTGTTTTTGACAGTTTTTATGTAAAAACTTCTTATTTTAATATATATTATTTAGAGTTTTTTTTTTTGTTTTGTAAAAAAAATGGATTTGTGAAATTTTTAAACTTCTTATTTTAGAATATATATATATATATATATATATATATATATGTGTGTATATTTTTTAGTACAAAACACCAATTTCTTTTCTAATGAGATTTTTTTTTCTTAAACACAAAACACAAATTTGTTTTCAAGTGTAATTCAATTTTATATGCTAAAAAGTAGAGAGAAAAAACATTGCTCTTATTTTTATATTTATTCAAAAATGAACAGTTATAACGCAAATAAAGACGATTTAGGTACATCGCATCCGAACTAAATCGTCTTTATTTGCGTTATATAAAACTGAATTAAATTTGAAAACAAATTTGTGTTTTGTGTTTAAGACAAAAACAATTGAATCTCATTAGAAAGAAAAACAAATAATTGTACACCATAGAAAACAAGTACTCTGTCGCTTTCCCCAGTTCATTCCTAACAGAGTTGATTAGTAGCAACACGCAGCGAGAGACATCTGGCCCTCAAATGCGCATTTTTCACTCATTTGGTGATGAATGTATTGCACACTGTCTAAGAGTGAAGAAAATTATATTTACAATCAATCCCACACTTTCACAAAGTAAGAAAAATAACATCTGGTTATTTTTATTATACAAAAATGAAGTCTAAGTAGTGAAAAGCAATCATGCGTGATCAAACGAGCGTGAAAGACGTGCAGACATTCTAATACACTCTTAATGGGTTTTTCCGAGTTGCGATTAAAATCTATCTATAATGAATTTTCACATAATGTCGCATCCGTGACGAGTATATTAATTTTGAAGTTATTTCCCTTTTGATGCACCCACGGGAAGACGATATTCACGGTCTCAAACGTTAGTTGTTTTTCAGTGATCAAATTCAATCTGTGAACTAATTCCTCGGAAATATGGGAAAAAATTCTTTTGCCTTCAACATCGACACATCGCCTAGATCAAAATCTTTTGTATTCTCCAAGAGGATGGTTAACAAATCGCCTTGGAATTCGTACATTAAATGCAGATTGGTCTCGCTCAATTTTAAAGGTAGAACATATTTATTGTATTCATCTGTCAACCCACTCGTCTCCACGTCCTTCAGTTGAATAGGATCATGAGATTCTAGTCTGTAAACCTTACTGTCAAACTTCGAGTACCTTTCGGCCCCCTTCAATTTTAATGTGGGTTTCTTTAGGCGTTGTTCTCGATTTCATGATTGATTATTTTTTATAAAATATTAAATTTTGTGTTTTGTTTTTTTAAATGATAATAATTATTAATTGTAAAAAAGATTTTCTTTTTCTTTTTTCTTCTTATATATATATACATGAAAAAAAATAAAATAACAACTTTTTACAGTTTTTTTTTTTTCTTTAATGATAAAAACAATTTTATCCGTCATTTGTCTCACAACTCATAATTACACACACACACACACACACACACACACACACACACACAGAGAGAGAGATCGAGTTTTTTTTCTGGACCACTTCATTTTTTTCTGGGCCAATTTCTAAATTCACCTTGATCGAACCGCCGTCTTTCACCATGGGAATCGACGTTCGATCGCATATTTTTCCAGCTTGAAATTTAAAAAAACACTGTTTTTTAGGAATTTTTACCAATGGAATTCTCAGTGCTAATATTTTCGATGGTCACGATCGTGCAAAATCCCATTCCGGACATGTCGAAAAAATTCGCACCGATTGCCGAGTCTGTGTAAGATCTGTGAGAAAGTGAATTTTTTCACGAGAGACTCGGCGTTAAAATTTATGAAAAGTGAATTTGTCAAACCGTTAATTTTTTAGACTTTTTTTCAAATTCCATCAAAAGTGGTACAGAAATGCTCGAATTTAAAATTTTCCTGGAAAAATCTGGGGTTTTCGGGTAAAAAGTTGAATTATTTTGGGGAAAAACCAACATTTTCCAAATTAATCAATTTTTTTACCAGAAAAATTTGGATTTTTCCAAAAAATAACTTAATTTTTTTGGACCCCCAAGATTTCTGGACCACATGATTGAAGTGGTTCAGAACACGCCATTTACCCCTACTCGAGGGAACCCCGGGAAGTGAATAAGTTTTTCTTTCCTGTTGTAAACAAGCTCTGTTCACTGGTAAAATAGGACGCAGTCACCAATTCTTGGAGTGAAAGTCCTGTAAAATGGGCAACATGGGTATACACGTTTGACTAGACTTGTCTTTATCTCCATATTGTGACCATGAATAGCCATTGTGCAGAATATGTGACCTTAAACACCAATAAATAATAAATAAATAAATAAATAAATAAATAAATAAATAAATAAATAACCCTTCACTTAACGAATCGACCGCATTGTCCCTTGTAATTTACAAATTAACCATTTTCCCAATGTAACGGACAAAACTGGCCAGTGCTATTCACAAAAATGTGGCTGATGTGGTCTTTTAAAAAAACATTAAAAACTGTGAAAAAAATAATTTAAAAGAATAAATTTTAATATCGTCTGCATTGGCAATAGGAGAGGCATTGTAGTACAACTTATTTGGGTGGACGATACTGAACATCGCCTTTACAACGTTAGCACACTGGACGCAATCGCTCGGATATGATCGAAGTCATTAGGTGAAGTTTGAGAAATCGGATTAAGTCAGTGTATGTATTAATCAGCATTTTGATAGTTGTTAACCAATCCTACTAACTTCTCTGATATTCTATCGACTCATTCAGTGAATCGCCATTGTAAAGGGGCAGCCGAGTATTTTCCACCCTGTCCTTTCACTGGAGCTGTGAGTGTAGATTCCATAAGGCATCAGCCATAAAGTAAAACCCACGCTCACCACACAACAGGACGACGTAATTCAAAAAGGTATTTCTGTGTGAATAAACACATATTGAGAAAGCAGTTTAGTAAATCACCAATGTTATCCTATGTTTGTTCCTAGACATCCCGCCTCTCTCAATATAAGAGAGGGGTACTCGGAGAATCCATTATTCTTTGCTGGCAAATTTGAGAGTCAAGCTATTTGTGGAGATGAATATAACAACAAAATAAGGTGGGAATGGACATTTTGGACTGGAGTGGGAAACACCCATTTTTAATTTCAAGAAATAATTTACGGCGACTTGCAACAAGAGCTGGAGCTGTGAGAATTTCATCATTGGTATTCAGCAAAATAAAGGACGACTTACATAATTTTCTATAGAATGTAATCTGCCAGGAGCAATACTATAATTTTTTTATAATTGTATTTTCTAGACACGTATTTTCTGAATGATTAGCATTTAAAAAGATATGGCAATTTGCCGACTGGCTGATTGACACATCTTTGAAAATGCTAATGGTTCATTTCAACCCATTTAAAGTCATAACTTGAACATACAATTCTAGAAGATACAGCTGTAATTGTTTTATAGTATTGGGTCCAGAGATACTTTTTACTGCACAAGACCGAGAGGAGACTGAACAATTGTTACTAAAAGATGTCAATAGTTTATGAAGGAATAATGAGGTAAGAATGCCGAATTAACACAAATGTTAAAGAAGTTACAAAATGGCCTTTTCCAGAACCAGCCAATATTGTAAAGAAGTCCTTTCAAAGACACTCGAAAGACACTTTTCAGTGCTATCGTTACAAGAGAGTTACTTAACACACAGCTTATGCACTGAAACCCAACTTAAGTCTTGGGGCCAAAACATTGCAATTACAAAAAAAAACTTGCATCGTTCGGATTGGTATTCAAGTCTTTACAATTCAGAAGAAGTCAATCTCAGTTGCCATTTGCAGTGTTGGGGCCAAAATACATTGTGGTCGCCAAAGTTAAACGTGGATAGAGGGGTTTCTAGCTTCGATTGGGTTTTGGGGTTTGCCTCAAAGTTCAGCAGACTGAAGTTAGACTTTTGGACTGCAATCACAAAGTCTGTACCATCCTCCCCACTACATCAGTTTTCTATCATAGTTCTAAATCACCAAATAACTCGACCCAGTGTAACTTCTCATCTGAACTCAATCTAACGTAAGAATATTGTTCATGATAAGTTTTTGTGTCGGTATGTAAAATATTCTTCACACCGACACAAAGACATTTGAACAAAAATAACTTACTGGCACTAAGCTTTTGTTTGGAACAAAAATTAGGACAGTTCGCAGAAACTTTGGACATCTCGCCGTAAACGGCTGGACATTTCGTCAGAATTTTGGACATATCGCTGGAACATTGGACACTTCACCGAAGAAAAGACCAGTCGCTGGAAAATATCCGACAGTTCGCCTAAAGTAATTTTTTCGGCGAAATGTCTCACATTTACAGTGAAGTTTGTTTTTTTCAGATATAGTGTTTTCTAGGAAGTAACAAACAATAACACTACGAATTATTTTTATATCGACTTTTTCAAACAACATTTTTGTCAACAGTAAAAACAACAGTAAACTCATTTCAAGCACACCCTATGGTCATGATTAGCCATTGTGCAGAAATATGTGATCTTAAACCCCAATCAATAAATAAATAAATAAAGTACACCCTTTTAAACAGTCCATAACGGTAACAACACATTGATCACCTTTCTTGAGTTCGGTAATGATAATATTGTATTTTTCTGTATAGAAGTCAATACAAGATATCAACTTCGAACACCACGTTTGCATATGAGAAGATGTGTTAGTGGCGGAAGAATAAGAAAAGAAGTTTTCACACAGTCGGAGATGAATGGCAAATAATAATAATCACCACTATAGATTTCAGAGCCTCACATTCCGTAAAACCTAACGACCCTAAACTATGCCTTTAAAGTATTTTCAATGAGGAAAAAAGCAGAATCCTACACATTCACGTGTTTCGAAATATTGTTTGAGTGAACGAGTCACAAAAAATTACGAATGTCTGTTAGTTTGAGTTCGTTAAAATATGAAATGAGGAATATTTCTTATTCAAACTTATTTTTGAACACTTTTGAATAAAATATATTCCATTACCGTATTGAATTGACAAATTGTTTTTTTCTTGTCACTCTGTTTTAGGTGTAAGATTTGTATAACATGTTAATCTTTAAAACTCTATGTGGCGACTACAAAATTTAATTGGGTGTTCATGGATGCTTAGTGATGGTGTGATGGTGGATAGCAAAAGCATTTGGCAACTTTTACGTCCCCTATGGCCAAACCCTAGATTGCAAACCTCACAGTAACAAACACATCTAAAAATCCTACAGTTCCAGTGATGGTGTCAAGATGCTGATCGTAGTGGTAAAGATGAAGAAGTGTAATATCCTTTGTGGTTTTAAGGTGGTTCAAGTAAAGATGTTTCTTCGGCATTTCGTGATGGCCTTTTAGTGACATAGTCTGGGTCAAGCAGTTCTTGAGAATTTTACAGTATCCCACACACCCACAATGTTTATTGTATTCAAGCCCTGTTTTATCCTTCGATACTTTTTTCGTAATATGTTCGTTTGTAGGACCAAATTATGTTTGGAATCTAATAGTATTGCATCCGTGGAAATATTACACACCCGTGGAAATTGACCAATCCTCGGTGGCCATACTATAGAACAAGTATTGACGTTCATTTTTTGGGCAGTACAAATTTAAATATAGGCATTAGCACTTAGAACTGCATGCATTCAAAATTCGGGATGAAACAAGATAGAGGCATTAACAGCTGGGGTTATCACGGAGTTATGGGCGAGAAGGTCTGGAAATATAGAGATAGTTACCTCTCACCTCCACTTTGTGGTAAAATGGTTTCTGTGTATTTTCAAACGTTAAGAACACATAACCTACCAGTTCAAGAACTTACTTAAATTGGAAAGTTAAGTGTTCCTAACCCGTTAAACACGAAAAACTACTTTCCGGCCAAGAATCGTGATACGACCTGAACCTATAAAGTAGATTATTGCTCTGTGGATTTGAATGGTAGACCACTAGACCTACCAGACAACTATCATAGTACAGCCTGTCCCCCAATTAGCAACACGAGTCCCGTCTACGGAATAACATCCCCGACCACGATTAACGGCCCCCTTTTGGGAGAGGATAATACTGCGGGCCATAATACAAAATTCCTGGTTCACTCCGTGAGAAAATTCCAAGCCTCACGTAAGAATTTCAAATCGATGGGATTCCACAACAATGCGAATGTACATGTATGAATACGGATTTTGAGTTTGACCCACGCAGTGGTAAATGACTTTGGGTGAATTAAAATGGAGGGAGTTACGGATCCTGCAATGATTATTAGTTTGTGCAGGGGAAAAAAAATCTTTCTGATGAGGGGTAAAACAACGAAATCTACAACAAGGCTTTCTATAATTCAATAACGCGCCACAACAATTCTGTAATGATCTGTTGCGTTCATTTTCGTTGGTTCGAAATCTTGAATGGAATGTGTGTGTGGGTAGTGCGTGTGTGGACGTTTGTGCGTGGGGGATCTGTGAGAGTGTGGTTAGATGTGTGTGAGTATAGGGGTGGTTACGGTGTGTGTGCTTGAATGAGTGGGTATGCGTGTGTGTGCTGGGGCGAGTTTCTCCGTGCAGGCCTGTGTCAGTTTGTGTGATTTTTAGTTTGCGCAGAGGAAAAGTCCTCTTTCTGATGAAGGAAGAAACTATGCAATCATCAATGGGGCTTTGCACAATTTAACACAGCGAAACTACAATTGTCCAAAGTATTCAATTTTCATTGGCTCGAAGTCATGAACGGTATTTGTATGTGGGCGGTGTTCGTGTGTGGGCGGGGGCCAGTTAATGTGTGTAGATGTGTTTAGGTATGAGGGTGTGTGAGGGTGAGTCTCTGTGTGTGTGTTGGGGAGCGTATCTGTGTGGAGGTCTGTCAATCAATATTTAAACTTATTTCCACTTCCTCTTTTCTTTCAGAATTAAATCATTCGATTATGGGCGATTTTTATCTGTTCACACTGGGTGTGTTGTTAACTTTGGTTATGCAGATTGCGACAACGGAGACCGGAAATGATGGTCACGTGTTACAAACAAGGCAGCTGTCAACAAACATAACAATGATGACCTTCCAAAGGCTTGATCACTCAGAGTCGTCATCCAGACTAATAGAAACTTCGACCATAAGCACAACTGATCATGCTGAAAGAGTTACAACTGATAGAGAATTTGTTTCAAGTACAGTCTTTGAAGAGGTGACCGTTAACGTAACCGATCAATCAGCAATCATTTCGACAGATACGCCACTCAATATACAGTATACCCTTCGACAACTCATCACTCATTATGACACATGTTATCAAGACAACGGAATGGACTCATGCGCTACACAACTTGCATGTTCATGTTCCGATGACTGTGGTACGGGTCTATATGAGGACTGCTGTTACGATGCAAAGAACGTCAACCCAGATACATTCCGGATCGACGAAATAAGAGAGAGACTTCAATATTCAAGTTGCATCCGGTTTGTCGATCTGATTAAAAACAGGTTACAGTCTGAGAGGTCTGCCTATAGAATCGTAACGTCGTGTCCAAATGGATGGTCAGATAACAACACAAAAACGAAATGTCTCTTTCCGTCTGCATCGGATATGTTTTCTTTCGTTCCCGTTTACGATTTTCGTTTGGGTCTCACCTACAGAAACCGATATTGTGGAAAATGTCATGGCGTGAATGATGGACAAATGTGGAACGTTTTTCTTGGCAAATGTCCACTAAGTCTCTTTTATGACCAGGCACTAGGTATAAAAACATTAATAGAAAATGTATTAAGAAGGAAAGCATGTAATGTTAGACTTAGTGTTCCACCCACTGCACGAAAGTGTCTCCCATCATCAATAGGTGGTCATGAATGTTGGAACTACACACAACATATAGAAATACCTACTCTTAATACTCAAACAACAACAGACAACACGATGACGCACACTGGTGAGGGAATTACAGATGGAATAATAGAATCTACGACCAACCATCATATGGATGACACTCAGCTCTCCTTGGCAGAGGCTACGTCACAAAACACTTATAAAGGTTATAGTCACCGTGTCCTGGATTCTGCTTGTAGAAGTTATGTAAGCATACTTTACCATCGAGCAAAACCCTACCGAAACGGCATATGCCTCTGGTGTAAGATTAAAAGCAGGAAACATGTGGCTTGTCCTAGCCACAACACGCCACGCACGATATATTCTTTGGGTACCTTGATCAATATCAACCAAGTATTTGGCCATAGGGTGGAGAAATGTGGTGAAAATGAAGTCATTGATGGACTCGAGGTAAGTAGACAGAAATTCTGGATAATTTGTAAATTGAAGATTTTTAAAACCCGTCCAAGGTTTAGAGGTTATTACTTGCTTATTTTCATTTCAGTCGAGATATCAGTCCGAGGTAACGTCGTATCAGCCTGAGATCGAAGGTCGAAAGCGGATGTGAAGTTACCGAGGTGTCATCCCAACAGAACGAATCTCAACAAGACGAATCGGTAAAATATCCCAACAAGACGAATCCCAACAAGACGAAAACGTTTTTTCTTTACTTTTAAACGATATTAATAAAAAAAAATTATGAATAAGATGTGTATATTTACGCTATTTGGAGTATTTTGGCGAGAGTTTAACTTTTGGGGCATTTTCTGAAAAGTTATCTTTTTTTCATCTCTTGATCGTCCACAATCACTGTTAAGCCCGAACAAGACTTTATTATCTTCGTAATTTCAATGGTTATATCTCTATGTTTTGTTTTTGTGTTTTTTCTTTCTTTTCTTTTTATGTGTGTTTTTTTAAGTTTGATTGATTATTATGATCCCCGATGGGTCTGGAGGTGGGATGGGGAAATCTCACCCGAGGGGCAAGATATCTGAACCAGACCCGAGGTTGCCGAGGGTCTGGTTCAAATATCTTACCCCGAGGGTGAGATTTTCCTCATTCCCACCTTCAGACTCATCGAGGGTGATTTTCTCCCCCCCCTCCCCCTCCCCCACCATGCAGCGATTACGTTAGCCAGAGGTAATCGGGAGTCACGTGCTGATTCAATCAACTCATTTTGTATTCGTTGATTTGAAAAACTGATTACACCATCGGAAAGAGCATGCACAAGTATGTATATACCACAGGCATATACCACGAAATCGATTAGGAACGGTGGAATCTTGAGGGTTGAGGAGTTTTAGAGCATCGAACTTTGATCACACTGCATTCCGATGACGTCAATATGAATTATTTGATGGCAAGAAACTGATACGATATGCATAACGTCATAATAACGTTATAAATGTATAACGCCACGTGGGTGGGGTGGGATACATCTGTCTCTCCCTGCTATCTCACCCGGGACACACGTATGTTACACGTGCAGTGGGGGCGGGGGGAGAAAAAACAAGGTACAAAAACTTTAACAAACGATGTCCCATAGAAAAACAATGCGTGGCGCCATTGTTAAATATCCAACGTTAAGCCGCTTTAGCAGTTTATGGTTCAGTAATAACTAACAATGAACATACAACCCTTGTCTTTCTATCTCTTGTCTTGGCAACAATATAAGTTATTGTGATGAGTTGACGGTAACATGTTCTGAGGTTTGCGGCTCGGAGCGTATGTTCAACCTCGACAATTCGCGTCTCGGTTGAACATAAGCTCCGAACCGCAAACCTCAGACCATGTTACCGTCTGAGGTTTGCGAACCGTCGAGGTTGAACATACGCTCCGATCCGCAAACCTCAGACCATGTTACCTTCAACACACATCACGCATCACAATAATATATATTTTCCAATAAGATACTACCCATAGTTTGAAACCTACATCGTGAAACGCGAGAGGCTTATTTACTAAACTTGTGATCGTTAAACGTTACCTTGTTCAAGGCAACTTTTAATGATCATCGGTTTAGTAAATAAACCTCTCGTGTGTCCACAACAGCACTGGATAAATAATCTATAAACCAGATAAACTCATACCAATCGTAAATCGGTTTGTAATTTTAACAACACTTCATCCGGAACAACGTCTGCTGCACACGTGAAACATCCAGAAAAAAATGAAGCGGCTTGCTATTCACTCCGTTGAGGAAGCAGTTACGAAACGGTCGACGTCATTTTAAATATTTCGCGTTGTGACGTCAGACGGTAACATTTGTCACTTGAGCAGTAAACATGGAATATACTAAGCCAACTCTCGTCTAATCAGAGGAGTAGGATTTTAGTCTTATTGGAACATTGCTTTATTTTACTAAATGCAGTTTAAACCACAGTGGATGAGCGGACGAATCGCCTTTTTTGGAAGTGGCGAAGCGACGCATTTCTACTTTTAGACGCCAGTTTTATCGCACGTTGAATTTGTACGAGCTTTTTTTACTTTAAACCTTTACAAGAACAGAAAATACAGACATCGCCATACACATGACGAATGTAAATATGCTGAAGATTTCATTTCCAACCCCAGCAATGTTGCTGGTTTTGGATGCTTAAAACGACCCGCTGATCCGCCTTGGAAACAGCTTTTTGTTCAGAAAATTCGGTTTCAAATGTCGTTTATGTACATTTCAGAACAGTTTTAAGTTTCAAACGACATGCGCATTTTGGGGATACATGATTAACTGACAATAGTTTGAACGAATGCTATTAACTCACTCGGAGGGAAATGATGTATCCGTTTGTGAAGACACTATCTGATCTCTTACCGATCGATCGTTTGTAACCGCTCATAATGATCAGTGGCTCGAGCGGTCAGAAACAGGACAGCGTATTACGCCATGATTTTCGAACCCACTTTTCACGTGGACTGTATACTTCGAAGCATTAGAATTGCTATGCCATCAAGGTGTGTAGGAAGGAGTATAACCAACCCAAAGTAACCCTAAACAAGATTGCTATAAACAACATCTTGACTGAAATATGTCTAGAAATAAGAAAATGTTATTTAATATCGTCTCTCCTTTTCTCAAATATTTCACTTGTCTGGCGTAATGAGGCTGCTGAAAGGTAAATCTACCATTTGAAAAAGCCCCCATGCAGTAACAAATAAGAAAGATATTTGTAGCCTCTACCTATGGATTACTATACATAGATTGGAACTATGCATACTGCATGCTAAAGCAGTTTTCTTCGATAGTTTAGGTAACATGCATAATACAAATTTCTCACATGATAAGACTCTGAAAAGTACATATAGAATATACCCATGATAGGTTGGTGTACCAAATGTTCACCACGAGTGGTGAAGTGGTGTTAACCGCGAACCTTCGGAATGCGAATAACACCACGTCACCACGAGTGGTGAACATTTGGTGCACCAAGCTACTTTGGGTATATTTTATTTATGCCATAATCGTCAGATTAGTAAGAGTCGCTATTATTTTTTCTCGATTTTACTGAGCATCAGATGTACACACGTGCGAATCGGTTTTATTTTCATGAGCACCGGGGACGGTACTTCCGCTGTCAGTTTTATCACCGAAACGAAATAGAAAAAGAAACATGGCCTTTTTCATTTTAATAACATAATAACACACTATTTCGAGTTATGGGTGCTTTATTAAGGTGAGACAATCCATGTTTGTTAATGTTTGGGATAAACTCAAAAACGTAATAAATAATTGCCACTTTCATTTCACTCTTCGCGAGGCGACGTGCGATAAATTTAGACAAGTTTGCATTCAGGTCGACGTCACCAAAGGTCAATGATGTAGTTCCACTGCAGGTGTAAATTTTAACTATTGAAATCCTATTGCTGGCGTGTTCACCACATTCGGTGTATAAAGCTAAAATTTATGTCATACGCTTTTCATTTTTAGTAGAACAGGTAACCATGGTATAAATAACATGCGCCAATTAATATTTCGAAGCGTTATTAACTTTTAGTTGTTTCACTACACTACGTGTTAGGCCTATACACAAATCACAGAAATTTATATTGATACACCAGTTATTTTTGTAGATGTATAGCTCAAAAATAATATCTACGGCCCTGACGTTATATGCAGTACGAGTTCAGTGACGTCAACTCAGATGAGCGGTTTGACATTCGACACGTCTCATCGCACCGTTTGTTTACAAAATAAGGCAAAGCATCCTTCAAATTTGTTTTGGGGCGCTCTAAATATATCTACATCGGGTGATTGGCTGCTTCGTATGGATAGGTCGCAACACTTTTAACCTCATATTGGCCCACTGCGACGGACAGTTGTTCTTAAGTACATTATTGTATCAAACGTTGCTCTTAGCAACTTTGGCCAACGTTTTGACCTCCGCCACCATGATGACGCCAAAATGAAAACAACGCCGCAAATTAATGACGCCACGTAAATTAGAGTTTACACGTCAGAGCCGTAAATATTATTTATTCGAGCTATACCCCCAAACTAAATTTACAGCCCCGTATACCTAGACAGTTCGTTAACCATTTACCCAACGAATCGCCCGCATCCTCCCGCGTAATATGCAAATTCGGCAGCTGAAAAAAATATTATTTTTCGAAAAGTTTCAACAATACCATATCTTGTGACCCCTCTTTGGAACGAGCTCGTTCCAAAGAGGGGTCACATGATATGGTTTTGTTGAAAATTTTTGAAAAAATTTAAAAAATGATATTTAAAATAATAAATTTTGATATCGTCTGTGTTGGGTAAAGGGTTAAATTTTATAATTTACCCTAAGTTTCTCGGTCTCTTTGTCCATATATGACATTGACTTTAAAAACTAACAACTGCCTACTTGCCTACCTACATACTCTAAACAGTTGTATATATGTGGTGCGCGTACAGTATCCCTAAAGAGAGACCCCTGATGGTACCCTTGAGATAGTTACCCCAGAAGGAGCCCTCTCTCCGCGAGACACCCCGGTATAGTATACCCCCACTCCGGTGACTCCCGCCCCGCGCGACAATACCGGCAGGACCCTCCCCCACGAGAGAGTACCTCACTTAGATATTACCCCCTGGAATATCCCCCATCAGACCCCCCCCCCCCCTCCTCTTCTAACATCGATTGATACTGATCCATTAATATGGATATATACTATTCCAAAAATAGGGAATATTTAATAAAAGTGAGATATATGAAGAAATATATTTTCATCAAAGAGACAGTTGAGGCATTGCACTGTGACAACTGGTGATTGATTACAGCGATAGTTAGGTGTCTGACAAGCACACATTCCACGCATTGTCTGTAGAAGACATGGACGGTTAGTCAGAGAATTTACCACATTCAGTCCAAGACCCCAATACCTTGTAAAACCTCCTCGGTTCGCGAGACAAGCGAGGATCCGACGTGGCATACTCCTCATCAAACTCCAACATCAGTCTGACTGATGTTATTCCATTGTTCCTGTAGTGTAGCGGCGAGTCTCTGGACATTTGTAGGGGGTTGTTAGCGTTGTCGTACGATCCTGCCAAGTATATCCCAGGCGTGCTCGATTGGTAGTGTAGTGATCTTCTGCTCCTGGGGGAACTCTGTAGCGACACGGGCCCTGTATGCTCTTGAATTGTCATCTTCGAAAATGAATCGACGACCATGACGTCGCGCAAATGGCACCACGTGAGCTGCTAACATGTTGTAACGGTAGTACTGCCCTGTTACACGCCCTTGGATGGCATGTAATGTTGTTCTGCTTGGCATGGTTATGCCTCCTCACACCATAACCGATCCACAACTAAAACAACTGTACTGCCTAACGGTTACGTCATGGTATCGTTCGCTCCGCCGCCGCCGCAACACTCTGTTTCGCCCGTCCTGAAAGTCGAGAGTGAACCTCGATTCATCGGAAAACATGACGTTGCTCCACCGACGATTGACCCTGCGCTGTCGTGCTCCACACCAATAACGCCTCGCTGCGATGTGAGGTTCAGTCAAAAGTGGAATTATTCGAGGTTGTCGAGCGTACAAATTCCACCTGTGTAGGTGATGTCGGATAGTCTGATCACTGTTTCGCACATCTGTCGCTCGGTGCAGCAACTGTCCAATTTCTGAAGCACTTTGATGGCGGTTACGTTATGCTGTGGTTCGGATTAAACGATCCTGGTTAGCAGTTGTCGCCGCCCTTGGACGATCTGACCGACGCCTGTTATCAACAGTGCCTGACTGACGGTAGCGTGACCACAACCTGCTAATCATTGATTGAGTAACGTTGAGAATTTGTGCCACTGAAGTCTGTCTGTTGCTGGCTTCTAACATGCCAACGGGACGTAAATGTCCCTCATGCGTCAGTCTCCGCAAACCTCGAAAGTTACGCTTCGATCAGAAACTTTTGATGAACGAGTTTATACCAAGAAAAGTACGATGAGACCTCCGAAAAAGCCCGTCAAGTACAAATGAAAACTTCCAAACGTACCCCACAGACATTAACGCGGTGCTCGTGCGAAAAAACTGCACGAAGTTTTCATGGGCCGGTGACATTCATGATCCACACTAAACTTGGTAACACCCTGATGTGTCCAATCACGCGTATCCAATACCATTCTCTGAAAATATCAACATCAGTTTTGATATCCCCTACTTTTTTGAATAGTATAGAATATTATCTGCTATTTTATATGGTATAATGTAATCAATATTAATTCTTAATCCCTTAGCGCACTGGATGCCATGTGATCGTTGCGTATATTGCGTTAACCCTTTGAACACGCGAGGCCGTTCTGGACCATTGCATCATGTAGGATGGCTTCTAAGTGAATGTGCGGAGACCAATCAATATTTTCAACGTGCAGCTCCAAGGCAGCACGTTGAAAATATTGATTGGTCTACTCCCTCCTCCCCACAATGAATATGGGCTCTCCCAATTGCTGCCACTAAATTGACATGGAAGATACCACCAGGGTTCAATGAGTTAAACGAATATTTACCGGTAATTACTTTCCAGGTGTATATGACCCTGTACCTTGGACGAATAATTAGATGTTAATTCTTTACACGATCACGAGCTGATGCCAGATCGACACTATATGTAGCTAATTGCAGTCGATATCGGGTTCAGGCGATGCCAATCACAACCTATAGCGGGTGACGTCACTCATTGTGGATACCTTATTGGAATGTTCAAGTTGCAATTTCGGTAATGTCGTATTCCAAAGTCCAAATGGCTAATTATCTATGTGTGGTGTTGGCTTCTTTGCTTGGTACATATCGAGTCTAGACTATGACCAGTATGAGTCAGTGCCAGGGGAATGGGAGTCTCCGGGAGAATTCTACTGGGAGGGGAAAGGTAATACAGTGGAGAAGGGGGTACTCTCTCGGAGGATCTCGGTGGGAATTATCTCTATTGGGAAGTCTCCGCTTTGGACTATCAGTATCTAAGATCATTTTAACCCTTTGAACCCCAGCGGCCGTTTTTCCGACCAAGAACATGATACATCATAGCGTCATTAAATAGGGTGGCTGTTCTGTAAATGTGTGGGGTAGACCAATCAATATTTTTAAAGTGCAACCCCGAAGTTGCCCGTTGAAAATATTGATTGGTCTACCCCAAATAATGAATGTGGACTCTTCTAATTGCTGCCATTGAACTGGCATGGAAGATACCACTAGAGTTCAAGGGTTAAATTTCAATGCTATTTTATATAGGAGACACTATTGACCTTTTGTTATGCACCGTACTATCCGAGTACACAATCCCTTCCCCATGAAGGAAATGATGGAACATGTTCTTTGAGAACGTGGAAAACTTGGTACCAACACGGGCCTTTCCTAGCCTTAAATTGGCACAAACTCCAGTGTTGCATTTCGAGAACCCTTTGTTTGTGTAACATCGCCCCATGAGTCAGAGGAGCTTGTGACGCACTCCTCTATGCATACATCTGTGCAGTACGAAAACTTTATCTGTAAATTAATGGTGGGCTGTACAAAACAATGGATGTTCGGACTGTACAAAGCAATGGATATCTGTGTAAATCGTCGGACAATATATAAATGTGGCACCAACCATTTTGATGAGGATGGGAGTATTTCTCTTTATTTAACACATCGAAAGAGATGAACATTGAGCCCTTACCTTGACACCTCGTTGTCTGCACATATGGAAATGGTGCTGTGTATACAGTTAAAACTAGAAGTCCTCTAACGAACTGTGCGCTTATCTAGGCTTAATTGAGCGTAGGAATTGCGCGCAATTGCCATATCGAATGGCATCCAAAGCACGGTAGGTTCTCCTGGTTACTCATAGCAAACACAGGCAGTGGACTTTCGGGTAACCCAGAGATCCATTGGCTGAAACATTGCATGTGCACAGGCTATATGTACAGGCTATATGTACAGAATTTGATAGCCTTACTATGGTCATAACGTGTAGATTAACGCGCAGATCGACGTACTATTTGTGCGCATTTCATGACAGGACTTCTAGTTCTAACTGTATATATACCAGATAGTAGCCCTGCTCGTTTTCATTTTGTTTTCAATGTCGCAAAAAAGCGACAAATTGTGGACGGCAACTCATGAAAAACACTGTAAAACTCGATTGATGTGGTGTGGTAAGTATACCAAAATAATTGAAACCAGTCAATGGCTGTTTCAGTTATTCTGGACACAGGCTTACAATCGCGTTTCGCAAATGAAAGGGGTCTGCTGGTGTAAGGATTGCAAAGCAATGCTGTGGTTCACACCAGGCGCACTTAATATAATAACCGAATAATTGTGCTCAATATTTCACACGGTTATTTGTACCCTTAAGTCGGGATTTTGTTGAAATATCACAATTGACCAAAGGCAAAAAATGTAAAAAATATGGACATTTATCGGAGTGTCCGTTTAAGAACCACAACTTAGGTAAAAAAATAGAACACACTTGTTTTCAAACTCGATAGACATTATTGTAGCATCCAAAATGTACCTAACATTGTTTTCAAATAGGTGACAAACGAAGAACCAAATAATCGTTGGAAGAACAAAATAAGGTACGTTTGAAAACAACATTTTGCAGTGTAATAAGAAATGTCGAATGGAAAGAGTTCAATTTTATTATAAGCAATTAATATGAAATTAGACGCTTAACCAGTGTCGGGAAGAGGATAGGGATGGCGGGTGGGGTGGGGGAGGGTTGTAACCCTGTGTCCGAAACTTTGGTGCCCCGGGCTTGGCCCAGGAGTCCAGAATTCTTGCTTCAGCCCCCCTCCCCCACACCCAAGTTCTGACTCCTGGTCCAACAGATGGGTGTGGGGGGGGGGGGGGCTGTATCGCGAATGGAGCTCTGCACTTGACTAACGGTTCTAAATTTGGACTGCATGAGAAATGAAGTGATGACTCTATAGATCACTGGATACTCACTGATGAACTTGCAATTGCAACATACTGCTAAAAACATCATTTTGACGACGAACAAATAACGTGATTTTTCATCCCAAAAGCTGTCAGAAGTCTCCATTTAATAATTGACTTTAACATTTTCGGAGGTGGGGGGGGGGGGGTTAACGCTCCCAAGCCCCCTATCTTCCCTCGCGCCTTCGGCATCTGCATCAGTATCCCGACACTTTCTGGAGCGGGGGGGGGGGGGGGCGGCACAGAATTTACCCCGGCCCTGCGCTTAACCTATTTTGTGCTACAAGTTGCCTCAAATGTCCGACAGTTTATACTTTACTTCAGTAAACATGAAATGTTTTGGCCCCCGATTTGAATCCCGGAGCCTAATGGGTTTTTCGTCGTATGGGCAGAGCATTTCTCTTGAGCCGATCATGTTTGTTCCATGCATCATATAGTGTTCGATATTCGGTCGAATTTTATAACGAAGTCGAACGCGGAGCGAATTCTTATTTTCCCAGAGATTATAATTTGCATTCCATATAGAAATTAACGCTAAACACGTTTTTATAGTCCAAAATGTCAGATATTATCTTCCCCTGGGATCTGTTTCTATGTGATGAATCACTGAACAATTCCAGAGCACGTTATTGCACTTAATCAGGCATGTCGCTATTCGCAGAGAACAAAATCCTCAACTGACCGGACAGATAATCGGCAACTGATGATCGGTAGATTTCGCAACTGACCTGTCGGTGAGAGATCAGATAGTGTCTTCGCGTACGGGCGTATTATTTCACTCCGAGTGAGTTAATAACATTCGTTCAAACTAATTATTGTTAGTTAATCCTGTATCTTCAAATACGCGTATCGTTTGAAACTTAAAACTGTTCGGAAATGTACATAAACGACATTTGGAGCCAAATTGTCTGGGCAAAAAGCAGTTTCCAGGGCGGATCGGGACGTCGTTTTAAGCACCGAAACCAGCGAGGGATATATTGCAACTTTGCTGGGGCTGGAAATGAAATCTTTAGCATATTTACTTTCGTCGAGTGTACGATGATTTCTGTACATTGTGAAGGTTTAAATTTTTAAAAGCTCATACAAATTCAACGTGCGATAAAACTGACGTCTAAAAATAGGAATGCGTCTCTTCGCACCTCATCACTTCGGAAAAGGCGTTTCGTCCGCGTATGCACTGTGAAACAGCCGTGCAGCTATCCTTAGGAAGACTGACTAGTGACACTAAAGGCGAATTTAAAAAAAATATATTGCCGACAAAGTTGAAAAACATGTTCGAAGACAGAGATTTTCATATAAATTGTGATACAGGGCCCAAAAGTTAAAATCACTTCTTGTAAAATAAGCCTTCTTGTAACTATATTCATGTCATAATTCTCATCCGCACGTAATTTATGCTTTATAAAATTGAGAGGATAATTCGCAGTTCAATACCGAGCCTTCCCATACCCTATCACTGATGAATTGAAAACTTTCCTCACAATTTTATAAAAGCACAATTAACGTGGAAATGGAAAAAAATGATTAAAAATCTATTATATTATATGGTACAAGGTGTAAACTCCTTTATTGTTTGTTTCGAGAGAGTGATTTTATTAAGTTTTTCGAGCTGGTTTATAATAAATAAAATATCTTAAATACATGGGGTTTTTTTCTTGGAAAATAAAATTCAACTTCAATATACCATTCCCACATACATTTTTGCCTCAAACCTAAAAATAAATTTTTAAAATTTAATTCGTCTCAGTGGGATTCGTCTTGTTGGGGTGACCATTTTCGACATTCGTTTTGTTGGGATTCGTCTTGTAGGGAATACACCGTTATCGGTGGCTGATAACTCGGCCGATATGAAACTTACCCAGTAATAACCGCTTTATTCATTAAACCGAAACAAATAATTTCAAAATGTTCTGAGATCTGTAACAGTTTTCAGACAATGTTATTGTTTCTCATTCTTTTCATAAAGACCGACTTTTCTTCTTTTAGTTCAACTATCCGAACGTCTCGGTTTACCTAGTGGGGAGTCGGCGACGTTTGGATAGCTGAACTATTTCTTCTCTCAATTCAAGGAATCTCCGCTCACATATATGTCTCTGAATCTTTGTTTGCTATTAATTTTGTGTACACTGTTTTCTTTTTTCTCATCCATCTAATCCTACTTATTGACGTAATTTATTACAAACCATACAAACACCTCTCCATTTTGTCCGGTAACGCCAATATTAGTGATTGATTGCGTTCGACGAATAACGGTGAACGATTTCGCTATAAACAAAAATATTGCATCAACTAACGGATCAAGGGGAACAATTCGGGCCTGGTTCATATCAACCAAGATCGTCGTTATATCAGCCGAGTTTAAGTCACATCAGCAGAGTTTGATAATCCGCAAATCTGGGAAAAAATCACATCTAATAAATAAGTGTAAATAACAGCCTATATGAGAACATTATTAGTTAACACAGTTTGTTGGTGGCCTAATATGGTATATATGGTGTCATTTAATTCCATATTGGACTCGAGCGAAAGAGTCCAATATGGAATTAACTGACACCATATATACCATATTAGGCCACCAACAAACTGAATAACGAATATATCTTACCGACAGCTGCATCGATGCACAGAACTAATAACAACAGCGATCAAAATTAAATGAGAGAATTCTCACGTGTTCACGTGTCTTTGCCTTGTTACAATTCATGGGAGAGTAGAGGCATTCTCCCATAAATTGTAACAAGGCAAATTCATTCATACCAAACAGTTTCATTTCGAAGGTAACATGACACACATCCACAGAATATGAAGCCTTTTATGTCAGGGGACGACATGTCTGTTGGATTAAATTGTTGCTAAATCTCCCAACCAATACAAAATTGTAGAGTCTGATAAATCTTTAGTTTCAGTTCGAATAAAAGAAGGCAGAGGCATTAGAATCGAATCTCACAAGGCTGTTGAATTTGTATCCCCAGTTGTCAGACATCACATTTGTCAAACAGTTTATGACAAAGATTATATGGTAGAGTGAACAGCTAATCTCTTACTAAGGGGGTCGTCTCGAATTGACCAGGCAGCTATTATCTCCAGTGGTGTGGTCAGTAGGTGTGAATAATCCAGATGATCAAAGGATTACCGCTGATAGTCTGTATATTATTTTTCGAACTTGGAGGAAACTATTACGACAGGCGTTGAACATTTCTTACTGTTATCATCTAAGAACACATTTTAAAAAAACCCAATATAGTCACAATCCTTTTCACTGATAATGTATTTGACAATACAAAAAACACAGCTTTTATTTTGCTCTAACTTTACTGGAGTTTTGGCAATGTAGAAAACTAAAATAAAAAACTATCATCTTATTTTACTTAATCTATAATGTTATTTTTTTCAAATTTCTTATTTTATATTTATTTTCGAAACGCATATTAAGGGTTTCAGCTTTCAACTTTATTATGTGTTTCCAGAATATAAAATAAGAAATTTTAAGACATTAACACTATTTGCACAACCAGTACAATCTACAACAGCATTAAAACCCAATCAAAACTCATGACTGACAAATTGTAGGCTATGGGTATTTCAGCACTAAGCCATGGATGTTCCCATCTTGTTGTTACAATAATTATTGGCGAGTCTTGAATCTCAACCAAAATTAGCAAAGCTGTGACGAATATTGTTATTGACTACAACTCAATCGAAACATTGGGCTGCCTGCTATTTTATTGTGGGCATTTTGAGACTAGTCCCTTAATTATTACCTTCAGATCAAAATAAAGTCACCCAAAAGGTCAGAGAACAGACAGACAGGAAGGAAACTTACATTTATAACACCCCAAGCGTCCCTCGGCCAACACTATCGCTGGAATCGGACGTCTGTATTTATATTATAACTCATTATAATCTAAAAAATTATATAGATAAACCCACACGAGTCACTGCTTGTAGCAGCACTCTTCTTGATCCAATATTGGCCAGTGATCAAATCGATATAATGGAATGTGATACCCTCGATCTTGAGGTTTCCGATCGCCTCGCAGTCTACTGCTGCATTAAATTTGATTATCCGTTAAATACACCCTATACTAGAGTTGTTAGAAATCATAAAAATGCAGATTTCGATCTTGCGAATGATCTTATTATCCAGGTGAATTGGGGTGATTTAATTCAAAATACTCAAGACATCAATGTTGCCACTGAAACATTTACTCACACATTTTTGAATATAATAGATAGATGTATCCCAAAATCTACAGTTGTTATCCGCCCGAAAGATAAGCACTGGTTTTCATCAGAATTGCGATGTAAAATACGTCGGCGAGACAGATGTAGGAAAAAGGCCATGAGGTCCTTATTACAGGAAGATTGGAATAAATACAAATCAATACGAAATTCAGTAAATAATGTGAAAAAATATGCCAAACGCCAGTATGAATCCAGCCTTGAAAATTTATTATTGACTGAAACATCCTCAAAGAATTTCTGGCGCGTTATTAAGGAATTGCTCAATAGGAGAAAATCATCCGAGATTCCACCCCTATACAAATGTGATAAAAGCATGCCCAGTAATGTAGTGATAACAGACGAAGAAAAGGCAAACTTATTAAACGATACTTTTATAAAGAACGGAGATATTGAAGACACAGATCACAAACTTCCGAAATTCGCTGCTCAATGTAGTCTTAAATTGAATGAAATTGCCTTCGACGTCGAAGACATTGTCTCGGCTATTAACTCTTTGAAAGCTAACAAAGCACACGGTCACGATAACATCAGCGTGAGAATGTTAAAAGGTACAGTGCTAAGTATCTCTGTTCCCCTGTATTTACTATTCCAGCTTTCATTCAGTTCCTGCAAGTTCCCTGATAGTTGAAAGAAAGCAACTGTTATACCGGTGTATAAAAAGGATGACCCAGCAGATAAATGTAACTATAGACCGATTTCACTCTTGCCATGTCTTGGTAAAGTACTGGAAAAAGTTGCCCTAAAATATATCTTTTCTTACTTCCAAGAAAATAATCTCCTCTATCAATATCAGTCTGGTTTCATTACTGGCCATAGCACAACATATCATCTGATAGAACTTTATCATTCTCTGTGCGATTCTCTTGCGATAACTTCAGACCTGTTCGATATTTTGCGATATTTCGAAAGCATTTGAAAGAGTCTGGCATCAGGGACTGATCTTTAAACTTAAGGAATATGGGATGGTCGAAAAAACGATCTTTTGGATTGAAAACTACCTACAAGGTCGTCAACAAAGAGTGTTGATTAACAATGCTTTCTCTCAGTACAAAACAGTAATAGCGGGTGTCCCACAAGGATCAGGGTTGGGCCCATTTCTCTTCTTAGTTTCCATCAATGACCTGGCCGATGTCCTCGATTCATTAGCGCGGATGTATGCTGATGATACATGCCTGACCTCCTGTAGAAATGAAATAGAAACTCTGGTAAATACTATGAACCACGACGTGGAGAAAATAAATATATGGGCCAAACAATGGCTAGTCTCATTTAACCCCCATAAAACGAAGGTAATATTCTTCTCGTACACACCAAATCCCGACCTTCCATATATTACTTTTAATAATACTAATATTCGCCCATGTAACTCTCACAAACATTTAGGAATATTCATCCAAAGCAATTTAAAATGGGATGTTCAAATTAACGAAATTTGTAAAAAAGTTGCACCCAGATTATCACAGTTAAGGAAACTTGAATTAAAACTTTCTCGTAAAACCTTGGACAAGTTGTACCTATCATACATATTACCTCTTATGGGCTATGGGGATGTTGTTTGGGACTGTGCGCCTAATTACCTTCTCAAACGACTCGATAGATTACATGTGGAAGCAGGACGCATTGTCACAGGTCTAACAAGATCAACCTCTACAGAGAATATTCTTTTGGAGTTAGGCTGGTGTAGTCTAGCACAGCGTCGTGACATACACAAACACTGCACAATGTATAAAATAGTAAATCAAAAAGTCCCTGATTATTTAGTTAACTTATTACCTCCGCGTGTTGGGGACCGAGGAAACTACAGCCTACGTAACGCAGATCATTTTACCTGTATCAATCCCGAACCGAACATTTTAAAAGATCCTTCTTTCCATCCATGGTAGTGGCTTGGATCAATTTACCTCAATATGTGTCATCAGCTGAAACTGTAAATGAGTTTAAAACTAAAATTAAGCTATTATAATTAAATCCTGTCGTGAAATCTCCACTTTATTTCTCCTCCGGAACAAGGAAACTGAACATTTTACATTGTAGGTTAAGGAATGGCTGTAGCGAACTGAACGGTGATAAATATGCAAATTATATATCTGATACATCCAGGTGTAGTTGTGGACACGTACTTGAAAACAGTTTTCATTACTTCTTCGAATGTCCTCACTACGTTGTCCAGCGTGAAATCCTCTTTAGACGCCTTTCTCAATTTAACATTACCTCCACAGACGATGTTCTTTTCGGAAAACCTAATTTATCACAAAATGAAAACAATCTGATTTTTAAGTTAGTACAGTCTTTTATTTCAGGTAGCAATCGTTTTAGTTAACTCTCAACCATACCCCTTTTTGTGTGCCTTCTCTCCAACATCAAATCAAGTTAAGGCTCGATGATGACTTGCGATGGCCGCATCCGTACGATAAGGACACAACACTCAACTATCCTCTGCTTTCTTTTGCTTTATACCATCTTATCACATACATGCATGTCGTGTCTTTCACTTCTCTTCGGCTACTATGAATTGGTTTGAAGCATGTTTATTGTATTGTAGATATAACCTGTTTTTTTTTTGTTTTGTTTTTTTTTTGTTTGGTTTGTTTTTGCATATTTTTGTTAGCTGCCATTGAATGTTTTAGGAGAGGAACTTATATAAGTTTAATAACTTGTGTTCCAATTCTTTTGTCAGTTTTCAATCTAATGACAATAAAATATGTTTAAACTAATCGAAAACCGATTCTCAGAGTAAATATGGTATTCTCTGATAGTACTGTGAGATACTCAAAGAAAATCGTGAAAAAGCAATACCCGCAAATCAAGATTTTGACATTTTTATCGAAAGAGTAGATGTAAGGAAGGGGATGGATCAATACATTTACCTTTATCCAGTAGCTTAACTATCCTCTCGAAGTCCTGTTCGCGAATAATATCTGCTACTGTCCATTAAATGGAAAAATAGGCTGCACAAAATGGGAGGGTCCGCGGAATGTTTGGCTTTGCTCCAGTATGAGTGGCCTTTTATCACAATTTCAGGGTTTCATATTGACTAATAGACTTCTAATCACGGCGGAACATCTTTCCAATTGAGGCGCCCAGGTTACAATCCCTTCATTGCTCCGAAATATTGAAACTTTTACGATTTCTTGGGGATGGTGTAAAACAAGAACGACAACGCGGCGTGTCAGAGTGTCAACGGGGTTTCAGGCCGACAAGGGAAGTTTCACGTCAGATGAAGCCACTCCGGTGAGGCGGATTTCGAATATTTTTACCCAATACCACAAATTTAAATGTTATAGTTCAGTCCCTGATATTGGAGGGGCATCCACATAATATTTAGACCTAGACAATAACCAAATCACGGCGCTTTCTACAAGCAGGGTCTGGCTATATTAAGTAATGCATAGAGCAGTTATTGGATCTTAAATTGATATCCCCAGTGATTCTGATGTAGAAAAGCCCAGACTACTACCAAAACAATCACACTTACATTTCGTTTGTTTCGGATGTCAAAATTTGAGAGAAAAAAAACGGATTTGAATTAGTATCCTACAGCTCGCAAAGCATAAATCAGTATATCCTGGTATTGCAGGAAAATGCAATATAGCAAATTCGGATATTTTTGAAGCTTTATCAATCTGGCTGCCGGAGCCAAGTTAGGGAGTCCCCTACCCATCCGTGGGGGATTGGTGGGCCTATTAAGGCTACCCGGGCATACCACGGGGTAAAGCCGAAAGACGTCGACTTGGCTGCAGACTGGCCGAGGTCTACCATAATACAGGCGACCGACCAGTCTAACAAAAGAACGTCTCTTCATACCCAAGTCTATTTCATTGAGTTTTGATGAATTAATTGCCTGTGTTACCTAGGAGACTCAGTTATAAAATGCTATTATTTTAATGATGCTTCTCTACAAGACCAAAATTCCAATTGGCAGTTGTTTACACTAATCGTCGCAGTAACAATCAAGCGTTGTTTAACGCTTTACCTAACATGAAAGCAGACGACACTTGCAAAAAAAATTCTTGAATAACTAATTTTTTTCATTTTTTGTCTCAAAAACATAGGTTATGACCCCTCATTGGAACGAGCTCGACGAGCTCGTTCCAATGAGGGGTCATAACCTATGTTTTTGAGACAAAAATGAAAATATAATGAAAATTAATTGGCGATTTTTGAGAATAGCGCTGGCCGGTTCTGGCCGTTACGTTGGGGTAAAGGGTTAATTCGCCCACCAATGTGTAAGTTTGTTTGTTTACTTATTTAATTGTATTTGATGTTCCTTGCATGTATACGCATAATAGTTGTGTAGCCTCTGAATGCCCCCTCCCCCCTAATTTGAGAATGCAGGTAACTCAACTCACTGTTTTCATATATCAACTTATCAAACATCATTCTGCATCAAGAGCAGTCTAGAAGGGCTATACATTATGGGTTTAAACTGTCGACCATTATAATTGTAGCAGGAAGGCACACAGATTACATTTATAGTATTTATATTATGATACTGCAGCTTAACTTGACTGTGTGTAGTTTTTGATGAAAGGGATAATGTTTATGAAAGGATTATGAATTAAGACAAGAATTGTGATAATTGAGAATATGTTAATTTCTGTTCCCTACATGCTGTTTTTTCAATAAGAATAATACGAGTTGTAGACTGTATTAAAGAATTGGGGTCTGGGTTGGTGTGGCCCCTAACAGTTAACGGGTGTCAACCAAAGTTACCAAGTTACAGTAAAATCATAACAAAACGAGTCATCCTACCAAGTTACAATGAAATCCCTCCATAAATATGACTCGTAGACTTTGCTAAAGGAATCTAGGTCATGTGTCGGTCCGGCGGTCACAGTTGACAGATCGTGACCAAAATAGGTCTGTCTCATCTAGACACCATACTGAGTTATCCTATCGCTTTATAAACATGAACTCTAGACTGTGCAAGAAAATCGAGGTCGCGTGCCTGTGCGGCCGTCTCTGTTGACCGATCGCAGCCAAAAAAGGACGTTCTCATCTAGACATTACCCCGAGTCACCCTACCAATTTACAATTAAATCCCTTCAGAAAGACAACCTGTAGAGTGTAGACTGTGCTAAAGGAATCTATGTAAAGTGCCTGTGCGTCCGTCATGATTGACTGAACCTGCCCAAAATAGGACTTTCTCATCTACACATTCTACGGTGTCATCCTACCAAGTTACAATGAACTCCCTTCATACATACGACCTGTAGACTGTGATAAATGTTCTCGGGTTTCGGGTCCGCGCAGCCGTCAGAAATGGGACGTTCGCATCTAGATATGGCCTTAAACCTGCATATGAAATTTCGTGATGATCGGACAAGAACTACGGGATGTAGCCTGTGCTACTGAAAATGTGAACAGACTAATAGACTCACAGACTTCCGCACGCATCATGGCAATAGCTTATCTTGACTTTGTCAAGTTAGTTGAAAAATGAAAACTTACTCCCTATGTTCGGCCGAACATGCTCGATAAGACACATTTCGCCCAGAATGATTTGACGACGTGTTCTGCAGCATATTCACACACCAGAGGAAATGGTATTTGTTCATGCTCCGAGTGAATAAATAAATTATACCAGCTACAAAAATGCCAGAACCTGTTGGTAGAAAGCGCCGAGATGTGGTTATTGTATAGACCTAAACTGTCATGTGGATACCCCTCTAATATCAGGAACTGAACTATAACATTTAGATTTGTGATATTGGTCAAAGAGGTTCGAATTCTGCCTCAACGGAGAGGTTTCAGATGACGTGAAACTTCCCTTGTCGCCCTGAAACCTCGTTTTAACTCTCTGAAACGCCGCGATGTCATTCTTTTTTTTACACCATCCCCAAAAAGTCGTACAATTTTCAATATTCTGGAGCAATGAAGGGCATGGAACATGGGCGCCTCAATTGGAAATATGTTCCACCGTGATTATATGCCTAAAAGTTGATAAGAAAACCCCGACATTTTGATAAAAGGTCACTCGTACTGGAGTAAAGCCAAAAATACGGCGAACCCTTCCATTTTGTGCAGCCTATTTTTCCCATTTAATGGACAATAACAGATAGTGTTCGAGAACAGGACTTCGAAGGGAGAGTTAATCGACTGGAGAAAGGTAAATGTATTGTTACCTCCCTTCCCATATATATCTTCTTTTTCGATAAAAATGCCAAAATCTTGACTAGCGGCTATCGACCTTTCACGTCGTTTTTGAGAATGCCATTTTAATCTGAAAATCGAGTTTTCGATTGAGCAATGCGTGTATTGTGAGTAACAAGCTTTTGTCCCACAATGCAGCAACGTTACAAATGAATGGAGAAAAGAAAAATAGGAAATAGACAAAAAAGTCGGCAATTTATTAATTAACCCTTTGGCCGACAATTTCAAAGGATTTATTATTGCTGGAGTTTATTGTCAAATTAAGTCATGGCTGCTGAGAAGCTGAGAAGCAGCCATGACTTAATTTGACAATGAACTAAAGAAATACTCCTAATCTATATGTTATAAACATACGGTTTGTATATTTTTACATGTTTTTAAGCAATTGAAATAATGCGCGCACCAAATCATTTCGTCGCAAGTGGGTATCACCTTGTTAATTTCGTAAGAGTGTGCCTTGCAGGAGGGGGAGGTTCTGGGTAAACGCTACATGCTGATCCATATTATAGGGCATAATTTGCATCTCGCTACACAGAAATGCTAAAACCTGGTGACTGATCGAAGATAAGACTTTGAATGCAAATGATTGCCTAGCCACGTGCTCTTTACATTTTGCCTGATAATGTTGAATATTATAGTATGAGTAGTAGGAGATGTATGAAACGTGCCACATTGGGTGGAGGGAATGGTGGAGAGGGATGTGACGTCATAGTCACGTGACCTGGTTGCGCCATGTTGTGTTGTCATGGTAACCAGCGTGAGCGGCCATCTTGTGACGTCATCTCCATAGTGATACGTGGTGTGAGTGCGCATGCGCATCGCGTGTTGTTAGGGTGATACGTGTTTCCGTCGTCCATTTTGTATACTGGAGGCCGCCATCTTGGTTTCTATGGTAGCACGTGGTTGCTATGTGACCCAATGGCTTCTTACAAGACAGGGGTATGTTCGGAGGGTATGTTCCTTTGTAGAAGAGTAATTTCCCGATTCGTAGAATTACCCAAATAAACCCGACAAGTTGTACTATTTTGAATTCTTTCAGAATTTTCTGCTTCTATCTATCTATGCAATAGGTTTCGTCTATCTGGCCATGTTCCTTTGCTCTAGAGTATACTCCAGTAGCGTAGAATAGCCTATCAGTTGGAACAGCCTTGCCTATTATTACTATATTTAGCTATTCTGGTCTATTATTGTTAGTTCTGACCATATTCCAAGTACTCTTGTTGTTTCATTTATCTAGATCATTTATATAAATTATAACTAACCAATCACATTGCTTGATTTCCCATAACCTGTACTTAATCGCACAGAGTTCTCTCCCCTTATTACAACGAAGTTGTATTCGATTCTCATCGCCTCTATATCCAATGGCAATATTCCCGGGCACTCCAATTTCGGCACCCCTTTTTTGAAAAGCATATGACCTTCGGCACCCCTTTTTTGTCATATGTTCTTATGTGAAAAGGTACAATGTGACACAATGCGCCCTAGCACATAGGCACAGGATTTATGTGCCGATATGTGCTTATGTGAAAAGGCACAATGTGACACAATGTGTCCTAGCACATAGGCACATACGGGTATTTGAGGATACCTATGGCCTGGTATTGTATTATTTGAGGATACCTATCTAGGATACCTTCTGGAGAACCCCTTTTTTGTCATATGTGCTTATGTGAAAAAGCACAATGTGACACAGCACATAAGCACATGCTTTATGTGCCGATATGTGCATATGTGAAAAGGCACAATGTGACACAATGTGCCCTAGCACATAGGCACATACGACCAAAAAGGGATTTCATAGCCACAGGTGTTTTCCAAAAGGGATTCTTAAAAAGGTATTCCGTTAAAAGGGATTCCTATCCGACTCCGTAAAATGGGATTCCGCGTTTTAACATCGACACTCGAGCGTATTCCCCTTCCCTATTGAAAGAATTCAGTTCAGTGGGTTGTAGTTTAAAACTTTAATTCAGATCACCTTCGTTATATTTTCATTAAGTTTAAAAATTTATTCAGTTAAACGTTGTTAATTACATATACCTTCATTTAGGTTCTGGTTCAAAAATATAGTTCATTCAGTTCAAAGGGGTTTACACTGGGTTATATTTAGGCGTTATAGTTCATTCAAACAGTTCGAGAGGGTTAACACCGTGTTACATTTGGAGGGTTGTAGTTCATTTCACATACTGTGATAAAGTTTGGAAGGTTATGTCCAATCAGATCAGTTCGATTTTCTTCAATTTTTTCTGTTCACTTCGATCTTGGTTGTGTTGGATCTTTGTTCACTTTGTTCTGTTCCTTTCCATCTTGATTGTATTTGATCAGATCTGTTCCGTCTGTCCAACTAGTTCGATCAATCCAACTAGTTTGACCTTCTTTCAATTTATTATGTTCACTTCGATCTTGGTTGTGTTGGATCTTCGTTCACTATTTTATGTTCATTTCACTTCGCCAACTTCATTGGGTCAGTTTACTTCGATCTTTGTTGTGTTCGATCAATCCAACTAGTTCGATCTTTGTTCACTTTGTTATGTTGTGTTCTCTTCGATCTTGGTTGTCAGTTGTATCTGTTCAGGTTTCTGTCGTGGTTCTTGATTTGAGTGTTAACAATCCCTTTCCTTACCCTCGAGTGTGATGTTAAAACACGGAATCCCATTTTACGGAGTCGGATAGAAATCCCTTTTAAGGGAATGCCTTTTTAAGAATCCCTTTTGGAAAACACCTGTGGCTATGGAATCCCTTTTTGGTCGTATGTGCCTATGTGCTAGGGCACATTGTGTCACATTGTGCCTTTTCACATAAGCACATATCGGCACATAAAGCATGTGCTTATGTGCTAGGGCACATTGTGCTTTTTCACATAAGCACATATGACAGAAAGGGGTTTTCTAGAAGGTATCCTAGATAGGTATCCTCAAATAATGCAATACCAGGCCATAGGTATCATCAAATACCCGTATGTGCCTATGTGCTAGGGCACATTGTGCCTTTTCACATAAGCACATATCGGCACAAAAATAATGTGCCCATGTGCTAGGGCACATTGTGTCACATTGTGCCTTTTCACATAAGCACATATGACAAAAAGGGGTGCCGAAGGTCATATGTTTTTCAAAAATGGGGTGCCGAAATCGGGGTGCCCGGGGATATTGCCATTGGATATAGAGGCGGTGAGAATTGGATACAATTTCGTTGTAATAAGGGGAGATAACTCTCTGTACGATTAAGTACAGGTTATGAGAAATCAAGCAATCTGATTGGTTAGTTATAATTTATATGAATGATCTAGATAAATGAAACAACAAGAGTACTTGGAATAGGGTCAGAACTAACCTGAATAGACCAGAAGAGCTAAACATAGTAATAATAAGCAAAGCTGTTCCAACTGATAGGCTATTCTACGCTACTGGAGTATACTCTAGAACAAAGGAACATGGCCAGATAGACGAAACCTATTGCATAGATAGATAGAAGCAGAGAATTCTGAAAGAATTCGAAATAGTACAACTTGTCGGGTTTATTTGGGTAATTCTACGAATCGGGAGATTACTCTTCTACAAAGAAACATACCCCCCGAACATATCACTGTCTTGTTAGAAGCCATTGGGTCACATAGCAACCACGTGCCACCATAGAAACCAAGATGGCGGCCTCCAGTATACAGAGTGGACGACGGAAACACGTATCACCCTAACAACACGCGCTGCGCATGAGCTCTCACACCACGTATATCTATGGAGATGACGTCACAAGATGGCCGCTCACGTGGGTTACCATGGCAACACAACATGGCGCCACCAGGTCACGTGGCTATGACGTCACTTCCCTCTCCACCATTCCCTCCACCCATTGTGGCACGTTTCATACATCTCCTACCACTAGTATGCATAACAGTAAGACTGATGACTGACCTCTATTTGTCGGCGTTCATCGCGACTGAATTGCCTCGTTCTATTACGAGGTGTGTGTGTGGGGGGGGGGGGGGGGGTCAACACAATACAATCATCCATGTCTGGTAGGACCGTAATGACAGGACTCCCATCCCAATTTATGAATTGCAGCCTATCACCGTCAACGGCGTACCCCTTTGTACGGGAAGTTTGCTACACAGTTTGAAATGGGTTGTTATAAATTGTGGCCACGAAAGAGAGAGAGAGAGAGAGAGAGAGAGAGAGAGAACATGTATCATTTATAAATACCCACGACGGACATGTAACATGTGTATATTATTCTATTACTCTTTGTTCTTTACACCATGTAAATGGGAAAAAGTAATGAAATAAATCAAATCTATTCCAATTAGTAACAAAAACATAAAATCCTCAGACTGGTTCATTTACTCACACCGGGATACTTTTACGGGCATTTTACGAAATTTATGCCTTCAGTTTCCGGGTAGTAAAGTATTGTTAAAAGTACACAGGGTGCCCCACTTGATATGAAAAGTTAACTGATTTCTTGGATCTTCAGGAAAAGGATATAGTTCTCTTGACCTAACACGAGATGAAATGAAGTGAAGGTAAATCTATTGTTCTTTATTAACAATTAAAGTATTTTGACAATATGAAGAATATGTTTATCTAAAAAAAAACTTTAAAATTCTCCAGTCATTGAAATGAGGTGGAGGGGATAACATATATTAGAAGTTCAAGAAGTAATATAAATATTTAATTTTGTTGAAACTACGAGTATTTGCTAGCAACCACCAACCACACCCCTTACGAACAAGAGATTGGGTGCGCCTTTCTCGAATAGCCAGGGCCGTCGCTGAGATGGCCGATTGAGGGGTGGGGGTGTAAACCTAATTTGTTCCGACTGTGATTGACTAACATATCAAATACATCATTAAGGCTTGCCTTCGTCGAAGACATGCCTTGATAATATTGTTGGAATATTAGTAAGTCGGGATTTATTTAATCTTATTTGTTTTACAAGGATTGGCGAACAAGTTATGCAACTTATATTAACGCCTCTCCTTCGCCCAATGGCGCATATGTGTCGGATGACCTTCGAAGCGGCAACTTCGTGGCCTCGCTCTTTTCGAATACTACGAAGGGATCTTTAGCCTGCACGGAGTTTGTCTCTCTCCGCACAGTGGACAGCCATTTTACGTCCCCACCCGATAGGGATTATAGTTTAGATCATAGATAATAGATAAAATATCCAAGACGTCTCGTAAATTTATTTTTGAATAAACAATGTTCACATGTAGTAGTTGTGACGCAACTTCGTATGTCGTACGAAACCAAACAGTTCGTTGATACTTTTGTACGTCTTATCAAACAGTTTGTTGATACTTTTGTACGTCTTATGCCGTACGAAACAAAAACAGTTCGTTGATACTTGTGTACGTCTTATGGCGTACGAAATCAAACAGTTCGTTGATACTTTTGCACGTCTTATGACGTACGAAATCAAACAGCGCGTTGATACTTTTGTGGGGCGCGGTGGCGTTGCGGTAACCTGTTCTCGTCAGATCACCGAAGTTAAGCAACGTCGAGCCGGGTTAGTTCTCGGATGGGTGACCGTCTGAGCGATCGATTCGCACTTCCGCGTTGTGTCCTTGGGCACGGCACTTAACGCCGATTGTTCACATGGGGGCACGATGACGCCGTGTACTAAGGCGTACTGCACGTCGATGGTGCGCATGTCTTCAACCAGTCTAACCCTGCCTGTGCTACAGTGCGGAGTTACGATGTTGGGCAGCTGGCAGCTGCTCGTCGCTGCTCGGTGGTTCTCTCCGGGCACTCCGGCTTCCTCCACTCGTAAAAAAGTCACGGTCATGATTAGCCATTGTGCACAAGTATATAACCTTAAACACCAATAAATAAATACAAATGATTCTTTTGTACGCCTTATGCCGTACGAAATCAAACAGCGCTTTGATACTTTTGTACATCTTGTGACGTACGAAACCAAACAGTTCGTTGATACTTTTGTACATCTTATGCCGTACGAAACCAAATAGTTCGTTGATACTTTTGTACGTCTTATGACGTACGAAATCAAACAGCGCATTGATATTTCTGTACGTCTTATGAAGTGCGAAACCAAACAGTTCGTTGATATTTTTGTACGTCTTGTGACTTACGAAACCAAACAGTTCGTTGATACTTTTGTATGCCTTTTGCCGTACGAAACCAAACAGTTCGTTGATACTTTTGTACGTCTTATGACGTACGAAATCAAACAGCACGTTGATACTTTTGTACGTCTTATGCCGTATGAAACCAAACAGTTCGTTGATACTTTTGTACGTCTTATGACGTACGAAATCAAACAGCGCGTTGATACTTTTGTACGTCTTATGACGACGAAATCAAACAGCGCGTTGATACTATTGTATGTCTTATGCGTATGAAACCAAACAGTTCGTTGATACTTTTGTACGTCTTATGACGTACGAAATCAAACAGCGTGTTGATACTTTTGTACGTCTTATAACGAACAAAATCAAACAGCGCGTTGATACCTTTGTAGGTCTTTTGACGTACGAATCAAACAGCGCGTTGATACTGTTGTACGTCCTATGACGTACGACATCAAACAGCGCGTTGATACTTTTGTACGTCTTATGCCGTACGAAATCAAACAGTTCATTGATACTTTTGTACATCTTATGACGTACGAAATCAAACAGCGCGTTGATACTTTGTGGTCAATTATTTTATTATTTTTAGATTTTTTAAAGTTTTAAACTCAAGTCCTATTTTCTCCCGAATAGTGCTGTGACAACCGTTGAGCCAAATGTTATCGCAGCTTAAATACTGCTGATATAAACCTGGTGTCAAGATTTCTTCACTGGTTGAGTACTAGAAGCCACTATCAGAGCTTTCAAAAAATGAGGATACCAGAGTAAAGGGCAACACTTTCCTTTCATATTCAGTCAAACACCAAAATATTTTGTTTATATAAATTTGTTTTATTACAAATTATTGGAGAGTGCCCGGGGGCACTCCCTAATACTTTGTAATAAAACAAGTTTTGAATAACAAATTCAGACCACTAGAAATAATCTAGCCCTCAACCAGATAATCACAAATGTGACGTCGCATTTTGACGTCGTATTTTAAAAAAAAAAGCGTTAAAGAAACTGAAATCCCACTGACATTTGAACGTCATGATAATTAAAGTCTCAAAGGGTTAACAAGTACCGTAGCTTTACTCCAGATTGATCATGCCGAACCTTCGACAGCCCGTACCGGATACTACATACCTCCATTTGTATGACCGTTTATGTGTATGAGACACAAGTCCAAGTATCAAATCTAGTATTTTAAGAAAATACATAACTACTAGCATGAGATGAGATAGTTGATATCTCTTATCTCCAATCCTGGCCGTGAGGCACGGCAGCGCTGTGCACTAAGGCGCACGGCAAATCACTGATGCACCTGTCTTCAATCAATGCTAACCCTGCTTGTGTGAAGTTAGTTCGTTGAGGAGTATGGCAGTTGCTCGGTGATTCTCTCGGGGTACTCCGGCTTCCTCTACCCGTAAAACTGTCGGACACGAGGTGACCATGGCTGTCAAAAGTGTCGTTAAACTCCAGTGCCTCCCGCGCTGTGTTCTTGGGCAAGGCACTTAACCCTGAGTGCCTACATGGGGGCACGATGACGCTGTATACCAAGGCGTACTGCACGTCGATGGTGCGCATGTCTTCAACCAATCTAACACTGCCTGTGCCGCGATGCAGAGTTCAGAGTTACGATGTTGGGACGCTGACAGCTGCTCGTCATTGCTCGGTGGTTCTCTCCTGGTACTCCGGCTTCCTCCACCCGTAAAACTGTCACGGTCACGATTATTGTCACGGTCATTGTGCATAAGTATGTCACCTTAAACACCCATAAATAAATAAATAATATAACTCCAATAAATAAATCTCCAATCCTGACGAAAATCTCCGGACTAGAATTGTGCGGGATCACACACCCTTACACCCCACTCCCACCCCACCCCCCACCCCCACCCCCATAGTTACGCTCATGTGAATAGGTTGATCCAATGAAATGTACACAAATAAAGCAACTGACAACTTTATGCAGAAACTAAATAGCGCAGATTTAAAAGAAACTGCACTAATACATATATCGAGGTTTTTCGTTATGTATATAGTGAGCGCGGGGGTGCGATGGTGCGGTGGCGTTGCGGTAACCGGTTCTCGTCAGATCACCAAAGTTAAGCAACGTCGAGCCCGGTTAGTCCTCGGATGGGTGACCGTCTGAGCGATCAATTCGGACTCCCGCGTTGTGTCCTTGGGCAAGGCACTTAACCCCAATTGTCCACATGGGGGTACGATGGCGCATGTGCTAAGGCGCACTGCACGTCGATGGTGCGCATGTCTTCGACCAATCTAACCCTGCCTGTACTGCGTGCGGAGTTACGATGTTGGGGACCTGGCAGCTGCTCGTTGTTGCTAGGTGGTTCTCTCCGGGTATTCCGGCTCCCCCCACCCGTAAAACGGCCACCGACACGATATGACCTTTGCTGTTAAAGTGTCGTTAAGCCTTAATAAAATTAATAAATAAATATAATGAGCGCACTTGAATGGATATCTCTGTGTTGAATAACCTTGTTAATTCAATATGACTTCCAAACACAGAATCATTTACCAAAACGTCAGCACAAAGTTGACCTGCTAATTGCATATAGATTATAAACTCCTGTTAAATGAATGAAAAAAGCTTAGCTTGAAATCACTGCTATAATTCAGTGACCTGCAGGTTTAGAGCTGCTAAGGGTCGTTCAACTGTACAATTATGGAATAAAATTCCCGTGCTCGCGAATTTCAAGAGCTACCTAAACCGCGATGCTCATACAGTGCGGCCGTAGTGGACTGGTCACTTTCCACGCGTGGGCAATAATTCCATGGACGCAATAATCTTAGATTCCAAACACTAATTATGGGAATAATCATCAGAAAAAATAATTCATGAAGTACCGGGTACAACTCGGTGCTTCATTGATTAAAATTTTGCTGAAGATGATTTTTATTACCTGGTACACGCATGCGTAAACATCACTGCCCAGGCGTGGATTACGACAAGTCCACGGCGGCTGTACTGCAGCCACCATAATACGTTTTCAAATAAGTGTCGATAGAGAGACAGAAAAACCAATGCAGCCTCCTCGCAAAATGAAGTTATCTGAATAATTATTTCTGTGTGAATAAAATTATCGAGTCACCGTTTTGCTGATTTAGTGAAGGCGAGACCACAGACCATTTCCTACACTCTAAGATCAGTTGGGTTAAAAATCAAGCCAAATACACTGGGTGGAGTGAATATGAACCCAATTCACTCCACTCAGTTGATTTGGGTTAATTTTTAGCCCAACCAGTTTTAGAGTGTACTAAGAGTTCCATTTTCATAATTGACCATAATACTACATTAGGAACGTTGCCATACACTTTTGATTGCGAAGTCTTACTGTATGGTTCACAGATGTACCCGTAATGACGCGTGAAAACGTTCTAATGAACCATTGGTGGCGATTACTTTTTTGGGGGACATCCGTGGGTTGGGGGACGTCTGCATCGCAGCGCGTGTTGGATGACACAGTTAAAACCTTTTTGTCTAGTCGTTTGTATTTTATTTTCAAAATGTTTTGGTAGACGCAACCTTCATCGAAGTGCCTGTGTACAATCATATCGTACACAAATTAAGTAAATCAAAGGAAACAAGCCTTCCTTTCGAAGAAGCACAATTTTGATGAAAATACGTTATCATATTTTACAAAATCTACGTATCTCTCTCCATGTAGGCCCCACAAAGTAGATATTCTGTTTCTCGTGCCATATTTTGCAAAATTGCATTTGGGCGGCTGGGTTTTGTATTTATTTTTATTTTTGTAATTATTTTTTTGCCATCAAAAGTTCATGTTCTTGGTTTGCTTTATGTTTTAGGCCTCATAATCTACAGAATAGCATAGATGGTGGTGTATTTCGTCCCACGAGTGCACTCAAGGGACAAATGTATCAATTTTATTAATTTCGGAAAAATATCAGACATAAATCATTTAATTATTATTTTTTTAAATTTACATTGGTTATAAAAAGAGAGCATGTGGCAGCTAAAAAGGATCATGCGGGGGGGGGGGGGGGGGGGGGGGGCTGCGAAACACAAGCGGCTTTAAACTTACACTAATCGACTGCAAACTGGAATTCTTTACTCACTCTTCTTTTTCATCATTACCACTGGACAACACTATCCTGAATTTGATATTAACCCTTTGAACCCTAGTTTCCTGGAATGGTATCGTCTCTGTGCACACTTACTGTGAGATGACCCAGTCCATTACTGATATACAGGGAGGATAAAATAATAACTGCAGTCTGCAACCGTCTGTCTGCAAACTGCAATTATTAATTTATCACCAATGCCTCGTGTTCAGACCTCTTATAATAAACAAAAATTGGACGAAATTACCACTGGACTACACTATTCTGGGTTTAATATTAACCCTTTACCTAACAAATTGAACACATGCGCCCTTTTAAATGTAAAAACGGAACCATTAAAAAAGGTTGTTTTTCAATAATTTCAAATAAATAAAACCTCATAACTCTTTGTGTTTACTGTCTCTGAGGTTTTCATTTTGTATATTAAAATCAGGTCTACCATCCATTTTACTTCCTTAGTAATCGCAATTTCAACATAGAAGTGACTAGCTAAGTTTTTTTCTGCGTCAGACACTGTGGCGATGTCGCAACAGCAGAGAGTGTCACATAATAGTTGTTTGGCTTCATTATTCTGAACCTTGTCTTATTTCTACCACCTTTCTCAAAAGCCGAGTACCCAGAACCTCGGCTACGGCTAACGTTCCTTTTACTGATTCGATTCGACTGGGAGCCATCTGGATTATCTGAAAAAAAATCGAATCCCAGAGAATTTGGGATGTTTGGGTAAAAAATGACTGTTCGAACGCGTATGCTGTTCTGTCTTTATTGCACGCCTACAGTTAACTAAAAAAAATATTAATCGATTTTGGCGGAGGGATAATATTGAACTCGAAGCCTTGGGCTTCTTGTTCAATATTATCCCTCTGCCGAACTCGATCTCGTGTGGTAAAAAATGAAAGTTCGAACACGTATGCTGCGTTTATTGCACGCCTGCAGCTTACTAAAAAAATAATAAAACACAAATTATTGCCAAAAATAACCGAAACATAAAAAAGAAATAGTTCAAGTACAATACAAACAAATGTATTGTTCGCTGTATTTTATTGAAATAAAAGCATAGGCGTGCAATAAATTCCTTTATTGTTGAATTTCCAAAGATGACAACTCATCCTGTAGTTTTTCAAAGAACAAGATTGACCGTATCCAGTGTAATTAGTCAAAACAAATTTAGTCAGAAAAGTCCTAAAAAGATCACTTTACCCGATAACGGAGATCACCTTTACGTCTAGAATGCACACTATACAGCCCCTTGAGTGGAACAAGCATTGTAGATGGGCCTTTGTTCCACTCAAGGGGTGATACAAGGCCCTTTCATCGTCCGATTTGATGATGCCCGGTTAAATTCTCGTTTGAATCTTGCCCAGTTGATAAGATAACTGCGTGGTAGGTTGTCACCGATATAAAATTAAGGAAAAGAAAATGTCCAAACAGTTTTTGGTAGTGGTACATTCAAAACTATAGCCTCCAGTTATTTGAATGCCAATGTGACCTATATCGGCTTTACGGTTTTAATTAATGGTTTACGTTGTACCGGTCCAACCTGAAATCTCTACACGGAATACATTTGGTTGCCACACGAATAAATATGCAGAAAATACAAACTATAGTATCAGTACAGTTATAGACAGAACGACATTCGCGTTCGAATTGTCATTTTTTATCGCACGAGATCGATTTGGGCGGAGGGATAATATTGAACGAGAAGCCAAAGGTTTCTCTTCAATATTATCCCTCGGCCGAAATCTATCGAGTGCGATACAAAATGACAGTTCGAACGCGTATGCTGTTCTGTATTTATTGCACGCCTACAGTTTACTAAAAAAATATTAAAAACACAAATTATTGCCAAAAATAACCCAAATGTAAAGAAAGAAATAGTTAAAGAGTCCGCGCACGTGATCCGTATTGATCAACGACAATACAAAAAAGGATTGTTCGCTTCTGTTTTTGCAGAGAAGTGTGTAATTTGTGACAATAAAAGCATAGGCGTGCAAGAAAAAGGTTAACCCATCCATGACAGGAGCATATGGACCTGAACTTACCATAATAGTAATACCATTGAGTAGTGATGTAAATGAGGCAGTTCAACCACGACGTGATTAGAGCACCTATGTCTGATCTCAATGGAAATAGGCTCTGTTCTGTTTAAGATGGGATTATTATCCCTGGTAACTCTTATATAACTCATATGTTATTAAATGAATAATATATTCAGCATTTAAGGATTTTGTTCCGCAATGCAAAGAATTTCAGGACAATACCATCTAATTTAACTAAAATATGCTGATTTTGACAAGATGTTTCACTGTAATATTTTGAAAACCACAGACCATGAATATCTCAATGAGAAACTCAATCGAAGTTGGGAAAAATGCAACTCGGCATGTATAAAAGCGAGGTGATAAGGGAAAAATGCGATACCCTTTTCTAATGTCCGTTTCCATTGAAGCGGCACCACTTTCATGTTCCACAGTAAGTGGAAATGGAAAGCTGATATGGTATCATGTTTGTCCTTGTGTATAGCATTGTAATTAACCCTTTACCCAACGTAACGAACAAAAACCGACCAGCGCTATTCACAAAAATCGCCAATTAATTTTCATTATTTTTTCATTTTTTGTCTCAAAAACAGAGGTTTTGACCCCTCTTTGGAACGAGCTCGTTCCAATAAGGGTTCATAGCCTATGTTTTTAAGAAAATGAAAAACAAATGAAAAAAATTAGTTATTCAAGAATTTTTTTGCAAGTGTCGTCTGCTTGTCATGTTAGGTAAAGAAAGGTTAAAGCTTTTGCTGATGGGACTAAAAGAAATTTAATTGTTCAGTGGAGGGCCTTTTTTTTATTTCGTACACTTTATAATTTATTAGCATTTCCTACTACTCTTCATATTTTTAAAAAATTAGTTATTCAAGAATTTTCTTTGCAAGTGTCGTCTGCTTTTCATGTTAGGTAAAGCGTTAAACTAAAAAATAAGGCCTATCTGGGGATCCGCCGCTGCTCTAAATTGCTCAACCTTTCAGAAACAAGTGATACGTCCATCTTCTTGTACTTACGGTTTGATGGTACGAATAATATAATCAATACATATATTGGTACTGGGTATATATGGGAAATAGACAGCATCACCAAGACAGCGTAGTATCGCAACAGTTGGGACGTGCATTCGACTCGAGATTCGATTCGGATTCAAACTTTTTGCACGAGGGATTCGCTCGGCCCTACCGCAACTTTGCTAATCGACAAATTTGAAAAAGGGTCTAGTAGCTCTAACATACTAATATTTCTAACAGGACGCCGAACACCCAATTTTTCAAAACAAATGAAAAGAAGTTTTTTTAAACAATACTTTTTTTATTTTAATCATTTCAAACCGGGTTTGGGGAAAAGGCTAAGCCTATGTTAACGCCATACCCTTACATAGCAAAGTTACATTGTACGATACTTGTGCAGCTGTGCAAAAGTGACAGAAGATCTGGTTTCTAAGTTAATGGAAAACTTAATTTCTGGTACATATGAGACACAGTAAATTACAAAACAGCCACCCATCAGCCCGTTATGACGTGTACATTTCCGACATTATGAATATTCAGCTTGGTCAAATATGCCGTGAGAAAACTTACTCAATCACTGACTGCATTACCCCCTTGATCATAAATAGTTTCAAAGGCATTGGTGTTGAGAAGCTGGTATATCCTTGCCCTTGTGTCGCCGTGCAACAGTTGAAACGCCAGACACTATGTTGCCCTGCAACAAGCCACTGGAAAGTGCTCTCTGGGCTATCTCCAGCAATGAGTTACAGAACAAGAAAACCATATCATCTCGATGAGCTCGTTCCAATAAAAGGTGACATGATAAGGTTTTGTTGAAATGTTTTGAAAAATATATTTTTGTCAACTGCGTAATTTTTAAATTAATCGGCGGTACATAATCCAGTCCATTTTGAGAGTTAATTTCCTGGTCCACCAATCCATTGTTGCATAATTATTTTTTAGAAAAAAGAATAATGGGATGGTGAAGTTCATCAAATACATATAGGTTGTTACCAGCATGTGGGTTTCCGAGATGGTATATTGAAGTCGAGACCTCATCTCTGGCCATATGTCGACGAGTCCGCTAGGACGAGTCGATCAATGGACCAGAGGCGAGGTTGAATACTTCAATACACTATCTCGGAAACCCGCTTGCTGGTAATAACCAACTTATCCTACACTCTTCCGTTTCTTGATTTAATCACATATATTTGGCAATCATTCACCGTCTATGAATTGATTTTTTTATAAATGTAGATCATAAAGTCATCATATTGTGTGCTTGCGCTATCTGTGACGTAATCCCCATTCATTGTTCTACTTGTACTGTAATAGCTGAAATATATAGTAGTGATTCTGCTGTCGGTGTCTTTGTTTATTTTCATATTTAACGCATGCTTGGCCTATATAAAAATAGCGTCATGGCAAAAATGATTTCGTCAATTTTATTTCTTGAGGTGATGATTTATTTATCATTTAATTGCTGTTGTAGAAACAGTGGCCTCGACCTGTTCAAGCCTTTTTCGATGAGTGTAGGTAAACAACGTTCTCGTTCTGATTCGAATGATCGCAAGTGCATTTGCTACCGGCAAAACATATTTGTATTTTATCTTAACATGTTCACTTGTATTGGGGGATAGTTAGCGATGACACTCTGGCGAACTATTTTTTTTAACACTGAAATTCCCATAGACGACCCTGGATGGACTCTGGAGAACTTTTTTGAACACTGAGATTTCCATAGACGACCTTGGATGCCATTTCGCCAGTGTTAAAACAGTTCGCCAGAGTGCATTCAGGGTCGTCTATGGATTTTTCAGTGTTAAAATAACAGTTCGCCAGAGTGCCATCGCTCTTAACGCTGACTTTCCCCATAGACAAACCTGGATGAACTCTAGCATAATTGCAAAATTTTATACCATCTTATACCATACTGTTTTTAGGATATCTTGCTTCTACTATTCTGCTTTTTAGAAAAGCTAAGAAGTCAAAACAAAATAAAAAACTTGACGGTACGCAATGTGGTCAAACTCTCTGTGGTAATTGTTTTAAATATTTATGATTATATGATTGTCTATCAACTTTTCACATTTTGAAAGAGTTTTTTTTAAAAAAAACGTTAAATTTGATACAGATGCCTACAATATCATTCTAGTACCCATAGTAGAGAGAGAAGTGACTCTTGACGTTATTTTATGCTAAACCGTTTTAGGATATCTTGTTTTTACTTCTCTGCTTCTTAGAAAAGCTAAGAAGAAAAAGCAAAATGACAAAAAATACTTGAATGCACGCGTTGTGGTCGAACGTTCTGTGACAGTTGTTTTAGGTGAAAAATATTTATCATTATATGATTTTATTACTTTCCAAAGTGTGATTTACTGGAATATCCGTGTTTGATTATAAATGATAACTTCACAGGTGAATTATGCAATCAACAATTGTGTCATGTATCCGTGCGCGCAAACGAAGACGCTTTACCGTGGGTGTAATGGGAACTTCATTGTTTTTTTGTTTTTTTTAACCCTTTACCTAACATGAAAAGCAGACGACACACGCAGAAACAAATTCTTGAATAACTATTATTTTAATTTGTGTCTCAAAAACATAGGTTATGATACCCCATTGGAACGGGCTCGACGAGCTCGTTCCAATGAGGGGTCATAACCTATGTTTTAGAGACAAAAAATGGAAAAAATAATGAAAATTAATTGACGATTTTTGAGAATGGCGCTGGCCAGTTTTGTCTGTTACGTTAGGTAAAGGGTTAAATAATATAATTATCGTTCACAATGAAAAGTAATAAACAGGGTAATCGCTTGACTGGGCTGGTTACGTGAAATAATTCATTCGAGGCGAGGGACTATATTGTAAAACACTCGTGCTCATCCGCGCACTCGTTTTTGTACAACGTCCCTCACCTCTCATGAATTATTTCACGTAACAAGTCCGGTCAAGCGATTATTCTCTGTGTCCATCACTTTTCACATTTTGAAAAAGAGGTTTTTCAAAATATTAAATTCGATAGAGATGCATACAACATTATCATAGTACCCACAATAAAAGAGAGAAGTGACTCCTAACTCTATTTTACAAATGTGGGAGGCGGTGATAAAATGGGTTATAGGACTAGCCTAACCTTTCGACAAAACTGTCACAGAAGTTTTAACAAATAACAGAAATTATTTAAGGTTAATTCAATATATTGTTATAAACTGAACATATTTACATCGAGTTCTGAGTTTACCTGTTTATGAAAACCTATTTACTTCGCGATGTTTGAAAAAAACTGACTGAAAGTATTCAGTATATGATTCACTGTCTGAATGAAATAAAAAAATCAGAACGAACTAAAAATCCTAGTTGTGTTTCACAATGTATTTCTATGACATTTATATAATAGTTGGGTGATTTTCTACTCTCTACCAAAAACTTAAGAGGAAATAAAAAAGTATAAAGGAAAAATACCATTGGAGTTTTGTTTTGACAGCTGATTTTTGATTCCTACACAGTCATTTTAAATATGGTCTATAGTTTTGATCAAACCAATGTAGGACATCTATGTAATTTTTTTGGAAAGTCTTGGATGAAATTTGATAGTAAGAACTGTCTTTAAATCATACCATTTTGCAAGATGATCTAAAGCAAATATACAGTACATTCCACACACAGCACTAAGATCAATTTGTAGTCTCATTGTGTTTATTGTCCAGGAACCTGTGCTTTTCACTGTGAAATTGTATATGTCTTCGTCCACTGGTGGTAAACCATAGTAAGTAAGTAAGTAAGTAAGTAAGTAAGTAAGTAAGTAAAGTTTATTCAACAGAATATTATAGTACAATAATTGTGAAAATCTGTAAATGTAAGTAATTATAATGATATTCTGTTAGGAGAAAGCATGGCCAGATTGGCCGTCTACCTGCTGTCTCCAGTAACGTAAACATAAATGTGTTGAGAATGTGTCAGAAGAAGCTCTCTGGTTCTATAGAAAATAATTATAATAACAATGTTGATCTCTAAACAGTTCCTTATATGCAACGGGATGATGGGATAAGAATAATGGGATTGGAATAATGGGATAGAAGAATAAATGGGTAGATCGGTAGATGAAATACAAATAAATCAATAAATAAGTCATGGAAGACACCTGACCTTATCATTGATCCAACAGTCATTGGCGTCTACAATCGTTACGGTAGGGATTATTGCAAGTTACGCTTGAAGATTATGAATTTAAAATTGTGATGAAAAGTTTCTTCTTGAATGATCCTCTAGTGGGAGTTTCTCTTAAAGCTCTATCGAGCTCATTCCATACTTTCGGAAAAGCGTACTTTGGTAACTGAGCCGAAAAATTGGTCCTTGGTTTACCACACTGCAACAGGCCAACTTGCCTTGTTTCCATGCCGTTGGATATATATTAATATTAAAGAGGTTTTCAAACGTTTTTGGTAAACTAGAGTGGTGCCAGTCAAACATAAATAAGGATACATTCAACTTGTAGAGGTCTTTCAGTTTTAATATTCTACACTTTTTAAACAGCCATATGAATCAAAGTAGAAAGCAGATTTTCTTTAAAATATATTGCTATCCAATGCTCTTCTGGTTCTTTCGAAGACTCTGTGTTCACAATATATCGTCGCCTGAGTGCTAGAATGTTCTATGTCCCATAGGGGACACAGAACATTCTAGCACTAAGGCGACGATATGCTTGTCTATGTTTACACTTTCGTTTTAGTAACAAGTTGTTTGAACACTCTTTTCCATTGAAGGATGATGACCTTTGAGAACTGTCAAGTATATATTGTAAATGTATAATTTCCATCTTCTTAGCCTTGAAAAGGGCTGGCACAGAACCGTTATTCAAGATCTACTACATAGTATGACCAGTCTCTCTTTACTAAATCTTCCCACTGTTGAATGTCTTTATGGCAATCTATTTCAAAGTCAAAACTGGCACAATATTCTAATAAGTTCATTCTTGCTTTCTTGTGTAGATTATATAATATAGTCACTTGACACAGTTTCTCTAAACATTCTGCAAGGTGCATATCTATCAATGTTCTTGTGTGTGATTGACATTCTTCACAGACATCTCTCAATTTCTCTTTAATAGATTTTGTCAGTCTATCACTACACATTCTTGAAATTATGTCTGTATTTTTGCAAGGTAGCTTTTGAAATTTCCTATTAGAGAAATGATAACATATAGATATACTCATTACACAACATGATAACTATGAACGATCTACGTGCTCAAGCGAAACAATTTGGGTTCAGGAGGAATTGAAAGCTCCGAAAAATGACTTGATAAAATTGATCGCCACTGCTCGAGCGCAAGAATTTATAAAAAGACTTCGGCAGGCTAGAGAAATGGGGCGGTTCCTGGCTCTTCGGGAAGATGTACAGAATCCTAACAAGCGTGGTCAAAGAATGCATGGAATTAAACAGATTCAGGCCGAGGTCGCGACGGCACTTCGTGCTAAAGCTGTTGAGGAAAAGATGTGAAGAAACCCAGCTAAAAGAGCTGCCCTACGTTGGCGAAGGCCTGTAACCCTTGCCAATTAAATCGTTCAAGAGGGGCCCGCCATCCTTAAAGAATTACGAGAACGGCGACAATTCGACTTGGATATCGAAGTCCCTCATCCGATGAGGCTGCCAGGTGATGAAGCATGAGTGCCTCTTTTGAACAACGCCGAAGATGAGTTTGAAGTCGACGGCGCTGTTGCGGTCTACATGGCGAGTGGAAGTAGATGCCATTGGCGCCGATGGTTTGCACACTGGCCGAATGGCATTGGATGCTCGTATGACCGATGAGAGGGCAGCACGACTTCTCGGCTCTCTACCGGAGTGGGAATTCATCTTAAGGATCAAGTTTCTCCGGGAGCTTAACGAAAGAAACTGGGTAGTCGAAGACAAGTTTGACCGTGTGAAGGCAGAAAGGAAAAAAAAGCCAGGGCATTGTCCAAATCACACAACACACCAAACCAGGCGCCCTGACCGGGATTGACCGTCCGTACTACACAAATGCCTACCCCGTTACAGCTGTGGTCTACGGGCTCTATCCCCTCAGAGAGCCAGACCCTGCAAAACTAGTACCAATGAAAGTAGGGGATCTGAATTGTGTCGCCCGGAGAATTGTTGAACACTTTGATTGCGCTCTTAGAGGACAGGGCCTAACCCCGATTAGGCGCCAGAAACTCGAGAAGTGGGAGGAGAGTGCCCATATAACTGGTGCCACGGTTCATGACGTGGCTAAACTCGAGAAAATGCTCAAGTGGGACATCATCGTGAAAGATATAGCTGGCGAGGATGTCTATAACAGTGGCAAATACCAGGCAAGTAGATGGAAACCCGTAGAGCTCATCATTCACAACGGCCACGCCTGGTCCAAAGACTTGCACTTTCCCCAGTCCAGACAGGTCCATATATATTAGGGTGACGTCTGGGAAGGCATCAGGCAGGCCACCCAAAATGAGCCAATCGCTGTCTGGCTACTCGGAGGTGACCGGGATAGACAGCTCAGCGTTGACCAGTTTGTCTTACAAGACGGCCGTACTTTCAAAACTCAGGAAACTCACGAGATACTCCAAGCGACCTGCGCCGATCAAGGAGATGAGTCTCTTGCCGACAGGACCTTCGGAGTGAATTACGCTGCCAGCATCGTCGCAAAGGAAAAGAATGACTGGAAGCCGACTTTCCTAGATGACATCCAAAAGGCTTGTGTCGAACATGGCCACGGTGGCCACTGGAACGCAGAAAGGTATCACGGCAATGACATCATAAGCATCGACATGAAGGCGTGCTATCCCTCAAGCTTCCAAGGTCTGGGTGAGGCTCAGCCCTACTTCGAACGTTTCGGTCATCCAAAGGCCAACATGACCCGTGTAGCAATCAATGGTGCTTTGCCCAAAGACATAGGTACCGGCTTCGCCCAAATACGCAAGTGGGCTTTCGATCCAAGTGTTCATCCTGTCATCCCTGCGTGGTTCGGGAGATATTTCGAGGAGCAGGGCTGGGCTCCGACGGCCCTCCTCTCGTATCTCACGGATTCCAGCATCCTAACCGAACGAGATGTACGAGAAGCCATCATCGCTTTTCGGAAAGAAGAACGTAGTGTCGCTCCCCGAAGATGGAGATCAGGGCTGCAGCATCATCGGGAAATTCACTCAGGGCGCAAAAGCCGATGGTAAACGATTGACGCGGCGCCTAGTCACGGATCATGGTGAACTAGATTATCTTGTGAGAGATACTCGCCAAAGTGGCACTCTTGTCGGAGCCCCCAAAAAGTGTCCCCTAGGCCATGTGTTAACTTACTACGATGGAAGCCAGCCCCAATCCACCCACCTAATGGCCTCTATGTTAGCATACGCCCATATTAACCTTCTCAGTATGTTATAGCGTTTCGACGAAGAAGAGGCGGTTTGGGTGCCGACAGACAGCATATATATCAAGAAAGCAATACTCCATAAACTCGATGGTGTCCAAAACTGCGTACCACAAGAAGTTCACCCTGAGTGTTTTTGCAGAACGTGCTACCTCTGTCATGACGAATCCACCTACAGCCTCCCAAAAAGCATAATGTCCTGCCAGCTTAATGGCAAGTTAAGGGGGAAACTCTCTACATGCCCCAGGAACATGCCGCATATCTTCCAAAGACAGAGTATTGGTGCCGGAAAAAAAACATCCCTGATTCCACAACTCAAAAGTACGACGACCCACTGACCCACCGACGGCTGAGCTACCTCAACAGTGGGGGTGGTAGCGACAAGACAACGAGAGCTTTTCAGGGTACGAGATCCGCTTGTCTTTACTCCAACTCACCGCCTTGCCAAAGTGATGCGAGGTAGGGGAGTCAGGGCCCAGACCTACCATAGCTTCTTCCAGTGGAGTGGACAAAATGAGTGGACGCCAGATCGCATGGGCCAAACGTTCATTTCCCGTGTTATCATCTGGGACGAGGTCTGTACTATGCCCCGATCAATCCTCGAGACCTTCCAATGCTGGCTTGAGCAACGGGGCGTCCAAGTCGTCTGCTGTGGCGATCAGGGCCAGCCGCCGCCGATTGCAGGCGAGATGCCACACGATTGGCTGTGCCAGGTCGCCGACTACTACGAAGAGGTCGAAGTTGGCCATAGGGCAAACGATGACACACTCAAGGCTCTGAAAAAGCGCATCCGTCTCCAGACTGACAAGGTCCAGTGCCGGGAGATGCGAAGGGCTCTCCCAATATGCCTGGGATGGAACAGGTTTGTAGAGCAGTGGAAGCCCTGTTCCCCTGTTGTACCGACCAAAGGACACTTGGCCACAAAATTGTTTGGTGACGATCCCAGGTCCTGTAATAGTCAATGACAGCCGACCCGAGCAGGAGGAGTTAGTTCTTAACGATGTCGTGGAGGTACCTGTCCTCCAGAAGAGGGTTCTGAGGTCAGGTTACAGAGCGCAAGCAAATCGAAAAGAACCTTGTGGCATACAAGCATCAGGACCGGGTCAAATGTCTCCAGGGGTTTAACCTGAAGGTTGATTACATCTTGCAGCTCAGAGAGGCCCAACAGAACCGCTGCAGGACATGCAACATCGAGTTGCTATGGGCGTATACCCCAAAAGACACACAGCAGTTCTCTGTCAACCGGCTGGACAATAGCAGGGGACACTGTAGAGGTAACGTACGACTGACTTGTCTAGAGTGCAACAGAAAAAGAGAGGGTGCTGCAATTACAACTGAGTAAGAAACCCCACCAGGTGGCAACTGGGTGTCGGGGGGCACCACGAGGAGCTCCTCTCGGACAAACCCACGTGGTGGCCCATCCTACAAATAATAAAGCACAGGTTCGCCGAACTTGGTGACCGAGCGTCCAAGCTGGTAGACCTGGAGGTACCACACAGGGTCAGTTGCACGACGGCGACCACCCTCAAGTTCGCCTGGCTGGTAGAGGTAGTGAACACCCATGCCAGAGGGGAGCTTCTGCTCTCGGATGCCAACAGGACGACCTGCAACCACAGAGGAGGGCTTTCGTGCTACAGTCTTAGCCTTGATGGCGTCAGAGGGTTTCTTTCCGGTTAGGCGAGTCACCTCACCATTCAGAACCGCAATGACGGCAGGTTGTCGAGCCACCCACTCGGTTGATCGTTTGCTGGGTAGAAGGGTATTGGTGTCCAAAGAGTCGCTCTGCTAGGGTGCGGTTGGAACGCTCCACAATTCCCTGGTCCCAGTGGACATCCCCACGGCCACGCCGCACTTCTGTCCCGTGTTTGGCCAGCAGCTGGTTCACTGCGCCCATGAACTCGCCGCCGGAGTCGACCTGTAACAATTGCGGCCATCTGAGGGGGCTCCGCCTGTAAATCCTTTCAAGGGCACCCTCGACCTCTTCGGCCTCTTTATAGCGGGAAGCTACGTCAACGACAGTGAGCGCGTATTTGTACGTTTTGCGGGCCGCCCGATTGTGTGGCAGAAAGAGCAGGTCTTCCTGGTGGACTTCATTCGGTACGAACACGTCAAATGTGGGTCGCGGAATGTGTCGCGGAGGGGGCAGGTACATCTGCCAGATGGCCTGCTTCTTGAGCCATGCCCGATATCTCCATGTCGACATTGTTTAGCAGTGGTTAGCGCCGCGGTTAGCGCCGCGGTTAGCGGTTCTAAGTACATGCCATACCGATGATATAGCAAACACGTGGCACACAACAAATGGATCTGACTCAAGGTCAGCAACCAGCTTTGTTTGGTTCTCCGGGGTATGGGAAGTAACATGCTGACCACCCTTGCATAGAGTTGTCGTGCGGCCGTCCCCAGAGTTTTTGTCATTGCTGCGCCGAGTCGTGCCTCATATCGAGCATAGAGTTTATCGATTTCCTGATCGGCCATGTCGTCGACCTGGTCGACCGTGAGGTTTTTCCCCATATATTGCTTAGCCTGCCCACCGGAAGCTATCGCAGGCAGCCTTTCGCGTTTGGCCCCCTCGGTCTGTTGTTCATTCGGATTTTGCTCCGCAACTGAAGCAGGATCCACTGCAATCTTGTCTTCTGTATTGACTGCCTGCGGCGGCGCAGTATCTTGCTCTTCCAGCAGTTGGTTAATGATTTCGTCGCAGTTCATGATGGTGTGGATATGTACATGCACTCCGTCTGGGTTTAATATAAAACTTTATAAGTGGTAGGTTGGTCTGTTTTTAACACTAGCCGGGCATGCTTACTATCCGCCAATGTCTGGCGAACTGCTGCACGTTTCTCGCGGCTTCCAATTACATCATTCTCTCGTAGACAGTCCTCAAAGCTCTCTCCCTGTCCTTGCAGTAGAACAGATAGGCCCAGCGGGTCTGCTCACGGAGATCTTTTAAGTCAGAGTTATATTTCTGAGTCAACACCCAAGCGCTCTGCTGCGCATGACGACCCGAGAAGGCTAGCTCAAACAGCATGTCTTTCTTTTGCGTCAAAATTTTGTAGCTGAGCAATCGTCGATGATGTCAACGTTGGCTCTCCCTGGAACAGCTGATAGAAGGCCCGAAGATATGAATGGAGACGCTCACCAGGATTTGCAATGTATACATCCGGGTCTTTCCAAATCCATGGGCGGTCGTGGTATGTCTTGTTGTATTTGATTGTAGGACAGAGGACCACGATGTGCTGAAATACGCCCCGATAAGGACCCTCCAGCAGGTTCATAGCGAAAAATGCCACAGCCTGTTTGACCGCAAATAATGGCTGCGTGTGGCTCCATAATGAAAAGGTTATTAATAAAGTGCGTTGGTAAACTGACAATGTTCAATGTTAAGCTGCGCATCCATGAGAACGTCCAGGTATATGTTTAATGTGCCACTTGTCTCTGCTGTCTTTGTGATCTGGATAGTGATACCTTCACTGGCGTTTTCTATCCACCGGCCACAGCCGTGTAGCTCGCCATCATCCGTGGTCCGCGGGTCAAGCCATAGAGTATACTTGCGGGTCAAGAACTCGCCCAGTGTGATATCACCCAGAGATAGTTCCTTTGCAACCAGGGCCACCTCAGGATCTCTTTTGCTGCTGGGACCAGCTCCAGAGTGCCGAGTGGCCTCATCCCATTGCTGGTAGGCACGCAATTCCTGGGAGTACAGCTGGTTGGGCACTCCCTCGATGATAACCTCAACTTTGGTGATCTTTGGATTATAGAAGACCTCAGGCTTCCTAGCGAAAGCAGCACCGGCTGTAGCAGGGTCCTCGAACAGCATCAGAATCCCTTTCATGCTCCGCGCCGCCACATTGAGGTTGATATTCCACAGTGTGTCGCTTTTATCTTTTGTCATTTTGCGGTGGCGAAGGACGCGGTCGTAGAGGATGGCGAGACGATCAGAATATTGGTTGTGGACCATGCGAGCAAGTTCATGTTGGGTGACCATCTCGTATTCCAGGCTGATATTACCAATGGTGTAACTGGCATCGACATCGCCTGATGCCTGAGCCACCCGGCTGTAATCATTGAACGTAAGCTCGTACTCGAGCCGACCCCCAAGCACACTCTGGTAGAAAGGCATATGAGCCTCAAGGAGTTCAAAATCCAGCGGGATACAGAAACGGTTGCCATAGGCATCAGCGATAGCCTTGTCTGCAACAACAGAGTCATCCTTGTCTCCTGCGCCGACCCGCAACTTGGTAGCATTTCTTTTCGCGGATGTATCAGTACCCTGATAGTGCGCATTGTTGCGCTCGGCAGCTGTCTTCCAGAGGTCAAGGTAGCAGTGGTACACGTCTGCATCGTCGACCGACATCACCTGGTCTTGATTGCCATTTTCTTGATGATGGCACGGCCAAGATTCTGAACAACTGACCTGTTATCATATGTTGAGTTCACGGTGACTGTAAAGGCAAGGTGTACAGTACCCGGTGTAATAATATGGTATTCTCCAAGATTCGGAAATCGGACAATGGGCGATTGGTTCTGGTCAATCGTACTAGGATTGTGCGTAATAACAACCGATTGCCTGACTCCCTTTTCCCCAAGAGGCATTCGTAGTCTGCGGTGTGGGTTGAGCCTGCGTCCATATTGGCTTGAAAACATGTTGAATTATATTGAACTCTGTCGCTCATCCTTCAATACAATGGTAGACTTTGATGTCTTCGGCCATCCCGATGAACAAGGTGGCCGCGATGATGGAGAAGATGAAACTAGCTTTACCCGGGTCCCCGTTAATAGCGGAGCTGTCGGGGAGATAGGTGATCGTCTACCTTCATTGCAGCAAGAGTTGTTGGAGACGACCGGTAATGACTATTACCAGAATATGTCTGAGAAAGGGATGGTGCCCCTTCTACGTGACTATACCAAGTTTTAGTTCGACAAAAAAGGACTGCTGAAACTGAAGGCCCATCCAGATTTAACCCTTTACCTAACATGAAAAGCAGACGACACTTGCAAAAATAATTCTTGAATAACTAATTTTTTTCATTTTTTGTCTCAAAAACATAGGTTATGACCCCTCGTTGGAACGAGCTCGACGAGCTCGTTCCAACGAGGGGTCATAACCTATGTTTTGGATGCAAAAAATGAAAAAAATAATGAAAATTAATTGGCGATTTTTGAGAATAGCGCTGGCCCCTTTTGGCCGTTACGTTAGGTAAAGGGTTAATAGGTCAGGAGCACCCCTTGCTCTCTCAACAGTTGCTGGGAGGCGTGGCGGTTGTGAAGTCATACGGAATGACCTGGGGTTTGTGAACTGGACTCGTGGGACACGGGCGCTTAAGCCTAAGGCGCTTGAAGCACTGCGGGTCAATTACAAAGAGTTGGGTGAAGCAGCTGCTAGGATCGGATCAGATACTAAAGAACTGCGAAACTTGGGACAGGTGGCTAATGCTGCGTCAAATTCCACTCAAAACGTGGTGGAAAGTCTTACCGAGGAGGAAGAAACTGCACTTAAAACCTTACATGACCCTCCACTTGATACCGTGGGATGGGAGTACAGCATCAGAGAGCTCTGTGGACTCGACAGGGCAATGCAGACAACCCGTGGTGAGCTGATAAACAACCTGGCTAAACTGTCCGAACTTGATGAGCACATCGCTTCGAAGAAGCGCAAACCGGACACTGGAGTCTTGGATGAATCTATCAGGCGCCGAATTGCAGAACGTCTGCGCAACCTGGAAGATGAACGACCTTCACGCCTGGAGGCGGCCGCAACGAATAGAGAGGCTCTCCGATCCCAAATCAATCCAATCAGAGGGACACTCAATCGGATCCTCAATGATGACACGACACTCGCTGAGCGCATTCGCACCCTCTTCCGGGAACAAGGGATTAGGATCGAATCTATCGTCACAGCGATTGGGATGGCAATCTCGACCCTAGTACTTGCGCTGACCGGCGGGGCTGAAGTCCCCCCGCTCCACCACCATCAGATAAGGGCGGCCTCAAAGAGTGGGTGAAAAAACACCTACAGGGCCTTAGGCGTATCCTAGCCAAGCTGGCGGGGAAGGTTGCGGCTGCACTACCTGGAATTATAGGCTCTGTCGTTTCGTCGGTATTAAACCAACTCGCAAAGGTTACGGACTGGTTGGCTGGAAATCTATGGGCTGTGGTCCTTGCTCTTGGAGGGACGCTTCTCGTGGCCGCTCGCGACTGGTTAACGAAGTAACCATAGTGCCAGTAGCCCGATCGCGACCCCACCCACGACGAGGGCGGCGATTTTTACCTTAAGCTGGCGTGTCTTTGACAGTTCCTTGCTCCCTGTAGCTTGCAGCCTGACCGGCTTGTCTCGTTCCTTTTGGAACGATTGCGGCTTGACTAGCCCCATCTCGTGTGTGAGAGTAGGTGGTGGGGTGGGTGTTGTGTTTACATCCCTATTCACACCCAGGATCTGGGTTGTGGTGGCGATAACAATCTCGTTGTTATACCCCACCACATGACCTATAAGGAGCAGCATATCACTTGGGGCCATGTAGAGTCCGATCCCAAAGACAAAGTTGAACTTAGAGCCAGCGTACCGCAATACATCTTGATAACGCTTGACAGCTGAAGGGAGGCCCACTGGGGATGAGATGGCATCCTCAACGTTTGAAAGGAACTGCTTCTGCGCATCGAAGGCCGTTCCTTGATGTCGTGCTGCATCGGCGATAATGCGTGTAGGTGTCTGGGCCTGTGCCCCCAGGACTGCCCACACGTAGGTCCTGATGCTGTCGTTTAGACGTTCAACGCCGGGCCGCGTAAACTCCTGAGATTTATCTAGTATGAATGTGTTCCACGCGCTATCTGCGTTTGGGGCATCTTGTTTGATGAAATCGACGTGGAGGAACTCGTTGGATGTCCGTTGTGTGAATGACATGCTAGTAGGGTCGTAGTCAGGGTCAGCTAAGGGGTGAGAAGCAAGGTTTGTCCAGTAGTTGTACAACCGGCCCATGCCATGGTTTGGAGCTTTGACGCACCAGTCGGTGTGTGGGGATACATCAAACTCACCACAGATTCGCTCATATGCCCTCCGGTCATATGAGTTATTGGACGCATTCCAAGCTTGATCCTGCGGCAGTGCAGTCTTTAGCTGGCTGAGGATCCCGCGAACCTGATAATATACATGGAACTCGTTTAAGGACTTAATGAAGGGATCTGGGGCGCTTAGGTGATTTTGTTTGGACACGCCTGAGCCAGTCGTTGCACACCAGATGGCGAAATTTAGCTGGTTCTGTCAGAACTGCATTGGATTGCTAAGCCATGTCTGTACCAGCTTGTCGGATTCGACAAGTGGCAGCCGGTACCTCTGGAACATTTCTTCGGGTGCCTTACATTTTCCTAAAAGTGTTTTTGCTATCTGTATACCATGTTTCATACCTTTACGTTTTAAAGTTTGAAATGCATGTTTTGCTATGGGTATTACAAATGGTACATCTGTTCTCAATGCTGTATGAAAAGTAGAGCCTAATCCATACTCATATTAACGTTGTATACCTCGATATACAGGCATCATTTTTTATAAATTCAATTTTTTAAACTCTCTAAAATGCAACTTTACTACAGTCTCACCACTGACAAACTGAACAGGTTTACTAGTGTTTCCATTTATTATTATCAAAGTAAGATTTTGACACTGGTATGTAATGTACATTATCAAATTCTTTGAGAATGTGTTACTTTTACAATAGGTGTGTAAATGTCAACTATAAATGTATAATCTGCAACGTCAGAATAAATAAAAAGTTGAGTGAAATCAACATTTAAATCCACGTTACATTTAAATACATCTCTTGATGTGTTAGGAAAAATGAGAGGAAAAATATTTTTACATCCCAGTTTTTTAAAACTTAGTGACATTTCAATACCAACTTTTCCAATACTATTCCATACTATTTTTACACAGGATTGTTGAGCTGATTACCCAGATGAAATGAAACATCAAATGTTTTAAATATATTTCCAAGTTTAGTTTCGAATTTCAAATTGCATTACGTCTATGATATGACCACCATTTGCATAGACACCTGGTAAAATACTTGATTCAACACCAGCAGAACCTCTGTGAATCGTTTATATTTCAGAGATGTTTTATTGATACGATTCGATATTTTGCTATCTGTCACAATGATATAAAAACAGATTCTTCATCTGTAAAATTTTGTGCATCTGAAGGTAAAATTACTTCAACTAAACCTAATTCCCATCGTTTTTTATCAAGATGCATTGTGTTTGAAAACAACATTGTGTATTATATGGAAACATATTCATAGAACTATCACTCAGAAGTGTTACATAAAATGAATTCATTTTTCTTATCGTGTGTATTTTCTTCTCCAGTATTTTAAACCTGGACTTGGAAGAGTATATCCTAAAGAACTACTTACTAATACTTACCACGATTCTTTATCGGGGTTTTGTAACCTAATATGTGCAATGGTGGTACTTATAATACCATAAATGATAATAATATGTGTAAAATAAATAACTTGATTTTTTTGCAACACGATTCCCACAAAATTTAAAGTGTTGACTATGTTGACTTTGTACTTTAACACTTGTGCTTTCACAAGGTAATGACGTTTCATTTGGTGACATTTTTGTTTTTAAACCAAATCTGATTCTGCTATCCAACTATCAAGTTTCTTTGGATATCCTTTCCAATGTTCTTTAAGTTCTTTAGTAATTTTCTTATCCACACTTCTTGTCTGTCTGTTGAGAAGTGATTTGATAATATATTTTTATAATCATTTATACTTTGAATTTCGTGAGGATAAAATGTACCCTGAATTCTTTCTCCACCTAAATCCCTCAAATTTGTAAGTAGGTGGTACTGCACGTTTCACACTTGTACTTTTAAATAATTATTTTGTCCAATTTGGTAAATAATTTTTTTTAAATGTACGTTTGGTTTCATTGATACGCACTAATCCACCAATTTGAAAATGTATTTTTTTCTTTTGGATTTTGTTGTCCATACTGATGTTGAGAAACTTCTACTTCATTTTCTATAGATACAGAAGTAGGAGTTCTTTGAATACTCCAATAAAAACTGTTATCATAACTATCCACTAAGTTTTGTAACACATCAATATATTTTAATGTACGCTTATGTGTGAAATATGTCCACATACATGTTTTCAATGTACGTTGAACACGTAATAGAATTATCTTTTCGATGTGCTAATTTACACAATTTTGTACACCACTATAACCAGCAGGATGTTTTGTACTGTAATACAAGTCAGTTAATAAATCATTCAATAGGCCTCCCATTTGTCAGAAATTTTACCTTTAGATAATTCATGTTTTAGTAATACTTTTGGTGTATCGTCACCCCTCTGTTTTTCTCTTACTTCTGCATTTTGGATATACTGATAAACGAGAATCTGACCAACTCTCTCTTCTGGAGAGCACTGATATTTACTGCTAGATTTATTAATATGTTGACTATGCATCCATAGACATCGTTCATGATTTCCTACAAAATCTTGTGGTATATTTATATATTTTAATCCATGAATGAATATTTCCCAGCCTCTAAACCTTTTTCGTTGTCTAAGAACATCATTAACTAAATCAATAATGCTTGAACCTTGTATGGCTTCTCCATCATAACTTGATATACCCTGATCATCCCAGCTCATGTTTGGATGAATTGATAAAGCAGATAATAATGAAACCCTTTACATCTCATAGTAACAGGTACACTTTCTATAATTAAAACATTATCGTAAAGACTATGATTTTTTTCTTCTCACTCTGGTATGACCAGTGAAGGTTGTAATGCTTTCTTATGTGATATTTGAAATTTCTGCAACGTTTTCCGATACTTAAGTTCTTTCTCGCTTTCTGTTAACTCTGAATTTTTTAACACTGATGATAAATTATCCTGAAGTTGTGCAGTATTTGTAACTTGCGGGTTAGGTGATAATCTAGGACGTTGAGATTTTTCACTTCTAAATTGTTCCATATCTTCTAATAGTCATTTTCTCATATTTTACTTATTGATTTATTTCCAAGATTGGTTGCAAGTCCAACCACTGGAGCAAGTAATCCAAGTAATGATAAAAAACACCTTTTGATTTAATATTTGTTTTTCTTTCTTTTTAACCCTTTACCCAACGTAACGGCCAAAACCGGCCAGCGCTATTCTCAAAAATCGTCAATTAATTTTCAAAATATTTTCATTTTTTGTCTCAAAAACATAGGTTATGACCCCTCGTTGGAACGAGCTCGTCGAGCTCGTTCCAACGAGGGGTCATAACCTATGTTTTTGAGACAAAAAATGAAAAAAATTAGTTATTCAAGTATTTTTTTTTTTGCAAGTGTCGTCTGCTTTTCATGTTAGGTAAAGGGTAAACAGAAACTGATTTACTAGCAAGTGTACTTATTTGTTCAAGCATCGGATACATTTTTTTCTGACTAGGTGTCAGGTGTACATTGCCTACTAAAAGGTTATAATAGCATTCTGATAAACAATTAATTAATTCTTTAGGTGCATTTCTTATTATTTCTTTTTAAAATGCTGAAGGAGTTTGACTCAATGCCAATAACATACCACCAATCTTTTTCACTAAAGGAATTATTTATTTTTTATTTTATCTAACCGTCCTTCTCCATCTGTATCTATTGATAAAAATAAACAAATAAAATATAATGCTATTTGCATTGTACAAATCCTGGGAAACAAAAACTTATGTGCAACACAAATACATTTTTTGCTGTACACAAACTTTTTTCTAGCATGATATTATTTTTTACTTGAACGAATAATTTCTTTAGAAGAAAATAAGTTTCTTGTACTGAAAAAAGGTTTTTGTGCCGCACATAAGTTTTTTTGTTTTCAGAATTTCTGCAATGCAATTCGTAGATGGTCCAGAAAAGGGATTATCCGGATGAAGAAGCTATGGAGAAAAGTAGTGTATAAGTTAGTGATACAAAACTTTTTCACGAAAACAATTATGGCATAAAGTGAGTGTTTATTGTTTCAACGTCCCTGTTAACTTTTCCTTTCGGGATCGAGTGGTTCAGGGAAAACAAAATTTGTTAAAAAATTGATTGACATGAAACAATATGATTTATTTCAAATTGTTCCTCGAAAAATCACTTGGTGTTATAAAGAATAGTAAAAGACATATACTTTACTTAACCCTTTACCTAACATGAAAAGCAGACGACACTTGCAAAAAAAATTCTTGAATAACTAATTTTTTTCATTTTTTTTGTCTCAAAAACATAGGTTATGACCCCTCGCTGGAACGAGCTCGACGAGCTTGTTCCAACGAGGGGTCATAACCTATATTTTTGAGACAAAAAATGAAAATATTTTGAAAATTAATTGGCGATATTTGGGAATAGCGCTGGCCGGTTTTGGCCGTTACGTTGGGTAAAGGGTTAAAGAGAGTGGAGATATAACATTTATAGAAGGTATTCTTGATGATGAATATGATATTGTTAATGATGTCACTATAAAACATCTTGCAGTTTTCGATGATATGTTAGAAGATAAAGATGAAGAAAAAATCATATTATGGTTTAAAGCACATCATCGAAATGCAAGTGTTATTTACAAAATATAAAATATCATTTGGTGTTATAAAGAATGGAAAAATACAAATACTTTACTTAAAGAAAGTGAAGATATCAAATTCATAGAAGGTATCCCTGATGATGAATATGAAATTGTCAGTGATGTCATTATTCACCATCTTGTGGTTTTTGATGATATGTTAGGCGATAAAGATGAAGAAAAAATTAAATTATGCTTTACATGAAAAGGACATCATAGAAATGCAAGTGTTATTTACATAATATAAAATATGTTTCAACAATCTAAATCTAGTCGTACTATAAGTTTAAATGCACATTATATGATTTTATTTCAAAATACAAGAGATAAAGGACAAATTAAAATTTTGGCAAATTCATTTACCACATTTAATTACAGCTTATCAAGATGCAACAAACAGCGAGCATGGTTATTTATTAATTGATTTTCATCCCAGAACTCCTGATTCATTGAGATTAAGAACTGATATTTTTCATCCCTTGAAACACAGGATGAACGTGGCCCCATCATTTACACAAAACTGTAAAAGGTATAGTGTTATGACATTTGTGTCAGTTGTTGAAAACCAGTAAACGAGTACACATCATCGTCATGATATCTTTCATACATTCTTTGGAAAAACTTTGTCATCAGACAAATCCATTTGAAAGAGAAAAATTACTTAAGAAAGGGTTCAAGAAAATTTTAAAATGGTTTTAAAACATTAGCAAGTAGAATCATACTCAATAAGAAAATTAAACTGCCAAAACAAATCATAACCTATATGGTTACATAAAGAATATCTTGAACAACTTGCAAATCCAAGAGTACATCTTGCAACAAAATGAAACATGATTTTAAAACCAGGTGTTGGTGGAGTTTTTGGTGGTGTTATTATTCGTAATTTAATTCGATGGGATGGTTATAAAACAACTAGAAACTTTCAATCAGCATTTCAGAAGAAGAAAACACATAAGAAAAGAAAGACACCTACAAAAATACATTGAATAATTCATCAAGTTATAAAAAGATAAAAAATCAATGAAAGGTGGGACCTAAATACGTGCACATAATTTTGAAATTACACCTCATACCTCTACAACTACCAAGCATTCAAAAACAAAAGCATTACTTGTGAAAAACATTCAAAAACAAAATGAAGCACCACATAAGTTAACACATGTAATGTCAATAACAAAAGATGATGTTAAAAAAGTAAATCATGACCCAATGCATTCTGTACAAAATACAGAGTATATGTACCATTAAAATAAAAGATTCCCACAGTAACACGTTTCACAGCTTTAGATTCTTCTAAACCTATTCGTGAAATAGATCTTACAAATTCCGAAAAACAAAAACTTATGTCCAGTACAAATACGTTTTCTTGCAGTACACTATTTGTGAAAATCCAATATTTGGGAGTAAATTGTATTCCCTACATTTAACACTGATTTTCCCAGAGACGACTCTGGGGGTACTCTGGGGTATTCAGCATTATGGGGAAATCAGTATTAAAAGGCGAGGGCCATTGAGCGAACTGCCAGCAAACCTTTTCAACACTGAACTACCCACAGACGACCCTGGAGGCACTTTGGCGTCGAATTAATTTTAACACTGAAATTCCCATTGACAATCATATAAGCATAAATATTTTTCAAGTAAAAAACTGCCAGAGAGAGTTTGGCCATAACGCGTACCATCAAGTGTTTTTCATTTTGCTTTTTCTTCTTAGCTTTTCTAAAAATGCAGACAAGTAGAAACAAGATATCCCAACAACAGTATGGCATAAAATGTTGCAATTACTCCAGAGTGCATCCAGGTTTGTCTATAGGGAAATCAGTGTTATGGGGCGATGACAGTCTGGCGAACTATTTTAACACTGAAGTGCCCATAGACGACCCTGATGCACTCTGGATGTATTTCGCCAGGTCCGTCTATGTGAACTTCGGTGTTAAAACAGTTCGCCAGAGTGTCAACCCTAACTACTTTGGAGGAAATGCGTTCTCGTTGAAACATAAATAAAATTTCTGATTAAACATTGACGTTCCACTCGAAAGGGGCAGATAATCTATACTATTAACTTCGGTATTGTCACCCCAGCGACCACGATTTCCCACTGATATCGGTGTCCAGCATGACTTTCTCTGTATTCGATGGTAAACGGCTCAGTACCTTCCAGATGATCCAGAGATAGAAGCACCTGTATCAACTAAAGCATTGAATGGCCTGCAACCAATATATTCAGCAATGTTTGGTTTTGCTGGATTGGAATAACAAATTTTATGCTTGGCTTTCGTTCAATTTTCTTTTCTTTTCGTTTGTTCTTATGCCCATCCAGGATGATTTGCCTTGGACAAATTGCCTATTGCCCACACAGCAACTGCAAGTGATTGTGTTTGTCACAATTATGACACGTTACAAATGTACCATTTACTGGGCACTTGTAGGGAGGGGGCGTAAAATTCCGAACACAACATTGATTATCGGTATTAAGTATATACTTCCAATTACGATACCTTGGAGTTACCTTGTTGTGTCGATATGTTTGGGGTCGCTATTCAGGCATGATTTTCCCCCGAGCTGTTGTCGCTATTGTGTTTGGTTGAAAGCTGACGCAATCTATTTCTCCATCTGCTGAGTAAGTAAATCCATTTTTTTCATTCATTTCTGCCACTGACTCGTCGGGAAGTTTCTCGTTCCTGATACAATCTAATTCAGATAACAAGGTCGCCTCCTTGTGTTGTACGTCGTCTGCGTCTCGTTTGAAACACACAGGCAGGAATTAATCTGTTGCCATAAGCCATTTAGTGCTTTTGGAAATTTCAAGGCAGGCGGCGTATCATTGAAGTATTTGTCGACGATATGCGTTGTTGGGGGATAGCCAGAGAAGGGGTACCTCCCCCCCCCCTCTCGATAGAGGGGAAGAGGTGTGGGAAGATTTTGAAATCTATTACTGAAAACCCACATTCTCGTTTCTCTGCAGTGAATTTCATTAGTCTGATTGCCTGATAATTAGGATGCTCTACCCTCTCCCCTTTTGATTGAGCAGTAGAATGCTCTGGTGAGACATGAACAAACAGGCACACAACTTACCAATGGCGTTAATTTCGTGACGTCATTCTGTGTATTTATATCTGTATATCCTTCTATAAATCGCAAAGTACGTAACTGACAGATAACTAGAATGGGTTTAGTGAGCTAGCAAGACGGAAGAGTGTTCACCGTGTTAAACACAGCGAGCACTCTTTTGGCGTGTTTGGTACACAGTATCTTGGATATTCGTCAATATGACGCCATCCCAGGTCTTGAAGTTGTGGGGGAACCGTGTTATCCTCAGAAAAAACAGAGGAACGACGTTCCATCACCCCCTGTTCCTCCAGGAAAGCATTACTGCCATACGTCATCCACAGTCATGTCAGCCAGAATATTTTATGTTATTTTATGATGTTGTGAAATATTTTGGATACGGGTGATGTAGTCAGTAGCCGTCTTTGCTTGTAGATATTCACATTGAAGATTTATCGTGAAAACCGTTCAGCAGAGGCGGACTGGCCGTATGGTCCCCCGAGAAAATCCCCGGTGGGCCCCCCTATTGGATGGCGCCTGTGACCCTCAAAACTGATGCAGCGCATCACCTGTTGGTGCCTGAAAGTTTGTGAAAACGCCCAACGGGCGAAATGGATCTCGTTGCGTATAATGCCAGTATACTGAAATGTTCTTTATGTGGACTGCCAATGGCAGTCCACAAAGAAAACATTTCGATACACCAGCAGTCTGTTCTGCCACTGATCGCAAGGAAACAGCGCTCTTTCAATTCGAAAAATCAAAATTTTCTTCCATTCGGCCGAACTATGGTCGGCGCGATGGGTCCGCGTATACCCCAACTGCTCTTGATACCATTTTTGCCGAATGAGTGATGAAGAGGATGCAAAAATTCCAACGAAATGTACTCTGTGTGAACTGCCATTGACAACTCAGAGATAAGGAAGCATCGTTCGTTCAATTCGAAAAAGCAAATTTTTTTTCGAAGTCCGGGATTCGCCCTGGTTCATTTCTCAGTGACTTTTCTTGACCCGATCCGCCTCTGGGGTACAGTGAATTTATCCATCGCTGTTTCCAAGTCTTCTATTGTCGCGGACAGCAGACTTTGGTATCAGTACAGTGTATTGTCAGATAATGGAAAGGCACTGGTATTTTTCTCATCTATAAGTTCATTGAATTTCGAACACCGTTTAAATAATTGGAACCATGGCAACGGCGTTCTCATTCCTACTGCTGTTAAATTGCCGGAGAGCAATTGCGCCTGGAATGGTTAAATGGTAGCAGCTGTTGTCGCCGTCGTAGTTGTAGTTACTGATTGGAGCTTTACAAACGACTGCCAACAACTCTTTTGTTTGACCTTCCCTATTATCTGAAACAATATACGTCATCCCCGGTTCAGACTGACGCATGCAGACAAATCTAAACAAAAGATCATGCTTCGTATCAGATATGTCTCCAGACGCACCTTATATCCGTTGATTCCGACGCACGCATTATCGTCGAATCTAATTAATTTTCCCGGGACACTTGAGTCGTTAACTCTTTCTCTGGTGGACCTGTTTTAGACATTTTTAACATACCCAGTCATTATGAATGAATGAAAGATTTTATTTTGTAATACCACACGCATACAAATACAAACTAAATACAGCAAGATTCAATTATTTCAAATACAAGGTTGTATTACAGGGAGATGGCATAGCCACTAGGGCTGTCTTCCCGCCATTCCCAATAAAAACAAAGATGCAAAATGTGAGACAACCCTGACAACGGCTATGTTAATGAAGAGAAAATGAATGGATTAATTTTCAAAATGGTTCTTTCCACATGGGGGCACGATGACGCCGTGTACTAAGGCGTACTGTCGTCGATGGTGCGCATGTCTTCAGCCAGTCTAGCCCTGCCTGTGCTGAAGTGCTGAGTTACCTTGTTGGCTGCCAGCTGCTCGTCGTTGCTCGGTGGTTCTCTCCGGGTACTGCGGCTTCCTCCACCCGTAAAACTGTCACGGTCATGATTAGCCATTGTGCATAAATATGTGACCTTAAACACCTATAAATAAAATGTTTCTTTCCATATAAAAAAGATAATTTTCCATCGGTTTTAGAAAATGAAACAATTCAGGGGTAGGTAATAGATAAGTATGAGATTACAGAGCTAAGACCTACAGTCGGGGCACTGGATTATTACACCTGACGCGAAAAGAGTACGAATTCAAGAATTGCTCCGTTAGAGAATTTTTGAATGATGATCTGGAAGTATTTTAAATCGAAAGTTCTATTGCGTTCCCCATCCTAGGGAAAGTATGAATTGGAAAGTTTGCAGAGAACTGAGTTCTTGGTTTGAATGTATGTATTTTACCCGACTGTCTTGTGTCCATTCCTGAGGGGTTTTGGTAAATTCTAAAAGTGTCCACAAAGCTTTCGGGTAGCATGTTCTTGTACCAGTCGTGCATAAACAAAGAGGTCTGGAGTCTGTACAGGTCTGTAAATTTTAAAATACCGTGTTCTCTGAACAGTGGGTCTGTATGAACATTGTATTTTTTGTTAGATATAATTCGGATGGCGTTCTTCTGTAATTTTGTAATCTTTCGAGTTGATGACGAGTGAACCCAGATATGGATACCATACAGCATGTGACTCTGGATCAAAGAGTAGTATAATGTTTTTAGGCACTTTTTTGATAGAATCCTCTTCTCTTTTTTATGACGTAAATTGCTCTGGAAATTTTAGAACAGACTTCTGAAATATGCTTTTTGAAAATTTAAATAATTATCTTCGTGGATTCCTAGGAATGTTACAGATTTTTCCCCTTGATTATTTGCAACGAGTGAGATCGTTGAATTGTTAAGCACAATTCCTCCGCCCTCAATGGAGTACATGTTACTCTGAGGTTAAAAAATAATGAATTTTGTTTTTCTCTCATTTAGGGCAAGCTTATTAGCCGTACACCAATAGTATATGTTATTGAGTTCGTTGATAACTAATTCTATAATAGTATCTATGTTATTACCAGATGTATAGGCAGTAGTATCGTCTGCATATTATAAAATTTTCAGAAGTGTCGAATTTATAATATCGTTGATGTAGATTATAGAAAGAAGAGAACCAAGAATAGATCCTTGAGGGACACCAGTTGGTATGACATGGAAGTCGGAACTGGCCTTTAGGGGGGACACCAAACTGGGATCGGTGTGTCAAACAATCCTCGAACCAGGCGTTTGCATGGCCCCGTATTCTATTGAGTTATAGCTTTTGTAATAAGATCAAGTGATTTATAGTATCAAATGCTTTGGAGAAATCGAGAAATAGAGTTAAACTACAGTCCTTCGTTGGCTTATCGTTCATTTCTGCAACACTGTTTATGAGGTGCAATACCGGATGTATTGTTGAGTGTGCCTTTCTAAAGTCAAATTGATATTGATGAATTATCTTCTATGAAAGATATTAACCTAGAGTCCATTAGTTTTTCTAATACTGTAGAGAAGGTTGGTAGGGTGCTAATGGGCCTATAATTGTTAAATAGTCGTTGATTGAGAAAGATAAATTAATTACGTGCGTTAAAGGGTCATCTGTCTCATATATTATCTCCTTCACCATTTTTGAGGACATATTGTCAAGGTCTCTACTTGTTTTGGATTTCAGGGGTTTTTGTACATCGTATTACTTCTGGCGGAGTAGATAGCAAAATAAAAAATGACTCAAGGTTATTTCCCTGAGCGTAATCGGTGAAACGACGAGAGGAGGTCGGTATATCGCTTAATTTAGAACTAATGTTAACGAAGTAGGAGTTAAATTTGTCAGCTATCTCTTTAGGGTCCGATATTTCCACATTGCCAGCGATAAATGTGGACTGGTACGTAAAGGTAGAATTACATTTGTTAATGGCTTTCTTCAAGATTTCCCAAGTTTTTTTCATATTGTATTTATTTTCGCAAAGTATAGTCCTGTGATAATCAGATTTGCGAGCCCCTTCCAATCTGTTAAAAATGGTAGAATACGTTTTGTATCTTATTGTACTGTGTGTGGTTGGGGACTTTCATATTTTTGACGTATAGTTTTGTTTTTTCTAATGACGACTGCAAAAGGCCTGGAGTCATCCATGGTTCCCATTTCACAAACTTATGGGGAACTCTTACGAGTTGTTCTGGAAAAGCTTGGTCGAAAGCTACATGAATTGTCTCAACAAGAATACTGTAAGCTTCGTTGGGCATTTGTGAAGTCATGGTAAGATAAAAGACGCTTAAACTGGTTTACATTCTCCTGCTTAAAAGATCTTTTAGAAGTTTTTATGGGATGGGTGTGCCTTTTTGATGATTCATGAACATAAAATGTTGCAAAATGGTCACTTACATCTGTAATAATAATTCCGGACGTATAGGGATTAATTTTGTAACTGAAAATGTTATTAATTATGGTGGATGAATGGTCTGTAATTCTAGTCGGTTTTGTAATAAATGGCATAAAACCTGCACTAAACATAGTATCGATAAAAAAATGTGTTTTGTTATGCCTACAAAAGCCAAGTAAATAAATATTAAAATCACCCATAAGATTAATATTTTTGTTTGAGTCACCTAAGATGTTTACTAAATTCGTCAATTTTTCCAGGAATAAATCAAGGTGCGCTCTAGGGGCTGTATTTGGTCTATAAATAATTCCAACAATATTTTTTTCTTTCGTCGAGATTTCCACAAAAAAGGGCTTCAAATACATAAACACAGAAAGGTCTTCGTGGATTTTAAAAGAGATGGTACCTTTTATATAAAGTCCTACACCTCCCCTACCGTCGTCCTTACTAGGACGTTGTCGAGTGATCAAGGGATGGTAGCCTTCTTGTGAGAAGGTTATGTTTTCTTTCACGTTGAATGTTTCTGTTAAACCTATAATGTCTAAAAAAATTTATTCATGTTGAAGGCTGCATATCAGGTTTTGAAGGGGCTCTTAGTTGGCATTAAGGCTTCGACAGTTGAGGTTGAAGAGCGTGAGTGAGTTGGGCTTTTTTGATACCTCATTATTAAAACGCTCTGGTGTGTCGTATTCACAACTCCTTTCTTCCATAGCGAAGGGAGAGTTCAATTCAGCAGCGTCATTGTCGGTAATTACATCGTTAAATTGAGAAATAAAGTCAAATGAGCTGCTGCTCTGTATCTCATCAAATGTAAGTGTATTAGCCATTACCAAATGTCTGAATGTGGGCCACTCTACCAAGGAATTAACCAAAAGATTTTGCCAATGTAACTGAGCAAGTATTTTGCAAGAGGAATTGTGTGCTGTTGTCAGGATTGTGTGAATCGACGAGCAATGTCGGAGGAAGAATATTTGGACAGTTTATGACAAACATTTCTTCCTGTGTTCAGCCAGCAGAGTTACTTTAGTTAGGCCTTGAAAGGGTGTTTTGCTGTGGATGGATTTTGAGATGGGATTGTAAGGTAAACATAATCATAATGTGTGCAGTGTAGTGCAACTACACAGTCACACACACAAACACACACAAAAGCACACACGCATACATATTTTTTAGTCATCATATCCATAAAAAACAAAACAGAACAAATTCAATATGTCAGAAAGTGCGTGGTTAATAATAGCATAAAACTGAAACAGCTGATGATGGCGATAATCCTTGAAAACATGATGATGTTAATGAGAATCATGGCTGAAGAGGGCAAATTCGACTTAGCACCCCCCCCCCCCACCACCTCCCCCCCCCCCCCCACACACACACACACTCCGGACCTTCACATGTCTCAACATCAGACCACGTCCGCGAGCAGAGGATACGACACCGAACCCCACGCGATCTACACATTATTAATAAATCCTGTCAACATGGATTCCCTAATTATCATAAACCTGCACACAACCGAACATCGGCGAAACCTCAGATCAGATTCGCCGCTAGTTCGAGTGTCTGAATCAAAGGACGTATCGAATCTAATTGACGCATTAAACGCGTCGCTCTCCGACGAAGATTCGTCTAAAAGCGACTGAAAGATTTACTTGATTCAGACAAATGAATAATCGTCGCATATAATTCAGACAGACCCTAATATTAGATTAAATGAACAAGGCAACTTTTAACGATCGCATATTTAGTAAATAAAACTCTCATGAAACCCACGACGACGCTGGTCAAAGAATCAATAAATCAGATAGAGGCCGAGGTCTCTTCATCTTAGTTCAAATCGTAAACCGATATGTTGCCAATTTCGCAATTACTTGATCAACGGAGAGTTGCAAACCGCTTCATTTATTTAGATTTTTTCACACATGCAGCAGACGATGTTCCGAGTTACGTGTTGTTCAAATTACATATCTGTTTACGATTTGAACTAGGGCTGCACGGTATATCGATAAACCGATATATACCGGTATTCAAACCAATATCCATTGAATACCGGTGTAATTACAAATATATCGGTTTATCGTCATTATTTATTTACCCACAATTTAAGTTTCATTCGAGTTTTTTAACTGTAGCCCCAAATGAATAGTATTATCCCTGTATCCAAGGAATCGTCTGCAAGTGCCCTCGCAGTTTTCAATTTCGAGCAGAACGAGCTCGTTCCAATGAGGGATCTCATGATATAGTTTTGTTGAAATTTTTGAAAATTATTTTGATAAATTAATTTTGAAAATAATAAATGTTGATATCGTCTGCGTTTGGGTAAAGGTTTTTCGAACCGCATCATCAAGGCATGCCAATTCGTTCCGACTGTGATGCCTCGAATCTCGATTGTGGTACTTGTGTTCATATATCTGAACAGTTTTCGATATACCGCTATACCGCGGTATTTTTTTAATACCGATACCGGTAGTCAGTTTTGAATATCGTGCAGCCCTAATTTGAACTAAGTTGGTTTTGTTGAAATTTTTGAAAATTATTTATCTGATTTATTGATTCTTTGACCAACGATGTCGTGGGTTACATGAGCGGTTTATTTACTAATCTTGCGATCGCTAAAAGTTACCATCAAATCTTATCATGGTTGCTTATTTGTTGGTGTTTAACCCTTAACTCGCTGAGTATTTTTATGATATTTTTCATCAAATCTAGACATGGCTGCTGTGAAGCAGCCATGACTAGACTTGATGAAAAATTCATCTAAATTTAACTCAAGAAATCATTGATCAAAAAGTATATTCAATTTAGATAGAAAAATTTGGTTAAACAACACGTCACTCGGGACATCGTCTGCTGCACGTGTGACAAAATCTACATAAATGATACGGTTTGCAAGTCTCTCCGTTGATTGAATAATTGCGAAATAGGCAACCTCCAATATTTCGCGTGGTGACGTCAGCGGGTAACATATGCTAATGGAACCATAAACATAGAAAACACCATGGAAGCTCTCATCCAACCAGAGCGCTGAGATTTTAGTCTTATTGGAATGAAGAATCAAATGTTAAAATATAAGTATTTGTTTTCATTCATTTTTTTAATTTCGGTATTTTTCGTTGGTGTTACACATATTTTGGTTCGAGTTCCATCTATTTTGCGAGTACACCCACTCGTGATAATTCTTTTGTTTTAATTATACCTTCGCTGTTATTTAATGTTGCAGGAGAAAAAGCATTCACCCCCAAATCTGCAAGTTTTTCGGTATTTAGTAAATTTATTGCCTGGGCCTCTTTATTGCATTCCATCAGTAATGTTTCAATTCTCATCTTTTTAACGTTTTGAACGGTGCCAGCAATACACTTTGCCTTTTAACATTCCTCAGTTACATATATAATAAGAATAAATTTTTGCAATATTTTAAAAAATTTGACACAATTTCCTGGTCTGAGTCAGACTCCGAAGAAATCATATTTCAACATCGTTTCTGTTGCTTTTTGTTTGATGCCATGATTTGAAGTATATAATTCTCCAGTTCTGCCTCTCACCTTTACTCATATCCCAAACTGGAGGTATGTTCCAGCTTAACATGTTCTGATGACAAAACCAAGAGTACATGGAAAGCATTCTCGACCAGGGTGACGCATGTGCATACCACTGATCGATTGACTCGTGAAGCCGCGCCATCATACATGCGGAGCCGTCGATAAACTGGCCACATCAAACAAGGAAGATCATTGTGCAATAAATATTTGGTATTCAACAGATAATACAGCGAATGTGATCAGAAAAAGAGTAAACCTATTTTAGCAAGTACGATAATAAACCTCAAAACATAGCTTATGACCCCACATTGGAACGAGCGAGTTCAGCTCGTTCCAATCAGTGGTCCTAAGCTATATTTTTGACGTAAAAATGAAAACAATTAGTTATTCAATAATTTTGTTTGCAAGTGTCGTCGGCTTTTCATGTTATAACCAATTCCAGACCGAAGAGTAGTTAAAACATTTTTGCAACGTACGTAGACTATTTTGGAGGTGATTCCTGCAGCAAAGAACATTCCACAGGTAAAATAGTAGAAGCGCTTATTACAAAATATGACTTGTGTTTGTTCAGTGATGGATCCAACATGTACTTGCATCCTGCATCTGGTTCATGCATGTCAACTGATCTTACACTGTCCTTCTATCTTCCCTGAAACTTGTAACTTCGAATATGACTTATGAGGACTGACCACTTTTCAATTGTGTTGGAGCGCGTGGTTCCAGTTGACGATGAGACGGTGCCTCTGTGGAACTTTGAATTGATAAACTGGGACGTTTTCTCGTCGCTTTATTCTGAACCACTCACACATTAGAAATTTGAAGAAAGTAGCGATAAAGTAGAACATGTCACTACGGAATTGCTTGACACTGCAAACACAGCCATTCCAAAAACCTTCGCAGACACGAAACGTTTCACCAAACCAAGGTTTGATAATGATTGCAAACAGGCTATAAAGGATCGCAAGAAAACTGAACGGAAATTCAATAAGTCACCAACTACAAATAATTTGGACTAGCTGCGTATAGATGGGGTACAAAGAAGACGATTGGTAAAACAAAAAAGAAACTCTCTTGGAGACTATGCTTCTATACCTAACCAATACACACCCACCATCAAAAGTTGGAAAATAATAAAACAAATTAGAGGCAAAGAAACAAAATCAAATTACAACATAACACCTCGAAGTTAACAACACACTAGTTGCTTAAAAAGAGCAATATTAAGCAAATCTGCCTGAATATTTCGAAACATTCATTGTCTGAAAATTGTAATCCAGAATTCGTTAAAATTGAAATAAAAAACACAGGCAAATCAAAAGAACAAATTTACCTCTGACAATTAAGTGGATTACAATAAGCCTTTCTCTGTGGAAGCGTTAAATAACTCCTTGTATAAAGCAAAACATACTGCCAATGGACCCGGTAAAATACATTATCAAGTTTTAAAAGGTCTGCCTGAAACTTCACTTGAACCGTTACTTTCAATTTTCACTTACACACGGGTGACTGCACAGTTTCCACCATTCTGACGAAAAGCAAAAATAATTCCCATTCCATAGACTGATAAAGCTCACAAGAATCCAAGTAATTACAGACCTATTCCATTAACTCTTTTGGTGCGACAGGCGACTAAAATCGACAGACGGCAGACCGCGGAAAGGTACTGCAGTAGTCATTTTAGCCAACTGTGTGTGTACATTTCCAAGTGCTTTTAACCCTTTACCCAACGCAGACGATATCAAAATTTATTATTTTAAATATAATTTTTTAAATTTTTCAAAAAAATTCAACAAAACCATATCATGTGACCCCTCGTTGGGAACGAGCTCGATGAGCTCGTTCCCAACGAGAGGTCACATGATATGGGTTTGTTGAATTTTTTTTTTTAAATAATATTTTTTCAACTGCTGAAGTTGCATATTACGCGGGAGGGGGGATGCGGCCGATTCGTTGGGTAAAGGGTTGAACAAACATACGTATTCCTATGTTTCATGCACCATATATGCCCTATCCATGAACAACGATATTGTCCCTTGAAAGTATAAAGGTGCCATTTAAATATATACAGGAAATCATTTGAAAAACTGTCAATGAGATCATTAGAACATCTTTTAAAATAATAACGCTTTAGTCTAACAACCTATACTTTTTGTAAAATTCCTGATGAATATTAGGCGCTAAGAATTCTGTTTCTCAGATTATTCCGCGCCAGAAGAGTTAAGAAGTTGTCTGTGTAAAACCACGGAAATGATGATCAATGGTCTACTTGTCTAGTTTCACGAATCGAACAATCTACAGTACGGTCGCCGTGGATTAGTTACATTTACTTTTACTTAGTTACCATATTTCCACGGAAGCAATAATAATTTATAGAAATAATCATCAAAAAATTAGTTTATGAAGCACCGGGTACAACCCGATGCTTCATTAATTAAAATTTTGCTGCTGATGATTTTTATTACCTAGTGAACGTATGCGCAGACAGCACTTCCCACACGTGGATTAAGACCAGTCCATGGAGACCGTTCTGTACTTGCGAATGTTCAGTGCGGTTTCGGAAACCAGACAGAAAAGTATTGTGGATCATTTACAAGAAATGCCTTTGCCAGGAAAGAACATGTAGTTGCAATCTTCTTAGACCTGGAAAAAAAGCATATGATACAACTTGGAGGTATGGAATTAAGAGGTCGCTTTAACATGGGGTTCAGCGGGTGTATGTCTCTTTAAATAGAATTATTGTTTTTTAAAGCACAGTCAATTTCAAGTTCGTGTTGCGTTCACATCACCTGATCCACACGAGCAGGAATCGGGGCATCTCAGGGTAGTATTATATCTGTTACCCTATTTTCTGTTAAAATCAATGGCTGCATTGACGCAATTGATGATACGTTAGATTCTTCGCTGTATGTCGATGATTTTGTGATTTGTTATGATAGTTAAAATATGAATGCAATCGAGAGTAAACTGCAGCTGTGTTTAACCCAAATTCTGTAATGAGCTACAGAAAATGGATACGAAGTTTTCGAAGTTCAAAAGAAATTGTGGTCATGTTTGTAACCCCCGGAAACATCACCTCGATCCAGAGTTGAAAATAAATTGGGGTACTACAGCATTGCTAAGGAAGTGAAATTCCTGGGTTTATTGTTTGACAATAAACTGAATTTCACTTCTCCCATATAGAAGCTAATCGTGAGATGTAAAAGGGCACTTAACCTACTAAAGATATTTGGTAACACTGATTGGGGTGCGGACCCAAAAACGTGACCCAATCTGTATAGATGACATGCGAGATCAAAATTGTAGTGTCGTTTACGGTTCTTCGAGAAAGTCGTTTATCTATTGACTAAAGTTAATTTTTTGCTTTGATTGGTTGATAGATACGTGGTATGAGACCATATTCATTGAAACCCACGATACGTCCGCCCAGCCACTGACAAATTTCCCATACCCAGTGGAAGCCTCCTTCCGAAATCTACAAATTGTCCATACCCCGTAGAAGACGCGTCATTCCAGTTTTACAGTGTACATGTATTATATTTTAATTTTTTATCTCCAAAATATAGCGCATGACCCCTTATTGGAATGAGCTTGTCGAGTACCCTCCAATGTGGGGTTCATAAGCTATGTTTTTGAGACAAAAAAGAAAAAATGAAATTCAATAATTTTTTTATACTAGTCATATCGGCATATTTTCACAAAAACTCTTTTGCACAAAAATTCCACAGAAACCTGTATGGCTCAACAATGGAAGATAAAAGATCTCATGCTGTGTGTGTTCACACATGAAATAGATGGTACTTCTAAAACGGAAAGTCAATAGATAAATTCGTTACCCCGTGTCTGATCACGTGGTACGGGTTTTTACTTACCCGAAGCCAGCCGTATCCCATGCGGCCTTCGGCCTCATGGGATACGGCGGGCTTCGGGTAGGTAAAAACCCATACCACGTGATCATACACGGGGTAACTAATAATCTCAAAAGACTTGACGCAATTCATAATAGTATTAGAATTATACTTTGGACGTTGTATCCTAAAAAAATCTGAGACAAACTCTTTGCAATTCAAGCAAAAGTATGAGGAAATAGAGTCCAAGTATATTTCACATTAAATGATCTATACGGGTAGATCTAAAGATGGTGACAAAGTATCATCGGCTGTTGTTACTAGTGATAATATCGCCACGATCAGAATACCAAATATAACTTCTATTTTCACAGCAGAAGTGAAAGCTTATACAACTAGCTCCTGAACACATCGAGAATGTACAACGAAGAAAGTTGATTATATCTTCCAAATTGCTTTCCTCTTTGCTAGCTTTACTCTACCCAAGTTGAAAAACTCTCTCATTTTGGAACGCCGTGAGAAGTTGAAAACTCCACCGTTTGACCAATATGATATCGTATTTTGCTAAAGTTGAAACTTGAAGTCCTGTCGTGAAATGCGCACACATAGCACGTCCATCTGCGCGTTAATCTAGGCGTTAGACCATAGTAAGACTATCAAATTCTGCACACATGGCCTGTGCGCAAGCAGTGTTTCAGCCAATGGACCTCCGCGTCACCCGGAGGTCCATTGGCAGAAACATTGTCTGTGTTTGCTATGACTAACCAGGAGAAGCTGCCGTGCTTTGGATGCCATTCAAAATGGCAACTGCGCGCAATTCCTACCCAAGGCCACCCAAGGAAGATATGAAACGGCGATTTTATAGATGGGTGCGTGATTAGGAGCTAGGCGGCCACTTGCCAAATAATAAGTCGATCTGTAAGACGTACGCGAATCTCGATCAATTTTATAATTCCCATTTAACAATTAGGGTAAGTGTGACGCTAAATTTTACGTTCCCATGACGCGATACACATTGGTACGGCACTTAATATAACGGAATAAGAATTAGTCAAAAATGAAAGCCGCTTAGAAGGAAGTAATCTTCCGAGCATGACGGCAAATTGACGAAGTTATATATATATAACTATATACTATATTTGACGAAGTTATATAAAATATTTGATGAAGTGGGTATATATACTCGCCCAAAAAAGAAAGTGTGCATTGCAGAAATTGATCAAACTCCAAAAAAATAATTTCGTAGGTGTAAAGAGTGTTAACCTGTTCATGAATAAGTTATATTGAACACAAAAACAGCTTTCCCCGTTAAAATTGCATTAACGTTAAATGACGTGCCGCACGTTTGTGAAAAGGCATGTTTTGCACCTGGAGAGTCTGAAGATTCATGCAGCAGTGTGAATCCTTGGGTATTTAAACACTAAAGTAAGGCCTTCCTATCGTTCACATTCAAACTTGCGCTGCTGTTAAAACGACTCCACATTAGCATGCCAAGATTGACAATGAATCAACATCTCCTTGCCCTGTGTATGATTAGAGCCGGCAGAACACACAGAGAGGTTGCCCAGCATTTGAACTGCCACCATAACACTGTAGACAGGCTAGTCCATCGACATGCACAACATGATGACGTTCGAGACCGACCCCGCTCTGGGAGACCCCGAGTTACCACCCCTGCACAAGATCGGTATATCCGTGTCGTCCATCTCCGGAACCGGCAACAAACGGCAACGACGACAGCCAGGAACATCCCTAACCTGAGACGGATACATCCTCAAACAGTGATCAACCGGCTGAGAGAATACGGCTTACGTCCTCGAAGACCTGCAATTCGTCCGATTTTGACGTTACGTCATCGTCGTGCTCGACTGCAGTGGTGTAGACAACATCTCAGGCATCCCTTACACTGGTGGCGACGTGTTTTATTCACAGATGAATGTCGTTTCCATCTGTCATCATCAGATGGCCGCCAGAGAGTGTACAGACGTCGAAACGAACGCTACGCAGATCCATGTGTCGTGGAGCGAAACCGTTATCGGGGAGGGTCTCTCATGGTGTGGGGTGGCATCACTGCCCATAACAGAACTGAGCTGGTCATTATTGATGGCAATCTCAATGCAGCCAGATATCGTGATGAAGTGCTTACACCTGTTGTTGTCCCATTTCTGTAACGTCACGGCCCCGGCGTCATTCTACAGCAGGACAACGCCCGACCCCACGCAGCTCGTGTTGTTCAACAGTATCTGCAGCAACAACAAGTGGATGTTCTTACCTGGCCCGCACATTCGCCCGATATCTCACCCATTGAGCACGTATGGGACGAAATGAAACGTCAGCTACGCCGGCTTCCCCATGCACCGTCAACGCTTGTGGAACTCCAAAGACAGCTTATCAGAATATGGAACAACATCCCACAACACTTCCATGCTAACTTGTTCGCTTCCATGGGGCGTAGATGCACAGCAGTAGTCGATGCAGACGGAGGTCATACCAGATATTGAGTGTGTGACTTTTGTGTTTGACCCTTAGTGTCTTTGACTCTCCATGGCACCAAGAGTATTCGTCGTAGCGTAATGAAATTTCTCGTGTTGATCACAAATTGATTCATCTGTGATTGAATAAAATTTCCATGAATGAAAATGATATATATCTTTTCTTAGTGTTATTTTTTAGCATGCACACTTTCTTTTTTGGGAGAGTATATATATATATATATATAGGATGAAAGACTCTAACGCCGATGGGGATCGAACCACTGCCTTGACGAGAGTACATTTCTGTGGAACCAATCGCCTAGCGAAACTGGGCCAGCACTATAGACCACGCGCTACCGACAAGCTCCAAAAAGGCATGCTAGCAGGTCGACCGTCCATGGAACTGGCACAGTCCACACGAAATTACTCGGTATCCCCCAGAATTACAATGAATTATACCATGTAATGCAGATGAAATCAATGAGAATCAATCTCTTTTTCAAATTTCCTGCTTGGGGTGTAGAATACAGAATTCGGCACTTCTGTTATGCATTTTTTAGGATGAAAGACTCTAACGCCGATGGAGATCCAACCACTGACTTGACGAGAGTACATTTCTGCGGCACCAATCGCCTAGCGAAACTGGACCAGCGTCATGGACCACTCGGCTACCGACAAGCCACAAAAAAGGCATGCTAGTAGGTCGAGCGTCCATGGATCTGGCACAGTCCACACGAAATTACTCGGTATCTCCCAAAATTAGCTGTTTACAATGAATTATACCATGCAATGCAGATGGAATCAGTGAGAATCAATCTCTTTTTCAAATTTCCTGCTTGAGGTATAGAATACAGAATTCGGCACTTCTGTTATGCATTTTTTAGGATGAAAGACTCTGACGCCGATGGGGATCGATATATATATAAACACACAAGAAATGGGAGAAACTTGTGGAGAAGATATAGAAAAATGAAAATAGTTCAAATGACAGAGAGTAACAAAATGAATATATTTCGATCTGAAATGCTGCGTTTTTCGATGTTTATACATATCGTCAGAGCTCAAGTCAAATATTTCTGAGTTTATGTATTACACAGTTTGTTGTGTTGTTAAGAGAACAACTTAATCGTTATCGTATCACTCAAGGTGATAAGTAAGCTTAGTGCAATACTTGTATAACAAGTTTCTTGAATGGTAGTAATATCCGCATATTATGTTAGACTTACATGACCACCTCCCTCTCTCCCCTTTATCTCTCTCTCTCTCTCCCTCTCTCTCTCTCTCTCTCTCTCTCTCTCTCATACGTGCCTTATTCGTTCGCCCCTCCACTCGCCCGCTCCTCCACCCCACAGCCCTCACACACAGATACCCGAGCTTTCATCCCCCTCCCACACACACACTCTCGACCCCCCCCCCCCCCCCACACACACACACACACATACACTAACACACACGCTGCACATATATATACATAAGATACATATAAGAGTAAGTAAAGGCAACTATTCGGAAAGTAAACTATTTCGTGCGGTTCAGTTTGGGGATAAATTTTTCTATGAAGTAGCTTTCTTTATTCAATCTTTGTAACGTGTTTTCGGGACCAGGCCTTTTGTAAAATGGAAAGAAGCGGAGTTGTGAGTGACCACACGATTTTAAATGTCCAGAAACATATAGCGGTGCTTGTTCTGCATGAGCTATATGAGATTTATGTAGATTCATTCTGCTTCCTAAATTTGTGCTTTGACCTTTATAGTCTTTTCTGCGTCCGGTGCATTGGATGACGTAAATTAGATTTTGTGTGTTACATGTTATGTCCGCGTTTGGTTTGAATTTGAAATTTGTCATTTTGAAAGTGTAGGAATCTCCTTCAATGATGCTGTCGCACAGGTCGCAGTTAGGTCTGTTACATTTTTTTACTTCGTATTTATTTTTGGTGTCAAATTTTGCCTTTGTTAGTATTTTTTTAAGGTTTGGTGGTTGACGTTTACTGTTTATTATTTTTGTTTGATCAAGTACTTCATTCATTTTTTTTATCCTTTCTCAAAAAATCCAAGTTCTGGCTTATCACTTGAAACACGGTTTTATTGTTCGGATTATGTGTATTCACAAACATTAAAACATCTGATTCGTCTTTTGTTTGTGGTGATCTTAATGTGCTAATATCGATTTCTTCGGCTCTTTCTATTCCATGTAGGATAAATTGTTTTGGGTAACCACGTTTTAGAAGAGCACTTGTCATCTCAGATAAGCGATTTTTTCTAAGATGAGGATCAATTATTATCGTGCAAATTCGTCGTGCTAAGTTGAATGGAATGTTCACTTTCATGTGCCCAGAGTGACAGGATTTGAAATGCGGGTATTGTTTGGTGTCAGTAGGTTTTGAATATATGTCCGCTTTTAATTTAGTGTTTTCTTTAATTACCATTATGTCAAGAAAGGGAATTTTTGTTTTGTCGAAACTAGCAGTGAATTTTAAATATATATATACAGTACGTGGAGAGTGTATTATCAATAAATCACCCGCAGAGTGGAGATTCCACCCAAGCAATAATTGCAAACTTGTTGCAAAGCATAACAGGCACAGGCAAAGTTTCAACCAATGGACCTCCGGGTTAAACCCGGAGGTCCATTGGCTGAAACGTTGCTTGTGTTTTTTGTCCATATGTATAAAACTTGAAAGTTATAGTTTGGGTGATAATTCCACTCCGCGGGTGATTTAGTTACAATCCACTCTACATGTACTGTATAAGAATATATAATAGACTGGAAACGCTAACACATTTGGATACCCATATATACATCTGTCTTTAAAACAAATCTGTTTCAAGTGTGCTGGATCTGAGAGATGCAAGGGCCTAAAGCGAAAGAAATAAGTACACATACTTCATCAGACACTTTAAATAATTTTGTCAAATTGCCGTAATGCTCAGGAGATTACTCCCTTCTAAGCGGCTTTCCATTTTGCCTAATTCATATTCCGTTGCGTTAAGTGTCGTACCAGTGTACATCGCGCCATGGGAAGGTAAAAATTATGCCCCACGCTCATCCTAATTGTCAGATGAGAATTAAAAAAAAAATGTTCGAGATGGATGTACGTCCTACAGGTCGATTTAATACCTGGCAAGTGGCTGCCTAGCTCCTACTCACGAACGCAGTTGGAAAATCACCGTATCATATCTTCCGTGGGTGGTAACAATTAAAGTTATGTTCCGCTTTTCACGTTGTTCTCCATATTCAAGTGCAATGCGTGCAAAATCACTGTTTTATATCTCCCTTGGGCGGCAACAAGAAAGACATTTTATTATTACACGTAAAATTACTTCTCAGCTTTGAAATTATGAGCCATCTATCATTTATCTCATTGAGATTGCATAACTTCCTTGTGTGGCAACAAGCAATGATGAATTACCCACTATTGCTAAAACATCGCCCTAGAAACAGAGGCTAGTTCACATACAGTATTAACAAACACACATCCGACCATTCTTTAGCCCGAACCATTCAAACGCACACCTTCATGCTCACGCCCCTCTCCCCAAATCCCCACTGAAGTCGAAAAAGACATCATGACTGCTAATGAAATATATTATCTTTTCATACCTTCCTTGCATGTAACAACCACCACCCCACCCATCCTTCCAGTTTGTGTAAATGTCTTTTCCCATAACACTCTCTCTTCCCGTATATATTCCTCCACCATTGATTCTGTATATGACCCCTGTTGTAATGTCTACTCTGAGGATTGTTGGGTTAGGGTGTCTCTACGCACTCCATCCACCATCCCCCAACATACGCACGAAATATGCACCCACAAACACACAGGCATCATAATCTCACAACATATACGCGTGCTTTTCAACATCAACGCGTCTTTTAATTGTAATTACTCTTCGCATTAGCCTATATTTCGACCCCCCCCCCCCCCCCCCCCATCAACATCTTTATAAATGAGAGTATTTGTAATCATTCTTATCTATTGAGCCCTTTTGCTTCCAGTGTTTGAAGTTTGTTCTTCCAACATGCTTCACGACCCCCCTGTAAGCTGTATTTTGTTGGTTAATTTGTTCAATTCCAATAATCTTAAAATTCAAAACCTCAGGTTTTATTCTACTCAGGTGGTTTAGTATCAACTTTTCCAGGTTTTTGAACGAAATCGGGAGAGGTTTCTTGAATGCCAACTTCATGCGTTTGAGTGGTGTAAAATGGGCAGCTACTCCCGTGTTATTTTCCCGATGTCGGTGAAGTGTCGCTAGTAAGTGACCACAAACGGGACACTTTCGTCAGTTGATTTGCTTGATCGTTTTCTATGCTGACTGAAAAGAGAAAAGCAAGTTCAGTTTTGGAAACATATTTTTTTTTATCGTAGACCAAATGTAGTAAAATTTGATAGCTACCTAGGTGTACTGTCTGAAGAGTCTTTGGTTAAAATTCAGTCTACCATGACCATGTCCGGCACTGATTGCTTTCAACAGATTATTCGATAAAGCGTGCGTCCAGGGCTCTCCCACGTGCTATGGGCTTGAAAACCATACCAAATCGAAGTTTTGAATAGAACACATCGACTGCACAACATTTCATTTCAACTCGATTGGAAAGCAAAATGGCGCGACTGTCCGAAGTTGATAGGGGTAGGGCTATTGTTCTAATTACGCAGAGCCAGTTGCAACGTCTCGTCGCCCAACAATTTGGGATCCACGAGTCAACGATAGCTCATTTAGTTGGGCGTCTCAGAGCCACAGGAAGATTAGCTGATCGTCACCGGAGCGAACATACGCGCGTTACGTGGATAGAAGAAAGATAGATGCAAACGTCACTAACACCACCGTAACCAATTTCAGACGGCGACGGCGCCAGGTTGTATGCACTCATGGGCACCGAGTGTGTCCAAGAACAGTTAAGAATCGGTTTTAACGCCATGATGCCCCTACGTTGGTCCGCAACTTACACCCAGGCGACGTAAACGTCCATTGCAATGGTTGCGGGCACATCAACCATTTCACTTGGCCCACTGGAGACGTGTGTTATTCACTGACGAGACTAGGTTCACGCTCTACAGGTCAGATGGACGACAGAGTTGCTATCGGCGTCGAGGGGGCCGGTATTGTATTATTTAAGGATATCTATCGATGATACCTTTTGGAGATCCCTTTTTAGTCGTATGAGGCCATGAGGTCTATGTGAAAAGCCCTCAATGAGGCCTCATTTACTATCCCTCATAGCCTCATTTCTTTTGAGGCCATGAGGGCCATGAAAAAATCCTTCTTAGCCTCTGGGGAAGCCGAGGTGTTCCGATAGCTGAACTAGGAATTCGGTCTCAGTTTGATGTGATTTTACCTCGGGCTGATATCTCGGCCGATGTGAAACTAACCGGATAATAACCTCTAATTATAGCCGCCTCGGAGAACACAGAAAATAAGCCATAAGTAAATAAATTTTGTAATATTGCCGAATATCATTGTTGTTTGCCTTTTAATACATGTTACCTCCGTATAAGCAACAATGTAATAGATTCTGGCGGCGAGCGATTACAATTGCTTGATTCGATTCAATAAATCGTCGGCTGAGTGCTAGAATGTTCTATGTCCCATAGGGGACATAGAACATTCTAGCACTCAGGCGACGAAATGTTGCGCGATTTCATTCGAAATTCGATTCAAGTCGAGTCGGCAATTGCGATTTGCACGGCTTTACTTCGCTGATGTGTAAATTGTTCTTTTCGTATTATTCGTTTTGCACATACTGTGTTTTCAAAATTGAACGATTTTTTCCAATTTCAATTTCAGAACATCTGTCTTCAACTTTACTGCGAATATGGCAAAGTAGCATTTTATGGCAGATGCATTGCGCCTTTTGTCTCAACGAGCAATATTCATCTCAACATCCAACGGTATATAGCTTGTAATTACACGGCGATGTTTACAGGTACGTTTTCATCGAAGGTGGCGAAACTTCTTGGAGTTAAAATAGCACTTGCAAAAACCCACGGATTTATGCCTAAAGACCTCACTTTGACATATCTTGCAACACCCTTACATGATGGTGGTGAGGAATACTGTTCCAAGAAATGTGAGCACCACATGATCGCGAATCAAGTAAAATTTGACGAATATAACGCACTCAATGATAAAATGAAATTCTCAATTGGCGAGGACAGAAATGGAAATCTGCGCAGATTAGAAAAGTATTCTGATTTGTCTTGTCGCAGTGTCAATTTCGATTCCTCTTTCAAAATGGAGTGCCCATATATCTCACTGAACGAGGAGCAGGCAGTCGCACTAAAACGTGCAATGAAATCGTATGCTACGGACGTAACAGGATCAACATTTGTAAGAAAAGGCAACAACTTTATCATTTGTTATAAAACCTACAAAACGATTATTGCGAGAGTTCAAAATAAGGATCAAAACAAATCTCAGACCACAAATTATGAATACATAAGAGCCATTATTTCTAATGTGTTACTTGGCATTTCGCTTTTACTTTTCATTGTGTCCATATTTACGTACATTCGGCACCCAAAAATGAAAACTATTCCATGTCGCATCAGTCTGAATATTATGTTGACGCAAAGCGTGTCTTCTTTATTGTTTCTGTCATCCAACTTTGTCTATACTTTTTCCCTACCATGTTATATAGTTGCAATAGCATCCCACTACGTTTGGTTGACTTGCTTCGTTTGGATGTCCGTGTATGCAGTCCACTTATGTAGAGTGTTCTCCAGTCTGTCAGAACATCCCAATGGCCATGGTAGTTCCACAGATAATTCAATGAAAACTCTGCTTCTGTATTGCCTTGTAGCTTATTCTGTTCCATTGTTTGTTATAGGTACGTGTGTTTACGTCGACCATTGGAAACTCTTCATTGTTCAGTACGGCCAACCTGTCTGTTTTATCAACAATCCTGCCGCTTTACTCTATACATTTGCTGCACCTCTGACATTGCTTATTCTTATTAACTTTATCTGCTTTATTTTTACTGTGGTTATGATTTGCCGGTCTGTTTCAACCAATACGTTTTTCAAAACAAAAATACTGGCTTTCTACACTTGCCTAAAAATAACAAGCTTTCTTGGATTGTCTTGGGGATTTGGAATTTTCGCTGCTTTGACGAACAGTGAAATTTTGTGGTTTTGTCATGTTATCTTCAACAGTTCTAATGGGATCTTTATTTTTCTTTCTCATATTTTATTCAGCAGAGAATGTAGAATTTGGTTCAGGGGAATATGCCGCGCCTAGATTATTTAAAGGTGATTGAAATCCAGTGACATACCATGTCTGTTTTAACTCTCTATAGGTTGTATCGCAGTTGGAAAATCATTCCTATTTGTAAAGACCTCCTCCGGTTCTTTTTACATAACTTTTGTAAGCCATAGCTATCAATTTAACTACGTGCCTGTCGAGTAAGATATTTAGTACAGTGCGGCCACATTCAGTAAACGATTCTTTTATGATTATCAAATGCTCGTGAGTGCAGGATCGCCGAAAAATTAAAGTTACAGCTTTTCCATTTTCATATCATGACTTAACCCTTTCAATACTGGCGCCCTGGAAGGTATCATTTCAGTCAATACTCTCAACGGCGAAATGGGCGAAACTGTCCTGGTTTGTTGGGAGGTTCGGTAATAATTTAATCCAACAGATTAAATTATTACCGAGCCTCGCTTCAGAATTTCTGCTCTTTATATCGTCTGCTCGTCCACTACTAATTTTTGTCTTCAAGCAAAAACTTATGCACACCGGGTTGAATGGGTGAAGCTGTCGAGCGCCAGTCTAATTCTTCAAGGAATCCCTCTTTTGTGTGGAGTTTGCCATGGCTATCAATTACTTATGTGCCTGTCGATTGTGATATCTTGATACAGTACAGTCCAGCCGCCAGTACGGCGTTTATTTTTTTCTTCTCGGGCGTTTTTTATCACAGGAAAAATCACATTGGGCAGAGATAAGGAGGCCGGTTTGGGTAAAAAAGTTGTTGGAGGCTAGTGTGAGTAGAAGTGTGGGCCGTATCAGGTCAGATGGATGTCGGTTTGGGCCCAGATGGAGGCTGGTTTGGCTGGAGGGTTGTTTGGGCATTTACCAACTAAACGTGCTTGACAAATTCAGTTGATTGCTACTAAACTATCCCTGATAAACACAACAAACGAGTCGAAAAATTGGAGGGGGTTAGTATGGAATAATATAATATCTTATAAACTTCGAACTTGGTCAATTCGATCGCGAAACAGAGACAGACAGACAGACAGACAGACAGACAGACAGACAGACAGACAGACAGACGGGAGGAAAGGAGAGAGAGTGAGAGAGGAGTGGGCGTTACAATACTGGTCAGTCAGATTTGCGGGTGATCGCTGCCGGCGTCTTAAAACGAGGCGTTTTTTCTTTGGCATACAAAACTGTTTTAAATTAACTTTAAATCGTGGTTAACGTAGATCAAATGTAAATAATGTTACTATACACCTGGAACTTAATTAAGCACCCCCTGGTTTTTTCGCAGTGGTGATAATTGAAACTGTCATTACTTTCATGCTATCTTTAAAATGGCCAAAAGTGATTGTTTACGGAAAGAATGGCCTGTTGACAAATGAAAGATAACGCAATGATGAAAATATGCAGTATTTTAATGGCGCTAATTACACATATCTGTCACTAATGTTTTTGATGGAGAAATGTTATTTCGACAAGTATGGTGCTGGAACGGTCCATGATGCAATAATGTCGCTAATTACTGACAAAAATGTAATTTGTGATCTCCTGATCTTCTGAACACAATAGCAGTGTCTGACGTCAGTAGCGAGTGTATCCATCGCGTGCCCGGATGACAGCCTGGCCCCTCCTCCCAGTACTACCAGTGAGCCTTCGGATGCAGTCCAGAGGCAACTGCTGCTACTCCTCATGCAATGCAGCTTCCAAATTGGCCAAATTCTGTACAGGCGGATCCCTTGCTTGCACACGACGTCCAAGAAAGTTCCAGATATGTCCAAGGAGATTCGAATCGTGGCTCATTGCAGGCCAAGGTAGTGTTGTAATAGCGTTTTCTGAAGGAATGCTCTAACAGTATGGGAAAGATGTGCCCTTGCATTGTCGTCCATGAATACACAGCGAGTAGACAACAGTTGGTTGTCAAAATGAGGTACGGCAACCGGATTGAGAATGTCCTGTTTTAACTGAGACAAGTGAGATTCCCGTGTACAGTCACCAAATCAAGCTCACAGTCATGAGAGAGGCATCCCCGTATCATCACTGATCCTCCACTATAAGGAACAGTAGTCCTGATGTTCCAGGGCACGTAAGCAGTATTTCTCCACACTCTCATGCCGCCATCTGTGACGTGAAGCAGGAACCTACTCTCGTCTGGCCAGTGGACTCTCCTCAAATTTGGTGATATTTTGCAGAGGCCACGATTTTACAATCCTCCGTACAATCTCACGTGGCTAGGAGATGCAAGAGGGCATACAAAATATTACATATTATGTTATCAAATCTGTCACAGCGAGATACTCTAACAATTGGAAAAAATGTGTATGTATGTGTATGTACAATAGGGTGTATGGGGGGGGGGGTGCGTGTGTGTGTGCATGTGTTTATGTAGGTGTATTTGAGTGTGTTGTGGTGGAGGTGGGGTGGGCTTAATGGGTTAGATTGAGACTGCTTCTGTGAAAAAGACGATAGAAGGGGTAATTTGAGATGACTTGCTGAGACAATTCGTTATTTGTATATTCAGCCATATTTTGTCGATTAGCTCAGTTTTCACTCGTTTGAAGGCAGACATCCTAGTGACTGGATTCGGTGTTCCCGGGAACTTTGCGGATGAAGAGGAAATGAGCGTGACTCTAAGTAAGATGCAATGGTCTCAGGTCTTTAGTCCCCTCACAAATTTTAGTGACCCCGAGTTCCAGAAAAGAATGTCCAAAATCACACTTAAAGTAACTTACCACTCATTGCAGACTACAAGCAAATATATATGTCTGAGGAACGGACTTTTGAGGTCGTAGGGACTACATCCGCGCCCTGTGTGTCTATACAGATTACATGGGACGTCATACATGACCTCTTTTATCGGATTATTACAGAGGTAATGCCGGAATAGGTAATTATTCGCAAGCAATATTGTCGAGTTTGTTCCATTTTTCAGAATATTCGCTGGCTAGGTTATTTTTTGTATATATGTGTTCTATTTCGAAAAATCTTTTTAGGCGGATTCTAAAGTTGGCGAGGCTAGGAGACATTTGTTGATATTTACAACAGTATATATGGTGTTTAGCCAAAATGATGATACTATTGATTATGTCATTAGGGTCTTCTGTTTCGAGTAGTATATTTCTTTTAGTCAAACAGATAGATATGTCCCGTTCTTGTAAAAATATTTGGCATTCCTTCCAGGATTCTTTGATTATGTTGCAGGACCAGAAGATATGGGAAATAGTTTCTTCTTCTGTTTTGCAAAAATTACATAGAGGGGAATGAATATTGTTAAATTTAGCTATATATTTGTTTACTCGTAATATTCGATTGATAATTTTGTATTGAAAATATTTTAATCTGTTATCCATAATACCACATTTGAATGGATTTTGGTATGTTGTAGTCCAGTTTAGGTCTAATTCGATTTCTGATTTGATTCCCATTTCAATTGTGATTTACATTTTATGTTTTTTGTGTATTTTGAAGCTTTGTTTCTTGGTCTAACTTGAACTCTTTCATTGCTCATTGCTTTTCTAATTCCCGTTATTACGCCAGAGTAACTTATAAAATCTGTGAAATTTCCATATCAATCTTTAAACATTTGATAAGACATGAGACTACCATCTGGATTAAAAATATCTCTAATGCATCTGATTCCACGTTTATTCCAGGCTGGAATACTAATTATATTTTCCATGTTATTTAATCCACTGCTATAACCAACGGAGGACTTAATAAAATCTGTTGCTGTTCGTTTGAATGTTACTATATACTGTTGCCATGATTGCAGGACATCGAGCCAAAAGGGATGACGCACAATGCGTTTTTTTTAGCTTTTCAACAAATTTATGTTCCGCAAAATTTTCTCCGATTTGTGCAATATTAGCTATGGACTTGAAAAAAACCGTTGAGAAACTATTTTTTGTGAGGAGTCTTTTTATCCACGAGACCTTCATAGTGTTTATATGTATCTCTAGATCTATCATTTTCAGGCCCCCCTCTGCATACCCTGATATGAGACGCCGCCTCTTTATTTTGTCTACGCTACTTCCCCAAATAAAATTGAACAACAGGCTGTTTATTTCTTTTAGGAATTTTGGTGAGGGGTTGTGGATCGAAAGAAGTAAATGATTTAATTGGGGAACTAGAAAGGTTTTAATTACTGTTATTTTTCCCAGAGGTGTTATTTGACGTTTTTTCCAGAGATTTAGAATTGTTTTCATTTTATCCATGCCGATAAGTGTTAATCTTTCTCCTTCCAGAGAGATATCTAGAATAATGCACTGCCCATCCTCAATATTGGTGAACCTGTGAACCTTATATTCAAAATTGTTAGCAAACAAAAAACATATGCCTTTTTCAGTTGACGTATATGAATTAAAAACACAATGGCCTCCCCACTCGTTAGATATTATGTTTTCAATTTCGCGAGTAAAGTGGGTCTCTTGCAAACATAATATGTGACACTGTTTTGATCTCAAATAGGAGAAAACCTTCCTATGTTTTTCGAGCATCCGCCAAGCCCCGGGCGTTGTATGTACCTATTTTAAGACTCATACAGCAATTTGAGAGGGTATTTATATTTGGGTGTTGATAAAGTGGATGCATTTCCAGTCACTGGAGCTTCCTTTGTTTGGACAATCGGTGATCTGAGCTCCTTGCGACATTTCCTCCAGCGTAAAAAAACAACTGTGAAGTGGTATCTATTGCATACATACATAAAAAGTCTCAAGAAAAGGGACGAAAATATATACACTGTAGGGGTTTGGGGTTTTCTTAAAAAAAATGTGTAGGAACTTCGAGTATGGTAATACAGGGGTAGAATGTAGGTAGTCATTATTCCTTAAAAATTCTCTGCAAAATGTATTGCTTCAATGTGTAGAATTTTTTTTTTTTTTTAAATTCTATTTCTATTTAGATGGCGTATGGTGTTTATAGTGATCGATATTGATCCTTTTGCCGACTCAAATATTTGGGAAAAAAGATGGTAGAATTTTACTTTCTCACTGTCCAACAAAGTCATGGCTGATAGTGAGCAGCCATGCCCCAATTGGCCGATAAACTTCAAGAATAATAAATCGAAAATAGCGCCAATTCAATGCTCAAATATAGTTACAATACAACAAATGTTCCTTGTATCGATTGAGTCAGTTTAAAAATAATAATATTTTTAAGCCCAACCGCCAACCTAGGTCGTGGCTGCCGAGGACGCGGATATTTTGAGCTCATTGCCAAGTCACGACACGGGTACTGGGAGTAACCTTGGCTAAATTTGGCAATAATTAGCACGAATAATATATGAGGGGAATTATTCCAAGAAAAGAACATAATAATATTTAAGAGTCCGCGTCTACGGAAATAGTTTGCTGTCAAAAAAGATTTTTATGCATCTCTGATTACCGGGTATACATTGTCACGGTTGCCAAATTCAAATCTCAGAGTCATAAGCATGTTTGTCAATGGTTAAAGGTTGACCAATCGTTTACAATGTGTAAGATGGTTTTAGTGTAGAGCAAGGTATCTTGTAAAAGAAGGGCGATTTTACAAAGAACGGGAAACTCTCATCTGATCATGCTTTTGAGTTGTTGGTTCCTGTGGCATAGGGAATAGTCCTAAAAAGAATGGATGAAGTAAAATTAGTGTCTTTTGAGCACATTATCAAACCAATCCATGGCTGCCGAGGAACAAACAACACCCAACCTGACAATAAGCATTTTAGATAAAAATCTTAGGAAAAATTCCGATTAAGTGTTTATTATTTAAATTCTGAGCAAAAATAGTATTTTCGACAGGAGGGGCTTCGAAACTGATAAATTGGGAGGTGGGGTGGGGGTGGGTGGGGCGGGGGGATGGGGGGTTCGGGGGAGATAAATCGAATAGTAGTTGAGGAAAGTATTCATCATGTTAATTTTTCGCTTATCGGAGCTAGCCTCTATTTTCAAATTACGTCCTGACCCCTTTTAACAGCCACAACCCAACTTGACAATAAGCGCAAAACATAACGAAACGATAAAAGTTAGAATAGTAAATTTACGAACAACGAGTAATTCTCAGTTGTTCATGATATTGATTTGTTGGATCCTATTGCAGCACAGAGAATAGTCCTCACAGAGAATGGATCAAGTAATAGCTGGTATTTTTTTTTTTTTTTTTTAAGCTCACCGTCAAATCGAGCTATGGCTGCTGAGCAGCAGCCAACACCCAGTTTGACAATAAACCGAAAAGGTGGTAGTTCTTGGGATATCTTCGATTAAATGTTTAAGCGTAAATTAATAACAAAAATGAAGGTTCTGAGATCCTTCGACAGTATAAGGTTTAGAAATAATACTTTCGAGGGAAGAGGGGTGATGGTACAGGGAGAAATCAATAAATTGCTAGTGGAGGAAAGTATTCATCGTGTTCATTTTTTGCTAATCTAAGGCTGGACAACTTATTTATGTAATGGTAAGTATAAAGCTTAAGAAACATTGATACACTGAGGCATGGTAGTTATGATGGATGAGCCAATTTGAAACAGTATTTTTGAGCTCACTATCAAACTTAGTCATGGCTGCTGAGTGCAGCCATAACTCAGTCCGACAGCAGACTCAAGAAATAAGTACTTGGAAAACGTTGGTTAAAGTTCAGCATTTGAAATTGTAGTGAAGGAGTATTTGGAACTAATAATAGAAAATATACTGAAAATAGTATTTGGGCTGATTTCCAAATTATGTCACGGGTCCTCTCGGCAGCCACGACCCAGTCCGACAATAAGCTCAAAAGCATAGAAAATCAAGCGAAATTTATAAAGATAAAAGTTAAAAAAGTAATTTTACTGACAACGGCTAATAAGTCTCAATTGATCATGGTATTGAGTTGTTGGATCGAACAGGAAATAGTCCTCACAAAGAATTGATCAAGTAAAATTAGTATTGTTTGGTCTCACCTCCAAATTGAGCCATGGCTGCAAAGGGGCAGTCAACACCCAATTTGACAATAAACCAATGAGATGATAATTCTGGGGGTATCTTCGTTTATTTCTTAGCTCCTTTGACAGTATAAACGTCGGAAATAATATATTCGAGGATTGGGGGGGGGGGAGGTGTTGGTTCCGGGAGAAATGAATAAATTGGTAATTGAAGGAATGCATTCATCGTGTTCGTGTTTCGCTAATCAACGATTGGGCAACTAACTTAGGCAACTTATTTGGGTAGTGGAGAGTAATAAGGGTTAAGAAACATTGTCCTTTTAAAAGGAGAATTTTGTGGACATCAGGCGGTTATCAGTTGGTCGAGGTATTGGATCGTTGCATTTCATTTCTACGCAGAAACCTTGTCCTTATGGTGGATGTGCCGAATGAAAAAAGTATCGCTGAGCAGATCACTGTCAAACTGAGTCATGGCTGTCGAGAAGCAGCCATAACTCATTCCGTCAGTACAAACTCAAGGAATAGGTGTGTGAAGAACGTTGGGTAAGGTTTGTCTTTGGAATAGTAGTGAATCAAGTATTTTAAACTAATAATTGAAATAGTAATGAGAAAAGTGTTTGAGTTCTTTGCCAAATTAAGTCGTGTCTCCTGTCGACAGCCACGACCCAATTGGGCAACAAACTCAAAATATTATAGATCAAGGGAAATATGTAAAAATAGTAAAAATAGTAGTGACCAAATCTGGATCTGTGGAAACTACCTTTGAGATTATTTTTGTGCATTTTTGATTACCCAGTGCTTTGAGACGGTTACGAACAGTTCTTTTGTACAAACGCCTATGGAGGAGCGAAAGACGTTTCAAACGCCCAGATGCCTGTCTCCGATCTTCCAGAGGAAAGGTCTTTCTGTGTTGTCCAGGCCTTGTTCGGTCCTTAACATCGTTGGTTTGTTGATTTCGCGGGCAAGTCTGCTATGACAGAATGCCATGTCAACAATTACTGATAAAGGAAGTGACAATTGTTCTTGTTTTATTCCCAGATATTGCATGTGAGTAGGTATAAAAGGCCGATTCTGGCGCACATTTACAAGATTTCGTACATGTATACGTACATCGATGTACACGTCCATAGGATTTAGTGTTAAAATCGTGTACAGGTACACGATTTGTCGTTTTTTATGCTGCTACAGAATCGGCTTTGCCGATTCTACAGCACTGGATTCTATATGCACATCGCTCAAGAGTGAAAAAAAATGTATGCAATTTTAAGAAAAATGAGGTGGATTGTCTGCTACAGAATCGGCAAATGAGTTTCCCCATAGGATTCAGTATTAAAATCGCGAGCAAAAAACGTGTTGCCGATTCTGTAGCAGTGTCGAAAAGTGGTTTGCCGATTCTGTGGCATCCGTGTCTGTACACGATGTTAACACTGAATCCCTATGGAGGCGTACACGGAAATCCATTTGCGGATTTTACGTCAGAAATCGACTCGTGTACGGTACACGGACAAGAGGTGCTACTGAACCGGCAAACCCACTGTCACGATGAGAGTCAAAACTGACACTCATGTTTTTGTTGTGATTGAATGAAGGTTTTCGTTCAAAAGAGTCGACTATAAATATGAGTGTCAGTTTTAAAAGAGTTGCGTGAATGAAAGGTTTTCGTTCAAAAGAGTCGACTATAAAATATGATCTGTAAAAATAGACATTCATGTTTTGTTTCAATGTAACGAAAAAAAATTTAGTTTAGAAACAATTATAAAAAATCAGAGGTAAAAATCGTTTGTTCACGTTTTGTCACTGTTAATTTTGTGAAGTAATCTTAATAAACACTTTATGGAATGTTTGATGAAATTGACACTCATGTTTTTGTTGTGGTGTGAATGAAGGTTTCCGTTTTTAATGAATCCTTTCATTAATGGATAATAAAACGCATTTTTTCCACACAATTAGGTTTGAGTGGTAAATTTTTAATATATTCATGATAATGATCGGAGATGTGAATGAAATCCTTTTAACGTTAAATTAGAAAACCGGTTTCTTTTATGTGCTAAAATTTGTTTAACTGTCTTCAAAGGTTCTCTGTTAATTCGACATTGAGTGAATGGTTTTGATATATGAATGGAAATTCCTTTTAACAAACGTAAATTACTCTCAAATGCGTTAAATCAGAAACCGGTTTGTCATGTGCTTAAACTTTTTCAAACTTTTCAAGTTTTCCCAATTCAATCAATACTGAGTTGAGATATGAATTTTTTAGTTATTATATTAAAGATAGAAGATTTTTATTAACTTAAAACATAAAAAATAATTGTACATTTAATTTTGAAAATAATAAAATAACTCACATTAGCATACTCAAAGGAACATTAACAATTAAAAAACGAAAAATGTTTTTACAGATGGATTCTAGACGCCGAGATCAAATTTTAGGCGAATATGAATGTGCTAAGAAGGGCATTCAATCGGCTGACAGAAGCAGACGTCTCGGAGAGATGGATCTCAGACGCGAGACCACAAAAATATTTAAACCCGTGACGGAGGGTCAAGAGCAAAGCAAGAAGGAGATAGTCGAAGAACTGAGACCTATAAAAGAGAGTTCTTTGAGAATGGGTTCGTTGCCCGGTAGTTTTGGAAATCGATATTCCTTTCAATCTACACCGAATTACGTTCCCACGGGGATTCAAACAGACGTGAGCGACGATGCATCTTCAATTATCACCACTGATAGCGTCGCGTCGTCCGAGGATGGCGGTAAGAGAGATCTGTTGTATGGATTTTATAAGGATTCGGACGGTAGAACTTTTGTTGGCGACACAGAAGTGGAAATAGATGATGATGAATTAACCGTCGGCTCGAATAGGTACGAATTAACTTCCGGACTGCGCAAATTGCTCCTTTACGACAAGCCTAGTGATTACACGGAACAGGATTTCGACAATTACGGCGATATTCTGGTTCAGACCCACGCCATGAAGAGAAATAACGATGCCAGAGAGACGAGACCCAAAGCCAACAGAGGTTACAAGTGGACGAAAATAGTGAAACCCATATGGGATATGAATAAGAAGTTCGTCGAATCGGTGACTGGTAAAGGGGTGAAAACCACTTTCCTTCCGAGCGATTCTGATGCTCTGTCTCAGAGATTGAGATTGTTGATGGCTAGTAGACGCGCTGGTAACACAGGGTGAGATAATGAAATAGTTACTATATCTGACGAATTGTTAAGACAGAAGGTTTTGAATAAAAACCATTATAAAAGGCTGATGAACGAATTGAAGGATTGATGTATATATAATAAGTAGAGAGAAACAAACAAACAAACAAACATATATAAAATAAAAACAGTAATTTTTTACACTAGAATAATAAAGTATTTAAACAACAAAACGATTTACCAGTGAAAAAAAAAATATATTATAAAAATAAAAAAATATGTTGGTGATAAAGAACAGGGGATACGTCAGAACTTATGTTCAAGGCGGTTCTGGCATCGTTGATTCTATAATGCGAGCGTTCACGAGCGATGCGGGTACAAAACTCGCATCGACCGCGTTTGAGGTCGGTAAGAAGACGGCTTTGGATGCTAGTAAGAAAGCCGCTTCCGAAGCTAGTGGTAGGATAGCTTCTGTGGCTGGCAAGAGGGCAGCCAACGCGTTGATCGACAAGTTGATCAGTCCGCCGGCGAAGCGAGCTGCGTTAGAGCGAACGCCGAAAAGTTGGAAAGATTTTAAGGATGCTGTGGTATCCATACAAGATTTAGCCAAAATGACGAGTGGATCCGGATTGAAGAGAACTCGCGACGGTGTAATATAAATAAATAATAATATTAAAAACTGAGTTTGAAAAACATAAAAAAATGTGTTTGAAAAAATCTAAAATAACAAACAAAAAAATAAAACAAAGATGAACATTAAAGATATGTCTTGGAACGACGCCGCGACTAAGAGGTTGAATAATGAGTTCTTTCCCAAAAGCATAAGAGGCTTGATAGTGGGAAAATCGAATTGTGGAAAGACCAATCTGTTGATGAATCTGTTGTCCCGACCTGACTGGTTGGATTACGACAGATCGTTTGTGTTTGGCAAGAGCTTGTTTCAACCGGAATACAGATTGCTTCGAGAGTGCATGGATCGTAGATTGCCCAAGGACGTCATAGCCAGAATCTTTGACAGTAGGGAGGAATTCGACAAAAGTGAAGCTCCTCTTTCGACCATTTTGGACGGTGCGGCGATGGAACTGATGAAGAGAAATGCATCTTCGAACGTCGAGTGTCAATTTTATGAGAACGCTAGCGACGTTCCGGATCCTAGATAATTGAAATCGGAAGATAAGAATGTCATGATTTTCGACGATCTGCTTTTGGAGAGACAGAACCGATGCGAATCGTATTACGTTAGGGGTCGACACAGCAACGTGGACTGTTTCTACCTGTCGCAGAATTATTTTCGATTGCCCAGACAGACGATAAGGGAGAACGCTAATTTTCTATGTCTCTTTCGCCAAGATCTCAAGAATCTCAATCACATCTACGGCGATCACGTCGCAAATGACATGAGCGTGGCGGAATTCAGGAGATTCTGCAAGAGGGTTTGGGATAGAGGACTTTACAATTTCGTCGTGATCGATTTGACAAGCGAATTTAATCGCGGAAAATATCGGTGCGGATTCGACAAGTTTTATGTTTCTGATGATAATAAGATAGAGCGTGAAAATAAAAAAAAATTTTTAGAAAATAATAAATCTTCAAATAATTAGTTTTGAAAAAATAAAAAAATAAAATTAAAATATAATGTTCGAACAAGGAGAATTGTTAGAACGGATAGCTGAGAATACGGCTGCAAAACAATCCATTCAAATCGTGGTGAGTGGCGATTCGACTCAATTCGCTACGAAATTCGAACCTTCCATCAAATTGAATAGAGAGAAAAGATACGAGATGGCGTTGGTGAATCTGGAGACTTATTATTCCTTTCCCAACGTCACCGAAAAGAATAACTCGTTCAAGTATTCCGACGGAGTTGATTGGTTGGAGATTCGAATTCCCAAAGGAAGTTACGACATAGACGATTTGAACAATTACATTCAGACACGAATGAAGATGGATGGAAAGGGAAGCAACAAGATCAGACTCGCTCCCAATCCTAATACCTTACAGACGATGTTGGATTTGGAAGATAATTTTCGAGTGGATTTCAACATGGATGATTCTATAGGCAAGATGTTGGGATTCGATCGAAAGATGTATCGAGACCACGCGGCATCTGAAAATATGGTCGACATTCTCGCAGTCAATAGCATTCTGGTGAACGTGGATGTGATTGCTGGAAGCTACGTGAATGGTAGCGCTCAACCGACGATCTATTCCTTCTTTCCAAATGTGTCACCGGGTTATAAGATCATGGTGCGACCTCGAAATTTAGTTTATCTACCAGTGATTTTAGACACGTTGTTTAGTCTCAAAACCACGTTGACGGATCAAAATGGTGAACTGTTAGATCTTCGAGGAGAGAGGGGACGATACGATTTCACATAAGAGAAATATAAAAGCAAAAAAAAAAAAAAATATTGTGTATAATATATATAAATAACAAAAATAAATAAACGCAATATTAATTTTACAAAAATTATTTAATATAAATAATTATCATTAAAACAAGAAAACAATTGAAGAAAATATATTTTAAAAAAAGAATTATCACAGAATACGTGAAGAAAAACGTGAACATATCCGCAGGACAGAGGAAGAAACTTGAGAGAGCGTTAAGAACTCGAGGCGAGGCGGTGAAATTCAAATTCACTCATGAAGATCTGACGAGAGGCGGTCAGGATTCGATCGCCTGGACCAAAAGTCAAATCAAAAAGGATGGAGAAAGCGATTCGTGATGGAAGAGGGTTGACGGTGAGATTGAGTCCCGCTCAATTGAGATACAATTTGAGAATGATAGGTGGTTTCATACCGCTATTGGCAGGAATCGCCGCAAAAGCGTTACCCTTCGCCGCAAAGGCACTACCCTTTCTCGGAAAGACTCTCGGCGTGGGAGCTCTCATGGGACTCGCGAGTTCGGCAGTTGAGAAATTAATGGGTGGCAGCGGACTGTTTTTGAAGAAGGGATGAGCCGTGTGTCGCGTCCACATAGATGACAGTGGTAAAGGATTGTATCTACAACCCGTTAGAGGTGACAACTCTTTGAGTGGAAACGGTCTCTATCTGAAGAGTGGACGGAACGTTGAGCGACTCCGCAAGGGTTTGTTGTTTGGTGAGAATTCGCCATTTAAGAATATACCGATTTTGAATATGTTATTATAATATAAAAAATTATATAATTATATAAAATATAAATCATAGAAAGTATAAAATAATATATAAAATGGATAAAAAGGTGGAGAAACAATTAGACGATAATGATGAATATCGCGAGATAGAGTGCGAAAAAGATGTGGAAAAACTATTAGACGCTAAGGATGAATATTGCAAGATAGTGTGGGAAAAAGATGTGGAAAAACAATTAGACGCTAATGATGGATATCTTAGGAAAGAACTGATAAAAGAGCGGGATAGATGGTTGAAATGGGAAAAAGATGTGGAAAAACAATTAGATGCAAATGATAAATATCTTAGGAAAGAACTGATAAAAGAGTTAAATAAAGATCGGGATAGGCGGTTGAAATTTGAAAGAATGAGACGTTTTCCACCGTTACCACTAAGACGTTTTCCACCGTCACCACTACCTTCTGAAGAGAATGGTAATGATGCGAGTGTTACCAAGAGATGCACAACATTCATTCATAATTATGATTCGGATAAACAAATGTGTTGTTATAAAAATGTAGCATATTACAAAAAAAAAGAAAAAAAGAAAAGAAGAATCGACTCTGAAATTTAAGAAAAACGGAAACATTATTATAATATATGAGTTATAGTGAAGAAGGAAAACAAAAAACAAAAAGTAATGAGATCTAAAGATGATCTCATTACTTTTTTTTTTCCTTTTTCTTCGCTAAAAAAAATCATTCTCTCTATTGTTTATATTTCCAAGTCCGTTATTAGCATGTAGACATTCGTGTATTCTCCTTTTTCGAAAATGTGTTGAATGTTTATCTTTACTATTTTGAGTTTTTTTACATCGGTGAATGCGCTCTCACCACCCGATTTGTCCACGAGTTCGAGTGAGATTTTTGGATATATGTAACTTCCATAGAACAACGACAAATCGTCCTTGTCGAATTCTTTATCTTTAGCGATGATGATTTTCTGCAGATCGCTTTGGTACTCGTAAAACAAATCGAGCATGGCTTCATCCAATTTCAAAGACATCTTATATTTGTTGTATTTATACTCTAAGTCCTTCATCTGGACCTCGTTCAATTCGATGGGATCGTGTTGTTGTAATCTATAGATTCTATAATCGAATTTCTTACATGTTTCAACTCGTTTCAATTTCAATTCGCATCTTTTAGGTGTTGCTGTCATGATCGATTATTTAGTTTTTTTTGTTTTATGAATTCTTGCAAATAATGTATATTTTAAATTTTGTATTTTAATAATAATTTGTTTAAAAAGTTTTTTTTTTTTTTACTCTTTATATATATATATAAAAAAGATTTTAATTTTTAATTTTCTTTAATGTGAAAATTTTTTTGTAAAAGGTTTTTTTCTCTTTATATATATATAAATAAAAAATTAGATTTAACATCCTTTTTTTTCTCGTATTAATTCAATTTTTTTCACGTTAAGAACATAAAATTGTTTAATTTTTTTTGAAGGAATTAAAACATATATATACAATTTTAAAACTTTTTAACAAATTATCAAAAAAAAGTAATGAGATCTAAAGATGATCTCATTACTTTTTTTTCCCCTTCTTCTTCACTAAAAATCAATCTCTCTATTGTTTATATTTCCAAGTCCATTATTAGCATGTCGACACTCATCTTTTCTCCTTTTACAAAAATGTCTTGAATGTTTATCTTTACTTTTTAAAGTTTTTTTACATCGGTGAATGCGCTCTCACCACCCGATTTATCCATGAGTTCGAGTGAGATTAATGAAAAATGTAACTTCCATAGAACAACGACAAATGGTCCTTGTCGAATTCTCTGTCTTTGGCGAGGATGATATTCAGCAGATCGCTTTGGTACTCGTAAAACAAATCGAGCATGGCTTCATCCAATTTCAAAGGCATCTGATATTTGTTGTAGTAGCGCTCTAAGTCCTTCATCTCAACCTCATTCAATTCGATGGGATTGTGTTGTTGTAATATATAGATTTTAAAACTGAATTGCTTACACATTTCGACTCATTTCAATTTCAATTTGCATCTTTTAGGTGTTCTTGTCATGGTCGATTATTTGGTTTTTTTTGTTTTATGAATTCTTGCAAATAATGTATATTTTAAATTATGTATTTAAATAATAATTTGTAAAAAAAAAGTTTGTTTTTTTTTTGCTCTTTATATATAAAAAAAAAGTTGTTTTTTTAATTTTTAATTTTCTTTAATGTAAAATTTTTTTTTGTAAAAGTTTTTTTTCTCTTTATATATATAAATAAAAAGTTAAATTTTAACATCCTTTTTTTCTCGAGTTAATTCAATTTTTTTTTTTCAAGTTAAGAACATAAAATTGATTAATTCTTTTTGAAGGAATTAAAACATATATAAACAATTTTAAAACTTTTTAACAAATTATCATTAAATACAAAATTAAAAAAAAAATATTCTTACAAACCCAATTTTGAGGTACAAACAATGATCAAGTCCGAACATCCGAATTATAGTTTAGAACGTGCAAGACTTCACACGTTTAAAAATTGGCCTTCGCATCTTGCTCAAAAACCCGAAGATTTAGCTTTCATTTATGTGGGTAAAAGTGATAGAGTTAAATGTTTTTGTTGCAACATACATTTAATGAATTAGGAACCTCACAACAAACCTTTGATAGAACACATAAATAATACCAAAGGTCATTGCGATTATTTGAAGAAGATCCAGTCATTGAGATTGATTAAAATTGAAAATGAAGAATAGGAAAGAAATAAAAACGAGAGTTTATTAAGGGGTATTTTACAATCCGGATACACGAAGGAACAATTGTATAATACATTGAAATACGCAAACAAGACGTTATCTCAATTCTTGACTTTAGAAGATTTGATTCAATTCATGAAAGAAGCAGACGAGTTATCATCATCTGTTGAGAAGGAGTCGGGTGATATGAACACATGTCTGCTTTGCAAAAACAAATCCGCAAATGTTTTGTTTCTACTGTGTGCACATTTGTGTTATTGTAAGGAATGTTATTCTAGAGATGAGAAAACGTGTTCATTTTGCGAACAAGAAATAAAAGCGATCGTAAATTGTTTTGAATAAAAAACATTAAAGAAAAAATTGAAATTATAAAAAAAATCTTTTTCACATTAAAGAAAAAAATTGAAATTAAAAAACTTTTTTATATATATATAAAGAGTAAAAATAAAACTTTTTAACAAATTATTTTAATACAAAATTCGAAAAAAAATATTCTTACAAATGGAGCAAACAGATAAAAAAAATGGAAAATTTAAATGAGAAAACCGTACCTTACTTAAACGAGATTTGTAAACTATTAAAAATTTCACATTTCAGAAATCATAGAACTAAATCAAAAAAAATTGAAGTCATACAGAAATATCTGTGAAACGATGGAAAGGCAAACGAAATGTCGATAGCAACGATGTCAAAAAATGCATCGGTTGAGAAGAAGAAGAAGAAGAAAAAGATAGTAAAAGGAATCGAAATGCCGACGTCGAAAAAAAAAACAAAAACGTTTTGATTGTGAAAAATAAGAAGACGACTAAACGTAAAGCCGTTAAAGAACTTCAAGTTTCAAAAGAAAAGAAAAGAAAAACTAAAACGAAAACGACTGATGCACTTCAGATTCTAGACAAACAAGATATATTGAGCAAAATTCGACAAACAATGAACGAAGGGAAAGGAGAAGAATATCTAGCATGACTCACCACGGAACTATTCCAATCGAAGCCCATAGAACAGGAGAGTGCTATCAAAGGCATTTTTAAAACTTTTGACGTGGTTCCCTCGTTGAAGAAAATCAATCCGAAATTGTTCATGGAATGGGTGAAGAAAAAAGTATTGGATTTGTTTCGCAAATACATGAACATGGGACTAAAAATTAAGATGATACTCCATTGCATGATGAATAAAATCGACGTGAAGTCCGGCGAGAGCGTCGTGAAAAATGCATATTTCAGATCTAACGTCGAACCCGTATTTCAGATCGGATGTTTTCGAAAAGATGAAAGACAAGGTGTTGACATCTCTCACGAATTATCAACATGAAGGTAGTAATTGGACGTTCGATGAGGTGTTGAAACTCGAAATTCACATAACTGAAAACGATTCGTTGAAAGGGTCTTCCTACGTGAAATTACCGTATTTCCTAGCTAAAAAACACTCCGTGGTCAACGTGAGAAATAAAGATGATCAGTGTTTTAAATGGGCAGTCACCTCCACTTTATACCCTGTCAAAATGAGCTCCGATAGAGTTTCTTGTTACGAGAAGACTTCTAAAAATCTCGATTGGACCGGAGTGACTTTTCCAACAGAGTTAAAACACACCAAACATTTAGAGCTCAAAATCCCACCATAGCGGTGAACGTCTTGGGATACGACGATGAAAAACGAACGATCTATCCTCTCAGACAGACTTCATATCTCGAAAGAGAAAAGATGATTATTTTATTATTGATTTCGAATGGTGACAATCGTCATTATTGTTGGGTTAAAAATCCGAGCCGATTACTGTCGAGACAAAATAATAAACATGAACATAAGATATGTTATGTTGCAACTGCATGAACGCATTTCAGAGCGAAAAATCGTTAGCAAAACATTAGAAATATTGCAATGAAAATCAAGGTGTCGCCGTTGAAATGCCCAAACCCAACACCATCATGAAGTTTAAAAATCACAATAGAAGGTTAAAAGTATCATTCGTCATGTACGCCGATTTCGAATGTTTCACTGCAAAAATGAGTTCCTGTCAACCCAACGCTCTTAAAAGTTACGTTGAAAGAGATCAAAAACACATACCTTCGGGCTATTGCATTTACGTGAAATGTGCTTTCGACTCGCAACACGACATGGGTCCCTTCCCCTACATGAAACAGTGCGAAGACGATGACGTGGCCCAAAGGTTCATGGAAGAATTAGAATCGAAAATTCAAATGTTATACAAATTCAAAACTCCGGCGAAAATGATCATCACGCGAGAGCAGCAGGACGAAAATAACAGAGCCACTGAATGTCACATATGCAGACAATTGTTCAACGAGAATTCAGAGGAAAATAAGAAGGTCAGAGACCACGATCATTACACGGGTCTGTATCGCGGTCTGGCTCACAGCAAGTGTAATTTAAAATATCGAGGCGCCATTTTCTATCCGGTGATATTTCACAATCTCTTGGGTTACGATAGTCATCTGTTTGTGAAAAATCTCGGGACCTCCCACGAAGAATTAAATTGCATCGCGAACAGCGAAGAAAGATACATTTCCTTCATGAAATGGAAGCTCATGGAGAAGAAAAGAGTAATCGACGGAGATACGTTCGAAGAAAAAACGAAATTCATTCGTAGAAGCATACGTTTCATCGACAGTTTTAAATTCATGTTGACCGCTCTGGAAAAATTAGTCGATAACATGAGCAAGGATAAAATCATGAGCGAACATTCTGGAGAACGAGTAGACGTCATGTTGAGGAAAGGAGTCTATCCTTACGATTACATGAACGATCTAAAGAGATTCGAAGACACCGCACTACCTTCGAAAGAAGATTTTTATTCGAAATTATACGAATCTGACATTTCTGATGAGAATTACAAACACACCAAAAACGTGTGGAAATCATTCGATATGAAAACTATGAGAGATTATCATGATCTCTATCTGAAGACTGACGTTCTGCTCTTGGCAGACGTGTTCGCAAATTTTCGAGACGTCTGTCGTCGAAATTATGATCTGAATCCCGCTTGGTATTTCACCGCACCTGGTCTGGCGTAGGACGCTCTGTTGAAGACCACCGAAGTCCAATTGGAATTATTATCCGATGTGGACATGTTGCTCATGTTCGAAAGGGCTGCGAGAGGTGGCATCTCGATGATCTCCCACAGATATTCTGAAGCTAACAATCCCTACATGAAAGAAGGTTTCGATTTGAAATGATCAAATAAATACATACAGTATTGGGTCGCCAATAATCTGTACAGTTGGGCTATGAGTCATCCTTTACCGATTGGAAATTTTGAATGGGTGACAGAACCAGAAGAGATGCAAAAATGGAGAGACTATCCTTGCATTTTAGAAGTCGATTTGAACTATCCGGAAGAATTACACGATCTACACAATGATTATCTGCTGGCTCCCGAACGAATGGAACCGAACGAAGGAGACGAGGAAAAACTCATTCCCAATATATTTAACAAACGTAACTACGTCATCTACAGCGAGAATTTGAAACAATACGTCGATTACGGAATGAAATTAGTTGACATACATCGCATCATTCGAATCGACGAAGAGCCTTGGATGAAAAAATACATCGATCTCAACACGAATCTCAGAATTCGAGCCGAGAACGATTTCGAAAAAGATTTCTTCAAACGCATGAACAACTGCATGTACAGTAAATCGATGGAAAACATCAGGAAGAGAACCGACGTTCGGCTTGTCACGTCTGAGAAAAAAGCTAAAAAATTAGTGGCGAAACCCAATTACAAACACCAAACCATATTCGATGAAAATCCAGTGGCCATTCACATGTAAAAGACGCACCTGATGTTTGACAAACCGTATTATCTCGGACCGATCATCTTAGATATCAGCAAGCGATTGATGTACGAGTTTCACTACGGTTACGTCAAACGAAAATTTGGTGATAAAGCCAAACTACTGTTCACCGACACGGACAGTTTAGTTTACGAGATAGAGACGAAAGACATCTACCGAGATATATCTCTGGACGTGGCCGTGTGGTTCGACACGAGCAATTATCCCGTCAATCACCTGTCCAACATTCAATCGAACGATAACAAGAAGGTGTTGGGTAAATTTAACGACGAGAGTGGCGGTAAACAAATCGTCGAATTCGTAGGCTTGAGACTCAAACTGTATGCTTATTGTCTAGAAGATGAAGAGATCAAGAAGTGCAAAGGGGTTAAAGCATGTGTGGTGAAGAAAAACATCTCTTTCCAAGAGTATAAAGATTGTCTGTTAGGAGGTGGTCCGGTGTATAAGACTATGAAATCGATTCAAAGCGAAAATCACGACTTGTATACCGAAATAGTCAACAAGATTTCGCTGACGGCCGACGATGATAAGAGATTCGTGTTAGACGATAAAATAAACACTTTGGCACTCAGACATTGGACTTTGGATCTAATTAGAGATGATATGAATGTGGATGATAAGATTCCAGATATGATTGTGGATGATAAGATTCTAGATATGATTGTGGATGATAGGATTCCAGATATGAGTAAGGATGATAGGATTCCAGCAAATCAAGAGGAATTAGATGGATTCGAAATTATAGAAATCGATAGAGACATCGAGAGAGTAAGTTTAAAAAGAAAAAGAAAAAAATTTTAAAAAATAACGTTATTTTAGTGAATTATAATAAAATAAATAAATAAAAAAAAAAATATATATATATACGCATTTATGAATAAGAAAATAGAGATATCCGTAGAAGGTGTCATCTTACCTAACGAACCCCTATCCAACATCGATCTGTCGAATGCGGCGAAGGATTTGAAAATCAAAGATTTTCTAGGTATGTTTTCCAGAGATGCCTTGCCCAAGAGAAGACCTCGACAATCGGAATGTGGAATTTTAAATCTAGAAGATTTAGCGGGTGAAGGCACTCACTGGGCGGCGTGGTTCAAGAACGGGAAGAAGAATTATTATTTCGACAGCTACAGAATCTCGCCGCCGAAAGAAATAAAGAACTATTTCAACAAATCGATGGTTCGTTACAACACGGAACGAGTGCAATCACCAGATCAGGTGTTTTGCAGTCACCTCTGTCTCTACATTCTCAAGAGATGGTCTGAAGGAGATCGGTTTCAAGGCATTCTCAATGATTTACATTAGAGAGAGATTTTTTATAGTATATATAAAGATAAAAAAATTATTTTAAAAAATTTTTAATCGAATAAAAACGAAAAATAAAAATAAAATAATTCATTTTTTAATAAACTGCATTTTGAAATATATTTTTTAAAAAAAACAAAAAATCTCAAAACAACATGCCAGTTGATAAATTTGGTAGAAGTGACAATGAAAAAGTCAACCTAAGAAAGAAGAGGAAGACGTTCGAAGTCGACGATGGTTACGATGTTGCCAACTTGGACGAACGTTACGTTCGGAGATACCAATCTCGAGAGGAACCTTTGAACATGAACGATAAGAAGCTCTACAATCTTCCCGAGCTGATAGATCTCACAGATGCTGTGACTAAAAAATACGTCGACAGGGGGAACGCCGATTTCAAACGAATCATGCTAGATAATTACATAGATAAAACCATGACTGACGATCTCGATCTGAAATCCAAACGTTTGGTGAACGTCGCGAATCCCATAGATCCCACTGATGCCATGACCAAGAAATATGCGGATGAATCTCATGCGAGATTCAGCGAACACCTTAGAAATAGATACGTTCAGAAAACGATGCACTCGGAATTGAACGCCAATTCTAACAAGATAACGAACGTGGCCACTCCCACGAATCCCAAGGACGTAGCGACCAAACACTATGTAGATCTGGAACAGAGAAAGTCTGACAGACAAGAAATGAAATCGGATCTGAATGCAGGATTCAACAAGATATTGAATCTGTCGAAGGTCGATGACACGGATGCGGACTCAACCACGGTCAACAAGGGCTACGTAGATTCTGCGGTGATACGATCACAAGAATACCTAGAATCGCAAGTGGATGATCTCTACCTGAACAAACAATCTGGCGGAACCATGGAGGGTGGTATCGACATGAACAGTGAGAATTTATTCGGACTCAGTCACGATCCCGAATTCGATTCCACCGCAGTCAGCAGGAAGTATGTGGACGACAACTCGGTCTGGAGGAAGGCCGACATCATGGAAGGTAAACTAGACATGGGTGGACACGCACTCACGAATCTACCGGATCCCGTGAACATGACGGATGCTTGCACCCTGAGTTCGGTGGTGGAGAAAGTCAAATATGCTAGACAATTGATCACCGTGTGGGCTGAGGAGGCTGGCACCTTAGATCAGGGAAAAGCTGAGTAGTCTTTCGGAAATGGAGGTAGCAGATTGAAACATGGTCAGGTGGGATATCCCATGCTGCTGGGAGGTGAAATCCTTCGAATGAGTCTGGCTTCCTCGGATTTGAATAACAGAGCGGTCGTCAATCTCATGGTGAATGGAGTAGAGAGCAATAAGAGATACAGCGTCGAAAAGACTGACAATCAACACGCGAATGTTAGCATGTTTGGCACGCCTCTCAAAGTGAACGCTGGAGACAGGATTAATTTCGTTATGAAAACCAATAATCCCGAAGCCGCCACTTCCGTGGTGAGTCTACTGATCAAACTAGTTCCTTTGAACAAACAGTGAACGCGTGGAAAATAATGAATTAAAAAAAAATAATGTGTGATTTATTAAAAACAAACAAAAAAGTAATGAGATTTAGAAAGATGTTCAATCTCTCTAGATCACATTACTTTATTTATTTTTTTTTAGTTTTTTTTGTTTTTAATAATTACTCATTACTTTTTTTATTTTTTTTTTTTGTTTTTATTTTTTTTCACATTCATCTCTCATCGAATGATCAACATCTTATTTCCATCCGATTCAAATTGTAATTCTCTGTCCGACAGGACCAGGGCGAAGGCTTCGGTTTTTCTTGGCACGGTTCCTATCGAATTGCATCTTGATCTGAATGTCTAAGACGCTACTCTTGAGTCATTCAATCTGTTTACTGACGTCGAATACGAGCATGGGATACATCGACTTGTATTCGCCGGGAGATATGTTAGGATTGCTCATCAATTCGTCTAGACCGTGATACTTCTTTCTAAAATCAGCGGCGTTGCCGTACAGTCTGCAGAAATCGTTCTTGTCGAACGATGCATTGTAATCGATTGCTGGATATCTCGTGGCGTTCAGAAACACTTGCATGTTTCTCAAATGGCAGTGATCGAACAGCGACGCATTCTTTTCCTGAGACCTGTCCTTATTGGTCTGAAATGCAACCACGATTAAACGCGGTTTCTCGGAAGCGGATTTCACCGTCAATCTCCAATCAAAGTGATTCGTGGAGAGAGGAATGCTATCCGTGTCGCGAAGTCTCATTCTAAATCCCACGGGTAATTTACTCTTGGATTCTATGATCTTGTAGAGACGTGCTTTTTCCACGATCAAAGGCTCCACGTGCGGAACGAACCACGATATCTTGTGTAGAGTTATCTTACCCACATCAGTCGCAGTGAGTCTCACTATTGCATCGTCGTTTCTTTTTCGAATCAACGTCAGATTGTGTTTGAATCCGTACATGATCTTGTTGTAATCATCCGCAAATCCGAAGATGTGTTTCAAAGGTATCCTGAACGAAAACGTTCCTTTAGGTCTGGACGTCTTGACGACGTAGTCGAATATCAAGGCGGCGCCGGCGCTAGCAGGGCCGATGGTGTCTTTCACCCACGACTGATTAAGTCCTCTGGATTTCGAAAAATCATCAGGATACGTCAAGAGTCCGAACATCGTGGTGGCCTGACCGGGATGAAACACAGATTCTATCTCTTGTCCGGATAGCATGTATTTTATATTACTGAATAGATGCATGATGCCATTATTGGCTACAGAAACCGTGTCGTCGTCGGCGTAGTCGCTCCCATCTTCCTTGGTGAGACGTCCCTGCACCACTATGTAACTCTCGCTAGGATGTATGAATAGATCTTGAGTTTCGACGTTGATTCTTATCTCTCCCGCATTGTTCAAACTCGTTGCGGTTACCGGTTCGTATTTGTGAACCTCATATTCTTGAATACTTTCATCTTTCACTATGCTTTGTGCTATATCTAGTATATTTGTCATTTTTAAAGGATTTTTTGTTTTTTTTGGTTTATTAATTAGCTTGCTTTTTTTTATCTAAAAATAGTTTTTAATTATTTTTTTTTATTATTATTTTTTTCTCTCCTATATATATATGTGTAAACAAGAAAATGTTAAAGAGAGTAAATAAAAGAAATTTGTTTTCTTATCAAAACTTTGTCTTCTGTAATTGTTGTTCGTAAAACTTTCCGATGATCTCTTCTCCATCCAAAGCTTTGATTTCGTAAGTCACCAGATCAGTGTGAAATATCTTGATTATCACGAAGATTTCCGAGGTCCATTGAGGAGTATAGCCCTTTTCGAAGTGCTTCTGATAAGCATAGATTCTCACTCGATCACCGACCGCAAATTTCGGCGTTCTAGACTTCTTCCTAATCTTAGATCTTTCAGGATATAGATTTGCGTAGACCCGTTTTTCATTTCGAGGATCGCTAGCTTCCACGGGAGTCATCTTGATCGATCTGTGTCGCGTGTTATTGTAATCTTTGACCAGACCGTTCAGAGCGTATATGTATTTCTTGGTCGAATTCGCCGTGAAGTATCTGTGCATCTTTTCCTTCATCGTTCGATTCCAACGTTCCACCACGCTGGCTGTCTCTTCGTTTTCGATCGAGTAGAGGTCGACCAATCGATGAACGTGCTTGTTGTAGAATTCCTTTCCCTTATCCACCCACAATTTACTCGGTTTTCGAGAAGACGAGTCGAACACGCTCTTCAGAGCCTCGGCGACGCAAGGTCCCGATTTATTCCTCAAAGCTCTGATCCATCCATATTTGGAAAACACGTTGATGACTGTCAATAGATATTTGACACCCTCGTTCCACCTCGAAAACGATCTCATGTCGACCAAGTCGGCAGACCAAATATCATCCAAACCCTTCACGAACACCCTTCTCTTTCGAAATTTACGCACGATGGGTTTGTGTAACTCCTCGGCCAATTCGCTCGTCAATAATCGTTTCTTCTTCTTTTCCGATGCACTTTTTTTTTTGAACGCCCCATCCGAATCGACGTTTCGCACCGATCAGATTGCCGACCAGCGAACGTTCTATCTTCTCTCTCCTGGTCGGATTCGATATGCCTCTCAATTTCCCCAACATGTTTTTATCGCAGACGTCATTGCGAGTCTTGGTGTCGGGATGTCCAGCGTAGCACAGATCGTGATCATACGCGGACGCGTCCACCCTATTCACAGGTTTGCTCCAAGATTTAGAAGTCAGATCGGCATTGAGTCTCTTGTTCAATTTCGTTCCGGGTCCCGTGAAACTGTGACCAGGCAGATGCATTTCGAAAGGTAGATTATTGATCATTTTATTCACGATGCCTTTACCTTTGCTCGCGTTCTTTCTTTTGACGAATCAAGTCTTGATAGAACCACACACGTCGCAAATTCCGCGAAGTATCTGTCTATCGTTTTTAGTTCATACTTCTCGAGAATTACTCGTCTCGGTAACTCTCTTACACTTCACGCAATACATTTTTAAGAGTTATTTAAATTAATTTCGTTTTTATTTTATATATAAATTTAATAATTAATTAATTCTGTTCTTATTATATATATATATTTTTTTTCAATCGCTGCTCTTGAGTTCTATCATCTTACTGAATTCCTCCCTGGCCTCTTTCCTCCCCTTTTCCACGAGAGAATCCTTCATCTCTTCCTTGATGATCTGACGAGTCTTGATTCTCACGGCTTCTTTCATGGCATCGTATTTCGTTTTCTCACCCAATATCGCGAAGTATTCTCTGTCCGACATCCTACCGTCTTTCAATGCCATAGAGATCATTTCGGATATCGTGTCGATCTTGGAATCGGCCAAGACGCGAATCTTGTCATGTTTCCTCGCCTTCAGATATAATTTCCTACTCAAAAAGTTTCCGAGCGTGCTAAACAATCCGGCTGCGAGAGCCACTCCTTCTATGGTTAACACGATCGGAATGCCAACCACAGTTGACAACAATCCGATGCCGGCCACGTGTAAACCCATGGAAATCGTGATGAGTGTCGTGTCGATCGAGTTGACGAATTTCACGAAACGCGAATACTTCTTCTTGAGAGAACGGCGAGAATCTCTCTCTCGAGTTAGATACGTTTGGACTCTACTGATTTGATCGATGCGATACCTCTCTCCTCTTTCTTTTTCTTCTAGCGACGGTACCGTCGGCAAAACGCCGTTCGGCTTCTCATCCTCGTCGTCATCTAACGTCGGATACAATTTATTTCTGGTTCTCATTTTTATGTTTTTTTCTTTCTTTCTAATATTAGATAAAAAATTTATGTGTGTATTTATTTTTATTTTCTATTCTCCCTTATTTTATATCAATGAGAAAAACTTAGACGTATGCATCATTGAACAATAATTTCATGACGCATCCCTTGTCTTCTAAAGTCAGACTTTTACGCGCCAATTTCAATTCTTCCGAAACTGTGGGCTTGCTTCGATCCTTACAGAAGAGTAATCTCTTCCAAAAGGCGATCACTTCGTCGATTTGAACGCGTTCGAACGCCGGTTCGAAATACTTGACGACCATATCTTCCCTTTCCATCGACAGACACGAATGATTCTCGTGATCGAAGTCTAGGTGATCCTGACATCCGACGCATCGTTCTAACAAGAGGCGACCTAGTTGTTCATTCACGCAGAATGCATAGGCTCTCATCAGCATTTTTAAAAGAAACCTTGCTCTAATAATCTGGGAAGCGCTCATGATTTACGTATTTTTTTTTTTATTATCTATTCGATTTGATATATTTATTTTTTAAATAACTATTTATATATTTTTTTTTTCTCTCATATATATATATCAATCACTTTTTTTATTTTCCTCGGGAACGTGGCAGTGGGTTTGCCGGTTCAGTAGCACCTCTTTTCCGTGTACCGTACACGAGTCGATTTCTGACGTAAAATCCGCAAATGGATTTCCGTGTACGCCTCCATAGGGATTCACTGTTAAAATCGTGTACAGACACGGATGCCACAGAATCGGCAAACCACTTTTCGACGTTGCTACAGAATCGGCAACACGTTTTTTGCTCGCGATTTTAACACTGAATCCTATGGGGAAACTCATTTGTCGATTCTGTAGCAGACAATCCACCTCATTTTTCTTAAAATTGCATACATTTTTTTCACTCTTGAGCGATGTGCATATAGAATCCAGTGCCGTAGAATCGGCAAAGCCGATTCTGTAGCAGCATAAAAAACGACAAATCGTGTACCTGTACACGATTTTAACACTAAATCCTATGGACGTGTACATCGATGTACGTGTACATGTACGATATCTTGTAAATGTGCGCCAGAATCGGCCTTTTATACCTACTCATGTGGATGATAGTGTTTTTTGTGACATTCGTGGGTAGCATTTCTCACGTGATCGAGTGGATGTGTTTGGGGGTACGCTATCAACCAGAAACATCATGTTTCACGAGAAGAAATGTACTGCAAGACAGAGCAATCATTAAAGCATAATAATCAGTAACAGAAACTTTACTGTCATGAAACATATCAGAGGGTGCTTAATTAAGTTGCATGAGTATATTTTGTCCCACCCACTACCGCACTGTCCATGGAAATGTCAGTGAGATTTACCGGGCCTTTTATCTCCATTTCCATAACAGTCCTATCAAATTGTCGCAGCCTGTTCCTCACTGCACAATGAATTTTTGAATTCCATGTTTAAAAAAACATATCTTCTTATTTTCCATCTTCCCAACGACCAAGTTCATCGACTGCCTGAATGTTTCCATCAACCCTCATTTTCCCACTTGTGTTAGCAAAAACACGAAATGAAAGATGATAATGAAAGATAATAAAAATAGAACGAATTTGAATAAAAGGTTTTTTGAAAACTTTTGTTGTAAAGAGTTTTGCTATTTTTTTTATCTTTAAATTCTAAAGAGTTTTGCTATATTATGCTGCTAAAAGTAAACTTTTGTAGGATGTCCCACATATATCTGTACCGACGTCTCATAAGATGGCAGAATTTTGTAGGTGGGAATATGGCGATGTCGGTGTTTAGAAATCAGAGTTACACTTCACAGATTAAAACATCATATTATTGACATATTTTTCTCATACACCTTTGTCAGATTAATAATTTCATAGTATTTATGATTTGTTGAACAACATAGTATCCTTTAGGTTGAATTCACTTACACCTGTTTGAGATTTAAATTTCGTGGGAGTGACTTTATGTTAAGTCGTTACGGCATCGTAGTTAAATGGCCTTGCATGGGATTCTCCGCTGTGTTATTCCATGTAACGATTTCCGGGTCTGTATCCTTTAATTTACACAGAGGGTCGGGGTGATGTATCAGGCTCTTTAATGCAGTGTGCACGCAATGTGGTCAATATCCAAGGATGCGCAGTTTCCACGGACGCAATAACATTAGATTCCAAACACTATTTATAGGAATAATCATCAAAAATTTAATTATTGAAGCACCGGGTACAACTCTGAGCTTCATTAATTAAAATTTGCTGATAATTATACAATAACATGATTTTCGAGGGCGTTGTGCTCCATTATCGGACCGGCATCGGTGATTAGCAGCCAGGTAGTCATTAGAGGCCCGAGGCGATAGCCGAGGGCCGCTAATGACTGCCAGACTGCTAATCACCGATGCCGGTCCGATAATGGAGCGAAACGCCCGAGAAAATCATGTTATTATTATTATTATCAACATATGGCTGCAGTCACTATATAAATACTACTATTATTATCACACTCATCGTGACATTATGACTTCTTCTACCACACACAAGTACAAATTCTGACATGAAACAAAACTTTGACAATAACATTATTCATTTTCTCAATAACACACATTAATTTATTTAACTTTCAACAATTAATACAGTTAGCTCAGAAATCGCATTGTTTGTTCCTTTTCGCCAACCAATCTGTGAATTTCTTGAGACGATATACCGTAGCCCGGTTAGTATTCTTTGGCCTCGATTCGTTTTCCATTCGCTCTAAATCTCCTTCACTTAGTTCTGACGATTGAGAAAGAGAGTTCGACATTTCTAAAATTTCTGACATTTATCGTCTGGAATGTTTACAAAGTTAATCGTGACGTCACATCTGACTAGTCAGCGGTCGCTAATGGCTATAAATAGCCATTAGCGACCGGCTAGAAATTCCGGAAGTCTTATGTAGGACTGTTGTGCGTTCTTATCGTTCATGCAAATTACTGTTAATCTGCAGGTAACGCACAGTGAGTTGATAATAATGAATTTTATTACGTTCTAAACGCTTGCGTGGACATCACTACCCATGCGTGGATTCCGACCTGTCCGCGGTGGCTGTACTGTACAGCCAAAATTCAGTGAATGATTTTTGTAGTTACCAAATGCCGTGAGTACAAGAGTAGCATATAGGTTCCCCAAGAACCCTATTCTGGAGACACGAGTATTTGTTTTTTTTATTTGTTTTTCTTAATTTTTCTAAATTTTTTAATTTTTTAAATTTAAAAAAAAAATTATATTTGTTTTTTAATTTCTTTTTAATTGGTGTTTTAATGATGGTTACTCGCATGATGAAGATGGCAGATACCTACATGCGGATGCGTGTGACGTTATTTCCCTGGTAATATTATTGGAACTCACAGGATCAGGACAATTCTACTCTACATGCATGGGAGCCACATTGTGACATCAGTCCTCTGGCAATATGATGCATGATGGGTACTCACGTGATCAACACAATACTACTATCTCTGCCCAAACTTTTGGCTCCACCAGTTTTAATTTCAATTTCAAGTTTAATTGTTGATTTTTGTAATTTCAAGCATGGGTTCACCCAAGTAACGATGAATGGAGACTCTTCCGACCCCAACCTCCATTCCCCTTCACCCCAAGCCCCACCTAAATAACAGTTTTTTGGGCGAGTTTAACCCTTTAGCCAACGAATCGCCCGCATCCGCCCACGTAATATGCAAATTCAGCAGGTGAAAAAATATTATTTTTCGAAAAATTTACAACAAAACCATAGCATGTGACCCCTCTTTGGAACGAGCTCGTCGAGCTCGTTCCAAAGAGGGGTCACATGATATGGTTTTGTTGAAATTTGTGGGAAAAATTTGAAAAATGATATTTAAAATAATAAATTTTGATATCGTCTGCGTTGGGTAAAGGGTTAAAGCCTTTTTTAAATTTAATTATCAAGTTTAATTATTTTAATATGATGCAGGATGGGTACTCACGTGATCAAAACAATGCTACTATACATGCGCGGGAGCCATATTGTGACGTCATTGCTCTAGTGATATGATGCATGATGGGTAGTCACGTGATCAAAACAATGTTATTACCCATGTGTGGCAGTCATGCTATGACACCATTACCAAGTTAATATGATGCGTGATTGGTATTCATGTGATCGAGATGGCTGATTCCTAAATGCGCGGGAGCCATATTGTAAAGTCATTTCTCTGGTAATATGATAGGTACTCACGTGATCAAAACAATGCTATTACACATGCGCGGTGGCAATATTGTGACACCATTCCCCTGGTAATATGATGCATGGTGGTAAACAGAATATTTCAGAAAACATTACCTCATCCGCTCCTCTCAGCAAAAAAAAATATTCACTCAACTCAGCTGATTTGGGCTAATTTTTATCCTAACGGATTTTAGAGTGTATTGAAAGAAAACTCATTCCAAGCATCGAAGACAGCCATGTTACCAGTTAAAGGGCCGTTTTTTACGTATTGGGAAATTTTATTTGTGAGATGTCTTTTACGCCGTGACATGCTGCTGACCAGCGTTCGGATATCAGCAGTGGTGATATTGTCACATTCTTGTATCAGAGTTTGCTGTCGATTCACGACATTGTCAAGTGGTGACTGACTTTTAACTACTGTCCTGCCTAGAATGTTTCTAGGCACTTAATCCCGATTTCACACGTAGAAGCACGGTGGCGCTGTATACTAAGGCGTACGGCACGTAGATGGTGCACTTGTCTTCAACCAGTGCTAACCATGCTTGTGCGGAGTTACTAGCCCTGCTTGTGCTGAGTTAGTACGTTGGGGAATCTGACAGTTGTTCACAGTTGTTCGATGGTTCTCTCCGGTTCTCTGGTTTTCTTCACCCGTAAAACAGTCCGACACGTGGTGACCTTGGCTGTGGAAAGTGTCATTAAACCCCAATAAATGAACAAATAAATTAATAAATAAATAAATAAGCGTTACTCTTTCAAAGTGTGAGTACTGTGGCCCGGAAAATAATTAGATCGTGAGATAAATGGATTAAAGTCAATATTTTTGTACATATTTGTTTACATGTTACTGTTATAATTGTTCGATGTAGTACGGTGTACATGTTAGTGAGTGTTTAGAGTAATTATTGTATATAATAAGATATATTTAAATAAACTATAGTGCCTTGAAAGCCTTGTTAAATGGTTTTAACTTAAGGTATTCAGAAATTCAAAATGTTTTATGAATGCATTCAAAAGTATTCGTATTGTGATGTAATACAGTGGAGCCCACTTAATTGGATATCTCTTAATTGTATATCCCTATTAATTGAATACAATTTCCCAACACAAAACCATTTACCATACCTCGAGTACAAATTTGACCTGTTTATTGAATAGAGGTTATAGAGTAAACTCCTGTTAATTGAATAAAAAATCTTGTAACATGTCGAGAAATTACTCTGACTCTCCCCAGTTTTCCTTTGGTAAAAGACCTATTTGGCCTCAGTACATCCAATACAGGCATTTAATCTATTATATCTTGTTTGACAGAGCTTATGGAGCTCTGTCAAACAAGATATAATAAAATAAATGCTAAGTTTATCTCTAGAATACAGGAAAGTGATGCAATCCCTGTTAATTGAATACTCCTGTTAATTGAATAATTTTCATTGGCAAAGTGGCTATTCAATTAACAGGGTTCCACTGTATATTTAAAAGTCTGCGCTTTCCTATTCGTTCCCATATTCACAAAATGTCAGTGTATTCTTATTCAAGTTCGAATATATTTAGAAAGCATTCACCCCATCCTTTATTGTTTGTAAAATCTTCTATTTATTTGCAGCTGCTTTTGGTGGTCATTTTGAGTACATTTTAAACACATTGAAACCCAGGGTCGAGCGTCTTGGGATTATTTTTATTTTGGGGGTGAGGGTTCTAGACAGCATCCAATCACAGCATCCAGGCTCGAAAGGCTACTTGGAATAATAATAAAAAATGTCTTACCAGAAAATGTGTGACTTGTTGTTCAAGCCTCCGTGAAATATTATACGGGGGACACCCTAAGAATATGTTTTATAACATCGGACATACAAGCGGCCACATGAATATTTCAAAGCCGTCTCATAACCAGGAGTGTATAATAGGGATACTCAAGCCAGTTTTGTGATGGCCAAATATGAAATTGGTAGGGAGCGGGGGGGGGGGGGGGGCGGAGGGAGCTGTCCCTAGTCCTAACTATTTTTTTCTTTATTTGTTTATTGGTGTTTAAGGTCACATACTCATGCACAGTGGCTAATCGTGACCGTGACAGTTTTACGGGTGGAGGAAGCCGGAGTACCCGGAGAGAACCACCGAGCATCGACGAGCAACTGTCAGCCTCTCAACATTCTAACTCTGTTCAAGCTCCGCTCAAGCAGGGTTACAGCGGTTGAAGCATTCACCCCATCCTTTATTGTTTGTAAAATCTTCTATTTATTTGCAGCTGCTTTTGATGGTCATTTTGAGTACATTTTAAAGACATTGAAACCCAGGGTCGAGCGTCTTGGGATTATTTTTAATTTTTTTTTTTTTTTTTTTTTTGGGGGGGTGGGGGGGGGGGGGGGGTTCTAGACAGCATCCAGTCTCAGCATCCAGGCTCGAAAGGCTACTTGGGATAATAATAAAAAATGTCTTACCAGGAAAATGTATGACTTGTTGTTCAAGCCTCCCTGAAATATTATACGGGGGACACCCTAAGAATATGTTTTATAACATCGGACATACAAGCGGCCACATGAATATTTCAAAGCCGTCTCATAACCAGGAGTGTATAATAGGGGTACCCAAGCCAGTTTTGTGATGGCCAAATATGAAATTGGTAGGGAGCGGGAGGGGGGGGGGAGGGGAGCTGCCCCTAGTCCTAACTATTTTTTTTCTTTATTTATTTTTTGGTGTTTAAGGTCACATACTTATGCACAGTGGCTAATCGTGATCGAAACAGTTTTACGGGTGGAGGAAGCCGGAGTACCCGAAAAGAACCACCGAGCATCGTCGAGCAACTGTCAGCCTCTCAACATTCTAACTCTGTTCAAGCTCCGCTCAAGCAGGGTTAAAGCGGTTGAAGAATTGTGCACCATCGACGTGCAGTACGCCTTAGTACACAGCGTCATCGTGGCCCCACGTAGGCAACCGGGATAAAGTGCCTTGCCCAAGGACACAACGCGGGTCGTCCCGGACGGGGATCGAACTCGGGACATCTAGCATAGAAGTCCAACAGTCTCCCGTTGAGCCACCGCGCCTCTGGTGTAGGGTTATAAAAAGACTATTTTCAGGCGCCATATTATGTGAAACTTGCATTGGGCCCAGTTGGGTCAATAATTTTTGGGGGTCAGCGGAAATTTTAGGGGTCCATGCCCCTTCCGTCTTGACTACACCACTGTGTCAAACTACTTAATTTGTACCATACCACAGTGGCATCATGCCTTTTCTCGATTACCAACTACCAGTGATGCGAACGAATCTTTAAGATGTTAACAATACCTTTGGGCTAAATGGGCTGCTGCAATACAATACACGAATAACCTCTATTTTGAAGCAAACAGTTGATATATCTCTCCTTATTCAACAGAAACTGTGAATGCAGCACATTTTGATCAAAGTATGGAAGAAGGGGTGGGCTACGCTGCTTCTAGTCTTTTCCACTTTAACCATTAACCATAATCTCAAAACTGATTTCCTACCAGTGACGTGACAATCGTTACTTATTCGCAGTTCTTTTTTCGACATTCGTTATCAACCGATAATCGATTGATAACGAAGGTCGAATAAGGAACTGGGAATAAGACACAGCTCTCACTCCATGTTTCTATCACGGAGACACGTTTGAGCTGAGAAGAATAGTTTTTACAACTCATTTACCTCCAATCCCATGGCTGCATAAATTTTATTTTGCAGTTCTGTGTTGTTTAGCAATTTTCATCACTGTTTAGTCCTTACACTGTCCATATTTTGCTGTGAATTTTCTTTATGGCAAATCTTAATCATTTTCATTTGTCGGAATTTGTTTAGGTCAGTACTGCAGTCTGGTGCTTCAAGTCACCCTATTGCAGGGCAGTTGCTTTCAAATGTTGTATTGGGCCGTAATCACTTCCAATAGACCTATCTTCTCCCTTTATCAGCATTGAACGCTTCTTCTCATTGATTAAAGTGGCCGAAACAAATTGCAATGACCCCGGCCATTCTAAAACATGCAGGTAATAAGAACTTGTGCTGTTGTTATCCGTTTGTTGCACGAGAAACATCCAGGTGCTAAAGATAACCTTTAAACAAGTCTAGCTCGCTTCGACTGGGGAGGCCCCGAATAGAATGTTTAAGCTATCTCAAACTAATATTCGCACTGCAGTTAATAATAGTAATTTGGCAATAAAAACTTACAAACAGCAGTGAGTGCTCACAAATTGCTAGTGCAGAAGTTAGGTGGAAATACTATTCAAAATATCCATAACGTCCAGCTCCATACACAGGCCACACTATCACAGACATTGTCTGATTTCTGTCAACATAGCAGGGCTTAAGAGGTTGTCATCAGTGGTTGGTGACTTTTCTGATGGTTAACATTAAAAATGTTCATTGTTATTAGGTGCATCTACCTCTTCTAAATTCCACAGGCGCCGGTCAATCTTTGGGTTTCAAAGTTGAGCCGAGACTACAGAAACAAAATCACTCGGGTTGTGCACAAATTGTCAAAATGTACACCGCGGCACACGGGTTTTGAATTTGACAGCATTGTTTTAAGTAACAATAATCCTCCTATAGCCATGAATGTGACGCACAACATACAGTCCTATATGTCTAGCATGCCTCAAAGTTTATTCCATGGGAATAAGAATTATAAGATGAACATTGGCTAATTGTGACCGTATATACACTAATTGAAATTCACGCGTAAGCAGCAAACTCATCGAGGCGTGGGCCCTAGTTTCAAAAATATACTCAATATATTTAGTCCTGTGACACAGTTTATTTTTGTTCGTCTTTTCATGGAATCTTTTCAGTATGTGTTGAATTAAGTTGATTTCGTGAAGGATATATATGTATTCTGGAGAAGAACGTTCATTCCCCAGTTTTCTTCACTGAATGATAAGAAAATAGAATGAAGGACATCGGCCTATTTGTCTTCTCGCTAGGTATTTGGTACATGGAAGCGCTGTTCGCATCGATCGATAGATTACAAACTACGTCTGAATTTGAGACTAGGCACAGGACTTCTGCTTTTATAGTCTAAGGTTACATTTGGGATAGTTTATATTTGTTGAAACTGGATGTTGCCTGAGGTAAAGTGTAATGCCGTGTATATTCCTTTTTTATTGTAAACCTTAACTACTTGCATGCTGCTGGCGGGTTTTCAGTTGTAAGAATTTCAGTTCAAGTCAAGGTTGATTCTCCAAATCCTCTTTTTGCAGGGGAGCATTTTGTATTTTCTACGGAAGCGTTGAGGCGCCAGTTGAGTTTTGTTTCAATCTTGCACGTGCAAGTTAGCTACCTCGCACCTGCAAGTTACTATCTTGCACGTGCAGGTTAGCTGTCTTGCACCTGCAAGTTACTATCTTGCACCTTGCATCTTGCAGGTGCAAGTTACTATCTTGCCCCTGCAAATTACATATCTTGCCCCTGCAAATTACTATCTTGTGCCTGCAAGTTAGCTATCTTGCACGCGCAAGATACTACAGTGCACGTGCAAGTTAGCCATCTTGCACCTGCAAGTTACTATGTTGCACCTGCAAGTTACTGTCTTGCACGTTAGCTATCTTGCACCTTCAAGTTACTATCTTGCACATGCAGGTTAATTATCTTGCACGTGCAAGTTAATTATCTTGCGACAGCCACCCCAGCCCCCCTATCTCATAAGCCCCCAGCTCCCCATACTTGCCCCAGTGGCTTCTTTCCCGTATTTGACTCGGGAGCCTTTCCTCTGCGGCCTGTCCAGGAGCGACACAGTCGCCCTCCCCCGCCACGATTCCCTAACCCTACCTTCCCGACCCAACGCCCTCATCACATCAGGGACCCATTGACCTTATCCCAGGCCTCCACGACCTGCGCCTGTGAGCCAGGGACCCTACACCCAGCGTTCCGATTAAGAGCGGCAAGGATACTCCACATACTTGTCCCAGTAGCTTACATTCCCTTCTTTGACTCGGCTATTTCACTCGGCAGCCTTTCCTCTGCGGCCTGTCCAGGAGCGACACAGTCGCCCCTCTCCTTCGTCTAGAAGGCTTCCCCCTCCACGATTCCCTAACCCTACCATCCCGACCCAACACCCTCATCACATCAGTGACCCGGTTGACCTTATCCCAGCAGCCCAGGCCTCCACGACCTGCGCCTGTGAGCCAGGGACCCTACACCCAGCGTTCCGATTAAGAGCGGCACAGATATTCTTCCCTTTCTTCCAGTACCCCTACTTCCACAAGCTCGAACAGTCGCCCGGCAAGCCAGTCATTGCTGGTGATCACTATAATACAGATGTAGAAGAGTCGTTCGAACAGTCGCTGGGACTCACTCTTTGATTACTCATTTGCCCCTCGAATGCTCATTTCAGGGAGTAGTTCGAGAATCTGCCCCTGGAACAGCTTCCCAATTACTCATCTGTATGAGTCGTTCGAGGAGTCTCTTCTCGTGGGACTGCTCTAGTGGCTTCTTGGTTCGAGCCCTTCGAGCCGACAGAGTAGGGCAGTATCGATCAGGGAGAAGAAGGGTCGAAAGCCTGAAAAGGGACCTTCCTGTTCCTGTTATGGGGTATTGAGACCCGGCCCGGCAGGGGCCATTCCACGGCACTGCCACCTATAGGGAGACATCGGCTGTTCAACAACCCTAAGGACGTCCAGTCACTCATCTCTGTGGACATCGACAGCGGTCAACGTCGTCATGACGTCACGCGCTTACCATGACGTCACCGACGTCACTGCTACTCTAACCGTTTTACACTCTTTATGCCTGACTTTTTCCATTCACACACACACTCCGCATAAAGCATCCACGTCTAGCCTGAGATGCAAGCGATGCGAACCATACGTAGCAAGACGACTAGAGATGGCCAATCAGCCTCTAGTGGTTGTCTCAGCGATAGGAATTTCGATAGTCCGGGAGGGGGTTCGGAGAATCCGGACCTAGGATCCGGCAAATGGGGCTGGGTTGGACCCTTATATACTACTTTCGATGAACTCGACTTCAAATATGACTATAATGATGTTTCTCAAATATAACTAACTTGCAGGTGCAAGATAGCTAACCTGCAGGTGCAAGATAGCTAACCTGTACGGGCAAGATAGCTAACTTGCATGAGCAAGATAGCTAACTTGCACGTGCAAGATAGTAACTTGCACGTGCAAGAGAGCTAACCTGCAGGTGCAAGATAGCTAACCTACACGTCCAAGATAGTAACTTGCAGGTGAAAGATAGCTAACCTGCACATACAAGATAGCTAACTAGCAGGTACAAGATACTAACTTGCAGGTGCAAGATAGCTAACCTGCACGCGTAAGATAGTAACTTGCGGGTGCAAGATAGCTAACCAGCATGTGCAAGATAGTAACCTTGCAGGTGCAAGTTGGCTAACTTGCACGTTCAAGATAGAAATAAAACTCAACTGGCGCCTCAATGCTTCCGTAATTTTCAGATATTGTTTTTGCTCCGTGATCAGTTATAATAACCCTTTATCGAATATAACGTCCAATACCGGCCAGCCGCTATTCTAAAAAATCGCCAATTAATTTTCATTATATTTTCATTTTTTGATACAAAAAATGAAAAAAATTAGTTATTCAAGAATTTTGTTTGCAAGTGTCGTCTGCTTTTCATGTTAGGTAAAGGGTTAACTGATAATGTAGGTATAGTTGTTTTCTCGAATATTTGGTCGAGAACTTACTCAATTTTTAATTGTAAGGATTTCGGTTTCATATTTTGTGAGAATTTGGGTTTAGTTCATTTCTTGGAATCACATGGCCGCATGACATTTATACTGAATTTGTGTCCTATTTAGGTTCATCACTACAGTATTTATCCATAACAGTGTGTAACTGTCGTGGAATATTTTCAAGGATAAATCGTAGAAAGTCGTTGTAGGAATTTGGGTTTAGGTCATGTTCTTGACATCACATGCCGCGCATGGCTTTCATATTGCATTTGTGTCTTGTTTAGGCCGTACCACAAAACAAAACAGTATTTAACCAGCATACTGTTCATATTTTGGTAGATTTTGGGGGAATAAATTTGAGTAATTTCAAGTTCTGAGAAGTTTGGATCAGGTCGTTTTCTTTAAATTGCGTGATCCTATAGCTTTTGTTTTTCGTGTCTTTTGTTCTGCGTTCTCAGCCAAATATTAATTCTAAGCATACTTCATTTGTTTTAGTGGTTTTTTACACGTGTAGTTATTCATGTAGTTATCATCCAGTTCATCAAAGTAACTATTTCAAAGAGGAATGCAGGTGAGCGATGGAGCATTCCAAATTTCTTTTCTAAGAACTTGTGAAGCAATCGGGCAGCCAGCCACATTTTTAAGCACATTCTATAATTTGAGTTATTCGGTTTGTCGTGGGTGGTGTGCCCAATCGTCTTAGCCTCTGCGGTCCCGATCGGCTTCCACCTCGCCAGGTGTATGTATTTCTAGACGATATAACTAAATCGATATGTTTAGTTGTAATATTTTATGTTATTGACACAAAATCGGCAATTGTGTCGGGCGATGGAGGTATTTTCTGTAGGCGGTGTTCTATGGTATGTTGTAATTTCAGGGTTGATTATGATTCAATGAATTTGGATGAAATTTACGGAGTTATCATTTTAGAAAGGCATGGAAATCCGAACAGTTTTACCGCACACAGCAGTAAATACCACACACAGCAGTATAGCATACCGTACACAGCAGGAGAGCAGACAGAATACCGCACTCAGCAGTATAAAGGATAACATTCCACACACAGCAGTATAACCAGTGGCGGCGCCAGAGTTACAGAAGTGTGTGTGTGTGTGTGGGGGGGGGGGGGGGTATAGTTGGGTATTGCCCGCCGCGCGTTAGTTTTAAAAATTTTTTATAACTTACGTTGTAAATGGTGTTCTCTGGAGCATTCTCAGACAATTAAATTAAAACAGTTTTATCCTTTGAACCTTATTGGTTAGGTCTTTCAGTTATAGAAAGCGTCGTACATGGTGACATTGTAACGGAAGAACGCTGTTGTAAAGTGCGAGCACAAGCACCAAACGACACTCAGATTGAAAATGAAAGTAGGCTGCATTCCAAATGGATGCATTACAAGTTCTCGATTATAGCATTCCTCGAATACTCTTAAGCGGTATGTTTCAGACCGTTTGGACGCGGCACGCCTTGTTGCAATTTGGGACCTCGACTCCTGTTTGTTGTTTGCAACTAATGTGTATGTGTGTGTGTGGGGGGGGGGGGGGGGGGGGGCATACACAAACACAATTTAAAAACTTCTCTGATTTAGTGCACTTGGGAATGTGGAATTAAGCATACCCACCATTACACCGCAACGTTCAATACAAAAATTAAAATGATAGTATTTTTACCACGTTTGGAGAAAAAAGTGGAGGGGTAAGTACCCCCCATACCCCCCCCCCCCCCCATGTCGCCGCCACTGAGTATAACAGACAGAATATCCCACGCAGCAGTTAAATAAAGAAAAGGTCGACACACAATCGAAATAAACGTCCGAACGGTTAAACATTCACAGTAACACTCAAATGGCCCCCTTACAAACATATAATTCACATCTACTTCACACATAGAAATCAACTGAGCATTTCTATGAACAACGTTCACTGGCTGGATCTTGGCAACTGATCTTCACTAAATTAATAACCCCAATTATACAACATTCCCCCATGAATATTTTAGGTTTGTATCCTATCTGAATTTAGGGCTATTGGTGAAGAGCATTATTGACAATGAGCTTGAAGAAAATGGACATGAGGTCGTGCAAACCATCTGAAGGTATATGCATCTATTTACAAATGAAATTATTCGTTGAAGCAAATAGTCTCATCACATATCTGATCTCCATGAGGTATTTAAACTAACGTGTGTACAAAACTGCATGCTCGCTGATCAAACAGGAAATATAAAAAAATCCCAAATTATTGCACAATGCAGGATCACAACAAAACCAGACAAAAACCTTAGCAGAAACAATATTAATTCAGCACCATTACTGCGTTGTGATAAAGTGAGAGTTGACAAGAAGTACAGTAGTTTTGTTTGAAATGGTCGCGAAAAATTGTGTAAAATGGAACTGGTTATCCATGTGACTTGCAGAAGTGCAACTTACCAATTCGTCCCCTGAGTTCCAATGTGTTTTATGTGCCAGTAGTCACATAGAACACGTTAGAACTCAGGGGACGAATTTGCTGAGTTTTTACATGCAAACAAGTGAATACTGTATCAAAACACTACAATGCATGTGGATAATTATTTATTTATTTATTTATTGGTGTTTAAGGTCACATACTTATGCACGGTGGTTAATCGTGACCATGACAGTTTTACGGGTGGAAGAAGCCGGAGTACTCAGAAAGAACCACCGAGCATCGACAGGCAGCTGTCAGTTCCTCGACATTGTAACTCTGTTCAAGCTTCGCTCAAGCAGGGTTACAGCGGTTGAAGACATGTGCACCATCGTCGTGCATTACGCCTAAGCACAGCGTCATCGTGCCCCCATGTGGGCAACTGGGATAAAGTGCTATGCTCAAGGACACAACGTCCTAGACGGGGATCGAACTCGGGACCTCTAGCATAGAAGTCCAATAATCTAACACTGAGCCAACGCGCTCCCAACCAGGTGAAGAAACGTAAAACATGACATATGAGCAGTAGTTGAACAATGAAGCGAATTATCTCACTGTGGAAGCCATAAATTCCCAGAAAAGACAATAATTTATTTAAAAACATAATTACTCGTAATCAATTAACAGGGACGTGGCGACAGGGGGCGGGTGTGTGTGTGTCGGAGGTGGGGAGGTGTGACACCCCCAATCCTGGCCATAATTTCCTATAGTTGGAAATTCGGAGAGCAAGTCATGAGTAGTTGGTAATTCTCCATCTATCTGGGTTTTAGAGCTTTTTCGGCGATGCTGATGTCTTTTTTACTTCCCAAAATCCCAACTCGGTTTCAAATCGCCAAAAATTCCAACTGTAACTATTTAAAACTACTGTGTACGTAATATCCACCTTCATGAGTGCATGATATCAATTGGTACGAGATTTCTATAGTACTTTTACTTATCGTAATAAAAAAATCCCGCTCTTAAGGAAATCGCATCATGTAAAATCGTTATCCTGAGTTAATTCGATCATTCACAGTTATAAAATGAAGAAACATCGAAAATTTATCATACCTGCATAAGATCTGATTTAATGTTAGGAGAGTGTGAATTGTTCAAAGTTCTCAGCTTGAGCAATTGTTTAACACATATTCAATTCCCAGAATCAATACTAATTCTATCATAAATGTGTTGGCATTTCATTTACTAGAAGCAATTTTATGCCCCCTTTCATGGCTTCATTTTCAATTTTTTTTCTCGGTAGTGAATTTCCAACTAGTGGGAGGGTCCGGGAGGGACTTTCTCCCCCTCCCGGGTCCCTCCCCCTAGTTAGAAATGTGTAACGTCCCTAGCCCGAATTGATCTGTCTCCAACAACAAACCACCAGTTTCCCGAGTTATAATACTACCTCATAACTCTGGTAACCTCCGCGTTTGCATATGAATGACGGCCTCTTAAATCAACCCAAAAGTAGGGCAAGAACGCTAAATTTTATCATGTGAGTGGTAGGAAGGGTATAAGAAGCTACTCCACACAGATAAATTCCCCCACCCCACCCCTCCTGCCTCAAATCTATTCTCTTATAAAAAAATCCTCCTTCGATTTTAATATAGATTCTGGGAAATATTCCCTCCCCGTATCAACCTCTTTGTAGGCAAAGATGCTAAAAAAATAACCAACACGCAACAAAAAGAGGCATCAATTTATTTAACACTAAAAATCTTACAAATAAAGTTTATATCACAGAGGAAAAATATACTTTATTGGAAAAACAACTAAATCTCACAGTCTATATTATTTATTTACCTAAGTAATTCTTCTCTTCTTCGAAGATTACCAAAACAATTCTGCTCCAAGATCGTTTCAAATCCAACCTTAAGAAACGGTTTCGCGTGCCCAAATCGTTATATAATTCACCGGCAAGCCGCAAACCAATAATGTCAAATGTCTATAATTTAACTTAGGAATTGGTTACTCGAAAAACCCAAATCAAATCTAGTGGTCAGAAATGATAATGATCCAAGTAGCCAGAACGACGTGGTTCTATCACGTCGCTATGGAGAATTGAAATAATTCCCTTTTTATATAGTTGCGCCACTCGATGGAATCTTGAACTCCACTCGACTGCACGGCATATTTTTCTCACATGATAAAAAATAGAATGGTCAACACGAAAGGGACTTTCTTTGGACTCCAGGAGTACAAAAAAATCTCGGAATAGAAGCCGAAAATCAACAATGGTAATTTTCTAGACTTTAAATTGCTTAAACGAAAAAACCCAAATCAGTTCCAGTGGTAAGAAAAGACAACGGCTCCAATTACCCAGAACGACGTGGTTTTAACACGTCGTTATGGAAAATTGAAATAATTCCCCTTTATATAGTTACGCCAATCGATGGTGTCTTGAACTCCACTAGATCTCAACTGCGCGGCATATTTTTCCCATATGGAAAAAGGAAGTGTCAATTTCTGCTGAGGTCTTCTTTAAACCACAGAAGTACAAGAAAATCTCGAAATAATGGCCGAAAATCAATAATAACGAATTTATATAATTTAATTCACCACAGTTTATGCGAAAGGCTCAAATCAGTTCCATTGGTCAACAATGACTTAATTTGCCAGAACGACGTGGTCTTATAAAAACCACAGCGTTATGGATAATTGATACATTTCTTTACAATTGCAAAAAATGTAATTTGCCTGAATTCACAGCCATCCCAAGGAATATCACCTGCACATCATTAATTTCCTAAATTCATGTTCAGTATCCGCTCAGGGGATTTCATGACGGGGAGGGGAATAAAATAAACATAAATACAAAATACATGTATGAAGTTTTTTACAACGTATCCATCGTCGTGTGATCCTCCTTGACTGATGATAATTCGTTCAGTCGTTGGTTTTATCATTCGATAATCAATAATTAACTCACACAGAACGACGCAGGACAACACACTGCAACAACAAGTCCTGGTAATTCACCCGCACGGATGCGTGACAACTGAAAGAAGCAAGACTGCTCCAGTTTCAGATCTCAATGACCAAATGACCTAACCATTTAACCCACGAGGTAGGGGAAAATTTTAGAAGTGAGGGTACATTCGGTGCATATTCACTAGCCTACACCCCCACCCCACCCCCACCCCCATCGGAAACCTCTAACCACGTCCCTGTCAATGAAGCCAATAACCTCATTAATTATCGTTATGTTTTCTTTTGATGATTCGTTTTTAAAAATATGTAGTTTCACGCTTTCTCTTTTTAGCATTAGAGTGCCCATATTCACTCCGAGAAGATTGAGAGATTTATCGGGAGGTATTCGGTTTGATAAAGTAATCATTGACTTTACAACCGTTGATCTGGCGCTGCTCTTTGGTGATAGCTTCATTTGTGAAAACTAACTGCACTCTGTGGGCACAAACCTACAGTTTCCCTAATGGGTATTTCAGTACTGGCATAACCATATCGTAATTAAACCAGCCATTACTGGGCTTACTCAAGTCTTCAATTTCGCATACACTTTCATGGCCTATTTCATCATCAATAACAAATGCAGTAAATGACGGTATGTCTGGTAAAAGTGAAATGTGTTGAAGTTGCAGACATTTAGGTAAATTTAAACATTCACTGATTGCATTCTCCCCCAAACCAGATGCAGCAAATGGCCGCATAATCGTTGAATGTGAGATGCTTGGAATTTTCTCGTGCCTAATTTCATGTACCGAATAATTTGCTGGCAGTGGCAACATAAAATCCAGAGGTGAATGTGATACATGTGAAAGTGAAGAATAAACTAGTTTGTCCCTATATCCCGATAAATTCGGTCTTTTGATTGGTCAGAATGCCTTGGACAAATAGCCATGGCAAAGGATTCACCCAACATCCAAGGTATATGAGAGCGTGCAACATCCAGGGTATAAGCGCACGCGAAACATCGGGAGTATACGGAAAAAAAACGAAAGCTTTCCGATTTTGCTCGCCTCGAAATGAAAACCTAACCAAAAAACCCGAAAATAGTCACAAATATCATTCAATTCAATCATAAAAATAAAATGAGAGCAAATAATTCGTCCCCTGAGTACCAATGTGTTCTATGTGCCACTTGGCACATAGAACACATTGGAACTCAGGGGACGATATGTCAACAAAATACTGTTTACTCGTTTCCTTAACGACCCAAGGGATGTAACGCTATCTGTTGTCTTCTGCAATTATAAAAACAAAATAATTATCACGAATTTGGTCCAAGTGATTGTGGAGCTGAGAATTTATTTCCACCGTGCTTGTCTTGTGTTTCAAACGGGACAAAAACGTTATTTGCGCCAACATGTATGGTATATGGAGATTAAATACCTGGATGTCTCGTTTAAACACCACGCCTGCGGCTCGGTGTTTAAAAACCGACATCCAGGTATTAAATCTCCATATACCATACATGTTGGCGGAGATAACTTATATTAGGCTCTTGCTGTGAAGTTTTAATATCACCTTGCCGGGTCGACATGGTTGAGGAGAATTGTATGCTGGGTAGTATCTGTGATCAGGTTCAGAAATTGCATGTTACCTCAGCAGCTGTATTGCCTGATCGAGAAATAGCATCATTTTGTGTCGTCATGAGATTGGTCAATTTCTCATCAATTCTTCTAGTTCGACTGCACAAGTTATCATCGACATTCTGATGTTTGACGTGAATCAGTTTCTTTCGGTTGTGATTGTGCTCTTCCAACATTCCTGTGCTATTTAGCATCGCTGTTAGATGGTCTTGATTTTTAACAATTTCGCTTAACTTACAACGTATTTGGTATGTGTTAAAAGACGTTCGGCCTACTCGATTAAAGCCATTGAACTATCTTCCCTCAGTGGCCAAATCGATTGCACCATTCTTCAACCCTTCCATGTTTGTGTGTCTGGCTAAAATGTCTCGGATTCATGTTCATCTTGTGACAAAAGTCACCTACAGCAGTCAATAGAGAGATGATCAATTTTACAAACTAGTACAAAATATTTAAACATTCAACAGAAAGCAAAATGATAGAACCAATGAAAGCAATTAACCTTCAATCGAGTGTTAAAAATGAACAGATTTTATTATCGTGAATGAAAGCAAATAACCTTCAAATCAGAACTCTCAGAATGGACATTTTCATAAAATGTTAAACGAAAGGAACATTTTAATAAAATTAGATGACTAATTTTCAATCGCCGAGTTTTAGTTTTAGTCTAGTCGGCGACGCCAATGTTGTATTTTCAGGACTGATCATGATTCAATGAATTGGGATGAAATTTATGGGAGTTATCATTTTAGAAAGACAGGAAAATCAAACAGTGTTACCGCACACTGCAGTAAATACCGCACACAGCAGTATATCATACCACACACAGCAGTATAACAGACAAAATACCACACACAGCAGTATAAAAGATTGCAAACTACACACAGCAGTATAACAAACAGAATACCGTTCAACATTCACAGTCTCACTCAAATTGCTCCCAAACTAACATCTTCTTCACACACAAAAATGAACCGAGCATAACAGTGAACATCGTTCACTGGCTGGATCTTGGCAACTGAACTTCACTAAATCAATTAACCTCTATTATACAACTGGTATAAGGGAGGTAACTCGCAATTGATTTTCCCATTATTTGCTCAATAAGACTTTTTCGAAACTGCCGTCTTGGGATTTTAATCTGTGAAAGGTCACAGGTCGCGGGGTGTACACAAAGCAATTTTCATGTTCAACGCGTTGAGATCTGTGTCAGCCAAATCAACTAGTTTTGTAAAATATCTAGTTTAAATCCGTAAAACCGATGCCGTCATTCGAATGAACTGAAGGGGGGGGGGGGGGGGGGGACCCTACACGATGTTAAACGATGGAATATCGCAGTTTTACAGAGTTTTTTTTACGAAAGTGAGGACATGTTTTGAATGTTAACAAGGACACGTGTTGCACGCGGAGTTTCTCTGCTTGGGAAATCCCCGGAAGCTGTTGAAAACAGTGCCCATGGCCACGGGGTAATGACACAGCGTGCATTCAAACACCATTTATGTGGATAGGAACTCAATTCGAAATAATGAAAGTTCTCATACAAAATTGTTATTGCCTTAAACAAAATTAATGGTAACCTTGGCTAAATGTTTTTGAATTCTCACTGATGAACGTAATGGGGTCAAAAGCACTTCACCCGCTCTCTTCTCCCATTGCTCTCAACGTGTTTTCTTGAAATGTTTACACCTCGCGTCCTATGACCTTGCATAGATTAAAGTCCAAGATGGCAGTTTCGAAAACGGCTTATTGGATTTAACACATATTCATCCCTGAAATGGCACATATGATATGCGTGGCATGGGTTCATACAGTAGTTAATATAATGTACATTAATTTGTTGATATAATATCTAAAATATTTCGAGTGATATTGAAGTGGAATAATATTTTATCACCTGAGTGCTAGAATGGTCTATGTCCCCTATGGGACATAGACCATTCTAGCACTCGGGCGACGATTAGTCTGCAATGATAAAAGCGAGAGAAAAATAACATTCCTAAAAGATTTTGTTTAATAGTATTCTTTAATTCTAAAGGTGTGAGGAGAAAAAAACTTCATTCATTTCTCTGACAAAAAAAAACTCGTACATTTATTTACTTATTGGTTGAATTCCAATATCCCTTTCGCTATCTCCATCATGACCTCTAAACTTCTCAGTTTATTCCTTGAGTTTTTCTTCCAAACATATAATGAAATGTGGAGTGAGAAAAGCAGTCGTAAATATACTATTAAAAAAAGTAGGGGATATCCAAACTGATGAAGATATTTTCGGAGAATGATATTGGATACGCGTGATTGGAAACATCAACAAGTAACCAAGTTTAGTGTGGATCATGAATGTCACCGGTCCACGAAAACCTAGTGCGGGTTTTTCGCACGTGCGCCGCGTTAATGTCTGTGGGCTACGTTTTGAAAATAAATTTCATTTGTACTGGATGGGCTTTTTCGGAGGTCTCGTCGTTCTTTTCTTGGTATAAAATCGTTCATCAGTAGTTTCTGGTCAAAACGTAACTTTTGAGGTATGCGAAGACTGACACGTGACGAATGTTTACGTGCCATTGACATGTTGGAAGATGGCAACAGATAGACTGCAGAGGCTCAAATTCTCAACGTTACTGAATCGGTGATTAGCAGGTTGTGGTCAAGCTAACGTCAGACAGGCAATGTTGATGACGGACGTCGGTCGGGTCGTCCACGGGCGACAACTGCTAACCAAGATCGTTTCATCCGAACCACAGCATCACGTAACCGCAATCAAAGTGCCTCAGAAAGTGGACAGCAGCTGCACCGAGCGACAGATGTGCGAGTCCGTGGTCAGTCTATCCGACATCGCCTACACAGCTGGAATTTGTACGCTCGTCGACCTCGAATAATTCCACGTTTGACTGAACGTCACATCGCAGAAAGGCGTAATTCGCGTGGAGCACGACAGCCCTGAGACAATCGTCGGTGGGGCAACGTCATGTTTTCCGATGAATCGAGGTTCACTCTCGACTTCCACGACAGGCGAAGCAGAGTGTGGCGGGGGCGGCAGAACGAACGATACCATGACGTAACCGACCGTTAGGCAGCACGATCGTTTTTGTGGTGGATCGGTTATGGTGTAGGAAGGCATAACCATGACAAGTAGAACAGCATTACATGTCATCCAAGGGCGTGTTACAGGGCAGTACTACCGTGACAACATGTTAGCAGCTCGTGTGGTGCCATTTGCGCGACGTCACGGCCGTCGATTCATTTTCTAAGATGACAGTGCAAGAGCACACAGGGCCCGTGTCGTTACAGAGTTTCTCTAGGCGCAGAACATCACAACACTGCCTTGGTCAGCACTAAGTCCAGCCTTTCACCACTCGAGCACGTTTCGGATATGCTTGGCCTACGACAACGCCAACAACCCCATACCAATGTCCAGGAACTCGCCGCTGCACTGCAGGAAGAATGGAATAACATTAGTAAAGCTGATATTGGACCTTTGGCGAGGTGTTTGCCACGTCGGATCCGCGCTTGTCTCGCGAACTGAGGAGGATTTACAACGTATTGAGGTCTTGGACTGAATGTTGTAAATTCTTCTCTGACTGACCGCCCATGTCTTCGACAGCTTAGTGCGGAAAATGTGTGCTTGCCAGGCACCCAACTATTGCTGAAATTATTCACCAGATGTCACAGTGCAATTCCCCAACTGTCTTTTGGATGAAAATTTAAATATATTTCTTCATATATCTCACTTTTATCAAATATCCCCCACTTTTTCTGAATAGTATACCTTGATTCGTACACTCAATCCGTGGGGAAACTCATCTATTATTTCATTAAAATGGACTCGAAAGTATTTGAATTCCCGAAACTGGCATGACCCCATAGTTGTATTTTACCCCTCATTAACGTTAGAAGGAATTTTATTACTACACTGAGATAACCAGTGCGGGGAAGTTTTGTGCTGTATCGCATCGAGTTGAAGGGCCTTCAGTCTAGTAATATCTCACGACTCGGCGCAGCCGACTCGTGGGATATTACTTGGTTGAAGGGCCTCGTCGAGATATGGAATAGCACGCTAGAAAATTTCACCGCACTGGTGAAAATTTTTTATTATATATCTGCCTTCAGGTAATAATTAAATAATATGTGACTGGATTTCCCAATCTGCCCAATCCATTTTGGACAAACGCGGGCGACAAACATTTTGTTGTAGTTGTTGGCACGTCGTGTTCCTCATGTCCCTTCTGGACAGGATAGTCTCAATCTACCGTACCACCCCGGTGTGTCTGTCACAAATCTAATGTAGATTCTACAACATTCATTGATAAATGAACTGGTGCATTTGCGCAACGATGGTGATGTAAAAAATCTAACTTAATTGATGGTTTTGTGGATGCAGAGCGCGAGGTAGGAGAATAGGACACTATTATCACCCATGAATACGAGTTTCGCAGTTTTCTTGTGTAATATATTAGGTGGTGAACTCCAAATGATATAAACAAACCGAATTCTTGTCGGCTCAGTTGTCAGCTACTAGAAACGACTCGGTTGTCTAAAGCAGTCTGCAAGGCGGAAGATTCGTTTACCTCTAACCAATCTTTCATTTGCTTAACAGACTGCAGTCCATGCCTCTTCAGAACCTGATCTAAATGAAAATTAACGTTTCTGAAGTGAGGTAATTCTTGTTATATGTAAACCTGTATAGCTTACATAGGGGTTTCAAAACCCAGGTTCATATCTAAATCTGTAGCCTTATCCACTTTATGACGCAAGCAACACAGAGTTAGCCAGTACATCAAATAAATGATGGAATTTAGTGGATAGATGGTAAAACGAGCAGTCTCTATCAGATGTGTCATTTTCGAACTTGCAGAAAAGCTATAATGCCCCTCCCCCCCCCCCTTAAATGATTGTGGGTGGGGGGCAGTTTTGATCGCCCTTAATCTGAAGAGAGCCATTTTCAAGATTGTTCTTTCTTCACGATATTTATATACCCAAATGTTCAGATGTTGTGTCTGTGGTGCCGGTTTCAAATTCGGACCCCCAACAAAGACTCTTTATAACCAAATGCAAAAGGCAATGAGGCATTTGACTGTAAAACAGAAATCGTAGAGCATATTAGCCAAAATTTGGTTAGAATTTAGAACTCTCGGTGAGTCTTTATTGTTATATTGAGTAACCAGAAATATCACATATCGACAGCGGCGTATCTACGGAAAATAGTGCCTCTGGCATATACATATGAATAGAGCGGCATCCTCTTTCCATGTTAAAAGAATTTCCTTAAAAATAAATAGCTACAACTAAAGTGCGATTGGCGAGATCGCGCGTTAGTTGTTGATATTTATATGGACGGAAATTCCGTTGAGACGCAAAAAGCATGATTGGTGTATTAAAAACGGAGAAGGCGCAAAAGCAACACAACCACCCTAGTTTGCGCAGGAGAATGGTCTTACTGGTGGCTGACACTGAGACTCAACAGTGGTACTATGATGGACATGTATGTGATCATGTTGCTCTCGGTACTGTATTTATAACTAATAATTTATAAAAGTTGTTTAACAATCCGGCCAACCTAGTGCTTCTAACCCATGATAATCAAAGACAGATCATACATCTGAAGAAAATTATTTTTCACTATTCGAGGATGGCTTGTCTGACTTTAATAGAAACTGCTCAGTGGCACCCCCTCCACTTTCAAGTGGCTCCCATGATACGTGTCATACCTCTCATACTTCAGGTACACCACTGTATACCAAGTAACCTACCTAGATTATGCTGTCAAAGCTGAAAGTTAAGTTCAAAATTCTTACCTCCGATAAGAATTTTGAACTCAACTTTTTAACTTTGACAGTACCATATGTATCACAACATGAATTGAATGCTGAACTTACAACTGTTGTTATCACGTTTTCAAAGGTCACAAAATGTTTAATTGCGAAAACTAATTATTCAAAGCAAAAACGTGCGATGTGTGTTGGTCGACTGATCAAAAAAGCATTAGCATTTCCTTCAGATAATTACCTATGCTCCATATCAGATAAGTGGACGACGACTGCGTATGCGTTTGAACGCTGAAATCGAGCGATCCTGCATATTGCTGCGAAGAACGCCTGCCGATGAGATATACCAATACTTTCGTTGCCCCGGAATACGCGGTGAGGAGAGCGTTTACCACTCGCAGAACATTGAGTTTATGTGAGCAACTCAAGGCGAGGGCGATCGCCGGCTTGAATATAACAAGCCCGCTTAAGGTTTGTTATATGTCATGTAAGTGTTCATAAGTCCTATCTCATCTTATGTAAACAACTCTACAATGCCTTTAACTTTGGGATAAATTGTCTTTGCAACATCATTAATCAGTTCAACGAAAGCTTCTAATTTATAAAAATATCTGAAATAATGAAGTAACCCATTCATTAACCCTTTACCCAAACGTAACGATCAAAACCGGCCAGCGCTGTTCTCAAAAATCGCCAATTAATTTTCATTATTTTTTAATTTTTTGTCTCAAAAACATAGGTTATGACCCCTCGTTGGAACGAGCTTGTCGAGTTCGTTCCAACGAGGGGTCATAACCTATTTTTTTGAGACAAAAAATTAAAAAAATTAGTTACTCAAGAATTTTTTTGGCAAGTGTCGTCTGCTTTTCACGTCAGGTAAAGGGTTAACTGAACCACATGTAGAAAATTGTCATCGTTAAAAGCAGCCCTTTTTCGACGAACGTTAGAGATTCGATTCGATTTCGTATCATTTCAGTGCTTTGATTCGACTCGAAACCATCACGGGTATTTGAAAAAATTCGAAGCTCAGAATGTTTGGATTCCATACATTTCTTTATTGTCAATTTTCTGAAGATAGTGACTCCTTTTTCGCAGTTTTCTGACGAATGAGATTGACCGTACCCAGCCCAATTAGAGAACCACCCGAAAAGTACTGAAATAGACCTTTTTCCATTTTTTTTTTGTATTCGGATAAGGAGTAACTACATTGTAACAGAAAATACAAATACAAATACAAAAGTAGTTTCTTGAGCATACGTTACAGTTTACAATACTCATTGTACATACTATTTACTAAATGTTGCTCGTTTCAGTTGTTGCAGGATAGAAAAACAAATAAAAAGGATTGTATTTTTGGACCGAGGTTTATTCGGTCGTCAAAAAGGCCTTTTACCAACTCCCATCTTAATCTTATATTATCCTGCTTCTTTTGGGGGCAATTGTAGAGTGACAGAAGCTCCACATCACGGTAAAATCGTAACTGAACCAAGAAACCTGGGAAGGTAAGCTGACACCTTTTCACCTTGCAGGAATAAATGTATTTTTTTGAAGAGGAGTACGGGTAAATCTGTTACATGTTCACCTGCTGGGTTATGTGACAATACTGGATATTGTCCATACTTAATACTGTCCTCAGGGGCTAACAAATCATTTTTCTATTTGTTGATCCGACAGAATGTCGATGACATTCCGTCACACCTCAAGTGTGATAACTGAGTATTTTTAACCAGAATATGGAACCGTGGCAAATCAAATTGCACGGACTGTTAACCCTTTACCTAACATGAAAAGCAGACGACACTTGCGAAAACAATTCTTGAATAACTATTTTTTTTATTTTTTGTCTCAAAAACATAGGTTATGACCCCTCGTTGGAACGAGCTCGACGAGCTCGTTCCAACGAGGGGTCATAACCTATGTTTTTGAGACAAAAAATGAAAAAATAATGAAAATTAATTGGCGATTTTTGAGAATAGCGCTGACCGGTTTTGGCCGTTACGTTAGGTAAAGGGTTAAGGGTTTTGAGGTTAAATAGACAGAGAATCTGTTGAGTACAGTGGTTTCGGAGAGATTTCGTCGAGAAGGTAGGAGTAAAATCTATTTGGCTGTAAGATTTTAGCTGGCCCTGAGTCTGTTGGTCAACTATAAATTAGGTCTATGTGTGTTCAAGACTGATGGCTTTGAACAGTGTTACGTGGGGATATGTACAGTGGACAAGGAAATGACACGTTATTTTAAAGTTTATAGTACATATAAGTCCATAACTTGCCTGTTGTCGCCGTGGTCCACAATAGGTTACAATACAGTGTTTTCGTGCCAACAGCGCCTTTACTGGTTCCTCTAGTGGTTTACACCCAACCTTTAATGGAGGATAAAAGTTCCTGGAATTATCCGATTGGTGGAAAAAGAACCGAGCTTGTAAGTGTGAATAAAATTTTTAAAGTGCATGTTTTGGAAAAGATATCAAATAATGGTGACTATTGTCTTCTGAAATGTGTGAGAGAAGACTAAAATTGGGTGGGGTTAGGTAAAAATATGTCTGTTTCATTCAGTGCGAAACTGGACGGGAGTACAGGAAGCTCCAAATTTAAAGGCAAAATTCATATGGCGACCTATATTTTTTCTGTATATTATTTTCATGAGATGATAAACTAAATGGATAGATGGTTGTTTTTGCCCAAATCAGCTTGATAAGATGGGGAGAGGAGGAACGATTAGTACTGTCGTCAATGGAAAAAAAACACTGTATTGTAACCACAAAGATTTATGCAAGTAAGTGTCTTTAAATAGGTTTTCTCTGGTGAATGTTCAGCTCGCGAATTTAAATTCGTGGACTGGATATTCATGGGGAAAACTAGTTTCGTTATTCGAAAGCATATTTTGTAGTTGTGTTTGGAACGCGTTCGATCGAGTTGTGTACAACTTTTGTTAGAAATGATTTGGTCATCCGTGGAACTGTGGTTTCTTTGAAATCATATGTCTGGGGCTACCCTAATCATTTCTGGCAATTTATACTAGTTTGAACTTTTCGTGTGAATGATTGCCACAGTAAATTGTTAAATTCGCTATAGTTAATTTGCGGCATTTGTCCTGAGGTATTTAAGCCTGTGTTTGCTCAGTGAAAGTTTATCTGCAATTATTGCTTGCGTTTTCGTTATTCGAAAGCATATTTCGTAGTTGCGATTGGAACGCGATCGGCGTTCGATCGTGTTGTGTACAATGTTTGTTGAAAATGATTTGGTCCATGGAACTGTGGTTTCTTTGAAATCATATATCCGCGGCTGCCCAAATCATTTCTGACAATTGATTATAGTTTTAACTTTGCGTGTAAATACAGATTATCATGATAATGTGCATGTCCTGTGATTTGTATCAGATTCGAAGTGGTGTTCAGAGTGGGATCTCAACGAGCCGGCCTTGCCGGCGAGTTGTGATCCCATTCTGGACACCACCGAGAATCTGATGCAAATCGCAGGACATGAACGTTATCATGATAATTCATTTATCTAACAATTATGTCACATAAACAGACTAAATCTTAAATTATTGATACAGTTTTGGGACATAATGTTGGGGGAGAAAAAGAAAAGTGAAAAAAAAACCCACATTTTATGGAACAATATTGTTGTGCACTTTAACAAACAATGCGTAACGCGGTCACCACAAATTTTCAAAGTTGCGTGCGGTGAAAAATTATTGACTCTCAATGTCGCTTCCTGTGATGATACGCTTGCATTTACAAGTGTGTAAAATTTAATTGTGCAGTTTCTATTTATTATGTGTGGGTGTGGAGGGTGGGTGGGGGGGGGGGGGGTGGCTATTAATAGTTATGTCGCTAATTGTAAGGAATTTTGTTTTGTTTTGTTGGCGATCAGCTGAGTCAATCACTGAAACGAACATAGCATGTATTCATGCGCCCGTTATGTTTGCCCGTTGCGTTCGAAGAAACGAGTCGTCTGTATGATACGGATTCAGAATGAGTCGTATATACGATACGGAATCGGAACACATTATGTCATACGTACCGTTTCTCGTGGTTTTCAAGCCAAAATGTACATGATTGTTAGATAAATGATTTTACCTTACAATCAACATGTATTTTGTCTGTATTAACTCCGCAACTGTCGTGTATCCGACCCTCTGATACAGATGTTTGTATCAGGGGGTCGGATACAAGCACGTCCCTTTCACGTGAGTTCCATTTTTTTTCTTTTTGTTCATCCATACGAATAAATCGTTCGTTATATATTCGTCTACGTTCTTGACTTATCCCCAATATATTGTAAGATAAAATGATTATTACCATTATGTGGATGTACAAAATATGTATCCGAGTCTCGCTCCGGGTTCTAAGGGTAGATCACGACTCGTCTTCGACTCGTCGTGATCTGCCCTCAGAACCCGGAGCCAGACTCGGATACATATTTTGTACATCCACATAATGTTAAGAATCTCTATGGAACAGTAAATTATGATATTCGCTATAGTTGATTTGCGGCTTTTGTCCTAAAATATTTAAGCCTGTGTTTGACCAGGGAAACTTTATCTGTATTTATTGCGTGTGATTTCGTGGTGCGAAAACATAGTTGGTAACTGTGATTGGAGTTCAATAGTATTCGATATTTAGGTTTTCATTTTGCGAAAATATGTCAGGGAAGCGGAATTGATTCGTGCTCGCCAACTGCGGCTTACCACTGGAAGTTTCTGATTATTTAGAACTTAATTGCAATTAAAATATAGTCCGTTGTGTTAACACTAAATAACTAAAAAAAATTGAAAATATATTTTAAATAAAAAATATATTTCTCCTCTAAATTTTTACTTGTGCCTGTCATCCATACACTTTTAGGGGAGTATTCTTGTACTGTTGACCCAGCTGAAGGCGGGTTCTTTATTTATGAATGCTTACGTGCTATCCCTGGGATTGAGCTGTTGAAGGACCTCGGGTGGAAGTCTAAACGTCGAAGACTTACTGGATTCCTGTTGAGTTATCGGTTGTAAGTTTATTGATTCTCGGTCTGCGAATTGACGTTCGTTGATTGAGAATTCCTTCACATGTGTGCAGTTAGTAACCATATTGACCACTTCTTATGTGGTTCAGTAAACGGCCTTAATAAGAATTAAGACTTTCGTAAACTTTAACCAGTATTAAGCTGATATTGATTGAAAATTCTGTTTACCAACATTCAGTAAATGATTGATTGCCAGCTGACCCTTTACATATTATGATATATAATTTTAATCGTCCGTCCATATTCAGCAATTAGCCTAGAATCTGGGGCAGTCCCGATCACCTATCTAACTTGTAATCTACTGTCTGTTTTTTTTTAGACCGATCGGGAAAGTTTACGTGCATCGGACTTTCGTAAGGTCAAGTAGAAGGAAATTGTGTGATAGTTTTTTAATAGAGTTATAAGATTTCTATTTTGAAGTTGTGCTTGGGTGACAGACTTGACACATCCATTGAGGTTAAGATTTGATAAAAATATATTGAAATTATAAATATGAATGTCTATAGGCATTTCTGATGATATAGACGCGTATTTGCAATCATCTTGGCAATTAACTGAGATGTTAATATGGATATGACGAGCCCCAAAAAGGGAGTTAATCAACCACCGTTCACCCCTGAGTATTATGGATACACCCCAGAACCTACACCTGAAAGTCCAGTGTGTGTGGGGGGGGGGGGGGGGGGTTCAAGTTAAAATGGTAAATAAAAATACGAACAGACAAGGGCTAATTGATCCAAATAGAATGATAAATTGGAACCCGGCTCCGGTGGTATCGGTCCCTGTTGGAATCGCGGCTAAAGGAGCTAGGCCAAAATTAATAAATAAAAATCATAATCAGGGGTTTGGTCCTAAGGTGAATAGTGATGTAGGGAATTCATTTCCGGACAAGGATGAAGGGGTGGAGTTTTATTGCGAAGAATGCCGGGGGCCGTGTAAACCTGTGATTACGCCAGAGACATTTAAGGGTTCAGCCAACATTATTGATTGGATCACTCATTTTGAAAAGTGCGTGGAGATTAATGAGTGGTCGGATGCGACTAGTTGTAGATTTCTCGTGGTTTCGTTGCACGGAGCCACGTTACAATATTATGAAGATCTAGATAATGAGATAAAAAGTAGCTCATTTGAAATTTTAGAACGCGTGAAAGCTCGTTTTGATCCGTTTCGGGGCACGTCTATTTATAGATCACAGTTACGTTCCAGGAGACGTACGTCACGAGACACTCTTCCTGAATTGGCTAGTAGTATTCATAGGCTGGTCAAAAAGTCTTATCCCGAAGCTCCATTCGCGTTAAGAGATGATTTGGCTATGGAAGCTTTTATTGAAGCATTGACTGATAGGGAGGTTCCTAAGCAAGTGTTACGAGGGAAACCGGATACATGAGATGTCGGAGTAAGATTGGTGTTAGAAGAGGAGTCTCATCACAGGGTGGAGGTTACCTCTACTGTTCAAAGTTTGAGTGTAGAATCTAATAATTCTGAGAATGTGGTATTGTTGACCCGAACGTTGTCCAAATTTCGATGCAACTCGATGGGTTATGAAAGAATAGCAGGAGATGCGTCATGAATTGACAGGAAGAACCAGTGGAGGGGAGAATTTGGAAAAATCAGCAGAATTAGAAGCGGTCACTCGGGAGGAGTTAGATAGATAGATAGATAGATATTTTATTTCAACAGTATAAACAGAAACATTACAAGTATGATTCAAAGTTGTACAAACATCACTTATCTGTTTACACCGAGGGGAGATTACATAACCAGATTGATTGTCTGCCTGTAATCCCCCCAAATATACAATTCTACATCCAGCATCGCATGGTGTTTACAACTTGTATTGGTATTACCAATTAAGCTCCAGAGTAGAGTTCACAACTTGGTGACCGAATCATATTTTCCCAATATGACGAGGGTACCAGAACGAAGTTATGTCAAACGCGTTTATAATATCACTAATTATTTTATCTAGGCCTATGGGTCCTAATATCGTTGCGGCAGTCGGGACAGTAGGGATTATCACACTGCACATCTTCATTATAATTAGTTAGTAATTTGTCCGTTAAGGCCTTTTTAAACTGATTTCTATTGGTTATTTGCCTAATGGAATCATCCAGCTTATTCCAAATTTTTGGAAACGCGTATATGGGTAGCTTGTCCAAAGTTTTTATTCGAGACCTACTAACATGTAGCATGTCAGACTGTCTTGTTGTCATGTGTTGATGATCTGCGCGCACAGTAAAGAAATCAGCGAAAGATTCGGGAAGTAGGCCATTTTTTTCAGTCGAAAACAAAGAGACATGCGTGCAGCGTGAATAAGTCTGTGACTTTCAAAATATTGTTCCCGGAAAATAATGGACCCGTATGAGAATTATATTTTTTATTATTGATGATACGGATAGAGCGCTTCTGTACTTTCAGAAGTTTGTTAACCCCTCTAGAATTTCCCCGTATGTGGATACCATAGAGGAGATGACACTGAACAAGTGCGTGATACAGAGTTTTCAGAACAGAGTGAGGCAAGGTTTTTTTTAACTCTGTTCAACGAGTAATTCGCCCAAGATATTTTAGAACAAATTTTTGAAATATGAGTGTCATAGGATAGATTTTCGTCGATATAGATGCCAAGAAACTTTAGGGATTTTTCTTCTTCGAGAGGTCCGACACGAGAGATATTTTTATCATCAATACAGACATTCATCTGTTTATGGGAGTTTCTCCGTGTAGAAGGGTTAATTATCATATATTTTGTTTTATTGGTGTTAAGTGCAAGCTGATTAGCTGAACATCAATCATATAGTTTTGTTAGTTCATTATTGAAATACTCTTCTGGATACTCATGGGATATCGAGTCATGTGCCGTCGTATCATCAGCAAACGAAAGAACCTTCAACGACGTTGACTCAGCTATATCGTTTATGTATAACAGGAATAGAACAGAACCGAGTATTGAACCCTGAGGAACGCCACAGGTGACAGAGGCAGCATCAGACTTTTGTTTACCATAAGTCACGTATTGTGATCGCCCCGTCAGGTAATTTCTAAGCCAATTTTTACATGTTCCCCTGAAGCCGTATTTTTCCAGTTTGGTCAACAAGATTTCGTGGTTTATTGTGTCGAATGCTTTAGATAAATCAAGAAAGGCTGCTAAGGTTACGTTCTTACTATCTCTGTTGCTTTCGAGTCCAACGATTTTTAGTAGTTGCAATACAGTGTGTACGGTTGAATGTTTTTTCCTAAAACCGTATTGGTTTTGATACAAAATATCGAACTTATTTAGGAATTTCACAATCCTATTACACATAAGTTTTTCCAATACTTTGGAAAATACGGGTAAAATACTTATGGGTCTGTAATTGTTGAAACAGTGTTCGTTGCCAGCTTTAAAGATGGGGATTACTTTTGCTACTTTCATTTTATCCAGAATTACGCCTTTGGTAAATGAGTTGTTGATAACGTGAGTTAACGTTGAGGCTACACAGGCTATGGTAAATTTGAATAGATTGGTGGAAATTTCATCGCAATCTTCACTATTTTTAGATTTAAATGAATTCGAAACATTTATAATTTCCTGCTCGCTTGTTGGAGTGATGAAGAAATTTCGTTCGACACTTAGTCCAGGCACATTAGACATAAAAATGAGAAAGTAAGGAAAAAAATCGGAGAAAGCTGATTTTTTTATATGTTTCCGGGACACACATTGCGGATAAAGTGTGAAAAGTCCCCGCGAATCCGAGTTGAGCTTTTTTAGTTATAGCGTTTTTTTGATGAAAAAAAATTTTTTTTTAAAAATTCGACCCAGCTCCATATTTCTCATTCTTATTCGCCTTAGTAGGGTGAGAATCATAAATATCGTGCTGAATTATATTGAGAATACATATCCCCAACAGAAAATGCCAACTTTGTACCAATCCTCACACTCAATAGTGAAATATTCACGAAAATGTACAAAATTACGAAAAAATTTTTATTGTTTTCATACACACAACGGTACACAACGTCCATTAAATCAAATCTACGACTACTTTGGGAGTTAAATTATATACCAAAAATTGCAGAAAAGCAGTGGCTTTATAATGATATATAACAATAGTCATTTATTCCATAATGAACTGGTGAAACGTGTGAAATATTAACCATACCCCCTAAACTCAAATTCAAACGGCATCGACTTTTCTCATTCAAATACCGTATTATAGCATCATTGTTTCAATTTCCATGTTCGATTAAATCACATAATGTGGTGTTTGTCCAGTGACGTTTGACCAACCACTTTATATCAAAGCAGTGGAGATTGTGTCTTCGTCAGATAAGTTGACAAAAGTTTTCGTTAGACTCGGCGGCTTCCATATGATTATGTCATATTTAGGGGCAATTGGTTCGATCATGGCTGGTAGCGGCTTGGATGAACTTTGGGGGACTGTTTATGCTGGTGGGTCAATCCATCATTTGATCAGTGGTCATGCATATTCAAGAGCAGTTCGTGCCCATTTGCTAACACAAATTGCCATTACAAAACTTGTGTTTGAAGAAAGCCGAACACTAGATAACATAGACTGCACAGAAGTCAATGAAATATTCTGTGGACTTGCCAGAGGTGACTGTACAACAGCTGACGCTGTCAATCAAGAAAGTGTCAACCATCTACTGTCAAAATTACACGAACTGCTCCAGAATGCGTCCGTAGGACGCACAGGAAAGCTTTGGGTACAATACTACGAGCAAATAGGTCTTCTCCAGTTGTTCTTGAGAGCAGAGAACACAGGCGACTGGGAACTCCACACATATTGTGTTCGCAATATGATTCCAGTATTTCACGCAGGTGGTCATTTTGCATACGCAAAAAGTTCTCATCTCTATTTGCAGCAGATGAATGAGCTAACAGAAATAATGCAACAGGATGATTTGAAGTTGTTCACTGAGAAAGGTTACTTTACCATAAGGCGCTCAGATAAATTCTGGGACGGGATATATTCTGATCAGACCATAGAGCAGTGTTTAATGAGAATGTTCAAGCTCCCTGGTGGTCTCACACATGGCAGGGGAATAACCGATAGCACTGTTGCGAAATGGGTACATGGACTACCTCTTTGCCTTCCGATATGTAATGCTCTCGAAAATTTTGTTCATGTTCACACTGGTCATGGCGAACAACATCGAGATCTCCGTCAAAGTTCACAATTGACTGATGCCAATGATATCACCAAATTATTGAACTGGCTCAGAGAGCATTCCCCCTTTCAGAATAGAGATCCACTACAATTAGTCTCTATAGCGACCGGGCTTGTGGCCGACGAAACTGTGAACTGTGACCAAGTTCGCAAAATTGGTGAATGTTGCGTATCGAATGTTGTAAGCAAAACGTTCAACAGCATCAAACTACGACGTGTTGACACTGTGATGTCTTTCGCATCGATGGCAAATAGCATCAAAGTCCGTGGAAGTAAGGTAGTGATTGACCCCACAATTCTGTTCAACCGCATCACATGTGTTATTCAGTCACAAGCAGAGATGGAAGAGTATCTCAAATATGAACTCGCCCCGAAACCACCAGCATTGTTTGCTTCTGCTGGAATGAGGAAGACACAGAAAAGCACGCTCGGTAAGATCCTCAAAAAATACGGTTCCGAGCAAACTAAAATCCCAGAACATTCTCTGTTTGTTGTAGATGGTGGATTTTTATTGAGGGCAGTTGTATGGCCTAAACAGTCGTCATATAAGGACATATGTACATCATATTCCAATTATCTAGTGAGACATTTTGGGGCGAACGTCGTGGTTGTTTTTGATGGTTATGCTTGTACAATGTCGAGAAAGGGAATGGAACAAGCCCGTAGATCTAAAGACAGGTATTCCATTGATATCAATATTTCACCCGAGTTATCAGCCACCACACCCCAATCCGATTTCCTTGCAAATGCCAAGAACAAAACCCAACTGATCGATCTTCTAATGCAGGAGCTATCTGCTATCAATATTCAGTCCAAGCAGGCCGAGGCTGATGCTGATGTACTGATAGCCGAAACTGCACTTGACATCGCTCAAGATGACAACAATGTTGTCGTTGTGGGAACAGACACAGACTTGTTAGTCATTCTTACCTCTCGAGTTCAACCGGGATGTAATATTCACATGATGTATTCCATTACCCCAAACTTACTAGTTTCAGTTAGTGAAATAGCAACCAAAATCGGTGACCATAGAAGCAACCTCCTTGTAGCACATTCTATAAGTGGTTATGACACTACTTCTGCACTCTTTCGAGTTGGTAAGAAGAAAGTATTCAGTACAATTGTCTCCGATGTTACTAGCGACTCACAACAGTATGTCAACACAATTTTGGCGGATGACAGTACACCAAGTGCAGTAGCCGCTGCCGGGAAACAACTTCTCCTGATCTTATACGGGAGTAAAACTGTTTCCTCTCTCGACCAATATAGATATGTCACTTACACGCGTTATGTAGCAAAATCTAAACTGAATAAACCCATCGACCTAGCCTCACTCCCACCAAGCAGCGATGCTGCACAACAACATGTCTACAGATGTTATCTCCAGGTCCAACAATGGCTGGGCACTTCGCTTCCTCCGACGGATTGGGGGTGGTCGCTAGACAATGGACTTCTTGTACCGACTGCAGCCACAAAGCCATGTGCCCCCGATAACCTACTGAATCTGATCAGTTGTGGTTGCAAGAGTGCTTGTACAAAAAGGTGTGGGTGTAAGAAGGCAGGACTCTCTTGCTCAGGTTTGTGTAATTGCAGTTCGGATTCTTGTAACAACCACAGAAACACTGTCCTGTCGGCAATTTCTGAGTTCGATGAATAATATGTATATAGGTCATGTCATTTCTGTATATAGCGTTGATAATAGTCAATGTAACTTAGTCCATGTTGATTGACTTGTACATTCTGTAAATATTATTTATTGATTTTTGTACATTCTGTAAATATTATTTATTGATCTAATGCTGCCAGACACAGACGTGTCTGTTCGGTCCCAAGCCCGAAAATAGTTGAGTTCTCATGCTGACGCATTTTATGCCAAAAGGGGAACTCGGCCAGAAGCAGAGGGGGTCTTCCATAATGTCTATTTTGTAAGCAATGATAAAAGTCTTCAAATGGTGGTGGATTTTTTATCGTCTGTCCAACTAACATCCCGTTCTGTACTACGACCCTTTGGGCAAATCCGTTAGGAAAATCGTCATTTTTTGCGTAAATCCGATACTTTTTTGTGAATTTTCAATAATTTTTCGCAGAAATTGTCACAGAATGCACATTTTCCTCTAGGTAAATGTATATTAGACATTATGTAGCTCGAAATACGCGTAAACAAAAAATACAGTTGGATCAATTCGAGGTTACAAAGTTCGTGCGATTTTTTTTGATTTTTTTCAAACGCGTTTTCGAAAAAAGGCTGTAGAAAAAAAAGCTCAACTGGGATTTTAGGGGACTTTTGTCCAATCGTTCAGTGACATGTACTCGACATTCTCTGAAAAAATCAGCTTTCTCCGATTTTTTTCCCTAGTGAAACCTAATGTTCTTGGGCTAACTGTTGCGCATGTATTCAAGGAAATGTTTAGATGGTGTTGCTACAGTTTCACTAGTATGTTTGCCGATATTGGAAAAAAGGTATTAAATGTCTGGGCGATTTCGGAGGAAGAATCAATTTTCATGTTGTCTTGTGTGACAAAGAATGTCGGCAGTGTCGCCGTTCGTTTAGCTTTGTTTATGGATTCATTTAATATTTGCCAACACTTCCGTAAGCTGTTCTGGTTTTCCATCAGTATTTTGCTATAATAGCTTATTTTACATTGCTTTTTGATCTTATTAAATATTCGACAATAATTTTTGTAATTTTATGTTTTGTTCAGTTGGAGACCTCAATTTTTTGCAGTAAAATTTGTGTTTATTATTGTAAGACACAAGGAGGCCTTTAGTCATCCATGGATTTCGTTTCACTAGTCTTTTCGGTGGCGAAGTACGCAGGATGGGAAATGCCTTATTGTATGCGAGCTTGTACATTTCGATAAACTTATCATATGCTAGATTTGGGCAATCAGTTTCCCAAACGCCTGAGAAGTCGCATTGCGCAAGGTACGTTTTGAAAAGTTCAATTGTGCCGCGGTTAATTTTACGTTTGTTTGATACGGGCGCTTCCCATTTTTGTTTGGAGAGGGAATCTATAACGAATGTCCCGAAGTGATCTGAAACATCTGTAATAATTATGCCTGAGCTGGATTTTGGTGATGTACTCTTCGAGAAAATGTGATCGATCAGTGTCGCCGAATGGCTTGTTACCCAGGTGGGCTTAGTGATGTGCGGCAAGAAACCATGACTTGTTAGTGTGTTCAGATATTCACTAGTTTTTGTGTGTATGCCACATTTTAACAAATCAATGTTGAAATCCCCCAAAAGGTATGTCCGCTTGTTTTCATCATTCAATTTGTCAGTGATCTCACTCAGTTTTTCGAGGAATACGTCAATATCAGATTTGGGCTGCGTGTTAGGTCTGTAAATTACTCCTACTAAATTCGGAGTTTTTTTTACATGGGGGACAAATACGAATAAATCCTGTCGCACCCTGTACTCAAGTCCCTCCCTGATGTATAATCCTACCCCTCCATGACCATCATCGCCATCAGGTCTTGAGTGTTTCAGTAGCTGCTGATAGCCATCCAGATGGAAGGAGCACCCAGGAGGAATATGGAAAAGCTCAGAGAGACCGATGATGTCGAAACTATTTTTAAGACTTTGGATATCACATAATAACTCTTGCAGTGGTTCCCAATGTGCTTTAAGACTTTGACAGTTCAAATGGAATAATGAAAAATTTTCATGATTATTATCGAGGATTAGGGGTATCTCTTGGGGTAAAAATATTTGCATTCACCACTAACAACTTCGAGTCGGAAGTCATCCGGGTTTGAGGAGTCATTTCCACTTATTATATAACGAAAATCGTAGTCCACGTTGTTCTGGATCTCGTCTAATGAAATGTTACCCGCCATTATCCCAAATCTGGTCACCAAGTTGGCTCATCATGAAAACGTTTCGAGTCCCGTAATAGCGAAATGCGACAAGCAGATCGATATACCCAGGGCCACATACTAGTGGTGTACGCTTTGAAGGGAGCTCACTTGTTGGGGAGTCAACTATGTCTATTTTATTGATTTTTCTATTAGATTTTACCGACCTATGCGATGCTGGATGTTTTGTTGAAGTTGAAAAATGAATTGAAAAGTATAAAGAACAAAATATATAAATAAATTTCATTGTGACTGAGTATTCCGAAGGGTGAAAAATGGAGTGATAAAAGTGTATGATGGTCTAAGGTTTACCCAACGCAGCTGTGACAATTCCTGCAGTTTTTACAAAGGCGACGGTCCACGTGAAATTGGCCAAACCATACGTTGTTTACAAGTGGCACCCAAGGCGCATTATGGTTAGGTCCAATGTGAAGCTTTTGAAACATTACTATTGCAAAGAATGTTTATGTGTTATTTCTTCTGGCTGCAATTAGCAGGGACTATTTCTCACGTCAAGGTACGCTTGGAGCCGTCCAATATGTCTTGAGCGATAGCAATTTACAAGCATGGGTGCAGAGGGCCATACTTGGTGGTCACCATGGCACTCCCATACAAAGTAGTCACCTCGTCACGAAAATGCGAAAATTGGCAAAGAGGTGATGTTCGTCTTTTTTAGGGACTTGGTACCTGGTGGGGGCGGTGATGGCCAAGGTCGGACAAGTGTGGACTACCCCTGTAACGTATTGGTTCTTGCTGTTCGTAAATTATATGGAACGGGATAAGTATAGTAGCTGCAAGAAAGAATACTAAAGGTGTCACAGTTGTCAACGGCCGGCGGCACCAATGCTGTGTTTTTTCTTCTCACATTTTCTAGTACATTTCATGTAATCCCGTGTAATCTATGTCCCGGGCGCATAGCTTGAAAATCTGAAGAAGACTGATTAGAGCTGGCCAATCTCAGCTGCGTTGGGTAAAAGGTTGAGAGCATTTTCAAGTACATTTCGTGTAAGCCCATTGAAAAAGTGTTAACTGAATTTGGTGATCACGTGACGATTCAATAATAACCCTTCATTCCATGCCCCCAAAACACAGGCCCTGTCCCCCTACCCAAACGGACGTGTTGCTCTCGCTCCAGTAAAGTGTTGTAACCTGCATGCGGGGGAGTAGGAGGAAAGGGGGGGGGGGGCAAAACAAAACATAAAAAATATGAGAAAGAACCGTCACATTTGGTAAAGAGTCGAGAGCATATTCTTTTTCGTTTCGTGTGATCCCAATGAGAAATTAGAAGATGCATGCGCATTCGGTGGTTACGTGAAGATTCCGTGATAAATCTTTTTCCCCACCAGTCGTTCCAAATGGCTTAGGCGTTTACAACCCTGAACCCGATTAAGCGACCCGACGACAATGTGTAAGTGGTGGTCAGCCCTATATCCACCACTAGAAAAGGCACTGTTCGTAGCGAAGAAAGAAAAATGTGCAATTCAAGTTCGTCATTTTTGCCTCCAAAACATGGGCTACGTCCCCTCACCCAGACGCGCGTATTATGCCCGCCTTAGTAAGGGTTCCGGGAACAAGGCATACAGATCTGAAAATAATTGGGGGTCGCAACCCATGTTACGGGAACAAGGCATAAAGATCTGAAAATAGTTAGATGGTGTAGGCCGTTTTTTCTCTTTATGCTCGGTAAAGGGTTAAGAGTATTTTCTATTGCATTAGTGTGATTCCGTTTAGAGATTACAAGTGAGTTGGATGATCACGTGATGATTTCGAAATAACTCTTTATCCTAATAATCGTTCAAAAGTACTAAGGGAAATAGCTACAACATGAGACATCCCTGGAGAAACTGCATGTGAACCATGGGATCATGAATCACATGTCAATTTCACATGCCGAATCCCAGTAAGTTGAGTGGGGCGTTAAAAACACTTCCTATAATAATTCGTATAATCCCCCTGGAGAAACTGCATGTGAATCATGGGATCATCATTCACATGCAGATTTCACAGTCCGATTCCAAGTAAGTTGAGTGGAGCGTTAAAGACACTTCCTATTAAATCTCGTATAGTCTCCCTGGAGACACTGCATGTAAATTATGGGATCATGTGATGATTTAGTAGTAACTCCTTATCCTCGTGGATGCTGGCGATATAATAACCGACGTTTCCAGAGAGGTTATGGTGGTCGAAGAGGAAGACAATGGACGAATTGACAAGATTTAAAAGATTAAGGACTGAGGTTGGGGGGGGTCGAACCGCAGTTCCTGAAGAGTGGAACACACCCTGGGAGTAAAATTGGTCATTATTTTATTCCTTTAACAATAATTGACAAAGAGGTTAATTTTTTGCTGGATACTGGATCAGCTGTTAGTATCTTGAGTTCAAACGTTATAGAGGGTGTGTTTAATATGAATCTCTCAGAATTGGAACCAGCCCCTCGGGATGTTTTGGGAGCTAATGGTCAGCCTTTGCAGGTTCCCGGAGTGATAACACTTCCAATTTTAATTGGTAACGTTAAGCGTGAACACTTGTTTTATGCAGCTGGGTTATCCTTTGATGCTATTTTGGGAGTGGATCTGATGAGTGGTTTAGACATGGATATTTATCTGGGAAGGCAGAAGAGTAAGTTAGTGGGAACTGAAATACCCATTAAATTTTGAAATGGTGGAGAACAAGATAGGGGTATGTTAAAAGGAGATGTGATCATACCTCCGTCTACCGAAGTGTTGGTAAATGGTAGATTAAGTAATTTTTCTGTTTTGGAAGGGATTTGTGAGGCTGATCAGGAAATTTTGAAGTGACATTGTGGGGTTATGCACGGCCGAGGTTTTGTAGAAGTTAGAGGGGAGGGGGCGTAGTGCCACTCCATCCAGTAAATACTACAGGGATACCTCAGTATTTAAGGAAAGGAGAGAATGTGGCGGAATTTTGACCGAGGGAGGTTTTGGAAGATAGTGTAACACAACATGGGTTGGAAAAAGTTTATAAGTATTCTTTACAGCAAACAATTGATGAGAATTTGCTGACTTCAGATCAGGTAAGACAGGTAAAAGAACTTTTGGATAGAAATGGAACAGTTTTTATCCAACATGATAAAGATTTGGGATGAAAAGGTCTTATTAAACATGACATTGACAGGGGGAATCATCCACTGGTAAAACAGAGGGCTTACAGACTTCGTGTTCATAAATGACAGGAAGTTGATAAACAGTTATCAGTAATGTTAGAACAAGGGATAATTACACCCTCAGATAGTCCTTGGGCAGCCCCAATTGTTCTTGTTAAAAAAGACGGTAGCCTACACTTTTGTGTGGATTACCGGAAGTTAAATGCTGTTACTTGACAAGATGCCTACCCCCTGCCTCGCATGGATGACAGCCTGGAAGGAATGCAGGGAGCTAGTTGGTTCTCTACGTTGGATTTGGCCTCAGGCTATTAGCAGGTGTAAATGGCCTCATCAGCCCATGAAAAACCGCGTTTAGTACAGGTAAAGGGTTGTATGAGTTTAAAATATTACCCTTTGGGCTTTCGGGGGCGCCCCATTCTTTTCAGAGGCTCATGGATCTTGTTCTGGAGGGCCTTAATTGGAAGACTATTTAATCTACCTGGATGATATAATCATATATGCAAAAAACTTTCAGGAACATATGGAAAGATTAGAAGACGTTTTTGAGAAAATTAGGGGAGCGGTTTTGAAACTTGAGCCTTCTAAATGTGCGTTTTTTTTAGATGCCAGGTATCTTATCTGGGTCATATCGTGTCCCCTGGGGGGATACAGGCTGATCCGGAGAAGATAGTCCAGATTAAGGATTGGCCAATTCCCAAAACTTTCAAAGATATCCGTAGTTTCATTGGGCTGTGTTCCTATTACAGAAAGTTTATATTTAGCTTTTCAAATTTGGCTGGCCCCATGTTGGAACTCACCAGAACAAAATGTTAAAATTTCAATGGAACACTGAAAGAGAAAAGGCTTTTGAGGCTTTGAAAAATAAATTATGCAAAAGCCTGATATTGGGTTTTCCCAATTTTGACTATGAATTTATCTTGGACACGGATGCCAGTGATCGGGCCAGTGGGGCAGTGTTGTGCCAATTAATAGACGGGCAAAAAAAGTGATAGCCTCTTTTAGTAAGGTACATTCTCCTCCCGAAGGTAATTATAGAGTGACCCGAAAAGAATTATTAGCTGTTATCAAAAGTATATAAAAAATCGTCATTTTTTGATAGGGAAACATTTCACCATACACACAGATCATGGTTCTTTGAGATGGCTGTTTAATTTTAAGGAACCAACAAGACAGGTAGCGAGATGGTTAGAATATGTGAGCGGTTTTGATTTTTCTATTGTTCATCGTAGGGGGAACAACATGAAAACGCCGATCGTCAAGTCGAATACCTTTAGAGACAAATTCTTTAGATTTCTCTCCCAGGAGTATAATAACAAAAGAAACTCAAATGGGTGATCCTGTGTTAAAAAAAATACTTAAGTGTAAACTGAATAATGTAAAGCCAACACAAGTCCAGTGGAAAGATGAATACGTAACATTAAAAAAATATGTATCTCAGTGGAAACAGCTTGTTGTTAGGCATGGCATGTTATACCGGGAATGGTTGGAACTTGGTAAGGGAAACAAGTTATTGTGGATTGTCCCTGAAAAAACAAGACCTGAAATTTTAAGACATTTTCACGATTCTTTGATAGGTGGACATTTAGGAAAAATGAAAACTTTTTTAAAAATTAAACAAAGTTTTTTTTTGATCTGTTTACAAAAAGATGTAGATTATTATTATTTATTATTTATTGGTGTTTAAGGTCACATACTTGTGCATAATGGCTAATCGTGACCGTGACAGTTTTACGGGTGGAGGAAGCCGGAGTACCCGGAGAGAACCACCGAGCAACGACGAGCAGCTGTCAGCTCTCCAACATCGTAACTCTGAACTCTGCATCGCAGCACAGGCAGGGTTAGATTGGTTGAGGACATGCGCACCATCGACGTGCAGTACGCCTCAGTACACAGCGTCATCGTGCCCCCATGTAGGCAATCGGGAAAAAGATGTAGAGCAGTGGGTACAAACCTGTGAAATATGTCAACGCAGGAAAAACCTAAATAAATCCCTGAAGGCCCCTTTGGTGATGGACCGTGTTTCCGAATCTATGGAAAGGGTGGTTATAGATGTTTTGGACCCACTTCCAGAGTCTGTTAACCCTTTACCCAACGTAACGGCCAAAACCGGCCAGCGCTATTCACGAAAATCGCCAATTAATTTTCATTATTTTTTCATTTTTTGTCTCAAAAACATAGGTTATGACCCCTCGTTGGAACGAGCTCGTTGAGCTCGTTCCAACGAGGGGTCATAACCTATGTTTTGGAGACAAAAAATGAAAAAAATTAGTTATTCAAGAATTATTTTTGCAAATGTCGTCTGCTTTTCAGGTTAGGTAAAGGGTTAATGGAAATATATATATTCTCATTATTTTAGACTATTTTTTGAAATGGACTGACGCATCTGCTATGCCAAACCAGCAGGCGCGTACTGTTGGAGAAATAGTAGTTAAAGAGTGGATATTTAAATTTGGCATGCCCAAATTTATCCACTCAGATTAAGGTTCAAATTTTGAATCAGAATTATTTTCAGAAATTTGTAAATATTTTGAGACTTCAAAAACTAGGACCACACTTTATCACCCCCAGTCTGATGGACAAGTGGAAAGATTTAACAGGACATTAATATCTATGTTAGCATGCTTTGTGGAAGATAATCATAATGATTGGGAATATTTTTTGCCTTTCATTATGATGGCTTATCGTAGTGCAGTTTATGAGACCACCAGCCTTACCCCTGACATGATAGTATTTGGAAAAGAAGTCTGATTGCCTATGGAATTAATAGCGGGTAATCAACCTGACAGGGAACTGAGTCTGGTTCAAAATCTTAGGGATTTGGAGAATCGTATGACTGCCATTTTTCAATTTGTTAGTAAAAAGTGTGAGACTGCTATCAGATTGTGGAAAAGGTTGTGTGACCGGAAGGGCCATGGAAGGCCGTACAAGACTGGAGACAGGGTGTGGCTATATATTCCTAAAATAAAACGGGGACAGACCCCGAAATTTGCAAAATATTGGTATGGACCCTTTACAGTTAAACACCGACTTTCAAATGCATATTACATAATTTGCCAAGAACAAGGAGGTCGTTTGTAGGTGGTTCATTTTAATAGACGTTTTCAGCGTCATGAATGAACACTGGGCCCCGTGATCACAGAATCCCCAAATCATTTACCTAGTCATGAACTTTTTGACAGTGGGGAAGACTTTGACCAACTGACTCAGGGAGATCCCACTCACAGTCTTAGTCCTACCGGCTGGGCGGATCTTCTCACCCATCGGGGACGAAGGGTTCGACATCCCTATTGGATGAATCCTGCTGAATATGATCTGCATTAATTATGTATAGTTTTTTTTTTCACGAGGAATGATACTGCTAACAAATTTTGGCCATTAAAATAGTTCATACTAGTGGAAGTAAATCATGCATTGTTTTGTCATTGCCTAGTGGAGGTTTCAAATTGAAAGATTCTGCCAGGTCATGGCGGGGCAAATGCAGGTTCGAAAATTGTGTTGGCCAAAGTTTATTGAAAAAACATTCGTACTTAGTATAGATTCTGTTGAATACTTTCGTTGTTTGGGGCTCCAGCTCACGATGCCAGGTTAACCCTTTACCTAACGTAACGGCCAAACCCGGCTAGCGCTATTCTCAAAAATCGCCAATTAATTTTCATTATTTTTTTCATTTGGTGTCTCAAAAACCTAGGTTATGACCCCTCGTTGGAACGAGCTCGTCGAGCTCGTTCCAACGAGGGGTCATAACCTAGGTTTTTGAGACCAAAAATGAAAAAAAATTAGTTATTCAAGAATTATTTTTGCAAGTGTCATCTGCTTTTCAGGTTAGGTAAAGGGTTAAATTAGATGGCATGTGTGTTACTTGATCGTTCAGTGGGGCGAATACATGTTAATGAAAACTATTGGGTTATCCTTAAATGTCGTCTAAATAGGACAATGTAAGGGTTGTCCTATGACCTTCAGTGGAGGGTTAATGGTTTGTTTAGGTCACGGTGGAGTGATATTAATGACCCGAGACGTTGGATTTTGCTTTAAATAATTTATAAAACCAGGAAATGAAAAATGGTGTGATATTCAGTTGAATTCACATGTTTAGTGATAAGAGAGATTCTGATTGGGATAGAGACAATTGGTTGGTCCTTAGACCAACGTTAGGTCATTACCATATTGTTTATGGAGAATGCTGATATCTATTTGGATCCACATAGGTCGCATAGGGGAGAAACGATGGATAAGTTGATTCAGGTTTGTTGTAATAATTGTGATGAATGTGTAAGAATTTCTTTTGGAGGAATTCAATAGACACTTTAACCAGCGTGACTGTAATTGCTGGAAATTGTTTTTGTGGGTAAATGATTACGCCGGTGATGTTCATCGTAATATGTGACCCTTGGGGATCTTCCTCTGAAATGCTCGAGGGCGGGGGTCCCATTCAAGTGATGGATTAATTGGGCTGATGGGTAATCTCCTATCGCGTCATTTATTTTGCCAAAACTTGCATGGCGCGCTTATGGGTCGGGTGGGGTGGGGATAAAGTATAGTTGCGTTCGATGGGTGTGATGGAAGTTGTTAGGGCAAGTCAGGATTTCGTAAGTAAATTAAGTTTGAGCACTGACACAAGTATGTAGTTTTTCGTTCATCATGTGTCAGTGGTAAATATGCAAGTTCGCCAAAATTCACAACTTTATGTTTTAGTTTTAACCATTTACCCAACAAATCGGCCGCATCCGCCCGCGTAATATGCAAATCCTGCAGTTGAAAAAATATTATTTTTCAAAATATTTCAACAAAACCTTATCATGTGACCCCTCGTTGGAACGAGCTCAACGAGCTCGTTCCAACGAGGGGTCTCATGATATGGTTTTGTTGAAATTTTTTGAAAAATTTGTAAAAATGATATTGAAAATAATAAATTTGAATATCGTCTGCGTTGGGTAAAGGGTTAACTAAAGACTCCCAAAAGATTGCATGCATTATGTTTGAGTTGTAGAATTTTTATTCTATTTTACAGTTATCATTCCACTGTGAAATCTGGTTTATTTTTTCTTGTGTTATATTTGAACCATTGGGGGGGGGGGGGGGGGTAAGGATGTATAGCTTGTGAGATACTGCGCTTTGTATTGCAAAGGATTGAAAGATATGGTATGGTTCTACAGTTGGTATGCTGCGTGAATAGTGAGAGTTGGTGAGGTTCTACGATTGATTTACTGGTATCATCATGAACATGCAGTGCGGAATTACGATATTGGGGAGCTGGCAGCTGCTCGTCGTTGCTCGGTGGTTTTCTCCGGGTACTCCGGCTTCCTCCACCCGTAAAACTGTCACGGTCATGGTTACTCATTCGTGCATAAGTATGTGACCTTAAACACCAATAAATAAATAAATAAATCATCATGAACATTGAGAGCGTCATAGTAATATTACGCTGCCTGTAGTTTTGTCCTCGTGAACAGTGAGAGTTGGTGAGGTTCTACAATTGATCTACTGGTATCATCATGAACATTGAGAGCGTCAAAGTAATATTACACTACCTGTATTTTTGTTCTTGTGAACAGTGAGAGTTGGTGAGGTTCTACAATTGGTCTGTTGGTATCTCATGAATATTGAGAGGGTCACAGTAATAACACGCTACCCGTGTTTTTGTCCACGAACAGTGATAGTTTGAACTTTGCGTGTTAATGGTTGGAACAAGAAATTGTCATATTCGCCATAGTTTATTTCCGGCTTTTGTCCTAAAATATTTAAGCTTGTGTTTGACCAGAGAAACTTTATCTGTATTTATTGCGTGTGTTTTCGTGGTGCGAAAACATAGTTGGTAACTGTGAGTGGAACGAGTTCAATAGTATTCAATATTTATGTTTTCATTTTGCGAAAATATGTCAGGGGAGGGGAATTGATTCGTAATTGATTCGTGCTCGCCAACTGCGGCTTACCACTGGAAGTTTCTGATTATTTAGAACTTAATTGAAATTAAAATATAGTCCGTTGTGTTAACATTAAACAAATAAAAAAAATGAAAACATATTTTATATAAAAAATATATTTCTCCTCTGAATGTTTACGTGTGCCTGTCATCCATACACTTTTAGGGGAGTATTCTTGCACTGTTGACCCAGGTGAATGTGGGTTCTTTATTTATGAATGTTTACGTGCTATCCCTGGGATTGAGCTGTTGAAGAACTTCGGGTGGAAGTCTGGACGTCGAAGACTTATTGGATTCCTGTTGAGTTATCGGTTGTAAACTTATTGATTCTCGGTCTGCGAATTGACGTTCGTTGATTGAGAATTCATTCACAAGTGTGCAGTTAGTAACCGTATTGACCACTTCTTATGTGGTTCAGTAAACGGCCTTAATAAGAATTAAGACTTTCGTAAACTTTAACCAGTCTTAAGCTGATATTGATTGAAAATTCTGTTTACCAGCATTCAGTAAATGATAGATTGCCAGCTGCCCCTTTGTATATTATGATATATAATTTTAACCGTCCATCCATATTCAGCAATTAGCCTAGAATCTGGGGGAGTCCCGATCACCCATCTAATTTGTAATCCACTGTCCGTTTTATTGAGACCGATCTGGAAAGTTTACTTGGGTCCCGGAAGTGGTTCGTTACAGTTATTATTTTAATTTCCCTCAAGTCCCAGAATGTACTGTACTGAGAGAGGGGGTGAAATATTACATTTTTCCAGTAAAGCATCTATGATGGTTAGCAAAAGAGAACGAGAAACAGCGCATTCAAAGAACAGATATAAGCTTGTTTTTCTTGTATTGAGACAGAATGTGCAAAGCTCTGTTTCTGATAGCCTACATTTGAAGAGTTTTGAGTTGGTGAATAACTCTCGGTGTATAATTTTATATTGAGGCTCAGTAACGACGCGTCGTCAGTCGTGCTAAATGTACCTTTGTATATTGATTCACAATATCCGGAGTTCAGGTTTATGTCCAAAAGTGTGGTCCATTTGTTCTGAGACGGTGGGGTTGGTGTCGTAAATAGCTGCAAGAATAGTGGGGTTTTTTTATTCACCTTATTTGTCGAACAACTTTTCAATGTTTTCATTCGTAACCGACTGCTTCCTTCAGTTTCCTTTGAGAAGAAGTTTCCATGCCAAGGGAATTGCATTTACTACCCTCTGGTAAACCGTGAATGGAGTTGAGAAGCCATATCTCCCACAAAATTCGTCAAACCTCAGAAAATTTCCTTGTTTCATTAAGTAATCACTCACAAACAAGATACCAATTTTACACCATTTCTAATTAAAAAGTATCTCATTGTCGATTTTTATATTTTTATTGTAGAAAATGGACTGGGCGCCTATTTCGCCTGAACTTGAAGAGCAGTCTTTTGCTATTAGTAGTCAGGCCTTGAGGACTGTTCTCCAGAATCTATTAGTGCGTTCCCCCAATTTCAGTAGACCCTCCTTACTCAAGAACCATGTCTTGTAACTGCCACAGTTTTCAAAGTCATCCAGTATCAGCGTTTTCCAAGGCGCAATAATATTAAGGTCTAAAAGTTTCTTGATCCAAAATATTTTTAGCGAGTAACTTATAATCTGATGTACGAGAACTTAATGCCACCCCGATCTATCCGATTTATAAGGATATTTCTTTTAATTTTTTCACATGTCCCTGCTCATAACAACTGGAAGAGTGAAGGTTGTATTTTGTTTAATATGTTTTAGGAAGGTCTGGTAAGACAGATAGGCGATGTATTAAAATTGGTAATGCTGGGGTTTTTATCACTATTGTTTTTCCTATTAGGGACAGACTCCTGAACGACCAGTCGTTGAGAAGTTTATCGATCTTTTCTGCCTTATTAAGGAAATGTTGTATTGTGTAGACTTCTGAGAATATGGATACCAAGTATTGTGAACTTGCCACTGTGGTTCCACAGGACCTTTTTCGTTGTTGAGAGTACCCCGCCTGATCTCTTTTTGGACATATCCATACAATTTGCGTCTTATCAAAATTAACTTTGAGACCCGAGAGAACCGCAAAACAATAGTTTACTTCTTAGAGAGCTGTGTTTAACGAGTGACTATCGTCACTAAGAAAGAGCACTGAGTCATCAGCATATTGGCTTATCAGATATTATTTATTTTTAGTCCGCTAATGTTTGGGTTATATTTAAGCGAAGCACTAAGTATTTCGAAACTCAAGATAAAAAGATAGGGGGAGAGTGCGTCGACCCGTCGGACTCCACTCTGCAGATTATTTTTTCCTGAGAACCATCCATTGTTTAAAACTTAACTAAACATTTTATTGTAAAATGTTTTAAACCACTTTATAAAGGATGGACCAAATTCAAATTTGAAGAACTTGAGCGTTTTTTCTATGAATGCACATTCCAAAGAATCGAAAACTTTTTTGAAATCTAATTGAACAAGAAGTCCCGATTTATTTCGTTTTTCGTATTTTTCAATTAAATCCAGTGTTAATCGAGCAAACTCCCCCAATGTATCTTCCTTTCATCAAACCTAACTGCGCTTCGGATATTAATTTTGGCAGGACCTTCTTAATTTGATTAGCGATAACTACAGAAACCATTTTTGTATCGACATTAATTAATGATATCGGTCTCCAATTTTTTTTATAAATTCTTTTGGTTTATTCGGCTTTGTAATGCAGCTGATAACACATTTACGCTGTGGACTGGATAATTCCTTTAATGTGTAGCCATGAATTAGGGAATTAATTACGAAACAGCCAAGATCCTTCCAGAAAAATTTATATAACTCAATGGTGAAGCTGTCCGAACCTTGGCTTTTATTATTTTTCATGTTTTTTAGAGCTGCTAGACATTCTGAATAAGTTAGTGGGCCCTACAGTGAACGATTTTCTTCTTCATCTAAAACGTCTAAGAAAGGATAACCTTCATCGAAGAAGGCATTCTCGTGTTCACGTATTATTTTTCAAGGGTTAATTTTGGAAGAGTAGAGATTTGGTAAAAGGATTTTTGTTCACCGAAGTTGCAGAAGTATTTGGTCGGCTTTTCACGTTCTATTTACCATTTCGATTTGACTCTTAAAATCATAACGTTAATTGTCTTGTTTCTTATGGTCCGAAGTTCGGTTTTCAAAGTTTTAATTTAGTGGGTAACTGAAGTATCGCCATCGTCCAGTTTACAGCTCAGTTTATTTAATTTATTTTCAATATCAGTGAGACGATTGTTTGTTCTACGCTTCAGGTAATTGTCTTTCCACGTATTATGAGTTTTAGTGTTTCCACAAAAAGTTGGTAATTAGTAGTGAGTGGCCGATTATTATTATTGTATTGATCTATTGTTTCTGATATTACACCTTTTATTGCACGGACGGACATATTCTGTATCGTTTAGGAGACTGTTATTGAAACTCCAAAACCTTTTGCCTCTGGGTTGCTTAATGAAAGAGAAAGTTATGGCGACTGGGTTATGATCCGATCTACAGCGTAGATGAATCTCCGCTTTCAGAAAAAAGATTTGCCCAGTCAGTTGATATGAAAACGTAATCTAAACGGGTCATTTTATTTCCCGGCCCGTTTCCACGTATAACGCTCAGTGTTTCGTTTTCTGTTCTCCACACATCGCACATATCAAATATGTCCATATAGAAACGGATTTTTTCATTAACTGTGACATTCTTTATTCACGTAATTTAGTGTGTCATCTCTGTAATTTTGTGGAACATTCCAATCTCCCCCAATTATAATTGACGAGTTGCCGATGTCCTCTATGTTGCTGAATAGGTTGTCAAAAATAGAGGTGTGTCCTCTTTAGGCCCATAGTCCGCGGCAAGACAGAGTCTCTAGTTTTGAATAGTAATGTCTAAAATCATATAGTTACCCTCCTTATCTTTAAGTACTTTGTTAATTTGGAATGCAAAGGTGTTTTTTTTAAAAGGATGACTACACCCCTACTTCGAGGCTCGAAAATGAGTTAAAAATGGCTTCGTAACCCCAAGTATTTATACCTCTTTACATGAGTGTATCTTCCAAGATGGTAATATCGAATTTATCCCTGCAACGTGAGATGTCCCGGCGCTTATTTTTTTATTTAAGATAAACCTCGACAGTTCACGTAACATATTATAATATTATTCATGATCTGCCTTTAACATTGCTTTTATGTCTGCAACAACTGTCATCAATGATATTTTGTATTTAACCTTTAGTGCAGAAATAAAGGTTATATGTGTACTTACTTTATTAAAAATTATCCGAAATTTTCTTTTTTGAAAAACAAAAAAAAAACATTTGTCTTATCGGAAGCGTCTTTGAATCTTTTTGCATTCAAAGCCGGTTTCTATTGTTTCAGTAGTTGGAGTCTGGGGTGGTGTGCAAACAGATTAAGCCTTTCGGCAAGTCCTGAAAATTGTAAAATGAGACAAAATGACAATTCATTTAAATATTCCTGATCTATCTACAAACCTCAGTTTATCAATATTCTCTCTGATGGGGATGAGCATAAAACTTGGATTCAGTCAGCCTACAGTTGACAGGAGGGCTGACTACCACTGAACTGCAACAGGAAAGTCATTCACACCCAAAGTATCTTTCGTTTTTCATAACCTCACAATATTCATCCGCGAACTCCCAGACCACGGACCACCGGGTTATATAAAGTTCCTTGACAACAAACCATTGGGGAATGCCTGTGGGCACTCTCCAATAATTTGTAGTAAATCAAACTGTGATGAACAAATTCATTCCACTAAAATAATCTAGCTCTCAACAAGTTAATAGAGTATATGTACTAGCGCTAGAAGCCACTGTCAGTGCTTTCAAAAAAATGAAGATATCAGAGCAAAACTCAACATTTTCCGTACTCATGTTCCATATTCAGTTAAACGCAGATATTATTTTGTTTATATAAATCTGCTTCACTACAAATCATTGGAGAGTGTTTGTGGGCGCTCTCCAAAAATTTGTAATAAAAAGTGCATACCATTAAAAATAATCTAGCCCTCAACAAGTTAATAGAATATAAGTACAATGCAATGAGTCACTATCAGGGTTCTAAAAAAATGAGTGTATCAGAGCGAACCCCAACATTTTCCACACTCATATTCCATATTCAGTTAAACTCAAATATTATTTCGTTTATATAAATTTGCTTCACTTCCAAAATAGACTTAGCAAAACCACCATCGAGGGCTTATAATAGTAGCGCACAGTGACATAAGGCGCGTTCCTTTGTATAAGAGTACTTTTGATGGTTCGCATTCATCCAGAATCCTCGGTTTCTACCCATTACAGGCGTTATTCGACTATCCTAACGGTCTATCTAGTCCTAGCTATCTCTGCTTCCGACCTCTGTTCTCGTTCAAGTAAAAATATCAGCGATCAGATTACTTCATTTGGGGGCGCGGTGGCTCAGTTGGTAGAGGTGCAGGCTGCAAGCCGAGAGGTCCTCGGTTCGAATCCCACCTGCGTTGTGTCCTTGGGCAAGACACTTCACCCCGATTGCCTACGTGGGGGCACGATGACGCTGTGTACTGAGGCGTACTGCACGTCGATGGTGCGCTTGTCTTCAACCAATCTAACCCTTCCTGTGCTGCGGTGCAGTGTTCAGAGTTACGATGTTGGAGAGCTGACAGCTGCTCGTCGTTGCTCGGTGGTTCTCTCCGGGTACTCCGGCTTCCTCCACCCGTAAAACTGTCACGGTCACGATTAGCCATTGTGCATAAGTATGTGACCTTAAACACCAATAAATAAATAAATTACTTCATTTCCCGTAATCTGTACCTACCCATACAGTGTTATCTCTCGCGTGTATAACGAGGTCCTATATGATTGCTAAGACCAAGAGTCAATCGAGCAGGGACAAGTATTGCTCGAACAACTCAAATCTTATCGAGCAAATAAGCCATCGAGTAATTACTCGAACGAGTGTCTCCTCGTACAACTGTTATGCTCGTCTGGGTATTGGAGGATACATATGACATGGTGATGTAGTACTGGATGATACATTTTAGAGGATACTTATCGGATATCTTTCTCACGAATACTGTGGTTCCTAGCGTCTGTTCAGGTCCTTGCATGTAGACCACCCTATGGCCTTCGTAGCTCTGAGATTACTACAGCTGATTTGTCCATTGTCACCATCGTCGGTCCTAAGATTAGCTTCCACTCTTTTCTGCCACTACTACTGGTCTGCGCCGTTGCTATTGGCTACCACTAGGTGCACTCTGCTAGAGTCCCCCATACTCACTACTCACTACTGACTAGTGTGGCTTGAGGTAGCTATATCACTATACGACAATCACTATCTTACTTAGTTTCTACTACTTCTAGCAGTGAATATTATATCTCACGTGACCCTCTAGGCTCCTGATTGGACGAATGCTGCACCCCTATTTCGTGTAGTTTGCATCCACAGAACTGACCAGGCACTACACCCAGGCACTACACGTTTTCTATTTTTAGCACACTACTATATCAGTTTTCTTTTCATACTGGGCGTATAAAACTAATCAGGCTAAATTTAAATATCGATTCACAGAGGCACAACATCCACAGAACGACCCGGAAAGAAATCATTGTGGAAAAAGGTATCGCTTTTCCATTGTTGAAGTCACATTTTCCGAGGCGTTTATTTTATTCCTTGAGAAGATGATCCATATCTCGTTTCGAAGAGAATGATCCATACCTGGGTACAACTTTCAAGAGAAGGCGTCCGGATATGAAAAATCGTTTGTTTCGCTGCACATATTATTTCGCTATTTAATTGTATGTTTTGGGCAGTAAACGAATAAATAATGAAATTCAATTGAATCGTCGTATCCCGTGCTGACCCATTCGGTAGTGTATATGTGTGACAAATGTGTGGAAATTATCAAACTGCGTTGTCAAATTTCGAAAATTTCAGTTCTCATTCGCGATTTGCGCGATTCTAGAATACACAGTTCCGTTTGGGGGTAATGTTTTGTTTACCCTTGCCGACCGATTCAAAATCTGTCTTCTGCTCATATCAATAATCCAAGTTAGCCGTGTTTTGGAAGAAGAAAATGTTTTTTTAAAAACTACATGGTATTTTTTTCTATATAACGCTGGTTGGTAGGGCTGCTACCTTGGAAATAGATTAACAAATCAGACAGATGTGTTTTCTTGATGGGCGTTCGATATAATATAAGGATGGATTAGTGCATGTCTTGTCGTTGAATACGCCCATATAGTGCCCATATAGTGCCCAGTAAGGTGGTGTAGTTCCCTCCGCTTCGCGTCGGGAACTACACCACCTCACTGGGCACTATATGGGCGTAGTCAACTCCAAGCCATGCACTATTCCTTAAATATAGGCTGCTTGCTCTGACTACTAGAGTCTTATCGAGCAAATAAGCTGTCGAATAGTGGCTTGAACAGGTATTGTTCGAACGACTCTAATCTAATCGAGCAAATGAGCCATTGAATTATTGCTCGAAGGATTATTTTTGTGCAGGCTTCCCTTTCCCTTTGTTTCTGTTTCTGTACCGTGTATATTCATACCCCCAAAACTTCACCTGATGTGATGCGTGGTTAGCAGAGTTCTTAAAGGGTTAAGATATAAATACTAGGTTTATTTGAATTCATTATTAATTTCTGGGATAACATCTGTAAAAAAATATTTCAAGTCACCAAAAAATAGTTAAGTTTTAGATTGCTGGTTGTCGTTTTAAAACTGGGACGAAAAGTGACAGGGACGTCCGACCCACGCCTTCATTGCCATTGAACGGCTTATTAATATTCATAAATTCAAAGTTCACGATAACAGTGTTGATGGAAATGTTGATTAACGTGGCTTCAGGTTGTATCTGTTTTTGAGAGGAATAAAATAAATAAAATAAACAATCCCTATAATGATTTTGTGAGTAATTTTATTATCCACGCGTGAAAACGTGAGATTACATACACAAATGTGTCAAAGTATTCATTCCCTGATTTCAACGCACTCCCGAAATATTCAACTTTCAGTTTCAGTTTCAAATTGTTGGTACGTGTATACTTACCTGTAATTTATGCAGCTCAAGTGCGCTACAAACTATGTTTCCATTGGTCGAATGGAGATTGATTGACGTGTACTTTATCACAGAAGTTGACAGACATGATATAATGCATTGACTTTTCCCCCCTAATAATATATCGACTTCAACTTCGATAATTTGATCCAATACCGTTTCTTACAATGTACCAGTACTTTTAAAACAATACCGGTATTCATCTGGTATCATTCTCAATACCGATAATTACCGGTTTACCGGTATACCGTGCAGCCCTAGCTCGAACGAGTGATTCCTCTTATGACTCATCTCTGAAAAAAGGGATTCCATCACCACAGACGTTTTTGTGTTCAAAAAGGGATTTTCATGGTGGGATTCCGAAAGAAGGATACGTTTTGGGGGAGACCATTTGGGGGATAGCTGTCGTAGAAACCTTTGATTCCTACATCTGGGTACCTCACGCTGCATCCGAGTACTTCAGTGGAAAAGGTATAGAAAGGGTACGATCTCGGCTTTCAGCTCATTTGTCTACTGACCTTCGACAAGTGAAGACATGCAGAATATTTTCGGTTCTGTTGATATTGCGGGAACAGTCTTTACAGGCCAGACAATAGTAAGAAGCATGAAGACCATTACTGTCCACAGAGTGATACCAAAACAGGTCAACAGTGTGAAGCGATGTACCATTCACAGAGAGATACTGTTGGTAGAGAGTAATAGAGGCGCATTTGAGTTTTTATACGATGCAGACAAAGAATGGACAGATGCTGTTCTACAAGCAGCATATGAAGTTTTGGTTACGTGTTTATGTAGATGTGATGTCACACACATTCCCGAAGACAGGATGCCTCTGAATGCAGTGGCCTACAAGGACTTGACAAATATAACAAATGACGCAATTTCTACCGATAAAAAGAGTTCTGTTAAGGAAATGTGATTTTCTTTCATCGCCCTTTACCCCAGTTCTAGCCCTAAAAAGGTATAAAATAGATGTACACGGCACCACATTCTCATTTCTTCTCTGACCAACAAAGGGTAAAGACTTAAAAATGCATTGCTGCGAGTACTGTGGAAAATCGTTTCTCGAAAGTTCAACATGAAGAGGCACGGAGAAGAAGATTGCTGGAGAAAGGATAAGAAAAAGAAGTGGAAAAACCAAAATAAGACTTGAACTGAAAGACTGACCAGAAATAGACAACTAGTGCGATTTCAATTTCACGCTGTCCGACATGAAGCCAAGACCGTGAGCAAGACAGATGTTAATGATTTGATAGAATGCATATGTGCTTGTGCCAGGAATATATTGGATGATAATGTGCAAATGACTAAATCCGATAGATCTCAGCTGATTCCATACAACCACCAGATTAGGAGGATAATCTAACCAAAGAATAAACTATCCTATCGAAAAAGACGGATCATACACAAAGGCGGATTTTTATGCAAGTTGCTAAAACCCGTCGTCACTGTACTGTCAGATATCCTCAGCCAATAAAATAACGCGCTTGTAACAAATTTGTCATTTGTGATACGACCTTCGAAGAGAGCAGAAGCAATCTTGTCATTGTTCATCAAGAAACTATTCACCAATATAAGATTCGGAATCCGATGGTTGGAAATATCTAACACCCACGAAGAATCTGAAAAAAGGCATCAGTGGACAATTCTAATGATTCAATGGGAAATATCGTCTGAGGTGCCTACAATGCTTACCAAGAAGAACGTGAAAACCTCATAAACCGGTATATCGAATGTGGAATGAATAAACAGCATGCAGGTAAAGAAGCTGTCACATCACTTGAAAACAGTGTCAGAGAAGCCATCGGTGTGAAATACATTTCTATCCTAGTGCACATTAAGAATGTTTGCAACAACCCAATTCACAAGAAAATTTAAAAGACTACTAAGCGGCTCCGTAAAGAAGAGGAATATGAATTTGAAGAATCCCAGAAATATGGCTTGGAAAAGAGAACATTTCTGTTTGATGGCCTCTTGGCGAAATATGCATTCGAAGTGAAAGGTAGTGATGACGTCGAAGACGATTATGAGTCAAGGAGGAAAAAGAAAAGTATAAAAGGACCGTTCGTGTGAAAATAAATTTATTTGTGTTCTGACCGTCGAAGAGAGAAAATAAACCTAAACCAAAGCATAATGGCGAATTTATTAGTTTAGCCCCCAGAAATCTTTAACACTGAACAGCCTGATAACTGGGTTAAGTGGATCCGCCGTTTCTTACGGTATCAATCAGACTCACATTTAGACCCAGCTGGTGAGAAAACTCAAATAAACAGTTTAATTTACCACATGGGAGGGGCTGCGGAGGGCATCTTTCAGTCTTTCACCTTTGCAGAGGGTGAATCGCGGGATAGTTTCGATGCAGTTAGGACGAAATTTGACGATTATTTCCTTGTACGCCGCAACGCGATTTTTGAACGTGCCAAGTTTAATCTCCGTAAACAGGAAGACCGAAAGTCTGTAGGTGCTTTTATCACTTCGTTATTCGGAACACTGTCAGATTTGTGATGACGTTGTTGCTGAAACTAGACGCGAACAGTTTATTCGCGATCGCATCGTAGTTGGCATCTCAGATGTCAAACTGTCGGAAGAATTGCAGTTAGATCCAAAACTGACTTTAACCCTTTACCCAACGTAACGGTCAAAACCGGCCAGCGCTATTCTCAAAAATCGCATATTAATTTTAATTATTTTTTCATTTTTTTGTCTCAAAAGCATAGGTTATTACCCCTCATTGGAACGAGCTCGTCGAGCTCGTTCCAATGAGGGGTCATAACCTATGTTTTTGAGACAAAAAAATGAAAAAAAAATAGTTATTCAAGACTTTTTTTTGCAAGTGTCGTCTGCTTTTCATGTTAGGTAAAGGGTTAAAGTCTGCAATGGATGCGGTCAAGTCTGAGGCTGCAGTTCAAAAGCAACAAGAACAGTTACGAGATACAGTTGTTACATCAAATATTCAACCGGTATCGACAAAATCAGTTCATAGGCGACGCCGTGTCAGATCTAAACCGAACGTTCACTCTCCTAGTATTAGTAGTGCTGGCTACCAGCAATCGTCAGTGAAAGATACTATGTGTTTAAACATTTGTTTCCGGTGTGTGTTTGTGGGGGGGGGGGGGGGGTACACCCCATAACAAGACTCGTTGTCCTGCAGGGAATGCAAGATGACACTCCTGCCATAAAATTATTCACTTTAGTAAATCTTGCCGTGGTACATCACGAGTGAGAATAGATGCAGTTGAAGAGTCGTTGAATGACTACGGTTTTATTGGTTTCCTGACGGACAATGTGATGTGAATCGAATGAAAACGATGAATTTCAAACAAAACTCTCTGTTTTACTCGTGACATTAGCTTTAGCCTGGACCCAGGAGCTGATGTATGATGTTGTGACACCAGAATTTTTTCACTCTCTGAAACCCAAAGTCCAATTATGAATCCCGTTCAAAGTGTTGTATGGAGCAGGTAGTAATCGGCTTCAGTGTTTAGGCATGTTTGAAGGTCCAGTTTGTTATAACAACACTAGCTCTGATCAAGAATTTTATGTTGTGAAAGGGGTTAAGATAAGAAATGTTTACTTGATAAACCTGCAATAAGGTCCTTAGGTTTATTGTCCGTTCATTCTGGGGAAAGAGTTATGGATCATGTTTACAAAATGTCCGGCCTTAGGCCTGATAAGAGTTCTACATGTAGATCCTATGATTATACTCTGAATTATTCACAGATAAACTGAAACCGGATGCTCGTCCTCATGCGGTGGCAACGGCCCGTCATATAGCAATGCCACTTCCGAAAGTAAAAACAGAATTAAAGAGACTTGAAAGCCTTCATGTCATTTCTAAGATAGAGGAAGCCACTGATTGGTGTTCCCCATTAGTAGTTGTACCACAGCATGATGACGAGAGGTCGGTTCGTTTATGTGTGGACTATACAGAATTAAATAAAGCAGTTTGTGTAGAGAAGTATCCGTTACACAGTGTTGATTTCACTTTAGGTCAACTTGCAGGTGCCAAATGTTTTTCAAAACTTGATGCCAATATGGGATTTTACCAAATACCCTTAGAACCTGAGTCATATCGGTTAACTACCTGTATTACTCCCTTTGGAAGGTATGCTTTTAAACGAATTCCTTTCGGTATAAATTGTGCACCCGAACATTTTGCACGCCGAATGTCACAAAGTGTTGGAGATTTAGAAGGAGTTGTTTGCAAAATGGACGATATTTTGGTGTTTGGGAAAGATAGGTCAGATCATAATGTGAATTTAAATAGAGTTTTAGCCCATTTGAAATGTGCCGGGGTTACTTTGAATAGGAATAAATGTGAGTTTCGGAACAGTAGAATAACATTCCTTGGGCATACCATCAGTGAGGTTGGCATTTCTGCAGACACGGACAAAGTGTCGGTGCCAAAACACACATGCCACACCCCACTGATGTTTCAGGAGTCGGGAGATTTATGGTAAAAATCCTGGTTACCACGTTAAAGTACTGTTAGTTTAACAACTAACTTTTAACTGAAACCACTTGTACAAATAAAACAATATGTTATCTTTGGCTAAACATATCTAAGGGTATTCTTAATTGGGGATTTAAATATAACTGATGCATACCTTCAGTGTGATGAGTTGAGTGAGTCACAACAACCACCAGTGGAGACAATATCTTCATCCTATTTAAAATAAAAAGAAGTCTTAAAAATATTGGGCATAAACTAAGTTAGCTTATTGCAGCTAAAATTACTGCATCAGGCTAATCCACAGCGGTGTGGGACCTGATGTGATCTGCCAATGCAGAGTATATCAGATCACTCACACAATGTGGATAATGGAAATCTTCACAGAATATAATTTACATATTACTCCAATTACAGATTTCCATAGTAATAATATAAATTTCAAAATTACTTACTATTACTAACGTGTAGTATTATTTAAAAGAAATATCTAAGTGTGTATATTACAAAATGATGCAGAATTTCTGCTGCAAAATTGGAACCAGGTGGTAGTCGGGGTGGTCATGGCAATGCACCATCAAGATGCAGTATTGCCCTGGCCACCTCACCACCAGAATCAAAGCATGGTATAATATATTGAAATAAAATGCTACTGTACCTTGGTCATCCGTTATTGTGCCCAACAAGAAAGATCCAGTCCCGAACGATCCTATCTTATCCTGGTAAATCCACTCAGAAACAAAGAATTTACACATTATAAACACTTTTTTAAACAAACACAGTTTCAAGATTATATTTATATTAAGAAATCTTTGGCATGAACAGATCTGGGCACTGCAGAATACTGGACTGAATTAATTACATTTGGTCACCTCAGATAAGTTATTGATTGGATTGTCCAATCGAGAGTTAGTTTAACAGTGTTCACTGCATGCAGTTAATAGGACATGCAGTGCTCTGGAAAAAATAAAGTGAGCATTGAATGAACTGTAATAAAATAGAATTGCTCAATGTTCCTTATTAACCATCGTGATGCTGTGTTTGGAATATTTGTTTTACCATCTGAGTGGAAATATTGTGGATACCACACAGGAAATATACAATGAAATCAGAAAATATAATATAACCTCTGATAAACCTGAAATAAAATCACATCAGTCTAAATAAAATCTCATTTACAATTTAACCCTGTCACATCAGTGAAAAACATATAGTACGAGGGTATATCAAAAAAAAAGTTTTCAGCCTAACACAAATAAAGCGGGAATATCGGTGCAGGACATATTTATTTTTCAACATCGTCCCTTGTAATTCAATACATTTGTTCCACCTGCTCTGCCAGTCGTTGATGACGCGTCCGTAGAAGTCCATATCTTGGTCATGCAGCCAAGCCTCCACAGAAGCAGTACGTTCCTCGTCATCTTGAAATCTTTGACCACGAAAGTGTTTCTTCAAATTTGGAAAGAGATGGTAGTGACTACCATCTCTTTCCAAATTTGAAGAAACACTTACGTGGTCAAAGTGACTACCATCTCTTTCCAAATTTGAAAAAACACTTACGTGGTCAAAGTGACTACCATCTCTTTCCAAATTTGAAAAAAAGCACTTACGGGGTCAAAGTGACTACCATCTCTTTCCAAATTTGAAAAAACACTTACGTGGTCAAAGTGACTACGATCTCTTTCCAAATTTGAAGAAACACTTACGTGTTCAAAGTGACTACCATCTCTTTTCAAATTTGAAGAAACACTTACGTGTTCAAAGTGACTACCATCTCTTTCCAAATTTGAAGAAACACTTACGTGTTCAAAGTGACTACCATCTCTTTCCAAATTTGAAGAAACACTTACGTGTTCAAAGTGACTACCATCTCTTTCCAAATTTGAAAAAACACTTACGTGGTCAAAGATTTCAAGATGACGAGGAACTTACTGCTGCTGTGGAGGCTTGGCTACAGGACCAAGATATGGACTTTTACAGACGAGCTCGTTCCAATGAGGAGTCATAACCTATGTTTTAGAGACAAAAAATGAAAAAAATAATGAAAATTAATTGGCAAGTTTTGAGAATAGCGCTGGCCGTTTTTGGCCGTTACGTTAGATAAAGGGTTAACACATGTTCAGAAGCGGACTGGCCGTATGGTCCATCGGGCATTTCCCTGGTGCCCCCCCCCCCCCTTGGAACCCCCAGGGGCCTCAGATTTGATGCAATACATCACCTGTTGGTGCATAAATATTCGTGAAAAAAACCAAAGGGAGAAGTGGATTGGATTGCTTAGATTGTCGGTTTATTGACATTCCAGCAGTCTAGTCTGCCATTAATTGACACGATGCAAGGCGATCTTACGGTTGGAAAAAACAAAATGTTCTTCCATTGGGCCGAACTATGATCGGCGCGATGAGTTCGGGGCCCTCTTTGGTGCAACCATTCTTGCCAAATGCGTGACAAAGATGACACAAAAATGCCATTGAAGTGCCCTCTGTGTGGACTATCATTGATCGCTCAGAAGCAAGGAAGCAGCGCTCATTTAGTTCCAAATATCGAAATTTTGTTCGGGTTCGGGCCCCCATTGGTACATTTCCCGAAAACTGCTTTTGGCCCAGTCCGCCCCTGAACATGATATCACGGAAATTGTGAAATGATTATTGTAGAATCGGATGTCTGGAGTATTATCAGTCTTTAAACCCACCAGGCAAATCCTGTAAGGAACTCTACGTTGCTATAGAGTGTCTGTTTACTTATTTTTCGTGGTTTCGTGGAGTTGACACGCAGACAACCTTTGATGAATACGACGTCCCTTCACTCACATTGATATATAGTCAATAATTCACTGCTCGGATTCAAGTACGATTTTCATCCTCGAGTGGGACGCGCAAAGATTTATTTTTCGAGGCGTTAGGCGAGTGAAATAATCCACGCGACCCACGAGAGGACATAAAGGTACTCGAATTCGAGCAGTGATCTTTTGTATTTATTTTATTTTCTCCTTATTTGTTTTCCCAAAACAACCCTTTATAATTGATTCCGTGGATGCTTTCAAAACATGTGAAAGATATAAAATAGTCCGTCATCGCTGAAAGTGGAATACGATGCTGGGGTGGAATATCATTTTCGGCGAATGTGAGTGGGAATACGATTTGTTTTGGGGGAAGAAAAACAAATAAAAATAAAAAAAAATAAAACTTTCTGTTGTGCTCCAGTTGTAGTTTTCAAATCAACGGGTATTTAATTCGCCTTGAAATCATCAACATATTAACACAATTCGTGAACGACTCGGTATAATCATAAAACTGCGACTGAGGTGAGTCGTCATTCGTAATTATTTAATAAACAAACTTGTATAATGGTATTGGTAAGATCTTCAAAGATTCAGTCATATCAAATCTCGATTGAGAAACCTTTCATGTGTTAGTTGAAAGAAAATGAATGTTTGTGGTATGTTTGTACTCAATCAGCAGGAATATTTTTTGTTGTTTGGAAAAGTGGACCCGTTTTCCGACAAACAGAAATATTCCAGCCGTTTAAATCTAAAATCTACTTTTCAACCCTTCGAACCCTGGTGGTAAAATTCATGCCAGTCCCATGGTAGCAATAGGAAGAGTCCATATTTATTATTAGGGCTGCACGTTGAAAATATTGATTGGTCTACACCACATATTTACCTTGCAGTCATCCCCCTTAATGACATTATGCCGTAGCTTGTGACCCGGCCGGAAAAAATGGCCGCTGGAGTTTAAAGGGTTAAGGGCAGCGTTATTTGCAGGCCATAACAGTGTCTGATTCGTTTAAGAATATGACTGCTGGCTTGGGAGCTTGGAGGTTTGCATGAAGTATTACAATACAAGCTTGTAATTTTGAAGATTAGAAAGTTTGTTAATTTTAAAATTTGGTTGTGCGGTGGCTCGGTGGTTAAGGCATTGAACTTCAAACCGAAAGGTCCACGGTTCGATCCCGGCTGGGAGTAATTGCGTTTTGTGTCCTTGGTCAAGGCACTTCATCCCGATTGCCCATGTGGGAGCACGGTGGCGCTATGTCCTTACGCGTACTGCATGTCGATGGTGCACTTTTCTCCAACCAATCAGTGTTAACCCTGCTTGTGGGAATCATGGAATCTCATCTGGAAGAGCCATGATTCTCCAGAATCAAAAAGTCTAGTTCGCCTTGAAATCAACAAGAATCAAGGTAGAGAACAACTCGGTATAACCATAAAACTACGACTGAGGTGAGTCGTCATTTGTAATTATTTAATAAACAAACATGTATAACGGTATTGGTAAGATCTTCAAAGATTCAGTCATATCAAATGTCGATTGTGAAATCTTTCGTGTGTTAGTTGAAAGAAAATGAATGTTTGTGGTATGTTTATTTTAATCTGTAGGAATATTTTTGTTGGTTAGAAAAGTGGACCATAGGTTCACTTTCTTTTGAATCTAAAATAGGCGACGTACAATACAACACTGGTTTCAGGCCATAACAGTGTCCGATTCATTTAAGAATATGACTGTTAGATTGAGAGCTTGGAGGTTCACATGAAGTATTATAGAAAAGGATTTTATTACACGCCTGTTCTATGAAATCCCCATCTACATCAATGATGAACCGTGCGGAAAATGAAAATCTGTTCCGCACATATGCGCGGAACGGAAATCGTTGACGGACTATTTTTAAATAGAAGTGAAATTACACTGGAATTTTGTACAAATCGTGCAACGCAATTACAATTCGAATCGCTAGCGATAGCTGAAAAGCGTCCCCTGAGTTCCAGTGTGTTCTATGAGGTTTTGACTTTTCGGATTCTGTTTCGGTTCGGTTTTAGGAAAAAAATCGCGGTTTCGGTTCGGATTTTGTATGTGTTAACCCTTTACCCAACGTAACGGTCAAAACCGGCCAGCGCTATTCTCAAAAATCGCCTATTAATTTTAATTATTTTTTCATTTTTTGTCTCAAAAACATAGGTTATGACCCCTCATTGGAACGAGCTCGTCGAGCTCGTTCCAATGAGGGGTCATAACCTATGTTTTTGAGACAAAAAATGAAAAAAAATAGTTATTCAAGAATTTTTGTTTGGAAGTGTCGTCTGCTTTTCATGTTAGGTAAAGGGTTAAGAACATATAATAAACAACACTCCGGGCTCCTTTATTTGAAAAAAAATCCGCAACAGTTTTCTATGAAATTCCCATCTACAACACCATTAAACATGTTCGGAACTGAAATCGTTGACGGACTATTTTTAAATAGAAGCGAAATTACACTGGAATTTTGTACAAATCGTGCAACACAATTACAGTTTGAATCGCTAGCGATAGCTGAAAAGCGTCCCATGAGTTCCAATGTGTTCTATGTTCTAGTAGGCACATAGAATGCATTGGAACTCAGGGGACGAAATAGTAATACAGTTCCCCTCGCAAATTTGGTTGGCGATAAAATGTGATCTTTTTCTTGATAGTTGTCAAATGAATTGCTGATTGTCCTTCTAATATTTGTTTTTTTATAGACGCGAAGGCGTGTAATAAACACAGAACGACACACGCGTGTAAATGGGTTAATCGGTATGGCACTTGTGCCATCGCGGAAGGATAAAACTCGAGGTCTGTAGCCTCTCGTTCTGTCCTTCCGCGCTGGCACTTGTACCATATCGATTAACCCATTCACATTCATGTGTCGTTCTGTGTATGTACGACACAGATCACTGCAAAAGCCCTCTCTGTAAGTATCACCATTGAGTTTAGCCTAACTTCCTTTTAATCCATTCACATGCGTGTATCGTTCTGTGTATATACTATATACTGTGGAAGATTGGAACGTTTTGTAATTTTAAAATGGGGGAGCGCGGTGACCTAGTGGTTAAGGCATTGAACTTCAAACCGAAAGGGCCACGGTTCGATCCCGGCTAGGGGTAACTGCGTTTTGTGTGCTTGGGTAAGGTACTTCATCTCGACTGCTCATGTTGGTGTACGGTGACGCTATATATTGAGACGTTCTGCACGTCGATGGAACACTTGTCTTCAACCAATGCTACCTGTTGGGAGTTAGTAAGTTGGTGAGTCTAATTGTTGTTCGCCGTTCCTCTGTGGTTCTAGAAAATTATTTTTTTTAAAATTCCCGATTTGGCCATATTGCAGCAAAATTAACATATTCTCTTGGGGGCACGGTGGCGTTGCAGTAACCGATTCTCGTCAGTTCACCGAAATTAAGCAACGTCGAGCCCGGTTTATCCTTGGATGGGTGACCGTCTGAGCGATCGATTCGGACTCCCGCGTTGTGTCCTTGGGCAAGGCACATAACCCCGATTGTCCACATGGGGGCACGATGACGTCATGTACTAAGGCGTACTGCACATCATTGGTGCGCATGTCTTCAACCAATCTAACCCTGCCTGTGCTGTAGTGCGTAGTTACGATGTTGGTGAGCTGGCAGCTGCTCGTCGTTGCTCGGTGGTTCTCTCCGGGTACTCCGGCCTCCTCCACCCGTAAAACTGTCACCGACACGATGTGACGTTGGCTGTTAAAGTGTCGTTAAACCTTGATAAATAAATAAATAAATAAATAAATAAATAAATAAATAAATAAATAAATAAATAGCATATTCTCTTTACGAAGTAATAGCGTAATCATAAAGTAAGTATAAACAATGATGTATATTCGAGTGTTTACCACCAGAAAAAGAAAGGAAACAAAACAAAAATAACAGGCAGTTTCATCAATTCGGGATTGTGCGTTCACGTGAAATATTGTGAATCCTAATGAAAACATGAAAGAAATTTTATTGTAAAACGTAGATGAAATAATTTGTTTATCAAACGGAAAAAAAAAATTATAAACGATAACAAAAATCTCCCCACACTTTTATCGACAATATTATCCACTGATTATCGATAATATTATCCACTGATTATCGATAATATTATCCACTGATTATCGATAATATTATTATCCACTGACATCAATCTGTCCAAATCTGGCGTTACCCACGATTTTAGATCAGTTCGGTAACCGGATTGCGGGAGAAGTGTTTGTATCTTCAAGTCGAGTTCCCACTTTTAAAATAAGAAATCTTAACAAACGTCTGTCTTCATGAGCTTTGTCCACCCTGATCATCATCGCACCCAACTCATTGTCTCTTTGCCGTTCGCGAGGAAATGCAGTAAGGCGACTCACTGTTGGAAAGATCTCTTTGAGGTCTTCCCAACAGTATATCACGTAACAATGTATCAGGCTACTGGAAGAAATGCCACGAAAGGGCACATATTCTTCTGGTTGCATCGGTTGACCTTTGAACTAAAACTATTAAAATGAGGGCCCTCTGGATTTGTTTCAAAGTAAAGATCTTTTTCCTACCACATGTCCTTTTCGCGTTCATATGTACACATGTGGCATTAATATGCAGAGTAATTCAATAAGCGAAACTAGAATTAATTAAATCTCGTATAATTGATATGTTTTTATGTGAATTTTCTGAAGATTTTTGAAAATATTCATCACGAGAATCATGAAAATTTTCAGTCAAAAGCCTCAGCTCTTCTGCTAAAACGGTCATGTGAGATTTAAATAGGTCCGGGTTTCAAACGTTTTCGAGATTGCATGCGAACCCCCGTCTCTCCAGGAAGGTTTGTGGTTTTTACGTTAAAATGAAATACTGCAAGGTCCTCGTTTGTCTCTACTAAACATGGGCGCAGATCATGGGGGGGGGGGACGTGTCCCCCCCCCCCAAACATTTTGTAGGGGGGACATCATGTGTAGTGTCCCCCCCCCCCCCCCATAAAAATCCGAAAGCAACTTGACATGGAAAGTTATCACACAAGATGTGGGGGCTTTCCCGTTTGACACGAGCATGTTGATTAACGTTTATTTATGTGAGTACAGGCTCAAGTGTTATTTTATTTGGGGTATATGATAATCACTATTAATCAGATTAAACGGACCAGTATTTCAAAATATTACGTGTTGTTGAAAAAACTATATTTTCTATTAAGACAAACCAACAGGAAATTCACCCCAGAGCCACCAAAATGCAGCATTTGAGAGCTGCATTAAAATATTTTCGAGGGTTTGCCCCACCCCCCACATCCGAACCACCCTCAGCAAGCTACGACACTCACAACTGATGCTTTGGGCATCTGTCACCCCCGCCCAACCTCGACTCTTTGTGAGACGTCTGCAGTAACAACTGCAAGTACCTTAGATGTGTCGAATGAGCAGTCTTACGAAATATACTTTAAAAATAGCTCACCGTAACTTACGGTGAGCTATTTTTAAAGTATATTTAAAATCACCCAATTCTGTAGCAGTGATATGAAAAAATTCAGTTAAAAATAGCCTTTTAAGGCTTAAAAAAACAAAAAGGATTTCACTCCAAATGCTGCCAGAATGCTTCTTTTTATCCCTTTCTGAAAAAAATTTTCTGGGGGGAGAAGCCCCCCAGACCCCCCTCCAAACGCTCGTGCCTTCGGCACTCGCGGCAGATGCCTTCGGCATCTGCTTTCGGTCATGTCCCCCCCCCCCCCCACTTCTTACAACAGATCTGCGCCCATGCTACTAAATGCCATCAAATAATTTTTTGTGATATACAATAATATTGTCACATTATACAGAAGGTAAACTATTGAAGTCTCCTGCGAACTGATGAAAATTCTCAGTCTAATGTTACACCCACAACTCTGCAAAATCACAGCTGTCAAAAAATTGCGAAAACATTCCATCTCACATAGCGCTTGGAGGTTTTTGATTTCTCGGATTCGGTTTTGGGAAAACATTGCGGTTTCGGTTCCGTTTTTCTATGAGTTAAGAACATATAATAAATAACACTTCAGGCTCCTATACTTGAAAAAAATCCGCAATAGTTATTATTACAAGCTTGTTTTATGAAACTCCCATCTACGCAAACATTAAACATGTGCGAAACGGAAATCGTTGACGCACTATCTTTTTAAAAAGAAGCGAAATTTCGCTAGAATTTTCTACAAATCGTGCACCCCAATTACAATTTAAATCCCCAGCGATAGTTAAAAATCGTCCCCTGAGTTCCAATGTGTTCTATGTGCCAGTAGGCACATAGAACACATTGGAACTCAGGGGACGAAATGGTAACAAGGGTTCCACTCGCAAATTTGGTTGGTGATAAAATGTGTTCTTTTTATTGATAGTTGTCAAATGAATTGCCGAGTGTCCATTTAATAATTATTTTTATAGACGTGAATGTGTGTAATAAACACAGAACGACACGGTCGTGTGAATGGGTTAATCGATATGGCACTTGTGCCATCGCGGAAGGATAAAACTCGAGGCCTGTGGCCTCTCATTTTATTCTTTCGCACTGGCACACCTGCCATATCGATTGACCCATTCACATTCATGTGTCAATCTGTCTAAAAAAAAACATCTCTGTAAGTATCACCATTGGGTTTAGCCTAACTTCCTTTTAATCATTCTTAGGGGTTATAGTTACTAAGCCTATTCGTTCAAAAGGCAACATAAACTAGAAAATTGTGATTCTGAAGAATCAAAGGCTCACCATGCTTGATAAGATGGTACTGAAACTACCCCTATTCAAATTACCAAAACTGAGAGAGTGCTTTATCAACGATCTAACATCATAACAGGGAGCGCGGTGGCTCAGTAGGTAGAGGTGCAGGCTGCAAGCCGAGAGGTCCTCGGTTCGAATCCCACCTGCGGCAACCGCGCTGTGTCCTTGGGCAAGACACTTCATCTCCATTGCCCGCGTGGGGGCACGATGACGCCGTGTACTAAGGCGTACTGCACGCCGATGGTACGCATGTCTTCAACTAATCTAACCCTGCCTGTCCTGCAGTGCGGAGTTTTGGGGAGCTCGCAGCTGCTCGTCGTTGCTCGGTGGTTCTCTCCGGGTACTCCGGCTTCCTCCACCCGTAAAACTCTCACGGTCATGATTAGCCATTGTGCACAAATATGTGACCTTAAACATCAATAAATAAAGAAATAAATAACATCATAACAGCAACTTTGCTTACTCTTTGTTTCACGTCGGGAAACAAAGAGTTTAGCTTAACCCTCATACAACTGATCGAAAACAGTAAATAAAGTTTGCGAATTTTGATATTTTTTTAAACGGTACCCTTACTCTCCCAATCACTGTGATAAAGGGTTAAATGCCATAAACAAACTTGAACCATAAATGTGTTTCACGATCAACGTGACATCTTCCTGTACTAAAATTGTGATCATATATCAGTCCCTGTATAGGGATTTTAACTTGGAAAATTGAGCAGTTTTGATAAACATCACAAACTATGGCCCATTAACGGTCGATGGGGGTACAAGTGACGGCGCTGCTTGGTTACAGGTATGTTGTTGCATCATATTACACTCACAATATATGGAAAATTTAATCTAGCCTGGAATTAAACTTCGTCACATTTTTCTGAAATTTTGCTATATATTTCTCAGATAATGGCGCGTAAAAAATGTTATCACAAAAATGACGGTACGTCGAGAAGCAACTTCAGATGGGAACAAACAGGTGTTAGAACTTTCAGAAAGAGTAAGTTGGCCCATTTCTGAGATTAACATGCCACAAAGCTGAGTGGAATTTGTTAAAAAAATAAGACATTTCCCCCTTTATTAAGATCACCAGAATGGATGAGAGTTACGTCTAAGGTTTCTACTTGCAAAAGCAAGATTATTTAGATTGCGATTCCTTACAAGGAAAAACAAAGAGTGTGTGAAGTTAACCCTCTTGCAACTACCCGAAAACAGTAACCCAATTATGAAATTTTGATGTTATTCGAACAGTTCCTACTTTCATGTGGGCAGAAGAGGCGTTGGGTTAAACATTTCCAGATAACTGATAACAGCAAAAATGTTTGTCAGTTAATGATCTATACGCCTGTGCAACAGATTTACATCTACGTCGTTCCAAGTGCTGGAAAACTGAACACAAAATGCATGAATATTGTACAAAGTAAGACACCACTCGTACTCAAGTAAAAAAACTGGGCGAGGGTTACGTCTGATATTTAAACTTATAACAGCAAGTTTGTTCAGTAGATATTTCTGCAAAACAAAAATAAGTGTGCGGACTTCCCGAAAACGTCGGCCCATTTTTTTAGATCTACAGGCCACAGGATTGGAGGGAATTTGTTAAAAATATGCATTTCTCCCTTATTAAAGTAACCAGAATGGCTAAGATTTAAGCCTGACATCTCCAACAACAAAAGAAATATATTCAGTTTGCTATTCTTTACAAGAAAAGCCGAAGAGGTCGAAGTTAACCCTCTTGCGACTGCCTGAAAACAGTAACCAAATTATGTAAATTTTGATATTTCGAACAGTTACCATGTCATTGCAGGCGGTTGCTCGTTGGGTTAAACATTTCAAGATAACTTATAACAGCAATGATGGTCATCAGTTAATAATCTATACACCTGTGCAACACATTTACGTCTACGTCGTGTCCAATGCTGATAAAGTGAACACAAAATGTGTGAATATTGTACATATAGAATATACTCATAGCAGCTTGGTGTACCAAATGTTCACCGCGAGTGGTGCTAACCGCGAGCCTTTGGCGCGCGGTTAACACCACTTCCCCACGAGTGGTGAACATTTGATACATCAAGCTACTTTGGGTATATTTTATTTATACCATGATCGTCAGATTAAGAGTCGCTATTATTTTTTCTCGATTTTACTGAACAGCAGACGTTCATACGTGCGAATTTGTTTTTGTTTGCATGAACATCGATGGGCGGTACTTCCACTGTCAGTTCTATCACAGAAACAAAATAGAAAAAAACGCAGGGCCTTTTTCATTTTAATAACATAATAACATACTAGTTCGAGTTATGGATGCTTTATTAACATGAGACATTGCATGTTTGGTTGAGTTTGGGTGTTTTATGGGCTAAGCTCACTTAAAAACGTAATAAATAATCGCCACTTTCGTTTCACTCTTCGCGAGGCGACGTGCGATAAATTTAGACAAGTTCGCATTCAGGTCGTCGTCACCAAAGGTGAACTTGGATGTAGTTCCTCTGTAGGTGTAAATTTTAACTATTGAAATCCCACTGCCGGTGTGTTCACCACGGTTTGCGTATAAAGCTAAAATTTATGTCATAGGCTTTTCATATATAGTACAATTGGTAATCAGGGTATAAAAAATAAGACTCCACTTGTATTCAAGTTACAAGAGCTGACTGAGGGTTAAGTCTGCTATTTAAACCTATCACAGCAAGATCGTTGAGTAGACATTTTTGCACATACTAAACGAAAAATAAGTGTGCGAACATTCCGAAACAGTCGTCCCATTTTTTAGATCTACAGGCTGCAAATTGAGAGGAATTTGTTAAAAAATATGGCATTTCTCCCTTATTAAGACAACAAGAATGGGTAAGGGTTACGCCTGAGGTCTCTATTTTCAAAACGCAAGATTGTTTAGTTTGCAATTCGTCACAAGGAAAACAGAAATGTTTAAGTTAACCCTCTTGCAGCAGCACGAAAACAGTAATCACAGTTTACAAATTTTGATATTTTCCACACAGACCCCATGTGCACGCGGCCCGAAGAGGCATTGGTTTAAAAATTTCAAGATAACTTATAACATCAATATCAGTTAATAATCTATACGCCTGTGCAACAAATTTGCATCTACGTCGTTCCCATTGCTGGAAATGTGAACACAAAGTGCGTGAATTTTGTTCAAAATAAAACACCGCTCGTATTCAAATTACAAAAACAGGGTGAGGGTTAAGTCTGATATTGGTTAAGTCTGACATTTAAACTTATAGCAATGTTATTGAGTAGATACTCCGGCACATGACAATTCAAAAAGTGTTAAGTTAACCCTCGTACAACTAATCACAACCGGTAACCAAAGTTTGCAAATTTTCATATTTTTTTAACAGTCCCCACATTCACGCAGGCAGAAGAAGAGTGGGTTAAACATTTCAAGATAACTTATGACAGCACACATGTTCATCACTTAATGATCTATATGTCTGTGCAACAAATTTACGTCTACGTCGTACCCAATGCTGGAAAAGTGAACAAAAATGTGTGTGAATTTTGTACAAAATAAGACGCCACTTCCATTCATGTTAGAAAAATAGGGTGTGGGTTTTAGTCTGATATTTAAACTTATCAAGCAAATTTGGTGAGCAGATATTTCGGCACATGACAAAATAAAAAGTTTCAAGTTAACCCTCGTACAACTGGTCGAAAACGGTATCCAAAGTTTGAAAATTATATTTTTCAAACAGTACCCTTACTGTAGATACCACTACGTTAACCCTTTACCCAACTCAGACGATATCAAATTTTATTGTTTTAGTATTTGTTTTTTCAAAGTTTTCAAAAAAATTCAACGAAACCATATCATATGACCCCTCATTGGAACGAGCTCGTTCCAATGAGGGGTCAGATGATATGGTTTCGTTGAAATCTTTTTTTTTTTAGCTACTTAATTTGTAAATTACGCCGTCGGATGCGGCCGATTCATTAGGTAGAGGGTTAAAGGGTTAAAACAAACTTGAACCAGAAAGTTGTCGTTCAATTAACAAGTCATCTTCCTATTCTAAGATCTTTGGCATATATCACTCACAGTATCGAGAAATGGCCTCTGTAAGTTGTGCTATTTTGCTGAAAATCGCAAACTTTGGCCCTTTTGAGGTCGATGAAGGTTAAAGTTAAAAATACTTTTTAAGTGATTTCATTACAACATTGTAGACTCCAAATATCTAGAAAATTTTATCTTCACAGGACCGATAGTGTTCGAGAATTTTTGGGAAAGGTGTCATTTTTGCTATATTTTGGTCCACCTGAAGGAGATAAACGTTTCCAATAAAATGGTGGTATGTGGAGGCACACCTTCAGATGTGAGCAAATAAGTATGCAAAATTTAAAAAGAATAGTACAGCCACTTTTCGAGACCCAGAGGCCACAAAAGTTAGGTGGAAAAAAAAACAAAAAATGAAAATAAGAAAAAATACAAAAAACCTTCGTTTAGAGCAATAACAATAAGTCTCACCACTATGGTGGTGAGCCTTAACCCTTTACCCAACGTAACGGCCAAAACCGGCCAGCGCTATTCTCAATAATCGCCAATTAATTTTCAAAATATTTTCATTTTTTGTCTCAAAAACATAGGTTATGACCCCTCGTTGGAACGAGCTCGTCGAGCTCGTTCCAACGAGGGGTCATAACCTATGTTTTTGAGACAAAAAATGAAAAAAATTAGTTATTCAAGAATTTTGCAAGTGTCGTCTGCTTTTCATGTTAGGTAAAGGGTTAATTAGGATAACAAATGAATAAAGTTGTTCATCTTATCTTTCTTGAATCCTCATTGTCCCATTCTCTCCCGTATTGACTCGTCCAGTGAACGAGTTAGTAAGGGAGAAAATGTGACAATGATGTTGGGACCTGCAGACTAAAGGATGAGAGTCCATAGGGGTCACTAGTTCAGTTCCATACCAGAGTCGACCTCGCCCCCCCCCCCCCCTCTCCAAAAAAGAAAGAAAACCGGCCAGCTGTAGACTCGAATGCTATTTTTAGGAAGTACAGACTAATGGACGAGAGTTCATAAGGGCCACTAGTCCAGTCCCGCCCCCACCCCCGTGTGATAAATACATAGTGCAGCGATCTGAAAGAAAGTAGTGGCTACCCCTCTACGTTCATATTCCTCCCATTCAAATCTGTGGTAAAATTCCCCTAGTTTTATTGGGAACTCAAATCACGAAAATAGGAATATATATCAAGCTTTCGCCCTTATTACCGGCTGCTTTCGATAGTACACGTATTTCCTCACATTTGGGCAGTGTTTATTGTGATCCAAACTATGTTTTATCCTTTATTTATTGAGATTTGAACACGGGGGAAGCGTCAACAGCGCTTAGATATCGTCCATGTCTTTTGCACAAACCGGAGTTGCTGCCGAAACAAATATCGATGCGGAAACGGAAATACGATCGCATTCGCGCAGAGGAGGTCGATTATGATCATTGCGTGGGGGCTTTTTATTAGGAGTTACCGTTCCTGCCGGTTATTGCTGGGTCTTACGGCTGTGCAAAAAAAACGGAACCAAACCGACTCCCCCCCCCCCCCCCCCACCCCCAACAAAAAGAAAAAAACGCTTCGAGCTAATCTCAGATGCTATTTTCATTGTTCCTCTTTTTAGATTTCATTTTTCAGTATTTCATTCATGAAGTGTCGATCCATGACGTAAACTTGTCGCCACCAGGTTGCAATACGATAGAAAAAGACATCTGTATCTGTATTTGTTGCGACTCACAAGACAGAGATTTCAATCAATGTAGTCGGCGACAATGCATGTTCGTTATGGGCCCCAAATGCACAAAGTTTCTCCTGGAGAGAGAGGATCTCCTCGACCACTTTATTTTGGAACTTTATTTACCGCGCGAATTATTTGTGGCAATTCTTGACACAGTTGAAGGGGCATTCTCAGGAAGATTCAATTGACTTGGGAAACAAAAAAATGGAACCGTATCCACACTGCATCCACAACATGCGGAATTCGTTAGTATTTCTCGTTTTCATTTTTTACTATTATATTCTTTTACAAAAACTATTTCTATATTACGCAAGCATAATAAGCTTACATAAACATTTCTGCATTTATGGCGTACTTCAGTGTTTTGTAACCATGTCTCTAACACGTTCCGTTCAGAAATCCCATCCACATTAATAAAAGAAAACACGGTGTCACTTGAGTTGGTTCCTTTTACCCACTCAGGGTACTCTCGTAAAAATGCAGGACTCAGCATACGTGCATATAAAAACAATTTATTTGATGCAATAACTCGGCCCGTTCGCCAAAAATTGGCGTGTTCTGTGACGTTACCTCCGTTATCCCAGTTGGCTTTGTATATTTTTATTTTTTTCAATATTGAACATATGAATTCAATTTCCAACCCATATTCACTTTTATATCTCTAAATAACTATAACATTTATGGGAAATCATAGTCAAATTTCAGCAATGAGACTTGGAACTCGACCGATTAATTAAAAAGCAAATATAACCTCTGAGGAATTTTGACTATGTAAATCCAATTTTCATAATTAGGAAACTCCTTGATTATGTCTAGAAATTAAATCTTTGTGGACAGAAACTCCATTGGAAAAAGTCTTTGACTCCGTTACAAATTTTATTGGACGAGTTCGGATAGAGATTTTAAACTGGGATTCACAGTATTCAATGTTATCAGTATCTCGTCCCGACACAAACGAGGTGACCCTGGCTGTCGAAAGTGTCGTTAAGTCCCAATAAATCAATAAATAAATCGTTATCTCGTGTTGTCGCGTTATGCCACCTCCAAACTTTGAACGAAAATTCCGGTGGCCAGGCAACGAATGCGATGATTTAAGATTTAAAATTGCATATATACGCTCTAGAAGTATACTATTTTAACCCTTTACCTAACATGAAAAGCAGACGACACTTGCAAAAAAAAAAATCTTGAATAACTATTTTTTTCATTTTTTGTCCCGAAAACATAGGTTATGGCCCCTCGTTGGAACGAGCTCGACGAGCTCATTCTAACGAGTGGTCATAACCTATCTTTTTGAGACAAAAACTGACAAAAAAATAATGAAAATTAATTGGCGATTTTTGAGAATAGCGCTGTCCGGTTTTGGCCGTTACGTTGGGTAAAGGATTAAACCATTTTTGTGATGATACATCCACCATCGATTATATTAGATGAGATGTCTGCGTTATAATAGTTTTCCCGAATTCTCGATATATCTGTAGCATTTGAGCATTCTGTTTTTATTTTTTTTATTTTTTTTTTTTTTTTTGGGGGGGGGGGTTGTGTATGGGAGGTACTTTTCCATGTTTTTTCTTAGAATGGAGATCTTAAAGTGTAGCACACCCAGTCCAGTAAGCTTGGAACTCTCTAAAAAATATTCGAGATACGTGGAGATAGTGCCGGGCATTTCCTCTCAGAACCACCTCGGCATGGGTGTTTTGTCCCAAGCAGAGATTCGTACCGAGACGATTCGTCCACAAAAATGATCTTTTTAGGCAGGGGGTGGGAGGGATGCCCTTTGACGTGTTCTCGAATGAAGATATTATCCCACTGTCAGGGCAAAGCCAGCCTAAATATAGGGGCAAAGGGGCCTCATATATAAAGATATTGTAAGTTCAAAAGATATTCCGCATCAAGGCAAAAAACCTACGTGAATTTCACTTCTCGGTGAAGCTGGACATGGAAAAAACACACGTGGTCTATATCCAGCTTCAGCGCAGGGACCCAGGGGAGAAGCGGTATGTTAGATAAGGCCTAATCTCATTTAATTTGTACAGTAGTCGTGAGTCTTACGAGACGTAATCGGTTGGTGGCAGGATATCTCCACGGCCAATTGAGAAACGAGATTCTAAACGATAGAAATGTCTGTCATGTCGTCACCTAATCATTAGTTTTGACAATGTGTGACAGGAACGAATCGGTTTTCTCGACAAGTGAAATCACCGTTAAGTCACGCGCGAGATGACTTGTATTGATTCTGCCTCGATATACGTCATCTCCCACCGTTTTGACAGATGGACAGATGAGTGTCGGTCCACCTGACAGTTTAGGGTAAAAAGTATATATACCTTGAAGGGCAGAGCATAGGACACACACTTGGGGTCACACACACGTTGGTGAAGTCCAGGACAGGCGGACTCTGTTTCCTGGCATAGGGGTACCTTCGATCACAGGACCCTGAAACGGCTGGAATCGCCAGAGAGAGCATTCCACGATTGATTTAGCTTAAGGTTGATAGGCGGCTACAGTGCCAAATTCGTTGAGAAGGAAAAACCCAAGGTGGAACGTTAAAGTTTAGATTGTCGAGTAGCAGGTATCAGCCTGCAATAGTCAGAAGTGTAGGTTAATTGTATTGTGCGTATTAACCCTTTGAAGCGTAAGACTGATTGCGTTCCGAGTAGTTTGTTTTGCTGTCGAAGCATCGTAACACCGACTGGAGATCGGTGTGAGTGACAATTTCGCCCTAGCACGAAAAGGGGCATTTGTGAATCGTGAATTCAACCAGGAACGGTGAATATTTCAATAGGACTTTCACGGAGGACTTTCAAAAGGCACATAAGGTATGAGTAGACAATATCTGACCAAATCAGAAGTACGGTGGCTTTATAGATGACGAACATTGCTGGTCGGAACCCTCCGACAGCCAGAGGTACAGTTACGCGCAGACGTTGACATTTGAGCCTAAGCGGGTGAAGCTCTTATGGCGAGCTCACAGTAATAACATTTCGGATTTGTGGAGCTCTTATGGCGAGCTCACGGTAGTAACATTTCCAGTGTGTAGACTATAGTGCCAGTACAGGGCTATAGAATGACTATATGATTGTTTAGAATTATTTAACCGTAGCAACCAAATTTCTGTGAAAAGAATCGAATTGTTGATTGTTGAAATATTGAAACGGCTTTATTTTTATGTGTAAATAAAAGAATCGTTGTTACGTTAAGTCATTCTTTCCATTACACAGCCTGAAGTGATTAGGAATCACACCTAACGGAAATCGAACCTATTTCAGGCCAATTTGGCAGAGAAGGAATCACGGCGTCGGTCTAACTCAGCTCCCTGCGCCCAGTTCGCGACACTTGGATTCCGACCCTCCACGTTGGTCTAATTTTCCCGCAACTTCATCAGCGGGACTAAATAACCCCACGTCAGCCCAGGCCTTACGGGGCCTCAGGTGTCCCTGACACCCACATAGCCGGGTACACTGTCCAATGAACATGAAATTATTTTAAAATTATTTCTTGTGCACCACCAGTCACAATGCTTTGCGGTGTGGTATTCACCTTCTTTTAGAGAAAGAGATTCAAGTTTGTTCACAAAATGTTTCTTTTCTGTGTTCTAATACGAAGAGAGGGCATGATATATGCACAAAATAAGAGTGTTTCAGGGGCATTTTCTAGCACGCGTTTGCTTGAACAAAACGTTTCCTTGCCTGTCTTAGTTCCATAATTTGGTTTTCGCAGAAGCAATCTCGAAGGGAAATATATGGAATTGTATCCTTTTCCATACAACATTCTACCAAATGTTTGTGTATTTTTTACTAAACTTGCCACCCCAATGTACCTACAGTACATGGAGAGTGTATTATCACTAAATCACCTGCGGAGTGGAGATTCCACCCAAGCAATAAGTGCAAATTTGTTGCAAACCATAACAAGCACAAGCAACGTTTCAGCCAATGGCCCTCCGGGTAAAACCCGGAGGTCCATTGGCTGAAACATTGCTTGTGTTTTGTGTCCATATGTGCAGAATTTGAAAGTGATACTCTGGCTGATAACCCCACTCTATGGGTGATTTTGTTACAATCCACTCTCCACGTACTGTAGCTTGTGAAACACACGATCATTTGGCGTCACAACTGACACGGAGAAACAAAATACAATATACGTGTTCAAAATAACAAAGTGTTATCTGGTAATGTTTTGATGGTTTCTCAATGACGTCGATAGGAATTTAAGTAGAATAATATTCACACTGCCCAATCAGATCTCGGATTATATTAGCAATCAGTGGATACCTGGTTGCCGTTCGTTAGTTTCTACACTGCAAAAAATATAGGTTCTTTTTAGAACCCAAACTGGCTCTAATCTTGTCCCTGAGATGGAACCAGTTCTGTTTAAACAGTATTTATTTCAAATCAAATAAATTTATAAAGATTAACATTAAATATTAACAGAATTAAACATAAATTGAGGGGATTTCAGCCGTAAGTTTAGAGCTCATACAAGGTTGTCTCAAATCATTCTTAAGCAAAGGAGATATGAACAGTTGGCATATCGAACCAATTTTGGTTCTGTATAGAACCAAAACTTTTTCAGTTTCCAAATGTTTGGCGACTGCGTTGAATAAGCTCCAAGTTTACTGCTGAATCTACTTCAGTTCATGTAATATTCTGTTAAAATTGAATGCTAATCTTGGTAAATTTATTTGATTTGAAATAGATACTGTTTAAACAGAACTGGTTCCATCTCAGGGACAAGATTAGAACCAGTTTTGGTTCTAAAGAGAACCTATATTTTTTGCAGTGTATGTTGAAATCGCCTCTTTTTCACCTAGCAGATATGAACACAGAACAGATTTCTAATCACCAGAGTAAGATGGAGAGGTATGTGTCAACCCTTCCCGTTTAATATGAAAATACGTGACACGTAATGGTGCACACCCAATATTGTTAATTTCGGTAAATATTGCATGCCCTAAGCAAGATTTTTCAGGAAAGAGATGGTATATATCACAGAAATAGCAGCGGTTATGTGAAATATAACAATTTGCCAAAACGTGTTGTACAGCGACATTCAATAAACACAGAACCACACATGTATGTTCATATGTTAATGTAGCGACAAATATGGCAATCGGGAAATTTTGAAAGATTGCGGAAAGATCAAACTTGAGACAAGCTATAGTAAAACAAACCTTCATTTTTTAAACTGACAAAAGATCATAATTCAATGGCAAATTGGTTCATTAGAGTTTAACAACACTTTCAAAAACCAAGACTATATTATGAGCTGGATTGTACGTCAATTTCAATAACTGAGGTTATTATATCACGTTGTTAGTTCCCAAGATCCTTCCCATCCTTCAATACCTAGACGAGCAAAAGAGTCGTACGTGGAGTCACTCGTTCAGGCAATTACTCTACGGCTCATTTGTTCGATTCTGGTCGCTCGAGCAATCTGAGATGGTTAGCAAGCCTGTACTAGTGCTAGTAATGGTACAAGGCTGCAAGAGTGGAAGAAGACTACAGGTTTTGGTGACTACTGTAAAAGCTAATCATAGGACAGACGATGGCAATATTGGGTAAATCAATAATAGTGGTGTTGGAGAGATGAAGATCATGGAGAGGTCTAGAACTGGGCAGATGCTAGGAGCTAAATTATCATCAGGTATATATAGTACTACGTCATCATGTCATAGGTATCCTCCTACACCCCGATGAATATTAAGAGTCGTAAAAGAAATTGCTCTTTCGATACTCATTTGCTCAATGGGATTTGAGTCGTTCGAGCAAGGACTTTTTCAGTAATTGCTTAAAAGCTTATTCGCTCGATAAGATTCGAGTCGTTCGAATAATACCTATCCCTGCTTGATTGAATTTTGGGTTTGAGGATCATAGAGGACTTCGTTATGCACGGGGAAGGCAAAAACTGAGACGTCCAAGACAAAATAGACTGTTGGGATAGGCAGAAATGGGGCCAGTAAAAGGCAAAACAGACCAGGAAATAGAAGGATAAACCACAGAATATATCGGGATAGATAAAATACCGAGACTATGGTGCATATTCGAAACAATAAAGTTACTCTTATACAAAGGAATGCGCCTATTGTTGGGCAAAAAGAAGAATTATAGGGGACAACAGATAGAAACCGAATATTTAGTGGGAAATCCGCACTAGTAAAATAATTGTTGGATTTATTTGGGTAATTTTACAAAGTATTCGAACAAATACAATTACTCATATCAGGAAACGCACCTTAAAGCACTGCATGCTACTCTTTTCAGAATTGAGGAATCCGTGCCAAATAAAGTTGTTTTGATGGTTTAGAGGGTTTGTCTGGATGTTCGTGGTAATTCGATTTATTCTAGTTAACGTAAAATTTATTCACATGAGACCTCTCATCATTCATTTAGCACTACGTGCTACTATTATAAGCCCTAGATGGGGGTTTGGTAGTTTTGGTAGTTTTGGATTATTTAGAGGGATTGTCAGGTTGTTTGTTGTAATTAAATTTACTCCTATTCAATCGAACACACCCTCCGAACACACCCCTTTCCTATTAGAAGGTTTTGGGTCACATAGCAACCATGTGCTACCATAGAAACCAAGATGGCGGTCTCAGATATACAAAATGGACGACATACACTCGTCTCACCTCAACAAAATGCGCGGCGCATGCGCACTACGACCACGTATCACTATGGGAATGTTGTCACAAGATGGCACTCACGCGGGCTACCTTGAAAACCAATGAAAGTGTCAATGGCACTGTAGCTCAACTTGGCAAACTTGAACTTGGTAAGTTATAAATGAAATGGCAAAATTGAAGAACAGAGTAATCCATCAATTTTTACATGTAAACTGTAAGACTGGCTAAAGGAAGAATGTTGATACACAAATACAATATGTTCAGAGGTTACTGTAAATGGCAACTTTTTTCACAGAAATGAATGCTAATCAATACTTCGTATCGAAAGGTCTTGTCTAATGAGGACACCAAGTTAAACAAGCATATCAGGTTTCAAAGCAATCCAATCATAAATGTGCCCTGTAGGGTGTTCCAAAGAGAAATATTGAGGTCTGACTAAACTAAGTTCTAAGAACGTTGGCCGTGGCAACATTTTCTTACGGAAATTGAAGAAAATCGATAGCTCCCATCTAGAGGTCACCCCAAACAAGCATGCCAGGTTTTAAAGCAATCCAATCATAAGTGTGCCCTGTAGGGTGCGCCAAATGGAAATATTGAGGTCTGACTAAACTAAGTTCTAAGAACGTTGGCAGAGGCAACATTTTTCGATGGAAATGGAAGAAAATCGATAGCCCCCATCTAGACGTCTCCACAAATAAGCATACCAGGTTTCAAAGCAATTCGATCATAAATGTGCCCTGTAGGGGCAAATGGAAATATTGAAGTCTGACTAAACTAAGTTCTAAGAACGTTGGCCTTGGCAACATGTTTTGACGGAAATGGAAGAAAATCGATAGCTCCCATCTAGAGGTCAATCCAAACAAGCATGCCAGGTTTCAAAGCAATCCGATCATAAATCTATAAATGTGCACTGTAGGGTGTGTCAAAGAGAAATATCGAGATGTTCTGACTGAACTATGTTCTAAGAACGTTGGCCGTGGCAACATTTTTTGACGGAAATGGAAAAAAATCGAAAGCTTCCATCTAGAGGTCACCCCAAACAAGCATACCTGGTTTCAAAGCAATCCAATCATAAATGTGCCCTGTAGGGTGGGCCAAAGGGAAATATTGTGGTTTGACTAAACTAAGTTCTAAGAACGTTGGCCGCGGCAACATTTTCTTACGGAAATTGAAGAAAATCGATAGCTCCCATCTAGAGGTCACCCAAAACAAGCATGCCAGGTTTTAAAGCAATCCGATCATAAATGTGCCCTGTATGGTGTGCCAAAGGGAAAGATTGAGGTCTGACTAAACTAAGTTCTAATAACGTTGGCCGTGGCAACATTTTTTGACGGAAATTGAAGAAAATTGATTTCTCCCATCTAGAGATCACTCTAAACAAGCATACCAGGTTTTAGAGCAATCTAGTCATAAATGTGCCCTGTAGGGTGTGCCAAAGGGAAATATTGTGGTTTGACTAAACTAAGTTCTAAGAACGTTGGCCGCGGCAACATTTTCTTATGGAAATTGAAGAAAACCGATAGCTCCCATCTAGAGGTCACCCCAAACAAGCATGCCCGGTTTTAAAGCAATCCGATCATAAATGTGCCCTGTAGGGTGCGCCAAAGAGAAATATCGAGGTCTTCTGACTAAACTAAGTTCTAAGAACGTTGGGCGCGGCAACATGTTTTGACGGAAATGGACAAAAATGGATAGCTCCCATCTGAAGGTCACCCCAAACAAGCATACCAGGTTTCAAAGCAATCCAATCATAAATGTGCCCTGTAGGGTGTGCCGAAGGGAAATATTGAGGTCTGACTAAACTAAGTCCTAACAAAGTTGGCCGTAGCAACAGTTTTTGATGGAAATTAAAGAAAATAAATAGCTCCCATCTAGAGGTCACCCCAAACAAGCATACCAAGTTTCAAAGCAATCCGATCATAAATGTATCCTGTAGGGTGTGCCAAAGGAAAATATTGAGGTCTGACTAAACTAAGTTCTAAGAACGTTGGCCGTGGCAACATTTTTTAACGGAAATTGAAGAAAATCGATAGCTCCCATCTAGAGGTCACCCCAAACAAGCATACCAAGTTTCAAAGCAATCCGATCATAAATGTATCCTGTAGGGTGTGCCAAAGGAAAATATTGAGGCCTGACTAAACTAAGTTCTAAGAACGTTGGCCGTGGCAACATTTTTTAACGGAAATTGAAGAAAATCGATAGCTCCCATCTAGAGGTCACCCTAAACAAGCATACCAGGTTTCAAAGTAATCCAATCATAAATGTGCCCTGTAGGGTGTGCCAAAGGGAAATATTGTGGTTTGACTAAATTAAGTTCTAAGAACGTTGGCCGCGGCAACATTTTTTGACGGAAATTGAAGAAAATCGAAAGCTCCCATCTAGAGGTCACCCCAAATAACATGCCAGGTTTCAAAGCAATCCGCTCATAAATGTGCCCTGTAGGGTGTGCCAAAGAGAAATATTGAGGTCTTCTGTCTAAACTAAGTTCTAAGAACGTTGACCGCGGCAACATTTTTTTACGAAAACTGAAGAAAACGGATAGCTCCCATCTAGAGGTCTCCCCAAACAGGTATACCAAGTTTCAAAGCAATCCGATCATAAATGTGCCCTGTAGGGTGTGCCAAAGGGAAATATTGAGGTCTGACTAAACTAAGTTCTAAGAAAGTTGGCAGTGGCAACATTTTTGACAGAAATCGAAGAAAATCGATAGCTCCCATCTAGAGGTCACCCCAAACAAGCATACCAAGTTTCAAAGCAATCCGATCATAAACGTATCCTGTAGGGTGTGCCAAAGGAAAATATTGAGGTCTGACTAAACTAAGTTCTAAGAACGTTGGCCGTGGCAACATTTTTTAACGGAAATTGGAGAAAATCGATAGCTCCCATCTAGAGGTCACCCTAAACAAGCATACCAGGTTTCAAAGTAATCCAATCATATATGTGCCCTGTAGAGTGTGCCAAAGGGAAATATTGTGGTTTGACTAAATTAAGTTCTAAGAACGTTGGCCGCGGCAACATTTTTTGACGGAAATTGAAGCAATCCGATCATAAATGTATCCTGTAGGGTGTGCCAAAGGAAAATATTGAGGTCTGACTAAACTAAGTTCTAAGAACGTTGGCCGTGGCAACATTTTTTAACGGAAATTGAAGAAAATCGATAGCTCCCATCTAGAGGTCACCCCAAATAAACATGCCAGGTTTCAAAGCAATCCGCTCATAAATGTGCCCTGTAGGGTGTGCCAAAGAGAAATATTGAGGACTTCTGTCTAAACTAAGTTCTAAGAACGTTGACCGCGGCAACATTTTTTTACGAAAACTGAAGAAAACCGATAGCTCCCATCTAGATGTCTTCCCAAATAGGTATACCAAGTTTCAAAGCAATCCGATCATAAATGTGCCATGTAGGGTGTGCCAAAGGGAAATATTGAGGTCTGACTAAACTAAGTTCTAAGAAAGTTGGCAGTGGCAACATTTTTGGACAGAAATTGAAGAAAATTGATAGCTCCCATCTAGAGGTCACCCTAAACAAGCATACCAGGTTTCAAAGCAATCCCATCATAAATGTGCCCTGTAGGTGTGCCAAAGGGAAACATTGTGGTTTGACTAAACAAAGTTCTAAGAACGTTGGCCGCGGCAACATTTTTTGACGGAAATTGAAGAAAATCGATAGCTCCCATCTAGAGGTCAGCCCAAATAAGCATTCCAAGTTTCAAAGTGATCTGATCATAAATGTGACCTGTGAGGTGTGCCAAAGGAAATTGTGGACGTACATACTAACGTACTAACTAACTAAGGTACGTACGTGTACGTACGTACGTACGCCGACGGACGAGAAGTGATGGCAATAGCTCAGCTTGACTTTGTCAAGTTGAGCTAAAAATGAAGTAACTGGGCCATGTCACATGAGAACCGGTAATGTGGGTCGATCGGGTACATGATTTACTACTAACATCAAGCCGAGAGATACACGGTTCGATCCCCAGTAGGAGTAACTGCGTTGTGTCATTGGGCAACGCACTTAATCACGATTGCCCAAGTGGGGGCTGGGGGCACAGTGGCGCAGCCATGGGGGCGTTCTGGGGGCACATCCCCCCCTCCCCCACAAAAAAAAATCCGATAGGATCACCAATCTAATGTCGAGCTGCGACAGTATAAAAGTGGGTTTAATCATTATCCACTTATCGTCCGGAAACCAATTGTTTACAATTTACTATGTGAAGGGCCACTATGATCTTGACCTCAGACCTACTGATTCCAAAATAAATAGAGCTCCTTCTTGCAACAATGACAACCTACCTATGAAGTTTTATGAACGTGGGTGGAACCATTATCAAATTATCATCTGGAAACCAATTGTTTACGATTTATTGCGTTCAAGGTTACTGTGACCTTGACCTTTGACCTAGCGAGTCCAAGATAAACAGGGGTCTTCCACTCACCTAGGCCAACCTACCTATGAAGTTTCATGAATGCGGGTTCAAGCGTAGTCAAGTTATCATCATCCAGAAACCAATTGTTTACGATTTACTATGTTGATGGTCACTGTGACCTTGACATTTCACCTAGCGAGTGCAAGATAAATAGGGTTCTTCATCTCACTGATGCCATCCTACATATGAAGTTTCATGAATGTGAGTTTAATTATAGACAACTTATCATTCGGAAACCAATTGTTTACAGTTTACTATGTTCCTATTCACGTTGACCTTGACCTTTGACCAAGCAAGTCCAAAACAAATAGGGTTCTTCCACTCACCGATGCCAACCTACCTATGGAGTTTCAAGAACGTGGGTCAAACGATTATCAAGTTATCATCCGGAAACCAATTGTTTACGCCCGCCCGCCATTCACCAAACAATAAGTCGAGCCTGACTTCGTCACAACTTTACTAGACAAGAGGCCCCAATGGGCCTTAATCGCTCACCTGCCAACGTGGTTCAAAGAAGTATTTGGGGTCACATTCAGTTATACATGGTTCATCAACACTACAAAGGAATGAAGGCATGAAAGGCAAATTTTATGGAAAAACACTAAGGAATCGATTTGAACAAACCTGAACCTTAACATGCTCCCCATGCCACCCCCACCCCTGCCCGTAGAGAGCCCAAATAATAAACCAGGGACTCAAATTTAACAAACTTGAACCTGATCTCCCTTGAGATGTTATATACCAAATATGAAAGAATTCTGACCGGTGGAACTAAAGAAGGCGGTTTTTAAAGAAATATCCTCACATTGCATTAAGTTAATCTTTGGGCTCCAATAGAGAGCCCAACTACTAACTGAGGCACCCGATTTGTACAAACTTGAATCTGACCCTCTTAGAGATGTTGTATACCAAATACGAAAGCATTCATACCAAATATGAAAGATTTTTAAAGAAATTTCCTCATATTTCACTAAGTTAAAATTCGGGCTCCTAATGGGAGCCCGATTATTAACCCATGGACTCGATTTGAACAAACTTGAATCTGACTGACACCCCCCCCCCCCCTCCACCCCCCTCACCCCTAGAGATGTTATAAACCAAATATCAAAATATTCTAAATGATGGTTCTGGAGTAGATTTTTTTAATTTAAAAAAAAAATGTATGGGTGCTATCAGAGTAATGCCTCTTGTGGTGCCCCTTTCGGGCGCGGCAAGGCTGTTTGTATAAACCTGAATTGACATATGATAAGGAACATGCACACCAAATTTGGTTCAATTTGGTCCAGTGGTTTGGGAAGAGAAGTCGATAATGTAAAGTTCACGAAGGACGACGACGGACGGCAAGTGAAAAGTTAAGCTCCCTTCGGTGAGCTAAAAATCATCCATACGCCCCCCCCCCCCCCCTCCTCCCCTCCAGGTTAACCCAAGTAGGGAACATTAGGCAAGAAATTTTATTATGGAGATATTTATACTTGCAGGATGTATGGGGGGGGGGGCGTAATAGCAGACTTATGTGTGATATCCGACCTATCTCAATTTAATGACACCAATGTTGCCAGTTATTTGCCAGGCTCGAGAAAAAAACGCCGCCGGTGTTCCGTCGCCGGATTTACGAAATAACGTCGCCGTTATTTGGTAATTTATCAGTTTCTTCTGGTCCGGGTTCGCTATTTAAAATTGATGAATCTCTTGGGGCGATAGGAAAACGAAGGAATCGTTAACAAAAGTAAGACGGTAATATTATTTGATAATTTTTTTATATACTTTAATAAAAGTTTATTAAAACCAAAAAGAACGTCTGCACCGGCATAAATTTGAAGAAGCAATGGCTGCCAGTTTAAAAAGCATATTTGTCTTTATTTTGTGTGATATCATTAGGCATACTTATTTAATTCTATTCATTTAGTTTCCTATTTTTAGTCAACAACAAAAAACCTTGCCAACTGGTATGGCGAGGGACGGTCGCCGGGCAGGCGGCCCTTCTTGCTAAAAAATTTAGTTATTTCTGGACGGTTTTGATATTTGGTATGTAGCTTGATATGCACGTGCAACACCCGATGACGCAAAATAGGGCGTCTGCGCTTTTTTCTCAAGAGTTATGGCCCTTTGTTAAAATCTCCTAAATTTGAGCTTGATAGTGGGATACTTCAACAAACGTCAACCGATTTGACAGATATTTGTCACATGGGTTTCAAGGAACAATGTCTTGGTCGAGTTCGAAAACGGGCTCGGTCCGATGTACGGCTGAAGAATTATTGGGCTGACTTTTTCATTTTTTGCAAATTTTGTGTTTGATACCAATGTCAGTAATGGTAGCGCCATAACGTGAACAAATGTCAACCGATTTTATTTTTTTTATTATACATGTTTCCAGGATAATAATTGTCTCGACCAAGTTCGAAGATGTTCTGTCGGATATATGACAGCAGAATTAATAAATTGACGTAGCCATTTCGTTCCAATTAGTTATTTAGGAAAAAGTCCTCTCATGCTTTTTGGTTCATAAAATTTACCCACAGTTGTGTTAGCCACGAAAACACGGGCCGCAGGAATGACCCAAAATGACCCAAAACGGACCCAAAACGATCCAAAACGGAACTGAAATGGACCCAACATTGGTTAACGAGGGATAACGCGACACAGGTGCTAACCAATGCTTAATCAAATGAGAGGACGAAAATATGACAATATAGGTTAAAAGTGAACAAATTTATTTGATAGCACTGTAAACGGGGATTGGTCAAATACTGCTGTATTATCGGCGAATGGCACATGGTACCACGGTCACTTCGCTTTGTTTGGAAAGTCTGGAATATTTTATTTTTGATTCACTGAAAAAACACTCCTTGTGAAAGTTGTGCTTTTTGAGTGATTAATTTCGAAGTAATAACAATAGTTGAACCTAAAAAAAACGCCTACTTGACTTTTTTAACTGGACACATTGAGGAAATCACAATCGACTGGATATAGTAAGTGATGGGGGGGGGGGGGGGGGAGGGGGGTCCCTACAGCGTCCATTTTGAATATATATTAGAATATTCAAAAACCGTTGAAAATTGTTTTTAAAAGAAATTCACGATTTTTCAATCTCAATTTAACACCACCCTACATGGGCAACCACTTTGTGTGAAGTTTTTCCGTTGCACCAGAAGTTTTATGTGCTTGGTTTTTTTTATATTCACACTTTTTATTTTCAACTGTTTTCTCGTTTCAAAGTCGTTTGGGGTCAGGTGGGATTCGTTTTGGGTTTGTTTTTGTTCGTTTTGGGTCCGTTTTGGGTTCGTTTGGGTCCGTTTTGGGTAGTTTTGGGTCGTTTTGGGTCAGTTTTGGGTCGTTTTGGGTGAATCGTGCTGCCGCGAAAACACGACCCCTGCATCGGCGATGCGGACCATTTCTATAGAGTTGTTAAATTGACGTTTGTTTTGTGATTGATCATAATACAATGATTCATAAGGATTATTATTGTCCTCACACAAGGTGAAGGGGAAATAAATTTGAAAAAAGAGTTCCAATGTGGCTTAATTATTGCTGCCATTCACACCTCCACATATCCTTAAATAAACTAGTTTTGCGTCCATTGCGCTCCCCATCCCCTCCCTACCCCATGAAACACATGATGTCAAATTTTCTTCCGTATACTGATGTGGTAAAAATAGCCCTCAATGAATGTGACCACCCCCCCCCCCCCCCCATACCCCTTTTCATCAACAACTATGATATAATTCATAAATTAATTGATGTTGACACAAAACGAACATCTTGCGACAATACTATCACAAATGGGAAATTTATACTGATGTGGTAATTTTTTTTTAAAAATAGCTCTCAATGAATATGCCCACCCCCCTCCCCTCCAGAGTATACCCCTCTTCATCAAAAACATGATATAATTCATACATTAATTAATGTTGACACAAAACAAACAACTTGTGACATTAAATATCCTAGTTGTGATCGTTTTTAAATCACATTCAGGCTTCTGAAGACATTTCACGTCATGTGTTTGGTGAATCATTTGTAATTTTTGTAAAAAACAAAAAGCCAGTTTTCTCAGTTAAGGCACCTAGAGTCATTGGTATGGTACTGACAAAACATAAAACACTGCTTGATTCAGCACTATGACTAGTACTGCTCATGTGATATCTCATAGCACTGATAAAATGCCTAAAAGCATTCAATATTGATTCTGTGGTGCTGTGCTTGAGCAGCAAGTATCCATTAGGGTACTTTCACAATCTTGGATTTAATTCCTACAAACATCCATTCTGATAAAAAGAGTGAAATTGTGGAAAATATGTCTCCAAGGAGGATGAATGAGATATTTGCTAAAAAAAATGGGTTTTTTTAGTGTTTAATATACATGTATTTGTGTGTGAATGGGGGGGGGGGGGGGGTGGGGGAGTGTGACATATACATGTAGTCAGCTGCCAGTTATTGAAAATGTACAACCGAGCAAATGAAAAGCAAAGAAACACTTTGTCTGATGGACAGACAGACAGACAGACAGACAGACATATAGTCACACAAATTTAAAGTCTACGCAGAAATAAAAACTGACATACAATGGAAATTTTGTTAGAAGAGCCAGAAGATTGCCAAACGGAAATAAACCACAATGGACCTTGAGTGCTGCAGTACCAAAGCAAATCATAGGATACTGAGAGTGTATGAGATTGACTTTAATTTCCAAAAACATACTGCACAGTTTTTCCAATTGTTTCTCATCAACTGAGGCTTCACTATGGGTGGGTGGGAGGTGGGGACTTGATTCAAGGAGAGAACAATATTTCACAGTTGACACTGTAGCTTTGTGCTGTAACATGGGAACCGTGACAACAACGCTTGAACTAAACAAAATTTGATCACATCACTTTAATTTTGGGATTCAAATATCTTTGTCAAGTATAACCATCAGAGAACTTGTTCCGACCTAAAAACAGAGGGTCGTGCATCAAATAAGAGGAAAATTATAGTACTAGACTACTTTATTAGTACTAGACTACTTTATTGATAGCTGTGCACAAATGACATTAATTCACATTTGCAACTTTACTGTGTTATTTTTTCCACTGTACCCCACCCCCAAATTTGTGTTCCAAAATACTCTTTCAATAAAGAAATTATTTTCAAACATTTTTTAACCCTTTAACAAATATAACAGTCAAAAGCTGCTGGTGCAATTCACAAGTATTGCCATTCCATGTTCATTATTTTCTCGTTTTTTCTGTCAAAAAGATAGCTTATGACCTCTCATTGGAATGAGGTCATTCCAATGGAGTAAAAAGTCATGTTTTTGACACAAAAAATTAGTGAGTCAATAAGTTTGTGGGCAAGGGTAATCAGCTTTTCATATTAAGTAAAGGGTTAACAGCATAATTCAGACAAACATCTAAATACCAGTAAATAAAAGTGCTATATGGGCTTTCTGGCTGTGGATTTGAATGGTAATTTGGAAGGGGGTTGAAAGATTGGAACACCCATCTGCCCCTAGTACTATGATGAGGAACCATGGTTTAATTACATTTGTTAATACATGTGTACATGTAGGGTAAAATTGGTTGTTATTTGGCATTTGCTGGAGGCTTTAGTGTGTCCCTGGAGGCTACACTTGCTCAAGATGTGAATTTACTTACAATATATAGCCCTTACTAACAAAAACATATTTTTCAAAACAATAAAAAAGTATTGTAAGGTGTGTGGTACCCCAATGAATTTTTAAATGTGAAATAATCTCTCAAAATAATAATTAAATCAGGTTCAGAAGCCAAATTATGTATTTCCTTAATCAGCCCCAATCCTATCAAAGATACATTTTACCTCTTTCATGTGTTAAAAACATGGGAGAGGTAAGGAATTCATGTAGCTTTTCTTTGAAAACTAACCTAATCCCAAAATAAAACTAAAATCTGCATCAGCATGCAATACTTTGAGGAAAAATTTGTCTCATTTAACCATATAGCAAGACAAAGAGTGGTGTTCCAACCCCACGAAACAATATAAATGTCAATTTTGATTCAAAAATTGGGGTTGCAGCTATATAATTCACCAATATCAATAGACAGTACCATTTTATCCTAACAACTGATGTCAAATCTTCTTCTACATACTGATGTGGCAAAATATAGCCCTGAACGTGTCCCCCTAGTATGCCCCTTTTTATCAAAAACTAGGATAAAATTCATAAATTAATTGATGTTGATGCAAAACAAACCTCTTGTGATATTAAATTTCCCATTTGTAATAGTTTTTAAATCACATTCTGGCTTCTGAAGACAGGTCACAATGCATTTGATGAATATTTTGCCATTCTTGTGAAAAAAACCTCACTTTCTCAGTTAAGGGACATAGAGTCATTGGTATGGCACTGACAAAACATTAAACTCTGATTTTGTCCAACAGTATGACCAGCTGAGCACTGCTCCTATGGTATCACATAACACTGTTAAAGTGCCTAAAACCATCAAATATTGATTCTGTAGTGATGTGCATGTTCCGCAAGTACATGTACCCACAAGGGCTCGTTTACAACCTTCGATTTAATCCCTACAGGCACCCATTCTGATAAAAAGAGTGAAATTAGGGAAAATACATGCATGCATAGTACCCAGTGAGGATGACTCAGATATTTGCTTCAGGAATGTAGTGCTCTTTAATGTTTAATATATTTGTGTATGTGTGTGTATGGGAGGGGGGTCAATTGCCAGTTATTGAAAATGTAGAACTGTGCAAATGAAAAACAAACCAACACTTTGTATGATGGACAGACAGACATGCAATCACATATCTTGAAAGTGACAGGCTACATGTACAGGGGAATGGTATGATGGACAGACAGACATGCAATCACATATTTTGAAAGTGACAGTCTGCATGTACTGTGATGTACATAGGAATACTGACTGACATACAATGAAAAATATAGTGAGAAGAGCCAGGACAGGGTTGTCAAATAGAAAAAAAAACTCAGTGGACCCTGAGTGCTGCAGTACTAAAGCAAATCATAGGAAACTGAGAGTGTATGCTGTTAACTTTCTCATCAGCTGAGGGGTTCAGTATGAGTGGTAGAGGCACAATTGTTAATGTAGTTTTGTGTTATAACATGGGGACCCTGACAGCACTAGTATCAGACTACTATATTGGTATGTGCACAAAAGCCAGTTATTTTTACATTTGCAACTTTGTTACTTTTTCCAATGTACCCCACCCCCTTTCCCCAAATTTATGTTCCAATATACTCTGTGAATGAAGAAATTGTTTTTTAACATTTTCAATCACTCACTCATTGTAATGGCCAAAACAGGCTAGCACCATTCACCAAAACTGCCATTCAATGTTCATTATTTTTGCATCAAAAACATAGCTTATGACCCCTCATTGGAATGAGCTCATTCCAGTGGAGGGGGTGGGGGTCATAGCTATGTTTTTGACGCAAAAAGAAATTAGTTATTCAAAAGTGCTATCTTCTTTTCATGTAAGGTCAAGGGTTAACGTCATAATATGGAGAAAGCTTCTATTAATCATTCACTCAATGTAATGGCCAAAACCGGCTAGCACCATTCACCAAAACTGCAATTCAATGTTAATTATTTTTGCATTTTTTGGCATCAAAGACATAGCTTATGACCCCCTCATTGGAATGAGCTTGTTCAGATCATTCCAGTGAGAGGTGGTCATAGCTATGTTTTTGACCCAAAAAATGAAAAGAATTTAGTTATTCAAAAGTGGTATCTTCCTTTCATGTACATGTATAGCCCAAGAACATTAGGTTTCACTAGGGAAAAAAATCGGAGAAAGCTGATTTTTTCAGGGAATGTCGAGTATATGTCACTGAACGATTAGACAAAAGTCCCCTAAAATCCCAGTTGAAGTTTTTTTTCTACAGCCTTTTTTCGAAAACGCGTTTGAAAAAAATAAAAAAAAATCGCACGAACTTTGTAACCTCGAATTGATCCAACTGTATTTTTTGTTTACGCGTATTTCGAGCTACATAATGTCTAATATACATTTACCTAGAGGAAAATGTGCATTCTGTGACAATTTCTGCGAAAAATTAGTGAAAATTCACAAAAAAGTATCGGATTTACGCAAAAAATGACGATTTTCCTAACGGATTCGCCCAAAGGGTCGTAGTACAGAACGGGATGTTAGTTGGACAGACGATAAAAAATCCACCACCATTTGAAGACTTTTATCATTGCTTACAAAATAGACATTATGGAAGACCCCTTCTGCTTCTGGCCGAGTTCCCCTTTTGGCATAAAATTCGTCAGCATGAGAACTCAACTATTTTCGGGCTTGGGACCGAACAGACACGTCTGTGTCTGGCAGCATTAGATCAATAAATAATATTTACAGAATGTACAAAAATCAATAAATAATATTTACAGAATGTACAAATCAATCAACATGGATTAAGTTACATTGACTATTATCAACGCTATATACAGAAATGACATGACCTATATACATATTATTCATCGAACTCAGAAATTTCCGACAGGACAGTGTTTCTGTGGTTGTTACAAGAATCCGAACTGCAATTACACAAACCTGAGCAAGAGAGTCCTGCCTTCTTACACCCACACCTTTTTGTACAAGCACTCTTGCAACCACAACTGATCAGATTCAGTAGGTTATCGGGGGCACACGGCTTTGTGGCTGCAGTCGGTACAAGACGTCCATTGTCTAGCGACCACCCCCAATCCGTCGGAGGAAGCGAAGTGCCCAGCCATTGTTGGACCTGGAGATAACATCTGTAGACATGTTGTTGTGCAGCATCGCTGCTTGGTGGGAGTGAGGCTAGGTCGATGGGTTTATTCAGTTTAGATTTTGCTACATAACGCTTGTAAGTGACATATCTATATCGGTCGAGAGAGGAAACAGTTTTACTCCCGTATAAGATCAGGAGAAGTTGTTCCCCGGCAGCGGCTGCTGCACTTGGTGTACTGTCATCCGCCAAAATTGTGTTGACATACTGTTGTGAGTCGCTAGTAACATCGGAGACAATTGTACTGAATACTTTCTTCTTACCAACTCGAAAGAGTGCAGAAGTAGTGTCACAACCACTTATAGAATGTGCTACAAGGAGGTTGATTCTATGGTCACCCATTTTGGTTGCTATTTCACTAACTGAAACTAGTAAGTTTGGGGTAATGGAATACATCATGTGAATATTACATCCCGGTTGAACTCGAGAGGTAAGAATGACTAACAAGTCTGTGTCTGTTCCCACAACGACAACATTGTTGTCATCTTGAGCGATGTCAAGTGCAGTTTCGGCTATCAGTACATCAGCATCAGCCTCGGCCTGCTTGGACTGATTATTGATAGCAGATAGCTCCTGCATTAGAAGATCGATCAGTTGGGTTTTGTTCTTGGCATTTGCAAGGAAATCGGATTGGGGTGTGGTGGCTGGTAACTCGGGTGAGATATTGATATCAATGGAATACCTGTCTTTAGATCTACGGGCTTGTTCCATGCCCTTTGTCGACATTGTACAAGCATAACCATCAAAAACAACCACGACGTTCGCCCCAAAATGTCTCACTAGATAATTGGAATATGATGTACATATGTCCTTATATGACGACTGTTTAGGCCATACAACTGCCCTCAATAAAAATCCACCATCTACAACAAACAGAGAATGTTCTGGGATTTTAGTTTGCTCGGAACCGTGTGTTTTGAGGATCTTACCGAGCGTGCTTTTCTGTGTCTTCCTCATTCCAGCAGAATCAAACAATGCTGGTGGTTTCGGGGCGAGTTCATATTTGAGATACTCTTCCATCTCTGCTTGTGACCGAATAACACATGTGATGCGGTTGAACAGAATTGTGGGGTCAATCACTACCTTACTTCCACGGACTTTGATGCTATTTGCCATCGATGCGAAAGACTTCACAGTGTCAACACGTCGTAGTTTGATGCTGTTGAACGTTTTGCTTACAACATTCGATACGCAACATTCACCAATTTTGCGAACTTGGTCACAGTTCACAGTTTCGTCGGCCACAAGCCCGGTCGCTATAGAGACTAATTGTAGTGGATCTCTATTCTGAAAGGGGGAATGCACTCTGAGCCAGTTCAATAATTTGGTGATATCATTGGCATCAGTCAATTGTGAACTTTGACGGAGATCCCGATGTTGTTCGCCATGACCAGTGTGAACATGAACAAAATTTTCGAGAGCATTACATATCGGAAGGCAAAGAGGTAGTCCATGTACCCATTTCGCAACAGTGCTATCGGTTATTCCCCTGCCATGTGTGAGACCACCAGGGAGCTTGAACATTCTCATTAAACACTGCTCTATGGTCTGATCAGAATATATCCCGTCCCAGAATTTATCTGAGCGCCTTATGGTAAAGTAACCTTTCTCAGTGAACAACTTCAAATCATCCTGTTGCATTATTTCTGTTAGCTCATTCATCTGCTGCAAATAGAGATGAGAACTTTTTGCGTATGCAAAATGACCACCTGCGTGAAATACTGGAATCATATTGCGAACACAATATGTGTGGAGTTCCCAGTCGCCTGTGCGCTCTGCTCTCAAGAACAACTGGAGAAGACCTATTTGCTCGTAGTATTGTACCCAATTACATGCCAATGCATCCTGAGTGTAGGCGAACACCACATTATGTGATTTAATCGAACATGGAAATTGAAACAATGATGCTATAATACGGTATTTGAATGAGAAAAGTCGATGCCGTTTGAATTTGAGTTTAGGGGGTATGGTTAATATTTCACACGTTTCACCAGTTTATTATGGAATAAATGACTATTGTTATATATCATTATAAAGCCACTGCTTTTCTGCAATTTTTGATATATAATTTGACTCCCAAAGTAGTCGTAGATTTGATTTAATGGACGTTGTGTACCGTTGTGTTTATGAAAACAATAAATTTTTTTTCGTAATTTTGTACATTTTCGTGAATATTTCACCATTGAGTGTGAGGATTGGTACAAAGTTGTCATTTTCTGTTGGGGATATGTATTCTCAATATAATTCAGCACGATATTTATGATTCTCACCCTACTAAGGCGAATAAGAATGAGAAATATGGAGCTGGGTCGAATTTTTTTTTTTTTTTTTTTTTTCATCAAAAAAACGCTATAACTAAAAAAGCTCAACTCGGATTCGCGGGGACTTTTCACACTTTATCCGCAATGTGTGTCCCGGAAACATATAAAAAAATCAGCTTTCTCCGATTTTTTTCCTTACTTTCTCATTTTTATGTCTAATGTGCCTGGACTAAAAGCACATTTTCTCAATGATAGACTGTTTGACTTCTATGATAGAGGTCCCGAGTTTGATTCCTGTCTGGGACGACCCACGTAATGTCCTTGGGCAAGGCACTTTATCCCGGTTGCCAACATGGGGCACGATGATGCCATGTACTAAGGCGTTCTGCATGTCAATGATGCACATGTCTTCAACCGCTGGTACCCTGCTTCAGCGGAGCTTGAACATAATTAGAATGTTGAGCTGACAGTTTCTCGTCGATGCTCGGTGGTTCTCTCTGGGTTCTCCGACTTCCCCCACCCGTAAAACTGTCACGGTCACGATTAGCCATTGTGGATAAGTATGTGACCGTAAACACCAATAAATAAATACCATCAGGGGAACCCTCTATGAAATCCATCTGTCAATGAATAGCAAAGTAGTAATGTTATGCAAGAAATATTAACAAGCTGTTCAACATCCCTTTAATCAACTCATTTTGACTTGAACTGTACCCATCACTGTGTAGATGGTTTAAACAATATCAAATAAACAACTAATTTGTGTGTGACAGTAACTCATATTACATGTATTTCATTGTATCTGAAACAGATATGTTTGAAAAATTGTGAAATCATGGAGTAGGAAGCTTACCCTCATTTGTTGACAAATCCCACACATTCACAAACAGATAGAATGATAGAGAATAAATTAATTATTGATATTTAAGGTCACTTTCAGCATCTACAGCTATATCATGACCACAATATAGGTATTTATTCAAGTCCAGGTATTCATTGCATAGGCGTACAGGGCTATTTTTCCGGGGGGGGGGGGGAGGGGGGGGTGAACCCTTTTAGCCCGAAAAAGTTGAATCTCAGGAGGATATGCCAAATGTATGGGAGAGGAGGGGGGTCTCCCCCCACCACCCCCCCCCCCCCCCCCCCCATTGAGTACCTTTAGAGAACCACCGAGCAAAGGCAAGCGACTCAGACTCCCCGACATACTAACTCCACAAAAGGAGGGTTAGCATTGGTTGAAGACAAGTGCACCCTCATAGTACCCTTAGTACACATCACCATCACCACCCCCCCCCCCCCCCCCCCCCCACGTGGGAAATTAAATTGGGATGAGGTGTCTTGCTCAAGGACACAATGTGGTTGCCACAGGCGGGATTCGAACCGAGGACTTCTTGGATTGCAACAATCATCCCTACCTTCTGAGCCACCGCGCTCCCGTAATATGTAGTAATAAAACTCTTTATATGTACTTGTGTGATTATAAATGAAAAATACTAACGTGAATATGGTTCCACTGAATCAACTTGTACAGTATAATGGTCAGTTTACTTGCAACTTCTAAGTGGTGAGATAGGAAAACAACATTTTGTGGAAAACCAAAATGTTTTGTGGTCATTTCTGCCAACTAAATTGTCCAAAATTTTCTGGCATATTGGCTGAAAGATCAGCTCCTTCCTGACTCAGGAGTGGGTTGGGGGCACAGTCCTCCATGAAACCCCGGCCCGTACGCCCATAATTCATCTGTACTTATTTTTTTCAAAGCAGAAAGGACATCGCTTGTTTTGCTTTCTATGAAAATATTCTGTAATTATTGAAGAGCAAATTTTGTGTTAAATGTTTTGGTGTCCTGCTGTATCTCAAATATCTGTTTTGGCTACATAAAAAGTAGTAGCATCACAAAAACTTTGATTTCCACTAAATTTTCTGTTTTCAAAACTGATCGATAGTTTTGTGTACAATACAGTTTGCCTTTTCACATTAAAAAGTTGGGAAAGCCCGTAATTTGTCCAACAAATTACAATTCTCTAGTTTCTCTTGATTTCTGCCTTTCAGTGACGTCTTCATAAATGTTATACCAGTAAGAATTGTACTCACTGGGGTTAACTCTTTACTTAACAAATCGAACCTATCCTCCTGCGTAATTCACAAATTCAAAGTTTCAATAAAACCATCTCCTGCTGTCCTTCATCGCACTTTTTCCTGTGAAGAGGTCACGTGCGATTTTGTTGAAATCGTGTGGAAAAATTTAATAGAAAATAATTAAAATACCGTAATTTGTTATTGTGTACATTTGTTAATGGTTTAACCCTTTACCCAACGAAGCGCCCGCATCCGCCCGCGTATTATGCAAATTCAGCAGTTGAAAAAATATTATTTTTCAAAAAGTTTCAACAAAACCATATCATGTGACCCCTCGTTGGAACGAGCTCGTTGAGCTCGTTCCAACGAGGGGTCATACGATATGGTTTTGTTGACATTTTTTGAAAAATTTTAAAAAATGATATTTAAAATAATAAATTTTGATATCGTCTGCGTTGGTTAAAGGGTTAACCCTTTTGATACATCTGTACGTCTTATAACATACGAAATCAAACAGCGCGTCGAAACTTTGTGGTCATTTGTTTTGTTATTATTTTTCGATTTTCTAAATTTTTAACTGTAATTCCTGTTTTCCCCCGAATAGTGCTCAGTGACAAACGTTGAGCCAAATGTTATCGCAGCTAAAAATACCAATATAATCATGCTGTCAAGACTTCTTAACTGGTTGAGTGCTAGAAACCACTATCAGGGCTTTCACAAAATGAGGATACCAGAGCAAAGGTCAACACTTTCCTTGCTTATAAGTAGGTAATATAGGCGGATTCAGGCATCAACGTACATGTACGTGTACGTGTACACGATTTTTCGTGTACACCTCCATAGGATTTAGTGTTAAAATCGTGTACATGGTACACGATTTGGACGTTTTTAGGGTGATGTTAGAATCCGCTTTGCGGATTCAAACATTACTGAATTGTATCCTAGAGTGAAAAAAACGCCCGTAGTTTTACGTACACGTAAGTAGGTAATAAAGGCCGATATACTATCACTTGTACATGTACGTGTACAACATACGCACACGATGCGTTCACCAACGTGGAATTCAGTGTTAAATCACACGCTTGTTCACAAAAACTGTACATGATCTTGAATCGGCTCATGTACAGTCAGTGACTCCTAGATCGCGCTTTTAGCGTTCAAATACTCGTGGTGAACGCATCATGTGCGTGTGTTGTACATCTTCAGTTGTATCTTGTACGTAATTTTTGGTCTACGTTCGCATCGCAGATCAGACCCATCGATCCATCGTCGGCGAACGCGAGCGAAGGCAAAAGATTCTGGGTCATCATCAAAAAACAGTTTTTGCAATTCTAAATCAGCGATTCAGAATCGGCAATTGCTTTGGTACAGATGATTTAGAACCGCAATTGTTTTGAGGCGGTGGTGGGTTTTTTCCCATTTTATGACATTATTAGGGGAAGTCCCCACGGAATGTTTAAAACGCATTTTCCGCTCAATTAGGTTTTGAGTGGTAAAATTTTTAATATATTCATGATAGCAATCGCAGTCATCAAAAGAAGGATTCTCTCTTAATTCGACACTCGATGAATTGATGTGTGAATGAATGAAGATCTTTTGACAAAATGTAAACACCACTATCAAAAAATGCGTTAAATCAGAAACCGGTTTGTCATGTGCTGTTTAAACGTATTTTTTAAACACCAATTAACACAGTCAGTTTGAGATGTGATTTTTTTTCAGATTATTATATATTATATTAAGACGGAAAGAGTTAAAACACAAAAACATAAAAATATAATTAAACATTTAATTTTGAAAAAAAATAAATAAAAACAATTAAAACGAAAGATGTTTTTCCAGATGGATCCTAGACGCCGAGATCGAATTTAAGACGAGTATTTACGTTCTAAGAAGGCGATTCAGGCTGCTGATAGGAGCAGACGTCTCGGTGAGATGGAACTCAAATGCGAAGCCACAAAAATATTTAAACCCGTGACGGAGGGTCAAGAGCGAAGCAGGAAGGAGATAGTCGAAGAATTGAGACCCATAAAGGAGAGTTCTTTGAGAATGGGTTCGTTGCCTCCTAGTTTTGGAAATCGGTATTCCGTTCAATCTACACCGGATTACGTTCCCACGAGAATCGAAACCGACGTGAGTGAGAGCGATGATACAGCTTCGACTATCACCACTGATAGCATCGCATCGTCCGATGTTGATGGTGGCGGTAAGAGAGATCTGTTGTATGGAATTCGCGAGGATTCGAGCGGTAGGAAATTCGTGGGCGACACTGAAGTGGAAATGGATGATGATGACTTCTTGATCGTGGGTTCGAATAAATATAAAGTAACCGATGGTCTGCAGAGATTGCTCCTTTTCGATAAGCCCGGAGATTACACGGAACAGGATTTCGACAATTACGGCGACATTCTAGTTCAAACTCACGCCATGAAGAGAAATAACGATGCCAGAGAGACGAGACCCAAAGCCAACAGAGGTTACAAGTGGACGAAAGTGGTGAAACCCATATGGGAGATGAACAAGAAGTTCGTCGAATCGGTGACTGGCAAAGGGGTGAAAACCACTTTTCTTCCGAGCGATCCCGACGCTCAGTCTCAGAGATTGAGTTTGTTGATGGGGAGCAGACGGGCTGGTAACACGGGATTAGATAATCAGATAGTTGCCATATCTGACAAATTGTTGAGACAGAAGGTTTTGAATAAAAACCAGTATAAAAGGCTGATGAACGAATTGAAGGATTGATGTGAATATAATAATAAGTAGAGAGAGAGAAACAAACAAACAAACAAACAAAAAATAAAACAGTAAATTCTTACACTAGAATAATAAAAGTATTTAAAAACGACAAAACGATTTACCAGTGAAAAAAAAAATATATCATAAAAATAAAATATGTTGGTGATAAAGAACAGGGGATACGTCAGGACTTACGTTCAAGGCGGTTCTGGCATCATCGATTCTATAATGCGAGCGTTCACGAGCAATGCGGGTAGAAAACTCGCATCGACCGCGTTTGAGGTCGGTAAGAAGACGGCTTTGGATGCTGGTAAGAAAGCCGCTTCCGAAGCCAGTGGTAGGATAGCTTCTGTGGCTGGCAAGAGGGCAGCCGACGCGTTGATCGACAAGTTGATCAGTCCGCCGGCGAAGCGAGCTGCGTTAGAGCGAACGCCGAAAAGTTGGAAAGATTTTAAGGATGCCGTGGTGCCCATACAAGATTTAGCCAAAATGATGAGTGGATCCGGATTGAAGAGAACTCGCGACGGTGCGATATAAACAAATAATAATAATAACAACATTAAAAAACAGAGTTTGAAAAACATAAAAAATTTGTGTTTGAAAAGAATCTAAAATAACAGACAAAAAAAAATAAAACAAGGATCAACATTAAAGATATGACTTGGAACGACGCCGCGACCAAGAGGTCGAATAACGAGTATTTTCCCAAGAGCATAAGAGGTTTGATAGTGGGAAAATCGAATTGTGGAAAGACCAATCTGTTGATGAATCTGTTGTCCCGACCCGACTGGTTGGATTACGACAGATTGTTCGTGTTTGGCAAGAGCTTGTTTCAACCCGAATACAGATTGCTTCGAGAGTGCATGGATCGCAGATTGCCCAAGGACGTCATAGCCAGAATCTTTGACAGTAGGGAGGAATTCGACAAGTGTGGAGCTCCGCTCTCGACCATTTTGGACGGCGCGGCGACGGAGCTGATGAAGAGAAATGCATCTTCGAACGTCGAGTGTCGATTTTATGAGAACGCTAGCGACGTTCCGGATCCTAGGGAACTGAAATCGGAAGATAAGAATCTCATGATTTTCGACGATCTGCTTTTGGAGAGACAGAACCGATGCGAATTGTATTACGTTAGGGGTCGACACAGCAACGTGGACTGTTTCTACCTGTCGCAGAATTATTTTCGATTGCCCAGACAGACGATAAGGGAGAACGCTAATTTTCTATGTCTCTTTCGCCAAGATCTCAAGAATCTCAATCACATCTACGGCGATCACGTCGCAAACGACATGAGCGCTGCCGAATTCAGGAGATTCTGCAAGAGGGTTTGGGATGGTGGACTTTACAATTTCGTCGTGATCGATTTGACGAGCGAATTTAATCGCGGAAAATATCGGTGCGGATTCGACAAGTTTTATGTTCCCGATGGTGATAATAATAAGATAGAGCGTGAAAATAAAAAATTAGAAAAATAATAAAATCTTCAAATAATTAGTTTTGAATAAAAAAAAAAAAAAATAAAATTAAGATATAATGTTCGAACATGGAGAATTGTTAGAACGGATAGCCGAGAATACGGCTGCGAAACAATCCATTCAAATCGTGGTGAGTGGCGATTCGACTCGATTCGCTACGAAATTCGAACCTTCCAGCGAATTGAATAGAGAGAAAAGTTACGAGATGGCGTTGGTGAATCTGGAGACTTATTATTCCTTTCCCAACGTCACCGAAAAGAATAACTCGTTCAAGTATTCCGACGGAGTGGATTGGTTGGAGATTCGAATTCCCAAAGGGAGTTACGACATAGACGATTTGAGCCATTACATTCAGACGCGAATGAAGACGGATGGAAGCAACAAGATCAGACTCGCTCCCAATCCTAATACCTTACAGAAGATGTTGGATTTGGAAGATAATTTTCGTGTGGATTTCAACACGGACGATTCTATAGGCAAGATGTTGGGATTCGATCGAAAGATGTATCGAGGCCACGCGGCATCTGAAAATACGGTCGACATTCTCGCTGTCAATAGCATTCTGGTGAACGTGGACGTGATTGCTGGAAGCTACGTGAATGGTAGCGCTCAACCGACGATCTATTCCTTCTTTTCAAACGTGTCGCCGGGTTATAAGATCGTGGAGCGACCTCGAAATTTAGTTTATCTACCAGTGATTTTAGACACGTTGTATAGTCTAAAAACCACGTTGATGGATCAAAATGGTGAACTGTTAGATCTTCGCGGAGAGAGAGTGGCGATACGATTTCACATAAGAGAAATATAAAAGCAAAAAAAAAAAAAAAAAAAAAAAAATATTATATATATATATAGATAACAAAAATAAAATAAACGGTAATATTAATTTTTACAAAATTATTTTAATATAATTATTAAACAAGAAACTTGAAGTAAATATATTTAAAAAAAACAAACAGAATTATGACACAATACGTGGTTAAAAACGTGAACATATCCGCAGGACAGAGGAAGAAACTTAAGAGAGCATTAACAACTCGAGGCGAGGCGGTGAGATTCAAATTCACTCACGAAGATCTGACGAGAGGCGGACAGGATTCGATCGCCTGGACCAGAAGTCAAATCAAAGGGATGGAGAAAGCGATTCGCAATGGAAGAGGGTTGGCGGTGAGATTGAGATACGAAAATGGTGTGATTGTTCATCTTCACTCTTTTGAGTTTTTTTTCATAGGCGAATGCGCTCTCACCACCCGATTTCTTCACGAGTTCGGGTGAGATTATTGATTATATGTAACTTCCATAGGACAACAATAAATCACCCCTGTCGAATTCTCTGTCTTCGGCGACGATGATATTAATCAACAGTTCGCTTTGGTACTCGTAAAACAAATCAAGCGCAGCTTCATCCACTTTCAAACACATTCGATATTTGTGGTAGTAGTGCTCTAAGTCCACCATCTCGACCTCATTCAATTCGATGGGATCCTGTGGTTGTAATGTATAGATATTAAAACTGGATTTCTCATACTTTTCATCTCGTTTCAATTTCAATTCGCATCTTTTAGGTGTTGTTGTCATGATCGATTATTTGTTTTTTTATGAATTCTTACAAATAATGTTTATTTTAAATTTTGTATTAAAAAAAATTGAATTTTAAAATTTAACTTTTTTTTTTTTTCTATTATATATATAGAGTAAAAAAGCAAAACTTTTTTTAACAAATTATTTAATACAAAATTCAAAAAAAAAATATTCTTACAAATGAAGCAAACAGATAAAACAATGGTAAATTTAAATGAGAAAACCATATCTCAGTTAAACGAGATTTGTAATCTATTACAAATTTCAGATTTCAGAAAGCATAGAACTAAATCAAAAAAAATTGAAGTCATACGAATATTTGCGAAACGTTAGAAAGGCAAACGAAATGTCGATAGCAACGACGTCAAAAGATGCACCGGTTGTGAAAAATAAGAAGACGACTAAACGAAAAGCCGTTGAAGAACATCAAGTTTCCAAAGAAAAGAAAAGAAAAAAACTAAAAACTAAAAACGAAAACGAGTGATGCACTTCAGATTCAAGACAAACGAGATATATCGAGCGAAATTCAACGAGCAATCGACGAAGAGAAAGGAGAAGAATATGTAAGATGACTCATTGCGGAACTATTCCAATCGAAACCCGTAGAACAGGAGAGGGCGAACAAAGGCATTTTTAAAACTTTTGACGTGATACCCTCGTCGAAGAAAGTCGATCCGAAATTATTCATGGAACGGGTGAAGAAAAAAGTATTGGATTTGTTTCGCAAATACACGAACTTGGGATTAAAAATTAAGATGATACTCCATTGCATAATGAATAAAATCGACGTGAAGTCCGGCGAGAGCATCGTGAAAAATGCATATTTCAGATCTAACGGCGAACCCGTATTTCGAGGTTCAGATCTATCGGACGTTTTCGAAAAGATGAAAGACAAGATGTTGACGTCTCTTGCGAATTATCAAAATGAAGGTAGTAATTGGACGTTCGGCGAGGTGTTGAAACTCGAAATTCACATGACTAAAAACGAACCATTGAAAGGATCTTCCTACTTGGAATTACCATATTTCTTGACTAAGAAACACGCCGTGGTCAACATGAGAAATAAAGATGATCAGTGTTTTAAATGGGCAGTCACCTCCGCTTTATACCCTGTCGAAATAAACTCCAATAGAGTTTCTCGTTACGAGGAAACTTCTAAAAATCTCGATTGGACCGGAGTGACTTTTCCAACAGAGTTAAAACACATCGAACGTTTCGAGGTTCAAAATCCCACCGTAGTGGTGAACATCCTAGGATACGATGACGAAAATCAAAAGATCTATCCTCTCAGACGGACTTCGTATCACGGAAGAGAAAAGACAATTATTTTATTATCGATTTCCAATGATGGCAATCGTCATTATTGTTGGGTTAAACATCCGAGCTGATTACTGTCGAGACAAAATAATAATCATGGACATAAGATATCTTTATGTTGCAACTGCATGAACATGTTTAAGACCGAAAAATCGTTAGCGAAACATCAGGAATATTGCAACGAAAATCAAGGTGTCGCCGTCGAAATGCCCAAACCCAACACCATCGTGAAGTTTGAAAATCACAACAGAAGGTTAAAAGTACCATTCGTCGTGTACGCCGATTTCGAATGTTTCACCGCGAAAATGAGTTCCTGTCAACCCAATGCTCTTCAAAGTTACGTCGAAAGATATCAAAAACACATACCTTCGGGCTATTGCATTTACTTGAAATGCGCTTTCGACTCGCAACATGACATGGGTCCCTTCACTTACATGAAACAGCGCGAAGACGACGACGTGGCTCAAAGGTTCGTGGAAGAGTTAGAATCAAATATTCAAATGTTATACGACAAATTCAAAACTCCGGCGAAAATGATCATCACATGAGAGCAGCAGGACGAAAATAACAGAGCCACCGAATGTCACATATACAGACAATCGTTCGACGAGAATTCGGAGGAAAATAAGAAGGTCAGAGACCACGATCATTACATGGGTCTGTATCGTGGTCCGGCTCACAGCAAGTGTAATTTAAAATATTGAGACGCCACTTTCTATCCGGTGATGTTTCACAATCTCTCGGGTTACGACAGTCATCTGTTCGTGAAAAATCTCGGCACCTGACACGAAGAATTACATTGCATCGCCAACAGCGAAGAAAGATACATCTCCTTCATGAAATGGAAGCTCATGGAGAGGAAAAGAGTAATCGACGGAAATACGTTGAAAGAAAAAACGAAATCCATTCATAGATGCATACGTTTCATCGACACTTTTAAATTCATGTCGACCGCTCTGGAAAAATTAGTTGATAACATGAGCAAGGATAAATTTAAAATCACGAGCGAACATTTCGGAGAACGAGTAGACGTCATGTTGAGGAAAGGAGTCTATCCTTACGATTACATGAACGAACTAAAGAGATTCGAAGACACCGCACTACCTTCAAAAGATGATTTTTATTTGAAATTATACGAATCCGACATTTCCAACGAGAATTACGAACACGCCAAAAACGTGTGAAAATCATTCGATATGAAAACCATGAGAGATTATCACGATCTCTATCTGAAGACCGACATTCTGCTCTTGGCAGATGTGTTCAAAAATTTTCGAGACGTCTGTCGTCGAAATTACGATCTGGATCCCGCTTGGTATTTCACTGCACCCGGTCTGGCGTGGGACGCTCTGTTGAAGACCACCGAAGTCCAATTGGAATTATTATCCAACGTGGACATGTTGCTCATGTTCGAAAGGGCTGCGAGAGGTGGCGTCTCGATGATCTCTCAGACATTCTGAGGCTAACAATCCCTACATGAAAGAAGGTTTCGATTCGAAACGGTCGACTAAATACATACAGTATTGGGATGCCAATAATCTGTATGGTTGGGCTATGAGTCATCCTTTACCGATTGGAAATTTCGAATGGGTGAAGGAACCGGAAGAGATGCAAAAATGGAGAGACTATCCTTGCATTTTAGAAGTCGATTTGAACTATCCGGAAGAATTACACGATCCACACAACAATTATCCGCTGGCTCCCGAACGAATGGAACCGAACGAAGGAGACGAGGAAAAACTCATTCCCAATTTATTTAACAAACGTAACTACGTCGTCTACGGCGAGAATTTGAAACAGTACGTTGATTACGGGATGAAATTAGTCGACATACATCGCATCATTCGATTCAACGAAGAGCTTTGGATGAAAAATACATCGATCTCAACACGAATCTCAGAACTCGAGCCGAGAACGATTTCGAAAAAGATTTCTTCAAACTCATGAACAACTGCGTGTACGGCAAATCGATGGAAAACATCACGAAGAGAACCGACGTTCGACTCGTCACGTCTGAGAAAAAAGCTAAAAAACTAGTGGCGAAACCCAATTACAAACACCGAACCATATTCGGCGAAAATCTAGTGGCCGTTCACATGCAAAAGATGCACCTGAAGTTCGACAAACCATATTATCTCGGACCAATCATCTTAGATGTCAGCAAGCGATTGATGTACGAGTTTCACTACGCTTACGTCAAACGAAAATTTGGCGACAAAGCCAAACTACTGTTCACCGACACGGACAGTTTAGTTTACGAGATAGAGACGAAAGACGTCTACCGAGACATATCTCTGGACGTGGCCGATTGGTTCGACACGAGCAATTATCCCGTCGATCACCCGTCCAACATTCAATTGAACGACAACAAGAAGGTGTTGGGTAAATTTAAGGACGAGAGCGGCGGTAAACAGATCGTCGAATTCGTGGGTTTGAGACCCAAACTGTATGCTTATCGTCTAGAAGATGATGAAGAGATCAAGAAGTGCAAAGGAGTTAAAGCATGCGTGGTGAAGAAAAACATCTCTTTCCAAGAGTATAAAGATTGTCTGTTAGGAAGTGGTCCGGTGTATAAGACTATGAAATCGATTCGAAGCGAAAATCACGACTTGTGTACCGAAAAAGTCAACAAGATTTCGCTGACGGCCGACGACGACAAGAGATTCGTGTTAGACGATAAAATAAGCACTTTGGCACTCGGACATTGGACTGTGGATCTAATTTTAGACAATAGGAATGGAGATGATTGGATTCTAGATGCGCTTGCGGATGATAAGATTCCAGATATGATTGTGGATGATAAGATTCCAGATATGATTGTGGATGATAGGATTCCAGAAAATCAAGAGGAATTAGATGGATTCAAAATTATAGAAATGGATAGAGACATCGAGAGAGTTAGTTTAAAAAGAAAAAGAAAAAAGAAAAAAAAATAACGTCATTTTAGTGAATTATAATAAAATAAATAAATAAATAAATAAAAAAAAAAAATATATATATACGCATCTATGGATAAGAAAATAAAGATATCCATAGAAGGTGTCGTCTTACCCAAAGAACCCCTATCCAACATCGATCTGTTGAATGCGGCAAAAGATTTGAAAATCGAAGATTTTCTAGGAGTGTTTTCCAGAGATGCCTTGCCGAAGAGAAGACCTCGACAATTGGAATGTGGAATTTTAAATCTAGACGATTCATCGGGTGAAGGCACTCGCTGGGTGGCGTGGTTCAAGAACGGGAAGAAGAAGAATTATTATTTTGACAGCTACGGAATCTCGCCGCCGAAAGAAATAAAGAACTATTTCAACAAATCGATGGTTCTTTACAACACGGATCAAGTGCAATCACCAGATCAAGTGTTTTGCGGTCACCTGTGTCTCTACGTTCTCAAGAGATGGTCTGAAGGAGATGAATTTCAAGACATTCTCAATGACTTACATTAGAGACAGATTTTTTTTTTTATAGTATATATATAAAGATAAAAAATTATTTTAAAAAAATTTTAATCGAATAAAAAATGAAAAATAAAATAACATAGTTCATTTTTTAATAAACTGCGTTTTGAACACCTTTTTTCTAAACAACAACAAAAAAAAAATTCCACAACAACATGACAGTCGATAAATTTGGTAGAAGTGACGACGAAAAAGTCAACCCGAGAAAGAAGAGGAAGACGTTCGAAGTCGACGATGGTTATGACGTCGCCAACTTGGACGATGGTTACTTACGTTGGAAGATACGAACCTCGAGAAGAACCTTTGAACATGAACGATAAGAAGCTCTACAATCTTCCCAAGCCGATAGATCTCGCAGATGCTGCGACTAAAAAATACGTCGACAGGGGAACGCCGATTTCGAACGAATCCTGCTGGATAATTACGTGGATAAAACCATGACTGACGATCTCAATCTGAAATCCAAATGTTTGGTGAACGTCGCGAATCCCATAGATCCCACCGATGCCGCCACCAAGAAATACGCGGACGACTCTCACGCGAGATTCAGCGAACACCTGAGAAATAGATACATCACGAAAACGATGCACTCGGAATTGAACGCCAATTCTTACAAGATAACGAACGTGGCCACTCCCATGAATCCCAAGGACGTGGCGACCAAACACTACGTAGATCTGGAACAGAGAAAGTCTGACGGACGTGAAATGAAATCAGATCTGAATGCGGGATTCCACAAGATATTGAATCTGTCGAAGATCGACAACACGCATGCGGACTCAACCGCGGTCAACAAGGGCTACATGGATTCTTCTGTGTTACAATCGCAAGAATACCTAGAATCGCAAGTGGACAATCTCTACCTGAACAAAGAATCTGGCGGAACCATGGAGGGTGGCATCAACATGAATGGTCACAATTTATTCGGTCTCAATCACGATCCCGAATTCGATTCCAGCGCGGTAAGCAGGAAGTACGTGGACGACAACTCGGTCTGGAGAAAGGGCGACATCATGGAAGGTAAACTAGACATGGGTGGACACGTGCTCACGAATCTACCGGAACCCGTGCACATGACGGACGCCTGCACCCTGATTTCGGTGGTGGAGAAAGTCAAATATGCCAGACAATTGATCACCGTGTGGGCCAAAGAGTCCGACGCCTTAGAGGAGGGAAAAGCCGAGTGGTCTTTCGGAAATGGAGGTAGCGGATTGAAACACGGTCAGGTGGGATATCCCATGCTGCTGGGAGGTGAAATCCTTCGAATGAGTCTGGCTTCCTCGGATTTGAATAACAGAGCAGTCGTCAATCTCATGGTGAATGGTGTGGAGAGCGATAAGAGATACAGCGTCGAAAAGACTGAGTATCAACACGCGAATGTTAGCACGTTCGGCACGCCTCTCAAAGTGAATGCCGGAGACAGGATTAATTTCATCATGAAAACCAATAATCCCGAAGCTGCCACTTCCGTGGTGAGTCTACTGATCGAACTGGATCCTTTGAACAAACAGTGAACGGGTGGAAAATAATAAATTAAAAAAAAAAAAAATAATGTGTGATTATTAAAAACAAAAAAAACAAAAAAAATAATGAGATATAGAGAGATGTTCTCTATATCTCATTAGTTTTTTTTTTTTTAATTTTCTATACATTTATGATTACAATTTATACACTTTGCGAATATGGTTGTTGGTTCATCACCAGATCTAGTTTGTTGAGATTCGATTTTTATTTGACGTTTCTTACATTTGCGACATTTTAAAATCGTATTTTTTATAATTTCTTTGTTAGATCTTATGAGATCAAACTCTTCTTTTTCTTTTAAACGATATTCATCAAAATCACAACTATTCCATCCTTTTTTTGTGTTACGTTCTTCATATTCAATTTGAATCCATTTTTCCAAGTATTTCATTTCAACGTCGTAGTAATCTGAAGTGAACAGATGATTTGTTGTTTTCGTGTCAGAAACATTCATTTTGTTTTCGAGATTTTGGTTTTTTAATTAATCTTACATCCGCATTTTTAACGTTTATTAATTTTTTTTTTTCACACACTGGTCTCTCATCGAATGATCGACATCTTATTTCCGTCCGATTCGAATTGTAATTCTCTATCCGACAGGACCAGGGCGAAGGCTTCGGTTTTTCTCGGCACGTTCCAATCGAATTGCATCTTGATCTGAATGTCTAACACGCAACTCTTGAGTCGTTCACTCTGTTTACTGACGTCGAACACGAACATGGGATACATCGACTTGTATTTGCCGGGAGATATGTTGGGGTTGCTCATCAATTCGTCTAGACCGTGATACTTCTTTCTAAAATCAGCGGCATCTCCGTAAAGTCTGCAGAAATCGTTCTTGTCGAACGATGCATTGTAATCGATTGCCGGATATCTCGTGGCGTTCAGAAACACTTGCATGTTTCTCAAATTGCAGTGATCGAACAGCGATGCATTCTTTTCGTGAGACCCGTCCCTATCAGTCTGAAACGCGACCACGATGAAACGCGGTCTCTCGGAAGCGGATTTCACCATCAATCTCCAATCGAAGTGATTCGTGGAGGGAGGAATGCTAGCCGTGTTGCACTGTCTCATTCTAAATCCCACAGGTAATTTACTCTTGGATTGTATGATCTTGTAGAGATGCGTTTTCTCAGCCATCGAAGGCTCCACGTGCGGAACGAACCACGATATCTTGTGTAGAGTTATCTTACCCGCATCGGTCGTGGTGAGTCTCACTATTGCATCGTCGTTTCCTTTTCGAATCAACGTCAGATTGTGTTTGAATCCGTACATGACCTTGTTGTAATCATCCGCGAATCCGAAGATGTGTTTCAAAGGTATCCTGAATGAAAACGTTCCTTCAGGTCTGGACGTCTTGACGACGTAGTTGAATATCGCGGCGGCGCCGGCGCTAGCAGGGCCGACGGTGTCTTTCACCCACAACGGATTAAGTCCTCTGGATTTCGAAAAATCATCAGGATACGTCAAGAGACCGAACATCGTGGTGGCCTGACCGGGATGAAAAACAGATTCTATCTCTTGTCCGGATAGCATGAATTTTATGTTACTGAATAGATGCATGATGCCATTATTGGCAAGAGTGACCATGTCGTCGTCGGCGTAGTCGCTCCCATCTTCCTTGGTGAGACGTCCCTGCACCACTATGTAACTCTCACTAGGATGTACGAATAGATCTTGAGTTTCGACATTGATTCTTATCTCTCCCGCATTGTTCAAACTCGTCCTGGTTACCGGTTCGTATTCGTGAACCTCATATTCTTGAATACTTTCATCTTTCACTATGCTTTGTGCTATATCTAGTATATTTGTCATTTTAAAGTATTTTTAGTTTTTTGTTTTTTTTTTATTAATTCACTTGCTTTTCTTTATCTAAAAAAAATAGTTTTTAATTATTTTTTATTATTATTTATTTTTTTTCTCTCTTATATATATGTGTGTGTAAACAAGAAAATGTCAAAGGGAGTAAATAAAAAAAAAAAATTTGTTTGTGTTCTTCATCAAAACTTCGTCTTCTGTAATTGTTGTTCGTAAAACTTTCTGATGATCTCTTCTCCATCCAAAGCTTTGATTTCGTAAGTCACCGGATCGGTGTGAAATATTTTGATGATCACGAAGATTTCCGAGGTCCATCGAGGAGTATAACCCTTTTCGAAGTGCTTCTTATAAGCGTAGATTCTCACTCGATCGCCGAAATTTCGGCGTTCTAGACTTCTTCCTGATCTTAGATCTCTCGGGATATAGATTCGCGTAGACCCGTTTTTCGTTTCGAGGATCGCTAGCTTCCGCGGGTGTCATCTTGATCGATCTGTGTCGTGTGTTGTTGTAATCTTTGACCAGACCGTTCAGAGCGTATATGTATTTCTTGGTCGAATTCGCCGTGAAGTATCTGTGCATCTTCTCCTTCATCGTTCGATTCCAACGTTCCACCACGCTGGCTTTCTCTTCATTTTCGATCGAGTAGAGGTCTACCAATCGACGAACGTCCTTGTTGTAGAATTCTTTTCCCTTGTCCACCCACAATTTACTCGGTTTTCGAGAAGACGAGTCGAACACGCTCTTCAGAGCCTCAGCGATGCAAGGTCCCGATTTATTCTTCAAAGCTCTGATCCAACCGTATTTGGAAAACACGTCGATGACCGTCAATAGATATTTGACGCCCTCGTTCCACCTCGAAAACGATCTCATGTCGACCAAGTCGGCAGACCAAATGTCGTCCAGACCCTTCACGAACACCCTTCTCTTTCGAAATTTACGCACTATGGGTTTGTGTAACTCCTCGGCCAATTTGCTCATCAATAATCGTTTCTTCTTCTTCTCTTTTTCAGATGCGCTTTTTTTTTTTGAACGCCCCATCCGAATCGACGTTTCGCACCGATCAGATTGCCGACTAGTGAACGTTCCATCTTCTCTCTCCTGGTTGGATTCGATATGCCTCTCAATCTCCCCAACATGTTTTTGTCGCAGACGTCGTTGCGAGTCTTGGTGTCGGGATGTCCGGCGTAGCACAGATCGTGATCGTACGTGGCCACGTCCACCCTATTCACGGGTTTGCTCCAAGATTTGGGTGTCAGATCGGCGTTGAGTCTCTTGTTCAATTTCGTTCCTGGTCCCGTGAAACTGTGACCGGGCAGATGCATTTTGAAAGGTAGATTGTTGATCATTTTATTCACGATGCCTTTACCTTTGTTCGCATTCTTTTGTTTGATGAATCTAGTCTTTATAGAACCACACACGTCGCAAATTCCGCGAAGCATCCGTCTGTCATTTTTAGTTCGCACTTCTCTAGAATTACTCGTCTCGGTAACTCTCTTACACTTTACGCAATACATTTTTTTTGAAGAGTTATTTAAATTAATTTCGTTTTTTTTATTTTATATATAAATTTAATATTTTTTTTTTTAAAATTCTGTTCTTATTATATATATATATTTTTTTTTTTCAATCGCTGCTCTTGAGTTCTATCATCTTACTGAATTCCTCCCTGGCCTCTTTCCTCCCCTTTTTCACGAAAAAATCCTTCAACTCTTCCTTGATGATCTGACGAGTCTTGATTCTCACGGCTTCTTTCATGGCATCGTATTTCGTTTTCTCGCTCAATATCGCGAAGTATTCTCCGTCCGATATCCTACCGTATTTCAACGCCATAGAGATCATTTCGGATATCGTGTCGATCTTGGAGTCGGCCAAGACGCGAATCTTGTCGTGTTTCCTAGCCTTCGGATATAATTTCCTACTCAAAAAGTTTCCGACCGTGCTAAACAATCCGGCGGCGAGAGCCACTCCTTCCACGGTCAACACGATCGGAATGGCGACCGTGGTCGACAACAATCCGATGCCGGCCGCGTGTAAACCCATGGAAATCGTGATGAGTGTCGTGTCGATCCCGTTGACGAATTTCATGAAACGCGAATACTTCTTCTTGAGGGAACGACAAGAATCTCTCTCTCGAGTCAGATACTCTTGGATTCTATTGATTTGATCGATGCGATACCTCTCTCCTCTTTCTCTTTCTTCTAGCGACGGCGCCGTCGGCAAAACGCCGTTCGGCTTCTCATCCTCGTCGTCCACTAACGTCGGATACAATTTATTTCTGGTTCTCATTTTGTGTTTTTTTTTCTTTCTTTTCTAATATTAGATAAAAAAATTTATGTGTGTATTTATTTTTATTTTCTATTCTCCTTATTTTATATCAATGAGAAAACTTTGACGTATGCTTCGTTCAGTAATAATTTCTTGATGCATCCCTTGTCTTCTAAAGTCAAACTTCTACGTGCCAATTTCAGTTCTTCTGAATCTGTGGGCCTGTCTTGATTCTTACAGAAGACTAATCTCTTCCAAAACGTGATCACATCATTGAATTTAACGCGTTCGAACGCCGGTTCAAAATACATGACAACCATATCTTCCCTTTCCATCGTCAGACACAAATGATCCTCGTGATCGAAGTCTAAATGATCCCGACATCCGACGCATAGTTCTAACAAGATGGGACGTAGTTGTTCGTTCACGCAGATTGCGTATGCTCTCATCAGCATGTTTAAAAGAAACCTCGCTCTAATAGTCTGAGAATCGCTCATGATTTACGTATTTTTTTTTTATTATCTATTCGATTTGATATATTTGTTTTTCTAAATAACTATTTATTTATATTTTTTTTTCTCCCCTATATTTATATCAATCAAAAACGTGACCGCCTCAAAAACGAGGGAGAGTTCTGGACCATCTGTACCAACGCAATTGCCGATTCTGAATCGCTGATTTAGAACCTCCAAAACTGTTTTTTGATGATGAGCCAGAATCTTTTGCCTTCGCTCGCGTTCGCCGACGATGGATCGATGGGTCTGATCTGCGATGCGAACGTAGACCAAAAATTATGTACAAGATACAACTGAAGATGTACAACACATGCACATGATGCGTTCACCATGAGTATTTGAACGCTAAAAGCGCGATCTAGGAGTCACTGACTGTACATGAGCCGATTCAAGATCATGTACAGTTTGTGTGAACAAGCGTGTGATTTAACACTGAATTCCACGTTGGTGAACGCATCGTGTGCGTATCTTGTACACGTACATGTACAAGTGATAGTATATCGGCCTTTATTACCTACTCACGTACATGTACCGTTTGATGTTTGAATCCGCAAATGGTTTTCCCCCATAGGATTCAGTGTTAAATTGCGAGCAAAAAAAACGTTTTGTCGTTTCTAAATCATCATCTTGCCGATTCTAATAATCCGCGTCCATACACGATTTTAACACTGAAACCCTATGGAGGCGTACACGGAGATCCACTTGCGGATTTTAGGTCGGAAATCGACTCGTGTACAGACATGATGTTAGAATCCGCAAACCCACTGTCACGTTTCCTGATGTAAAACTAACACATGTTATTGTGAAGTAATCTTAATAAACACTTAATGGAATGTTTTGAATGAAGAATGTTGCCAGAATGTTAGAATCCGCAAAACCACTGTCACGTTTCCTGAAGTAAAACTAACACATGTTATTGTGAAGTAATCTTAATAAACACTTAATGGATTGTTTTGAATGAAGAAGGTTGCTTATGTTTTTGTTGTGGCGTGAATGAAGATAAAACGCATTTTCCACTCAATTAGGTTTTGAGTGGTAAATTTTTAATATATTCGTGATAACGATCAGAGATTTGAATGAATGAATGAATGAATGAATGAATGAATGAATGAATGGAATCCCTTTAACGTTAAAATTAGAAAAAAACAGTTTCTTTTATGTGCTGGAATGTTTTAATTGTCATCAAATGGTTTTCTCTTAATTCGACCTTGAGTGAATGTTTTTTTGATATGTGAATGGAATTCCTTTGACAAACGTAAATTACTCTCAAAATGCATTAAATCAGAAACCGGTTTGTCATGTACTGCTTAAAACGTATTTTAAACTTTCCCAATTCAATCAATACTGAGTTGAGATGTGAATATTTTTAGTTTATTATATTAAAGACGGAAAGATTTTTATTATCTTAAAAACATAAAAAATATAATTAAACATTTTAATTTTGAAAATAATAAAAATAACTCGCATTTAGCATACTTAAAGGAATATTAACAATTAAAAACGAAAAATGTTTTTACAGATGGATTCTAGACGCCGAGATCGAATTTTAGGGGAGTATGAACGTACTAAGAAGGGCATTCAGTCGGCTGACAGAAGCAGACGTCTTGGTGAGATGGAACTCAAGCGCGAAGCCACAAAAATATTTAAACCCGTGACGGAGGGTCAAGCGCGAAGCAGGAAGGAGATAGTCGAAGAATTGAGACCCATAAAAGAGAGTTCTTTGAGAATGGGTTCGTTGCCTCTTAGTTTTGGAAATCGGCATTCCGTTCAATCTACACCAGATTACATTCCCACGGGAATTCAAACAGAGAGTGAGACCGACCCCAATACAGCTTCGACTATCACCACTGAGAGCGTCGCATCGTCTGATGATGGCGGTAAGAGAGATCTGTTGTATGGATTTTATAAGGATTCGGAGGGGAGAACTTTTGTCGGTGACACAGAAATAGAAATTGGCGATGATGAATTGATCGTTGGTTCGAACAGATACGAATTGACTGATGGACTGCGCAGATTGCTCCTTTCCGACAAGCCCAGTGATTACACGGAACAGGATTTCGACAATTACGGCGACATTCTGGTTCAGACCCACGCCATGACGAGAAATAACGATGCCAGAGAGACGAGACCCAAAGCCAACAGAGGTTACAAGTGGACGAAAGTGGTGAAACCCATATGGGATATGAATAAGAAGTTCATCGAATCGGTGACTGGTAAAGGGGTGAAAACCACTTTTCTTCCGAGCGATTCTGACGCTCTGTCTCAGAGATTGAGTTTCTTGATGGCGAGCAGACGAGCTGGTAACACAGGATTAGATAATCAGATAATTACTATATCTGACGAATTGTTAAGACAGAAGGTTTTGAATAAAAACCATTATAAAAGGCTGATGAACGAATTGAAGGATTGAGGTGTATATAAATAAGTAGAGAGAAACAAACAAACAAAAAAATAAAACAGTAAATTTTTACACTAGAATAATAAAAGTATTTAAACAACAAAACGATTTACCAGTGAAAAAATAAAATATATTATAAAATAAAAAATATGTTGGTGATAAAGAACAGGGGATACGTCAGAACTTACGTTCAAGGCGGTTCTGGCATCGTCGATTCTATAATGCGAGCGTTCACGAGCGATGCGGGTAGAAAACTCGCATCGACCGCGTTTGAGGTCGGTAAGAAGACGGCTTTGGATGCTGGTAAGAAAGCCGCTTCCGAAGCCAGTGGTAGGATAGCTTCTGTGGCTGGCAAGAGGGCAGCAAGACAAGTTGATCAGTCCGCCGGCGAAGCGAGCTGCGTTAAAGCGAACGCCGAAAAGTTGGAAAGATTTTACGGATGCTGTGGTACCCATACAAGATTTAGCCAAAATGACGAGTGGATCAGGATTGAAGAGAACTCGCGACGGTGTGATATAAAATAAATAATAATATTAAAACAACAAAGTTAGAAAAAAACATAAAAAATTGTATTTGAAAGAATCTAAAATAACAACAACAAAAAAAATAAAACAAAGATGAACATTAAAGATATGTCTTGGAACGACGCCGCGACAAAGAGAATTGTGGAAAGACCAATCTGTTGATGAATCTGTTGTCCCGACCCGACTGGTTGGATTACGACAGATTGTTCATGTTTGGCAAGAGCTTGTTTCAACCCGAATACAGATTGCTTCGAGAGTGCATGGATCGTAGATTGCCCAAGGACGTCATAGCCAGAATCTTTGACAGTAGTGAAGCTCCTCTTTCGACCATTTTGGACGGTGCGGCGATGGAGCTGATGAAGAGAAATGCATCTTCAAACGTCGAGTGTCGATTTTATGAGAACGCTAGCGACGTTCCGGATCCTAGAGAATTGAAATCGGAAGATAAGAATCTCATGATTTTGACGATCTGCTTTTGGAGAGACAGAACCGATGCGAATCGTATTACGTTAGGGGTCGACACAGCAACGTGGACTGTTTCTACCTGTCGCAGAATTATTTTCGATTGCCCAGACAGACGATAAGGGAGAACGCTAATTTTCTATGTCTCTTTCGCCAAGATCTCAAGAATCTCAATCACATCTACGTCCCGACCCGACTGGTTGGATTACGACAGATTGTTCATGTTTGGCAAGAGCTTGTTTCAACCCGAATACAGATTGCTTCGAGAGTGCATGGATCGTAGATTGCCCAAGGACGTCATAGCCAGAATCTTTGACAGTAGGGAGGAATTCGACAATAGTGAAGCTCCTCTTTCGACCATTTTGGACGGTGCGGCGATGGAGCTGATGAAGAGAAATGCATCTTCAAACGTCGAGTGTCGATTTTATGAGAACGCTAGCGACGTTCCGGATCCTAGAGAATTGAAATCGGAAGATAAGAATCTCATGATTTTGACGATCTGCTTTTGGAGAGACAGAACCGATGCGAATCGTATTACGTTAGGGGTCGACACAGCAACGTGGACTGTTTCTACCTGTCGCAGAATTATTTTCGATTGCCCAGACAGACGATAAGGGAGAACGCTAATTTTCTATGTCTCTTTCGCCAAGATCTCAAGAATCTCAATCACATCTACGGCGATCACGTCGCAAACGACATGAACGTGGCGGAATTCAGGAGATTCTGCAAGAGATTTTGGGATGGAGGACTTTACAATTTCGTCGTGATCGATTTGACAAGCGAATTTAATCACGGAAAATATCGGTGCGGATTCGACAAGGTTTATGTTTCTGATGATAATAAGATAGAGCGTGAAAATAAAATTTAGAAAATAATAAATCTTCAAATAATTAGTTTTGAAAAAAAAATATAATTAAAATATAATGTTCGAACATGGTGAATTGTTAGAACGGATAGCCGAGAATACGGCTGCAAAACAATCCATTCAAATCGTGGTGAGTGGCGATTCGACTCGATTCGCTACGAAATTCGAACCTTCCATCGAATTGAATAGAGAGAAAAGATACAAGATGGCGTTGGTGAATCTGGAGACTTATTATTCCTTTCCAAACGTCACCGAAAAGAATAACTCGTTCAAGTATTCCGACGGAGTGGATTGGTTGGAGATTCGAATTCCCAAAGGGAGTTACGACATAGACGATTTGAACAATTACAATCAGACGTGAATGAAGACGGATGGAAAGGGAAGCAACAAGATCAGACTCGCTCCCAATCCTAATACCTTACAGACGATGTTGGATTTGGAAGATAATTTTCGAGTGGATTTCAACACGGACGATTCTATAGGCAAGATGTTGGGATTCAATCGAAAGATGTATCGAGGCCACGCGGCATCTGAAAATACGGTCGACATTCTCGCAGTCAATAGCATTCTTGTGAACGTGGACATGATTGCTGGAAGCTTCGTGAATGGTAGCGCTCAACCGACAATCTATTCCTTCTTTCCAAACATGTCGCCGGGTTATAAGATTGCGGAGCGACCTCGAAATTTAGTTTATCTACCAGTGATTTTAGACACGTTGTATAGTCTCAAAACCACCTTGACGGATCAAAATGGTGAACTGTTAGATCTTCGCAGAGAGAGGGTGACGATACGATTTCACATAAGAGAAATATAAAAGCAAAAAAAAAAAAAAATATTGTGTATGTATATAGATAACAAAAATAAAATAAACGCAATATTAATTTTACAAAATTATTTTTAATATAAATAATTATTATTAAACAAGAAACAATTGAAGTAAATATATTTAAAAAAAAAAGAATTATGACAGAATACGTGATTAAAAACGTGAACATATCCGCAGGACAGAGGAAGAAACTTAAGAGAGCGTTAACAACTCGAGGCGAGGTGGTGAGATTCAAATTCACTCACGAAGATCTGACGAGAGGCGGTCAGGATTCGATCCCCTGGACCAGAAGTCAAAGCAAAAGGATGGAGAAAGCGATTCGCGATGGAAGAGCGTTGACGGTGAGAATGAGTCCCGCTCAATTGAGATACAGTTTGAGAATGAAAGGTGGTTTCCTACCACTATTGGCAGGAATCGCCGCAAAAGCATTACCCTTCGCCGCAAAGGCACTACCCTTTCTCGGAAAGACTCTCGGTGTGGGAGCTCTCACGGGACTTCGGCAGTTGAGAAATTAATGGGTGGCAGTGGACTGTTTTTGAAGAAGGGAGGAGCCGTGTGTCGCGTCCACGTAGACGACAGCGGTAAAGGATTGTATCTAGAACCCGTTAGAGGTGGCAACTCTTTGAGAGGAAACAGTCTCTATCTGAAGAGTGGACAGAACGTTGAGCAACTCGGCAAGGGTTTGTTGCTTGGTGAGAATTCGCCGTTTAAGAATATACCAATTTTGAATATGTTATTATAATATAAAATTATATGATTATGTAAAAATATAAAATCATAGAAAGTATAAAATAACATATAAAATGGATAAAAAGGTGGAGAAACAATTAGACGATAATGATGAATATCGCGAGACAGAGTGCGAAAAAAAAGATGTGGAAAAATGGTTAGACACTAATGATGGATATCTAAGGAAAGAACTGATGAAAGAGTTCAATAAACAGCGGGATAGATGGTTGGAAATGAAAAGAATGAGACACTTTCCACCGTCACCACTACCTTCTGAAGAGAATGGTAATGATGCGAGTGTTACCAAGAGATGCACAACATTCGTTCATAATTATGATTCGGATAAACAAATGTGTTGTTATAAAAAAAACGTATCATATTACAAAAAAAAGAAAAAAAGAAAAGAAGAATCGACGCTGAAATTTAAGAAAAAAGGAAACGTTATTATATTATATGGGTAATAGTGAAGAAGGAAAACAAAATAAAAAAATAAAAAAATGGGATCATCTTTAGATCTCATTACGTTTTTTTTTTCCTTTTTTCTTCGCTAAAAATCAATCTCTCTATTGTTTATATTTCCAAGCTCGTTATTAGCATGTTGACACTCGTGTTTTCAAGATGATCTCATCACGTTTTTTTTCCTTCTTCTTCGCTAAAAAAATCAATCACTCTAATGTTTATATTTTCAAGTCCGTTATTAGCATGTTGACACTCGTGTATTCTCCTTTTTTGAAAATGTGTTGAATGTTTATCTTTACTCTTTTGAGTTTTTTTACATCGCTGAACTCACTCTCACCACCCGATTTCTCCACGAGTTCGCGGGAGATTTTTGGATATATGTAACTTCCATAGAACAACGTCAAATCGTCCTTGTCGAATTCTTTATCTTTAGCGATGACGATTTTCTGCAGATCGCTTTGATAGTCATAAAACAAATCGAGCATGGCTTCATCCAATTTCAAAGTCATCTTATATATGTCGTATTTATGCTCTAAGTCCTTCATCTCGATCTCGTTCAATTCGATGGGATTGTGTTGTTGTAATCTATAGATTTTATGACCGCATTTCTTATACGTTTCGACTCGTTTCAATTTCAATTCGCATCTTTTAGGTGTTGCTGTCATGATCGATTATTTGTTTTCTTTTGTTTTATGAATTCTTGCAAAGTAATGTATATTTTAAATTTTGTATTTTAATAATTTGTTTAAAAAAAGTTTTGTTTTTTTTTTGCTCTTTATATATGTAAAAAAAAAAAAAGTTTTTAATTTTAATTTTCTTTAATGTGAAAATTTTTTTGTAAAAGTAATGAGATCACCTTTAGATCTCATTACTTTTTTTCCTTCTTCTTCGCTAAAATCAATCTCTCTATTGTTTATATTTCCAAGTCCGTTATTAGCATGGTGACATGCATTATTTTTCCAGTTACCAAAATCTCTTGAATGTTTATCTTTACTCTTTTGAGTTTTTCTACATCGGTGAACGTGCTCTCACCACCCGATTTATCCATGAGCTCGAGTGAAATCATTGGAAATATTTTTTTTCCATAGAACATCGAAAATCGCTCTCGTATGTGGGTTCTCTGTATTTGGTGATGATGTTATTAAGCAGATCGCTTTTGTACTCGTAAAACAAATCGAGCATGGCTTCATCCAATTTCAAACACATCATATATCCGTTGTCGCAGCGTTCTAAGTCCACCATCTTAACCTCGTTCAATTCGATGGGATCATGTTCTAATGTGTAGAAATAAATATCTGTTAGCTTATATATTTCAACTTGTTTCAATTCGCATCTTTTAGGTGTTGTTGTCATGATCGATTATTTGTTTTTTTATGAATTCTTGCAAATAATGTATATTTTAAATTTTGTATTTAAATAATAATTTGTTAAAAAAGTTTCTCTTTATATATAAATAAAGTTAAATTTTAACATCCTTTTTTTTTTTGTATTAATTCAATTTTTTTTTTTCACAGAATGGGAAAGAAATAAAAACGAGAGTTTATTAAGGAGTATTTTACAATCCGGATACATGAAGGAACAATTGTACAATACATTGAATCACGCTAAACAAGATGTTATCTCAATTTCTTGACTTTAGAAGATTTGATTCGATTCATGAAAGAAGCAGACGAGTTTTTAGAACGTGCAAGACTTCGAATGTTCAAAAATTGGTCTTTGCATCTTGCAGTTATCATCATCTATTGAGAGGGAATCGGGTGACATGAACATGCGTCTGCTTCGCGGAAATTTGTTTTGAACCTCGTGCGAGACTTCACATAAAAGTCGTAAGAGTTCTATTTGTCTTGAACCTTCTTCTTCTTTTTTAGTAGTTTGAACGACATTGTTGATTAATTTTTGTTCGCTAATAGTATTACGATTCGATTTTCTATCGCAAATCTTATCGTTTTCTTTCGAAACGCATAAATATAAATTACGATTTTTTTCTTCTTGGTTTTTTAGAGAATAACGATTTATTAAACAACATCGACATTTATGTCGAGATTCTGTCATGGATGTTGTCATCATGATCGATTATTTGTTTTTTTTGTTTTACGAATTCTTGCAAATAATGTATATTTTAAATTTTTGTATTTAAATAATTTGTTTAAAAAAAGTTTTGTTTTTTTCTCTTTATATATATAAATAAAAAGTTAAATTTTTAACATCCTTTTTTTCTCATATTAATTCAATTTTTTTCAAGTTAAGGAACATAAAATTGAGTAATTTCATCAAAAAAATATTTTTCACATTAAAGAAAAAAAAACAAAACTTTTTAAACAAATTATTTAAATACAAATTCGAAAAAAAAATATTCTTACAAATGGAGCAAACAGATCAAAAATTGGAACATTTAAATGAGAAAACCGTACCTCAGTTAAACGAGATTTGTAAACTATTAAAAATTTCACATTTCAGAAATCATAGAACTAAATCAAAAAAAATTGAAGTCATACAGAAATGTTTGCGAAAAGATGGAAAGGCAAACGAAATGCCGATAGCAACGACGTCAAAAAATGCATTGGTTGTGAAAAATGAGAAGAAGAAAAAGATAGTAAAAGGAATCAAAATGCCGACGTCGAAAAAAAACGAAAACGTTTCGATTGAGAAAAATAAGAAGACAACTAAATGAAAAGCCATTGAAGAACAACTTCAAGTTTCCAAAGAAAAGAAAAGAAAAACTAAAACGAAAACGAGTGATGCACTTCAGATTCTAGGCAAACGAGATATATCGAGCGAAATTTGACGAGCAATAGACGAAGGGAAAGGAAAAGAATATCTAGCGTGACTTGCCACGGAACTATTTCAATCGAAGTCCGTAGAATGGGAGAGTATGATCAAAGGCATTTTTAAAACTTTCAACGTGGTTCCCTCGTTGAAGAAAATCGATCCAAAATTGTTCATGGAACGGGTGAAGAAAAAAGTATTGGATTTGTTTCGCAAATACATGAAAGTGGGACTAAAAATTAAGATGATACTCCATTGCGTGATGAATAAAATCGATGTGAAGTCCGGTGAGAGCATCGTGAAAAATGCATATTTCAGATCTAATGTCGAACCCGTATTTCGAGGTTCAGATTTATCAGACGTATTCGAAAAGATGAAAGACAAGATGTTGATGTCTCTCGTGAATTATCAACATGAAGGTAGTATTTTCTAGCTAAAAAATACGCCGTGATCAACGTGAAAAATAAAGATGATCAGTGTTTTAAATGGGCAGTCACCTCTGCTTTATACCCTGTCAAAATGAACATCGAAAGAGTTTCTTCTTACGAGGTGACTTCAAAAAATCTCGATTGGACCGGAGTGACTTTTCCAAAGCAGTTAAAACACATCGAACGTTTCGAGGTTCAAAATCCCACCATAGCGGTGAACGTCTTGGGATACAACGACGAAAAATGAATGATCTATCCTCACAGACAGACTTCGTATCTCGAAAGAGAAAAGATGATTATTTTATTATTGATTTCGAATGGTGACAATCGTCATTATTGTTGGGTTAAACATCCGAGTCGATTACTGTCGAGACAAAATAATAAACATAAAGGAAAGATATCTTTATGTTGTAACTGCATGAACATGTTTAAGAGCGAAAAATCGTTAGCGAAACATCAGGAATATTGTAACAAAAATCAAGGTGTTGCCGTCGAAATGCCCAAACCCAACACCATTGTGAAGTTTGAAAATCGCAATAGAAGGTTTAAAGTACCATTCGTCGTGTACGCCAATTTCGAATGTTTCACCATGAAAATGAGTTCCTGTCAACCCAACGCTCTTCAAAGTTACGTCGAAAGATATCAAAAACACATACCTTCAGGCTATTGCATTTACGTGAAATGCGCTTTCAACTCGCAACATGACATGGGTCCCTTCACCTACACAAAACAGTATGAAGATGACGACGTGGCCCAAAGGTTCGTGGAAGAGCTAGAATCGAAAATTTAAATGTTATACGACAAATTCAAAACTCCGACAAAAATGATCATCACGCGAAAGCAGCAGGACGAAAATAACAGAGCCACCGAATGTCACATATGCAGACAATCGTTCAACGAGAATTCGGAGGAAAATAAGAAGGTCAGAGACCACGATCATTACATGGGTCTGTATCACAGTCCGGCTCACAGCAAGTGTAATTTAAAATATCGAGATGCCACTTTCTATCCGGTGATGTTTCACAATCTCTCGGGTTATGACAGTCATCTGTTCGTGAAAAATCTCGGCACCTCACACGAAGAATTAAATTGCATCGCGAACAGCGAAGAAAGATACATTTCCTTCACGAAATGGAAGCTCATGGAGAAGAAAAGGGTAATCGACGGAAATACGTTGGAAGAAAAAACGAAATCCATTCGTAGATGCATATGTTTCATCGACAGTTTTAAATTCATGTCGACCGATCTGGAAAAATTAGTCGATAACATGAGCAAGGATAAATTTAAAATCACGAGCGAACATTTCGGAGAACGAGTAGACGTCATGTTGAGGAAAGGAGTCTATCCTTACGATTACATGAACGATCTAAAGAGATTCGAAGACACCTTACTACCTTTGAAAGAAGATTTTATTCGAAATTATACGAATCCGACATTTCCGACCAGAATTACGGACACGCCAAAAACGTGTGGAAATCATTCGATATGAAAACCATGAGAGATTATCATGATCTCTATCTGAAGACCGATGTTCTGCTCTTGGCAGACGTGTTCTAAAATTTTCGAGACGTCTGAAATTACGATCTGGATCCCGCTTGGTATTTCACCACACCCGGTCTGGTGTGGGATGCTCTGTTGAAGACCACCGAAGTCCAATTGGAATTATTATCCGACGTAAACATGTTGCTCATGTTCGAAAGGGCTGCGAGAGGTGGCGTCTCGTTGATCTCTCACAGATATTCTAAAGCTAACAAACCCTACATGAAAGAAGGTTTTGATTCGAAACGGTCGACTAAATACATACAGTATTGGAACTCTAATAATCTGTACAGTTGGGCTATGAGTCATCCTTTACCGATTGGAAATTTCGAATGGGTGAAGGAACCGGAAGAGATGCAAAAATGGAGAGACTATCCTTGCAGTTTAGAAGTCGATTTGAACTATCTGGAAGAATTACATGATCCACACAATGATTATCCGCTGGCTCCCGAACGAATGGAACCGAACGAAGGAGACGAGGAAAAACTCATTCCCAATTTATTTAACAAATGCAACTACGTCGTCTACAGTGAGAATTTGAAACAGTACGTTGATTACAGGATGAAATTAATCAACATATATCGCATCATTCAATTTGATGAAGAGCCTTGGATGAAAAAATACATCGATCTCAACACGAATCTCAGAATTTGAGCCGAGAACGATTTCGAAAAAGATTTCTTCAAACTCATGAACAACTGCTTGTACGGTAAATCGATGGAAAACATCAGGAAGAAAACCGACGTTCGACTTGTCACGTCTGAGAAAAGAGCTAAAAAATTAGTGGCGAAACCCAATTACAAACACCGAACCATATTCGACGAAAATCTAGTGGCCGTTCACATGCAAAAGACGCATCTGAACTTCAACAAACCGTATTATCTCGGACCGATCATCTTAGATAACAGCAAGCGATTGATGTACGAGTTTCACTATGATTACGTCAAACGAAAATTTGGTGATAAAGCCAAACTACTGTTCACCGACACGGACAGTTTAGTTTACGAGATAAAGACGAAAGACGTCTACTGAGATATATCTCAGGACGTGGCCGAGTGGTTCGACATGAGCAATTATCCCATCGATCACCCGTCCAACATTCAATTGAACGACAACAAGAAGGTGTTGGGTAAATTTAAGGACAAGAGCGGCGGTAAACAAATCGTCGAATTCGTGGGCTTGAGACCCAAACTGTATGCTTATCGTCTAGAAGATGATGAAGAGATCAAGAAGTGCAAAGGAGTTAAAGTGTGCGTGGTGAAGAAAAACATCTCTTTCCAAGAGTATAAAGATTGTCTGTTAGGAAGTGGTCCAGTGTATAAGACTATGAAATCCATTCGAAGTAAAAATCACGACTTGTATACCAAAATAGTCAACAAGATTTCGCTGACGGCTGACGACGATAAGAGATTCATGTTAGATGATAAAATAAACACTTTGGCCCTCGGACTTTGGACTGTGGATCTAATTAGAGATGATATGAATGTGGATGATTGGATTCCAGATATGACTGTGGATGATAAGATTCCAGATATGATAGTGGATGATAGGATTCCCGAAAATCAAGAGGAATTAGATGGATTCAAAATTATAGAAATTGATAGAGACATCGAGAGAGTTAGTTTAAAAAGAAAAAGAAAAAAAAAATAACGTCATTTTTAGTGAATTATAATAAAATAAATTAAAAAAAAAATATATATATACGCATTTATGAATAAGAAAATAAAGATATCCGTAGAAGGTGTCGTCTTACCTAACGAACCCCTATCCAACATCGATCTGTTGAATGCGGCAAAAGATTTGAAAATCAAAGATTTTCTAGGCGTGTTTTCCAGAGATGCCTTGCCAAAGAGAAGACCTCGACAATCGGAATGCGGAATTTTAAATCTAGACGATTCATCGGGTAAAGGCACTCACTGGGTGGCGTGGATCAAGAACGGGAAGAAGAAAAATTATTATTTCGAAAGCTACGGAATCTCACCACCAAAAGGAATAAAGAACTATTTCAACAAATTGATGGTTCGTTACAACACGGAACAAGTGTTTTGCGGTCACCTGTGTCTCTACGTTCTCAAGAGATGGTCTGAAGGAGATCGGTTTCAAGACAATCTCAATGATTTACATTAGAGAGAGATTTTTTGTTTATAGTATATATAAAGATAAAAAAATTATTTTGAAAAATTTTAATCGAATAAAAACGAAAAATAAAAATAACATAGTTCATTTTTAATAAACTGTGTTTTGAATATATTTTTTCTAAAAAACAAAAAAAATCCCCACAACAACATGCCAGTCGATAAATTTGGTAGAAGTGATGATGAAAAAGTCAACCTAAGAAAGAAGAGGAAGAGGTTCGAAGTCGACGATGGTTACGACGTTGCCAACTTGGACGAACGTTACGATCGGAGATACGAACCTCGAAAAGAACCTTTGAACATGAACGATAAGAAGCTCCACAATCTTCCTGAGCTGATAGATCTCGCAGATGCTGCAACTAAAAAATACGTTAACAGTGGGAACGCCGATTTCGAACGAATCCTGCTAGATAATTACGTGGATAAAACCATGACCGACGATCTTGATCTGAAATTCAAACGTTTGGTGAACGTCACGAATCCCATAGATCCCACCGATGCTGCAACCAAGAAATACGCGGACGACTCTCACGCGAGATTCAGTGAACACCTGAGAAATAGATGCGTTCAGAAAATGATGCACTCAGAATTGAACGCCAGTTCTAACAAGATAACGAACGTGGCCACTCCCACGAATCCCAAGGACATGGCGACCAAACACTACGTAGATCTGGAACAGACAAAGTCTGACAGACGAGAAATGAAATCGGATCTGAATGCGGGATTCAACAAGATATTGAATCTGTCAAAGATCGACGACACGGATGCGGACTCAACTGCGGTCAACAAGGGCTGCGTGGATTCTGTCGTGATACGATCACAAGAATACCTAGAATCGCAAGTGGACGATCTCTACCTGAACAAACAATCTGGCGGAACCATGGCGGGTGGTATCGACATGAACGGTAAGAATTTATTCGGACTCAGTCACGATCCCGAATTCGATTCCAGCACGGTCAGCAGAAAGTATGTGGATGACAACTCAGTCTGGAGAAAGGGTGACATCATGGAAGGTAAACTAGACATGGGTGGACATGCGCTCACGAATCTACCAGATCCCGTGAACATGACGGATGCCTGCACCCTGATTTCGGTGGTGGAGAAAGTCAAATATGCTAGACAATTGATCACTGTGTGGGCCGAGGAGGCCGGCACCTTAGATGAAGGAAAAGCTGAGTGGTCTTTTGGAAATGGAGGTAGCGGATCAAAACATGGTCAGGTGGGATATCCCATGCCGCTGGGAGGTGAAATCCTTCGAATGAGTCTGGCTTCCTCAGATTTGAATAACAGAGCGGTCGTCAATCTCATGGTGAATGGGGTAGAGAGCGGTAAGAGATACAGCATCGAAAAGACTGAGAATCAGCATGCAAATGTTAGCACATTTGGCACGCCTCTCAAAGTGAACGCCGGAGACAGGATTAATTTCGTTACGAAAACCAATAATCCCGAAGCCGCCACTTCCGTGGTGAGTCTACAGATCGAACTAGTTCCTTTGAACAAACAGTGAACGCATGGAAAATAATGAATTAAAAAAAAAATAATGTGTGATTTATTTAAAAAAAAAAAAAAAAAAAAGATGTTCAATCTCTCTAGATCACATTACTTATTTTTTTTTTTTTTTTGAGGTTTTGTTTTAATACGTTATTTCTCATAATGTTTCATCTCGTGAAATTGGATCACCTATCTCAAAACACGCGTCGACATCTATTTTAGCATTTCGAAGAGCTTTTATAAATTCTCGAAAAGCAGTCGGTCCTCTATAGGTCAACGTGTCTAAAAGTTTTCTGGTCTTATCTTCTATCAAGATTTTACTTTCGATTTCATGTCTCATATAATCAGTCAATATCAAAGGTTCTGTTTCGACTAAAGTGTCTACAATTATTGCTAACGAATCTTGCAAAGTATTTTTAATCAAAAAACGTCTGTTTCTTCTTAAGTATTCTCTTTCTTTATCATTCATTTTTATAATAATTTTTTAATTTTATTTATATATATATTTTTTTTTTTTTCACACTCGTCTCTCATCGAATGATCGACATCTTATTTCCATCCAATTCGAATTGTAATTCTCTGTCCGACAGGACTAGGGCGAAGGCTTCGGTTTTTCTCGGCACGTTCCTATCGAATTGCATCTTGATCTGAATGTCTAAGACGCTACTCTTGAGTCGTTCACTCTGTTTACTGACGTCAATTACGAACATGGGATACATCAACTTGTATTTGCCGGGAGATATGTTAGGATTGCTCATCAATTCGTCTAGACCATGATACTTCTTTCTAAAATCAGTGGCGTCGCCATACAGTCTGCAGAAATCGTTCTTGTCGAACGACGCATTGTAATCGATTGCTGGTTATCTTGTGGCGTTCAGAAACACTTGCATGTTTCTCAAACTGCAGTGATCGAACAGGGATGCATTCTTTTCCTGAGACCCATCCCTATCGGTCTGAAACGCAACCATGATGAAATGCGGTCTCTCGGAAGTGGATTTCACCGTCAATCTCCAATCGAAGTGATTCGTGGAGGGTGGAATGTCGGACTGTCTTATTCTAAATCCCACGGGTAATTTACTCTTGGATTCTATGATCTTGTAGAGACGCGCTTTTTCCACGATCGAAGGCTCCACGTGCGGAACAAACCACGATATCTTGTGTAGAGTTATCTTACCCGCATTGGTCGCAATGAGTCTCACTATTGCGTCGTCGTCTCCTTTTCGAATCAACGTCAGATTGTGTTTGAATCCGTACATGATCTTGTTGTAATCGTCCGCGAATCCGAAGATGTGTTTCAAAGGTATCCTGAACGAAAACGTTCCTTTAGGTCTGGACGTCTTGACGACGTAGTCGAATATCGCGGCGGCGCCGGCGCTAGCAGGGCCGACGGTGTCTTTCACCCACAACTGATTAAGTCCTCTGGATTTCGAAAAATCATCAGGATACGTCAAGAGTCCGAACATCGTGGTGGCCTGACCAGGATGAAACACAGATTCTATCTCTTGTCCGGATAGCATGTATTTTATATTACTGAATAGATGCATGATGCCATTATTGGCTAGAGTAACCGTGTCGTCGTCGGCGTAGTCGCTCCCATCTTCCTTGGTGAGACGTCCCTGCACCACTGTGTAACTCTCGCTAGGATGTATGAATAGATCTTGAGTTTCGACGTTGATTTATATCTCTCCCGCATTGTTCAAACTCGTTCCGGTTACCAGTTCGTATTCGTGAACCTCATATTCTTGAATACTTTCATCTTTTACTATGCTTTGTGCTATATCTAGTATATTTGTCATTTTAAAGGATTTTTTAGTTTTTTTTTTGCTTATTAATTAACTTGCTTTCTTAATCTAAAAAATAGTTTTTAATTTTTTTTTATTATTATTTTTTCTCTCTTATATATATATGTGTGTAAACAAGAAAATGTTAAAGGAAGTAAATAAAAAAAAAATTTGTTTTCTTTATCAAAACTTTGTCTTCTGTAATTGTTGTTCGTAAAACTTTCCGATGATCTCTTCTCCATCCAAAGCTTCGATTTCGTAAGTCACCGGATCGGTGTGAAATATTTTGATTATCACAAAGATTTCCGAGGTCCATCGAGGAGTATAACCCTTTTCGAAGTGCTTCTTATAAGCGTAGATTCTCACTCGATCACCGACCGCAAATTTCGGCATTCTCGACTGCTTCCTGATCTTAGATCTCTCAGGATATAGATTCACGTAGATTCGTTTTTCGTTTCGAGGATCGCTAGCTTCTGCGGGAGTCATCTTGATCGATCTGTGTCACGTGTTGTTGTAATCTTTGACCAGTCCGTTCAGAGCGTATATGTATTTCTTGGTCGAATTCGCCGTGAAGTATCTGTGCATCTTTTCCTTCATCGTTCGATCCCAACGTTCCACCACACTGGCTTTCTCTTCGTTTTCGATCGAGTAGAGGTCTACCAATCGATGAACGTGCTTGTTGTAGAGTTCCTTTCCCTTGTCCACCCACAATTTACTCGGTTTTCGAGAAGACGAGTCGAACACGCTCTTCAGAGCCTCGGCGACGCAAGGTCCCGATTTATTCTTCAAAGCTCTGATCCAACCGTATTTGGAAAACACGTCGATGACCGTCAATAGATATTTGACGCCCTCATTCCACCTCGAAAACGATCTCATGTTGACCAAGTCGGCAGACCAAATATCATCCAAACCCTTCACGAACACCCTTCTCTTTCGAAATTTACGCACTATGGGTTTGTGTAACTCCTCGGCCAATTCGCTCGTCAATAATCGTTTCTTCTTCTTCTTTTCAGATGCGCTTTTTTTTGAACGCCCCATCCGAATCGACGTTTCGCACCGATCAGATTGCCGACCAGCGAACGTTCTATCTTCTCTCTCCTGGTCGGATTCGATATGCCTCTCAATTTCCCCAACATGTTTTTATCGCAGACGTCATTGTGAGTCTTGGTGTCGGGATGTCCGGCGTAGCACAGATCGTGATCATACGCGGCCACGTCCATCCTATTCACAGGTTTGCTCCAAGATTTGGGTGTCAGATCGGCGTTGAGTCTCTTGTTCAATTTCGTTCCGGGTCCCGTGAAACTGTGACCGGGCAGATGCATTTCGAAAGGTAGATTATTGATCATTTTATTCACGATGCCTTTACCTTTGCTCGCATTCTTTTTTTTTGATGAATCGAGTCTTGACAGAACCACACACGTCGCAAATTCCGCGAAGCATCTGTCTGTCGTTTTTAGTTCGTACTTCTCGAGAATTACTCGTCTCGGTAACTCTCTTACACTTTACGCAATACATTTTTTTAAGAGTTATTTAAATTAATTTCGTTTTTATTTTATATATAAATTTAATAATTAATTAATTCCGTTCTTATTATATATATATTTTTTTTTTTCAATCGCTGCTCTTGAGTTCTATCATCTTACTGAATTTCTCCCTGGCCTCTTTCCTCCCCTTTTCCACGAGAGAATCCTTCATCTCTTCCTTGATCATCTGACGAGTCTTGATTCTCACGGCTTCTTTCATGGTATCGTATTTCGTTTTCTCACTCAATATCGCGAAGTATTCTCCGTCCGATATCCTACCGTCTTTCAATGCCATAGAGATCATTTCAGATATCGTGTCGATCTTGGAGTCGGCCAAGACGCGAATCTTGTCGTGTTTCCTCGCCTTCGGATATAATTTCCTACTCAAAAAGTTTCCGAGCGTGCTAAACAATCCGGCGGTGAGAACCACTCCCTCTGTGGTCAACACGATCGGAATGCCGACCGCGGTCGACAACAATCCAATGCCAGCCGCGTGTAAACCCATGGAAATCGTGATGAGTGTCGTGTCGATCGCGTTGACGAATTTCACGAAACGCGAATACTTCTTCTTGAGAGAATGACGAGAATCTCTCTCTCGAGTTAGATACTCTTGGATTCTACTGATTTGATCGATGCGATACCTCTCTCCTCTTTCTTTTTCTTCTAGCGACGGTGCCGTCGGCAAAACGCTGATCGGCTTCTCATCCTCGTCGTCCACTAACGTCGGATACAATTTATTTCTGGTTCTCATTTTTGTGTTTTTTTCTTCTTTCTAATATTAGATAAAAAATTTATGTGTGTATTTATTTTCTATTCTCCCTTATTTTATATCAACGAGAAAACTTAGACGTATGCTTCATTGAACAATAATTTCATGACGCATCCCTTATCTCCTAAAGTCAGACTTTTACGCGCCAATTTCAGTTCTTCCGAAACTGTGGGCTTGCTTCGATCCTTACAGAAGAGTAATCTCTTCCAAAACGCGATCACTTCATCGATTTGAACGCGTTCGAACGCCGGTTCGAAATACTTGACGACCATATCTTCCCTTTCCATCCACAGACACGAATGATTCTCGTGATCGAAGTCTAGGTGATCCCGACATCCGACGCATCGTTCTAACAAGAGACGACCTAGTTGTTCGTTCACACAGAATGCGTGGGCTCTCATCAGCATTTTTAAAAGAAACCTTACTCTAATAGTCTGAGAATCGCTCATGATTTACGTATTTATTTTTTTTATTATCTATTCGATTTGATATATTTATTTTTTTTTAAATAACTATTTATTTATATATTTTTTTCTCTCCTATATATCAATCAAAAACGTGACAGTGGGTTTGCGGATTCTAACATCTTGGCAACATTCTTCATTCAAAACATTCCATTAAGTGTTTATTAAGATTACTTCACAATAACATGTGTTAGTTTTACTTCAGGAAACGTGACAGTGCGTTTGCGGATTCTAACATCATGTCCGTACACGAGTCGATTTCCGACCTAAAATCCTCAAGTGGATCTCCGTGTACACCTCCATAGGGTTTCAGTGTTAAAATCGTGTACGGACGCGGATTATTAGAATCGGCAAGATGATGATTTAGAAACGACAAAACGTTTTTTTGCTCGCAATTTAACACTGAATCCTATGGGGGAAAACCATTTGCGGATTCAAACATGAAACGGTACATGTACGTGTACGTAAAACTACGGGCGTTTTTTTCACTCTAGGATACAATTCAGTGATGTTTGAATCCGCAAAGCGGATTCTAACATCACCCTAAAAACGTTCAAATCGTGTACCATGTACACGATTTTAACACTAAATCCTGAGGAGGTGTACACGAAAAATCGTGTACATGTACACGTACATGTACCTTGATGCCTGAATCCGCCTATATTACCTACTCTTATATTTCATATTCAGTCATTCTCAAATAATATTTTATTTATATAAATTTGTTTTATTACAAATTATTGGAGAGTGCCTGTGTTACTCTCCAATAATTTGTAATAAAACAAGTTTTGAATAACAAATTCAGACCACCAAAAATAATCTAGCCCTCAACCAGTTAATCGCTAATGTTAAAAATATCTTGGTATTTGTACTTTCCAACGTTTGACATCGTATTTTCAAATACGTTGAAGAAACTGAATTCCTATGAGGGGTCATACCCTATGTCTTGAGACCAAAAAAAAATGAAAAAAGTTAGTTATTCAAGAATTTTGTTTGCAAGTATCGTCTGCTTTTCATGTTAGGTAAAGGGTTAATCTACTGATTATCTGTCTGATTCATTGATTGGACGAATTAATTAATCCGTCGGTATTCCAAGAAATTAAGTGATCAAATGAACTCGTCAGTCAATTAACCAATCCAATACTGTGATTCCAAATTATTTATTTAAATATAATTTTCTTTTCTTTTCAGAAAAGCAAGCGAGGATACGAATGGTTTCGTTCAAAGTAAACACAAACTCGGGTGTTGTGAATGATGTTTCACACTCAGAATAAACACGGGAATATCCTGCGGTCAGTAGTTGCGGAACTTGCAGTGTGACTGACAGGGTTTTTTTTCACAGATGGCTTTAGATGTAGATGTTGATGGAGGAGTTTTGCAAGCTTCCAATACTGGGTCCATTATTTCAGTGGGGGCACTTTCATCCTCAAATGGTATCGTGTCATCAACATCGGCACCAGCTTTGGGTAACAAAATCCCTCGATATCTATTCCTTCTTCCATTTTAAGAAGATTCTATCACTATCTGAAAGAGAAAATAGGAAAGGTGAACTATTTGTACGACTTCATGAACAGTATACAAATGGTAGAGTCCCATGACATCGAAAACATCCGCTGAGCGGAACCCAACTAACAATATAATCGTCATTTCTCCGACATCAATGCAGCCATCAGTAACATATTTTTATGTATTGGCCACCGGGTATTACTCCTCTCGCTGGCCCATCAACGAAAATATTGCCAATGGCTCTATTTATTCATTTTTTCCACTTTTAAATGTTATACGCGGGTCGAGTTCAAAGCGGCGAATGTTTATAAGCGGCGAGCAACTCTCAGACTCTCCAACGTAGTAACTCCACACAAGCAGGGTTAGCTTTGGTTGAAGACATGTGCACCATCGACGTGCAATACGCCTAAGTACACAGCACCAAGTCACTCCTCTTGGGCAGTCGGGATTACGTGCCTTGCCCAAGGACACAACGCAGTTACCTCTTGCCTGGATTGAACCGTGGACGTCTTGGTTTGAAGTTGATTGCAGTAACCACCTAGCCACCTGAAAATTGAATATGATTAAAAATTATTTCATGGTTTTTAGCAGAGACAAACGGGGATCTTGCAGTATTTCCTGTTAACGTAAAAGCCACAAGCATGCTCGGAGAGACGGGGCCAGCATGCAATCTCAAAAACTTTAGAAACCCGGACATATTTGGTAAATCTTTCATAATCGTATTGGCAGAGGAGCTAAGGCTTTTGACTGAAAATGTTCATGATTCTCGAGATATTTTTTTTTCAAAAATCTTTAAAAAGTCCGCATAAAAAAGTATCAATTTTACGAAATTTAATTAATTCTAGTTTCGCTTATTGATTTATTCTGTGTATTAATGACACCTAAGTTCAACTGACCGCGAAAACGACATGTCGTAGACAAAAGAACTTAACTTATAAGGCCCTCATTTTAACAGTTTTAGTTTCCAGTTCAACCAATTCGACCTGGCGAATGTGTGCCCTTTCGTGGCATTTCACCTAATAGCCTGATATGTGGTCACGTGATGCACTGTTTGAAAGATCTCCAAGAGGTCTTTCCAACAGTGCGTCTCATAATTGTATTGGATCACCAACGGCAAAGAGGCAATGGATTGGGTGCAATGCTGATCAGCACCGACAAAGCTATTGAAGACAGACGTTTGTTAAGATTTCTTATTTTAAAAGTGTGGGCTGAATTTGAACATACAAACTCCTTCCGCAATTCGGTTACGGAACTGATCTAATATCGTGGATAACGTCAGATTCTGACCGAATGATGTCAGTGGATAATATTGTCGATAAAAAGAAGAATGGGAAGATTTTTTATCGTTTATGTTGTCTTGACATTTTTTAATTTGTTTTTGTCTTCAGTTTAATGCAAAATATTATTTCATTCCGTCTTACAATAGAATTGCTTTCACGTTTTCAATCAGATTCGCAATTCTTCACGTGAATGCACATCCTCCAATAGATGAAACTGACTGTTATTTTCGTTTTTCTTTTCTTTTGCTGGTGTTACACACTCAAATTTTATAATGATAAAATATTTCTCCGCGGAATATTGGGAGTGCTTATTCCCGCTCCCATTTCAGATCAACACACACCAAGGGAGATAATTACTCCACAAAAATTCCAAATGAGAGTGTTGATGCGTCGGGTTGAGATCGGCACAAATCAAGGGAGATAACGCCTGCAAATATGTATAGTGTCTTTTGATGTGCGTGTTGTCTATGGCTGCAATGCACAAAAAAATTGCATTGGCGACAGTGTTAACAATTTCCTGTCTCCTAAGCTCATCAAGGCCATTTTGGGGAAAACAGTCCAGAATCCACTTAGTATATCATCTCATTACAAAAATGAACAGGAAAAAAATATATGTCACCGTGTGTTTTTCGGTTTCAAATTTGACGATTTCCCAACTACCGTCCAGTTTCACGCTCAATTGGAAAGGCATATTTTACTTGCCCCCCCCCCCCCCCCTCACCTTATATTTCAACTCTCACAATTTTGAAAGAACGGCCAGTGCCAATATTTTCAGTCTTTTCTAAAATAGACACTAAAATCAAATTTCATTTATTGTGCTTCAAAATGGCAACTGGCTTCATTCAAGTGCTAGCCAGATTGGGTTAAACGAGACTTATTTAACACAAATAGCAGCATCTGACATGCTTAATACTGTCATTTCATATAGGTGGAACTCTAATTGACTGGAAATATAATAAATAATGAAATGATACAATCTTTCCTTCCACCTGGGAGCAAAAGTTTATTTGACCGCCATATTATGCATACTGACACTCTTTGATGAATCTGGGCATCCTAGACCCCCAAAATAACATTTTCTCCAAAACTGCAACCGAATACACAAACCGACTCGGCTTTAGTTGTAAAATTATTCATACCGGTAAATCGAGCATCATACACCTATCATAAAATGTCAATCGACATAAATCATGAAAAATATTGCTTTAGGTTGCAATACACTAAAAGATTTGCATTGGCGACAGTGTTAACAATTTCCTGTCTCCTAAGCTCATCAAGGTCATTTTGGGGAAAACAGTCCAGAATCCACTTAGTATATCATCTCATTAAAAAAAATGAACAGGAAAAAAAATATATGTCACCGTGTGTTTTCCGTGTTCAAATTTGACGATTTCCCAACTGTCGTCCAGTTTCACGCTCAATTGGAAAGGCATATTTTACTTGCCCCACTCACCTTATATTTCAACTCTTACAATTTTGAAAGAACAGCCAGTGCCAATATTTTCAGTCTTTTCTAAAATAGACACTGTGGCATTTTTATTTAGGGTTTCAAAATCAATAAATATTGCCCCAATCAGCTGATCTCCTTCATTTTATGCTCTATTAAATGTTGAGGTAAAATCCGTTGGAGGGCGCTTTTGCCTCAATTTAGTGTATTGTAACCTAAAGTTGTTCCAAACTTGATAAAAATAGTTGTACTTTTGGGTTCAAATTAAAGAAAACATATTTCCGAATTGATCTGAAATATTCATTTTAAATTACAATGCCCTTTGCCTGATTTATTAACATTACAATTAACCCTACCTCTTTGAGTAAAAAAAAATATCTGTCCATTTTACCTTTTCTTTGTATATAATGTCTCCAAGCAACAAATTTATTGAAAAAATATTCCCCAAACTGCCATCGTCTTGCATTAATATATAACCAGTCTGACCGCATAAACTCCTGAAGGGAAAAAGGTAGTCAGATGAAAATGAGCAGTAGAAACATTAACCCTTTCATTTTTCTCAAAGTAAAAATGTAAAAAATATTACTTTTCTTTCAAAAACAGTACACAGAGGTAGCAAGCAACTTTAAAATTCAATCTATCACACTTTCAGGTGATACAGACACTGACAATGTGAGATAAAGTGGAACATTTGCTTGGTTTCGTACTGAACACGGCGATTATGGACTGTTGTGCACTCCACTCAAAGGAGTGATCTTGAATGTCATAAGAAGCTGGATGAGCATTAACCACATGATGCCTTCTATACTTCCCACTGTTGCCAAAATTTGAAATTAAAATGATAAGGAGAGATGAGGGGTGGAGCGGGGGAGTGGTCACCATGATGTACTTTCACATATGGAATCCACGATTAAGTTTTGAGCCACACATTTGTATGCAATGTCACAGTTCTTCCTTTAACTAACACTCACAAGTATCAAGCCTATATAGTACTGTCAACCCTGTACCCAACTTTCCCTTTCTCCACTTGTGCCACCTTTTCAAAAACAAAACATTCATTTGTTGAACCTTGTTGGAATTAGCATAGTGCCTTGATTCCAAAGAGATTCACCAACTTATTTTGACTGAAATATACCCAGCTGATTAGTCTTAAGAACTGTTATGTGTGCCCAGTTGCTGATTTATTGCAAAATATGGCATATCATCTACTACATGAACATGATGGTAATTCTTGTGAGAGTATTTTTTGTAAGAACAACAATAAATGGATGACCAAAGACATAGAGAGCAAACAAAATGCAAGTTTGAGGCATATTTCCATATTGTGTTGAAAGCTACTCATTATGAGGACCACACTGCGTATGGTGGAACCAGTAATGGCTATTTGACACCAATGGAGCTGAATCTGTGGATGTGAAGGAGAGAAAAAATGTTAACGATGGTGAATCCAGATTTATGAGGCCACTGGAAAGCCGGAAGTTACTTAGAGTGTAATGGTTTTTGACATCTGGAAAATTACAAAATAGTGGTAGTTGAAATCTTGTGTGCAAATCAACTTCAAAGCAGGTAGTTGTCCTCCAACATGAAATTAAAATAACTGCCCACAGGTGTCCAGTAAACAAGGGTATATAATGCAATTACAGTTCTGTTCAAAATGAAGGAAAAACAGTTATTTCTGCATAGAGAATTCAAGTAGCACAACAACACAAATTGCTCTCATGGAGTACAAACCTCCCGCACATCTCACCAACACCACGTTATTCAAATAATAGGCTTAACCCTTTACCTAACCTGAAAAGCAGACGACACTTGCAAAAATAATTCTTGAATAACTAATTTTTTTCATTTTTTGTCTCAAAAACATAGGTTATGCCCCCTCGTTGGAACGAGCTCGACGAGCTCGTTCCAACGAGGGGTCATAACCTATGTTTTTGAGACAAAAAATGAAAAAAATAATGAAAATTAATTGGCGATTTTTGAGAATAGCGCTGGCCGGTTTGGTCGTAACCTTAGGTAAAGGGTTAAAAAGGATATTTCACATTATTTTCACCCTCACACCTGCAAAAATAAAGAACACTCCCTGTTTTATTCCTGTTTCTAGTATCCCAGCATGTTGACAGCCACACTTTCAGCAAATTGTTTTGGACAGGAGGGGTTAAATTCTCACACTGGGCAACAGGAGACTTGTGTTAACTAAATGTGAGGTGTGGGTTAGCTGGCAAGTGAAAATCAATGACAAATTTCATTTATTGTGCTTCAAAGTGGCAATTGGCTTCATTCAAGTGATAGCCAGAGGGGGGTAAAAGAGACTTATTTAATACAAATAGCAGCATTTGACATACTTAATACTGTCATTTCATACAGGTGGAACTCTGATTGACTGGAAAAATAATAAAAAATGAAATGATACAATCTTTCCTTCCACCTGGAGTTTATTTGACCACCTTATTATGCATACTGGCATTCGAAATTAGGCACTCTTTGATGAATCTGGGCATCCTAGACCCCCAAAATAACATTTTCTCCAAAATTGCAACCGATACACAAACCGACTCGGCTTTAGTTGTAAAATTATTCATACCGGTAAATCGAGCATCATACACCTATCATAAAATGTCAATCGACATAAATTATGAAAAATATTGCTTCAGGTTGCAATACACTAAAAGATTTGTATTGGTGACAGTGTTAACAATTTCCTGTCTCCTAAGCTCATCAAGGTCATTTTGGGGAAAACAGTCCAGAATCCACTTAGTATATCATCTCATTAAAAAAATGAGTAGGAAAAAAATATATGTCACCGTGTGTTTTCCGTGTTCAGATTTGACGATTTCCCAACTACCGTCCAGTTCCACGCTCAATTGGAAAGGCATATTTTACTTGCCCCCCTCACCTTATATTTCAACTCTCACAATTTTGAAAGGACAACCAGTGCCAATATTTTCAATTTTTTCTAAAATAGACACTGTGGCATTTTTTATTGAGGGTTTCAAAATTAAATAAATATTGCCCCAATCAGCTGATCTCCTTCATTTTATGCTCTATTAAATGTTGAGGTAAAATCCGGTGGAGGGCGCTTTGACCTCCATTCAGTGTATTGTAACCCCAAGGGTCATGCGGCGGTTTCAGAGATTCGCACGAACTCGATGTTATTTGTAATCTCCAGATTTGTGGCTATCACACGTAAAGAGAACTTGAGCTTGAAGTGTCATTTCATAAACAATCCTCTCAAAAGATACAAAAATGTCAAGGGTGGAGTACTGTAGCGCTATGTACTAAGGCGTACTGCAGTACGATGGGGCACTTGCCTACAATTAATGCTTGTGCTGAGTTAGTACGTTTGTGAGTCTGATAGTTGCTCGCCACTGCTCAGTCGTTCATTCAGGGTACATGTACTTCGGCTCCCCCACCCGTACAATTGTGCGACAGGAGGTGGCCTCGGCTTTCGAAATTGTCATTATAAACGAATAAATAAATAATAATAATAAATAATATAAACAATAAACGAATAAATAAATAATTATAAAAATGTATTGAAATCTAATTTTGGTCAAGAATTCAGATAAAGTAATAAAAGTATATCCAGTTTTATTGTGTAGCAACACAAATTCTTGAAGAAAAACTTGAGGAGAAAAAGACAAAGACTACTTGAGATTTCATGCACTGAAGCAAACAAAAGTGATGATGTGTATTGTTACAATTTTATTTGTACTGGTTCGTGATTACGTTATTACTTCGTGAAGAAAATATAAATTTTGCTGCAAAACCCCAAATCGAAAAAAAACATTTTAAAATTAAAAAGCAATCCAATCATCACTAATATAAGTTTGTATTATTATACTTTATGTAAACCCGCAAGTTCCCAAGCCAGCAGTTATATTCTTAAAGGAATCAGACACTGCTATTGCCTCCAGTGATGCCTTTAAATAGTACATCTCATAATTTAAATTCTATCGGCTGGAATATTTCAGTTGATCGGAAAAGCGAACATATGGCTCATCTTTCTAACCAACAAAACTACTCCTGCCGCTTGTATCCAAAAAATTCACAAACCATTTATTTTCTTTCAAACAACGCGAGAAAGGTTTTGTAATCGAGATTTGGTATGACCGAACTTTTATTACCTTTACCAATACCATCAAACATGCTTCACAGTACGTTAAGTTCAACCTTCGTAAATCAAAATCAACTGGTTTTCTTTTGACTATGGGTTCATTCATATTACGCACGAGATCTAATGGCCATTTAGGATAAGTTCTCTCGTTTTGAATATCACAGGAGAGTCACTACCCCACCCACCCCTCTCATCCACTGGGAAAAGTTTCAGGAGTGAAAGTGCCTCAATACTATGACAATCATTTCACTTTGATAAATTTTATACCAGTAAGAATTGTACTCACTGTGATTAACCCGTTACCTAACAAATCGTACCTATCCTCCTGCGAAATTTACAAATTCATAGTTTCAGCAAAACCATGTCATGCTGTCCCTCGTCGCACTCTTTCCAGTAAAGTGGTCACATGTGATTTTGTTGAAATTGTGTGAAAAAAAATGAAAAGAAAATAATTAACAAAACAAATTTTGTTATTGTGTTCATTTGATAATGGTTTTAGAATAATGACGGCGGATTTACTAAATATAACTCGCTGCATAGCTCTGTCATGGTCATTTGTTCTGGCCGCACACACCACAGTTTGGTTACTTGACCCAAGCAAGGAAAAAATCTATAATTGCGTGGATAAGGATACCAGATACCACCAAAAGCTTCTCATAGGCATAATATGAAGGTATTAAATAGGAGCGCGGTGGTTCAGTGGCATCAACATTGGACTTCAAACAGAGAGGTCCGCGGTTTGATCCCCATCATGGGCTAACTGCGTTGTGTCTTTGTGCAAGACACTTAATCCCGATTGCCCACGGGGAGGGGGGGGGGGGGGGGCACGATGGCGCTGTGTTCTCAAACGTACTGCACGTCGGTGGTGCACCTGTCATCAACCAATGCTAACTCAGCTTGCGTGGAATTAGGACGTTTGGGAGTCTGACAGTTGCTCGACACTGCTCAATGGTTCTCCCCAGGTACCCCGGATTCCTCTACCCAAATACCATCGCCCTCTATGGCACGCGTCTTCGAAAAGAGCACAAGCATTGATTGTAGGAAAGTGCCCCATCGCCCGACAGTACGCCTTAGTACATACCGCTACAGTACTCCCCACCCTCCACCCCGTGAATTTTTTTTTAATCTTTTGAGAGGGTACTTAATGAAATGGCACTTAAACCTCAAGTTCTCTTTACGTGTGATAGCCACAAATATAAAGATTACAAATAACATCGAGTTCGTGCGAATCTGTGAAACTGTCGCATTCCCCATGGACAACATTCACATCCAAAGACACTGCATATATTTGCAGGAGTTATCTCCCTTGATTTGTTCCGCCTTCAGACCGACGCATCAGCAACACTCTCGTGTGGAAAATTTGCGGCGTAATTATCTCCCTTGATGTGTGCTGATCTGAAATTGGGGCGGGAGCAAGCATTCCCAAAATTCCGCTGAGATGTATTTTATCATTATAAAATTTGAGTGTGTAACACCAGAAAAAGAAAAGAAAAACAAAAATAAAAGTCAGTATCATTTATTTGAGGATGTGCGTTCACGTGAAGGATTGTGAATCTGGTTGAAAACGTGAAAGCAATTCTATTGTCAGACGTTATGAAATAATATTTTGCATTAAACTGAAGAAAAAAACAAATTAAAAAATGTTAAGACAACATAAACGATAAAAAATCTTCCCATTCTTCTTGTTATCGACAATATTATCCACTGACATTATTCTGTCAGAATCTGGCGTTATCCGCGATTTTAGATCAGTTCCGTAACCGAATTGATGAAGGAGTTTGTATGTTCAAATTCAGTTCACACTTTTAAAATAAGAAATCTTAACAAATGTCTGTCTTCATTTGCTTTGTCGGTCCTGATCAGCATTGCACCCAACCCATTGCCTCTTTGCCGTTGGAGATTAACAGTTATGAGACGCACTGTTGGAAAGATCTGTCCGAGACCTTTCAAACAGTGCATCATGTAACCACATATCAGGCTATTGGGAGAAACGCTCCGAAAGGACACATATTCTCCAGGTCGCATCGGTTGAACTTGGAACTAAAACTGTTAAAATGGGGGCCTTCTAGATTTGTTTCAAAGTTAAGCTCTTTTCTCTACGACATATTATTTTCGCGGTCAGTTGTACTTAGGTGTCATTTATATACAGAATAAACCAATGAGCGAAACTGGCATTAATTAAAGCTCGAAAAATTGATACTTTTTTATGTGGATTTTCTAAAGATTTTTGAAAACAAACATCACGAGAATCATGAACATTTTTAGTCAAAAGCCTTAGCTCCTCTGCCAAAACGATCATGAAGGATTTACCAAATATGTCCGGGTTTCTAAAGTTTTTGAGAGTGCATGCTGGCCCCCGTCTCTCCAGGTATGTTTGTGGCTTTTACGTTAAAAGGAAATACTGCAAGATCCCCGTTTGTCTCTGCTAAAAGGCATGAAATAATTTTTAATGATATCCAATTTTCAAGTGGCTAGGTGGTTACGGCATTCAACTTCAAACCAAGACGTCCACGGTTCGATCCCCGCCAGGGGTAACTGCGTGGTGTCCTTGGGCATGGCACTTAATCCCGACTGCCCACGCGGAATGACATGGCGCTGTGTACAAAGGCGTAATGCACGTCGATGGTGCACATGTCTTTAACCAAAGCTAACCCCGCGTTTGTGGACTTACTACCTTGGTGGAGTCTGACTGGTTGCTCACCGCTGCTCGGTGGTTCTCTCCGGGTACTCCGAAATTTTCAAAGTATACAGAGGGTAAACTATTGAAGTCTATTGCGATTCTCTGTCTACTGTTATACCAACAACTCTGTCGAATCACAGCTGTCATAAAAAATCGTGAAAACATTCCATCTCAGATAGAGCTTGGAGGTTTTGATTTTTTCGGATTCAGTTTCGGTTAGGTTTCAGGAAAAAACCTCGGTTTCGGTTCGATTTTTCTAGGTGTTAGGAACATATAATATATAACACTTCAGGCTCCTATACTTGAAAAAAAATCCGCAATAATTTTGAGTAAACAGTTCACTGCACAAAGCTATCTCTGTAAGTATCACCAGTGAGCTCAGCCTAACCTCCTTTTAATTACTCTTAGGGGTTCTAGGGGACCGGTTCCTAAGCCTATTAATTTAACCCTTTAATCAGCGTAACGGCCAAAACCGGCCAGCGCTGTTCTCAAAAATCGCCATTTAATATTCATGATTTTTTTCATTTTTGTCTCAAAAACATAGGTTATGAAGCCCTCATTGGAACGAGCTCGTCGAGCTCGTTCCAATGAGGGGTCATAACCTATGTTTTGGAGACAAAAATGAAAAAAAATAGTTATTCAAGATTTTTTTGTTTGCAAGTGTCGTCTGTTTTTCATGTTAGGTAAAGGGTTAAAAAGAAACATAAATTAGAATAACAAATGAATAAAGGAGTAGATTTAAATCTATGTTAAATTTTCGTTGTCGCATTTTCCCCCTTAAGGGAGAAAACGTGAAAATGAGGTTGGGACGTACTGACTAAGGGACGAGAATCAATAGGGGTCACTAGTTCAGTTCCCTTCCATTAAGATAACTTGGTTCCTTTATGCTCAGGCACAGTAAAAGCGTTTAGCCGATTTTTGCTGGGTCTTATGCTTCTGTCTTCTAGTTTCTCGCAAAAAAACAAAAACCGAACCGACCCCCCCCCCCCCCCCCCCCCCACCCCGCAAAAAAAATAATTACAAAACGTCCAACTCTAATCTCAGATGCTATTTTCCATTGTTTTTCTTGATTTAGACTCTTGATTTTTCAGTATTTCATTCATGGAGTGTCGATCCAATGACGTAAACTTGTCGCCACCAGATTGCAATTCTTCGGAAGAGAACGATTTGAGATTTTTTTGTAATCACTGTGGCGTATCTGTTGTGTGACTCATAAGGCAGGGATTTCAATCAAAGTTGTCAACGAAATTCCATGTTTGTTATGGGCTCCAAAATGTAAAAGGTGTCACATGTAGAAATGATTTATTGATTTATTTATTTTTTATTTATTTAATTTTTATTTATTTATTAATTTCTTTTTATTTATTTGTTGGGCTTTACGACACTTTGGACAGTCTATGTTGAAATCGCGTCTTTTTCACCCAGCAGATACGGTCGCAGAGCAGATTTCTCGTCACCAAAGTAAGATAGAGGGATACACGTCAACCCATCTGCATTTATCAAGTAACGGGGTTATCGACTGAAACGTATGTTACGTTTTTAGCGGGACAATAGGCTGCACAAACTTACAGGGGTCTGGCGAAATGTCTGTCTTGTGGACAATCAGGTGGGTTTTTAACCAATTTGTAGGTATAATTTGGGGAATTGTAGGTGATATGTTGGAAGCGAAATATATTGGGAATGAAAACAATTTAAGCTGGGAAACGAGAATCATTTAAAAATATGCACAATTTATTTGTCGGTCGGTATGGTACACAACAAAAAGTGGTTCAGCAGGTTCTCAGTGGCCTGTATGGAGGATTTCCAATGGTTCTGTGCTAAACGGTTCGTTGTTTTCGGTATATATATATGTTGTTAATGTATTGAATGGTTAACCGAGATGAGGACACATTTCTATTAGCACGTGATTCGATTCGTGATATCATAATTTATCATATGACTCGTCCGTTTTGTTCACTTTAAAACAGTTGATATTTTGCTTTCATATTAATCAGTGATAAATAAAGCCTTCCGTCAGTTTCATTGGTCAATTTCAAAACTAGACAATTTGATTGGCTGAACAAAATAAAACTGGGCCACATTTTCATAATTTGCATAATTAGAGTTGGGAGCTTCCATTGGTCAATTTCGAAACTGGACAATTTGATTGGCGAAACAAAATACAACTGGGTGACATTTGCATAAATTACCACGGTTCTTTGGGGTTAATATTTTATTGTATGAACTATTTTTGCTAACAGCTGAAGTATCTTGCTGCGGAATATCCGAATACGCAGCCACGGACCAAAACTTGTTTTATCCAGGCACCATGTTCTCCCGTGAGGTTCGTTTCGAAGGCCACGATGGGAGGAATCCTGGCAGTTGGGGACAAAAGGTGCCCCGGTTAGGGCAATCTCCATATTGTAGATTTCTGTCCAATATACTGCTTTGTCCCTAACTTTGGGAGAAGACGGATGGCTGGACCGGCCCCCAGAATGAGTGTCACATCGAGGGAGAATATGGAGGTCATTCAATCCGTAAGTTTAGAATACAATTAACGCCGATGCAAACCAACTTTCTAAAATCATTATATTTTAAAAACATCGGTTTTATTGCATTGTCTGGCAGTGGCGTAGCCAGCCCAAAGCAAGTGGGGTGGACAAACTCGCACAGCCTGGCTTAGAGCCGTTTTAATAGGGAGGGAGGGGGTGAGACCCTTTGAATTTGTAACTGGTGAGGGGGAGGGGGCGGTGTGTGCGGTAAAAACCTTTCCAGGCTTTCACATTTCATAATTTTGCGTCCCTAAAATTTGAGCTAGGTAACAATAATCATGGTTTCCACCAGAGGTAAATAAATCGTCCCCGGAGTTCCAATGTGTTCTATGTGCCAGTAGGCACATAGAACACTGTTGAAATCAGGGGACGAAATGTGTCTGATATGGGGCGGCCAAGGGTCGTTGGTACCACGGACCGACCATGGTTCGGCCCGTGGTTGAAAAGTTTTGAATTCCAGGGTTCAAAAACCCCCATCTCCTTGATATTTTAAGGTGTTTCATGTATTGATGACTGTCTTCTTTTTCACCGCATCAGATATTAGGACAAGCAATCTACAAATCTACAAACTTATCCCCATGGACCTACCCCCCCCCCCCCTCCCCTACGATTTTTATGCCAGTTTTGGACATAGTTGAAGGGCCAACTTTGAGGGAAATTGAGGGGACGCGTCCCCCCAATCCCCCCATGGCCACGCCACTGCTGTCTGGGTTGGTTGTCGGTGGTAGCTTACATCTCAGAATGTTGCAAAATGATTGATTGAATGGCCGACATCTGAAGACCTGGCACCTTCCGCGCACGGATCAATAAGCCGGCAGCATGCCTTTGCATCAACACTGACTGAATGTACTGCCCCAGTAAATGTGTGTGGGAATACTGGCAGCTCTATGAGTTCTCTGCGTTGCAGTTGCTCTACCCCTTTTGGACTCAGTGTTGGGTGGGCATAGCACATCAACGTACAAAGTTAAAACGACCTTTTTCTACCACTGAACTCCGGAACTCTGACGATAAATTGATTCAGTCGTTACTGCCGAAAGGGGAAAATCGGAACTTAACCCTTTGAACTTTAGTGGTATCTTCCACGCCAGTTCAACGGAAGCAATTAGAAGGGTCCATATTCATTATTTGGGGTAGACCCATCAATATTTTCAACGTGCAGCTCGGGGCTACACGTTGAAAATGTTGATTGGTATACCCCACACATTTACTGAACAGCCATCCTATATAATGACGTTATGACGTATCATGTTCCTGGACGGAAAACTGCCGCTGGGGTTCAAAGGGTTAAGTACCATCAATCCGCTTGCCCTCGAGAAAGCCATCAAACGCATTGTGGGAAATGTAAACGTTATAAAAAATATTATGGTCTGGTGATATTTTAATACATGTATTTATTATATGCCAGCCTGTGAATTATCGCAAATTATCTAAACGATATTTCTCGAAATCCATCGACTCGATGGATATCGCGGAATATCCCTCAGTAGGTCTCTAAATGACGTCGCGCTGGGCTGCATCACGTCGCCTTGAAGGAACGATCAGCTGATCTTTGTTACTGTTTTGAAATGTACGCATTTGGGGTCGAATTGGGCTGAATATTGTGTAATAAAATGTCTCGTAGCAAAAAATAGGAAAGAAAATATTCTCTATTTTAGTCAGTATCTGGAATTATCTCATGAGTGTGGACCTGAAAGTTTTATTTAATAAAAATAATATTTTCAGGTCGACACGATGAATTTTGTCAGTAGCTGAACAAGAACATTTTACTAAGGAATTGCTTGACGTCGCAAACAGGACCGTTCCAAAAACCCTCAGCAAATCCAAAACGTTTCAGCAAACCATGGTTTGATATTAAGTGCACACAGGCTATCAAGGATCCCAAGAAAACTGAACGGGAATTTGACAACTCACCAACTACAAATACTTTATACAAACCACGTATAAATTGGGCAAAAACAAGACTGCTTGTAAAACAAAACAAAAAGAAAAATTCTTGGGAAAATTATGTTTCGAAACTTAACAGCACACCCATCAACAAAATTTGGAAAATGATTGAAGGTAAAGAAACAAAATCAACTATACAATACCTGGAAGACACTAACCCACCCATAACGTCAAAAAAAGCGAAATATCAAACAATTTGACCTCAACTTTTTCCAAACACTCGTCGTCTGAAAACTGTAATCCCGAATTTATTATTTTAAATACCATTTTTTTTTAATTTTTCCAAAAATGTCAACAAAACCATATCATGTGACCCCTCATTGGAACGAGCTCGACGAGCTTGTTCCAAAGAGGGGTCGCATGATAAGGTTTTGTTGAAATTGTTTGAAACATAATATTTTTTCAGCTTCTGAATTTGCATATTACGCGGGCGGATGTGGCCGATTCGTTGGGTAAAGGGTTAAGATTAAAATAGATCATATTTACCTCTGATCATTTACAGTGCTACAAAGAATTATTCTCTATGTAAGAGTTAAATAAATCTTTGCATAAAACAGAGAATACTAACACTGGACCCGATGAAATACATTACCAAGTTTTAAAACGTCTGCCATGATCATCACTTGAACTTTTAATATCAATTTTCAATGAAATATGGGTGACTGGCCAGTTTTCACCATCCTGCCGAAAAGCAACAATAATTCTCATTCCAAAGCTTCATAAAGATCACAGCCATACAACTACGTACAAACCTATTGTATTAACAGGTTCTCTGTGAAAACAATGGAAAAGATGATCAGTGATCGACTTGTCTGGGTTCCGAAATCGAACAATCTACTTGCGAAGGTTCAGTGTGATTACAGAAGCCATGGGAGACCAGTGGATCAATTGGTTGGACTTCAAACATTTCTAAGAAATGACTTCTCCAGGAAAGACCATTTGGCCGCCATCTTCTTTGACCCGGAAAAGACATATGTTACAATGTGGAAGTATGATATTTGAAAAGATCTTTTTAACATGGGGTTGCAGTGACTGTAGGGAAAAAAATGCAGGTGAGTGAATGATCACTCTCCTCATTTTGATTTTGCGAGAGTGAAAGATTCAGGAGAGCGATTTTAACCCCCTACCTATGATGACAGCCCAAACCTTCCAGTACTATGCACAAAAATGATCATAACAATTTTGTAACTTTTTCATTTTTACTCTAAAACCATGGCGTATGACTCCTCACTGGAACAAGCTCATTGAGCTCGTTCCAATGAGGTGTCATAAGATAAGTTTTAAGAATGAGCTCATTCCAATGAGGTGTCATCAGCTACGTTTTTAGGAAAAAGTGAAAGATTTTAGTTATGTGAGATAATGTTTTGCAAGTATCGTCTCCCAGCTGGGTCAGTTAACTGGTGATTGAAATACAATTCATAACTTTATGTTTAGATCTACATAATTTCTACACACATCACGAAGGCGAGTGATTAATTGCTCCCCTAGTGAAACATTTAGCAGAGTGTTCCTTTCCCATCAGTCCCCGGGGCTGAGAGGGCGAATGCCCCTGTTTATTTAAAATGTTTGAAAAGACTGTATTCAAGCTAGTGTCGGGTCTATATTATCTGAGCCACAGGAGCAAGAATTGGGAGTTCCTCCGTTACCCCTTTTTCGGTTAAGATCAATGGCATCATTGACACAATTAACAATATGGTTCATTATTCATTGTATGTTGATATTTTTAATTAGATTGAGCAGCAAAAATATGAATGCCATCGAGCGCAAACTTCAGCTGTGTTTAAACAGAATTCAGAAATGGATTATAGAAAATGGTTTCAAATTCCCCAAGTCTAAAACAAATTGTGTTCGTTTCTGTAAGTTCGGAAGCGCCACCTCGATCCGGAAATAAAAATAGATGGGCGTCCTATTAAAGTTGTAAAAGAAGTGAAAGCCTTGTGTTTATCGTTTGACAATAAACTGAAGTTCACTGTTCATATAAAACAACTAAGAGTTAGATGTGAAAAAAAAACACTTAACCCCCTCAAGGTGGTCGGTAGCACTCAGGGATGTGGCGACAGGGGGGATGTGGGGGGGGGGGGGGGGGGAGGGGTGTCACCCCCCCCCCCCCCAGCTAGGAGTCAATAGTTGGAAATTCCGAGGTCAAAAATCAAATGGTTGGAAATTCAATAAATTAACATTGTTCATGAAAAAATATTAAAATTCCAACTAATGATGAGAAAGTTTGATTTTTTATTTCAAATTTCCTACTTTAAAATTAACATGGCCTCAAAATTTCGACTCTGACATCAATCCGGTAACTTTTCTGACCCAGATACATTATAAATTATGCTTTTTTCGTTTCAGGACTAGTGAACATTTTCAGAAGGGTTCATAACCCTTTACCCAACGCAGACGATTTCAAAATTCATTATTTCAAATATTTTTTAATTTTTTTTTTAAAAAATTTCAACAAAACCACATCATGTGGCCCCTCTTTGGAACGAGCTCGACGAGCTCGTTCCAAAGAGGGGTCACATGATATGGTTTTGTTGAAAGTTTTCGAAAAATAATATTTTTTCAGCAGCTGTATTTGCATATTACGCGGGCGAATGCGGGCGATTCGTTGGGTAAAGGATTAAAAGATATCACCCAGCGCTGCAGTGCAACCACCTATCGAAACCACTCACAGTTGGAATTTACACCGGTGGCATCCCCTCCCCCCGCCCCCAGCTGAAACCCTCTAGCCACATCCCTGGTAGCACTGACTATGGTGCTGTCTCCGTCTGTATAGATTACTTGTTAGATCAAATTAGATTACGATTGTGCGTTTTACGTTTCTGTGAGAAAGTCGTACCTCAAACCACTTGATGCAATTCATAATAGCAGTTTAAGAATAAGTCTGGTCGCATTTAGAACGTCGCCAATTGATTCAATACTTGTTGAGGAAGGAGAGCCTTCTCTTGTGAAGCGCGGGATTAAACTGTCACTACAATATATTTCCACACTATTGACTAATCCATCAAACTCCACTTATAATTGTGTCTCAGATCCTTAAAACGAAGACTTTTTAACAGATACCAGAAACATATTCCTCCCTTGGGAATTAGAATTGAACCAACCCCAAATGGAGTCCGCCTCACTTGAATCTGATACAAAAAAAGAGATCCGGGAACCACATATTATTATGCATCAAAGATTGTTCGTCCAATCAGAACGTTTGAATACCATCGAAGGGTTCCACTCTATCAGGTAACTCACCTGATATTATTTGATATCAGGTTAGTAGCAGCCATTACTATTTTTATCAAATTGAAGCATTTCCACTCGCTTCGAAGTTTCAAAATTTTAATTAAAACAAAATAAGAGAATTCAAGAACCAAACATATTTTCAAGGTACCCGTATTTATTGATTTAAAAGAGTAAATATTTAAATTGGACAGAAAATATTATTTGGTGTCCCAAAAGTACTTTGTTGTATTTACGACTCTAGCCTATACCGACAAAACTTCAAAGTCTACCGGTTTTTTATGCAGAAGCGAAAATTTTCTTTACAGTTCATTCAGCAGATTGAAAGTGATTTTTTGAACATTTAAAAGTGATTTTTTCCCCCTTTTCAGGTGGTAATGACAGTAAATGTATGTAAAGGTATTTCAGAAATGATTGCAGCGACAAGTTATATTTTGTAAACAAATCGTCCCTTGAGTTCCAATGTGTTCTATGTGCCTACTGGCACATAGAACGCATCGGAACTCAGGGGACGAAATATCGCATATGGAACAGCGAAGATCGTTTACTGTCACCATGGATACATACCGGTGCTTGTTACTGTTGATGATTCTGCATGGTGCTGTCAACTGCAGCTTCTAAAAAATAAATGCCCGGTCGTTCTTTATTTCTCGTGAAAATTTATTAATCCCTTGATTTAAATACATGGACTTTCGACATAATAAATATGTTACATAGCGTGTAGCTGGATGATACATTTCCATACAAGGCGGTGAGAGTTCATATCAGGTGAGGCTCGCCTGTAACTTATACTGACGTCTTCGGAAACCTATTATTATTTTGGACCTCGCTCCCTCAAAATAATCGGAGACAAATTCGTTGCTGTGCAAACAAAATGTGTTGAAATAAATTCAACGTATAGTGGTTATACAAGGGTCTATACAAATGGATCTAAAGATGGTGACAAAGTATCATCAGCCATTGTTACTGGTGACCAGGTCACCTCCATCCGAATACCAAATAAAGTTCGATTTTCATAGCTGAAGCCAATCCTTTACAGATTACGTTTGAACACATCGAGAATGTATAGGAAAGGAAGTCGATTATCTTTTTCGACTCTCTTTCCTCTTACTAGCTTTACTGAACTCCAAGTTGAAAAACCCCATTTTGGAACTTAGTGAGAGGTTGAATTCTCCCACGTCTAACCAATATGATATCGTGTTTTGCTGGTAACCTGGACATGTTGGTATCTCCGGTAACACAAGGACAGACAGTGCAGCCAACCCCAGGATTTAGCCAAGACTCTCGCTGATTTTAAATTCCTTTCCGTGATTTTGATCCAGTCAATAAGTACATCAGATCTGTGCGGCAGGCAGATTGGGATGGCGCGACAAATAACAAGCTCCATAGCTTCCGATCAAATATATTTGATTACTACTCTTTTAGTAACCATTGTAGAGAGGACCATGTAAAATCTGATACGATGTCATATTGGTCACACAAGACTTACACATTCCTTTTTGTTAGAGGGTAATATGCGTAAAGGGTGTGATCCTTTCCAGCAGGTGTTGATAGTGGAACGCATTTTGTTTTACATTGCCCTGATTTTGATCATGCCAGGCGCAGTATTGCATTGTAGGAACTCTAAGAGATCTTTTTTATCATGCGAGCCCGCACACAATTCTCTCATTTCTTAAAGTAGTCAACCTTTTTAATAATTTTTAATACTGTTTTCATCCTTTTAAACTAGACTTTTCATGTCTCAAAATCATCAGGTTGATTTATAAAGTAATCACTTTTGCATTTCTTTGGTATTTCTACTGTAATTATTTAATATTTTTATTCAATCGTTTTTACATATAACGTGACTTGTGTACTTTCTACCGTTTTCTCGCCACGATATATGCACAGAACGACACGCGCGTGTGAATAGGTTAATCGATATGGCACGAGTACAAGCGCGGAAGGATAGAAGGAGAGGCCGTAGGCCTCGAGTTTTTATCCTCCGCGATAGCACAAGTGCCATATCGATTAACCCATTCACATACGCGGGTCGTTCTGTGTTTATAACAGCCTTTGCGTCTATAAAAACAATTAGAACACTCAGCGATTTATTTGACAACTATCAACAAAAAGAATACATTTATCGCCAACCAAATTGCGAGGAAAACCCGTGTAACTATTTCGTCCCCTGAGTTCCAATGTTCCAAACACATTAGAACTCGAGGGACGATTTTCGGCTATCGCTAGCAATTCAAATTGTAATTGCGTTACATGATTTGCAGAAAATTCCTGTGAAATTTTGCTTCTGTTTAAAAATAGCCCGTCGACGATTTCTGTTCCGCACATATGTGCGGAACGGATTTTCATTTTCCGTTGGTTTAGTGTTGGTGTAGATTCGGATTACATAGAACAGGTGTGTAATAAATCATTAGCTGCTGATGTGGCGTTAAAAACCAATAAATACATTCAGTATTTTGAAATTCTGTTGTTACAGAAAATTGACATCAACATTATACCGATGTCGGGTGGTATTTTCGGTATAACATCTACGAACCACAACCACTTAAACACAAGAAATTAGTTTTAGTCAGCTTGTAAAGCATTTCAGAATTAGAGACGATCCCCAAACACATAGAGTATAGTCGCTGTGGATTGGACGTACTCCACGCGTGCGCATTGATGTCTACGAATGCGTTTACCAGGTAACAAAAATCGTCAGCAGCAAAATTTCAATTAATGAAGCACCGGGTTGTACCCGGTGCTTTATTAATTAAATTGTTGATAATGAACCCAAAGATTCGTGTTTGGAATCTAATATTATTTCGTCCGTGGAAATATTGCCCGCCCGTGGAATGTGACCAGTCCACGGCGACTGTACTGTAGAAGTTCCAGGATGCTAAACAATCTCGAATTTCATTAAGGTGGAAACTTGAAGAACAATCACATGAAAATAAACGAACCAGCGACCATACTCTCCTACGTTTGGGAGACAAAAAATTGAAAAATTGTATTTATTCAAAGATTGTTTTTCAAGTATCGTCTGCTTTCGTGTTGTCTAAAGGGTTATCTCCTGTTCCCTTTCTACTTTTGAAGTGAAACTCCGAGATAGATTTAGCATTGTATTGTTGCAAAATTGACAAGTTTTGTTTCTTGAAGTCCTGGTTCGTAAATGTAAAAGACCAAAGGTGGTGAAACAATTCTGAACAGATGAAAACGGGTAAAAATAAAAAATGTTATTGAGCTCGATGGGCATAAACAATTATACATAGATTTTGATATTCTCCTCCTGTAGCCGCCCACTCATCCATTCCCATTCCTCGCCCAGTAAACGTTCTGCAATGTCTTTCTGGCACAGAGAGAGCCAGAGAGAGATGAGCAATGCCAGGTAAGTTAGAAATTAGTCATCTGTAAGGCGTTTCTATATGTCTTTGTAGAATTACATACCCGAATCCACGACTGTTGTTTCTCACAACTGGTTGTTTAAAAGATCATGTATTGCATGTGTGCAAATCGAACCTTGCCAACACTAAATATTATGCTGTTCCATGCAGAAAATTCAATTATAGTACTCACGAAGTGAAGTTTTCAGTTTACATCTCAAGCAAAGACGCCAAATTCAAATTTCACTTTAAGGTGGGTGAAATGCATGTATTCGTGTTATGATAACCGAATCACACGTTCTGTTTGCACTTACGCAATACACAATAAGTGGTATTTGACAGAGCTGAACACTCATCTTGACAAGATTAAATCGTTATTTATCATTCTCATTTGAATAAAATGCTAACCATTTCCAGAGAGGGTAAATTATAGACGATACTACTATTGTGCTCTCCCTGAGTCACGTGCACGAATTTTTTTCCGTTGGTCAGGGAGGCGATAAAACCTCTGACTGAAATCAGCAGAGCATTGCAGCGCGACACGTTGCCGCACTCCATTTACGACCCCTGCCCAGTATTGCGATGTCCCGTCTCCCCTAACATGAAAATTTGCGAACAGATGCAATCTTCTGCATTGTAACTGGCACCTGTCCTTTATTTTTTGACAGACACGGACCGTCGGGTATGCTGAAAATGTCCGTGCGAACCCGAAATGTTAACCACATTCGTCGGAGTGAACGTTTCTCAAACTCTGCCAGCACCCACCCCCCAACCCCCCCCCCCCCCCCCCCCCCCGCCGGCCTCCACTTATGTCGCTCACTTGAGCACTTATCTTTGACTTGCAATATTCCCCCCTGGACGGATCAAGAATTCTTGGCTTCGGTTTGGGGTAACCATATTTCAATCAAGGATCGTGATGTGAGGCATCATCTCACGCGCGCATGAACTAGATGAGTTAAGCACGATAGGGAATATCCGCGTTACCCCGCGGCGGCTTTTCTGCACATCACCACGATCTTCTCCATCCAGAATATTCCAGCAGTTTTCTATCGACTCATGCAAATTTTTAAGAAGGGTCGCGAGTGTATAACAGCTCCCGGGAGACCCGCGCATGAGCGACACCTGTATCCAGGGGGTTGTATATTATCCGCGATAACACGTGGACTTCCACTATCGATGTCCGTGTGTTATCACGGACAATACCGTGTTTCCCGGTCTAGTTATTTGTTTAAACGCATTGAGTTGCACCATGTGGATCTAGAACACGATGGTCGTTGTTTAACTATATAAAAATCTTATAATTGCAGGTGCAAAGTAATATTTTACATGCAAATACTATTTTAGAGATTTCACAGCTGTGTTGGAGGTGCAAGTGGAGTTTGGTTTTATGAACGATGATAATCCACGCAACGCATTGTCTTTCAACAACGCTCTTTTTATAGTAGTTTGTCCATTGCATTTCAAAACAGAGAGGTGATTACCCTGCATCTCTCGAACATCACCTGTACTCTTAAAATGAGGAATCATCTTCAGTTGTACAGACCTAGGAGACATGCGGGCAAGAAAAAATAGCATAAGTCTTTCAGAAACCCGAAGCAGCGCTTTTGAAAAGAAAATTACAATCATGTTAGCAGAATAGGCTTTAATCGAAACACATTATTTCTCTGCACACTGTCAAATTGGTCAAGTTTTCAGCAGCAAATATTTCCCATAATGCAGTTTAATATTTAACCAAACAAACCTTGTTTGACAGAGCTCTGTGAGCTCTGTCAAACAAGGTATAATTGGTTAAATTCATAGTTACACAAGAGAAAAACAGAGTGATTGGAGAAAATTCTGTTGTACTACCAGATTGCTAGGGGTTAAGACACACACCCACTTCCAAAGTGTTCTCAGAGAATCTATATAAAATGAGAACGTAAAATGAACCTTCTCGCCGTTTCACAGTGGACGAAACGCACAACCGCATTTTCCAGCTGAACAGCGTGTGAGTGACGTTTGTCACTCTGGGGAGAGAATGAAATAGACTTCATTATGGATTGGTCCGCTTCTTTATCTTTGGGAAAGATATTGTTTATTCTGATTGCAAATGTAAACGCAAACGTTCTAGAGATGATCGGCAAAAATAAATTTCATTTTCTTATGCAAAATTACCACCCGGTCACACGCACAGTCATCTCCAGCTTCATGCGTCAATTTTTCCAGTTGGTGGCGTACAAGATGATAAACAGCTTTATAATAATATATTTTAATTTTGACTTAATTGGTTTCTTGTTATATGCAAGAACCTTGTATTTAACGCCATGCATAAATATTTTGATGGCGTAAAAGAGAACTGGGGCCGATTTCATTAATATGACTTACGAATGTGCACAAGACATTCAAAAGTATGTTCGTATGGCATTCCTATGGGGTTTCTAAGTAAATGCCATATGTGTTTCACAAAACAATACTTTTGCCATTTCTTTGCTGTCCAACTTAGGAATAAATTACGACAATTTTATGAATATTACGAAATAAAGTTCGGTTAAAACAAAGTGTCCGCGAAACAAAACTGCATGCCTTTTGTGCGTGTGGGTCCGTGGGTTGGCTGCAAAATACAAACACTGCAGTTACACAATACCCTTACTCGATCCTGGAGTGCGTGTTAAGTTTAAAATGGCTGTGTATTAAAGAATTTTATTATCGAATTGTTATAAGCGGTGTAATTGTCAAATACAGCAAGTTACGCTTAAGTTTAGTATAGTAAACGCTCCGCGGGCAGTGTGTGGAGAAACGCGATTCAGTTTTCATGTCTATGAGAGACTGTCATGTGGATGGAGCATGTCAGGCCATAAGTGTCGTAAGCAAGGCTAAGTTCTTGATAAGCTTAACATTCATAATCTGTAGACTGGAAACATACAGAAAAAAACCCAAATCAAAATCTTGAATTTACAAAGTTGTGTCTAACAAGGGCTGTAGCACTATCTCTAGCACCTTCGTAATTGCTATTAATGGTGTCATCAGAGGCCAGTTCCAAAGATTTGTCCAATGGCACAATTTCACCTCTACACCTCTTTTGGAGCGCCATGGTGGTAATAGTCATCTTGTAACATCTTTCTGTGTAAAATAACAATGACCACCCCACCCCAGACGTGTCCATACACCGAAATACCATCTTCCATTCTCCAAAGGACCTCTCCACTGCATTTCGAGTTTTCCTGTGGGCAGCATTATATGCCTCTTCCTTTGTTGTGGTTGGATCTGTGATAGGTGTCATTAGCCATTGCCTGAGGGCCAATTAACCATCCACATGGTATTCTGCCCTGCTGGAAGTCGTGATCAAGTATCAGGTAAAATAAGTTGTAAGAATAGTACAAGCAAATTGTCATCCTATTTTCCTCTGTAAACAACTCCATGCCTTGACATTAGTTTTTGAGAAGCACTCGGACACGTTTCCAAGAAACGATATCAAAGCTTTAAAACAACAAGAAAAGATGCAACAGAAATTAACTTGTAACTATCTCACTCACCCTCTTGTTGGTGCTGCAGCTCGGCGACACTATAATGTTAATGTTGGCGTTGCAAAAATAAGACAAACGGGCGTCTAGAAAGCATTTAGATTTATTTATTTATTTATTTATTTATTTATTTATTTATTTATTTATTTATTTATTTATTGGTGCTGTACGCTTACGCCATCGTGGCGATGAAAAATATGTGGTATAAAATAGGACATTATCTTCCATGCAATAAATGAAAACGAGTCGATGAAACATGAGGAATACAATTAAGAGGTGATCACAGTGATGAGAAATGAGACCAGCTGTTTAACCCTTTACCTAACATGAAAAGTAGACAATATTTCCAAAAAAAATTCTTGAATAACTTCTTTTTTTTTTCATTTTTTTGTCTCAAAAATATAGGTTATGACCCCTCATTGGAAACTGCCCGACGAGCTCGTTCCAAAGAGGGGTCATAACCTATGCTTTTGAGAGAAAATTTTTTAAAATATTGAAAATTGTATGGTGATTGTTGTAAATAGCGCTGGCCGATTTTGGCCGTTACGTTGGGTAAAGGGTTAAAGAATGCTGTGTAAATCAGCCTGTTGAATAGATCAGATGAGAGGTGAAAAGCATAAAAAATACAATTTGTTAGAAAGGTTAATTTCCGTGAGGAACGGCAGAATTTTATGCGAATTTGTGTTGTAAAATAGGTCTCGAAGAGACGCAACATCAAAAAACTGTCGTCTGACAGGATTAAACTCTGTACAGTGCAGAAGAATGAGCTCCATGGTCAACCCCTGCTGACAAGGCACATTCTAGTCGCACATACCCTGACATCGTGTCAGAATATCGACGACATGATGCTGCTGTAATCAAACATTTTTATATGCACTGTAAATAATTGCAGTTACAAATACGGTAAATATACCGGCAATCCGACTGTCGATACTTCTACCAAAATATAGTACGGTGAAAATGTCGTATTTAACCCTTTACCTAACATGAAAAGCAGACGACACTTGCAAAAATAATTCTTGAATAACTATTTTTTTTTCATTTTTTGTCTCAAAAACATAGGTTAGCTCGTTCCAACGAGGGGTCATAACCTATGTTTATGAGACAAAAAATGAAAAAAATAATGAAAATTAATTGGCGATTTTTGAGAATAGCGCTGGCCGGTTTTGGCCGTTACGTTAGGTAAAGGGTTAACTACTTTTGGCAATGCCGCCCTTTTTGTTCCATTTGTTGAGTCTTCTAAAATAATGCCCCTATCGGTATGCATGACGGTAGTTTGCAAAAGCAGGAATTTATTTATTTATTTATTTATTTATTTATTTATTTATTTATTTATTTATTTATTGGGGTTTAACGACACTTTCGACAACCAGGGTCACCTCGTGTCGGACAGTTGTGCGAGTGGAGGAAGCCGCAGTACCCGGAGAGAACCACCGATCAACGACAAGCAACTGTCAGACTCCCCAGCGTCCGAACTCCACACAAGCATGGTTAGCCTTGGCTGAAGACAAGTGCACCATCGACGTGCTGTACGCCTTAGTACACAACACCACTGTGCCCCCATGAGGGCAAGTGGGATTAAGTGTCTTGCCCAAGGATACAACGTGGTTGCCGCTGGTGGGATTCGAACAGAGGACCTCTCGTCTTGCGGACTGCATCTCTACCTACTGAGCCCCCGCGCTTCCAAAAGCAAGAACTGAATAGCTGAGTGCGTTCGTTTAACCCTTTACCCAACGTAACGGCCAAAACCGGCCAGCGCTATTCTCAAATTCGCCAAGTAATTTTCATTACATTTTCATTTTCGATCTCGTTCCAATGAGGGGTCATAACCTATGTTTTTGAGACAAAAAATGGAAAAAGTTAATTATTCAAGAATTTTGTTTGCAAGTGTCGTCTGCTTTTCATGTTTGATAAAGTATTAAAAATACTGTTCACTGCATATGAGCACTTCTCTATTAGTTTATATATTATAAAACTATACGCGACCACAGTCGTTATGTAAACTTTACAGCAGAAATAATGACAATTGATTATAAGTACGTCTACCATAAATCTAAGGGTACTTTTACCGTGTAGACTTTGTATGCTCGATCTCAACAAAATTACCCTATAGGGATGACGCCGAGGCCTGCCAATGGAACACACTCTCCCTCAAATCAATATTTGCATTTGTTTGTACCCATGATTGTAGTCATTTCTATGAGTTCCGTCAACAGTTTTAGGATACCCTTTTGTCTTGATGGATTTGGCAAGATGGACCAATTTTAAGAAACAAATAACCCCTACACACCTCCCAGAAGTGACAGCTAACTTTTTCGAGGGCATTTTTCAAACCGGCGCAATTTTGAAATACATAAAATAGTGATATCTCTGTGCCCAGATGAGCCATAATGACAAATGAGGTATAATTCCCACTAATTATATCACCACTGATCAGATGGAGTGATGTGTATTACATTTTATCTTATACCTGTTGAAGATATAGCCCATGTGTTATAGATTATCTATAACACATACCCCTATGTCATATAGATTGGAGACTCCAGATGAGTCGACATTTTGACACGAAATCATCCCCAAAATCCTTTTAAAAATGCAGAAAAGAACAAAAATGGTCGGTATAAGATAAATACAACAATACCATAGTGTGTTTTGATATGTTTGATATATCAACTTGTTGAAAGTGAGTTTTTTTCGCTCGGCAAGCCTCGCGAAAAAAATTCACTTTCAAGTCGTTGAGATATCAAACATATCAAAACACACTATGGTATTATCGTATATTTATTACTTTCCAAAGTAGTGTGATTTACTGGGATTTCCGGGTTTGATTATAAACGTTAACTTCACGAGTGAATTATGCAATCAACAATTGGGCCATGTACCCGTGGGCGCAAACGAAGACGCTTTGCCGTGGGTGTAATGGGAAATTCATCGTTTTTTAACCCTTTACTTAACATGAAAACACAGACGACACAAAATTCTTGAATAACTAATTATTTTCATTTTTTGTCTCAAAAACATAGGTTATGACCCCTCATTGGAACGAGCTCGACGAGCTCGTTCCAATGAGGGGTCATAACTATTTTTAGAGACAAAAAATAATGAAAATTAATTGGTGATTTTTGAGAATAGCGCTGGCCGGTTTTGGCCGTTACGTTAGGTAAAGGGTTAAATATTATAATAATCGTTAATAATGAAAAGTAATAAACAGAGTAACCGCTTGACTGGACTGGTTACGTGAAATAATTCATTCGAGGCGAGGGACTATATTGTAAAACACTCGTGCGCATTCCCACACTCGTGTTTGTACAACGTCCCTCACCTCTCATGAATTATTTCACGTAACCAGTTCAGTCAAGCGATTACTCTCTATCTAGTGTCATCGTGATCTCTAAATCCAAGATGGCTGCCATCGTCATCTTGAAAATGTCATAATGTAATATCTCTTCGCCGGGATTATGAAGAATGACAAATAGGTGTCTTTTCCTACTAATTTGCATGAGGAAGCAACTAAAATATTGATTGTAGCACTGTGAGACAGTCTAGGCCTCAAAATCCAAGATGGCTGCCAGCGGCTGTTTTGAAAAATTGCACATTGTATTATTTATGATGCCAAAGGTCCTAAATTTACTTAAGAGCCATCTTGGATTTTGAGGTATAAACCGTCTCAAAATGCTACAATCAAGAGTTTAATTGCTTTATGATACTAATTTGTAGGAAAAGACACCTTAGTTTGTCATTCTACATAATCTGGGCGAAAATATACTACATTATGACATTTTCAAAACTACGTTGTCAGACGTGTTGAATTTAGCGGTCAAAATGGTACTAAAATGTAATGAACTTGATTCCAACTGATCTGTTGTGTTAGAATTAGTGGGATCTGTTGTGTTAGAATTAGTGGGAAATGACACCCCATTTGTCATTATGGCTTATCTGGTTCAAGAGATATCTTTTTATGTATTTAAAAATAAAAAAATATCCTAAAAAGGATCAGGTATCTCATGGAAATAACTATGACGGAGATATTCAGATACGCACCCCTTCTCGTCGGTTGTCTGAAATATATACGTAAAGGTTGAAGGGTTCCTTCTAACAAAAGCACTATGTGTAACCAAAATATTAGGAATTAGGTACAGTACGGCCCCATGGACTGGTCACTTTCCACGCGTGTGCGAAATTTTCACCGACGCAATAAAATTTAATTCCAAACACTAATTATAGGAATAATCAGCAAATATTTAATTAATGAAGCACCGGGTACAACCCGGTGCTTCATTAATTAAAAGTTTGCTGATGATGATTTTTGTTACGCGGTAAACGCAAGGGTGGATATTGCTGTCCACGCACTGGTTACGACCAGTCCACGGCGGCTGTACGGTACACATGTTCGGGGTCTTCTGTGAATGTGCGAGGTGTTTGCAAATCAACGAAGTTGGGTGAAGGCCAGAAGAGTGAGCTCCACTTTTGATCACGACGACGACCTTCTTGTCGTAAAATGAAAAATGATTTCCGATAATAAATAATAAAATGATAACGTGAATTAAGTTGATTTATGTCGCCCAGAAACCTTTATGAGTGCGGTCATATTTGAAATAACCGCAACAATGAAAGTTATCACCTAACATCCGTTCAGATAATATTATTCTCTTGTTAACTCATCTTAGACTGGTTGCCCTAAACGGGAATGTCATTCACGGGTAAGATTTTAATGAAATAGAAGTGTCCAAGTAAAAATAGTGTTGTCCTTTATTCTTCCAGATGTGTACAAGTGCTGGATTTAATATATTATTTATATTTATTTATTTATTGGTGTTTAAGGTCACATACTTATGCACAATGGCTAATCGTGACCGTGACAGTTTTACGGGTGGAGGAAGCCGGAGTACCCGGAGAGAACCACCGAGCAACGACGAGCAGCTGTCAGCTCTCCAACATCGTAACTCTGAACTCTGCACCGCAGCACAGGCAGGGTTAGATTGGTTGAAGACATGCGCACCATCGACGTGCAGTACGCCTCAGTACACAGCGTCATCGTGCCCCCATGTAGGCAATCGGGGTGAAGTGTCTTGCCCAAGGACACAACGCAGTTGCGCAGGTGGGATTCGAACCGAGGACCTCTCGACTTGCAGCCTGCACCTCTACCAACTGAGCCACCGCGCCCCCATTTAATATATTAACAGTGTTCACGGAGGTAACAAACTGTCTGGTACCAATTTTCTAGCCATTCTGAATATTTTAGCCCAAAAACAAAGTCATTTGGTGAATAAAAACGCTAATGGGAGGAGAAGTTTTGGGGTTTTTTTGGGGGGTTTTTTTGTTTTTCTTTGCTATCTGATCCAAATAAATTGATCGAGTTTTGAAATATGGTCTGGTAATTCCTTCAAGAGGTAACGGACATTTGGTTACGGAAATAAAAATCCGACAGAACTCGAAAGTTCTGACAAAGTACTCGTTGGGAGAAAAGGGGTGTCACCTAAGTTGTAGCTATGTCACTGTCAATTAATGGACAGGTTGAATAATGTTGCTGCACTTAAATAAATAGATTAATCGACTAATTACTGTTAATACACAGGGCTTAGCGGTCGCGAGTCTTTACAAAAGGCAGCATTTAATTTGATAAATACTTCATATCGTCGCGAGGGACTCGCGACGGTATGATGTATATATATAATTAAATGCTGCCTTTCATTAAGTTGATAATATACAATGTTTAATGGAAAACAATGACTGATTACGACATACTGACAATTAAAGGCCAATGTTTGTCCAAACACCATGTCCTGAAAATCGATTGTTTCCCCTTTCCATTGTCAGCTGACTATTCCCCTTTCATTAATCGCAGGCCTAGCATTCCTAAAAATGCAGAAGGCCTAAAAATCACTCCCTTCGCATAGCCTAGGCGGGCGATTCGCTCTCCTCAAGCCTAAAAAGGCTAAATGTGGTAAAATGAAGTTTTACTAATAATGAATTCTGCCTAGTGGGCTTTGTACATTTTATTTAGTGCTGCTAACAAGGTAGTCTCTGTAAGACGGCTACACTGCCCATCCCACACCTCCGGGCCTCGGCAAGGCCAGGAGGTGTGGGAGGGGCAGTGTGGTCGTCTTACAGAGACCACTAACATAGCAGAGATCTGACAAAGATGTGGGTTTTTGGAATAGGCAGTTATAGTAATCATTATTTTCGAAGGCCATGAGGGCTAGTTTTCGCTCTCCTTATTTTTTTTTTAAGGCGAACAGTCGTCGAGCGAATAAATCGCTCTCCTGAAAATGCCAGGCCTGCTAAAAGTAACACAATATATTTTTGCCGTTTCATCATCGATAGTACTCTTAACTGCTGCAACGGTTTTCCTTCACAAGTGAAAGTAACCTTTTTGTTGCCAAAAGTTTAGCCAACGAACATTTCTGGGGGCCAAATCAAAATTTTAGTGCAATTGGCTATATTGGAACTCGACAGCGTGTAGAAGGCACATGAATAACGACAGTCCAATATCGTCAACTTAAGCATCAAGCTATTAGTCAAAGTTTGTAAGGAATTCGACGCTGTTATGGCATGGTACCAGTCCATCCCTGAAGTAGTACATCGCCTACGTTTTGATCCAGTGGGCTGGAAAATTTCAGTTGGTTGAAAGGCGAACCCATGGTTTTCTGACCAACTGAAATATTCCATCCGGTTTAATCAAAGAAATACCTAAACATTCAGAAATGTTTCTCAGCCGACACTTTATTTGACCGATTTTTTAATGACTTCACAATACCATTAGACAATATTGTTAACTAAATAATTATGAATGAAGGCTCAGGGCAGGCTGTAGTTTTATGATTACGCAGCGTTGTTCCTTCAATTTCGTTACTATCTTGATGTTTTCAATGCGACATACTTATTGGTTTTAATATTTATAAATGAAGCACGAAAGAATATCTATATTGTTTTGTTTATTGTTTATGGTTTGTTTACGCTGTATGGTGGGGGGAGAAAAATAATCCCTGATGGGTACGGGTGTGGGATGGGAAAATCTCACCCGAGGACAAGATATGTGGGCCAGACACGAGGCTTGTCGAGTGTCTGGAGCAAATATCTTGTCCCGAGGGTGAGGTTTCCCCATCCCACATCCGTACCCATCAGGGATTATTTTTCTTCCCCCACCATACAGCGGTTACGTTAGCCAGAGGTAATCGGTGGTCACGTGCTAATATAATCAGCTCATTTGTATTCGTTGTTTTGAAAAACTAATGACACCATCGGAAAGAGCATGTAAAAGTTATGTACATACCAAAGGTATATACCACGAAATCAATTAGGAACAGAGGCATCTTGGGGTTTAAAGAGTTTTAGAGCATCAGACTTTGATCACACTGCATTCTGGTGACGTCAATATGAATTGGTTGGCAGCAAGAAACTGATACGATATACATAACGTCATAAGTAGTATGTAATGTGGTTTTCGAGGGTAGGTTGCAGGACCTCGGTGCAGGACCTCGGAAGTGACGTCATGTCACGTGACCTAGTGGCGCCATGTTGTGTTGTCATGGTAACCCGCGTGAGCGGCCATGTTGTGACGTCATCTCTATAGTGATACGTGGTGTGAGTGCGCATGCGCAGCGCGTGTTGTTAGGGTGATACGTGTTTCCGTCGTCCATTTTGTATACTGGAGGCCGCCATCTTGGTTTCTATGGTAGCACGGGATTGCTATGTTACCCAATTGTTCTGCAATAAGACGGGGTATGTTTTGAGGGTGTGTTCGATTGTAGAAGAGTAAATCTAATTACCACAAACAACCCGACAATCCCTCCAAATCACCAAAATACACCCGAAATCACCGAAATTGACTTTATTTCCCCAATTGATCGGCTTAGCACGTAGTGCTATAGTACCGAGAGGGTATCGGGGGTGCATTCGACTGAAGTGGAGTAATTTTCTGGTTCGGATTTTCCCAGAATCCTTAATTAATTACCCAAATAAACCCGTCAAGTTGTATTATTTCGAATTCTTTAAGAATCCCTTTTTTTTTGGATCCCATGACGTTTTTTCCCATTAAGAGTAGCACGTAATACCGAGGGGGTGTGTTCGTTTGAAGTGGAGTAATGTTCCCATTTTTTTGTATCCCATGACGTTTTATTTCCCTATTAAGAGTAGCACGTAGTGCTATAGGAAAAATTTACCCAGAATCCTTTGCTTCTACTTGGAACTATATTTTTATAAATTCCTACACTCTATTTTTAGTAACATCCTTAACTGACCCCCTAACTAATTGTTAGGGTCTATATTTAGCAATTTCTTTAAATGACCCCCCTAACTACATGATTTTAAATAATAAAATTAATGAGGATCAAGATGTTTTTACACTGACCAATCAAAGCGAAGTTAATCCACCAATCAGATTTCTGGATTCCCATTGTGTTTCTTTCCCATTGACTTCTATACTAATTTTCTAAATTTTCCAACTTTAACCTATAATCCTATAGGAAACAAACACAAACGCCCATTGAGAATGAAAATATCGATGAAAAAACGTTGTGACGTCGTGACGTTTTCAAAAACGTCCGTCACGTCGAAATAAATTCCGGAGAAGAATAACGTCGCGTCATTCTGTTTCGATCCTTCGAACTGAACACATCGCTAGAGAGTTTTCTATAGCAATTTTGCCTTTGCAAAACTTTTATGAAGATGGAGTCTGAAGCTGCTACTGCCGTGACCAGAACTGATGTCTACGCCTGTGAAGAGTGTGGAAAGACCTTTACGGACCGCTGCAACCGGAATCGCCATGTGCGTACCAAGCAAGCCACCGGAGAGAAGAAGACCCACGATTGTACCAACTGCAACAAGACCTTTACGAGGAAAGAGTATCTCCTTGACCATCTGAAGAAATGTTTGGAGACATATACATGTATGGAATGCGGCCAGGAGTTTAACCAACTACTCCATTTTAATCGACACAAGAGCGTTGCCCACCGACCAGTTCCTGTACCATCTAAAAGGAAGACTGATGAACCGAAGAGAGGACCACCTAAACAACCACGGACCACGACGATCACCCATTATGATGTTGACCCAATTGAGTTTGAAAAGAATATGATGTCTAAAGAAGAGTCAGATGAGATGTTGACCGTGTACGAAGATAACTGGAGTTCTATTAGAACTCGTCACATGATGAACAGAAGAGTCCAGGACCAATATAACTACCGGATGAACGATGTGAACCTGAAGATGATGACTGATGAATTGATGACTACCATATTTCTACCACAACAGCTAAGATTTAAAATTAATCTGAGTTTTGGTTTTATCCTGCGACACAATGAAACGAATGAACTGAAGTATTACCATCCATCACAAAACAACGCCCGGGTACTTGATGTTCCACAACTAGTATGCTGCCAAGAAGACTTTGAAGAATTTCTTGATGATGTCATGGAAGAAGATATCCTGGAATGGGCCAAATGAAAACGACCCAACACCAAATGGCTTGTGGAGAGAGTTACCAACGTCACATTTTATGTGAATAAGCTGAAAGACCACCCAATTGGAATGGTAGAAGATCTTCCTGACTACATTCTCCAGAACAAAGCAGTAAATGCTTTGGTGAAAGATAGAAATCGCTATTTTACCTACGAAGACAACCTGTGCATGTTCCGCTGTTTAGCTTTATGGAGTGGTTCCACAACAGACAACCTCAACTATACAACAGATGCCATGTACAACAAGTATACAAAGAAGCCAAAGAATGAATTCCGTGGAGTAACTTTAGCTGAATTACCTGACTTGGAGAAATGTTTTGAAGTAAATATCCAAGTATATGAACTTGTTAAGAATAATGATGACCAAATTGTTGCCAAATTAGTACAGAGATCTCACAGAAAGTATGAAGATACCATGTATGTGAACGTTTACAAGAACCATTTTAGCTACATCATCGATATAGACCAATACTGCAAATCCTTTGAATGCCGCAAATGCGGCAAATTATGGAAGACCTCCTGGGCAATAAATCGTCACGAGAAAACCTGTACAGATGAAGTAAATTACCAGTATGTTGGCGGTGTATACCATCCATCCCAGTCCATATTTAATCTGTTAGAGGACGAAGGTATAGAAGTACCTGAAGAGAAGAAGTTTTATCCATACCGTGCAACGTTCGATTTTGAAAGTTACTTTGTCAAATCCAGTCTACCCGCTGACAGTGATAAACTGATATGGGAAGCAGAACACCGACCATTGAGTGTTAGCATATGTAGTAATGTTCCAGAATACCAAGAACCGAAATGTTTTATTACAAATGGAAATTCTCAAGAACTTGTTGAAGAAATGATGACATACCTCACAGCTATTTCATCTCATTGCCACCAACTGATGCAGACCTATCATGCTTGGACCTTGTTTAAACTCAGACAGAAAATTGATGAAACGCTGGAAGCGGAAGCCAGAGCTACTGGAGAAGATACATCCAAGATGCACCCTTTACAAAAATTGGAGAAGAAATTTCAAGACTACCTGCAAGAGATGCCCGTCATCGGATTCAACTCTGGAAAATATGATATGAATGTAGTCAAGCGTGAACTGATGACATACCTGAAGAGACAGAATCCACTCAAGTTTGCAGTGAAGAAATCGAATAACTACATGTGCGTCTCGACAGAATCTTTCAAGTTTGTTGATATTTGCAACTACCTCGCTCCAGGATTCAGCTATGACAAGTTTTTGAAAGCATTTGGCTGCTCCGTGACGAAGGGATTTTTACCATATGAATGGATCGACAGCTTGAACAAATTGGATTAAGACCACCTACCAGACCATGACGCCTTCTACAGTTCTCTCAAGAAAGAAAATATATCCAATGAAGAATACCAGTACTGCCATCATGTATGGAACGACCTGGAGATGACAACTTTCCGTGATTTTCTGATCTGGTATAATAACCGAGATGTAAAACCATTCCTTGAAGCAGTTGACAAGCAGTTTGCTTTCTACCAAGAACGCCACATCGACATGTTTAAAGATGGTATCAGTGTTCCGGGCCTCACGTTGAAATACCTGTTCCAGACCATGAATGATGACACTTACTTCACATTATTTAACCAGAAAAACAAAGACCTGCATCACTTGGTGAAAGATAATATCGTTGGTGGACCTTCAATTATCTTCAACCGATACCACGAGAAAGATGTTACCCGAATCAGAGAAACAAAATATGGCAAAGAAGCAAAACCATGTGGAAGTATTATAGGCTTTGATACGAACGCATTATATCTTTGGTGCCTAATGCAAGAGATGCCAACGGGTTGGAGTATTAGACGTCGTGAAGAAAACCAGTTTAAACCAGAACATCCAATGAAGTATGGTGAAATGGCTGAACAATGGTTAGAGTTTTTATCCATGAGAGATGACATCCACATCAGACATCAGTTTAACGGAGCTGAAAAAATGATTGGTCGAAGACAGTTGCCTGTTGATGGTTGGTGCAAAGAGACGCAGACTGTATACCAGTTCCATGGCTGCTTCTGGCACGGACATACCTGCATGAAAGATAAGAATGGCCTTCCTATCATCCATAATGAAGTCAGAGATAAACCGATGAAAGAACTGCTACAAGACACCCGTACCAATGCAAAGTACATCACCGATTTGGGCTATAAACTTATTGAAATCTGGGAGTGTGAGTGGAGAGAGATGAAGAAGACCGATGCCATACTCAAAGCCTTCCTGAAAGAGAACTTTTCAGACAAAATAGATGGTGCGATGACAGAGGAAGAAATACTGAACAAAGTGAAGTCCGGTGAACTGTTTGGTTTAGTCGAATGTGATATACATGTACCAGATCACCTGAAAGAGTACTTTGAAGAGATGACACCTATCTTCAAGAATACAGATATTTCCATAGATGATATTGGTGAACACATGAAGTCCTTTGCCGAGAAGAATGGAATCATGAAGAAACCCCGTAGAAGTTTGATCGGAAGCTATGGAGCGGAAAAAATGTTGTTTGCAACCCCTTTACTGCAGTGGTACCTCCAGCATGGTATTGAAGTTGATCACGTCTATCAAGTTATCCAATATAAACCAAGAAGATGTTTTGAAAAATTTGGAGATGAAGTATCTGAAGCAAGAAGACAACGAGATGTTGACCCCGACAAGTCGATCGTTGCCGACACCATGAAGCTGTTGGGAAATTCTGGATATGGCAAAACCGTCACCAACAAAGAGAAGCATCGACGTGTGTGCTATTGCGACGACGAAGAAGTCACCAAAGCTGTAAATGACATGTCCTTCAGAGCCTTGAATCCATTAGATGAAACATTATATGAAGTCGAACTCAACAAGAAGACCATCAAGTTGGATCTGCCACTTCACACCGGATTCTTTGTTTACCAGTATGCGGAACTCCGGATGCTTCAGTTCTATTATGATGTCATCGATACTTTTATCAACCGCCAAGATTTCGAATATGCTGAAATGGACACAGATTCTGCATATCTATGTACTTCGTCACCATCCATAGATGAATTAGTGAAACCAGAGAAGAGAGTAGCATTTTACAAAGAGAATCACAAGTGGTTTCCATCAGAGTGTTGTGATTTCCACAGAGATGATTATGTGAAAACCAAATTAGAAGGCAAAGAATGGCTGTCACCCTCATGCTGCCAAGAAAGAAAGCGTTTTGACAGGAGAACTCCAGGCTTGTTCAAGGTAGAATGGCAAGGAACAGGCATTGTTGGACTGTGTAGTAAAACATATTATTGTTTCGGTGCCACCAATAAATTCAGTTGTAAGGGAATCAGCAAACGCCACAATGATTTGACGAAAGACAGATATTTGCAAGTTTTGAAGACTCAACAAAGTGGATCTGGCATCAACCGAGGATTTGTGATGAATGAAAACACTATGTATACCTACCAGCAGAGTAGAGAAGGACTATCATATTTCTCCCCAAAACGAAGAGTTTTAGAAGATGGAGTTAGCACCATACCACTAGAGATTTAAAGAAGAAACAATTGAGTGAGTGTCATATTTTTCTACAACCTGAACCAAGTCTAGCTTTTGCCTACAAAAAGTCCTATTTAGTTGGCCAAAAAAAAATTCCTAAAAACCGAAATGGTTTTTAGGTGGTCTACTCAATCATATTAGGCTTATCAAATTTTTAAAGTCCTTTATGGCATTCTCTAAAGTCCTTTATGGCATTCTCTAAAGTCCTATATGGCATTCTCTAAAGTCCTTTATGGCAGTCCTCATAAAGTCCTATATGGCAAGTTTTTTCTCTCTAAGTAAAAAGTCCTATATGGCAAGTTTTTCTCTCAAAGTAAAAAGTCCTACATGGCATTCTCTAAAGTCCTTTATGGCAGTCCTCATAAAGTCCTATATGGCAAGTTTTTCTCAAAGTAAAAAGTCCTTTATGGCATTCTCTAAAGTCCTTTATGGCAGTCCTCATAAAGTCCTATATGGCAAGTTTTTTCTCTCTAAGTAAAAAGTCCTATATGGCAGTCTTCAAAAAAAAAATTCTAAATGGCAAGTCTTACAAGGCAATACATTTTTCTGGCGTAAAGATTTTTCAATTTTTTTTTATTTATTCTAATACAGAGAGTTTTTTCATCATCATCATCATCATCATGTTCCTGATATACTTTAGGCTAACCCTATTGGAAGTGGAGGATACTTCTTTACTTTTTAGTTTTATTCAAAACTTAGTTTCATTCGAAACTTTTTAGTTCCATTTATTTTTAAAAAATGTTGATTCATGGTATCTTTTAGGTTACACCTATTGGAACCAGATGATACTTCTTTATTCAAAATTTAGTTTCATTCAAAACTTTTTAGTTCCATTTATTTTAAAAACATGTTGATTCATGGTATATTTTAGGTTACACCTATTGGAACCAGATGATGCTTCTTTACTCTTCAGTTTTATTCAAAACTTAGTTTCATTCAAAACATTTTAGTTCCATTTATTTTTAAAACATGTTGATTCATGGTATCTTTTAGGTTACACCTATTGGAACCAGATGATACTTCTTTACTTTTTAGTTTCATTTCATTTTTTTTAAAGTTGATTCCTGGTGTCTTTTAGGCTACCCCTATTGTATAGCCAAAGGAATAAATCATCATCATCATCATCATTACTAAGAAATTCTCTGTTGTGAATATTTAAAAGAAAATGAGAAATTTTTATGATAGAAAAACTAAATTGCTAAGTTGGACATGTTGTTTTCGTTTTCTTTTTTTTTGATGAACAAAAAAAAATTCCCTCAAAGAGGATACGAACTGTAGGGGGTGGGAATGCACTCGAGCTATTTGACTTATCTCCATTGGACAGAGGTTTGTAGCTTGACCTGTCCCAAGCCAGTATAAAATGCAGAGCGCCATATCCTACAGTTTAAGGATCAAGATTGCAGTTTGATCGCCAAACTTACCAATCAGATCGAAGTTAATCAACCAATCAAATTTCTGTATTCTCATTGTGTTTCTTTCCCATTACTTTCTATACTAATTTTCTAAATTTTCCAACTTTAACCTATAATTCTATAGGAAACAAACACAAACCCCAACCAAGAATCAACAACTCAATCAAAATTTGTTCAACTGGTGTGATGTTTTCAATATCGTCCGTCAAAGATATATAAGATTAGGCAAAGTATGGACTTGGCATCATTCACGATCGAACCATTGACCAGAGAAGATGTTCCGAATTGGCACCAAGCAGACTTATGCTAACGTCACCCAGTACCAGGGTGAACTGAAGATTCATCTCAGAAGATACTTTGAGGGAAAAGACCAGAAACCTTATCCTACAAAGACTGTTATTGCTCTATCTTTAGAAGAATCTTCAGTTCACCCTGGTACTGGGTGACGTTAGCATAAGTCTGCTTGGTGCCAATTCGGAACATCTTCTCTGGTCAATGGTTCGATCGTGAATGATGCCAAGTCCATACTTTGCCTAATCTTATATATCTTTGACGGATGTGATTGAAAACATCACACCAGTTGAACAAATTTTGATTGAGTTGTTGATTCTTGGTTGGGGTTTGTGTTTGTTTCCTATAGGATTATAGGTTAAAGTTGGAAAATTTAGAAAATTAGTATAGAAAGTAATGGGAAAGAAACACAATGAGAATACAGAAATTTGATTGGTTGATTAACTTCGATCTGATTGGTCAGTTTGGCGATCAAACTGCAAGCAATCTTGATCCTTAAACTGTAGGATATGGCCCTCTGCATTTTATACTTGCTAGGGACAGGTCAAGCTACAAACCTCTGTCCATTGGAGATAAGGCAAATAGCTCGAGTGCATTCCCACCCCCTACAGTTCGTATCCTCTTTGAGGGATTTTTTTTTTTTTTGTTCATCAAAAAAAAGAAAACGAAAACAACATGTCCAACTTAGCAATTTAGTTTTTCTATCATAAAAATTTCTCATTTTCTTTTAAATATTCACAACAGAGAATTTCTTAGTAATGATGATGATGATGATGATTTATTCCTTTGGCTATACAATAGGGGTAGCCTAAAGACACCAGGAATCAACTTTAAAAAAAATGAAATGAAACTAAAAAGTAAAGAAGTATCATCTGGTTCCAATAGGTGTAACCTAAAATATACCATGAATCAACATGTTTTAAAAATAAATGGAACTAAAAAGTTTTGAATGAAACTAAGTTTTGAATAAAACTGAAAAGTAAAGAAGTATCATCTGGTTCCAATAGGTGTAACCTAAAAGATACCATGAATCAACATGTTTTTAAAATAAATGGAACTAAAAAGTTTTGAATGAAACTAAATTTTGAATAAAGAAGTATCATCTGGTTCCAATAGGTGTAACCTAAAGGATACCATGAATCAACATTTTTTAAAAATAAATGGAACTAAAATGTTTCGAATGAAACTAAGTGTTGAATGAAACTAAAAAGTAAAGAAGTATCCTCCACTTCCAATAGGGTTAGCCTAAAGTATATCAGGAACATGATGATGATGATGATGATGAAAAAACTCTCTGTATTAGAATAAATAAAAAAAAATTGAAAAATCTTTATGCCAGAAAAATGTATTGCCTTGTAAGACTTGCCATTTAGAATTTTTTTTTGAAGACTGCCATATAGGACTTTTTACTTAGAGAGAAAAAACTTGCCATATAGGACTTTATGAGGACTGCCATAAAGGACTTTAGAGAATGCCATAAAGGACTTTTTACTTTGAGAAAAACTTGCCATTTAGGACTTTATGAGGACTGCCATAAAAGACTTTAGAGAATGCCATGTAGGACTTTTTACTTTGAGAGATAAACTTGCCATATAGGACTTTTTACTTAGAGAGAAAAAACTTGCCATATAGGACTTTATGAGGACTGCCATAAAGGACTTAGAGAATGCCATGTAGGACTTTATGAGGACTGCCATAAAGGACTTTAGAGAATGCCATAAAGGACTTTAGAGAATGCCATAAAGAACTTTAGAGAATGCCATAAAGGACTTTAAAACTTTGATAAGCCTAATATGATTGAGTAGACCACCTAAAAACCATTTCGGTTTTTAGGAATTTTTTTTTGGCCAACTAAATAGGACTTTTTGTAGGCAAAAGCTAGACTTGGTTCAGGTTGTAGAAAAATATGACACTCACTCAATTGTTTCTTCTTTAAATCTCCAGTGGTATGGTGCTAACTCCATCTTCTAAAACTCTTCGTTTTGGGGAGAAATATGATAGTCCTTCTCTGCTCTGCTGGTAGGTATACATAGTGTTGTCATTCATCACAAATCCTCGGTTGATGCCAGATCCACTTTGTTGAGTCTTCAAAACTTGCAAATATCTGTCTTTCGTCAAATCATTGTGGCGTTTGCTGATTCCCTTACAACTGAATTTATTGGTGGCACCGAAACAATAATATGTTTTACTACACAGTCCAACAATGCCGGTTCCTTGCCATTCTACCTTGAACAAGCCTGGAGTTCTTCTGTCAAAACACTTTCTTTCTTGGCAGCATGAGAGTGACAGTCATTCTTTGCCTTCTAATTTGGTTTTCACATAATCATCTCTGTGGAAATCACAACACTCTGATGGAAACCACTTGTGATTCTCTTTGTAAAATTCTACTCTCTTCTCTGGTTTCACCAATTCATCTATGGATGGTGACGAAGTATATAGATATGCAGAATCTGTGTCCATTTCAGCATTTTCGAAATCTTGGCGGTTGATAAAAGTATCGATGACATCATAATAGAACTGAAGCATCCGGAGTTTCGCATACTGGTAAACAAAGAATCCGGTGTGAAGTGGCAGATCCAACTTGATGGTCTTCTTGCTGAGTTCGACTTCATATAATGTTTCATCTAATGGATTCAAGGCTCTGAAGGACATGTCATTTACAGCTTTGGTGACTTCTTCGTCGTCGCAATAGCACACACGTCGATGCTTCTCTTTGTTGGTGACGGTTTTTCCATACCCAGAATTTCCCAACAGCTTCAGGGTGTCGGCAACGATCGACTTGTCGGGGTCAACATCTCCTTGTCTTCTTGCTTCAGATACTTCATCTCCAAATTTTTCAAAACATCTTCGTGGTTTATATTGGATAACTTGATAGACGTGATCAACTTCAATACCATGCTGGAGGTACCACTGCAGTAAAGGGGTTGCCAACAACATTGTTTCCGCTCCATAGCTTCCGATCAAACTTCTACGGGGTTTCTTCATGATTCCATTCTTCTCGGCAAAGGACTTCATGTGTTCACCAATATCATCTATGGAAATATCTGTATTCTTGAAGATAGGTGTCATCTCTTCAAAGTACTCTTTCAGGTGATCTGGTACATGTATATCACATTCGACTAAACCAAATAGTTCACCGGACTTCACTTTGTTCAGTATTTATTCCTCTGTCATCGCACCATCTATTTTGTCTGAAAAGTTCTCTTTCAGGAAGGCTTTGAGTGTGGCATCGGTCTTCTTCATCTCTCTCCACTCACACTCCCAGATTTCAATAAGTGTATAGCCCAAATCGGTCTTGTACTTTGCATTGGTACGGGTGTCTTGTAGCAGTTCTTTCATCGGTTTATCTCTGACTTCATTATGGATGATAGGAAGGCCATTCTTATCTTTCATGCAGGTATGTCCGTGCCAGAAGCAGCCATGGAACTGGTATACAGTCTGTGTCTCTTTGCACCAACCATCAACAGGCAACTGTCTTCGACCAATCATTTTTTCAGCTCCGTTAAACTGATGTCTGATGTGGATGTCATCTCTCATGGATAAAAACTCTAACCATTGTTCAGCCATTTTACCATACTTCATTGGATGTTCTGGTTTAAACTGGTTTTCTTCACGACGTCTAATACTCCAACCCGTTGGCATCTCTTGCATTAGGCACCAAAGATATAATGCGTTCGCATCAAAGCCTATAATACTTCCACATGGTTTTGCTTCTTTGCCATATTTTGTTTCTCTGATTCGGGTAACATCTTTCTCGTGGTATCGGTTGAAGATAATTGAAGGTCCACCAACGATATTATCTTTCACCAAGTGATGCAGGTCTTTGTTTTTCTGGTTAAATAATGTGAAGTAAGTGTCATCATTCATGGTCTGGAACAGGTATTTCAACGTGAGGCCCGGAACACTGATACCATCTTTAAACATGTCGATGTGGCGTTCTTGGTAGAAAGCAAACTGCTTGTCAACTGCTTCAAGGAATGGTTTTACATCTCGGTTATTACACCAGATCAGAAAATCACGGAAAGTTGTCATCTCCAGGTCGTTCCATACATGCTGGCAGTACTGGTATTCTTAATTGGATATATTTTCTTTCTTGAGAGAACTGTAGAAGGCGCCATGGTCTGGTAGGTGGTCTTGATCCAATTTGTTCAAGCTGTCGATCCATTCATATGGTAAAAATCCCTTCGTCACGGAGCAGCCAAATGCTTTCAAAAACTTGTCATAGCTGAATCCTGGAGCGAGGTAGTTGCAAATATCAACAAACTTGAAAGATTCTGTCGAGACGCACATGTAGTTATTCGATTTCTTCACTGCAAACTTGAGTGGATTCTGTCTCTTCAGGTATGTCATCAGTCCACGCTTGACTACATTCATATCATATTTTCCAGAGTTGAATCCGATGACGGGCATCTCTTGCAGGTAGTCTTGAAATTTTTTCTCCAATTTTTGTAAAGGGTGCATCTTGGATGTATCTTCTCCAGTAGCTCTGGCTTCCGCTTCCAGCGTTTCATCAATTTTCTGTCTGAGTTTAAACAAGGTCCAAGCATGATAGGTCTGCATCAGTTGGTGGCAATGAGATGAAATAGCTGTGAGGTATGTCATCATTTCTTCAACAAGTTCTTGAGAATTTCCATTTGTAATAAAGCATTTCGGTTCTTGGTATTCTGGAACATTACTACATATGCTAACACTCAATGGTCGGTGTTCTGCTTCCCATATCAGTTTATCACTGTCAGCAGGTAGACTGGATTTGACAAAGTAACTTTCAAAATCAAACGTTGCACGGTATGGATAAAACTTCTTCTCTTCAGGTACTTCTGTACCTTCGTCCTCTAACAGATCAAATATGGACTGTGATTGATGGTATACACCGCTAACATACTGGTAATTTACTTCATCTGTACAGGTTTTCTCGTGACGATTTATTGCCCAGGAGGTCTTCCATAATCTGCCGCATTTGCGGCATTCAAAGGATTTGCAGTATTGGTCTATATCGATGATGTAGCTAAAATGGTTCTTGTAAACGTTCACATACATGGTATCTTCATACTTTCTGTGAGATCTCTGTACTAATTTGGCAACAATTTGGTCATCATCATTCTTGACAAGTTCATATACTTGGATATTTACTTCAAAACATTTCTCCAAGTCAGGTAATTCGGCTAAAGTTACTCCACGGAATTCATTCTTTGGCTTCTTTGTATACTTGTTGTACATGGCATCTGTTGTATGGTTGAGGTTGTCTGTTGTGGAACCACTCCATAAAGCTAAACAGCGGAACATGCACAGGTTGTCTTCGTAGGTAAAATAGCGATTTCTATCTTTCACCAAAGCATTTACTGCTTTGTTCTGGAGAATGTAGTCAGGAAGATCTTCTACCATTCCAATTGGGTGGTCTTTCAGCTTATTCACATAAAATGTGACGTTGGTAACTCTCTCCACAAGCCATTTGGTGTTGGGTCGTTTTAATTTGGCCCATTCCAGGATATCTTCTTCCATGACATCATCAAGAAATTCTTCAAAGTCTTCTTGGCAGCATACTAGTTGTGGAACATCAAGTACCCGGGCATTGTTTTGTGATGGATGGTAATACTTCAGTTCATTCGTTTCATTGTGTCGCAGGATAAAATCAAAACTCAGATTAATTTTAAATCTTAGCTGTTGTGGTAGAAATATGGTAGTCATCAATTCATCAGTCATCATCTTCAGGTTCACATCGTTCATCCGGTAGTTATATTGGTACTGGACTCTTCTGTTCATCATGTGACGAGTTCTAAGAGAACTCCAGTTATCTTCGTACACGGTCAACATCTCATCTGGCTCTTCTTCAGACATCATATTCTTTTCAAACTCAATTGGGTCAACATCATAATGGGTGATCGTCGTGGTCCGTGGTTGTTTAGGTGGTCCTCTCTTCGGTTCATCAGTCTTCCTTTTAGATGGCACAGAAACTGGTCGGTGGGCAACGCTCTTGTGTCGATTAAAATGGAGTAATTGGTTAAACTCCTGGCCGCATTCCATACATGTATATGTCTCCAAACATTTCTTCAGATGGTCAAGGAGATACTCTTTCCTCGTAAAGGTCTTGTTGCAGTTGGTACAATCGTGGGTCTTCTTCTCTCCGGTGGCGTGCTTGGTACGCACATGGCGATTCCGGTTGCAGCGGTCCGTAAAGGTCTTTCCACACTCATCACAGGCGTAGACATCAGTTCTGGTCACGGCAGTAGCAGCTTCAGACTCCATCTTCATAAAAGTTTTGCAAAGGCAAAATTGCTATAGAAAACTCCTTAGCGATGTGTTCAGTTCGAAGGATCAAAACAGAATGACGCGACGTTATTCTTCTCCGGAATTTATTTCGACATGACGGACGTTTTTGAAAGCGTCACGACGTCACAACGTTTTTTCATCGATATTTTCATTCTCAATGGGCGTTTGTGTTTGTTTCCTATAGGATTATAGGTTAAAGTTGGAAAATTTAGAAAATTAGTATAGAAGTCAATGGGAAAGAAACACAATGGGAATCCAGAAATCTGATTGGTGCATTAACTTCGCTCTGATTGGTCAGTGTAAAAACATCTTGATCCTCATTAATTTTATTATTTAAAATCATGTAGTTAGGGGGGTCATTTAAAGAAATTGCTAAATATGGACCCTAACAATTAGTTAGGGGGTCAGTTAAAATGTTGCTAAAAATAGAGTGCAGGAATTTATAAAAATATAGTTCCAAGTAGAAGCAAAGGATTCTGGGTAAATTTGTCCTATAGCACTACGTACTACTCTTAATAGGGAAATAAAACGTCATGGGATCCAAAAAAATGGGAACATTACTCCACTTCAAACGAACACACCCCCTCGGTATTACGTGCTACTCTTAATGGGAAAAAACGTCATGGGATCCAAAAAAGGGATTCTTAAAGAATTCGAAATAATACAACTTGACGGGTTTATTTGGGTAATTAAATAAGGATTCTGGGAAAATCCGAACCAGAAAATTACTCCACTTCAGTCGAATGCACCCCGATACCCTCTCGGTACTATAGCACTACGTGCTAAGCCGATCAATTGGGGAAATAAAGTCAATTTCGGTGATTTCGGGTGGATTTTGGTGATTTGGAGGGATTGTCGGGTTGTTTGTGGTAATTAGATTTACTCTTCTACAATCGAACACACCCTCAAAACATACCCCGTCTTATTGCAGAACAATTGGGTAACGTAGCAATCCCGTGCTACCATAGAAACCAAGATGGCGGCCTCCAGTATACAAAATGGACGACGGAAACACGTATCACCCTAACAACACGCGCTGCGCATGCGCACTCACACCACGTATCACTATGGAGATGACGTCACAACATGGCCGCTCACGCGAGTTACCATGACAACACAACATGGCGCCACTAGGTCACGTGACATGACGTCACTTCCGAGGTCCTGCACCGAGGTCCTGCAACCTACCCTCGAAAACCACATTACATACTACTGTCATAATAACGTTATAAATGTATAACGTCACATGGGTGGGGTGGGATACATATGTCTCTCCCTACTATCTCACCCTGGACAGACGTATGTTACACATGCAGTGGGGGAGAAATAGAACATTCTAGCACTCAGGCGACGATATATGTTACTATACAACCATTAAAAATATGCAAAATTATCTTTAATCTTTAGTGCTTCTCTGAGAAATTTTATGATTGGAAAACATTTGCCCAACTTATTTTTTCCGGACCTGGACCTCCCTGATACGGAATTTGTTTGTGCCCTTTGTATTACCGGCAATTGTTGTCTAAATGCGAAATGATTGGCTGATGTTTTAGAAGTAGGGTTAATATACTTTTTATCGGAAACATTCGCCTGGTGATTAATAATCAGTATACTTATATCTCAGGCATTAGTCTTTCTGATAAAGAATGCGTGGTTTCCACGCTGATACTTTTGCATACATTATGTTGGCCTTATCAATCTTCAATGGGCGACCAAAATATTTCCATTGATGATAATACATTTAGACTCGAGAGATATAATTTGTTGGGACAGTTTTGATATACGTCTTTTGATAGAACAAGGATATCTTTGGGTTTTAAAAAGTTCTTACATTAATTTAACCCATTGATACTTTTGTACGTGTTATTACGTACAAAATCAATCAGCACGTTGATACTTTGTGGTATTTGTTTTGTTATTATTTTTCGATTTTTTTCAAGTTTTAACCTCAAATTCCTATTTTCTCCCGAATAATGCTCAGTGATAACCGTTGAGCCAAATGTTATCGCATCTTAAAATACTAATATAACCCTGCTGTCTTCTTAACTGGTTGAGTGCTAGAAGCCACTATCAGGGCTTTCAAAAAATGAGGATACCAGAGCAAAAGTCAATACTCACTTTGCTTATATTTCATATTCAGTGAAACACAAACAATATTTTGTTTATATAAATTTGTTTTATTACAAATTATTGGAGAGTGCCTGTGTGCACTCTCCAATAATTTGTAATAAAACAAGTTTTGAATAACAAATTCAGACCACCAAATATAATCTAGCCCTCAATCAGATAATCACTAATGTGAAAAATATCTTGTTATTGGGACTTTCCAATGTTTCACGATGTATTTTGAAAAACACTGAAGAAACTGAATTCCCATTGACATTTGAACATCAGGATAATTAAAGTCTCAAAGGGTTAATTTGAGATCGGCGTTTTAACTTTTTAATCAACGCATACGATATCAACTTTTTTAATTATTGTTTTATCATATGTTTCAAAGCATTCCATCAAAACCATGCCATGTGACCTTCAGTGGAACGAGCTAGTTGAGCTCGTTCCATTGAGGGTGTCACATGGTATGGTTTTTCAACTGATTAATTTGTAAATTACTCGGTGGATGCGGCTGATTCGTTAGATTAAGGGTTTGACCCCAGACACTGTTATTCATATAATATTGTGCAACTGAAAGCGCAATGAAAATAAAGGGTATTGGGGAGTTCAAATAATAATAAAGTGGAACACAAAAGTTTATTAAACAAGCGCTTCCAAAATCTAGTAACTGCGAGATTATGCCTCATTCTTTCACCCTTTTGAGCTGTCAGAACTGTTTTATTGTACTTCCTGTGTCTTAAAATCTTGTTGGTTTTCTCTAGGTTCAGACGTTCTAACCTGAAACTGGAACAACAAGCTGGATTGAAACAACTAGCAGATACTCTCGTGGTTTCTGCTCGCAAGACAAATGTATGCAAGCACAAATCAAGAGAATATCAGCTTCTTACCCCGTACCACTTTAACCCTTCAGTTTACGTTCCCGCCAAGGACGCCTTACACAAAATTGCCATTCCAGTTCAGTTATTTATTCAAATGTTTCTTCTAGAACATAGCTTGGGAGCCTTTCACTGGAACGGGCTCACCCTATTCGCTCTAATGCCGAGGTCATGTGTATGCTTTTTCTTGCCAAAAATAAAATTTCTTGTTATTCTAGAGAGAAATGGCTTATGTCGTTTTCCATCCGTACGTACAAAGGTATTACCTCTACCTCCATCCCTAAATTATCGCGGGATGAATCTCTTCCCCGGCTGTCTTGTGTTACACATTTTACTACAGATGATGGCCGGTTCATGTTCTCAAATCGCCGCGTTGATTGGAGAGATGGAGCTAATCCGACAAGTGCAATGCCATGGGATGGTCATTGTCCCACCAGGGACAATGACTAATAAAGAATTACTTGGGCACAGCAGTTTCGCGATCCTCGTCATGATACTATCATCAAAAAGTTATATAGTAAATTAGCAAACAATCATTGAACGGATTTCTTTGAAATGTAATGGCAAGAAATGGTAATGTGATTACAAGAAAGTCTAAGTTCAATAGGAGCAATAACTCTTGGAAACAATCTTATGCTTCGCAATCCCGTTCATTATATTAGCACCAAAAGCTATATACAGAACAGCCGCCGTACACTTCAGCCGCACGCGTAACAAGAAAGCTGAACCGTCTACAGTACGGCCGCCGTGGACTGGTCATTTTCCACGGGTGGGCAATATTTCCACGGACGCAGTAATATTACTTCCAAAGTCTAATTGCAGGAATAATTCACAAAAAGTTAAATAACCCTTTACCTAACATGAAAAGCAGACGACACTTCTTGCAAAAACAATTCTTGAATAACTATTTTTTTTTCATTTTTTGTCTTACAAACATAGGTTATGACTCCTCAATGGAACGAGCTCGACGAGTTCGTTCCAATGAGGGGCCATAACCTATGTTTTGGAGACAAAAAATGGAAAAAAATAATGAAAATTATTGGCGATTTTTTCGAAAAGCGCTGACCGCTTTTTGCCGTTACGTTGGGTAAAGGGTTAATGAAGCATGGGTACAACCCGGCGGTTCATTAATTAAAATTTTGATGCTTGTGATTTTTATTACCTGGTAAACATAAGCCTGGATATCACTACCCACACGTAGATTACGGCCAATTCACGGCGACTGTATTGTTTTAAATAGGTAACACAAATCTTGAACAGTTAACTTTTAGATGTGATGACAAGAAATGGGGAAGGTGGACGGACAAAAGAAAGGAGGAACATAGGGACGGACGTACGGAAACCATTCCTTATCAACTTTTCACAATGTGGAGGGGGTGGGAGTGATTAAATGCATTTAACGCAAGAGAGCCTAATGTCCCCGTTCATACCAGTCGCTACGGCTTCAAAACCCCAGATGTATTTCTTTTGTGAAACAATTTTTATCCTGTGATATTTTCATAGATTGTACGATGAAAGGTTAATCTGCATCAGCGGTGTGGGGTTGGTAACCATATATGCAAACATCTCTTAAAGTTTAAGAAGTTATATGCTTATTCGATCAGAAGTTTTCTCTATGTTCCCTACCAAACAACAGGAGGTGGGATGTACTTTTGTGACAATTTATTGGTTAAGAGTTCGAACACACAACTCAAGGGTTTTTCAATTGTTTCGAGCAGGCGTTAACTTTGAATGAAACCGGAATCTGCACGAATCGTTGTCGGAGTAATTGCACAATCAAACTCTTCGTACGATGTGTACCATAATCGAGTTGGAAATTGCTTTCCTTTCAAACGTGGAAATTTCAGGAAACAGCGTGTTGAGAATCCGTCGTCGGGCGTGACGATGACATAAGGTGGTTCGCGGTTGAGAGAATAATGTCTGGAGATCACTATCAAGGTGATAGCCAAAAGTTGCGATTTTGTTATATAAAAGTGTAAATATTTTCTATAATCTTTCTGAATGGGCTAAACATAAAACTTAAAGATAGGTATGTGGCGGACACCGAAAACAGATTGGCAATAATTCAGACGCCGCTAAATTAAGTATGAAATTTAATGTCCATTATGGCGCACGTGTTCAACGCCATATGGGCTTCTGATAACAGATCAATAGTAGGATACACAATATTCTCTTCTGTAATAATTATCTGGGTAATTAAAGCCAGTTAAAATCTAATTGTAGAATACAGTGCATCACATATGTTCTGGACACATACCCATATTACGCATCTATCCTGCTCCGAAATGTCAAAAGATACCAAAATGCGAGTCTTTCAAAGGAACTTTAAAGCGAGTGTTAAATGAAGATAGATCTAAGCAGCCAAGTTCATGAGACGCGATTAACTGAGAATAAATGTTCTGGCAATCTAAATAAAAATCGGGGGATTTCTCGGGAAATTCATTCCAGCCAACTCCAGTCGGAAGGTGTGTAAGGATGTGGGTCGTTGCGAGTATATAGGGAGGTCCCATGCTACAGGTTAGAGAAGGTGCCGCATCGGTGCGAAAGTAAAGGCATGTATGTGATGTAGGGGGAGCCACAAAGCTCATATTTAGAATAGGAGCAGTCGCGGGCCAAGTCGGTGGCCATATATGAGAATAGGAACAGGAACAGGACGTACGAGCTCAAGGAGCTACATGCATTTAGGTAAACGGCATTACCTGTTTTAGAAGGCAAGACATACAGAGGCAGTTGCCCTGAGGGTACTCAGAGAAGGACCGAATTTAGTCTTGGCCGTCGAGGGTCATAGGCACCGAGATTGAAGGTCCGCGTATTGTCGTAACCCTGTGAGGGTTGTAAGGAACCGATTGTAGTTTGTTAACGGTTGCGAACCGTAGTGGCATAGTAGCCAAAGAAGTAAAAACTGTAACGTTGAGGTCTAGAGACCGTATTAAGAGCTGGAATAGCTTGCGACATAAGATAGTTTTAGGCGGTGCGAGAATTGGTGATGTTGGGAACACATTGCAGAATATTTTTATGTAAGCTTTGCTGAGTATATTTCTGAAGGCGAAGAATAACTTAACCCAGTGAGAGCCAGGCAAGGCGAAAAGTGATCGTGAACTGTGGTAGACGCCGATTGAATTGTGGTTGAACTGTGAGAACGCTGATAGAGTTGCACAAGCAGAACATATGTGTTAAGCTCGACTGACGGTGAAGTTAACCCTGCGAGGAGGAAGGAACGAGAAGTGAATAGTCACTTTGTATTCATCACAAACAGTGTGAAGATGAAGATGATGTGAGGTTGATCCAGGGACACAGCTAGCTGTGGGAGACGTCGAGGGCCCTAAAGAATAAACTTTTATTCGCGTAATTAGTGTTGTGGATAATTTTGTGAGTAATTTGTTTCATGTTATATTTCTTCGTACATGTAAATAAATAATCTTTCAGTGAATTATCGTTGATCACCCTTTGGCGTTGTAAGCCACAGGCACCTTCAGGAATCCTAAGAGACCCAAGCGGATAGGACATTGACACGGTGGCAAGGTTTACGTTCGAACTGGCGTTCAGACGACAGTCACTGGCTGTCGGCTGAGAACTGATAAGAACATAAATTTTCCTCCATCAATTTAATCCCGTAATCCTGCTACAATCACCATCGCTGGGTATAATGAAAAAACACTCCTCACTCTGCATTATGCGACCAATCGGAGGAATTGTTTTCATTTACTGTTTATTTAAAAAGACGCATGAGACAACAGAAGCAGTGCCTTTCATTAAGAAACGAGAAAATGTCATTTCTTACTTCTAAAGCATAACAAATCGTCCCTATTCGGACGAGCTAAACAAGATCTCTCAGGCGAGAAATTTTGTATTGACGCAAACACCTCTCTTTTGTCTAATAATATTGAAATTGAAAGAAAAAACCAAACAGGCATAATATACTAAAATATGTTTTTATTATTATTATTTTTAGAAAGCAGCTGGTAAAAACACTTTTCATTTCACTTGACACGTGAAACATCCAGAAAAATGAAGCGGCTTGCTAGTCACTCCATTGATGAACAGTTTCGAAACAGGTGACGTCATTGCAAATATTTCGCGTTGTGACATCAGATGGTAACATTTGCCACTTGAGCCGTAAACATAGATTATACTAAGCGAGTTCTCGTCCAATCAGAGGAGGAGGATTTTAGTCTTATTGGAACATTATTTCCACAAGAGAGAACGTTGTGGCTGATAAGATAACAGTTGTAATGTATATTAAGGAAGTGGCCACAAATGCGGGCATCTTTGTGTCGACATAGTTCAAAGGTAGCTCTTCCCAAGAAAATAGTGTTCTGGATTTTAATGTTCTTGCTAATATTCGATTTTTTGCACAATGGGGTTATTCACATCTTTTGTCCAGTTGTTCAAGAGTGTTTTGCAAACTTTTCGGGTTAATCATCATTTACGTTGTAGCGTACTATATTTTTCTTTAAAACGAATATTTGCAAACCCCACATTGATCTACGTATGGATACGTCTTTTGCAGCAAGCTGTTATTTTTTGCTGGCTGTGAATATTGGGGTGCAGCCCCGGGATGTGTGTCAAAACCCGTGCAGTGGGATGACAGTAGAATTCAAGTTTCAGGTACGTTCCAATCTTGATAGTGCACACCCTTTACAACCATATGCGTAAAAATATAAATTATGATTGGGGAGTTGGGAAGATTACGGTATATCAAGTGGTTATCGTTTCTCTTCCAGTATACAATTGTCAGTTCATTACCTTTTCGACAATTCCCTTTTCGTCAATTTCCGAATCGTCACTTTCAATTCCCCTTTCATCAATTCCCCTTTCGCCAACCAGTTTAGTGCAAAGAGTGAATGTTTAATATTTATTTATTCATTAGTGTTTAAGGCCACATACTTATGCACAATGGCTAATCGTGACCGTGACAGTTGTACGGGTGGAGGAAGTGGGAGTACCCGGAGAGAACCACCGAGCATCGACGAGCAACTGTCAGTTCCTGTAACATTCTAACTCCGCTCAAGCAGGGTTACAGCGGTTGAAGACATGTGCAACATTGACGTGCAGTACGTCTTAGTACACAGCGTCATCGTGCCACCATGTAGGCAACCGGGATAAAGTGCCTTGCCCATGGACACAACGCGAGTAATACCGGACGGGGATCGAACTCGGGACCTCTAGCATAGAAGTCCAACAGTCTACCACTGAGCCACCCCGCTCCCGAATGTTTGATAAAAATACTTACTTTTGTCAAACATTTTGACAGTTTACATTATGGGAATTGTTTTTAGGACTCATCTGCGTTAAATGAATTTAAAAACATTGCTGTAGAATGTACTAATTCATAACATGCTTTAGTTTAGGGTGTGCTTTTGTATAGTGTACTGTGAATAAAATTTGTATTTTCATCTTTTTTTGTACCCGGTGCTTCATTAATTAAAAGTTTGATGATAATTCCTATAATTAGTGTTTGGAATCAAATATTATTGCGTCGGTGGAATATTGCCCATCCGTGGAAATTTACCAGTCCACGGTGGCCGCACTGTTGCTACCATGATACTTGAGATGAATTGATTTCTTTATTTATTGGTGTTTAAGGTCGCATATTTTTTCACAATAGCTTATCGTTACTGCAACATAAGATAAAGTAAAGTTTAGTCAATCGTTTATACCTATGTTTCCCATTTTAGAGGACTCCCGCCCAGGCACTGGTGAGCGGGTTCTATTTTACCAGTAAAACGGAGCTTGTTTACCTCAGTAAATAAGAACTGGTTCATTTCCCGGGGCCCCCACCAGCAGTGAGATGAATTAAATTTTACTTTATTAAACGAGTGACTGACTGAAATGTTACCTAAATGAAGCGAGTTTATTATTTTTGAAATAACGACATATGCAGGAGCATAACTAATTGGGGGTACGCGGCGTTGTACCAACCTCCAATGTCGGTCGAGTCATTTTCCTCTGGAGTTTCAGATATCGATCTGGTCTTTCGAGTTTTCATGTAATTTCTCACGAGTGTACATGAGGTACACGTACCTTCCCCAAACATACAGTCGGAGGTCATGCATAACGGCTGGTATGTGGTACCCGATTCGGGCTGTTTGAGTCCCAGCATGACCAAATGTCGTAAATAAGAAGGTGAGACTCGGAAATAGTTGTTCAACTGCTCGGTATGTAAATACCGCAGGTTGGGGTAAGCGGCAGATTCGTTAGACAGGGGGTTAATCTGACCTCAAAGTATCAATTTTATACGTAATGCTTTTAAATTCTTAATATAAAATCGAAGAGAAATGTAGTGATACATTGATTCGTCGAATAAAGCCTTGCGCAGAGGATTTATGGGCCTCGGTACTATACATGTATCCAATTGGAACAGTCCGACCCGCTGCCCAGATTGCCGCTTACGAAACTGAATGCTCCCTTCCAACCTGCTTGTTCTACCGGACTCCCAATAATTATTGTTCTACAGACTGCAGCCCTGTACTATATCATTAAAGCACAGCATGACCACCTTAAGAAGGCTAGGATGTTGATGGTGAACAAGGTCCCGGTTTATTTTCATATTTCTTGATGTTATCAACTGTGTCACTAATATGAAGTGAAAGGTTGATTTCATGCTTTCTGCACAATCATCTCAATCACAATTATAATTTTTCGTCAAATCCTCTAGCGCGTAATTTCCCATTGATTCTGGAGGAATTAAACCGCCACTCGACGTCACTCAGAATCAGCGGTAAAACCCAGACGAACGCGCACCATTGAATGCCAGCCTGCTGCTGTGAAGTACGGCGTTTAGTTTGAAGTATCCTAAGTGAGATAGAACTATGAAGGGACGGTTGCAGTGCGTAAAATAATTATATACTACTTGACACCTTATTAAATACCTGACAATCTCTAGAAGAGCGTGTTTCTATCTCAAGTGTCTACCAACTTTAAATTACTCAGAGGTTTATCAAAGCCCATAGTTGATTATTGCTGTCGATATTCGCCGATGTGCGAAAACATTCCATTTTTTCTTTCAAAACTCCATCTGAACGACAACATAGTTGCCATGTGCATGATTCGTCATCCGTTTCGATAAACCTTCGAGTTGATAACAAGAGAGGTGACAGTTTTTTGTAAGGGTCCGTGAAAAAGTAAAACCACCTGCGAATTGGTGAATGTGTTCATTTATCTCCCGATTTTCCAGTGCACTAAACTGCGACTGGAGACACATTTTTCTTAGAGAGCTCATTTCATTCTCGTGGTAAAAAGGAATTCTCGCGAAGGATCGAAGGACCGGTTAACGGAAATCTATTTATTTATTAATTATTTATTATTTATATATTTATTGTCACATATTTTTGAATAATGGCTAATCATGACCACAACATGAGTATCAACTCAAGACCAGGGGTGAGCGTTAATAAGCCATGTTGCCAAGTTTAGAGAGGGTTTGCACCTCCAAGCATTGGTGACTGGGTCCTATTTTACCAGTAAAACAGAGCCTGTTTACCACAGTGAACAGGCACTGCTTCACTTCCAGGGGTTCCCGCGGGGAAACGGAAATCTAACATAATGGTTACTTTATTGGTGTTTAACGACACTTTCAGCAAACAGGGCCTTGTCGTGTCAGACAGGTTTAACCATTTACCCAACGCAGACGATACCAAAATTTATTATTTTAAATATCATTTTTTTTTAAATTTTTCAAAAATTCCAACCAAACCATATCATGTGACCCCTCATTGGAACGAGCTCGACGAGCTCGTTACAAAGAGGGGTCACATGATATGGTTTTGTTGAAATTTTTTGAAAAATAATATTTTTCAGCTGCTGAATTGGCATATTACACGGGCGGATGTGGCCGATTCGTTGGGTAAAGGGTTAAGGGTGGAGGAAGCTGGAGCTCCTGGCGAGAACAGAACCACTGAGCATCAGCGAACAACTGTTAGACCCTCGAACTTACTAACCGGGCACAGAGTTAGCAGTGATTGGAGGCAAATACACAATCGACGTGCAGTACTCCTTACAACACAGCGCCACCGTGCTCCCACCAGTATAATCCTGCTCAAGGACACAGCGCTGGTGGCGCGGGCCAGGTTCAAACTGTCGACTCTTCGCTTTAAAGTCCAATGCTCTAACATGGTTAGAATGCGTATGTTCTAAGTAGTTTTGGATGTAACCCAACATCAACGCTTATCTGAACGGAATCAAAATAATGAGAAGCAAGCAATAACCAGACTTTTACAGCACAGTCGCCGTGGACTGATCGTAATCCATGCATGGGCAGTGATGTCCACACATGCGATTACCAGGCAATAAAAATCAGCAGCAGCCAAATTTTAATTAATGAAGCGCCGGGTTGTACCCGATAGGGCTGGGCGGTTTTGAAATTTGCGTTTCGGTTCGGTGTCGGTTTTGTACAAAAACTCGGTTTTTCGGTTCGGTTTTCGGTTTTTCAAAATATAGTGTCGAAATCCACACTTTAGAGGGTAATGTACGCATAAAATGTGTCAGCATTTATCAACCAAGTCATGAGGCTCCTAGAGAGTGTTGAGTCACCCGGGTTACTCAGTGCTGACCACTCTTCTCAGCTAATGGACATATTTTGGTGGGCTACTGTAGCGTGCTACAGTGGTGGTGTAATGGGGTTTTGGGGGAGCCCAGGCACCCCCCCCCCAAAAAAAAAAAATCTCACTGTCGCCTCTCATGCCCAAATTTGAAAATATATTTTTTTATTTCTTGCCCTCAGTCCAAGTACAATACCTTCAGTCCTGAGATTTCCCCATCCCCTCCCCTTAAACTCTTCACCCACATGGTCCCTCAGGATTTCAAACTATGACTCCACCACTGATGGCATCTGCCTTGTTCTGTCAGTGAGATTTGGCCTTGTCAAGATACAAAAATTTACAAGAAAAGCTACATTTTAGCAAAAATCAACATTTCCTTATTTTTTAGTTTGGTTGGTTTTGGTGGATAATATGCAAATGTTGTGCTTATTTCGGTAATTATCACATCGCTTCAAAACGGACTGCCCGGTTTCTAATGGTTCCTGCATCAAATGACAGTAAAATAAAAGGAATACAAATCATATTTCTTGTAATTTTGATAACTATTATTGAAGGAAGTCGTGATATCATGTACGAATCACTTTTATTGGTAACTCACTCCAATGTTTTCACAATATCTCTCCTAATTTCGACTGTAGAGGTTCGTTTTTTACTTTGATTTTGCTCAAACATAGAAATTGGGCGACGTGAGCGATGTTAAGGCGAAGATATTGCCAACTTCACTTAGCCCTCTTGGATGATCCCTGCGTTAATTCCATCTCAGTTGAGGCAGGCGATTGATGTTTTTGAAGGGAGACGGCTGCATAATGGGATTTGAAAGTTTGCAATATTGCATCTAGGGATTTGTTGTGTACACAAAATACACATGGGAAAACAAGTGTTGAGTATAACAAATGCATATTGGGAATGCAGCGTTAACCCTTTACCCAACGTAACGGCCAACACCGGCCAGCGCTGTTCACAAAAATAGCCAATTAATGTTCATTATTTTTTCATTTTTCATTTTTTGTCTCAAAAACATAGGTTATGACCACTCATTGGAACGAGCTCGACGAGCTCGTTCCAATGAGGGGTCATAACCTATGTTTTTGAGACAAAAAATGAAAAAAATTAGTTATTCAAGAATTTTGTTTGCAAGTGTCGTCTGCTTTTCAGGCTAGGTAAAGGGTTAACTTGACACTTGACAGTTTATACACCAGACCTGAAGTACTGCGCGATTGATTAAAGTAAGTTCAAATAGTATACAAACAATTCGCAATCCATCCATTGAACAGGATATGCTCTATTTTAATTTAACCATTTTATTGTTGACAAACAACAGAACTGCCAATGCGCAGCATTATCTCTGAGCATGTGACAGTTTCAGAGAACGTGCCAGAAGTCGGCTAATTAACTTAATTTACCCGTCATTTTTCCCATGTGAACTTTGAGGTTTCAAAACTCAATAAATTTTATGTTTACCTCCAATCTAATTTACTACGCGGCGTACGCAGATGATTTGGGGTCAAAGATAATTTATATTTGGTCGAATATGAGTGAGCCTGAGGCTGTGCCCGGTTCATTAAATGTGCTTAACGATTCTTGAATTGCATGTGAGGATTCTTACGTAAGACTTTTTAATTTTTCATATTCCTTCTGGTGGTTCTGTAGATATCGTTTACGATATAAGAAATTTGCTACCATTATTTTGGGGGGATTTGTTGTCAATCCTCTCGAATTAAGCATAAGTTTTAGCCTTTGGCGTGCGGAACGCATGTGATTGTGATTGAGAGGTCATAAACTTACCAATTCTGGGAAATTTATTTAAAACGAAAGTCTCTGTATTTTTGTTAAGGCGGCGGTTCGGTTTCAGTTTTTGAAAACAACTGAACCGAACCGAAATCCGATAAACCGCTCAACCCTAGTACCCGGTGCTTCATAAATTAAGTTTTTGTTTTGATGATTATTCCTATAATTAGTGTTTGGAATCAAATATTATTGCGTCTGCAGAAATATTGCCCACCCGTGGAAAGTGACTAGTCTATGGCGGCCATAGTGTACATTAGTCCCAATTCAAGGCACATTACGATGATCACAAAATTCGGTCATTTCTCCAATATAAATTATGAGAGCCATACAGAGAAATACACAACACGAATCAAGAAAATCTGAGATAAAATGAGAGGGAGACATAATTTATCATGGGCTGCGGAGCGACTTTGAAAGTGGCAGAGAAGAGGGGGCGGCTGAAGTGTAAGCAGGGTTTTCTGGATCTTCTACAAAATCATGTCAGAAATGGATCGAAGCAGCAATCTCGCTGATATTTCGCAATTAATGTGTTATCGACACCGATCTAGTGCCACCAGTCCACTAAATTCCTAAAATTGCCCTGATGGCACAATAAGCCTGCATTTTGGACTCTGACACGCCGTTGGGGTAGTCACTTCTCAATACCCGACCTCCGACTCGGATAATCGTCGACTCAAAAGGAAGCCAAGTGGGAAAAAAATGCAATTTAGCCCATTTTGTTTACTATTTTCATGTATTTCAGCATTGTTGGCCAAAACAGTGAAGAGCTGAAGTCCACTGGCCCTCCTCTGCTCCACCGCCCATTCTTATTGCTTGTGAAATGGAAGATGGAACCCAAACTTAATTCTATATGAATATGAAGTTCGTTGAGGCAAGAAAATAAATATTTCACCGGAGTCTGGTGACTTCTGATCTCTTCAACGTCGTGTTAGCGTGATTTTGGCCCAATTTTGTGACAAAAGTGAGTCCCCATAACGGGTGTCACGTCGGGGGGCATTTGCAAGTCATTCGGTCAGTCATTTCTTTTAATCAAATCACATCATTGTCATTGTGTACTGACTTTTAATAAAATCATTAAATTTTAACGCAGTATTCGTTTTCTTGTACTGTCTGTGTTAGTTCATAGTGGCAACTTCTGCTGCAGTGTATTGTAAAATGACTGGTTGAATGATCGACATCTGAAGACATGACACTCCCAATTGTACATCCCAAATCCACTTCGATGCTTCAAATGCCAAAATATTGTCATGGGTAGAACAATTGCAGGGATCAGGCAATATGTTTCAGATATGGTCAGCAACACGAAGAGCCATGTGCCAGTGATAGCAAATGTGTTAAATGTCAGGACAATCACGTGTCATCCTCAAAGGATTGCCCAGTATGGAAAAGAGACAAAATGATACACCAACTGAAATGTGAAAGACAAATAAGTTCCTCAGAGGCCAGAGAAATTGTTACGTTAATGGCGGGAATGAATATATCTGTGCAATCAAATACTACACAATTAAAACAAAAATTACCATCAATATCAGCTGAATGTCAGACGCCAGGTTCCACGGCACAATTCCATCATTGCTGCAAGCATTTACAATAGAGCATTCCGACCATGTAGAACAAAAACCAACTCAAACACAATCACCCTCTCAAACATCAGCCGACGAAAGATCAAAATCAAATCCGAAAAAGAACAAGACATACACAGAACCACACGCGTGTGTGAATGGGTTAATCGATATGGCACGAGCGCCAGCGCGGGAGGATAGAACGAGAGGCTGTAGACCTCGAGCTTTATCCTCCCGCGATGGTGCAAGGCTCATATCGATGAACCCATTCACACTCGCGTGTCGTTCTGCGTTTATTACACGCCTTCACGTCTATAAAAAAAACATTATTAGAAGGACACTGCAATTCATTTGGCAACTATCAACAAAACATTTTATCGCCAATTAAATCTGTAAGGGGTTCCCGTATTACTATTTCCCACTGGCACATAGAACACATTGAAACTACGGGGACGCTTTTTAGCTATCGCTAGCGATTCAAATTATAATTGCGGTGTACGACGATTTCCGTTCCGTACATGCGTGCGGATCAGATTTTCATTTTCCGCATGGTTTAGTGTTGCTGTAGATGGGGATATCACAGAAGAGGCATGTAATATAAAAAGTAAAGGCCATAAAATTAGAACAAAAAGTGACCAAACGAAAAAAAAACGAAACCAGAACCTCAAAATATCAGAGTCAGAGAAGCAAAAACGAAAGAGACCAGAAGAACAAAAGAGCAACATAAACTCAACGCAAATAGAATACCAAAATATCTAAGAAGTGTTGTCACTAACAAAATGTTTGAAGGGTTGGAGAGCACGAATATTTATGACTGCATCAATGTCACGTTTTCCTATAAAGTATGCCTGACTTCATCTCAGGGTGGGTCCCCAAATAAAATGTCACCTAGAAAATCTACCGGGGCAATTCCACCCAAACGTCCACCATCTACTGCCCCATCTACATATGGCTAACAATATAATACAATGGAACTGTCGAGGTTTTAGAGAGAATTTTAATGAGCCAGGCATTCGAAGTCAAACATATGCACCTGCTGCTTTTTACCTGCAGGAGACACTCTTAACCCTTTACCTAACGTAACGGCCAAAACCGGCCAGCGCTATTCTCAAAAATCGCCTATTAATTTTAATTATTGTTTTCATTTTTTGTCTCAAAAACATAGGTTATGACCCCTCATTGGAACGAGCTCGTCGAGCTCGTTCCAATGAGGGGTCATAACCTATGTTTTTGAGACAAAAAATGAAAAAAAATAGTTATTCAAGAATTTTTTTTGCAAGTGTCGTCTGCTTTTCATGTTAGGTAGAGGGTTAAAGAATTCTGATAGTCAGGATCACTCAGCTTTTAACCATTATACTTCGTATAATACCTGGGCAGATGAACTGGGCAGAATGTTCGTGGAACTTCTGTCTTGGCCAGAAACGACTTTATTCACAGTTCTTTACGTTTGCAATCAAATTTACAGGCAGTAGTGATACGCATGACTTTAGATAAGACGATCATGTTATGTTCACTTTATGTGTCGCCAAATAAGCCCCTTCATTTGATTGATCTTGAACAACTGATTCACCAGCTCCCAATTCTATACATTCTGTTTGGGTGATTTTAATGCTCATATGCCTCTTTTGGGTGATTCCTGCAGCAAAGAAAACATAAAAGGCAAAGGAGTTGAAGGACTTATTTCAAACATGACTTGTGTTTGTTCAATGATGGGTCATGCGCTTCCATTGGTCTCACAATAACACGTCCTTCTATCTGTCTTGATTTTTGTTGGAACGTTGAAGATGACTTTTGTGGTAATTACTACTTTTCAATTATGTTGGAAAGTGTGGTTCCGAGAGATGATGAGAGGGGGCCCAGTGGAGGTTGGAAAAAGCAAGCTGGGACGCTTTCCCTCGCTTTCTTCTTAACGACTCACACTGCAGAATTTTCAAGAGAGTAATGAGTAACTGGAACATTTTACAACAGAACTACTTGACATTGAAAACATCCCTAAAAATTCGGCAAATACAAAACGTTTCACAAAACCATGGTTTGATAAATACAGATTATTGTGATAATGTGCATGTCCTGTGATTTGTATCAGATTCGAGGTGGTGTCCAGAATGGCACCACAACTCGCCGACAAAGTTGGCTCGTTGAGATCCCATTCTGGACACCACCTCGAATCTGATACAAATCACAGGACATGCACATGATCATGATACTTCATTTATCTAACAATTCTGTCACATAAACAGATTAAATCATAAATTATTAATACAGTTTTGGGACATAATGTTGGGCGAGAAAAAGTTTTTTAAAAAAACATATTTTATGGAACAACATTGAGCGCACTTTAACAAACAATCAGTAACGCGGTCACCGCAAATTTTCAAAGTTGCGTTGTAAACTTATTCACTCTCAATTTCACTTCCTATGACGATACGCTTGAATTTACAAGTGTGTAATATTTAATTGTGCTGTTTCTATATATTGTAGGGGGGGGGGGGGCATTGGCTATTAATAGTTCTGTCGCTAATTGTAAGGAATTTTGCTTTATTTTGTAAGCGATCAGCTGAGTCGACCACTAGAACGCACATAAAATGTATTCATGTGCCTGTTATGATAGCCCGTTGCGCTCCCGGAAATGAGTCGTCTGTATCATACGGAATCAGAATGAGTCGTCTCTATGATACGGAATCGGAACACATTATGGGATATGTACCGTTTCTCGTGGTTTTCAAGCCAAAATGTATATGATTGTTAGATAAAAAATTGCAAGCTGGCTATAAAAGAACGCAAGAAAATCGAACGGTAAGTTCACAAAGCACCCACAACCAATAATGTAGACAAACTACGTATGAATCAGGCTGAGATCAGACGACTTATAAAACAAAAAGAAAAGTTCTTGGGAAACGTATGTTTCCAAACCTAACCAACACACACCCATCAACAAAATTTGGAAGATGACTAAAACAATTGAAGGTAAAGAAATAAAATCACCTGTACAACACCTAGAAGAAAACAACACACTAATTACATCAAAAAGGAATTATCCAACAAAATGGCATCAAGATTTTCTAATCATTCGTCGTCTGAAAAATTGTAATCCAGAATTCGATAAAACTAAAACAAATAACAGGAAAAACAAAAGATCAAATTTACCTCTAACAACACCTTTCTCATTGGAAGAGTTAAGCAACTCTGTGCATAGAGCAGAAGATACTGTCACGGGACCCGATGAAATGCACCACCAAATTTTAAAACATCTGCCACAATCATCACTTGAACTTTTATTACCCATATACAACGGAATATGGGTGACAGGCCAGTTTCCACAATTTTGGCGTCGAGCAAAAATAATTCCCATTCCAAAGCCTGATAAAGACAACTGCAACACCCGCACTTACAGACTCATTGCACTAACTAGTTGTCTGTAGAAAACGATTGAACGGATGATCAATAATCGACTTGTCGGGTTTCTCGATGTAACAGTCTACTTGCGTATGTTCAGTGTGGTGTCAGGAACCAGAGAAGTACTGTGGATCATTTGGTTAGACTTGAAACATTTATAAGAATGCCTTTGCCACGAGAGAACATGTGGTCGCCATCTTCTTTGACCTGAAAAAGGCATATGATAGAACGTGGAAGTATTGGTTTTTAAAAATATTTTTAACACGGGGTTGAGAGGATCGTCAATTTCAAGTTCATGTTAGATCTACGTTATCTGATCCTCGCGAACAAGAATTATGAGTTCCTCGGAGCAGTATTTTATCAGTTACCCTTTTTCTGTGACAATATATAGCATCATCGAAGCAATTGAGAATATGGTAGATTCTTCATTGTATGTTGCTAACTTTTTAGTCTGAATGCCATCGGGCGCAAATTTCATCTGTGCTTAAAAAAGAATTCACAAATGGGCCACAGAAATGGTTTTAAGTTCTCGAAGACCAAAACGAATTGTGTTCACTTCTGCAAGCTCCGGAAATACCACTTGATCCGGAATTGAAAATAGATGGGAGTATCATTAAAGTAGTTAGGAAAATTACATTCTTCGGTTTGTTGTTTGACTTCTCATATGAAAAAACTAAGACTGAGATGTCAAAAGGCACTTAACCTCCTCAAGGTAGTTAGTACCACTGATTGTGGTGCTGACCAAAACAACATTACTCATCTATATAGATCACTTATCATACCTCAAACCACTTGATGCAATTCATAACAGTAGTATTAGAATTATCATGGGTGCTTTTAGAACATCACCAATAGATTCAATGCTTGTTGAAGCATAGGAACCTTCTCTTGAGAAGCGTCGAATTAAACTGTTAGTCCAAAATGTATCTAAACTTTTATCTAATCCATCAAATCCTGCTTATAGTTGTGTCTCAGATCCTTAAAATGTTGATTTTTTAATAGACGTCAGAAACATATACCTCCATTGGGAATTAAAATTAAACTTCACATGAAGTCCTCCACACTTGAACCTGCTTCGATCAAACAGAACCGTGAGCCACATATTCACCCTTGGCATCCAAGAAAACCTACTGTTATTTAGGACCTTGCTTCTTCTAAAAAGGACCGAGACAAATTTTTTGCATATTAAACAAAAATATGCTGAAATAAAGTCCAAGTATTGTGCTTATACAAGTATATATACAGATGGATCTAAAGATAGTGACAAAGTATCATCAGTTGTATGTAATGTGGTTTCCAGGGGCTAGTTGCCGAACCTCGGTGCCGGACCTCGGAAGTGACGTCATGTCACGTGACCGAGTGGCGCCATGTTGTGTTGTCATGGTAACCCGCGTGAGCGGCCATCTTGTGACGTCATCTCCATAGTGATACGTGGCCTACAACAAGACAGGGGTATGTTCGGACGGTGTGTTCGATTGAATCGGAGTATCACGAATTACCACAAACAACCCGACAATCCCTCCAAATCACCAAAATCCACTTTATTTGATATGGATTCTTCAAGAATCCTATTTAGAAGCGCGAAACCGTAGAATTTAATAATAGCACCTAGTGCTATAGTACCGAGTGGGTATCGGGGGTGTGTTCGATTGAAGTAGAGTAATGTTCTGATTCCGATTTTTCCAGAATCCCTTTTTGGATCCCTGTCGAATGACGTTTTCCCCCCAATAAATATTATAATAAATTGTATAAGAATAGCACGTATTGCTATAGGACAAATTTATCCAGAATCCTCTGGTTCTACTTGGAACTATATTTTTATAAATTCTTACGCTTTATTTTTAGTAACATCTTTAACTGACCCCCTAACTAGTTGTTAGGGTCTGTATTTAGCAATTTCTTTAAATGACTCCCTAACTACATGATTTTAAATAATAAAATTAATGAGGATCAAGATATTTTTACACTAACCAATCAGAGCGAAGTTAATCCACCAATCAGATTAGTATATTCTCATTGTGTTTCTTTTCCATTGACTTCTATACTAATTTTCTAACTTTCCCAACTTTAACCTATAATCCTATAGGAAACAAACACAAACGCCCACCGAGAATACAAATATCGATGAAAAAACGTTGCGACGTCGTGACGTTTTCAAAAACGTCCGTCACGTAGATATAAATTCCAGAGAAGAGTAACGTCGCGTCATTCTGTTTCGATCTTTTGGAACTGAACACATCACTAGAGAGTTTTCAAAAGCAATTTTGCCATTCGCAAAAAATTTATGAAGATGGAGTATGATGCTGCTACTGCCGTTACCAGAACTGATGTTTATTATGCCTGTGAAGAGTGTGGGAAGACCTTTACGGACCACTGCAACCGGAACCTCCATGTGCGTACCTAGCACAGGGGAGAGAAGAAGACACACGATTGCACCAATTGTAACAAGACCTTTACTAGGAAAGAAGATTTGGTAAACCATCTGAAGAAATGTTTGGAGATCTACACATGCATGGAATGCGGCCAGGAGTTTAACCAACTACTCCATTTTAACCGGCACAAGAGCGTTGCCCACCGACCAGTTCCTGTACCAGCTAAAAGGAAGACCGATGAACCGAAGAGAGGACCAACCAAACAACCACGGACCACGACGATCACCCGTTATGATGTTGACCCGATTGATTTTGACAAGAATATGATGTCCGAAGAAGACACCGATGAAATTTTGAATGTGTATGAAGATAACTGGAGTTCTATTAGAACTCGCCATATGATGAACAGAAGAGTTCAGGACCAGTATAACTACCGGATCAACGATGTGAACCTGAAGATGATGAATTGATGACTACCGTATTTCTGCCTCAACACATAAGATTTAAAATTAATCTTAGTTTTGGTTTTATCCTGAGACACAATGAAACAAATGAACTGAAGTATTACCATCCATCACAAAACAACGCTCGGGTACTTGATGTTCCCCAACTCGTATACTGCCAAGAAGACTTTGAAGAATTCCTAGATGATGTCATGGAAGAATGTTCCCCAACTCGTATGCTGCCAAGAAGACTTTGAAGAATTCCTAGATGATGTCATGGAAGAAGATATCCTGGAACGGGCCAAGTTAAAACGACCAAACACCAAATGGCTTGTGGAGAGCGTTACGAACGTCACCTTTTATGTGAATAAACTGAAAGACCACCCAATTGGAATGGTAGAAGATCTTCCCGATTATATTCTCCAGAACAAATCAGTAAATGATTTGGTGAAAGATAAACATAACCAGTTTACCCACGAAGACAACCTGTGTATCTTCAGATGTTTAGCTTTATGGAGTGGTTCCACAACAGACAGCCTCAACTAAATAACAGATGCCATGTAAAACAAATATACAAAGAAGCCAAAGAATGAATTCCGTGGAGTAAATTTAGCCGAATTACCCGACTTGGAGAAATGTTTTGAAGTAAACATTCAAGTATATGAACTTGTCAAGAATGATGATGACCAATTTATTGCCAAATTAGTCCAGAGATCTCACAGAAAGTTTGAGAATACCATGTATGTGAACGTTTACAAGAACCATTTTAGCTACACCATCGATACAGACGAATACTGTAAATCCTTTGAATGCCGCAAATACGGCAAATTATGGAAGACCTCTTGGGCAATAAATCGTCACGAGAAAACATGTACAGATGAAGTAAATTGCCAGTATGTTGGTTGTGTTTACCATCCATCCCAGTCCGTATTTGATCTGTTAGAAGATGAAAGTATAGAAGTGCCTGAAGAGAAGAAGTTTTATCCATACCCTGCAACCTTTGATTTTGAAAGTTACTTTGTCAAGTCCAGTCTACCTGTCGACAGTGATAAACTGACATGGGAAGCAGAACACCGACCATTGAGTGTGAGCGTATGTAGTAATGTTCCAGAATACCAAGAACCGAAGTGTTTTATTACAAATGGAAATTCTCAAGAACTTGTTGAAGAAATGATGACATACCTCACAGATAAATCCTTTGAATGCCGCAAATACGGCAAATTATGGAAGACCTCTTGGGCAATAAATCGTCACGAGAAAACATGTACAGATGAAGTAAATTGCCAGTATGTTGGTTGTGTTTACCATCCATCCCAGTCCGTATTTGATCTGTTAGAAGATGAAAGTATAGAAGTGCCTGAAGAGAAGAAGTTTTATCCATACCCTGCAACCTTTGATTTTGAAAGTTACTTTGTCAAGTCCAGTCTACCTGTCGACAGTGATAAACTGACATGGGAAGCAGAACACCGACCATTGAGTGTGAGCGTATGTAGTAATGTTCCAGAATACCAAGAACCGAAGTGTTTTATTACAAATGGAAATTCTCAAGAACTTGTTGAAGAAATGATGACATACCTCACAGATATTTCATCTCATTGCCACCAACTTATGCAGACCTATCATGCGTGGACCTTATTTAAACTCAGACAGAAAATTGATGAAACGCTGGAAGCGGAAGTCAGAGCTACTGGAGAAGATATATCCAAGATGCACCCTTTACATAAGTTGGAGAAGAAATTTCAAGACTACCTGCAAGAAATGCCCGTCATCGGATTCAACTCTGAAAAATACGATATGAATGTAGTCAAGCGTGAACTGATGGCATACCTGAAGAGACAGAACCAACTCAAGTTTGCAGTGAGGAAATCTAATAACTACATGTGCGTCTCGACAGCATCTTTCAAGTTTATTGATATTTGCAACTACCTCGCTCCAGGATTCAGCTATGACAAGTTTTTGAAAGAATTTGGCTGTTCCATGACGAAGGGATTTTTACCTTATGAATGGATCGATTCTCTACAATTCTCTAAAGAAAGAAAATATATCCAATGAAGAATACCAGTACTGCCAGCATGTATGGAACGACCGGAGATGACAACTTTTCGTGATTTTCTGATCTGGTATAATAACCGAGATGTAAAACCATTCCTTGAAGCAGTTGACAAGCAGTTTGCTTTCTATCAAGAACGCCACATTGACATGTTTCAAGGCGGTATCAGTGTTCCGGGCCTTACGTTGAAATACCAGTTCCAGACCATGAATGATGACACTTACTTCACATTATTTAACCAGAAAAAGACCTGCATCACTTAGTGAAAGATAATATCGTTGGTGGACCTTCAATTATCTTCAACCGATACCGCGAGAAAGATGTTACCCGAATCAGAGAAACAAAATATGGCAAAGAAGCGAAACCATGTGGAGGTATTATAGGCTTCGATGCGTATGCATTATATCTTTGGTGCCTAATGCAAGAGATGCCAACGGGTTGGAGTATTAGACGTCGTGAAGAAAACCAGTTTAAACCAGAACATCCTATGAAGTATGGTAAAATGGCCGAACAACGGTTAGAGTTTCTATCGATGAGAGATGACATCCACATAAGACATCAGTTTAACGGAGCTGAAAAAATGATTGGTCGAAGACAGTTGCCTGCTGATGGATGGTGCAAAGAGACACAGACTGTATACCAATTACATGGCTGCTTCTGGCACGGACATACCTGCATTAAAGATAAGAATGGCCTTCCTATCCTCCATAATGAAGACAGAGATAAACCCACGAAAGAACTGCTACAAGACACCCGTACCAATGCAAAATACATCACCGATTTCGGCTATTGACTGGTTGAAATCTGGGAGTGTGAGTGGAGAGAGATGAAGAAGACCGATGCCACACTCAAAGCCTTCCTGAAAGAGAACTTTGCAGACAAAATAGATGGTGCAATGACAGATGCAGTGTTATTGAAGAAAGTGAAGTCCGGTGAACTGTTTGGTTTGGTTGAATGTGATATACATGTGCCAGATCACCTGAAAGAGTACTTTGAAGAGATGACACCTATCTTCAAGAATACAGATATTTCCATAGATGCTATTGGTGAACACACGAAGTCCTTTGCTGAGAAGAATGGAATGATGAAGAAACCGAGTAGAAGTTTGATCGGAAGCTATGTAGCAGAAAAAATGTTGTTTGCAGCCCCTTTGCTGCAGTGGTACTTCCAGCATGGTATTGAAGTTGACTACGTCTACCAGGTTATCCAATATAAACCAAGAAGATGTTTTGAGAAATTTGGAGATGAAGTATCTGAAGCAAGAAGACAAGGAGATGTTGACCCTGACAAGTCGATCGTTGCCGACACCATGAAGCTGTTGGGAAATTCTGGATATGTCAAAACCGTTACCAACAAAGAGAAGCATCGACGTGTGTGCTATTGCAACGATGAAGAAGTCACCAAAAGTCCTTCAGAGCCTTGAATCCATCAGATGAAACTTTATATGAAGTCGAACTCAACAAGAAGACCATCAAGTTGGATCTGCCACTCCACATCGGATTCTTTGTTTACCAGTATGCGAAATTGCGGATGCTTCAGTTTTATTATGAAGTCATCGATACTTTTATCAACCGCCAAGATTTCGAATATGCTGAAATGGACACAGATTCTGCATATCTATGTACCTCGTCACCATCCATAGATGAATTAGTGAAACCAGAGAAGAGAGTAGATTTTTACAAAGAGAATCACAAGTGGTTTCCATCAGAGTGTTGTGATTTCCAGAGATGATTATGTGAAAACCAAATTAGAAGGCAAAGAATGGCTGTCACCCTCATGTTGCCAACAAAGAAAGCGTTTTGGCAGGAGAACTCTAGGCTTGTTCAAGGTAGAATGGCAAGGAAGTGGCATTGTTGGACTGTGTAGTAAAACTTATTATTGTTTCGGTGCCACCAATAAATATAGTTGTAAAGGAATCAGCAAACGCCACAATGAACGAAAGACAAATATTTGCAAGTTCTGAAGACTCAACAAAGTGGATCTGACATCAACCGAGGATTTGTTATGAATGACAACACTATGTATACCCACCAGCAGAGCAGAGATGGACTATCGTATTCCTACTCAAGAGTTTTAGAAGATGGAGTTAGAACCATACCACTAGAGATTTAAAGAACAAATAATTCAATGAGTGTCATATTTTCTACAACCAGAACAAAATCTAGCTTTTGCCTATAAAAAGTCCTAAAAACCGTAATGGATTTTAGGTGGGATACTCAATCTGTTAGGCTCACCAAATTTTTAAAGTCCAATATGGCAGTTTTTTTCTCTAAAGTCCTATACGGCATTCTCTAAAGTCCTAAATGGCAGTCCTCATAAAGTCCTATATGGCATTCTCTAAAGTCCTTTATGGCATTCTGTAAAGTCCTTTATGGCAGTCCTCATAAAGTCCTTTATGGCAGTATTTTTCTCTAATTAAAAAGTCCTTTATGGCAGTCCTCATAAAGTCCTATATGGTATTCTCTAAAGTCCAATATGGCAGTATTTTTCTCTAATTAAAAAGTCCTTTATGGCAGTCCTCATAAAGTCCTATATGGCATTTGCTAAAGTCCTTTATGGCAGTCCTCATGAAGTCCTAAATGGCAGTATTTTTCTCTAACGTCCTTTATGGCATTCTCTAAAGTCCTTTATGGCAGTCCTAAAAAAAATTCTAAATGGAAAGTCTTACAAGGCAATACATTTTTCTGGCGTAAAGATTTCTCCATTTTTTAATTTATTCTAATACAGAGAGTTTTTTTCATCATTATCATCATCATGTTGTAATTTCCTGGTATACTTTATGCTAACCCTATTGGAAGTGGAGGATACTTCTTTATTCCAAACTTTTTAGTTTCATTCAAAACTTTTTAGCTCCATTCATTTTTGAAAAATGTTGATTCATGGTATCTTTTAGGTTACCCCTATTGGAACCGGATGATACACATTTTGTTTTGTTTTTTTTTTTTGTAACAAAGTTTTTTTAGTTTCATTCAAAACTTTTTAGTTTCATGCAAACCTTTTTAGTTCCATTTATTTCTAAAAAATGTTGATTCATGGTATCTTTTAGGTTACCCTTATTGGAACCAGATGGTACACATTTTGTAACAAGCCTTTTAGTTTCATTCAAAACTTTTTAGTTCCATTTATTTTAAAAAAATGTTGATTCATGGTATCTTTTAGGTTATCCCTATTGGAACCGGATGATACACATTTTATTATTTTTGAAACAATCCTTTTAGTTTCATTCCATTTTGTTTTAAAAAAAGTTGATGCCTGGTGTCTTTTAGGCTACCCCTATTGTATAACCAAAGGAATAAATCATTATCATCATTATCATTACTAAGAAATTCTCTGTTATGAATATTGAAAAGAAATGAGAAATTTTTATGACAGAAAACTGAATTGCTAAGTTGGACATGTTGTTTTCTTTTGTTTTTTTAATGAACAAAAAAAAATTCCCCCAAAGAGGGTACGAACTGTAGGGGGTGGGAATGCACTCGGTCTATTTGACTTATCTCCATTGCACAGAGGTTTGTAGCTTGACCTGTCCCAAGCCAGTATAAAATGCAGAGGGCCATATCCTACAGTTTAAGGATCAAGATTGCAGTTTGATCGCCAAACTGACCAATCAGATCGAAGTTAATCAACCAATCAGATTAGTATATTCTCATTGTTTTTCTTTTCCATTGACTTCTATACTAATTTTCTAAATTTTCCTACTTTAACCTATAATACTATAGGAAACAAACACAAACTCCAACCAAGAATCAAAAAGTCGATCAAAATTTGTTGAACTGGGGTGATGTTTTCAAACGCGTCCATCAAAGATATATAAGATTAGGCAAAGCATGGACTTGGCATCATTCCCGATCGAACCATTGACCAGAGAAGTTGTTCCGAATTGGCACCAAGCAGACTTATGCTAACGTCACCCAGTACCAGGGTGAACTGAAGAGTCATCTCAGAAGATACTTTGAGGGAAAAGACCAGAAACCTTATCCTACGAAGACTGGTATTGCTCTATCTTTAGAAGAATGGAATGCCTTGAAGTCCCAAACAGAAGAAGTAGATGCAGCCATCAAATCCAAACAAACAACTTTAACTGAAGTTCCTGAAGACACTAAACCTACTAACCATGAAGACTTCAGAAAACCAATTCAAGAACCACCTTTGAAGAAGAAGATAGCGAGAATAACCCAACCACGACCATTGATCATTGATGAAATTGATAGTGAACTCAGGCAAGTTCGCTTGCAATATGAACTTTGCTTGGCATATGCTCATTATGTCGAAGAGAACATTGACGCTGTAGTGAAAGAAAAATGCTATGGATGTACAGTCGATCACCCAAGTCAGATTCAGCATAATGTATGCGTAATGATGTCCGAAGAAGAGAAGATTATAACATGTTTTAGTGAAGCACTTGAAAGAGTTAACAAGAATGATGCCCATCTCACCTACTGTGGCACCATAATACTTCTGGAATGAATCCACCACCTGTACAGAAAGAGTATGAAGATATGTTCGAGAAACCTCTCACAAATGAACAGAGACGTTGTATTATGGATTTGGTGATTGGATTCATGACCTTCAAGAAACCACTCAGTCTGAAGATGTAAATAGATGTTGTAAATAGATGTCTGTTTTTTTATAAAAAAAGAAGAAAAAAAGTATAAAATGAGAAAAAAGAAAAAAGGTGGTATTGACGCTTAAGTTATTTGATATTTATCTTCTTGACAAATATCAAAGAAAACCTGTCCCCAGCCAGTAAGTCAGAGGGCCACCAATTCTAAATATTTTTGAATGACGGTCAAAAAGACCACCTCTCCAAAAGGTATAAAAGGGGAGTAATACCCACGTTCAGTGGGGGCCACCTCCCCAATGAGTATAAATGGAAGTAGTACCCACATAGAACAACAAAGATGGATCCTCGTTGGAAGCATCCATTCACTTGTTTATTGTGTGGTCCCACGGGTAGTGGTAAATCATCCTTTGTAAATCGGGTTATTCAAAACATTCAAGATATTATCTCATTTGTTCCAAGTCACATAATTTTGTGTTATAGTGAATGGCAACCATTATACAATACTTTACCCCAAGTAGAATTCGTAGAGGGTCTCCCTCAAGAATTAAAATGAGATAGTTTAGTCATATTGGATGATCTGATGCTCGATGCAGATGTTCCAGTGTCTAGATTATTTACTAAAGGTAGTCATCACCGTAAGATTAGTGTGATGTACATTGTTCAAACTTTATTCGACAAAAATAAAGTACATAGGACTGTAGCTTTCAATAGTCATTACATGATCTTGTTTAAAAGTCCTAGGGATCGTTCTCAGATCTCACACTTGGCAGCACAGATGTATCCTGGTCATTCCAAGTTTCTGAGAGAAGTTTTCGAAGATGCCACTTCGACCCCATACGGTTACCTTTTAATAGATCTCAAACAAGATACTCCTGAAACCATGAGATTAAGAAGTCAACTTTTTCCTGTGGAAACCCAATATGAGTACCTCCGAAAAGTATAAAAGGGGAGCAACGAGTCTGACTCAAGTCAGAAGTATGTCTGACCGTCTCAAGCGCAACATCGCTCTTCTCGAGGTTCTTATTAAATCGAAACCCACACTCGTCAAATTCATACTAAAACATGCAGACAAAGAATTAATTACTTGTTTGTGTGACTGTGCCTCGAATATACTGAAGGGAGCAGTCCCTCTGTCCAAAGCTTAAAGAACCAAACTCGTTCGTCAGAAACAACTAGTGAAGGCAGTGGCACATAAAGGTTCTTCTGACAAAAAGAGGAGACAAATCTTGCAGAAAGGGGGATTCTTGGGGGCATTGCTACCTCCTGTACTATTGGGTGCTGTTAAAGGTATTTTGGGATGATGGAATATGCAAAGAAGATGGCTTTGGTAGAACCAAGGTTATTGGAACGTCTACAAGAGACTCCAAGACAACCGAATGAACTGGCTGTTTCATCACTGGATAGAGAAATGAGAGATATTCTCGACACCCCTTTTCTTTCAGCTGGTGAAAAGATGACTCAATATAATCAAATTTTACAAAGATACTTGACATTTCAACAAAAGGTAATGGCTCCTCGACCAATTAAAGTCGAATTCGAGAAAGATAATAAAGACGAAGACATTCTCTATTCTGTACCTATGGCAATGAAGAGAAAGGGAAAGTTGTTGTTGAATCGTATTAGAAGTGACCCAAATATATCTTGGAATGAGAAGGGTGAATTAGTCTACAAAGATCAAACAGTGGTAGAGTCGAATGTAACAAATCTTCTAAACGATTTACTTAGAAGACGAAAATCCTTCCAACCAAAGGGATGGGAAGTGTTGGCCGAAGCTTTGAGAGATAGTAACATACCCCAAGAATTGATTGGTCATAAAGAACGTTGGGATTTTATGAAACAGGCAGCGATAAAGTCGGAACCTAAACAACGAAAGAAAACAGAAACGCCAAAGTGGACCGAAAAGGGTATAAATGGAGTTGACACTTGAACAAGGCAGTCATGGAAGCATTATACTCTGATTCTGAAGCGCCCGGTAGTTTTGGTGGTGTAGACGCTCTTCGCAGAGCGTCCAAGAAAAAAACTAAACAAGTTGTAAAATGGTTAGAGCTCAAGACACATACACTCTTCACAAACCTGTTCGTCGTACATTTCCTAGAAGGAAAGTGATAGTTAGTGGTATAGATGCACAATGGTAAGCTGACTTGGTAGATGTTTCAAACATAAGTAAATTCAACAAAAACACAAAATGTTTGTTGACATGTATAGATGTGTTTAGTAAATATGCTTGGGTCATACCCCTCAAAAACAAACTTGGTGATTCCATAGCAAAAGCTTTCACTAAAATTTTCAAACAAGGTCGTAAACCAGAAAAATTACAAACTGATCAAGGCAAAGAATTTCTAAACAGAAAATTTCAGAATTTTCTCAAAGATCACAAAGTCGAATTTTCACTACACAAAATGTGGAAACAAAATGTTCCATAGTAGAAAGATTCAATAGAACTTTGAAAATCAAGATGTGGAAATATTTTACCAAGAACGATACACTAACTTTTCCACTTCACAACTTGATGAAATCTTACAATCATTCTCATCATCGTAGTATAGGTATGGTCCCCATTGCCGTGAACTTCGAAAATCAAGAAGAGGTTTGGCAAAGGTTGTATGGACAACCCATAAAACTCAAGACACCAAAGTACAAAGTGGGAGACAGAGTGAGAATCATTAAAGTTAAGAAAACTTTTGAGAAAGGTTATTTGCCCAATTGGGCCGAAGGGTTACTCACAGTGGTAGCCATCAAGAAAGGACTTCCAATCACATACTTCTTACAAGATGAAAATGGGAAAGTATTTAAAGGGACGTTCTACACTGAAGAGCTTCAGCGAGTTTCATATGAAACCATTTACAAAATCGACCACGTACTCAAGAAACGTGGTCGAGGTAAAAACAGAGAACTGTTCGTAAAGTGGTTGGGATATCCCACTTCGTTCAATTCGTGGATCAACCAGAGTCAGCTCACCTATAAAAGGAAGTGAACCTCTGGGGTTTCTTCAAAATGGAAGAAGGATCGAACGGTTCTTGGCCTCTGTTTGGAAAAAGAATTCCAAGGAGCGAGATCACTTACTTTTCACAAATAATCATTTTGTATATCATCATCATTACCAGCGTCGTTAATCTCACTCTCGAGAACACAGACAGCAAGTTGTGGACTGCTCCCTTGAGTAAGTAGCATAGGATATTTGTTACCAAACCCAACCATTAAGAAAAAGTAATGTTTTATTTGACTCTACCAAGTAATGGTTCTATGAACATGGTTCCCGAAAACACGTTGACTACGTACACCACTCAGTTATCACAACCAGTGAATCTCAAGGGAGAATGGGAAGTAGGTCTAGCAGAGATTCAGTATCCAAATACTTGGTTCAATATTCGGGGAGAACAAGCTTTCGTTACAGTGTTCTGGTCTTCGAAAAAGAATTACTCTCAAGGAAGGTCGTTATTCGGATCCCACTGATGTGATACGGGCTGTCAATGGTGTTAAAGAATTACTCTTGCCTCGTCACGATAAGGTAGATTTTGAACTGGATGAAGTGACTGGTAAAGTTCGTATCACGGTACGTGATGGAGTCGTGGTCACATTGAGCCCTACTCTTCAAAATATTTTAGGATTTAATGAGTGTGTTTTTAAATCAGGAACTTACAATTCTTCCAGAGTTGCCGATGTCAACCAAGGTTTTTATTCACTCTATGTATACTGTGACTTAGTTCGAGACCAAGTCGAAGGAGATACAAGAATACCACTTCTTCGTATCGAACCAGTGCGTGGAAAATATGGGAATATCATCTCTAAAACTTTTGAGAATGTGTATTATGTACAAGTGAAACGCAAAAAAATCAGTACCGTCCAGGTGTATATAAGGGACGACACAGGAGCCATAGTACCATTCGAGTTCGGGAAAGTGACAGTGACACTCCATTTCAGAAATCGTAGATCTCTTCATTTCACATAAACATGACTTACTGTTCTAAGTCCAAATTATACAAAGAATATTACACGAAACAAGCTGGGAACGGTCTACCAGCTTTTTCTGGAGCTGAAATTGCCGAAGATGTCATTGAAGGGAAAAAAGGCAGCAATCAAAAGAGTCAAATAGGCTGGTGCAGGAGCTTGGACTGGAGTGATTGGTGGGTCGAAACCACCCGGCAGGAAAGGTATAAAAAGGCCCGCACCACGCAATACTCGCAAATCGACAAATAGAAGGAGAACTGTAAGACCTAAGACTTTCTCGGTGCATGATGCCTCTCATCAGTGAAAAATCTTGTGAGTGTGTCAACAGCGAACTCGACTTGTTTTTCATACCACCAACACAGACCAGTGTGGAACATGGGCAATGGGTAGAACACGGGCCTTTGGCGACCATAGGAAACAGTGGTCCAATAGAATTCCACATTGCAGGCTTAGGAAATGATTATTTGAATTTGGCACAGACATACTTATATGTTAAAGCAAAGGTTGTAGATTCCAATGGGGCATCAGTTGCGCCCGATGCCAATGTGGGCCCAGTCAATTTATGGATGCATTCTTTATTTAATCAAATCGATATCAGCTTGAATGAAAAACTGGTATCTCCTTCCAACAACACTTATCACTACAGAGCTTTCATAGAAACTTTGTTGAGTTATGGACCAGCTGCCAAGAAGTCACAACTGACCAATGCATTATGATACAAGGATACGGCCGGACACATGGAAGATTTGACAGATGATAACAAGGGATTTCTTCTTCGAAAGAAATTAAAAGAGAAAAGTAAAATTGTGGACATGACTGGAAGATTACATTTGGACATGTTTTTCCAAACTCGTAATTTGCTGAATGGAGTTAATGTTCATGTTAAAATGAATAGAGCCAAAGATGCTTTCGCATTGATGGCTGATGCCGATACATACAATATCAAAATTCTAGATGTATCCATGTTTGTACGCAAAGAGAGACTCCAATCATTCGTGAGAATGGCTCAGGAGAAAGCACTAACAAAAGCAACTGCAAAATATCCCATCGACCGTGTGGAAACCAAGGTGTTTTCAGTGCCGAAAGGAAATCTGAGCATTACACAAGAAAACTTATTTTTAGGCCAACTACCTAAACGCATCGTGGTGGGATGTGTAGACAACGATGCTTTCAATGGAAACCTTTCAAAGAATCCATATAATTTCAAGAACTACAAAATCAATTATTTGGCTTTGTACGTGGATGGGTAACAGGTTCCAGCCAAACCATTACAACCTCGATTCGAACAACAAGAAGTGGCGAGATGTTATACGACCCTGTTCCAAGGGACTGGACAAATGTATGAGAATGAAGGAAACCACATCAGTCGAGAAGAGTACATAAATGGATACACCCTATTCGTATTCGACCTGACTCCAGACCTATCACATGGACAACACTTCGATCTGGTGAAGAGAGGAACCTTGAGACTAGAAGTCCATTTCGAAAACCCATTACCAACCACAATCAACGTACTGGTGTATGCAGAATTCCAGAACATCAAAGAAGTGGATAAGAATAGACAAGTAATCTTCGAATACTCAACATGAACACGTTGTAGTTAGAGAATGCACTTCGATCAGATAGTTGTTTGAAGAGAATATGTTTGGGTGTATTTGCCAGAAACAGATTACCAAGAAGATTACCAGATCACAGACCAGTGGCTTTGATAGCCAACACGGATCCAGACCAGAGAAAAGGAGAACATTGGGTGGCTCTCTTTGTGAGTCACCACAACGCAGAGAACTTTGATTCCTATGGATTACCACCACAACACAGACTATTCAAAAATTTCCTGAAGAAGAAATTCAGATATTGGAAGTATAATACAAAACGCCAACAAGAACCATTACCAGTGTGTGGACAATACTTCCTGTTTTACTTGAAACATCTCTGTCGCGGTGTACCGATGGAAACCATATCAAACATGTTTTCGACTGATCTAATGGACAATGATGTGTTGGTTAATGACGTCATAGAGGAAACCAGACACTAGATGTCGCTATATTGAAGAAAAACTATAAAAAGGGTGCACTTGGTATTCAGCTCATTTGTGTTTCGACAGCCAAAGAAGAAGGATGTCTACTAATGTGACCGTCTTCAAACATAACAACGATTTACAGATTCAACTGTTCAAGAACGACGTTGGGTTCCAGTTTACCACAAGAGATTGGGAACAAGTGACCAAAGCAGTGGATATTGCAAAGAAGAGAAGCCTTGAAATAGGAGAACCCAACCCAAAGAGAGAAAGAAAACCAAAGAAGAATGAAGATAAAAGAATGTTCAAATGTTCACTATTCCATGTTTGATCAGGATGGCACTGAATGGTTATCAATCACGAAACCAAGAAACAAGAAATCCAAGAGAAATGTAGAGAGAATGAGCGTTTCATTCGAAACGTATTTTCGTGATGTTCCACCACCAGTACTGAAGCAGTTATTACGTGGAGAAGAGAAAATAAGAAAGACACCAGACCAAAGACCACCAAAACACATCAAGTATGCACTGGAGGAAAATCATCTCAAGACATTTCAATTCATGTTACAAGGGTGAAAGTGTGAAAACTCCGAATGAACTGACAAAAGCTGGATTCTTTTATTTGGGGACAGGAGACACAACTCAGTGTTTTCATTGTGGTATTATTGTTTGTTTCTGGGAAACAGAAGATGATGTTATAGAAAAACACAGAAAATATTCTCCAGTCTGTTATTACATTCATAATTTACCACCTGAACTCATGGACGTTGAAAACGTTCAAGAAGAAGATATGGCCATCAAAGAACAAGAAATGGACACTTCATTTCAAGACGAAGATTCACGGAGGACAAAATGTAGAGTGTGTTTATTAGCTGAAGCCAATGTCGCTCCGCGACCATGTAACCATTTGTGCCTGCGCAAAGACTGCTGTAAACCACTGAGAAGATGTCCAATCTGTAGAAAGACTGTTTATGAATATCTGACAGTCTACATACCATAAAAAGATGTATTTTTGTTGTTGAATAAAATTAATTAAATTGTAAAAATTGTGTTGTTATTTTTTAACAAACCCAAAAAGTATCCACAAAAAATATCCTCAAAAGATATTCTCCAACAATACAAAACCGTGTCATTGGTATCCTCAAAAACCGAAATGAGGCTAAGAGGGATAGTAAATTAAACCTCATACGACAGAAAAAGGGATTCTCTTAGCTTGACATATGGGTAGATCCACACATGAGTATATTGTGGAACTTGAAGTTAGCTTTATGGCCTTCATGTACACATATGGGCCCTACTTGTAATTTAAATAATGGTTAGAAAAAACCAGAAGATTCTGGGTAAATTTGTCCTATAGCACTACGTGCTACTCTTATACAATTTATTGGGGAAAAACGTCATGGGATAGGGATCCAAAAAGGGATTCTGAAAAAATCGGAACCAGAACATTACTCCACTTCAATCGAACACACCCCAGAACCCCCTCGGTACTATAGCAGTACGTGCTACTATTAAAATCTACGGTTTCGCGGTCCTAAATAGGATTCTTGAAGAATCCATATCAAATAAAGTGGATTTTGGTGATCTGGAGGGATTGTCGGGTTGTTTGTGGTAATTCGTGATACTCTGATTCAATCAAACATACCCTCCGAACATACCCCTATCTTGTTGTAGGCCTTTGGGTAACATAGCAACCACGTGCTACCACAGAAATCAAGATGGCGGCCTCCAGTATACAAAATGGACGGCGGAAACAGGTATCACCCTAACAACACGCGCTGCGCATGCGCACTAACACCACGTATCACTATGGAGATGACGTCACAAGATGGCTGCTCACGCAGGTTACCATGACAACACAACATGGCGCTACTCGGTCACGTGACATGACGTCACTTCCGAGGTCCCGGCACCGAGGTCCGGCAACTAGCCCCTGAAAACCACATTACATACTACTATCATCATCTGTTGTTACTGGTGATTACATCACCTCAATCAGAATACGAAATAAAAGTCTTATTTTCACAGCTGAAGTGAACGCTTTACAACTAGCGCTTGAACATATCGAGAATGTACAGGAAAGGAAGTCGATCATATTTTCCGACTTTGCTTGCTTTACTCAACCCCAGGTTGAAGAACGCTCTCATTTTGGGACTTCGTGAAAAGTTGAATATTCTAATGTCTGACCAATATATCGTGTTTTGCTGGTCACCTGGACATGTTGGTATCTCCGGTAGCACCATGGCACACAGTGAAGAAAAACAGGCTTCAAACAAGCCTATCACTGATTTCAAGATTACATTCAGTGATTACAAGCCACATATCAGTACATACATCAAATCTGTTTGGCAGGCGGATTGGGATGTGGTGACAAATAACAAGCTCCATCACTTCCGACAAACTATCAGTGATGATTACCCTTCGAGTTACCTTTGCAGGAAAGATCATGTAATTCTGACACGATGTCATATTGGTCATATAAGATGTATACACATTCCCTTTTGTTTGAGGGCTATATGCGATCAGAATGTGTTCCTTGTCAACAGGGGCTAACAGCGGAGTACCTTCTTTTAGATTGCACTGATTTTAATCATTCCAGAGGGCAGAATTTCACTGTACCGATCTATTGTATACGAGCCCGCACAAAATTCTATCATTTTCGAAAGTAATCAACCTTTATAATAAATTTTAATATTCTTTTCATTCTTTTAAACTCGACTCTTCAAGTTTCAAATCATCAGGTCGATTTTATGACGTATTCACTATATTCGTATCATCGCTTATTACTGTTCAAACTACTCATGTCTTTGTCATTCTGTTATAATTATTTGCTGTTTTAATCGATCACTTTTCTTCGTCATTGACAATGATGTGCTTTATTTTCTACCGTTTTCTCACCACGATATAGCCTTACCTGCTTATGTGGTGTCAGACGCCAATAAATAAATATCAGCATTGGTAAGAGTACTACAGGGGAAGGATTTCCTCTCTGAAAATTGGGTGGTGACTCTTTCCGCATTTCATATTCCCGGGACAACGCGACATTCTTCGCGTGTTTCATTTTGTATACAGTTTGCATGCAAGCACGAGGTTCGAGAAGATTAGCGCGTTGTCCCAAGTTCGGTGAAGGGTTACTTCTGAGTCCTGTGACAAAGACCTGTTAGTAGCCTGTATAATCCTTGAGAAATGGGTGTTGTAGAGTTGAATCCGTTTGGTTTAACCCTTTACCTAACATGAAAAGCAGACGACACTTGCAAAAAAAATTCTTGAATAACTAATTTTTTTCATTTTTTGTCTCAAAAACATAGGTTATGACTCCTCGTTGGAACGAGCTCGAGGAGGTCGTTCCAACGAAGGGTTATAACCTATCTTTTTGAGACAAAAAATGAAAAAATAATGAAAATTAACTGGCGATTTTTGAGAATAGCCTTGGCCGGTTTTGGCCGTTACGTTAGGTAAAGGGTTAACCCTTTGAACCCAAGTGGCCGCTTTTCCGGTCAGGAATATGATGCGTCATAACGTCATTAAATAGGATGGCTGTTCAGTAAATATGTTCGGCAAACCAATCAATATTGATTGGTCTACCCCCAATAATGAATATGGACTCTTCTAGTTGCTACCATTAAACCGGCATGGAAGATACCACTGGAGTTCAAAGGGTTAAAAGAAATCAAAATTATATTATATTGCTTTGAAAGCAGTTTGCCAATTTGATTATAATTATGTCCATTGTCAATCTTTTAACACTTGATTTAGCGTCATAGCTTAACTGGTGTGGGATAGAGGGAGATTTCCTTTGTGAGATTTATCTGCTTGCTGTGGCGTTCGTATTCGTAAATTAAAACAACCTGTCCCGAACAACGCGGCGGCTACCCGCTTGCTTCTCGTATGTTCCACACATTGGTCGAGTCTGCTATATTCGCCAAGTGACGTCGCCAGTAGTGTTTCATCCCCCTTTAGGTCGACCCTGGGTTGTTGGCGTTCAGTATGATGTAAGAGTGCGGTGATTTCCGGTCAGGAACATGATTGGATTTCGAGAGTCCATAGTGTGGGAACAGCCGTCCGCTTTGTGACGGAATATTCCATACCACTGAAATTCGTGACGTTAACCTAGTGTTGTTATGGCAATACTATTCTGAGACACTTTAACCCTTTACGTAAGTTAACCATTATTAACCTTTTACCGAACACGAAAGACAGACGATACTTGCAAACAAAATTCTTGAATACTTATTTTGGTCATATTTTGCGCCAAAAAAATAGCGTATGCCCTCCTCACTGGAATGAACTCATCGAGCTCGTTCCAGTAAGGTGTCATAAGCTACGTTTTTGAGACAAGAAATGGAATAAAATAATGAAAATTGAATGGGGATTTTTGCGAATAGCTAAGGCCGGTTTTAACCGTTACGTTGGGTAAAGCGCTAATGGTCAGAGTTATTCACAAACATGCCTTTAAAACATAACTTATCACCATTTCTCCCTGAATAACTAAAAATGTTCATATTTTGCCTCCCAATCATAGGTTCTGACCCTTAATGAAACCAGCTCAGCGTCATAATATGTGTTTTTGAGGAAAAATGAAGATTGTTAGTTGTTCAAGAATGTTTCTTTTTAAATTGCGCTTGCCGTATTTTCTATTCGCGTAAGGAAATAATGTGTTGTTTTCAATTACTACTACCACTATTACTACTAGCTGATATAATAAATTCAGCCCTGCTACTACTACTGCTACTACAGGACTCTACTCCTACCACTATCATCAGTGAAATTTGTTTATTTTATTGGGGTTTAACGACACTTTCGACAGCCAGGATCACCTCGTGTTAGGCAGCTTTACAGGTGGACCCGGACAACCACCTAGCAGCGGCGACCAACTGTCAGGCGCCCCAACGTACTAAATCCACACAAGCAGGGTTAGCATTGGTTGAAAACAAGTGCACCACCAGCGTGTAGTACGCCTTAGTATACAGCGCCACCGTGTCTACACGTGGGCAATCGAGATTAACCCTTTACCTAACGTAACGGCCAAAACCGGCCAGCGCTATTCTCAAAAATCGCCAATTAATTTTCATTATTTCTTTTCATTTTTTGTCTCAAAAACATAGGTTATGACCACTCGTTGGAACGAGCTCGTCGAGCTCGTTCCAACGAGGGGTCATAACCTATGTTTTTGAGACAAAAAATGAAAAAAAAATAGTTATTCAAGAATTAATTTTGCAAGTGTCGTCTGCTTTTCAGGTTAGGTAAAGGGTTAAGTGCGTTGTCCAAGGACAACCTTTTTGTTTGAAGTCCGTTGCATTAACCACTAAGCCACCGCTGACATGGCTGACAGTTTTCGCCATGGGCAGAGATTTAGACGCAAGTTAGCTCTAGATAGAGATCTACGTACGACGAACAATAGAAACGTATTTAAAAAGAAGCTGTTGTCCTGGCTTCCAGCACTTTATTCAGACAATGTTGAATGTGGCAATTCTTATTGTCTGGACTGCACTATATAAGACACCGTGGCAGCGGCGATCACATCAGCGGTAGTACGACCCGTTCTCACCCCCTGGATTGAGAGGGGGTGTGCTGTTGCTGATTTGGACACCGTCATAACACCTCTTCCTGCTTTACTTTACCTATATATGAACAAATTAAATGACCAGACGAAACGACATCCTGTCCCCCAAGTAGCTTTACCCACCCTGTCCGCGTTAAATGACCTGTCTGGGATGTCTTATAGCTCGTGGGCCGCTCTCAAGATAAATAAAGGATTGAAGCAAATTTATATATCTCTTTTACTCGAACTGCTCAATTTAGGTCGCTTCATTTGCAGTACACAGTCAGAAGGCCACGAGCTGAAAGTCATCCACAAGAAAGCACTTTAACTGCCAAGTCTAGCACAACCCTTACATAGTAAATTCTCTATAACCGATGAGATGATTTTTATAAGAAGGTCGAAGGTCTGGGCCCGTAAACAGTATTGCAATACATTTCGTAGGGAGATGACTGGAAGACAGCCAATCTGGCTATGTCATCTCCTAGTAATATACAAAATGTTATATATTAATTGAACTATGTGATTGAAACAATTGTATTTCCTGTATGCTACTGAACGAATAAATATCTATCTAAATATCTATCCCCTAAAGTTGTCAGTAAATTTCACGTTAAGGGTATAGGAATTTCATATAAAAACTGAAATTTCGAAATGCTGCTAGTTCACGCTAAAAACTAAAGTGTTAAAAACTACACTTGAAGTGCTGTATTTAACACTTACTAAGTGCTGAACTAGCACTTTGTTTAAGTGCAGATATCCCAGGACTTGACAGGTGTTGACAATAATACCACTTGACAAGTGCAATGTCGCGACACTAAAAAGGAAACAACGCAGATGGCGCGGATCAGGCTCGAACTCTCGAGCCTGATCCGCGTCATCTGCGTTGTGTCCTTTTAATTATGTACCCACCAAGCGCAAATCAAATTATGGACGATTCTGGAAGACCCACCAATGCTAGACACATGGGAAGTGCCATCCATTCAAGTTTCAGATGTCTGACGATTGTAATGTCTAAGTGCATAAAGCAGTGCACCTTGAGTGTTAAAATCAAACCCTAAGAGTTAGAATGGGTTTCACACCTTGAAAGTGTCAGTTTTAACACTTTTGTTTTTAGTGTGTTGTATCATCGATGTGCGCATTATTTAAAAAACTTCAGGCATTTTCCTGTACAGTAATATAAAAATACAGAAGCCGGATGTTTACATTTTCCCCAATCAGTTTGAACGTTTGATTATTATTCTCTGTTTAAACCTACTTAACTCTTTACCCAACGTAACGGCCAAAACCGTCCAGCGCTATTCACAAAAGTCGCGAATTAATTTACATTATTTTTTCATTTTTTGTCTCAAAAACATAGGTTATGACCCCTGTTTGGAACGAGCTCGTCGAGCTCGTTCCAATGAGGGGTTATAACCTATGTTTTTGAGACAAAAAATGAAAAAAAATAGTTACTCAAGAATTTTGTTCCCATGTGTCTTCTGCTTTTCCTGTTAGGTAAAGGGTTAAAAATAAGAAAACGGCGCTCTCGCCTTTTTAAGATATTCTGTAACTTTTTGTCTGTTCACTATATCAACAGCAGAGACGGCGGAAGCTTCCAAAAAGTGTGTGTGGGGAGGGGGGGTCACACCGAAAAAGTGGGGGTCACACCTTTCTGGGTACCGCTAGGGTGTAAGATGATTTTTTTTTTCCGGGGTGAGGGCGGGCAATGGTGGTAAAGCGGGCGGTTTATTCATGCAAAATCTATAAATTTGTACACGCTACCCACTCACCCTTGTTCCCACCCCATTTACGACACTAACCTCAGCGACCTCGACCTATTTTGCGATATTGGATACTGACCGGTCAATATTGAATCGTGTGGCATCAGTTGTCTTCATGTGGCATTGGCTGTCTTCGGGTGTTAACACAGATTAAGGTAGTAGTAGTGGATTTAATTTTTTTCATTTTTGATTAAGAGTAGCATTCGTGTTTATATATCTCAGCCTTTTGGTGTCCACTCAATTAGTATACTTTGGATTGAATTTGATTTCAAATTTATATTCTGCAAAATCACAGGGCAAAGGTGAATGAGAAAAAGAAATACGGTACATTTATTTATTTATTGGGGTTTAACCCTTTACCCAACGTAACGGCCAAAACCGGCCAGCGCTATTCTCAAAAATCGCCAATTAATTTTCAAAATATTTTCATTTTTTGTCTCAAAAACATAGGTTATGACCCCTCGTTGGAACGAGCTCGTCGAGCTCGTTCCAACGAGGGGTCATAACCTATGTTTTTGAGACAAAAAATGAAAAAATTTAGTTATTCAAGAATTTTTTTTGCAAGTGTCGTCTGCTTTTCATGTTAGGTAAAGGGTTAAGATCACATACTTATGCACAATGGCTAATCGTGACCGTGACAGTTTTACGGGTGGAGGAAGCCGGAGTACCCGGAGAGAACCACCGAGCAATGACGAGCAACTGTCAGCTCCCCAACATTCTAACTCTGACCAAGCTCCGCTCAAGCAGGGTTACAGCGGTTGAAGACATGCGCACTATCGACGTGCAATACGCCTTAGCACACTGCGTCATCGTGCCCCCATGTAGGCAACCGGGATAAAGTGCCTTGCCCAAGGACACAACGCGGGTCGTCCCGAACGGGGATCGAACTCGGGACCTCCAGCACAGAAGTCCAACAGTCTACTACTGAGCCACCGCGATCCCAATACGGAACATATGAATCATATGAGAATTGATGAGAAAGAAATGCGCAGTGGCCATAAGAGGAATATGTCGTTCGGGTACCTATAATTGGTGAAAAAGTGCCCCCCCCCCCCCCCCCCACCCGTCGCCGCCCGTGGTCAACAGTTATTCATGACATATAATACAGACCCTTTCCTTTCCACAAATATTAAAGTCTGGAAGGTAGGGTTTGCCAATTTCTTTTCCTGGGAAGAATAAAAGCTTGCAAATTAATGAACAAACACATTCGCTAAACAAAGAGTCAAAGATGACAGTTACGTAGTTGCTTCCAATTAGCTTGTCCTAAAAAACAAGTTTCCTTTTTTAGCTTTTAATAAACAAAACCAAAAGACAGCTCCGAGAGCTGTCTGTTGTTTTCCTTCTTCAAAGTTACAAGGAAACTTCGCTTTATTTTTTACTGATGTCGTACGTGCTTTCCCAACAAATACTTGCTTCTTAATTGGACCTTCCTCGCCTGTCTAATAATTTCAGATGAGATCATTTTATCGAAAGTCGATTTTCGTGACGAGATAAATCAGAGGGGTGTTTCAATTATTGCTCCAGTGTTGGCTTTGCAGAAACCAGTATACTTAACACTTTACCTAACTTGAAAAGCAGACGACGTGTGCACTTGCAAAAAGAATTCTTTTTTTTTCATTTTTTGTCTCAAAACAGAGGTTATGACCCCTCATTGGAACGAGCGTGTTCCAACGAAGGGTCATAACCTACGTTTTTGAGACAAAAAATGAAAAAAAAATGAAAATTAATTGCCGATTTTTGAGAATAGCGCGGTTACGTTAGGTAAAGGGCTAACCCTTTGAACTCGAGTGACCGTTTTTCCGGTCAGGAATATGATACGTCATAACTCATTAAATAGAATGGCTGTTCAGTAAATATGTTCGGCAGACCAATCAATATTGATTGGTCTACCCCCAACAATGAATATGGACTCTTCTAGTTGCTGCCATTAAACCGGCATGGAAGATACCACAGGAGTTCAAAGAGGTCCCGAGTTCGATCCCCGTCCGGGACGACCCGCGTTGTGCCCTTGGGCAAGGCACTTTATCCCGGTTACCTAATAGGGGTTTAGATGACGCCGTCTACTAAGGCGTACTGCATGTCGATGGTTCACATGCTTGAGCGGAGCTTGAACAGAGTTAGAATGTTGAGGAGCTGACAGTTGCTCGTCGATGCTCGGTTTTTCTCTCCGGGTACTCCGGTTTCCTCCGCCCATAAAACTGTCACGGTCACGATTAGCCATTGTGCATAAGCACGTGACCTTAAACTCCAATAAATAAATACTTGATAAATTTCTATTACCACTGTTATAAAAATGGTGACCTGGCTCGAGGTCGATAATGCGGATTGTCTCCCTGAAGAACTCGGCGGCTGGAAGGGAAAACTGTCCGCAATGTCCACCTCAAGCGAGGTCATCCTTATTTATATTACACTGAATGACTTAACCCTTTCACTACCACGCCCATTTTATCCATATATGGAAGACGTCTATATACGCCTCTATGTTTAATAAAATTGATGACATATTTGAAACTCTATCATCTGATTAATTGTTGGAAAGGGCTCTCTGAGCCCTTTCCAGCAATTAATCAGATGTTAGGTTTGATATGTACAGATAATCATCATAAAATACGTGACAGTAGTCGCCTTCGGCAGTTAAGTGTTAATCTTTCCATTTGGATATAACAACAAATTCAATATTCATTTTGGAGACAATGGTTCAATTTTTCTGTTGAGGAAGACGTACGATCAAATATAGGCATAGTTGGCGATCAGAGAATGCCATATGAACCCTGGTGCGAGAATGTCACCACCACCCGCCGGGGGTGCCCGTACTCCTTGGGGTGTCAGTGAATCTGAGTATTAAAATCGTATCGACGATGATTCATTATAAAGAATTTATTTAAGGTTTAATAACTAGAATTTCTTGCTTACATCAACCTTTCATGAATTTGAAAAGTTAATGAATGGATAATTCACAAATCATCGGTTGTCACATCGGCTCGTTGCAGCATTTAGTTATACCTGGGTTAATATCTAATACGACGCATGTTCGTCTACTAATGAGAGGATTCTTTTGAAACAACCTGATGTGAAAGTTAATTTGCGTACTCATCGGATTCTCATTTACAGGGCAGGGGCGGCGGTACGATTTTTAAAGTGTGTGTGGGGGGGGGGGGGTGGATTGGGCGATGGATGGTCGTCAGTACGAAAATTTTAAATTCCAGGGTCCCAAAACCCCCATTTCCTATGCATCTGAGTGGATAGTTTGAAATTTTTCCGGAGATGTATTTGAAAGATTGGACACTTTGAGAGCCGTTAAAAAACGTCGGTAAAGCATGCAGGTGAGGTCTTTTTATCAGCTTTGCTGATAAATTGACCTCACCTGTATGCTTTTACCAGACGTTTACAGCAATTATATATCTGTGAAATATCTTGTCTGGGGTGGATTTGGTACTTGTATGTCTGTAAGATTACGATCTACTTGTGTTAGCCGATTTTTTAACAGACTGTTTACATTTTAGCTTTTGCTGCCACTTACTGCAAAAAAATGATCCAAAATCCATCGAAACTGAATCAGTACGAGAGAAACATAGCTGGCGAAAATGTAGGGGAGGCTCTGGACCAGCCTCTTGTTTCACCAGTCATTGGTTGTGTTAAATATATGCATACAAAAAAACATGGCCCCGCAAAAAAGTGGAGGGGCTGAAGCCCCCGAACCACCCCCCCCCCTGTTCCACCGCCCCTGCAGGGATACAAGTTGAAATACGTCTCACCCGATGTTTCTTTCACAGGGTTGACCCTACAACCGTCTATTGTTACCAATGCAAAGTTCAGCTCAACTTCGCACCGAAAGTTCTCTCACGTGATTAATTCTTCTTCCAGTTACGAGAACGAATACTGTTGTGATACATATTGTTCATATGGCTGATTAACCAAGCTCTCACACCACCAGTCAAATTCTACGAGGAATCCGACGCTGTTGTGGGTTGTTTGTTTACCCACCTTTCGCGGTGTTTGCACGCAAACTACTGTTGATTTATTGTGACGTCCTTTCACTCACAATGATATAGACAAAAGTTGCCTGCTCGCATTCAAGTACAATTTTTATCCTCGATTGGGGCGAGCGGATGATTATTTCACGAGGCATTAGCTGAGTGAAATAAATCGCGCGGCCCACAAGAGGACAAAATCGAACTCGAATCCGAGCAGTGGACTTTTGTATTTATTTTATTTTCTCCTTATATGTTTCCCAAAAACAACCCTTTATAATTGATTCCGTGGTTACTTTCAAAACATGTCCAAAAAAAATCGCTGAGAGTGGAATACGTTTCTGGGAGTGGAATATCATTTTCGGCGAGTTAGAGTGAGAATACGATTTGCTTTGGGGGAAGAAAAACGAATGAAAATAAATTAAATACAGATATTCGTTCGATTTACTATTATAGATGCTTCAATCAATAAGTATTTAATTTGCCTTGAAAAAATCGATATTAACACAATTGGTGGAACTATGCGGCGTAATGATAAAACTATAGCTGTGATGAGTGTCTTCAATCACAGTTATATAGATAAGGCCCCACAAAGTTGATCTTGTGTTTCTCTGGCCATTTTTGTAAAATTGCAGTGTGGGCGGGCAGTTGTTTATTTTATTTTTTATTTTTGTAATTATTTCTTTGCCATCAAAAGTTCATGTTCTTGGTTTGTTTTATGTTTTAGGCCACCGAATCATCTGCAGAATAGCATGTGTGGTGAAGTATTTCGTCCCCTGAGTGCAAGAATGCTCTGCAATGCTAAATCATTGCAAAGCCTTGTTGCACTCAAGGAACACATCTGTCAATTTTATTAACGTGAGTAAAAAAATATCAGACAGAAACCATTTAATTTTTATTTTTTTAAGTTTGCGTTTGTTATAAACAGACAACAACGGTGGCCAAAAGAACCATTCGGGTGACTGAGAAACAGATTTTCTAACTTTTTAGGCTTAACAAACATGTTTAATAGTATTGGTAAAACCATTAAAGATTCGGTTAACCCTTTCCCTAACATGAAAAGCCGACAACACTTGCAAAAAATGTTTTTGAATAACTAATTTTTTTCATTTTTTGTCTCAAAAACATAGGTTATGACCCATCATTGGAACGAGCTCGTCCCAACGAGGGGTCATAACCTACGTTTTTGAGACAAAAAATAATGAAAAAAATAATGAAAATTAAGTGGCGATTTTTGAGAATAGCGCTGGCCGGTTTTGGCCGTTACGTTGGGTAAAGGGTTAAATCAAGTTTCGATAGAGAAACATTCCTCGCGGTGATTCAAAGAAAATGAATGTTCATGTTATTTTGTCAATTCAATCTGATGGAAAATTTCAGTTGGTCGTAAAGGCGAACAGAACTTTTCGCTTTCCCGAAGAAGATAAATATTCCATATTATTGAATCTAAACATATGCGATGGACAATTTAATTACCATAACAACGTCTAATTCCTAACAGAATTTGACTGTTGGCCTGTGAGCTTGCTGACTGTCTGTTTTCCTTTGCTATACATCTTGGCGTTTCCCAACCTAGCTTTCAACTCAAGGGCTTCTGTTTAGCTCTTTGTATCATTTAACCGGACTACAACTAGCCTCCGTGGCGCAAAAAGGTTCACTCTACCCTACGCATGGGTCCGAGAGGGCGCTTATATAATTCCAATCACAAAGTGGATTTTTAATACAACTTTTGACTTTTCAGACACGGAGCCGAGATTTTTGTTCCCAATAAATGAAGGCGAGTAATTGAAACCGTTTACGGTTTGAAATTATATATTTTAATTAGAAGTTGCCAGACCTTTGTCCAATGATAGGGAGCGTAAATTACCAACTGCCCTTCAAGTAGTAAATACTTCAGTAAAGGGTCATTATAATTATCTCGCTTTTGTCGGTCTAAGTTAATTAGTTAGATTGGACGTCATTATCTTTCGCCACGTGGCTATTTTATGTCAATTACATGTGGCCCGGTATGACGTGTTTTAGAAAAAAAGAGATGAAAATTCACTTGAACAGGGGATATTTCATGCTACAGGACAGTCTCTGTGGATTGGTCGTAATCCATGCGTGCGCTGTAATGTCCACGCATGCGTTTACCAGGTAACAAAAAAACATGATCAGCAAAATTTTAATTAACGAAGCAGCGAGTTGTACCCGGTGCTTCATTAACTGGTAGAGGGCTAAATTATTTTTAGTCATTCAAATTTGTCCACGTCTCTTTGCCTTGTTACAATTTATGGGAGAGTGTCTAGTGCCACTCTCCCATTAATTGTAACAAGGCAAATCCTCACAGACTAAATAATTTCAATTCAAAAATTATATGACGCAAATCCGTAGAGTATGAAGCCATTAAGTTGCAGCACCCGCACTTCAGAATAAAGCCCAAATATGGGCTTCCAGCACTCTACCAGTTAATTAATGTTTTATTGATTATACCTAGGGGCGCGGTGGCTCAGTGGGTAGAGGTGCAGGCTGCAAGCCAAGAGGTCCTCGGTTCGAATTCCACCTGCGGCAACCGCGTTGTGTCCTTGGGCAAGACACTTCACCCCCATTGCCCATGTGGAGTGCACGGTGACGCTGTGCATTAAGGCGTACTGCACGTCGATGGTGCATCTGTCTTCAACCAATGCTAACCCTGCCTGTGTGGAGTTAGTATGTTGGGGCAGCTGACAGTCGCTCGCCGTTGCTCGGTGGTTCTCTCCGGGTACTCCGGCTTCCTCCACCCGTGAAACTGTCATGGTCATGATTAGGTATGGTGCAGAAATATGTGACCTTAAAACACCAGTAAATAAATAAATTGATTATACCTATAATTAGTGTTTAGAATCTCATATTATTGCGTCCGTGGAATTGTTACCCACCCGTGGAAGCTGACCACTCCACGGCGGCTGTACTGTAAATTATACCTTAACCTCGTTCGTATTATAGTTTATGGGACTGTCTCACTTCAAATGTTAAACATTTAGTCATTGCAGGATGAAAAGAATATGTGAAAATTTATTCCAGACTTTCAGAGTTTAACTCTTTAACCTTGGCACAAACCACCACTACCAAGGAACAATCCATCCCCTCAATGGATTCAAAGGACACGACCTCTCGTAGTATTTCTGACTTATTTCTGCATTAACCCTTTCAGATTGGTATCCATAATTTTTATGTGTGTGACGGAAAATTTGTCTGTGGACGAGCAGACGATACAATGAGCAACAAATCATACATACATATTGACTGAGGTTTAAAGGGGTTTACTGAAAGCGTTTGGTTGTCATGATATAATCTTGAACTGTTAAAAAATGAAGCGATTCTCGCCGCCACTACATAGGTTCTCGGAGCCGTAGAGAAATGTATTTATGTTCAGTGGAAGGGGTATTTGTGCAATAGTCCTATTTCTGGCACATAGGTGCAGCGGGGCATAACAGCAGCAAAATGTTCAGTTGATTCGATCTCCCCACACTGACAGTTAGGCGACAGTGCCAGATGATTAGCATGTAGATGGGAGTTAAGGTCACTACACCCAAAACGCAACCTGAGGTGGTATATCTGTGCTGCACAGCATTCGGCATTACCGAAGAACGACGGAGGGCGTTGGTTATCACAATTTGTGTTTTCACGAATGGATAGTGGAATATTATTCCATAAGTAGGTTGTTTCTGGAATGAACGAGGATTGGTATAGATTAGATCGACAAAAGGAGGTACGAAGATTATCATCAGAACAGAGCGTGTTCCGCAGGGTAGTTGCTGATATTGCAGGGGGTACCTTACAGGCAAGATACGGTGGCGTTATATGGTGATATGGTGATACATCTTGAAAAACTGTATTAACTTATGCTTCCTACGTCTGCCCTGAAGAGATTCCCAGCAAATTTCTGAATATAATTTAGCTTTACTGGTGCTCATGGTTGCGCCAGTAACAACCCTGGCAGCAGTAATTTGAATCTTCTCAATGTCTGCTGTGTTACCTTCAGTGCAATTATCCCAAAGGGGTCGGGTGAACGCAAAGTAGATTTTTTCAAGTACACTTCTATCTAGGATGAACTTATGCATCCGCATCATATCTATTCTTACCCAAGCTTTAGAACACATATGGTCAATATGATTGTTCCATGTGCAAGTATTACTCAATAGGACTCCTAGATGTTTATGGCTACTGACTTCGGATATTTGTGTATTGAATGTGTATTGAAAAGATATATTGAAGGTTGTACAACGGAATTATTTTTGCGAGTTATGAGCATACTTTCCGTTTTTTGTGGGTTGAATTCAACCAAACATTTTTCGGCGCAATTTTGAATTGTTGCTAAATCTCGGTTGATTAGGTTCGCTGCTTTTCCGGGTTTTCCACTACAAGATGTAAGGAGGTATCGTCAGCAAAGAGACGAATGTTACAGATTAATTTATCGGTTATATCATTAATATATATGAGGAATAAGTGCGGTCCAAGAAACGATCCCCGTGGAACCCCTGAGTAAACTGGTTTCCATGATGAAGACTCAGCTGCTACTGTGACTCGCTGCGTTCTTTTTGAAAGATATGATTTTAAAAAGACCAGTAAGCCCCCTTGAATTCCGATTTTCTCCAGTTTGTGAATTAGACCGACGTGCCATACTTTGTCAAATGCTTTACTGACATCGGAGAAAACCATCCTAACCTATTTACCTTCATCCAGGGCATGACAAAACTCGTCATATATATCAGTTAGTTGAAGAACCGTCGAATCTCGTGTAGTGAATCCGGACTGGAATTGACTGAGGATATGGTTTTCAAGTAAAAAGTGCCACAGACGTTTGAAAACACATTTTTCTAATACTTTACCAACGCAACTGATCAGTGAAATAGGGCGATAGTTTGTCACCAGATTGGAGGGATTCTTCTTCAGCACGGGGGAAACATTTGCTCTTTTCCACATGACCGGAAATTAACAATGATTTGGAAGGATATAAAAAAGAATCATCAGTGGTTCGGTCAATGAATTCTTGCATTCTTTAAGGAGACGTGGGCTGATCTGGTCTGGTCTGGTTCAGATGCTTTTGATGCATTTATAGACTTCAATGCCTCGTACAACTCGCTGCATTGAAGGGTTATGTCATCAATAAATGGCCGAGAAGTAGGATGTGGTAAGGAGGCGTTGGAGTCATCCATAGTAGATATAGAACAGAAATATTCATTGAACACTTCGGATTTTCGATGTTCAACGTGTATAGTTTGTCACGGTGGGTGATGTTTGGAATCCCAGGAGAAACATTTCCTATGTACGATTTTAGAGTCTTCCACCATTGAGAAGAAGGTGTCGCAGAACTACGCAATATATTTTGAACTTTATTTATGTGAAATGTTTTAGCATTCTGTATTGCAGAGACAACTTTATTTCGTATACGTTTATATTTTATCCATGCATCCGGGAGACCACTGCGTTTGGCTGCGCGATACAGCCGCTTTCTTTGTCTGATCAACAATCTTAATCCATTGTGAAACTATTTAGGTTGGTTTGGCCTTGAGACCGTTTATTTGTTTGGGATGAAACGGGATTTAGGTAGCTGATTGTCATTAAAATCTCCAGTAACAATCAGATCCAGTATTGCGGTGTTTTTAGCTTTTTCAATGGACGTTAAAATAGCGTTCCATATTTCAGGTGAGCTATGCGGCGGTCTGTAGAACACGCCTAATAGAGGGGGGGGGGTTACCCACGCTCGCCAACACTTCAATCCAAAGACATTCAATATTTACCAGTTCCAGGCCGGGTCTATGCCGGGAGGAAAGACCGTCTTTAATGTATACAGCTACTCCACCTCCTCTAGTTAGGCGGTAGTTGCGTATGGGCTCTTGGAATCCTGTTAGAAGAATATTTACTGTTGGGTCGGTATTGAGAAGCCAAGTCTCTGTGAGGGTCAGGATTACCTACGATATAGCTTCACATTTAATGATGTCTAACTTCGGTTTGATACTCTGTATATTAACATGAGATATTTTTAGTGTTTTATGTTAGTAGTCAGAGTCAACAGAAGAATCAGGGCCCGGATTCGGTTCTCCGTCACCAGACAATAAAATCATCCCAGTAGGGACAGCGTCAAACGAATCCGGGCCCGGATTCGCTTCTACATCACCACATAATAAAATCATTCTAGTAAGGAAGAACTGACATAGACCGATGGCAAGCGCTGTGTACATACGTAATATCATGTATAGGAGATAGTTCCACACAGAAGGAGAAATTATCTTGTACTTACGAGGCGTGCACTGGGACGTTACGTAACATCCAACAGGGCTATTGTAGTGAGAGTGCGACCATGTGGGGTTGTTCATCTAAACCTTGTCCAGTGATTTTGATAAGAAAAACAGAAAAATCATAATAGAAAAACTTCTGCTAAGGTTGCCTCCGATTGGGCGCATACACAAGTAATATAAGACACATAATGTTTGACGTTTTTGCAAGTTATGTTTTATGCTGCGACCGTAGACTACAATATGGAAAGCACCAATCCGAGAACGATACAAATCAAGGGTACACGTTATGTAATAACATTATATCTCACGTGACCTTCTAGGCTCCTGATTGGACGAATGCTGCACCCCTATTTCGCGTGGTTTGCATCCACAGAACTGACCAGGCACTACACGTTTTCCATTTTTAGCACACTGCTATATCAGTTTTCTTTTCATAGTGGGCGAATAAAACTAACCAGGCTAAATTTAAATATCGATTCACAGAGGCACAACATCCACAAAACGACCCGGAAAGAAATCATTGTGGAAAAATGTATCGCTTTTCCATTGCTGAAGTCACATTTTCCGAGGCGTTCATTTTATTCCTTGAGAAGATGATCCATATCTTATTTCGAAGAGAATAATCCATACCTGGGTACAACATTCGTGAGAACGCGTCCGGATATGAAAAATCGTTTGATTCGCTGCTCATATTATTTCGCTATTTAATTATATGTTGTGGGCAGTAAACGAATAAATAATGGAATTCATTTGAATCTTCAGAATTTTGTATCCCATACTGACCCATTCGGTAATGCATATGTGTGACAAATGGGTGGAAATTATCAAACTGCGCTGTTGTCAAATTTCGAAAATTTTAGCTTCCATTCGCGAGTTGCGCGATTCTAGAATACACAGTTCCGTTTGGGGGAAATGATTTGTTTACCCTTGCCAACCGATTCAAAATTTGTCTTCTGCTCATATCAATAATCCAAGTTAGCCGTGTTTTGGGAGAAGAAAATGTTTTTTTGAAAACTACATGGTATTTGTTTCTATATAACGCTGGTTGGTAGGGCTGCTACCTTGGTAATAGATTAACAAATCGGACAGATGTTTTTCTTGATGGGTGTTCGATATAATATAAGGATTAGTGCATGTCTTGTCGTTGACTACGCCCATATAGTGCCCAGTGAGGTGGTGTAGTTCCCTCCGCTTCGCGGCGGGAACTACACCACCTCTCTGGGAACTATATGGGCGTAGTCAACTCCAAGCCATGCACTATTCCTTAACTAGGATAATAATATTGATTTTGTTCTCGGATGTTGGCGACACTAACCATACTTCTATTTTAAGAAACTGTCTGAAGTTTGATTCCATGTTGGATATGCAGTTGGGATTCGAAACAGATATAAGAATGAGATTTCTATGAACTGGACTAAGAAAAAGCCAAAATTGCTGAATTAAAGAGATTATATACAAAACCCTGCAACAAAAGTGATAAGCTGCGGGGTATAATACTCCACTTCGAAGAAATCATTAATTGCTGATGTTTCATGATAGTCCCAAAAGAACACATTACTGCTAGTACTCAACTGTATACTCACCTCCACCCCACCCACCCCACCCACCCCAGCCATCCACGGGACTTAAACCAGGAGTTGAGAGATGTGTATCAAAATTCCAAGTCATCGTTTCCACCTTGTGAACATATGTATACACTCAACGTCAACTAATATGAGGACACCACACCACCCGAAATAGTGCACCCGATACCTTCGCAAGGGGGAACTTCAGAAATATTAGATAATATCACATATCCATACACACATGCACAGATACACACACACACGCACATACGCACACAAACACGCAAGTCCGATAGATAATTATTATATTATTGTGATTATATACAAACTTTTAATTATGTACATAAATTGCTCGTGATGGAGGTTAAGATTTACTTGGTCACAGATGTTTGCTCACTGCGTCTCACATCAATCCCCATACCCACTAATCCATCCCGACTCTGCATCCCAACCCCAACCCCACCGTCTCAAGTTATGTGTATTATTTACCCTAGTCAAAACTTCTACCTTGTGAACACACAAGTGCACGCGAAAATTGGCGATATGAAGATATCAAACCGCCCGAAAGTGCGCACCCGAAGAGTTCACAATGGGGAACCTCGGGAATGACAGACACGCACACACGTACAGACACACGTGGACTCACACAGACACACATACCGACACGTGTGCGCACACACACACACAGAGACAGACACACACACACAGACACATACACATACACACACGCTCTCAGTTGATGGATGGCAGCGAAAAACTTACCGATTTCTGTGATAGATAAGCGATCAGCTATAACAACATACTCATCAAGACAACCATTCAGAGATCCGTTACAGAGATAACCGATTTCTGTGATTGATATCCTATACTAGGGACATACCAATTAATCGAAATAACCTTGACAAAGAATGTAATGACCATGGACGAGAACTAGTCGACACGTGTATTATGTCTGGACTAAGAATACTAAATGGACGGTACCCAGGAGATCTCCAAGGGTACTTCACATTTTTTAGCCCAATTGGGAAAAGCGCGGTCGATTTGTGGATTGCTAGCTCAAGACTGTTGTCGAAAATAATATTTTTTCGTACTGACTACAAATCATACCTATCTGATCACTGCCAAATAGGACTAGCAATTGAATGCCTTGTTGAACGATTACCACCACAACGAAAAAACACAGGTCTTATCCAAAACAACCCCACAGACAGGTGGAATATACATTCATTCCCCTTCCTTCTTGAAACTGCCGAATCCGAATACTATACTGAGAAAATTCTGAATTATGAACTCTCCAATATCGCTTCCAATGCCCAAAATATCAACTTGGCCACCGAAGAATTAACCGACCTTATTAAAGGTTTATTAAAAAAGAAAGCAAAACGGACTAAAAAAAGAAAACCAAAAAGAAAAAAATACAATCCATGGTACACTAAGGACTTGACAATACTGGCAAAAACCCTGAAAAGACTAGGAAAACAAATGTCACTATATCCAAATGACAATAGCATATGTGAACATTATCACAAATTGCGAAAACAATATTTTAAAATAGGATAGAAAAAAGAAAACATTTTGTAGAGAAAATAAAATTATTCCACGAAATCTCAGGAAGTGATGGAAAAGCCTTCTGGGATACTATTAAGCATGTAAGTGGGAAATCATTTGATAACAACGAATCCCCTGAGGACATTGAGACCTGGATCAAACACTTCCAGTGTCCATTAAGAATACCTGACCCAATCACACCATTCCAGGAAACAATTGTTAAAAATACTAGTAGTTTTGACACAAATCTCAAATTTAATTCGACAACCGATAAACCCATCACAATAAGCGAAGTTAAGGGCGTCCTTTCCAAATTACCAAATAATAAGTCAACGGGTCCTGACGGGTTAATAAACGAAATCCTCAAATACGGTAGGGATCTACTAGCTGCTTCAATTACAAAATTATTTAATTGTGTACTTTCTAGTGGTATTTACGCAACACTGTGGAGTAAGTCATTCGTCACCACAATCTATAAAAACTCAGGAGACAAGACAAACGCCTCTAACTATCGGGGAATATCTGTACAAAGCTGTCTGGCAAAGGCCTTCAGCTCAACCCTTAACAGCCGGATTTTACAGCATTGTAATGATAAAATTAACAAATTTCAACGTGGCTTCAGAAAAAATCACAGAACCACCGACTGTATTTTTATCTTGAAACCCTTAATCAACAAGTACACATGCACAAATAAAAATAATGTTTAGGCGTGCTTCGTTGATTACAAAAAGGCCTTTGACACCATATGGCGACCGGTCCTCCTTCACAAAATCGCGAAGATAGGAATTGGAGAAAAATGTTACAATATCCTAAAATCCATGTACAACAAACCACAATCGTCTTTAAAATTTGCTAACGGCCATACAGGATTTTTCGACACGGAAATCGGCGTAAAACAAGGGGATAATTTAAGCCCAACTTTCTTTAATATCTTTATAAACGATCTACCCGACCAGCTCATGAACCCTGGTGACAACCTGGTGCTCCAACAAAGCAAAGTACCTTGCCTTCTATTCGCAGATGACCTTATTCTCTTATCAAACACAAAAGAAGGATTACAAGAGAAATTAGATATCCTGTCAAATTACAATAAAACCTGGCGATTCTCAGTGAACATAAACAAAACAAAAACAATGGTATTCACGCAAAAAAAAAACACGTACACCTGCCACCAGTTTCCACTATGAAAACGGTGATATCTCCTCAGTGGATTCCTACACGTATCTAGGGCTCAAGATCGACAGGAAAGTTTCCCTCGGATTGGCACGAGGGGAACTTTCCAAAAAGGCAAAGAAAGCGTCATTTGCTCTCCTCAATCGCTCCCACTACAACAAATACAACCTAGACTAGGGATAAAATTGATAAATAGCCTACTTAGCCCAATAATAACATACAACTCTGAAATATGGTTCCCAGAAATTATAAGAAGGATTATGCCTTCCAAGAGTAGACCAGGCAAAAGGGGAGTGAGTTTTAACATAATTAACTTCCTACAAAAATTCGAGTACGAACAAATGCATGACAAAATTTGCAAGCGGCTCCTAAACTTACCTAAACATGCCAGCAATTTGGCCAGCAAGCCTGAAGTCGGAATTTTACCCCTAACCGCATCTATTATCGGTAAGCTAGAAAAATTTTAAACACATGTCGACAACTTAGGACCAGAGAACCTTGTCAAAGAAGCCATGGAAATAGATGATGACCAGGGAAAAATCGGGGCTAACTCCTGACTGCGGTCACTAAACGAGTGCCGACAACTTATCATGCCAACCAACTCCGATCAATACCCACTGGAAAATAATGCCGACGTTTCGTTTTTTGAAAATGCTATTCGCTCCGAATTAGACAATGACGAAAAGCGAAACGGTAAAAACAAAGTCAGGACGTATCGAAATTTTAAGGAAACTTTTAACCTAGAGCCATACCTAGATGAATGCAGAATCACAAAACACTGCAATGCCCTAACTAAACTAAGAATAAGTTGCCATACTCTTGGCATTGGGAAGGGCAGGTATATGGGACTAGCAGAAGAATTCAGGGTATGCGAACGTTGCAGGGTTGTAGACAACGAAACACATTTCATTCTCCACTGTGAGATTCTGGCAGATGAACGAAAACACCTTCTTGGACACAATTTTATTAGTAACAGCAATTTTGGTGCTTATAATGACACAAACAAATTTAAACTTATAATGTAATCCACCGACAACGGGTTTCTAAACAATCTCGCCCGTTATACATACCATGGGTTAAAAAAGAAAGGGAACTGGCAATCCCACGATCAACCAAACCACGTCGACACTGGTCTCATATAATACTCAATTTCCGAAGTTACCGTGAATAAATATACATATTGCACCATAGAGCAAGAACAAAGGATTACATTATCATGTTCCATGACATGGTATATTGGTATACTAAAGTGAAAAGTCATACTTCGCTTAAACATTTTGTTCCACAAACAAGGAGTCCGGTTTAACTGGTAGAATGCAAGACCAATTGTAGTGCCAGAGTTTGTTCACGTGGATTTGTCTTGTAGCAATTTATTGGAGAATCCCTGTGAACACTCTGCAATGGATTGCAACAGGACGACTCCATATGGACAAAATGTTTTCTTGTTTCAACTGAGTCTGTAACATATCCACAGAACGTGAAGACTTTTAGTTGTGGTACCAATACCTTCCAGTGAGGCTCAAATATTGGCTTCTAGCACCCAATCAATAGACAAAGCGACATAACTTGTACTTCTGATGTATTATTATATTATTGTCAACTATTACTATGTTATTTGTTATACTGCACACTTGACCGTAAATTTGTAAAAGTACAATAAACTGAATTGAATTGAATTGAATTGATAAGCAATCAACTATAACAACATGCTCATCAGGACAACCCTTCAGAGAACCGTTACAATACGGAGACAGATTTGCTCTTACTTATTTTCAGAATGAACATTATCAGCGAAATAACTAATGAAATCTCATTCCTTCAGAAAATCATTATTTTACCTACCGCGAAGAGAAAACCTTCCGCCCAGACACATCCGGCATGATCCAGTTGTCCGTGGTTTAAATTTCACATGCACAATAGCTTTCGGGCAGCGCGATAGGTTTTTTTCAGGTTGTATATACTAGCGTACATAAAATTAAAAGTTTTTATTTGTTAAATCTGGAAATGCAGATTACAGAAAACACAGTCCAGGGAGATGCATGGATTAAAGCCCTGCCCAAAATTGTAGTGGTTTTACCTAAATAAGGAAGGAGTTCATGTCCAAAGGAAGCTCTGTTGAGTGGAAGGTACAGTACAAGGCAAAAGGGGCCGCCGCACAACAACAACAGATAAAATATGCAGTAGCATCCACACTGACAAGACAAGTACCCGACATCACCCTCCCGAAAGTTCCCGATGAGAGCTCCTCGGTTCGAATCCCACCTGCGGCAACCGCGTTGTGTCCTTGGGCAAGACACTTCATCTCCATTGCCCGCGTGGGGGCACGATGACGCCGTGTACTAAGGCGTACTGCTCGTCGATGGTGCGCATGTCTTCAACCAATCTAACCCTGCCTGTGCTGCAGTGCGGAGTTACGATGTTGGGGAGCTGGCAGCTGCTCGTCGTTGCTCGGTGGTTCTCTCCGGGTCCTCCGGCTTCCTCCACCCGTAAAACTGTCACGGTCATGATTAGCCATTGTGCATAAATATGTGACCTTAAACACCAATAAATAAATAAATAACTAAATATTTATTTATTTATTTATTTATTTATTTATTTATTTATTTATTTATTTATTTATTCATTTATTGGAATTTACCGACACTTTCAACAGACAGGGTCACATCGTGTCGAATAGTTTTACGGCTGGAGAAAGCCGAAGTACCCGGGGAGAACCACATAGCGGCGGTGACTTCCAAACGTATGGACTCCGCACACTTTCTTGAAGACAGGTGCACCATTGACATGCAGAACGCCATAGTACACAGTGCTACCGAGTCCCCACGTCGGCAATCGGGATTAAGTGCCTTGTTCAAGGACAAAAGCGCATTCTTGAGTTATTAAACATTTTTAGTTCTTGCCTCCAAAGCATAGGTTATGACACCCTCACGGGAACGTTCTTCACGAAGGCTCACAGGATATATTTTGGAAGCAAAGGTCGAACAAGAAAATTTATATGACGGGTGGGGGGGTAGCGCTGGACGGATATGGTTGTTACGGTAGGTAAAGCGCTAATGGAAGTGTAGACAGGTATTTTATTGAAATTCAGATCCTGTTGGGTTTCGGTCCAGGATGGGGTCCTTCGGCTTTCTATGATACGTAAATGTCCACTCCCACGCGCAAACTCCATAAAGACAAAAGTTTTCTTGGAAGACACGGTACACAGGCGACGGAGGCATTTACCATTTTCAGCAGCGTGGTCAAGAGGGTGTGTGGGGGATTCGTGCACCCACATTTCCTGAAAAAAAATCAACTTCATGCACTACTCATGGCGGAAATCCCTCAAACTAGTCTATGCCGTTCCTTAAGTGAAACAATGATCCACATACAATGCTAAATCACTGCAGATGGCACCTTGTTGCACTAAAGGGACTCTAATCTTCGTATTGAAATTTATTCGGTCATTTTTTATATTTATGCCTTCACTTTCTGAGTACTTAAGCCTTGGAAACGTACTTGTCGGTTGCTATTGGCATGAAAAATTCACTTTTTCCTTGGAAAGACTCTGGACATTCAAATATGAGAAATACACAGACAATAGTTGACTGCTCGGATTCCAGTACGATTTTTATCCTCGAGTGGAGCGTGTGGAGGATTATTTCACGAGGCATCAGCCTCGTGAAATAACTCGCGCGGCCCATGAGACAATAAAATTTGTACTCGAATCCGATCACTGAACTTTTGTATTTATTTTATTTTCTCCTTGTTTTCCCAAAACAACCCTTTATAAATGATTCCGTGGTTACTTTCAAAACATGTCAAAAAATAGTCCGTCATCGCTGAGAGTGGAATACGATGCTGGGAGTGGAATCACATTTTCGGCGAGTGGGAGTGAGAATACGACATCTTTTGGGGGAAGAAAAACGAATGAACATAAAAATAAATATTATTATCCCATCCCGATGTAAAATGAATATTTTTCTGCCCCAACAATTCATTTAACTCTTTACCCAACGTAACGGCCAAAACCGGCCAGCGCTATTCTCGAAAATCGCCAATTAATTTTTATTATTTTTCAATTTTTTGTCTCAAAAACATAGGTTATGACCCCTCATTGGAACGAGCTCGTCATAACCTATGTTTTTGAGACAAAAAATGAAAAAAATTAGTTATTCAATCATTTTTTGGGCAAGTGTCGTCTGCTTTTCATGTTAGGTAAAGGGTTAACCTAGCCACTGAACATTCTGATCCTCTACGAGCAAACCCAGGCAACACCTTTTTATGGATGGGCAACCAGTTTTCATGAATCTAAAAAAAACAATAATTTGCGAACAAGACAACATGCTTCCCTCAAAATTCGAGCTCAACAGCTACGATTATCAATCACCGTCTTGACACCATTTTGCACTGCCAGGACATACCCCGCTGTTGTATGACACCACATTTCTATTCAACTCCTCATCATTGCTTTCAAACAAGCGACACAAAACTATCGAGGATAACTGATTGTGTTTGTCATCTTCGAATCTCGATTGTGTTCTATTTTTGCTGACAGTTTTGCTTCCAGCGGAGTGGGGCTTGCAAACGACGGGTGTTAATTGGAGGTGAAGTGTTCAGCTGGCAGTAGTTTGACGCACAATGGTACAATTAAACCGCCGGGCGCCTTTGGTTGCGGCCTGTAGTTCGCCTGTACTCTCGTTTCCTTTGATTCCGCGTTTCCGCATCAGGTATGTAGCCGGAAGGTTGCGATGGGTGCGAATGTGCCACCTTATCAACACTGTAATTGCAATGTATACAATGTTTCTATTTATTTGAAGCTCGACCCCCGCTCACCATTATAATGGGCTAAATAATTTACTTGTTTGGTTTCGGCGGGGTTGCTCCCAAATCAGCGTTACTGTTTGGTTTCTTCAACTTCTTCCAATCAGATTAACAATTATGAAGTTCTGTAAAGATCACTTTTTGGAAAACTGAAAAAATACCACCCGATGCCCTGTTGGGGCAAAGTGGTGAACGGGTCTGTGGGATGAAGAGGGCATCGTCTTTAACCCTTTATTCAACGCACATGATATCCAAATTTTTTTTTTTTTTTTAAATGTTTCAAACAATTCAACAAAACCATATCATGTGACCCCCTCTTTAGAACGAGCTCGACGAGCTCGTTCCAATGAGGGGTCACATGATATGGTTTAATTAAGATTGTTTGGAAACTCTATTATTTTTCATCTGCTTAATTGGTAAATTACGCCAACAGACTCGACTGATGCGTTGAGTAAATGTTTAAGTTGCATCTGCTTCCTCCCCATGTAAGCTGTAAGAATCCATGAAGAAAACAGACTAGGGAAGACTGACATCACTTTTTTCCTGACCTTTTACTTCCAAACCGCTCTCAGCCATTACACCAATCATACAGTTGAAGAGGTTCGAAAGTGGCTAATTGTTTAACACCGACCCTGGCGCGTCTTCGGCACACCCAAACCATTTTTTCATTCATTCAGATTTTGGCGTTTATTGGCTCCAGCTGTAATGTCATTTTCAAAATAAATTGTTCTGGACGTCAATAGTGGGGATTAACACATCGAGCTCATTCTAATCTGGAATTACATACATTACACCAGTGGACAATTTTATATCAGCTCCAGTAACGTTTCTAAAAATCAGAAATCTTTTAGCTTTATTTTGCTAAGAGGCTAAATGACTTCCAATTTTGTAATACAGTTTAATAACGATTCCTTTCTGATGTCGTCGAACCACTCTTTCTTCCAATTCTCTACCTGTCGTATCCCACCCACCCCGACAAAGTGAAATCCTTTACAGATTTAGCCTTTGGGGCAAATGTCATTAGAATGTATACTCCTTTCTGCTCTCTAACTCTGACCTAAGATTGGATGTGACGTTAATTTGTATACCACAAGGTTATCGCGATTCGAGGGGGGGGGGGGATTGATCGGGGGCACTTATGAAAACGTCACACCGCGAACAGAGAAGGAAAAAAAATAACCATAAGCCGCCTGACTCTCTCTCTCTCGATCTGAAACAGTCCGTGCGAATGGACGGGCCGAAAGAGACAGGAGTTTTTCTTTCCTCAGTCACTCTTTCGCTTTACCCTCCTTACATGCTATCGTTTGGGAGAACCTCACTCGGAATGTGCATTCAAACTTATGGAGTCCTCCAAAAAATGTTCTGTTATCTTCATTCTCTCTATATTTGATACTGTAATAAATGTACTAACTCCGCACAGGCAGGGTTAGCATTGGTTGAACACAAGTGTTCCACTGACGTGCAGTTCGCCCCAGTCCACAGCGCCGCATGGGCATCGGGATTGTTTAACAGGTTTAACATCACTTTAGAAAGTATTCTTTTCGGTGAATTATCTTTGTCCAATTCGATAATCTTCAGATTTTTCAAGTATTCTAAGACTATATTTTAGATACGGGACGTTTTCAGCGGAATGGGTAAATTATGATAAATCCCTAACTCTCTCTCTCTCTCTCTCTCTCTCTCTCTCTAGAGAGAGAGAGAGAGAGAGAGAGGAGACTGGAGAGATGGACAATCAGCCAATTTCAGTGGCCACAACTGTACTGTAGCTGTCATAAATATAACAGACCAATACGTATTTCAGTGTTCGAAAATGTCTGTTTGTCATGCGAAAAATCACCCAAAATTTACTGAAGAATGGATTTCCCTTTTTAGAGGCAATATGCATAGAATGTGATTAAGTGTTTCGTAAAATGTGATTAATGAAATCAGAATTATGTGTTGCCCTCCACTGCACACGCACTTGAACCCATTTATTCTCTTTTGTAATTTGTGAAATCTATTGGGAGAGACGTTGATATAGGCTATGCCTGTCCGTCAAACCCTATTTCTATTTTGAGAAATAAAATTATGTTTAAAAAAAAAATCGGGATTAAATGACTTGCCCTAGGACACAACGCAGTTACAACTGGTGGGGATCGAATCGTGAACCTTTCGGTTTAAAGACCAGTGCAGCTATTACTGAGCCACCGCGTTCTCGGTTTTCTAAGTATTAACAGTTGTCAATCTTGTGGTGAACAAGAGTAACAAAATCTGGAATTCCTAGTAGGATTTCCCGGAAAGAAGTTTTCGATACTGCTCTCTCCCTCTCTCTCTTTCTCTCTTTCTCTCTGTCTCTCTCTCAGCTCAGCTCACATTTAGCCGGACCGTCAGTGCCAAAGCACCGCATTACATCACACATGAGTTGACTCGACTCCAGGTGCCAAGGCGCGTTAACAGTTTTAATGTTTTCGATGAAAAATGGCAACATACGCTGCCAATGGTAGCAGTCGGAGAGTCTCCGATAATGGCATCTAGTGTTGCCATCTACCGGAGAGTCTCCGATAATGGCATCTAGTGTTGTATTTGCATTGCCGCTGTATAATAGTGGCTAAAAGGGGTTCCCACACTGCAAAGAAATTACAGTAGGTGTAGTGGCTACAAGCTGCCCTTACATCTACCGTAAATATTACGGTGATGACTGTTACCACTTAATGTCTCATCATATCGAACTTGCAGAGGAGTGTTCATGCACTGTGGTACTAAGGATTTTTTCAGAACGAACGTATTCATCTCTTCAATTCCGGCTTTTACAAAATGGCATCGTCCACATAGAAGCTTACCTTATTTTAGAAGAGTCCATTTTTTAAGGCAGACCAATTAGTATCTTTAACCTGCAGCCGAATGGCTGCAGGTCAAAGATATTAATTGATCTACTCTCTATGTATTTATTGGGATTTAACGATACTTTTGACAGCCCGGGTCACCTCGTATCGACAGTTTTATGGTGAAGGAAGTCGGAGTACCCGGAGAGAACCACCAAGCAACGGCGAGCAACTGCCAGACACCCCAACGTACTACCTCCATACAAGCACGGTTAGTATTGATTGAAAACAAGTGAACCATCGACGTGCAGTATACCTTAGTACACAGCGCCATCGTGCCCCAACTGAGCATTCTGGATTGAGTGCCTTGCCCAAGGATACAACGCAGTTGACCCTGGCGGTGATACGAGGACATTGAGCCCATGAGATGGAAGCCTGTCATAAGACTGTCAGAGGTGGGAATCGGGGGTCGCGGAACTGCTATAATGGCCCAGATATGATAGAATTTCGAAAAACAGTGCTCTCTAGTAACAGAAGCTGGCAAGTTGCAGTGGAATGAAAGAAGTGGGGATAGGCTCATGGAGATCGGTATCAGTAAAGGTTGGAGAAGCTTCACAGCTGTCAGAAGTGTACAAACATCAATCGCTTAAGTGGATACTATGCACCACCGTCTACCAAACTCTCTCCATTCCATATAAATGAATTTCAATCAGACAAGATCTCATCAATGACCTTTTGTATCCATTTCTGCCTAAAGTTGATAGAGATGTGCGGTTTGATGTGATTCCAGGCATAATAATGCTAATCGGGGTGGGGTGGCATCAACACGACCCACTGAAACCAAACTAAAAATGAACCGTGCGTTGGTCTTGTAGTGGCTTCTTTTGTTCTGTTATCATAAAGTCGTCTCTATCAAGATGAGATTGCTATCTGCTCCCGACACTGTTGCATCAGTATTTGTTTGTTCTAAACGCCCCGTAGGACATATTGTTGCGATAAAATGATTGATGGAAAACACGTGTTATTATATTCGTAAAAAATATAATCTAAAAAAAACAAATAATCTTAGACTAAAATAAAAAGTGGTTGAAGAGGAGTAATAATTAATGACATTATAGTGCAGTTGCCGTGAACTGGTCATAATCCACGTGTGGTCAATGATATCCACGCATGCGTTTGCCAGGTAATAAAAAGCGTCATCAGCAAAATGTTAATTAATGAAGCACCGGGTGGTATCCGGTGCTTCATTAATTATCTTTTTGATGATTATTCCTATAATTAGAGTTTGGAATCTAATATTCTTGTGTCCCTGGAAATATTGCCCACCCGTGGAAAATGACAAGGCCACGGTGGCTGTACTGTTGTAGGCTGAGGTTTCAGAAATAAAATATTGCGAAATGAAAAACAGATTCGAGAAAAACAAACGAAAATAGCAGCTGAAATTCTACGGTTTTCTCTTTCTTTTTCGAAGGGCGGATTCTACAATGTTGCGGAAAGGAAAGCAGACAGAATTTCGGCCAGGGGCCAAAACTATAAAACCTTTACAATTGTATTTTCTCGAATTGTATTTTCTAGCTATGACTGTAAATGGGTTGAAATGAACCATTAGCATTTTCAAAGATGTTGCAATTTCCTAGTTGGCAAGTTGTCATATCTTTTGAAATGCCAATGTTTCATTTTAGTCAGTTATATTAATAGGTAGAAAATACAGCTCTAGAAAATACAATTGTAAAAGTGTTATAGGATTGGCTCCTGGAACCAATACTATAAAACATTTACAATTGTATTTTCTGCAAGTGAATATAAATGATGGAAATGAATCATTAGCATTTCAAAAGATATGGCAATTTGCCAATTCGCTAATTCCCATATCTTTGAAAATGCTTAGTGTTCATTTCAGTTAGTTACTTCTATAAATAGAAAATACAATTCTGAAAAATACAACTGTAAAAGTTTTATAGTATTGGCCCTGCAAATCTCTTGACCCAATCGCGATCTGATCGTAAATGTCTGTCCGCTTTTGCAATACTATACATGTATGACTGTTGAAATGTATATTCGTTTTTTCAGGTTTTTTTTATCTTTGTCGCCTTTATCAACAGCTTCTGCAGGGAAGCGCGGTGGCCCAGTTATTACGGCATTGCACTTCGAACTGAAAGGTCCATGGTTCGATCCCTTCCAGCGGTAACTGCATTGTGTCCTTGAGCAGGGCTCTTCATCCCGATTGTCCACGTGGGGGCGCGCTGGCGCTGTGTACAAACGCGTACTGCACGTCGACGGTGCACTCGTCTTCAATCAATACTAACCCTGGTTGTGCAGAGTTAGTTCGTCAGGGAGTCTGAAAGCTGCTCACCGTTACCATTTGGTTCTCTCCGGGTTCTCCGGCTTCTTCCACCCGTAAAACTGTCCGACACGAGGTGACCCTGGCTGTAGAAAGTGTCGTTAAACCCCAATAAATAAATAAATAATGACTGTTTGCATGCATATTCGTATTTTTCGGTGATTTTTTGTGTATGTCGTCCTTGTCAACAGGTTCTACAATTTCTGACTTGTACGTCTGTTCGTTCCCTTGACAAAATGTTACAATTTTTGGCTGACCAGCGAGTAAGATTTAGATATATAACTGTAATTTCTTCTTTTCGGTTTTTAACCCTTTACCCAACGCAGACGATATCAAAATTTATTATTTGTAATATGTTTTTTTCAAATTTTTGAAAAAAAATTTAACGAAACCATATCATGTGACTCCTCATTGGAACGAGCTCGACGAGCTCGTTCCAATGAGGGGTCACATGATTTGGTTTCGTTGACATTTTTTTCAATACATATTTTTTTAACTTCTTAATTTGTAAATTAAGCGGGTGGATCCATGCGGCGATTCGCTAGGTAATGGGTTAAGTTGACAATCTGTCTGAAAGACCATTTTCGTATAATCGTAAAAAATGAAATGTCCCCCATAATTATTGGAACAGAATATAATATGTAAATTTTGGGCCAAAATGTATATGATTCTGTAGCTCTATATACATATATAGGAATATGTACGTAGTTTACTTCAACGCATTTATTTATTTATTTATTTATTTATTTATTTATTTATTTTATTTATTTATTTAAAAAGAACGACAATCTGTCTGAAAGACCATTTTCATATAATCTTGAAAAAAAATTAAATGTTCCCCATAATTGTTGGAACAGAATATAATATGTAAATTTGGGGCCAAAAATTATTTAATTTTGTAACTCTGTATACATATATACGAACATGAATTGCACGATTGCAGTTTACTTCAATGCAGTTATTTATTTATTTTACAGACTGGACCCAACCGTATCGAACAGATTTCGAGTGAAGGCAGCAGGATTACCCAGAGACAATCACCGAGCAACACCAGGCATCTGCCAGCTCTCAACCTGGTACCAAGCCAAGAGCCATACCAGATATCGATACGCATGGCTCACATCTTTTTCATGCCAACAGCATCTCATTGTTCTTGAGCACATCACCTCATAGTACTCCCAGATGATTGAAAGTGGACATGTGTTTTGTTGTGGAACACAGCGTAAGTGATTTTTGCTAGATTGAAATTCACGACCTGTCGACCAGCAGAACGGTCTGCTTACTATCGGGTCGACGTGCCCTGTGTTATCGCTGCATATTCACCCAGTCTATTGAAAAAAATTATATCGCTCCCGTGTAATTAATATTGTATGTGTGAATGCATTTGTCACGCACCAACGCTCTTTTTATGGATATGCGACAATCCAGAAAACGATAATTGTACCAAAAATGTCCATACTTGTTGAATTCGTCTTTCACACTCGGACGTTCTTTTACATATATCACAGAATATAAAAATCGGCAAATATAAAATAGTGTGCGTGAGTTCCCCCTTCAAACACCGATGCCCATTTTACATGCATCTCATAATTTGGAAGTAGCTATTCACAATCCGTGGAATTGTGAGTAAATTAATCTGTCACATACCAACGCTCTTTTTACACATACAATACAATTAGGAAATGGCTTTCTGGATAAATTCTCACGCTTTTAAGCCACTAGTTAAATACTGTAATGAATTCGGCTCTGTTACAGTACAGCCGCCGTGGACTGGGCGTAATCCACGCGTGGGCAGTGATGTTCACGCGTGCGTTTACCAGATAAATAGAGATTATTACCTTCATGAGGATGTACAAAATATGTATCCGAGCCGAGTTCCGGGTTCTAAGGACAGATCACGACGAGTTTCGACTCGTCGTGATCTGCCCTTAGAACCCGGAGCTCGACTCGGATACATATTTTGTACATCCACAACTTAATGGTAATAATCAGTTTATCTTACAATATATTGGGGATAAGTCAAGAATGTAGACGAATATATAACGAACTATTTATTCGTACGGATGAGCAAAAAGAAAAAAAATGGAACTCACACGAAAGGAAGGAACGTGCTTGTATCCGACCCCCTGATAAAAACATCTGTATCATGGGGTCTGATACACGACATTTGCGGAGTTAATACAGACAAAATGCATGTTGATTGCAAGATAATAACAAGCAAAGACCAATACCGGGTCTGGACCTGCGTTGCTGCATGCAATTGAATCGGCAAACAGGAAGTGGCTGCTCGGCAGATCCGAAAATTGCATACATGATACAACTGATAATTATCAGGCTCCAGGTGAAATATAAAATCAATCCCTTGCATAGAAGCCGAGAAAGCCTTGACGGAAAATTTCAATGCTCATTGGGTACTGTAAAATTTCAAAGTATCGGCAAACAGGAAGTGGCTGCACGGCAGATCTGAATATTGCTTACACGATACAACTCATCATTATCAGGCTTCAGATGAAATATAAAATCAATCCCTTGCATAGAAGCCGAGAAAACCTTGACGGAAAATTTCAATGTTCAGTGGGTACAGTAAAATTTCAAAGTATCGGTAAACAGGAAGTGGCTGCACGGCAGATCTGAAAATTGCTTACACGATACAACTCATCATTATGAAGCAGCAGACCAAATATAAAATCAACCCCTTGCATAGAAGCCGAGAAAACCTTGACGGAAAATTTCAATGTTCAGTGGGTACAGTAAAATTTTCAAAGTATCGGCAAACAGGAAGTGGCTGCACGGCAGATCTGAAAATTTCTTACACGATACAACTCATCATTATCAGGCTCCAGATGAAATATAAAATCAATCCCTTGCATAGAAGCCGAGAAAACCTTGACGGAAAATTTCAATGTTCAGTGGGTACAGTAAAATTTCAAAGTATCGGTAAACAGGAAGTAGCTGCACGGCAGATCTGAAAATTGTTTACACGATACAACTCATCATTATCAGGCTCCAGATGAAATATAAAATCAATCCCTTGCATATAAGCCGAGAAAGCCTTGACGGAAAATTTCAATGTTCAGTGGGTACAGTAAAATTTCAAAGTATCGGCAAACAGGAAGTGGCTGCACGGCAGATCTGAAAATTGCTTACACGATACAACTCATCATTATCAGGCTTCAGATGAAATATAAAATCAATCCCTTGCATAGAAGCCGAGAAAACCTTGACGGGAAATTTCAATGTTCAGTGGGTACAGTAAAATTTCAAAGTATCGGTAAACAGGAAGTGGCTGCACGGCAGATCTGAAAATTGCTTACACGATAACATTCATCCTTATGAAGCAGCAGACCAAATATAAAATCAATCCCTTGCATAGAAGCCGAGAAAACCTTGACGGAAAAGTTCAATGTTCAGTGGGTACAGTAAAATTTCAAAGTATCGGTAAACAGGAAGTGGCTGCACGGCAGATCTGAAAATTGCTTACACGATACAACTCATCATTATGAAGCAGCCGACCAAATATAAAATCAATCCCTTGCATAGAAGCCGAGAAAACCTTGACGGAAAATTTCAATGTTCAGTGGGTACAGTAAAATTTCAAAGTATCGGCAAACAGGAAGTGGATGCATGGCAGATCTGAAAATTGCTTACACGATAACATTCATCATTATGAAGCAGCAGACCAAATATAAAATCAATCCCTTGCATAGAAGCCGAGAAAACCTTGACGGAAAATTTCAATGTTCAGTGGGTACAGTAAAATTTCAAAGTATCGGCAAACAGGAAGTGGCTGCACGGCAAATCTGAAAATTGCTTACACGATACAACTCATCATTATGAAGCAGCAGACCAAATATAAAATCATTCCCTTTCATAGAAGCCAATAAAACTTTGACGGAAAAAGGTGTTTCGGACGGACGGACTGACGGAATGACGGACTGACGGACGGAGTCGAGCGGTTACTAGACCTGCTCTGCCGCTGGCGACGCAGGTAAAAATTATCGGCAGCAATATTTTACTTAATGAAGCACCGGGTTGTACCCGGTGCTTCATTAATTAAAAGTTGATGATTATTCCTTTTATTAGAGTTTGGAATCTAATATTATTGCGTCCGTGGAAATATTGCCCACCCGTGAAAAGTAACAGTCCACGGCGGCCGAGCTGTATGGGCTTTTTGTTTAACCGCCTTTTGTGGAGTTTGCGCACAGAACATAGTTGTTTTAATGTGACAACCCTTTACTCACAAAGATATCCTTTCGACTGTAAACAAAAGCGGTCACGGTACTGTATCTCCGTCAGCCCACATGCATGTTGATACGTGAGGGACGGCTAACGGCGCTTCCTCTATATAGCCACCCTTCGGAGAATTACCGTCGTAGATGAAATGTACCTTGCAAAAGAACGGGCGTTACGGTCCCTGCGAGCGCCGAAGGTGCGAAGCGATAAGCGCTGGAAGGGTGGTGGTCTAGGGTCCTTTTTAAATTAGTGCTAAAAGAAACATTTTCCTGCATTTTCTTGGCAATATCTACTCAATTATTTCCTTACAATTTGTGTAATTTACTACCTGTATTTCTGTGCGTATGGTGCATGTTTTTCTTCAAAGATAATCGTCACCACCACAATGCAGGAAAGACCGATGGAAAACCAATAAACTGGAACAAGAGTTTTTGTTATATAAATGGAGCCTGGTCAGTAATACACTACTCACTCTTGCCACCTTCGCCAGTGTCTTCGGTCCGCACGAAAAGTTTTCCCACGTCTTTCAGCTAAGTCGTATCGATAGGTTAACCTACACTTTTTTTTAAAAAAAAAAAAACCTCAAATCCCGCCCGGGGAAGTTATGGACTTACACCCCCCCCCCCCCCCTCCCCCTCCTCTCGGCTGGTGGCTAAAACACTGTTAGAATACAACTAGAAATGTTCATGCCATCATTCTCTGTTAACAATTCCAGGTCTTGATATTACTTCTTGAGAAGTTCGCCCTGTGTGAAGCTTTAGCAATATAAACAAAGAAAACGAATGTAGCAATAAAGATTCTTGTACTTATCCTACAACTTATTTCACCTGCTACTACGGTACTAGCTGAAATAATTTGTAGGATGAGCAGAGGATCGACGAAACGAGAGCTTTTTCGCGCGTCTATCGCAAATTAAGACAATAGATGGCAGGAATGGCTTTATATAGCACAATTTATGTCCGATTTCTATCACCAACAGAAAATTTACTTCCCAACACAATATTTTGCAAGACTCGGTATACCCATCACTCGTGCCTTGCGTTCTAGCTCCCGCCCTGTTCTTTATGTCGCATTTCGACAAGCTCTGGCGTTCAGGCAGGCATCAGAAGTGCGTCGCTCCTCTTTTTGAGTGGAAACAAATGTTCATTCTTGAGGTAACACGTCCACTTAAACCGATGAATGTTTTTAAACGAGTGAAAGTGTTACTGAATTTATATTTTGTTTTGATGTTGTAACCATAGAACAGTTCGGCGACATAATTTTACTCAAATAATTGAGAATTAAGCGGCAAACATCAACAACTTCTGTGAAATTTTAAAGAAAACGGAATCTTCTCGTTCACAATAACCTAGTTGTGTCCCCTTGATCGCGAGAGCTGTCTTCTCTGTATTCATTCATTTTTCTGTCAGCATTCTGTTTTCCGTTTTTAATGTCACTTCCCCTCAGCTGGATTTAACCCCCAATATCTTATGAAAGATTCGAGAATTTAGATTTCGATTCGCTGAGTAATCATGTAGTTTCTTACGAGAATGGATCTGGTACTTGGACATATTTCACAGATAAATTCGGTCAAGCAAGTGAACGCCCATTGGACGGAACTCGGGAAATTAGGATGGAAGAGGGAGGTTAGAATGACCAGTTTGGACTGTGGGACGTGTTAATTAAATGAAGTAACGTCACAACTTCCTCGTGCATATATTATTTATCCACAAGTAAATTTCAAAACGAGGCTTGAATTTTATTTAATTGTAACCCCGACTGGCTGATATATGAGCCATTACAGTCGGGACAAATCAGGCTTACGTACCCCACCCTCACCTCACACCTGCCACAACCTACCAAATCTATTGTCCTTGCGCTGCCCCTGATCTCTTTGTGTATTCCTAATTTTTTTTTTTTTTTTAAATTTTTAAAAATCAACAAAACCACATCATGTGACACCTCATTGGAACGAGCTCGTTGAGCTCGTTCCAATGAGGTGTCACATGATATGGTTTTGTTGATTTTTTTTTTTTAAATTTGAAAATAATAATATTTAAAATAATGACTTGATATTGTCTGCGTTGGATAAGGGGTTAACTTAAATGCAGCATAAAATTCATGGCTCCGTCACAGTACTTTCGTTTTAAGGCTCATTCTGAGTGAGAACGCGTCTCTGCAGATGTTTTCGAAGTATATAACTATCACTACGTATCACACAGGGGTCTGTCGCGGGAAGCGTCACCTGTCAACTGTGTTGGGAAGACAATAAATAAATAGGGAAGTCGATATCAATATTGTAATCGTTCGATTATCAGTATTTACAATTTAACGACAACACTAATCCATCTTATTGTGAACAATGCCCTCGGGGTCCACCCAACTTAGATTTAACAAGTTTAAGACGTCTCAATGCACACCGTTGAGATGAATTGATAATTAATATCATGTCATTGTGATATATTGGTCGCTATGTTTTGCCTTAAGTGGTTGAGTGTTCTTGAAGAACCATGTAATTGTTGAAACCCTTCACATGTCAAAACTGTTTTTTTTTTCGAACGAAAATAAGGATGCATACGTTTTAAGTACCAATTTAACCCTCTGCATACTGATGTTGAAATATAAATATTTGGATCAGAAATTTTTTCCCACAATGTAACGCGGAATTTAAGGCGCTATGTAAGTAAGGGAAATTTTCATTAATATTCCCACCTCTGAAATTCAATTAAATCAGATTACACATAAATTATACATCAAAATGAAGGTTGTGATGTATAGAACCCGGATAATATATGCAGTCACAGAGTTGACAGCAGGCATCAATGGTTCCTGAAAGTCTTCTACCATACTAAGATAATGTTTCGTAGGAACAACTTGTTGCCAAATGTGGTTCAGATATCCAAGAAAGCCGAGGGGTGGGGGGGGCGGAGGGGGGGGGGGGGTACTGTGGGCTACGTTTTGGTAAGTGAACAGCGTATCGAGTCTGAGATTCTCTTCTTAGAAACTAATGATCTTGCAAATTGAAATGTTTATTCCTCATGTTGTTTAACCCTTTACCCAACACAGGCGATATCAAATTTTATAATTTTAAATAATGTTTTTTTTTTATTTTTCAAATAAAATTCAACAAAACCATATTATGTGGCCCCTCATTATAACGAACTCGACGAGATCGTTCTAAAGCGGGGTCACATGATATGGTTTTTTGGTTGAAATATTTTAAAAAATAATTTTTTTTTCAGCTGCTGAATTCGCATATTACGCAGGCGGATGTGGCCGATTCGTTGGGTAAATGGTTAAAACGTCTACAGAAAATGTCTGTCGTATCTGTTGGTGAGTTGATCTGTCAGGCAGCAAGGCTCTTTTAATACATTCTACACTTACCACACTGTGCAGAAAGAGGTTACGACGATGAATAGTTATATGGACGCTACGGGGCCGGTGTCGAGGGCGGGTGGGGGTCTTTCTTTAGTGTTTGTACTTTTTCAGAAGGTGTCAATGTTTTGTTTGTTTTACAAGAAATACAACCAAATCGGTAATGAATCTTCATAATAAACTCCATTAACCATTTACCTAACGAATCGCCCGCATCCGCCCGTGTTATATGCAAATTGAGCAGTTGAAAAAATTAAATTTTTCAAAATATTTCAACAAAACCATATCAATATATCAAGTGGAAAAGTCGCGCTAAAGAATTAAGCTCGCTGCCCCACGCCACCCCACCCCCACCTAAATAAAAAAACTTCAACGCTAAGATTTAGCCCATCCACATTTATAATCGAAGTGAACGAGAAATTGTGCCGCGGACATTTTAATTCAACAACGCTCTTTTTATGGCTGAGGATTCATGTTTGTTTCAATCAACTCTTTGACTTGAATATGTGAAAGAAGAGACTGGGGAGGAATGTTTAAAAGGACGGAGTGCTATCACTGCCACATCAGTCCACCACAAATGTGTTAATTCAAGTGAGCGGTTTCATTCGGAGTCTGACGCGAGGCCTGCAGGAACGGGACACCAAGATTTGAAGGTTTAACTCTTTACCTAACATGAAAAAAAGGCGACACTTGCAAATTGAATAACTAATTTGTTTCATTTTTTTGTCTCCAAAACATAGGTTATGAACCCTCATTGGAACGAGCTCGTTCCAAAGAGGGGTCATAACCTATGTTTTTGAGACAAAAAATGAAAAAAATAATGTAAATTAATTGGCGATTTTTGTGAATAGCGCCGGCTGGTTTTGGCCCATACGTTGGGCAACGGGTTAATCGAAACTTTGCCTTGCAGTCACATGTCATAGTCATCTCTGTTATGAAAGTTCAATTCCATTTTGACTGTATTTTTTTTTTTGGGGGGGGGGTGGGGGGTGGGGGGAGCTTGTAAAAACATTGACAACTTCCGAAAAAACACACCAGATCCTCCGGTTTCACCGTGCCTTGTTAGAAAAAGTTACCAATGTGTCTGATCAGGGAATATCCCTCGCATATGGACCGCCCATGGTGTCCTCGATTGTTTCTCTTTCAGACGCGTAGCCAGGATTCTATAATAGGGGTGCCCTAGTCAGTTTTGAGAAGGCCTGCTGCGAAGATGATATTTGAATTGCTGTTGTGTGGTGTATCGGGGGCCTCCCCTTTTCATAACTAGGACCCTCCGGTCGTCGCCCCTCCACCCGCTTTCCTAGAGTGAAGTGGGAAACGACTGGAGGGTCCTATTTAGGACTAGCCGTCTTCCTCCCATACCCCAAGACAATTTTGCAAAATTTAGTGCTCTTTATTGCGAATCTGAGACATTTGTAGCGTGTTTAGCCCGGTTATTGAAGACCATTTTGGGGCTCTATGTTGTGCGAAATTTACATTGGGCCAAGGTTAGTGGGTGAGGGGCAGCGACAATTTGCAAAGCCCCCCTCCCCTCCCCTCCCCTCCCCCCATGTAACTACGCCACGGTTCTCTTTATTTTCGATTTTGATTTTTCTGTTCATAATTAACGTGTATCGAAAAATTAATAAAGCGAAATAACATTATTATCCGCTTCAGCTGTAATTTCAAATTCACCTCTTACCGACCCAACCATTTAGTGAGCTTAATAAGTACCATAAAACAATCTCAATTTGAAGTGATATATGATGACAGAACGACCGCCTGACAGATATTGTCTGAGTAACTCACTCAAGCTTGCAACGACACTACAACATTCCGCACATACACATCCCTTCTTCAAACATTACTCCGCGAGAGACCTGAGCACTCTCGCATTCTGTTCCCTATAGAGAACCTCAGGAATTGATTGACATCTAATAATGATGATTGATAGTTGGTATTACACCTTAAGAGCGCCAAAGGGGAGGAGCGCCTAAGAATAACCACATATTTGATTGGGTTGAACGCGTGTGAAACGAAACACCACTAGGTCGACGAGCTGACTGTTTTCAATGCTAACACAATTGAGTTTTGCCATAAGATTATGTGCTGTGTGAGGATAAACTTAGATTTCTTTACTGGATGTGTGGAGTGCAGATAAATAAAAGTTGATGTGGATTATACAAGCTGTAACACTGGATGCACGGAATGATGAAGATGGTAGAATATGCGGCAGTACCTATTCATGCAGTTAAGTGACTTCTAAAATCCTACTGCGTCTGTTGAAAACATTACCGAGAGTTTATGATTTTCACGATCAGCAAAAATGAGGATTAATGTTATTTACGCTTTTATTGCCTGTCTTATGGGTACCGTAGCGCTAAATGGAGAGAAAAAACATGAAACTGCTGAGATTGTTCGTAAGTGTGATCCGATCAAAATAGGAACGTGTCAGGGACTAGGATACAATGTAACCGGTATGCCTAACTTAGTTGGACACAAAATCCAGCAAGATGCTGAGCTGCAGTTGCAGACATTCACGCCTCTCATTCAATATGGGTGTTCTCGACAACTAAGATTTTTCCTATGCTCAGTTTATGTTCCCATGTGTACCGAGAAAGTGAGGATGCCCATTGGGCCATGTCGGCCAATGTGTGAAAGTGTTCGCCTGCGTTGTCAACCGGTATTACACGAGTTCGGATTCGCCTGGCCTGCTGCTTTGAATTGTTCCAAGTTTCCGGAGAGGAATGGACAGGGTCACATGTGTATGGATGGACCTGGAGAAGACACACCGCTGAGGCCTACGAGGGATCCTTTACCTAAGAGAAAATCAAGGCCCTGCGATCACCTTAGGCATTCTTCAAAATACATCTATATCAACCGAACAGAAAGATGTGCGTTGTCATGCGAACAGAACGACGCTTTTAGTCAAGATGATAAATACTTCGCAGATGTTTGGATAGCTATCTGGTCTGGTTTATGTTTTGCATCAACGCTTTTTACAGTTTTGACATTCCTCATCGATTCACAACGTTTCAAGTATCCAGAAAGACCTATCATATTTTTGTCAATGTGCTACAGTATTTATAGTATAGCTTATATCGTGCGCCTTGTGGCGGGAAGACGGGCAATTTCCTGTGATAAAGACAGCGCAACAGACTCCAGTATTTTAATTCAAGAAGGCCTTGAAAACACAGACTGTGCTATTGTTTTCCTCTTACTGTATTTTTTCGGGACTGCCAGTTCCTTGTGGTGGGTAATATTAACCTTAACATGGTTCCTGTCAGCAGGACTAAAGTGGGGACACGAAGCAATTCAGTTACACAGTAGTTACTTTCACTTGATAGCTTGGGCTGTCCCAGCCATTAAAACAATTGTTATATTGGTAATGAGGGACGTTGATGCCGACGAATTAACCGGCACTTGTTATGTTGGAAATCAAAATACAAAAACACTTCTGGGATTCGTCATTTCTCCTTTATTAGTGTACTTACTAATAGGAACTTCTTTCTTGGTTGCAGGATTCATAGCTTTATTCAGAATTCGTAAACAGGTTAGGAACGACGGAGTAAGAACTGACAAACTCGAGGTATTGATGGTTCGAATTGGAATATTTTCGGTTCTGTATACGGTTCCAGCAACATGTGTGTTAGCTTGTTTGTTTTACGAGTTCACAAACAGAGATTCTTGGTATGAAAAGTGGTCACTTGACACACCTAACATCGAAATTTTCATGTTGAAACTTTTCATGTCGCTCGTTGTAGGGATAACCAGCGGCATGTGGATCTGGTCCACAAAGACATTGAGCTCGTGGAGGAGTTTCGCCACGAGACTGTGTCGGCAGAAACGAGACCGTAAAGCAGTGGAGTATAGCGTTCCAATTCACCACTATCAACAAATTTCAGTAAAATACAACCGAACTGTTCGAATGGAGAAATCCAAGCGTAGCAAAACCGACAGCGAAACGATCGTCTGATTGTTGAAAAAAAATTATCAGGCAGTGTTTACAATTCGTCTGAATCCACTTCTGTTGCAGGTGGAAAATGTTGTTTTCGATGTTCGTCAGACCCATCAGTGCCAGAATAATTGATACAACGCACTCGTATCCTATGGGGCGTGTTGTGTGTAATTTAAAATATCTGATGAATCCAGCTCGCCACATCATTATGAGACGATTTCAAGCTCGTCAAATTACATTTTAATCACCGCCATCAATGAAAACAAAACTACACCCCTTCTGAGTGGTAATAAAAAATACTCCTTTCGGCACTGATCGGTTAACTACGATTTTATGCTTGGGACAGTTCTGTTGCCAATTCAAATGTTGAACTTTCATGGCAACATTCGTGCATTTATTAAATGGAAATATGTGTTTGGAAAGTGCTTTTTGCTTTGTCGTCCACTGGAAGGCCAGTCGAAATAAGTTAATTCCATGCTCGTCGAAGTGCTTAAAAATTGGACTGCCGTGGAAAGAGTCATGTAAAATACTTGAAATTTTTTTTTGGATAATTTCTTGGCCTGATTTGTTAAAATTCGGAAATTATAAATTGTTATATTTGTGTGGTTTCGTTGCACAGATGCATTTTCGTCCTGAAATAATATCTGCGCCTAAGAATGATCCGTGGGAAGCTCTCTCAGAGAGCTTCCTCTGGATCAGTCTTAAGTGCGGTTTCTGATTTGGAGTCCATGTTAAAATATTATCACCTGATATGTTAGAAATGATTCATGATTTAAATAATTTCTGGCAAACTGCCGTAATGAAAATTCCCAAGCAAACTGCACGAAAGGACTGTTTTTTGTTTCTCTTAAGGGGTATTTGGACTCTGCAATACCTGGCATTGATTCCTGTAAAGCTCTATAACAGAGTTCGACAGGATTACAAATCAAGAGAGGGTATAACGGAAACGTAAACCCGATTATTCCGCGGCTTATTTCTTCTGGTACTGGTAGTCATCAGGTTACATTTCTGTTGCAATAGAAGGAAATCGTAAACTTGGGTCGCAACGGAATGGGTTCCTTGTCACCTAAAGTACTACCAACATATACAGACATGTACAGTATTCTCTGTTCGTTCTGAATTGACGTCATCGAAGAAAATGAATTTTTTAGCTTTAATCTTCACTCGTAACTCCGTTAAATACCTCGAAATAGTGCTCTCGGTTTGTCTTCTGACGCCGTGTCGTCTGCTACGACACGAAAATACTGTTGGCATGATTCCTTTGCAAGTGAAGGAAGTGTTTTTGTGATAATGTTGAAATACCAAAGTATTCGTCTGTTTTTATTTTATAATGTGTTTGTTAACTGTTTCATTTGTGCAAACTGGAGCAGGCAATAAGACAATTGTATGTATGTATGTATACGATAGTGTGGTTACATTCGTATAGTTATTAGAAGATGAAAAACTAGTCAAGATGTACAAATCATCATTTGTAAACTAAAGCGATTCATATCATGGGCTGAAAATTACTTGAGAGCGAGTTTAATAATCGAACAAAATCGCACCAAGACCGAGATAGGAAAACAAAAGTCAGTCGGCCCAAGCTTTTAAGTTTTTATATTTTCAATTTATTGCCGAAAGTATTTCTTTCTGCGGTAGGTCGATATTTCGTCTGAAACGGCATTTTTTCTCGCAATCCTCAATTTGCACCCCCCCCCCCCCCCCCCCCCCCCAAGTTCAGGAGATGTCTTGGTATTGGTATGTTGGGGCTTTTGGTATGCTTCTTACCTAGACGTTTCGGCCCGAATGCGGGCCGAAACGTCCAGGGCTGAAACGTAACAAGGTCGAATTTAAATAGAACTTTAACAGCAGGTACACGAAACGCATCGGACGTTAATGATCACTTATGTGACCTCTGTATGTACCTTTCTTTCTCTCCTCTTTGGTTTATTAGCTGACGTTTTTTCTTGGATCTCCCTTTACCGGGATCTTGTCATTTTAGATAAGTCCTGGACACACGAATAAGCTCAACAATTTTCAGCCCCTGATTCACATGTAAATGTCATAGTAATTCACTCATTTTGTGATTCCATAGGTTTTCAAGTGTAACAGTGACAACCGATAGTTCATTTAAATCACTCATTTCCCGTCATCATATGCATTTCATAAACTTTCTGCCCATACTTGGACTGTCAGGTTTTTTTATGTGGTATGATACTACAGCAGAACAAATTACGACAGATGCTGAGCAAAAAAAAATATTTACATTCTCGTTCAAGTTTGAACAGCAGCGTGGCTTAGAAAGATACGAATTCGACAGGAACAATCCAAGCGAGATACCATAAAATATATCCCTTGAGATATTGCCTGTATATCATTCGATGGTTGCTTTGGTCTTGAAGCTACGTCGGGAAGTGGTGGGCTCCTGCAGTACAACTCAAAACGTATTGTAGACTTATAAAAAAAGAGAGTATTTACCCATCAGATCACACGCGGAGTGGTGTTTGCGCCTACGCAATAACCGATGTACTGCATTACAGAGAGTGGTGGCCTAGCGGATATGACTTGTGAGCTGGTCTCTCATACCTCTGCAAAAGGCCGGGAAAGTTCTCGAAGGGTGCGGATAGTCTCTTTCGGCATCGCATCTGGTCTTGATGCTGTTAAGGCGTGTCGTACTATCGGATGGGAACGTCCAACGGTTGCCCCCTCACTCCACGTCACACCCTTGCCGTGCAAGGTAAAAATCCATTCGCAGTGTTTGAAGGGCGAGACCACAACTTACCGCTACGGTTTTTCCCATAAACCTGTGCCACTGGGACTAAGGAAGATATTAATACGAGCTGCAGAAGTTGCTCGTAAATCCATGTTAAATAATAAGCTAAAGTGAAGTGAAACCCAGGAAGTACAAGAAAGCTTTCAGTTAATTGACCTCCGCGTTTAACATGCTGATCCACTAGCTAAAACACTGCGTTAGGATAAATTGTTTTCTCTAAATTACTGTGTGAGCTAGGTTAAAATCGCTGGAAATTGAGAAGGACCGTTTTTGGAGTGAGGATCCACTTTGGTCACCAAGACCTGTGAAGTTCGAGCAAACTACGTCACAATTTCAGGGACCACAAACGATCAGTGGCGCATGACACTCTCTCGGGCACTACTGGGGTCGCAGGAATTGGGGTTTTTAAAACAGCCCTGGCAACTCGTTTACTAAACAGCGTGAAAATATAAGCATGGTAGTTTTTGTGCCTACGTATGTATTTAATTAACACTCTGCACGCTAGTGTCAAAATAATAAACTTTCAACCTGCAAATTGTTCCAATAATGCAGCTAGGAATTTAACCAAATCAACCTTGCTTGACAGAGCTCATTGAGCTCTGTCAAACAAGACTGAATTGGTTAAATTCCTAATTGCATTGTGGGAAAAATTGTCACTAAGAAAAGGATATTTTGACATCACTGGGAAGAGGGTTAATATTTTCCGGAATTGGACTCTGTGCAGATTGAATTTGTGGCAGATAATTGGTCAGAAAAAAACATGATTTAGTGCAAGTTGGAATTTTTTTAATATTTCACTTCAGGAGTGGGCAGAAATTGGGTTTCGTAAAAGGCCTTGCATTGAACCCTGGTGGGTAGAAAGTCGACTCCACGAATGTGTCGGTGAGTTCTCCAGTTTCATGAATTCGTAATAAAAAGTCGGAAAACCTATTTAAGAGCGACTGAATTTCTGTCGTCGTCACTTCGCTTCAGCTTGCCTTTATTTGGTCTTCCAAAAAGCTTGCAAATGAGTTATAGGATCTCACACCTTCACCGATCGGGGAGGAGGATTGGGTATTTTTTGACATAAGTTTTACATATCAAACTGTTTCGACTAGAACATGGCCCAAACAACAGCTTCAGCACTGCGTTACTTCAGTCCCATTCTAATTTCGTTGTTTGGGGAGCAAGACAAATATTTGGTCGTTTTCTTTTCCTTGGTTGTTATTACAAACACTGTTTCTTGGAAAGTTCTTTTTCCGAGAATATCAAGAATCCATTTCAGATGGTGATAGTGAATGAATGAATCAAAAATTATTTAAATGCTTAATTTAACCCCAAGCTGAAATGTTTTCCAATGCCGTTTCGTATCTGCACGGTAAAGTATAGTACAGTCCTCTTGGACTGATCGCAATCCATGCGTGGGCAGTAATTTCCACGCATGGATTTACCAAGTTATAAAAATCATCAGCAACATTTTAATTAATGAAGCACCGGGTTGTTCCCGGTGCTTCATTAATTAAAATCTTGCTGATAATGCCTGATTATTCCTATAATTAGTGTTTGAAATCCAATAGTATTGCGTCCGTGGAAATATTGCCCACCTGTAGGAATTGACCAGTCCATGGCAGCCGCACTGCAGGATAGGTTTCGGGTTTTTTAATAATTATTTTACAACTCATTTCGACTGTAAGCTTTTCTCCAAATATTGATTGAAGAGTTGTAAAAATCTCCAAATATTGATTTGTGGTTGGAATTTGTGACTACCAAGGGCCTCGATTGGATAATTGTCTTGGAACTTGGGGAGAACTGTCTTGGAACTTGGGGAGAACTGTGAAGCATTAACCGAAAAGTGTCCATTCAGCCACAAATTGCCACTTTTATATTGCCTTGAAACCGTCTGTCTTAACAGTGTTTAACCCTTTACCCAACGAATCGGCAGCATCCGTCCGCGTAATATGCAAATTCAGCAGTTGAAAAAAATATTATTTTTCAAAAAGTTTCAACAAAACCATATCATGTAACCTCTCATTGGAACGAGCTCGTCGAGCTCGTTCCATCGAGGGGTCACATGATATGGTTTTGTTGAATTTTTTTGAAAAATTAAAAAAAATTGATATTTAAAATAATAAATTTTGATATCGTGTGCGTTGCGTTGGGTAAAGGGTTAACATCATTGTTGGCTGCCTTTAAAGTTAAAGACAGCCACCAATGACGTAGAAACATTGCAAAGTCAGCTGAAGTTGCATATAATTATATAAAGTAGTTAATACAAGTTGTTACCGTAAAATTAATTTGAGCAACCAAGAGTTAACAGAGATTTTGCGACTGGACCGGCATCGCCATAACACTGAAAATTAGTCTCAGAAACGAATGGTCATGAATTCGCGGCAATTATCAATTCATTGTCTTATTCAGTACTTATCCTAATAAACCAGACAGTCGGGTCGATTTTTATTTATTTATTTATTTATTTATTTATTTATTTATTTATTTATTTATTTATTTATTTTTATTATTAGAGCTCGTTGAGGCGCTTGGTTAGTTTGGCAGAATTTTCAGAATATATTCAAATGCAACAGAAAGCAAATTGCCAAAAGTAGTCTGGTCACTTTCCACGGGTGGGTAATATTTCCACGGATTTAATTATATTGGATTCCAAACACTAATTATAGGAATAATCTTAAACAATTTAATTAATGAAGCACCGGGTTGTACCCGGTGCTTCATTAATTAAAACTTTGTTGCTCATATTTTTTTGTTATTACCTGGTAAAAAAACATGCGTGGACATCACTGCCCACGTGTCGATTACGACCAATCCACGGCGACTGTACTGTAGGCAACTGCGAAGCTTCGAAATTCGATCCGAATCCTCCCGGTGATTCGATTCGATGTGTTCTCAAACCCCTATACACTGTATCCATTTCAATTCTTCTCTTAGACCGGTTTTGGAAACCTGATGATAGAAGAAGAGTTCAAGGAGGTTCGTAAAACACACGAGTCGATATTGTTACAATACTTAGTGGAGGATGACAATAGTTACGGCTGTAAGAAGGTGCAATGTTTTCAGCTTGAAATGAAGTGAGATTCGATTCGATTCGAAATTTGTCGGATTCGATTCGGGATTCGACTCGACAGACTGAAGACAGCGACGTTACGATGGGAAAGACTGGGGAGGTGGATCACCCAAAATCATTCGTCAAATTTGCAATAGTTGGAAATTCGAAGCCCTAAATTGGAAAAAGGTGGAAATTTTGGATAGGGTACTAGTGGAATTTTTCCAAACATGTAGAATTTGGCTAAAATATGGGGTCTTTAGGCTAAAAACTAGTTAAAATTCTCCATCTATTGATTGAATAGTCGTAAAAATCCCATAAATACTGATTTGTAGTTGGAATTTGTGACTACCAAGGGCCTCAGTTGGATAATTTACAGACAACGGGGGAGGGGGGGGGGGGGTGCACGTGGTATTCAGCATCTTAATTCTTCACCTAATAACTCGGACGTATCCTTCCGCAATATTTACAAATTCTGCAGGTGAAAAAAACAAAACTAATCTTTCAAAACACAAATACAACAGAGCTACATCATATGACCCCTTAGTTGGAACGAGCTCGTTCCAGTGGGGGGGGGGGGGGGGGTTACAGGATATGGTTTTGTTGCAGATTTGTTAAATTGTTTACTGTGGTAAATAAGATCTGCTCTAATTGGTATATTAAGACTTGGTATCAAGCTCCTGGGGGGACTTCTCTAAAGTGGTCAGTATGTGTATAAACGATTCGCTAACTTGACTTTATACATACCCATGTTGCGGTCATGATATAGCCATACATGCTGAAATTAATCTTAAATACCAAAACTAGTTAAATAACTGGCTGAATCCTAGAACCCAATCTCATTGAAAAGTGTTGAAAGCCGCTTGGATGACTTTACACTGTATACATTAGCTTGTGTTCACCCCAAGTTTGAAAAAACAATTGTTTAAAAAATATTGTTTTGTTACAATTTTTGAGAGTGCTAAGTGGCCCTCTCTAATAAATGTCAACAAACATTATTTTTATTTAAGAACAAAATCTCGCTAGGGTTCCATTTGCTGCAAGCATGGTATCTGAAAAAATAGTCGTGTTACAACCACCCTTGAACAATAATTTGGAACAACAGGACAGCCGCTGGGAACAGATCACTTTCCACGCATGCGCAATATTTCCATGGACGCAATAATATTAGATTCCAAATACAAATTATAGGAATAATCATCAACAATTTAATTAATGAAGCACCGGGTACAACCCGGTGCTTCATTAGTTAAAATTTTGCTGCTGATTTTTTTTACCTGGTAAACGCATGCGTGGATATCGCTGCCCACGTATGGATTACGCCCAATCCGCGGCGACTGTACTTATCACTTGGCTGCCATTGTTTCTTGAAATGTCTTCAAATACTCCAAAATACTTGAGTATAAAATGTCCGAAATGTTTTGTTCGATGTATCACAGTTTATTTTATCCTCTTTAGGGAGGTCACTGGTTGGTGGATGGGTTTGTGGGGGCTGGGGGGGGGGGGGTAATTGTTAGCGTGATGAATTATGTTTGGTCAACAAAATATATTCACACCGTTTTTGCTTTGTGCCCATGCACTCTTCCATAAATTGTAACAAGGAGAATTCTTAAAGACTAAATAATATCACTTCAAAGATAATAGGCATAAAAATGCGAAGCTTTTACGTTGTACCTGAACTTCAGAATAAAGCCGAAATGTGGGCACCCGCTTCATATTTTCAAAGTGATGAACGGGCTCTTTCACGTCAGCCGTGCTCTGGGCTTTTTTTAGAATGTGAAACCATTCCTTGTGCAAGCATCTCTGAATATGCCGATCTTGGCCTGATAAGCCACGTGCAGATATTATTCTCATTCAGATATCTACCGACGTTCACTTTAGTTGTATAGCATACGCAATAAGCGAAAGTGCGCCGATATTCCAAACCCGAGTTTGTTTTTGTTCATATAGTTTTTTTTCGTAGCCGTTATCGCTTAGAATTATCGAATAAAAAAACTCAACAACAACAAAAAACATGGCGTGGTTAACTATCATTCATTTTGACTATGCATGTACGAAGAAACGCATTATCCCGATTATATTTTCACGCATTTGAAAGGATAAATTGAATCTGCCAGTGTGTAGATAAAATAAGCATCTCCGCTCCCATTGTTCAGTAACATTAAGCTAGTGAACCGCGGAATGATAACCCTACCCGGGCGCAATGCGACATCTGTTGGCATATTGTTCTGATTAACTTCTTATCTTTCAGGATATAACATATTTACTTCATCCCTTAGAGATCAGCGCAACATGTAGAGATAAATAAACATCTCCACTCGCATTGTTCAGTACGAAATCACTACAGTTGCAGAATAATTTAAGTGGTATAAGCTATATCGCTTAATGTTCGAGACTGCAATGATACGTACATGTAGATAGAAAGATATTTGCACTTTAAGTCATTGAATGGATATGGGAATTATTGTACGAGTGAAAACGAGATATTCAAAAATATGTCATTCGTTGTCCTCACGAGTTATTTCTTTACATTACACTCTCTTAAATGAGGGGGCGCGGTGGCTTTGCGGTAACCGGTTCTCGTCAGATCACAGAAGTTAAGCAACGTCGAGCCCGGTTAGTCCTCAGATGGATGACCGTCTGAGCGATCGCTTCGGACACCCGCGTTGTGTCCTTGGGCAAGGCACTTAACCCTGATTGTCCGCGTGGATGACGCCGTGTACTAAGGCGTACTGCACGTCGATGGTGCACATGTCACAACCAATCTAACCCTGCCTGTGCTGCAGTGCGGAGTTGCGATGCTGGGGAGCTGGCAGCTGCTCGTCGTTGCTCTGTGGTTCTCGCCGGGTACTCCGGCTTCCTCTACCCGTAAAACTGTCACGGCCATGATTAGCCATTATGCATAAGTATGTGACCTTAAACACCAATAAATAATAAATACTCTCTTAAATCAACTGGGTTAAAAATTAACCCAAATGAACGGGATTTGGGTGAATATGAACCCAACTGATTTTAGAGTGTAAGCGTTTGCATTTTCTTCAATTTGAAAGCATTTTTTAAAAAACGATAACAAGACAAAACGTAATAATAATTTAGTAAAATATATTTTATCAGATATTCTGAATTCTGATACGACGACGTATCTGAGAAAATCCGATTTCGAATGAGGTGGGGGAAAGGTTGAGGACATGGATTACAGGGTTTGTGCGCAAGTTTCCACGTCGTGCTTCAGTTTCTGGTTCGTTGTGGCGTTCGATACCTTAACCGTACTCGTGTCGTCGGCCAATGTGTGACGAATTCGAAATCATATTTTGCTTTCCACATCCACTGTATTCGGACAGAACGGAACTTATATTCTCTTTTGCGATAAACATAAACACGTCGGAGAAATGGGAATCAATCTCCCGCAAAGTTATGTACAATAAGACTGCCGTGGAATGGTCACTTTCCAAGGGTGAGCAATATTCCCACGGAGGCAACAATATTAGATTCCAGACACTAATAGAAATAATTATCAAAAATTTAATTAATGATGCACCGGGTAAAACCCGGTCGTTCATTAATTAAAATTGCGCTGATGATGTACACGCATGCGTGGATTACAACCAGTCCACAGCGACTTTACTGTACGTTATCTTCACAGTTGTTTTGAGCATCTTGAGTTATAATCTAAAAAAAAAAAAAATTAGCTCTTCCAAAATGATCTGAGCTTAATAATAATAATAACACTTTGGCGGGCCGCTAATTTGTCGCGGTTCTCGGGTGAGAAGCCTTGCTTAACCCTGTGCTCCCAACAGTCTATCTATATTCCACGCCTCTCCTCTCCTCCATAGAAAGCTCAGTAATTAATGAACATTTATACATTTGCCATTGGGTTTCCAGTCATGGAATTCTGACGCAAGCGATTTTTAGCTTGCCTTAACTGCTCACGCAATTTAATCCGGCATAAGCGTTTTTTTGCTCACCTACTTTCAGCTATTTTAGATGGTGACGGACCATGGAACGAGAGTACAGAATATGCTTGGTACATGTGTGTGTCGGCCACTACATGTACCAGTCCCCCTGAACTTCTTGACCGATCTGACCACACTGGGGTGGAGGGGATAGTAAAAAATGAATACAGGTTCATTCAATAACATTTTATTAATTCATTTAAAATTGATTGGCTTGAATGCACTCGAAGGAGAAATTACCCAACTCGGTATTAACACCCTTCACTCTGATGTCAAAATACCAAAATTTCAGGAAGCTGTTTTTTCCCATAATGCATCTAGAAATTTACCCAATTCAATCTCGTTTGACAGAGCTCACTGCGCCCTGTCAAACGAGATTGAATTGGTTAAATTTCTAGTTGCATTATGGGAAATGTTTTCTGTCTAAAATTTATATATTTTGACATCAGTGTGTAGGGGGTTAACTAAGTCTTTAGAAGATCTTTGTGAAGCAAAAAAGTGAAACAGATTTCAGGAGAGCAATTTGCTCGCCTAAGTAGGTTCCAGGTGAGCGATTTATTGCCACCCTGGATTTTTCAGAAATCCAAGCCTAGGTTTCGATAGATTCCTCCGTTATTTGCCTAAATTTGAACTGGTACCACGTTGCGACTGGAATGTGCCAAGGCACCACGCAGATCCAACTCTTGTTTTCAGCGACAAACTGGATATCGTCAGTCTTGTTTCTCTTGTTCGATGTACCTCAGCTTCACCAGTTCACTTTCTGTGTAAACTACACGCTAAAAACTAAAGTGTTAAAAACTACACTTGAAGTGCTGTATTTAACACTTACTAAGTGCTGAACTAGCACTTTGTTCAAGTGTAGATATACCAGAACTTAACAGGTGTTACAATAATACCACTTGACAAGTATAATGTCGCGACACTTTAAAGGAAACAACGCCGATGACGCGGATCAGGCTCGAACTCTCGAGCCTGACCCGCGTCATCTGCGTTGTGTCCTTTTAATTATGTACCCACCAAGCGCAAATCAAATTATGGACGATTAGGGAAGAACCACCAGTGCTAGACACATGGGAAGTGCCACCCATTCAAGTTTCAGATGTCTGAGGATTGTAATGTCTAAGTGCTTAAAGCATTTTACTTTGAGTGTTAAAATCAAACCCTAAGATTTAGAATGGGTTTAACACCTTGAAAGTGTCAGTTTTAACATTTTAGTTTTTAGTGTGTACGCGTAATAAAAAGTTCTATTCAATCTAAAATATTCCAGTCCAGGTTTCTGATCGATGTATATGATGTGATTAACTCAAATAGGTAAGTTAAATTCCTTCTGTGCTTAACATACACTCTCAATGTTCAGTACATGCCTCTGGATGCCTCTCTACCCCATTGACAAAACTTTTACGGGAAATATTTGTTTGTACAGATCGTTCTCTGGAGTTTGAAGTCAAGCTGACGCGAATTACTGACTGGGTTTTGGGGTCTTTTTGTGATGAGGCCACAGGTCAGTTAAAAGGATGAAATGTAAATTAAAATCCAGTCGATTACCCGGTTGATATTTTCATATGTTTTCTATTCGCGAATTAATGTTACGTCATTGGCTTTGTTATTATGTTTCATCCCTTGGGGGCGAATTCGTCCACACTATATACTTCGAAACTGAAGCAAGTTCTCTGATGTCTTTGGACAATGATTCATTCAAGGTGTGTGTGTGTCCTCGATATACAGTTGAATGTCAGAGCAATTAAGTTGGTCATTAAACATTCGAAAATGTGGATACTTTTTGTCGATGCACCGAAATGGATTGCGGAATCATGAACATACTGATCCATAGCTGATGTAGTTATCTACCCCCTCCCCCTAACTACGCACCCGCAGTATAAAATACCATAATAATCCGCACATAGGATGCGTGGTTATTATGGTATACAGTTGGATGCGTTATATAATTTCATACTACGCACGCGCAAAACAGCCACGTGTAACTATAACAACGACGCCTTACTGACTGTGGACATGAGGAGTTGCTTACAAACACTAAAATATCCACAGAGTGAAGTTTTCATTTCGGTTGTAATTTAGAATGAGATTTATGAAGGAGTATATTTGCAGCAGAGGCGAATGTTTCAGCCAGTGGACTTCCGGGTTGACCCCGGAGATCCATTGGTTGTGAGACTCAGCTTCTGCTTCTTATGCTCTTTCGTAGAATGTGAGTGTTGCTGTGGTGAGATAACTCCACTCCGAGGAACATTTGGTGGCGATAAATCCACTCTTCGCGTACAATATAGAGCTCAACGGTTGTCAATGTTTTTTTCAACGAATAGTATTTGTTTATCATTAGTATCTATGAATGAGAAATGTACTTGCAGTGTGACTTTGTAAAGTGACAGCTTGCAACTTATTCCAGAGTTGTTTTTTCTTTCATACTATTTATTGGTATCAGATTGTCGATGCCTTCACAGGAATAAATTTGTGGTTTGTCAAAAAATACGAACAATTTATATTTCCCTTCCAGTGTGCATGTCTTGTAGGTTGTCTCTGGTTGTGGCAGTTACGATAACAAATAGTAATAGTTGTAGATAAGGTGCAGAAAATGAACGAATGTCTCCTTTTGGAATAAGTCGGTACTGACTATCGACACAAATAAGTTCTTGGCTTTTTCATAACTGGTTGAGTGCTGGAAGCCCACATTTGGGCTTTCTTCTGAAGTGCAGGTACTGAAACTTAAAGACTTCATTTTCTGTGGATGTGCTTCATATTATCTCCGAAATAAAATTATTTCTTCTATATGGATTTGCCTTGCTACAATTTATGGGAGATTCCCAAAAGGCAGTCTTCCATAAAGTGTAAAAAGGCAAAGACATGAGAACAAATTTAAAACGACCAACAATAATTTAGCACTCTGCCAGTTAATCTGGCTCAATGATCAAAGCGCGAACCCTTTGAACCCAAGCGGCCGCCTTTCCGCCAGGAACATGATACGTCATAACGGCCTTGTGTGGGATGGCTGTTCAGTAAATGCGTGGGGTAGACCAATCAATATTTTCAACGTGCAACCCCGAGGTTGCACGTTGAAAATATTGATTGGTCTACCCCAAATAATGAAGATGGACTCTTCTAATTGCTGCCATTGAACTGGCATGGAAGATACCACTAGAGTTCAAGGGGTTAAAAACGATATCTAAATTTGTTCATGTCAGTTTTCGCTTACATGATGAATATAAAGAGCCCGCACCACTAATTTACACTCTCCTAATGGTGGCGAAAATGCAGGAGGTCCCACCTCCATCGGAATTTATTTTGTAAATATACAGTTTTGTCGGATTGTTTATCCTCGAACAATGGTCCGACTCTTTTTTGTACTTAAAATAATGTCCTGGTGTCATCTGTATCGAGAACATTACGCCTCTATGACATCAGATTTAAACAAAATAGCCCAAGGTTTGGAGAGTGAACCTTATCTTATTATAGGATCTCGAGACCATACGATTCATGTCAAAACCTTGCGATGCAAAGTATCGACGCGCGCCATCAGTAACACAAAGCGAACAAAAGTTGCATCACAATTTTTTTGTCGGAAATGTTATGATTTCGAACTTTACAAGAGAAATCTCCCATCGCCACTTTGTGCAGGGAGAGCTGACTTCAGCTAAAATACAGTTCAGATGGAAGTCACCAATCTACACTACAATTACTTATAATTTCCGAATAGTTAGCAGAAGCACCAAGAAAGCATTTCGCTCAAGGAACACCGGGCTGTACCGAGTGATCCATGGGACTAAGGACTCTATAATTCTATAATTTCCGCCGCTTTATTTCTTGAGCGTCTTCTATCTTGTTGATAGTCAGTGAGAAATAATAAGCCGTCTTCCATTTTATCCAGTCACCTGACCGTCGTGGTAAGCCTCTTGGTCAAGATTCTGTTTTATCAAATAAGTGGAAACATTTCCCGGTGATTTGATGGGCCATTTGGGGATGTTGCCGACTGTTCAAATATGAAATTAGGAATATAAATCAACTCTAAGGGTTTCTTGCCGACTATCATTGATAATAGAACTATTTATTTACATTTGTTTGTGACATTTTCGTCTGTATCGAGCTTTGTATATTGTTTTTTGTGTGTTGAACATGCGTGACCATTTTTCTTTCGAGATTGAAAATGGCGTCTTATTTTTATTTGTGTATGACGTAATGCACGTGCTCAGGAACCAGATTACCACAACAGCCTATTCCTAAAACCAACAGGTTTTCATATCTCTGGTATGTTAGTGGTCTCTTCAATATGGCCACACTGCCCTTCCCACACCTTCGGGCCTTGATTTATGTCAAAATTTTACGATGCAAAGTATCGACGCGCGCAATCAGTAACACAACGCGAGCAAAAGTTGCATAACAACTTTTGTCGGAAATGTCATGACTTCAAACTTTACAAGAGAAATCTCCCATCGCCAATGGATGCAGGGAGAGCTGACTTCTGCTAAAATACAATGCAGATGGAAGTCACCTATCCCCACTACAATTACTTATAATTTCCGAACAGATTAGCAAAAGCATTAAAAAAACATTTCACTTTAGGAACACCGAGCTGTACCAAGTGATCCATGGGACTAAGGAATCTGTGATTCTATAATCGAGCTTTATTTATTGTTTGTTGTGTGTTGAACATGCGTGACCATTTTTCCTTCCAGATTGAAAATGGCTTCTTATTGTGTCGCCTGCCCCACGAAGTGGGGAGAGACATATAGGGATTACTTTTGTCGTCTTGCGTCGTCGTCCGCGTCACACTTTCTCTTATCCGCCACTCCTCTTTAACCTATAAATGGATTTTGATGAAACTTTCAGTGATTCTTTATCACATCATGGCATTGTGCACCTCCTATTTTATTTTTTGATCCGCTGTATTCTTTCCAGAGTTATGCCCCTTCTCTACTTAGAATTCTGTCTGAAATATTAAAATATAATGTAGGCGACACACGTCTTCCATGGAAGACTCACATCTAAGTTTTTATTTGTGTATGACGTAACGCACGTGCTCCGGAACCAGAATAATCAAACAATTCGAACAAACCGTTTGACAGACTTGAGAGTTATTAAATTATGCTGGATCTGGGGCTCTTTCCAAAAGAAAAAACAAGAATCCATTTCGACACGGAATAGAAAAAACTGTCACCGATAAGTTCAGGCCTGGCATTTTCAGGAGAGCGATTTATTCGCTCGCCTACTACTCGCCTTAAAAAACTGAGGCGGGCGAAAAATAGCCCTCCTAGCCTAAGAAAATAATGACTACCACAACAGCCTATTCCTAAAACCCACAGGTTTTCAGATATCTGCTATGTTGGTGGTCTCTGCAATATGCCACACTGCCCCTCCCACACCTCCGGGCCTTACCAAGGCCCGGAGGTGTGGGAGGGGCAATGTAGCCGTTTCACAGAGACTACCTGGTTAGCAGCACCAAGTAAAATGTACAAATCCCACGAGGCAGAATTCATTAATAGTGCAACTTCATTTTGCCACTTTTAGCTTTTGTAAGCTTGAGGAGTGCTAATCGCTCCCCTAGGTCATGTGAGAGAGCGATTTTTAGCCCTCCTGCATTTTTTAAGAATGCCAGGCCTGCAAGTTCAACAGACTATTAGCAATGAATAAATCTCATTTCAGACTAAAATATCATTATACACAAATGAAAACATATAATTCTATTTTCGATATTAGTCGGTAAGAAACCGTTACAGTTGACTTATATTGCTAATTTCGTATTTGAACAGTCGCCAACACCTCCTGGTCGAATCACCGGGAAATGTTTTCGCATATTTGACAAGATGGAATCTGGACCTAGAGGCCAGCCTCGACGGTCGGACAGCTGGATTATCTTCCATTTGAGCTTTCACAGGGGACATGTTGTGTGATTCATTAAATGAATTGTGTTGTTTTTGCATTCTTTACTGCCACTGGGATTGTGAGATGAACCCGCAAGCCGGAGTCCGTGATGATGTTGCGACTTTGTACACAATTACCATTAAAATTACGGAACAAGTGCTGCCAAACAACTGCCTGTACCTCTTTTGTAACTTCTATTGTAAAATATTACTGTGAAAATACCATACAAACTACTTTTGGCGAGGCCGACCTAGTGTTCTATTTTGCAGCAAAAACTAGGAACTGATAGTTTGTTTTTTCTTCATGAAACGAGAGTGTTGTTGATTCGTCATACAGTAGATAAGTAGATCAATTGATATCTTTAACCTGCAGCCAATGGCTGCAGGTTAAATATATTAATATTAATAATTAATATTGATATTAATTAGTCTGATGTTAATTAGCTTTTAATAGAGCAATTTCTCCATTAAATACTTTGGTCCCTTTTCTGGACCTTATGAGCAGTTTAATTAGTCGACTTGCAAATTCGATTCTTCTCAAAGTAACTTTTCGAATTGGACGATGCCGTTTTGCAAAAGTGTTAATTCCAGGCTGAATACGTTCGTTCTGAAAACAACTTTGGTGTTTTGTACATGAGCACGTCTCTTTAAGTTTTCACATGATGGACCTTTGTAGTAATAGTCACAACCGTAATATTTAGGGTAGAAGTACCGGCAGCTGTTTTGCTAGTACTTCGACCGTAATTTTAAGGGTTCTTTTTACAGTGTGTACAATAATGTATGAATAACTGAACCAGCAAAAAGCTTGTGTCAACATGTTTGTACGAGCAAATGAACAGTTTTTCTTCACTATGTATGCGTTGTGGGTATTTGCGTTCACATGGTGATGCATTACTCTGAAGCAGAAATCGGATAAGGCGAAACGATACCCGAACATCTGTCACTGGAATGGAATAACAGAAAAACGCAACCTCTCTTTCCTCATGTGTATCATGTACACAGGGTGGTTTGCTTCTGGTCATCTAGGAAGTGAAAGTTCACCCCGTGTTCTTCTTTTCCAAGCAAAAAGTGAGTGCCCAACAAGAATTACGGGCGACGAAAAGTTACAGGGAAACAGGCCTGGTTTTTCTTTAAAAATGCAGGAGGGCTAAAAAAAATCGCCCCCATCGCATCGCCTAGGAGAGCGATTAGCACTCCTCAAGCTTACAAAAGCTAAAAGTGGCAATACTAATGAGTTCCGTCTAGTAGGCTTTGTACATTTTATTTGGTGCTGCTAACAAAGCAGTCTCTGTGAGACGGCTACACTGCCTCTACCGTACCTCCGGGCCTCGGCAAGGCCAGGAGGAGTGGGAGAGGCAGTGTGGCCGTCTTACAGAGACCACTAACATAGGAGAGATCTGAAAAGATGTGGGTTTTAGGAACAGGTTGCTATAGTAATCATTATGTTCTAAAGCCAGGAGGACTAGTTTTCGCCCTCCGTAATTTTTTACAGTCGAGCAGTAGGCGAGCGAATAAATCGCACTCCTGAAAATACCAGGCCTGGGGAAATGCACTAAGGGGGATCCTGACTCGGATAAAATTTTGATTTTTCAAACTTAAGAAATGCTGTTTACTTGATTCCGAGCGATCGCTGGCAGACTAGACTGCTGGTATATCGAAATTTTCTCTACAGGGACTGCCAATGACAGGCCACATAAAGAACATGTCGTTATACTGGCAATCCATGCAATCAGATCAATTTCCCCTATTGGTAATTTTCACGAATTGTCATGCTCCAACAAGTATTGTTGGGTTGCATCAATTGTGGGGACCCAGAGGGCCGCACTATGAGGCCCAACCGCGAATTTTCCAGCTGGAACATACTGCCCTTCCACCTATTACAAGATTATTTGTGTTTCAAGGAGTACCGGGTAGGTTACCAGGCACTCCATGAACTACAAATCTTCGTGTTGCGTCCTCGATTTCATTTAAGCCAGAAAGTAAAGCGATGAGTGGGTGGCCCCCAAGTAAAAATCTCGATTGTGCTCTACCACTCCTATTATTATTTATACAGAATCATCGGATTGAGCGATTGTATCACGTCATTGGGACATTATGGAATATTTGAACGAGTGTTGTTTGTGTGTAGAATTGTTCATATTTTCTGTTTCTGGTTATGCACATTTTCTGTTTGTCATCTTATCTCGTTAGAATTTGGATCATTTTTTTTCTGTACATGCAATCAGATGTGAAGTGTTTTTGCACTTGCCATTTTCCTCGTGGGGTAATTTCATGCAGTTTCCAGAAGGAACCCTGGAAGTGTCGCAGTGCTGTTTTAATGCGGTAACCAAACTCAACGTTACTCATCTAATACGACTCAGTACTCAAAGCCTGCAGTGAAATCTCTCTGAACTGGGCTGCATAATTGTAAACGATTGTAAACGACTGACTAATCTTGATATTGTTGAAGTGGAACGGGATGGTGTATTGAAGTTGAGGCCGCGTCTCTGCGCATATGTCGGGGAGTAGAAAATGATTAGAGATGAGGTCGAGACTTCAACACACCATCTCAAAATCCCACATGGTGGTAATAATTAACCCTTTACCCAACGTAACGGCCAAAACCGGCCAGCGCTATTCTAAAAAATCGCCAATTAATTTTCATTATTTTTTCATTTTTTGTCTCAAAAACATAGGTTATGACCCCTCGTTTGAACGAGCTCGTTCCAACGAGGGGTCATAACCTATGTTTTTGAGACAAAAAATGAAAAAAATTAGTTATTCAAGAATTTTTTTGGCAAGTGTCGTCTGCTTTTCATGTTAGGTAAAGGGTTAATTGATCTTATACTATTCCTCCCTTCCTTGACATGTGCGCATAAATGAAGTGATTGGGTACAGTTTATAATGTCGTCTGTTTTGACAATCATCCAGCGACTATGAATTGATTTTTGTTATGAATGAAGATCATGACGTCATAGTATTGCGTTCTTGTGCTGTACATGACGTAATACCCATTCATAGTTCCACTTGTACTACAACCGTTGAAGTTTATAGTAGGTTTTGAACTATGTGTCTTTATTTTTCATGTTTAACGCATGGCAGGCCGATATAAAAAAAATCATCATGGCAAAGAATGCTCTAGGCTAATATATTTCGTTGGGCTAGTGATTTATTTATCATTTCATTACTGTTTTCATAAAACAGTGACCTTGACATGTGCAACAACTCGATGCAGTAAAAAAGCCCTTATCTTTCTGAATCGAATGGTCGCACGTGCGGTTGCTACCCACGGTACAGATTTGTATTTTGTCTAGATGTTATTACATTTGTATTGGGGGAAATACGCTGTTGTTGTAAGATAAAAATAATATTTCTTCTGCAAATCTTGCATAAAATGCGCGGGCCACCCAGAGGCCCGAGTATTTCATGTAAGGTTTTGCATAAATTACATTCTGGGGATTTTTCCTCACCTTCTGAATCCGCTAATATAAAATAATTTCATCAAGGACCTCCCAATATCAACACGGCTCAGTATCCCAGCAAATACATGCTCTGTTCCTAAGTATATAGCCACAGGTTCTGGAAGTGACATTAAACCACAATATTAAACAGCAGTCTAATAATATTTATAAAAAAAAATATTTCACCATTTGGATATTTTTTTAATATTATTATATTATTATAAACAAGCATATAACCATGCATGTACGTATGAGTGTTGAGAATCAACTTCTCCAGTTCTGCTCAGACAACGTTGTTTGATTTTGAAACAGAAATCTGTATAGCAATTAAATTTTGTAAAAATCATCTCATCCCATCGGGGTGAGTTGATATTCACAAATTTATTTTCATTTCCAAACTATTTCACCAGACGAATACGTTTATACTCCCTTCGGTGTAATAAAATTACTGAGAGACGACTGCCCTTGGAACACAGACGAAGTGTAATTTCCACCAAGGCAATGACTCTCAACTTTGTGAAAGAGGAGGAGAAGCGACAGCAAAGCTTTAGCTGTTGGATGGACCTCCGGGGTGAATCTGGATGCCCATCGACCGAGGCTTTGATTTTGCTTCTTTTATTTTTTTCGCAAATGATCAGTTGTCAAAGAGAGGAAATTCCACTTCTCGGGTGTTATGTCTTTATAATCCAACCTGGAATAGTGAAAAAAATGCAGAGAAGCACCTGTGATACTTCAGCAAATGGACCTGTAGATTCATCCTGGAGGTTCGTTGTCTGAATCTTCGGTTGCACTTCTTATTAAGCGTTTTCGCAAAGGATCAGGGGAATTTCACTTTGCGCCTCATATAGTGGTAATTACAATTGGAGAGTGGAAAAGATTAAATGAAAATGAAAAGTTTCAGCTGAAGGATCTCCATGTTCAACCCGGAGGTCCCAAGGTTGAAACCCATATTATGTTTCTTTGACCATTCCGCAGAGGATCAGTTGTCACTTTTCATATCGTCCCTCGAGACGAACCCCGGGAAGTGAAGCTGCAACATAGCTTGTTTACTGTGGTAAACGAGCCCTGTTTTGCGAATAAAATAGGACTCGGCCACCAGTGCATGGCTGGGGTAGAAGTCCTCCAAAATGGGCAACATGGGTATATTGGTAAAAGCGATTGGCTGGACTTACATTTATGTCCATGCTCCGATCACGATTAGCCATTGTGTAGAAATATGTGATCTCAAATATCAATAAATGAATAAGTGAATAAATAAATGGAGTGACCTCTAGAGTGGAAATCCCCTTTTGTGGTTGTTATATAGATATATTTTGTCTCCAAATAATGTGGCAAGGAGTAGATAAACACGGAAAGTTTTAGGTAGAGGACACCCGGCTGTCCATTGGCTGAGAATTTGGAATCGACCTTGGGCCTTTTTTATAAAGCATAAGTTATTGCCCAAGAGGAAATACCACTTCACCAGACCTTTAGTGGTATTCTACCCTTCACAAACTGTTGTGTGTGTGACAACTACGACAGGAAAAGATAGTTCGTCTGAAATATCGTGGAATGCAATCAATTCTTGTCAGCTTAGAAAGTCCATCGCGATTTACAAATTTCAGGAATGGGAGAATTCAAGTAATTATCTCAATTTCAGGAAATTGAGGCTCACAATGCTGAAATATAATTTTCTGAAAATTCACGAGTAAGTGGCCTTGCAGACCATTTTAACCTCTTGGTCCCTGGTAGTATCTTCCATGTCAGTTCAATGGCAGAAATTAGAAAGGTCCATATTCATTTTTAGGGGAGGGGTAGACAAACTAATATTTTCAACGTGCAGCCTTCGGGCTGCACGTTGACAATATTAATTCGTATACTCCTCATATTCACTTCGCTGCCATCATACTTAATGAATTTATGACGCATCATGTTCCAGGGCGGACAAACGGCCTCTCGGTTTTAAGGGGTTAATGCTAATTTATAGAAATAAAACGTCTGCGTATTGATAACTTTTTTCATCGAATTTAGTTACCTTCCACTTTCATCGGTGTAATTAACGTCAGTTTTTTTTAAATAAAGCCAGTTCATTTTGACAGGAACGGTATAGTGCAGTACGCGTTCAGCTATCAAATTCACTCTTCCCCTTATCACGTGTGCATTTCATTATAGTGTGTGAGAATCGTATAAAGATGGCGTGTAATATTTGCGAATGGTTGAGATATGTTTTTTTATTAAATTGTTTATCAATCCACTTCACAGATGTAATATATCTGTTTTACTGCAGGGATGTAAGAACTTCATGTTTTATCACTCGTTCTCTGGTTATTTATATGAAAATCATGAATGATGATCATTTTTACTAAAATATCTGTGTTTTTCGTTATTTATAAAACCTTGGGCCAGTCAGCCTGAATTGGTTAGGTCTTCCATGACAGACCTTAAGCATCTATTCCTTTATGCTTTTTCACATTTAAATCGGGGTTCCTATTAAAACGAAATTCGGCTGTGGCATCTAATGTGTGTGGTGAGACTTTAACGAAACTATATCGAACAGATTCCGTCCACCGGAGCTATTGGCAGAGCCGCAGAGGGCGAAGCTAGACCAAATGAAGTGGGTGGGCGAGGTGGGGATGGAGGTGGGTACAAAATATGTTTCTACTGCCAAAAATATTATTTCCTCCTCTTCATTTCGTCTCCTTTCGGGTTAAGAGTGTGTGAGTCACTATACAAAGGACAGGCGCCGGATGTTAGGCAAGGATTGCAAGGGGACAGCACGCACCTTTTTAGCCGGAAGTCCACTGGAGCAAAATACTATATTTTACGAGAATTGTAACTGCAAAGCTCTTCTAACGTATTTCACGTATGCCAATGCCAATTAGGGGTAGAGGGTGGGGGTATGGGGTATCGGGTATAATGGCGGAGTTTGGTCGATAATCACTAAACAACGACGCTATACAATTGATGGGATGATTTCTGAAGCAGCATATCGCCCCTTGAGCGGAACAAGGTGCCATCTGCAATGCATAAGCATTGCAGATGGCACCTTGTTCCGCTCAATGGACGATATATATAAGTATACAATTGGCTTTTTGCCTCACAATTTATGATTCGGTGTAAACTCGCGGCCTTTCTTGCTGGCTTTGTTCTCATCCACGCTCTTCCTATTTGAAGACGACAGATGGAAATTCACTCGGAGCATTATCAAAACACGTGCAAACGAGACCAAAAATAAAACCAGCAGTAAAATTATTTTTAAATCTTAATTTCTCAGTTGTTATTATCAGCGTTCTCAATTTAAATAAGAATGTGTCAAGTAAATGTATACGCTATTTGAAATGTCAACAAAGGACTTTAAGGTGGTTTCGTGACAAGTCCAAAGCTTTGCCGGATGTGGTCTCGTAGTCACAGTTGCTGAATGTGGCATTATCCTATTGCAAGTGGGGGATTTTTCAGATGCTAAAATTCTCTGCGTTCGCCTAAAGAGGTGTGATTGAGCAAGAAATCAGTTGCAGAAAGATCACTGGGAACTGTCGTTCAAATACGTGATTAAAAGAATTTGGGAGTTTATACTGACATTCAGAACAACACCAACAACTGCAATCGTCTCTCTCCTTCACAGCCTCCTCCTCCAAAGAAGAATCGCAAGTGATAAAAACGTAGCTGAGTACTCCGATCTTCTGCTCCTTTGCCTCGTCCGGACCTGAACAACTGTACACTTAGGGGTTGGCCTGCCCCGCAGCGTCCGCACGCGCCCTTGACGTGCAGAAATCATTTTTGCCCATCCCGACATTTAGGTAGTGATAATTCAATAATAACACATGCTGGAAGTAGGTAGCATGACATGTTCATACAAATAGATTAACGGATAAGTAATCTATTGAGTGGGTATTCATTCCATCATGGAAATATTATATTTTCAGTCTCCGTGGGAACACCGGGAAATGAAGTTGCGCGTGTACACCGTGTTAAACAAGTTTGGCTTTACTGGTAAAATAGGATCCGGTAACCAATGCCTTGACCTGGAGCGCGGTGGCACAGTGGTAGACTGTTGGACTTTATCCCAGATGCCTACATGGGGGCACGATGACGCCGTGTACGAAGGCGTACTGCACGTCGATGGTGCACGTATCTACAACTGCTGTAACCCTGCTTGAGCGGAGCTTGAACAGAGTTAAAATGTTCAGGAGCTGACAGTTGCTCGTCGATGCTCGGTGGTTCTCTCCAGGTACTCCGGCTTCCTCCACCCATAAAACTGTCACGGTCACGATTAGCCATTGTGCATAAGTATGTGAGCCTTGACATGAAGTCCTCTAAAGTGGGCAGCATATGTATAAACAATTCGTCCCCCGAGTTCCAATGTGTTCTATGTGCCAGTAGGCACATAGAACACTTTGGAACTCAGGAATCGAATTGTCTAAACTTGATTCGTCCCCATGTTGCGGTCATGAGAGAGATGATGAAAGTGACATTAAACAATAATAAGTAAATACCTATTCAGGCTTTTGCAAGTGTAGGAAAATTTATTGTACTCGCGAGAATTAATATGAATAACTTGAACCCTAAATGAGTTCGGACACATCGTCAGTGTCGCCGATGTTAACGAGACAAAGTATCACCGCGTACAAATTGTGGTGAATGATTTCTCGGTCTTGCATCCTCCAAGTACCAACACCCCCCACCCAACCCCCACATCCTTCATTCACATACCTGAAAATGCTGGCGAAACAACTGTGTGCACATGTGAATATATATTCCAACAAAGTTGGAGAATAAGGGTGAGGAAAATTGCACAGCCAGGGAGTTCTCCTAGAATCCCAATCCGTGTCAATGGTAAGTATTATACGTAAAGGAAAAAAAAATACAGAAGGATATTTAAGATGGTTTTTCAACAAGGGTTGAACATTGTCAGTAGTATGGACAATCTACTTCGAGTGTTGTGATTTTTCTGACCTTTAATGTGTGGCACATACTATAGTACTGATGTGAAACACGGGACATTGTACTTCTTGCCGAGTTCCTCTATTTCATTAAAGATGACAGTTTTCTTTAGATGACAACTCCGCGTCAGCGCCGAGAAACAGTTTGGATCCAGTAGTTTCGTTTCGGGAGTCGTGTGGGATCCCTCCTATCCCGAGAATCAGGGCAGGGGTGGAGTACCTCACATTGTAATCACCTGAAGCTTGTATTTCTCTTTTGGGTTCCCGTCATTGCAATCTTATTGGGAACTGGTAGGAAGGGAGGTGCACAGACTCTTTGGATGTGCGTTAGCCCCAAACATCGCATCGTGTTTTTATCAACTGCTCCCATGCCATTAAGGCACATGAGTTATCACTGATATATATATATATGAGTGTGTGTGGGTACCCTTCTATGACCTCCACTCCAAGTTCGGAATACAGTGGAGCCCACTTAATTGGATATCTGTTATTTGAATAACTTTATTATGAAGCACAAAGTCATGTACCATACATTTATTACATATTTTACCTCTTAATTGCATATAAGATATAGAGAAAACTCCGGTTAATTGAATGAGATACAATCAGGGACTGACGGGAAAGGAGAGTGATTACATTCACTCGGCATCACTCTCCTGAGTGTGTCACTAGAGGGGCAATTAATTACTCTCCTCCATGATGTGTGTAGAAATTATGTAGATCTAAACATCAAATTTTAAAATGCATTTCAATCACCCGTTAACTGACCCAACTAGGAGACGATACTTGCAAAACATTATCTCGCATAACTAAAATCTTTCCTTTTTTCTAAAAACATAGCTTATGACTCTTTACTGGAACGAGCTCATTCTTAAAACATATCTTATGACACCTCATTGGAACGAGCTCAATAAGCTCGTTCCAATGATGCGTCTTAAGATATGTTTTAGAGCAAAAATAACAAAATTTGTGTGTAGTGCTGGTGAGTTTGGGCTGTCATCATAAGCAAGGGGTTAAAATCACTCTCCTGAAGTTTTCACTCTCACAAAGTCAAAATGAGGAGAGTGATCATTCACTCGCCTGCATTTTCTTCCCGGCAGTTACTGCAAAATTTGTGAGTGGGTGGCGGAAGCCGGAGTACCCGAGGAGAACCACCAAGAAACGGGGCGCAACTGTCAGACTCCCCGACTTTTTAACCCAGCACAAACAGGGTTAATGTTGGTTGAAGACATGTGCAGCATTAAGGTGCAGTACGATGTAGTACACAGCGCCACCGTGCACCCACGTAGGCAATCGGGATTTAGTGACTTGCCCAAAGACACAACGCAGTTACCCCTGGTGGAAATCGGAACTTGGACGTTTCGGCTTGAAGTCTAATGCCGTAACCACAGAGCCACCGCGCCCATCACAACATATAAGAGAATAAATGCTCAGAAAAATACCACTTTTCGGTTAACTGAATGTTCCTGTTAATTGAATAATTTTCGCAGGCAGAGTAGGGTTTCTGTTACCAGTGCCCCACAGTACTTTCCATGCCACCGCTATTTATTCAAGTGTTGTAACCATAATGGGTGAATACCAAAATATATTTTCGAGATCTGTTGATAATCGCTCATCACCCTCTAGTCTCACGCTGAAATATATTTCGTGATCCGCCCCTTACTTTTGCTTAAGTAGAGCACACAACCTGTCCTTTGGAACACCTATTTGTCCGCGTATTTACCCACGTCCATTAAATAAACACTAACGTGTTTATTCCCCGACGCGATCTCTTCACTACATGATACAGGGCAGGTCCAATTAGATTCCGATATAAATACACCGCTAGTAAAATTCAACAAAATAACGATACTTTTACCATTTCACTTTTGGTTTACCATTGGTAATTGTAGACAAATTTTAACTAGGGAAAGAGTAAACATTTGTACTGGTATGATAATGAGCATTTTAGGGGGTCATCTATTCTAGCTGAGTTTATTTTGTAACTAATCCAAATGAAAAACCAACGCATTTCATGTGTAAATATAGCTTACAGTTGTGTGTAGATATTGGTATCACAAAAATTGAAAGTATCTGCCATTTGGGGCTGAATGCTCAGAAAGCGGAGAAATTGATAAGCTCTAAAACACCCAAGGAGTGCAGTTTCCACACAGTTAATGCACCCACGTTTGAATTACGAACTATTGTATTGTGGGTCTAATCGTTCGTAGGTCGTCCGTCCGTTCATCTGGTGGGCTGCCTTTCATCTGTCCGCCTGTTAAGTTTGTCATGTCTGGTCCATAACATGTTATTAAAATGAGATATCAAGATGAAACTAATCCAAAACATTTACCACAACTAGACCGTGTGTCGCGTATAACCTTCCTGTCCTATCTCCCAAGCTCAAGGTCACAGATACAGTTCAAAAGAAAGAATGATCAGCCTGTATATCAAGTTTTTCGTGTCCAGTCCTCATTCTTGACTTATATCTTCATAAAAATCTACTGTCCATAAAGTTACCCCCCTTGAAATTATTAGACAGGCTAGGACGGTCAAATTAAGAAGCAAGTAATTAAGAAGACACCTATGGCGTCAGTAGAAAATAAAGCCAACTTTCCTCTTGTCATTTTGAATAAACAATGTGCGAGGAAGGTCAAATTAAGAAGCAAGTAATTAAGAAGACACGGTTGGCGTCAGTAGAAAATAAAGTCAACTTTCCTCTTGTCATTTTGAATAAACGAAAATAACAGATAGCTCTCGGAGATGTCAGTTGTTTTCGTTTTTTAAATGTTACAAAAGGAAACTTCCCTTTTCATGATAAGATAATTAGAAGCAATTACTTACCAGATAATCCTCCATTAAGAAGATCTATCCGTAGCACACTCACCAATACTAAATAAGTGTTCAGTTTGTTTAGCGAATGTGCTTTTGTGGTAATTTGCAGGTTTTTATTCTTTCCGGGAAAAAATTAGCGGATCTTACCACCTGGACGTTTATATTAATAGGAAGGACAGTGTCTGCATTTTATCCCATAAATAGACGTTTATTCGAACAATAAAAGTCTTAGTTAAATTTTTGCTTTATTCACCTGGTGCTAGTAGGGTGATACATTTTCCCCGTAGGTTCAACACTGAAAGAATTTATTCCTACAGTAGAGACGGACTTGTTGACCTCTGACCTCTACCGCATTCGTATTGTCATGACCTGTTTTACGTTTGTGGGAGACATAATCAACCGACGTTTATCAAACGTTGACCATCGCTGAAATGTTTAGTTTTAGAAGATATGACACATTTCAACTCTGTCTAACAATAAAACGAACAACAATTAACAAAGGAAACACAAAGTAAATCAATCGAAACCAAGCATTGAAAAGCATACAGGTTCAATTGTGAAAGGCGGGGACATGATGAGTGTTGTTTCATTTTCCAAATTAGGAAAGTGTAAATAAGCATATGCACATGTCGTCTGCATTGTTTATAAAACTCAAGTTGAATCGACGACGAAAAAAACATCAATAAACAACGAAAATAAGAAAGATAAACAGTGTTCATTTAATAAAGTATTTTTGTAACTTTAGCTTAAGTTTGTAGGCCAATTACTTTTAGACAAATGTATCACTGCGCCTTGTTTATTTTTGGCAGTTTTGCTTGTCGATCGAATTGGACCAATGTGCTCCTCACTTCTCGCAGTGTTTTGTAGCGAGTAACAGCACGATCTCGCCGCATCTGACCTGTAAATGATGTATGGGATAAACAAAATAAACGTATAGTGTTTACAAGTAAAACATGTATTCTACTCGTAGAATTAAGAATGAAACCGACTCGCCAGAGGCTCGGCGGTTTCATTCTTAATCCCACTCGTAGAATATTTTTTTTACTTGAAAACACTAAACGTTTATTCTATATATATGTCATGATGTGCACACCGTTTATATAAGAAGAGAAAAAAGTTACAGAACATCAAAAGATAGTGAAAACGCGGTTTTGTTATTTTTAAATGGGTTTCAACAGAGAATATTGGTCAAACATTTAAGCTGACTGCGAAAAAAAGGCCAGCTTCTGTATTTTATACTACTCAGCAGGAAAATGCTAGAGCTTTGTGAAATGATGCGCATATCGGTGATTCAAATTCACTACCACGTTTTTATACGAAATGCCCATTAAGTGTTACATTTGTTGCCAGTGTTAGAAAATTAATGGGAGCTAACTCTCATGTAAATCCCTTCCATTGACGAAATTGTCAGCTCTGTAAGTTTTCCGTGGAATGAAATATCAAGATGAAACTTATATATAATATATACCACAACAGAGTGTGATTCAGCTTTAGACTTAATACCGAGCTTCAAGGGTCAGGTTGGTTTTGTTAAAGGTTTGGAGATGACCCATTCTTTTTGCCATCTCTGTCTCTGCGGCCCGCCCTTCAAAGTATACATCTGGAACTTAATTAAACACCCCCTGTTTTTTCCGCAGTGGCGTTAATAGATACTGTCATTACTTTCATGCTATCTTTCAGATGTCCAAAAATGATTGTTTGCTGAAAGAATGGTCTATTGACAAATGAAAGACAACAAAATGATGTAAATATGCATTATTTTAAAGGCGCTAATTACACATATCTGTCGCTAATGTTGTTGATGGAAAAATGTACTCTCGACAAGTATGGAGCTGGAACGGTCCATGTTGAAACAATGCCGGTAATTACTGACAAAAATGTAACTTGTGATCTCCTGAGCACAATAGTAGTGTCTGACGTCAGTAGCGAGTGTATCCACCACATGCATGGATGACAGCCTGAACCCTCGTCCTAAATTTACCAGTGAGACTTTTGATACGGTCCAGAGGCAACTGCTGCCACTCCTCATCCAAACCGGCCAAATTCTGTGCAGGCGGGTCCCTTGCTTGCACGCGGCGTTCAATAACGTCTAAAGGATTCAAATCGGGGCTCATTGCAGGCCAAGGTAGTGTTGTGATAGCGTTGTTCTGAAGGAATGCTCTCACAGCATGGGAACGATGTGGCCGTACATTGTTGTCCATGAATACAGGGTGAGTAGCCTACGGGTGGTTGTCAACAAAATGAGGTACGGCAACCGGATTGAGAATGCCCAGGATGTACTGATGACCATTGAGATTCCCACGTACAGTCACCCTATCAAGTTTACAATCACGAGAGAGGCATCCCCAGATCATTACTGATCCTCCACCATAAGGAACAGTAGGTCTGATGTTCCTGGGCACGTAAGCAGTATTTCTGTGCCTCCACACTCTCATGCGACGATCTGTGACGCGAATCAGGAACCTACTCATTTCTAAACAATGGACTTTCCTTCACATCCTGAGATTCATACCCAGTGCTTTTAGACGATTTCGGACAGTTCTGTTGCTCCCTTTGTTGGGGAGCCAAAGGCGTTTCAAAACTCCACTTGAAGCAAAGGATTCACGCCTAACGAGGTGTGCCAGACTCCGATCTTCCTAGGAGAGGTCTTTTGGGGTTGTTCAGGCCTCGTTCGGTCAAGTCTGCTGGTGACAGAATGACTATACCCAAGTTGCCTTCCAATAGCTTTCAATGACATGCCTGTTGCATGCATGCCAACGATTTGCCATCTTGGTGTCTCTGACAGTCTCCTCCTGGGCATGTCAACATTTATTGATAAAAGAAGTGACAAATTGTCTTCTCTTATAGCCAGATATTGAACGAAGGGATGTGTTAGGGGTACGCTATCAACCAGAAACATCATGTTTCACTAGATGAAATGTACTGCAAGACATGGCAATCATTAAAACATAATAATCAGTAACATCAACTTCACTGTCATAAAACATTTCAGCGGGTGCTTAATTAAGTTCCAGGTGTATATACCTGCTTATCCAGTTTGGTATTCCTGAATCTCACATTTCGAGTTGAATCGAATCACGAATCGCATCAGACAGAGGTTTTAGAATCGAATCGAATCAATATTTCATCTTTTTATAGCAAATACTAACCACCCCCACCACCCCACCCTACCCCACTCCCATGCTCTTAAGAATCGTATTCAACGCTAACTCATATGCTTGGGAAAGTAATTCAAAGAAGAATATTCCAGCATCGGAATGAAAGTAGTTTCGATAGCGGAACCTCGTGAAACTCGTCTGTCATCGGCTCTCCTGCACAGGAGCAGGCCTGGCATTCTGAAAAATGCAGGAGGGCAGAAAATCGCTCTCCTCAATCAGCTTAGGAGAGCAATTAGCTTTACACCGCATTTTAAGTATCCAGTTGAACGAACTCATTGAAACTGAAACCAACAGACTACATCAGTGATTTTATTAACTTTACTAAGGTAAAGCGAAATCTCTTAGACATCTAGATGTCTCACTCAACAACCGAACACACGCTTTACAAGACCTGTGTGTGTACCCAGACCTGTTGTCCGAGAAAGTCATACGCCTACCACTACCACCTTCAACCCCCCAAGGGGGGGTTGAAGGTGGTAGTGGTAGGCGTATGACTTTCTTGGACAACAGGTCTGCTTGAATCTACAGTCACATCCTGGTGCAAGTGCTTCAAGTGGCAGGATAGTAGTAATGGTAGTATATTATAGTGTCAATATTCCTTGAATAATTACCCCTCAAACTGTGATGTCAGTTGTTGAACTTGAAACTGACAGAAAAAAAAATATTGCTGTGACCCATTTGCTTCAAATGATTGCAAACTGTGTTTGGGTATGGTTGCAGCCATTACCTTTTACCACTAAACCACTTTCAAAATGAAATTATTGATGTTATGTGACTTCGAAGTTGAATTACATTTTTGCTTTACAACAAAAATTTAATGTGAGCATAATTCATGTGATCTCAATCATCCCAGACCAAAATATTTAGGAGGGCAATTTTTCGCTCTCCTTAATTCTTTCAGGAGAGCAGTAAGGAGAGCTAAAAAATCGCTCTCCTGAAATTGCCAAGCCTGCAGGAGCCAGTACTATACAACATTTACAATCGTATTTTCTAGAATTGTGTTTTCTACCCATTAATATAACTGACTAAAATGAATCATTAGCATTTTAAAAGATATGGCACTTTGCCAACTGACAAATTGCCAGATCTTTGCAAATACTAATGGTTCATTTTAAGCCATTTAAATATAAAGTTATAAGTGGAAAACACAATTCTAGAAAATACAATCGTAAAAGTTTCACTGTATTGACCCCTGGAGCGAATAATATAAAACTTTTACAATTCTATTTTCTACCTGTTAATGTAACTGTCTAAAATGAATCATTTATTTGCTTTTAAAAGATATGGCAATTTGCCAACTTGCATCCATCGGATGCTGCAAGACTGTTCTTGTGTTCCCATCTTCCATCGACAACCACTCTTGACTTCTTTGTGCGTTTTCTTGTGGATGTTCCTTATACCTTTCCAATCTTCATCGGATGCGTTCCCATCCACTACATTTAAGAATAAATTGTGTAATGTTATGATAAATTGTTGTCTTGTTTCTGAGCGGCTTTTTTCATTTCGGTAAGTCGAAAAATGGTGTCAGAAGAATTCAGCACTTACAACTACACACTACACTTCACAGGAAATCAGCGAAAACGTCTCTTTTTCAAATTTCTCCTGGGGACCATAGAATCGACAAAAAGCGTTGATCCAAGCGATACTTTACTAAACCATGCACCCTAGCGAAATTATACTAAACGTCGCACACTATTCGGCCACCGACAGACTCCAATTGGTCTTAGTATAGTTTTGCTATGAGGTTGGTGCCGAAGGGACCGCTCTCGTCGTAAGTTCGAACTCCCGCTATGTCATCTGTTTTCTCCAGTTTAACGAGGTTTTAGTATTCATTCTCCCAGTAACAAGATAATATCTCTGTTAACATCCGCCCGTCTCTCTATTTTGACATTTACGTCTCGTAGGGTTGTCTCCGACATTTTAGTTCGTCCGACTTAAAGGTAATGTGGACCTGCGATCGCCTAGCGACAATCAGCTGTTCTCCGTCGTATGTGAACTTTTGCTTTTCAGTTCTTCTTCAGAAACACTGGTCAAATCCAACCAACGTGGCACAAATTATTTTCAGGGGATAGATATCCTTGTAAGTTTCATCCTTTAAACTTGCTAACTTTCATAGGGTAGGAGAACATTCCATAAGCCCAAGAGTCTTTGTAAGCAGTGGCACGATATTTAGTATTCAGCTTCTTCGTGTCTCCTAGATTCACGTTTGATCAAACGAAGGCCCTCTGGCAATATTCTGGGATGTCCCAGGGCTGAAATTATGTTAGCCAACGCCCTAGTTCGTGGCGATTGTTTCTCTCACCGATATCTGTCGGGAATGTCACGGTGTCTGCAACTTTGCCAGTTTGAATTAATAATGATTCACAGGGCAATATTTATCATGAGGCTGCACGCGCGAATGCTGAGTGACAAGATGTTGGACAGTTTAGTATTCAGCTTCTTCGTGTCTCCTAGATTCACGTTTGATCAAACGAAGGCCCTCTGGCAATATTCTGGGATGTCCCAGGGCTGAAATTATGTTAGCCAACGCCCTAGTTCGTGGCGATTGTTTCTCTCACCGGTATCTGTCGGGAATGTCACGGTGTCTGCAACTTTGCCAGATTGAATTAATAATGATTCACAGGGCAATATTTATCATGAGGCTGCACGCGCGAATGCTGAGTGACAAGATGTTGGACAGTTTCTTTGAATTCACACGAGATGAACAATTAGATTCGACCTCCTCCTTCACAATAGTTTGAGACAGTCCAGCCTGGAAGCGAAAGAATGTTTTGCGGGGCGGCATAAGGATACACTCTTCCAAGATGTTAGCTGCATAGTAAAAAAACTAATTTCCGCTACTTCTTCCGTAAATTTTTCTGCAGTGACTGTTGCTACTCCAAGTTTCATCATATGAAAACAAATAGAACAGTGTTCATGTACAGTATCTTTTTTAGGACATACACAGAACGATACACGCGCGTGAATGGGTTAATCGATATGGCACGAGTGCCAGCGCGGAAGGATGATAACGAGAGGCCGCTCGTTTTATCACTCCGCGTTGGCACGCGTGCCATATCGATTAACCTGTTCACGCGCGTGTGTCGTTTTGTGTTTATTACACGCCTTCACGTCTATAAAAAACAGTTACTAGTAGTACGCTCAGAAAACTATTTGACAACTACCAACAAAAAGAACACATTTTATCACCAACCAAATTTGCGAGGGGAGCCAGTGTTATTATTTCGTCCCCTGAGTTATTTATTTATTGGTGTTTAAAGTCACATATTTTTTGCACAATGGCTAATCATGACCACAACATGAGTATCAACTCAAGATCGGGGGTGAGCGTTAATAAGCCATGTTGCCCATTTTAGAGAGGGTTTGCACCTCCCAAGCATTGGTGACTGTGTCCTATTTTGCCAGTAAAACAGAGCCTGTTTACCGCAGTGAACGGGCACTGCTTCACTTCCCGGGGTTCCCGCGGGGACGTCCCCTGAGTTCCAATGTGTTCTATGTGCCTACTGGCACATAGATCACATTGGAACTCAGGGGACGATTTTCAGCTATCGCTAGCGATTCAAATTGTAATTGCATTGCACGATTAGTAGAAAATTCCAGTAAAATCTCTCTTCTATTTAAAAGTAGTCCGTCAAAGATTTTCATTTTCCGTACGGTTTAGTGTTGCTGTAGATGGCGATTACATAGAACAGGCGTGTAATAAAAACGCATTCATCTCTTTGAATCCTTTTGCAAAACAAAATAGCTTCGTCCATGATGATGATGCTTTGTTTTGGAAGACTCAGCTCTTAGGGTAGGCAATTTAATATCTTTAACCTGCAGATACACGGCTGCAGGTTAAAGATATTAATTGCCTATGATTGGTATACTATGAACGACCAATATTGAGCCTTCTCGTGTAGTGAAGTGAAATGACATGTGTTTTCCCCCAAGGTCGGCATTTCCAAATATGGTTTTTTCACCATAGTATTTGCACCGGCAACTGTAATTGACAGTACTTTTACCATATTTTAACTGTATATTTTAACAGAACTGCAGGTTTCATCAGAGCAAAGAAAAAAGCAAAGTAGCAGTTCTCCCTCCTCTATACGGCACATATAAATAGGATGCGTGTGTTCCCAGATCCGCTTTGTCTCGAATACGTGCTGATTGCAATGCATCATTCGACAGCTGCCTCCCAATAACCAAGTCAGGCATCAAAAGGGCTTCATAATAAACGTTTACTTCGACGAAAGCAACTGACTGGAATATGAATAGCTCTTAATATATACCCTGAAGCCGTTTAATCACAACTGTACTGAATTATGAGAGTTTCTTAGGAGTGCTTATTGACACTTCCACGTCCAGGCTTCTATCTTTTCTCTCGCCACCTTCCTCGTGGGAACCCCGAGAAGTGAAACAGTGTTTGTTTACTGGTAGACAGGCTCTCTTTTTCTGGTGAAATAGGACCCAGTCATCAGTGCTTGGGTGGAAGTCCTCTGGAACGGGCAACATGGATATAAACGATTGACTAAACTTGGCTTTATCTCCATGTTGTGGTCACGATTAGCCATTGTGCTGAAATATGTGGCCTTAAACACAAATAAATAAGTAAAATCTACCGTCACCTGTCCATTGAGACACGCGCGTCCCGGATGATATACATGGGTGAGGTAAATCGACCTTACCAAGCCCGCATGATCACCCTCATTTGAATATTTAACCCTTTGGACTCTAGTGGTATCTTCCATCCCAGTTCAATAGCAGCAATTAGTAGAGTCCATATTCATTATTTGGGGTAGCGGCTGCACGTTTAAAATATTGATTGGTCTACCCCACGCATTTACTGAACAACCATCCTATTTAATGACGTTTTGATGTATCATGTTCCTGGCCGGAAAAAACGATCGCTAGGGTTCAAAGGATTAATGACCGTCTGATTATTTCTTTGTCATCTGCATTTTGTAAACAAACATACGTGCTTCGTATCCACTGATTCAGCTACCCATCCTACCCCACTCCATCCAAGGCTCATCTTTCTCTCGCCAAAATTTACATGACGTCACCAAAACCAATAATTTCCTCTCACAAATAGTGCAGACAATGCCCCTTAGTCAATGCGCTCCTAACTGCAGAAGAATGTGTGCTAACTTAGTCTCTAGTGTGGCTTGCGTCCATATAGCATGAGTTGAAGGCATACTGTTTTTGTGCTGAAACGGTGCACCCGTTTTCGTCAACGGCTTATAGCCGGTTAACCTCGGTTTATCTAACGCAGACTATTTTAAATCGAGCAGTCTTCGCAGAAAGTAGTCCGTAGTACGTGTGCAAACTACTCCGACATCTCCCATGAACTTCATAGAAATAACGGTCGATAAAATATGTCAAGAGGACCGTGCAGCAACGAACACCTAATTTGGCTTACAAGCCAAATTCGGTGTTCGTTGCTACACGGTCCATTTTATCGTGATTAAGTGAACTCCTCAATTAGGCAGCATTTTCGAGCAGTTTTGTGCGCTTGGTTGACATATGAAACATTATATAGGTCCGGCGACATAAAAGTTTGATATTTTACCAATAGAATACAGATGGTTATCGGTATTGTGACTAACGGGTTGGTAGCTTTTTCAACCGGTTACAATACCCGCCTGTGAAGCGATTATCTGGTTTACCGTTTCAGCGCTACACTGTTACACAACATACCCCCATTAGAACAAGCGGTATTGAGTGTCTTGCTCAAGAACACTACGCAAGTGACAAGAGTCAGGTCAGTATTGACGGTCTCATTGTCATAAATCCGATGCGCTAACGATTGGGCCACAGTACCCGTACTTGTTTAATGGGCGTACGCGATTTAATTCATATCAGATTGGCGACACTGGATTGTCGCGAGAATATATAGACGGAAAAGTACGAACAATGGATGCGGAACTAAAATGAAAGTGGGAGGGGAAGGGGATAGGGGAACTCTTTTTTTTTAATTTCTGCACCCCCCAAAAAAAAAAAAAAACGTAGCTGATGACGTCTCGTTGGGACGAGCTACTTTAGTTCTTTCCAATTTGTTTTTAGCTAAAAAAAACTGATAAGTTTTGGAATTCTAGAATTCTTTTGGGAAGTGTATAGTCTTTTGTGCATTTTGGGCAAAGGTATAAATAATAAAATTAAATTAATGTTGATGTTAATGTAAAAACCTTCATGGGTAATATTTTACATATGAAAGTGCGTGTGGGAGGAGACAAAATGTATGATCTTAAAAACTAAGGGACCACCTGGCTCCCTTGGTGTCCTATGTAGTTTCTACCATTGTTGTGTACGACCAACTGGATGTTCAGCCAATGCTCACAGAATGTCATCTGAACACTAGTACGAAAGTATAGATTGCTAGAGGCGGGCTGGCCGTATGGTCCAACGGGAACATTGCCAGTGGGCCCCCTATTGGGTCCACCCTGAGGCACCAAAATTGATGCAGTCCAACATCTGTCGGTACGTGAAATTTCGCGAAAATGACCAAAAGGCAAAATGGATCTGATTGCATAAGACTAGGGATATATCGAAATGCTCCCTTCGTGGACTGCCATTCAAGCCAGAAAATAAGCAGACTGTCATCTGCAAAATGAGGTCCCCAGAGGGTGCATTTAGTTATTCTACCCTGCACAGCAGGGTAGCATCACTAAATTTACACTCTGTGAACCTCAATCTGAATCAGGGTCTCAAAACTAAAAAGAAAGAGGTACCCAGAGGATAAATTGGCGAACTGTATGGGATAGCATCATCAAATTCACCCTCTGGGGACCTCATTCTGCAAATATCAGACTGCTTATTTTCAGGCCTGCTGCCATTGAATACATGCCAGTAGTCTATTCAGTCATTGGACGCCCAGATGAAAGGAAACAGCCTTCCTTCAATTTCAAAAATCAACATTTTCTCCGATTAGGCCGAACTATGGCCTTCCCGATACCCCCCGGTCCGCGGTTGAACCATTTCTGTCGAATGATCGATGAAGATGATACGAAAATGCAATCGAGATGCCCTTTGATCGCTCAGATGCATGGAAGCCGTGTTCGTTCAATTCGCAAAATCAAAATTTTCGTCGGATCAGGGATGCATTCCACTGTAATTTTTTTTTGCCCCAGTCCGCATCTTTAGATTGCCCATGAGCGCATTACACACACGATTACACACATTCAAGCATACCTGTACACACGCCGAGTGGATGCGTGTATATGTATGCTAAAATACAAATCGGGTTTCCTCGTTGCGTACAAAAATGCCAAATTGGCTGGAATTGATTTTTCTAAGTGGAAGGCATAGAAGTGAAATTTAATCACACTTTCCGCCAAGATCGCTAACATAAAATCCCAATAAAAAACAAGTACGTATTTTAGATTTTTAGCACATGTATATTATAGTTCCTTCTTATCATTCTTGTACCAGAGTTGTCTGTAGATAGCTTCCCAATTGAACAGCATCGCTGCTGGAATAGACAGTAAAATCTCAACGATTAGAGATAAGCTCCGAGAGTTGAGAGGTCTGGAAAGGTGCTTAAAGATAAATTCCACTCATCGGGGTCAAAGTTTGGTGTAAATCCAATACATGTTGACAAGCAGAAAGTACACAATTTTTTCAGATGAAATTGTGAGAAATGATAACTTACAGATTTGCCGAACACATGCACGTCTCTGTGCGTATGCCGTATATAGATTCACTATAAAAACCAACAGAGTGGATTTACCCACGAAATAATAATTTTCAAATACTGAAAAAACCATAAACCCGAGGGTTCAGATAATGCACTCTTGTATAGCCTAGGAGTCGACAAAAAGCTGAAACACTACTTATGAGTCTTTTTTAATGTCTTGATTATAATATAGTCGCCGCTTTGTCCGCCCGTCAGTCCATCTGTCCGGACGGACGTCCGGCCTGCCAGCGGCCAGCCGCCCTCCATCCGCGGCGATGTCTCCGCTGTGAGTGGATGGATTTCAATGAAACTTGGTATGGGAGATCATTGTTACAAGCCGCTCCTCCACATGTTACAGAAAAATTGCCCGCATATTTTTCACCACACACTAAAAACTAAAGTGTTAAAACTGACACTTTCAAGGTGTTAAACCCATTCTAAGGGGTTGATTTTAACACTCAAAGTACAAGGCTTTAAGCACTTAGACATTACAATCGTCAGACATCTGAAACTTGAATGGATGGCACTTCCCATGTGTCTAGCATTGGTGGTTCTTCCAGAATCGCCCATAATTTGATTTGCGCTTGGTGGGTACATAATTAAAAGGACACAACGCAGATGACGCGGATCAGGTTCGAGAGTTCGAGCCTGATCCACGTCATCTGCGTTGTTTCCTTTTAAGTGTCGCGACATTACACTTGTCAAGTGGTATTATTGTAACACCTGTCAAGTTCTAGGATATTTACACTTGAACAAAGTGCTAGTTCAGCACTAGGTAAGTGTTAAATACAGCATTTCAAGTGTAGTTTTTAACACTTTATTTTTTAGCGTGCAGAGTTACTGTTCTTACTTTGTCAATGTTCCTGATTTTTTTTTTTTTTTTTTTTTTGCTTTCTGCAGCAATATCTCAGCAGTGAGTGGGTAGGAATCAGTGGAATTTGGCACGAGGGATCCTCGTGACACACCGCTCCTGCACATGTTAAAAAGACCGCTTTGCCCGTCCGTCCGTCCGTCCGTCCGTCCGTCCATCCGCCCGGTCCCAAGAAATATCTCAGCAGTGAGTGGATGGATTTCAATGAAATTTGATATGAGAGATCCTTGTGACAAGCCCTCTCCTTCACATGTTATAAAAAAGTTACCCGCGTATTTTTCACCAGAGCTTCTGTCCTTACATTTCAAAGATATGTTTCCATAGTGGGGGACCACAATTTTACGAATGAATGAATGAATGAAACTTTTGTTTGCAGCAAACTATTAATAGTGATTAACCGATAAGGATTTGCGACCGTCATCTGCTGGCGCATAATCGGCCGATTCTGAGTGCCGGTGTCAGATAGGCACAACCAAAAGGAGAGAGTATGCTCAAGAATGCATAGAATAGGGTTACTTTTACAGTACAGTCAGGTTGGTTGATTCGTTGACCTCAAGAGCATGTCACTGTGTGTATTAAAATAAAAATAATACGGCATCACCGGAAAGAAGTTAACAGCGCAGCGTTTTTGATCAATGATCAAAGACGCCATGCGGTTATCCCTTTACCTAACACGAAAAGCAGACGACACCTGCAAACACAATTCTTGAATAACTAAATATTTTCATGTTTTGTCTCAAAACATAGTTTATGGCCCTCATGGGAACGAGCTCATCGAGCTCGTTCGCATGAGGGTCATAAGCTATGGTTTTGAGACAAAAAAAAATTTAAAATAATAAAATTGAAGAATGGTGATTTTTGTAAATAGCGCTGGCCGGTTTGGGCCGTTACGTTTGGGTAAAGGTTTAACTTGTTTCTGCTGATGTCGATTTTCATACCGTCATCACATGAGACACGTGGCACCTATGTCTTGGGCAGCTAGCAAGGGGAAGCTGAGACCAATCAATGAGATAAGACCAGTCAGTCATGAGTCCTGCCAATCATTGTGGCAAATTATTAAGCTTGATACTGCTTGTATGAAATCGTGAATGAAACATAAATACAAATAATTTTGATCAAATGGTGTTCCGAGTAACCATCGCCACGAACCGATGTTCAAACACTTCTACCGATGGTCAACCGATGGCTTAAAATCGGCCGATGTCAGATGCGATTGCCAAACACCGATTAATCACTAACTATTGAAAGTCCATAACAAACTAAAGTACTGTACAAGGCAATAGCTTATTGCATGGAAACGGCATAGCCATAAAGGCTGTCTCCCTGCCATCCCCATGTAAAAAGCACATCTTGTTCTGACAACAGAGTTGAAATTGAGAATGGTTGAGCCTAAGTTTCTTGTTTTCCCGGTCATGAATTTAGCATGGCCTAGTGACTAGAATTGTATGAGTGAGGTGGAAGAGCGAGGTGGGAGGTATAGGAGAGATCCAGAAGGGTTCGTGATGTAGTCAGGGCATTGTGAATTGGTACAAGACATGTCAGACAAATTTGAATTTAGTGAATTCTCTGTGAACGTATTCTTGAATTGGATTTAATCGTACTGTTGGATTGATGGAGGAATTTCGTTCCAGATCTGTGGGAAAGAATGGAGAGGTAAGCCGGATGAAAACCTAGTTCTAGGCTTGCGTGTAAGTGTTTTGCCAGACTGCCTTGTGTTCATGCCCGACGGATTGTGGTATATTTCAAACGTTTCATCAAAGGATACAGGTAATTTACTGTTGCACCAGTCGTGCATGAACACCAACGTCTGTAGAGATCGTGGAATTTTAGTATTCGGCAGCTTTTAAAAAGTGGATCAGTGAAGTGTATGATTTATTCTCTATTATTCGGATAGCTTCCTTTTGCAAACCAAAAATCTTACTAGCAATGAGGGAATGTCCCCATACAAGAATACCATGCATTAAGTGACTACTGATTAAGGAAACGTACAGTGTTCTTAATGCATGGAATGGGCGAAATCGTTTAGTCGATTTGTGACAAATATTGTCTTATCTATTTTAAGCAAACGTGCTGCTTAAATTTTAGATTTCCATCCAAGCGGATTCCTAAAAACGTTTTAAAGCTCATATCCGAGTAGTTGTATGTTTGTGTTATTGAGGGATATACTCTTGTCGCTAGAAGTGTATAAAACACCGTGAGGGTGTGATAACATAAATTTAGTTTTAGAAGCATCCGGTTTGTAAGCAGCACACCACCATTTCTGTATTTTCACAAGTTTAGAAGTGGCATTTCCGACAAGGTCATTGACGTTATTTCCGACATACAGCCTGTGGTGTCATCCGCAAATGACAAAATGTTTAGTAATGTTGAGTTGCTAATATCATTAACGTAAATCAGAAAAAGAATTGGGTCAAGGATGGACCCTTGTGGTACACCTGTCGTTATGGTTTCCATAACCGTTTCTGTATTCTTGAAGGCAATAAATTGGCTTCTTCCAGTTATTAAATAGTCTTCGAAACAAGAATAAGCCATACCTCTAATACCATAATGGTCTGATTTTCTAAGCAAGGTTTTGTAATTAATACTGCAGAAGCTTTTGAAAAATCCAGAAAGATGGAAATGGTGCGGTCCTTCGTCTTTTGCCGTTCTGGGCCGCGACATCATTTACTAAATGCAAAATGGAATGTATAGGTGAAAGATGTTTTCTGAAGCCAAGCTGATACCGGTAGATAATGTTTTGTTCATCCAAAAATTGTTGCAAACGCACCTGCAATAGTTTTGCAAGAATTTTTGAAAACGTAGGAAGAATACTGATTGGTCTGTAATTGTTAAATAGGTGAGAATCCCCACTTTTAAATATGGGTATTATTTTAGCGACTTTCATTTTGGTCGGTACTACGCCTGTCGGGAAGGAAAGATTGATGATTGACGAATCAGCCTGTTAACTAAGTCGACTGTCGGGTAGCATCCATCAGTGTTACAGTTTTTCTTGTTTATTAACAGAGAGTAGTGTTATTTGGCTATACCTAATTACAGTCAGTGGAGCGTTACCCAAAAGACTATCTCAACTAAGCCCCGGGCCCTCAAGCTCAAAGGGCCACCGAGATGTAATCGAAAAAGTTGTTTTTTACAGCAGGTCTCTCGAGAAAAACTAGATAAGGGTTCAGAAGTATCTTAACCCTTTACCCAACGCAACGGCCAACACCAGCCAGCGCTATTCTCAAACAACCATTCAATTGTCATTATTGTTTTTCATTTTTGTGAGCTCGCTCCAATGAGGTGTTATAGGCTATGTTTTTGACGCAATAAATGAAAAATATTAGTAATTCAAGAATTTTATTTTTAAGGTAGTCTTAGGTAAAGGGTTAATCCGCTACAGATTACAGTGGAATGTGATTCTCTGTACAACGACTGGAGGGTGTATTTACCTCGAAAAGAATAATTTTCAACTTCTCAAAAGCCTAAAAAACTCGAGGGAAGTTTCAATTAATGATGCAGACTGATCTAGTTCTTTTTAATATTTTTATTATTTATGTTTATTTTCCATTCGCCCCTTTATTGATTATTATTGTTGTAAATTATAAAGTTTTATTTATTTATTTTTTTCAATTTTTGTTAATTTGCTCGTTGATATATATTTATCAAAGGCAATCATGTAGCCGTTAAAATGGATTTAAGGTATCCAATGCAGATTTTGCCAGCAGGTCTAACGGTTTCATTGTCAGCTGAAAGTGAATGAAAAAGATGTACCAAACTGGGTGGGCGACATCGAAGCATTATTTATTTATTGGTGTTTAAAGTCACATATTTATGCACAATGACTAATCATGACCGTGACAGTTTATGGGTGGAGTAAGCCGAAGTACCTGGAGAGAACCACCGAGCAACGGCGAGCAACTGTCAGCTCCCCAACATACTAACTCCACACAAGGATAGCATTGGTTGACGAGAAGTGCACCACCGACGTGCGGTACGCCTTAGTGCACAGCGTCACTGTGCCCCCACGTCATCGAAACACTAGACAGATATTTACACTGTACAAGCAAAAATTGTGTTAAACGTTACTGGGAGCGTTACTTACACCATATATTTTACGGTAATGACTGTTAAGAGGGAGCGCAGTGGCTCAAAGGTTACGGAAAGGTACACGTTTCGATCCCCACCAGGGCAACTCTTTATGTCCTTGGACAAGGCACTTAATCCCGATTGCCCACATGGGGACACCGTGGCGTTGTGTACTAAGGTGTACTACACGTCGATGGCGCACTTGCCTTCCACCAATGGTAACCCTGCTTGTGCGGAGTTGGTAAGACGGGGAGTCTGACAGTTGCTTGCCCCTGCTCGGTGGATCTTCCCTGCTCCCCCACACGTAAAACTGTCCGACACGACAATGTGACACCCTGGCGTTCGAAAACCCAAATAAAAAATGACTGTTAATGCTTTAAGTTTAATCTTATGATTGGATGCCAGCACAGTAAACTAACACGAACGCATTTAGCTCTTTAATTCCTGTTTTTGAAAAATTGCGTTGTCCATGTCGAATAATGCCTTGTTTTAAGAAAGAACAATTTTTTCGTGGATCAATTGATATCTTTAGCCTGCAGGCATACGCCTGCAAGCTAAAGATATTAATTGGTCCAATTCTCATGAGAACAGCACAGCCTCCTCGTGTTATGAAGAGAAATTCAATATCAGCTCTTCGGTTTTGCTTCAACATCGAATGGAAGAAGGTCTCCATTACAAAAACTAGTTTAATACGATATTTTTACCGTAATACTTGGGAAGGTCCATTGTTCCATCCCCTCCGGGCAAAGCACTTCATTCCGATTGCCGACCTGGGTGAACGATGGCGCTGTGTACTAAGGCGTACTGCACGTCGATGGTGCACTTGTCTTCAACCATTGCTAACCCTGCTTGTGTGGAGTTATTACGATAGGGAGTCTGGCAGTTGCTCGCCGTTGCTCAGTGGTTCCCTACTGGTACTCCAGCTTCCTTCACCCGTAAAACTGTCCAACACGAGGCGACCCTGGCTGTTAATAGTGTGATTGAAACCCCAATAAATAAATAAATAAATAAATAAATAAATAAATAAATAAATATTTTGCATTAGCAGTGCCAGCCGCACGTTGTCTATGCTGTATTTTTTAAGATTTTTTTAGCGTTGCACTGGCCATGCTTATGAGATGAGATAAAAATGTGTCCAGTTGCGAATCATGTCGCCACTTTTAAAACCACGTGATAAAAAGTCACGTGACAGGAGCAGATGCGGTGGAAACTCAATGGAAGTTGAGGGGCACAATTTTTCCCCACGCTCCGGAACATCAGTGGATCGGGCAGCTGGGAAAAATTTGATAAACAGTGGATTCACACAAGAGCTGGGGGTTCTGGTTTTTCAGAAGATTCGGTTTCGGTTCAGTTTCAGGAAAAAAAACTCTGTTTCTGTTCTTCTTTTCAATTACATTTCAGGCTCCATAAGTTTGAACAACTCTACAGTAGTTTGTACGCCACCACAACCCACAAAATCTGTATTAGATTCAGCCCAACTTTCCTTCGATCATTCTTGGGGGTTCTAGGGGATCAGTTGCTAAGCCTATTCAGTCAGAAAAAAAACACAAATGAGGGTAACAACTGAATGAAGTTCATCTAATCCATATTATCATTTCACCCATATTGACTCTTCCGGTGGACGAGGCAATAAGGGAGAAAATGTGACGATGTGAACACAACGTATTTGCCACCTTGCCGGATAGACCTACTGGCGAGAGTCCATAGTGGCCGTTAGTCTAGTTGCTTCTCAGTAAGATAGTTTGATCAGTTCATGCACCAACACGGTAAAACTGTTCGGCCGGTTCTTACCGGGTCCCGCGGGATTTGTATTTCCGGTTTGCAGCAAAAACAGGAACCGAACCGCAAAACCACCCAACTCTAACACACGGAGATGCCATCCCTTTCTTTCTCAAGTCTTGACGAGGGTGACATAAAGTGTTAAAGAATCTGTGTGCATGGGGTTGGGTGTGGGGTGCGTCGCTATAAACTCGTTGTATCAGATAGGGTGGAATGGTAAAAATCCACGCGTGAGCAGTTTTGCCCACGGCTACTTTTGCCAATCAATAATCAGTTGTTTTCAGCAAATATTCAATGAAAGAAGCACCGGGTTGTACCCGGTGCTTCTTTCATTGAAAATTCGAGGGCGATTCCATTGTTCAAAGTCGGAGATGCGCTGTTAACGCATGTGTGGAAATATTGCCCACATGTGGATTTTTACCTTTCCATGACAGCCGTACTGTTGGTTGATGGCATCCTTTCGCAACGGTGTGCACGTATCATTCAGTATTTTGATTCTATTTCTCCCATAGCCTTCATGTTGGAAGATGGCTGAAGCAGAAGAGGACAAAGTCAACTGAAGATGGAATGCACTTGCCAAAGATTTCTAAATTTCTTTAAATTTGCAGATAATGTACTTTGGTAATGACCGTGTATCGACACATTTATACGCTCCCTCTCTAATATGCAAATTGCAAATCCATTTATTGTTTATTTAGTATCTTCGGGGACAAAGGCGTGGAGGTACGTCCACCTTATGTCCACTCTGTTACCACCTCCTGGGGGCGTGGTAGATCAGTAGTTACGGCATTGGACTTCAACCCGATAGGTTCGCGATTCGATCCCTGCCACTGGTAACTGCACTGTGTCCTTCAGCAGGGCACTTAATCCCGATTGCCCACTTGGGGGCACGGTGGCGCTGTGTAATAAGACGTACTGCACGTCGATGGTGCACTTGTCTTCAATCAATGCTAACCCTACTTGTGTGGAGTTAGTATGTTGGCAAGTTTGACAGGTGCTCGCCGTTGCTCGATGGTTCTCTTCGAGTACTCCGACTTCCTCCCCCCATAACACTGCCTGACACGACGTGGCCCTGTCTGTCGAAAGTGTCGTTAAACTTAAATAAATAAATATTACAACACTTTGAAGACCAAATATCTGAAGGCGAAATATCGTAGAATCTCGTATACAGCATAAAAGTCTCAGGACACGAGTCTAATTCTGTTCGAAATTGGACACTGTCATAAACTGTTTGTTTACCCACTTTTAAGTAAATTTTCGTGTAGACGACTGTTGATGTAGTTTGATGTGCCTTTACTTCTAAAGATATATAGGTATGCTTTCCTGCAGCAGTTATGGATATTCCAATCAATAAGTATTTAATTCTTCTTGAAAACATCAAGATATTAACTTAATTTGCGGAACGATCTGGAGTGATCATAACACTTCGTCTGTGGTGAGGGTTCATGTCAATCAACTCAAGTCTCGATTTAACAATATTTCTAGCTTTGATTCACAAAAAAATGAATCCTTATGATTTTTTTCTGAATCAATCTACCAGAATAGTTTCACTTTCCCGATCAACTGAAATATGCCAGATGAGTGTATCTAACATAAGCAATGACTAATATATTTGAGAGCCAGAGTGGTTCTAGGCCACAAAAGCGTCGAATTTCTTACAGCATTAGACTGAGGGCTTGTTACGACACGCATCTTTTCCAACGCTCGAGTATAGGGCGCTGGGAACCTGAAATTAGGCTTGGGATTGCGAGTCGAATCGCACCCATACTTTCGAGCTGTAGATATTGCTCATTCTTACAACCATCGTAAATATTTCTCGTGCGTGTGTGCAAGTCAATCAAAAAGCAGGAATATACCAGAAACGGATCAAAGTAATTTCGGAAGCGCAACTCCTTGAACTCTTTTTCTATATCAGCAAGTCTCTAGTACAGGTGATCTGATGATAGAAGAAGAGTTCAAAAGAAAGAGACCCTTGATAGGATTTTAACCCTTTACCTAACATGAAAAGCAGACTACATTTGCCAAAAAAATTCTTGAATAACTAATTTCCTTCATTTTTTGTCTCAAAAACGTAGGTTATGACCCCTCGTTGGAACGAGCTCGACGAGCTCGTTCCAACGAGGGGTCATAACCTATGTTTTTGAGACAAAAAATGAAAAATAATGAAAATTAATTCGCGATTTTTGAGAATAGCGCTGGCCGGTTTTGGCTGTTACGTTGGGTAAAGGGTTAAGAAAATCGCGATGATTTGAAAATTTGCGAATCAGCGCGGCAAGTATCGAATCGAAACAAATCTTTTTGCCTCGTATAAAAGATCTACGCTCAAACATTAAAATTCTTGGGATGTTATGCATGCATCCACATCCTCAAAACATTATTTGGGTCATTGAGCTGGAAAGGGAAAGACTCCTAATCCCCTTTTGGTACTCAATACAACCGACAAGCTTATCTTAATTGGGACTCTTTGATACAGACGCGATGTTAGAACAGCTGATTATAAGACCTCGGCAGCTCGCCATGTTCAAAGACGTCCTTATGGGCATACAAGTGTCAAGGGCAGTAGCTTATTTTGTGTCTGACCAGCCCTCTAAACTAGCCATGTCAGTATGCTACAACTTTTAGCGTTACCACTGCATTGCGGATGGCAGTGGGTATCTTAGGTGATTGTAGGTTCTTGGTCTTTTTTTCGCGACTGTCAGAGATCAAGTTCTGACTGCTGAAATATTCCATCTACATCATCAAGACATGCCTTCGTCGAGGCGTGCCTTGATGATGTAGCTGGAAGGCATGCCGTCGAAGGCATGACTTGGTGATGTAGCTGGAATATTAGGAAGTCGAGGTCATTGTTAAAAAAACTCATGACTTCATGGAAATGTATTTGTGAATAAAAAACATATACAGTCGTGTAGATTTCGTGGCGGAACGCCTCTTTCCGTTAACACGTACTGCCCGGTACTTCAGACTGATTATGCTCCCCACCACCCCCCTCACCAGCCCGAATCCGGTACTGCAGACCTCTGGTCGTATAACAGACTTTGTGTGTGAGATATCAGTCCAAGGGCCAATACTATAAAACTTTTACAACTGTATTTTCCCGAATTGTATTTTCTACAAGTGAAGAAAAATTACGGATATGATTCATTAGCATTTCAAAAGATATGGCAAGTTGCCAACTGGCAAATTGCCACATCTTTGAAAATGCTAATAATTCTTTCAGTTAGATATTTAAATAAATAGAAAATACAATTTTGAAAAATACAACTGGCCCAGGTTAAAATCTAGTCTTGAAAGAAAGTGCGTGATCAATAGCAACAGGGAATCTGATATCCAAGACTCCAATCCAGACGAAACTGCACCTACTGAAAAAAATTATTTGGGGCTGTGACTCCCATCCCCTAAACCCTCCTTGGTGATGCCTTCGATACTCCCATCAAACAATATCCGAAGATAGTTTTCGAGGCATACGGGCCTGTGAATGCTGCGTCTCATAAGGAAGAAAAGGGGACTGGGTTGCGATCTGGTCGAAACGCTCTGTCCGCTTTCCTCCCAAAATAGCTTTTTGTCACAAAAAATGACAAAGAACTGTTGTATCTAATTTCGAATGGCTCGTGTCATTAAAATCCTTAAGCAAATAGCCAAACATCGTTGTACAATTGTCCGATGTCGTGATGGGAGTGCTGGAAGAGTTAAAAAGCAATTTAATGTGTACACGTGTCGTGTATAAAAAATTTGATTATTCAAAGCTGTCCTACTGAAAAGTGTAGCTAACAAGTTGGCCACGAGCATTGTCATAAAGCTAATTTGCGTTCACTTATTTATTTATTTTATGTGAGAGATTAAAAGCTGAGCACGAACGCGCCTTGTTTGTACATAAATTTCTACAGAGTCTTCACAAAACAGTCCTACTTTGGTGTCTTATGAAGTTTTCACCCTCATCCCACTGCATGTATGCGGTGAGAGAACCTGGTATTGGATTTGTGTTTTAATACTGGATCTTAGAAGCACGGGCGGTTTTATATATTATTACGGCGGAAATTACTCAAAAGTCTGACTGAGTCCGTACCTGAAGAAGTAGAAGTCTGTGAGAATCCATCGACGAAAAGCCTTCCGCAATGTGAACGCATTTCTGTTCTGTTAAGGAGGAACAGGAAGGGTTACCAATGCGATGTTTTTAATATATTCAGTGAAAGGTTTTTTTTTCCTTCATCGGGTCGTATCAAAGCCATGTTCTTTAATAATCATAAACAATATTTTATTCAAGTAAATCAACCGGAATTACAATGGACATGTCGCCAAGTCGACATCCTTTAAATTATTGTAATGGTCTTTTATGATGCGGATCGACGAATTGCAATGATGAGACGGGTGGTGTTTGTTCATGGCCAGCTGTTTGGTAACCCGTACCAATTTAATTTCAACTGCATCCATTATATGCTTTTTCCCCTTTCGAATCACAAAGGCGCTGTCACGTCCCGATGAGCACAATTCATGTCTCAGTTTGATCGAAGAAAGCTCCAAATCTCGGCATCGCTCTTGGTATTGCAAGAAAAATTAAATATCGATAAAATTTATTGAGTTTTTGTGTCGTCTCATGCACAGCGTTATCCCATCTATTGATAAATTGGTAATTTTTTAACTCTCTCCGAGTAGGAAGAGCGGATTTTATAACTGTAAATAATAATTTCTTAGCTTAAAATCTACAGTAGTACTCGTTGGTTGAACAACATATTTGGAATAGTTACTTTTGTGTAAAGCCCATTAGAATAGAGATGGGTTTTAACTCAAAAGTTTCTGTTGGTATTATTTTCCATGTACGACAAGATAACAAGAAGATGTTTCCTTACATTTTATTGGAATGCGTCACTGGCACACTACAATAAATTGCAACACAGCAGTTTGTACGCGAGTTCACCTGAACCTTCATTGCCATTACGACGTATCACTGTTCTAAGTATTTATTTATTTATTCCTTCAGGCTTAACGACACTTTCGACAGCCAGGGTCACCTCGTGTCGGACAGTTTTACGAGTGGAGGAAGCTGGAGTATCCGGAGAGAACCACCGAGCAACGGCGAGCAACTGTCCTACTCCCCAACGTACTAACTCCATACAAGCAGTGTTAGCATTGCCCCCACATGAGCAATCGGACTGAAGTGCCTTGCCCAAGGACGCAACGCAGTTACCCCTGGCAGGGATCCAACCGTGGTCCTTTCAGTTTGAAGTCCAATGCCATAACCACTTAGCCACTACACTCTCACTGTTGTAATTTTTATTATTATTAGGGTTTAACGACACATTAACATCCAGAGTCATATCATGTGACAGTTTTACGGGTGGAAGAAGCCGGAGTACCCGGAGAGAACCACCGAGCAACGACGAGCAGCTGTCAGCTTTCGAACATCTGAACTCTGCACCGCGGCACAGGCAGGGTTAGATTGGTTGAAGACATGCGCACCATCGGCGTGCAGTACGCCTTAGTACACGGCGTCATCGTGCCCCCGTGTAGGCCGTCGGGGTTAAGTGCCTTGCCCAAAGACACCACACGGGAGCACGAATCAGCCGCTGAAATGGTCACCTATCCAACTACAAACCGCACTCGACGTTGCTTAACTTCGGCCATCTGACGAGAACCGGTTACCGCGACGCCACTACGCCCCCACCGTTGTAATTAAATTCATTGCTGAACCTTTACCCAACGCGCACGATATCAAAATTTATTTTAATTATTGGTTTTTGTTTAATTTTTCAAAAATTATCAACAAAACAATGTAATGTGTCCTCTCATTGGAACGAGCTCGACGAGCTCGTTCCAATGAGTGGTCATATGACATGCTTTGTTGAATATTTTTGAAAACTATAATTTTTCAGTTGCTTAACTCTTTTGGCGCGGAATGATCTGAGAAACAGAATTCTTAGCGCCTAATATTCATCAGAAATTTTACAAAAAATATAGGTTGTTAGACTAAAGCGTTATTATTTTAAAAGATGTTCTAATGATCTCATTGATAGTTTTTCAAATGATTTTCTGTATATATTTAAATGGCACCTTTATACTTTCAAGGGACTGTATCGTTGTCCATGGATAGGACATAAATTTGGTGCATGAAGCTTAAAAAACGTATGTTTGTTCAACTCTTTACCCAACGAATCATTATATTTATCGCTTTATTAAACAGGGGCGGCGAAAGCTCGATAAAAGTGGAGGGGCACAAATTCACACTGCTACCCTGGTTCGATCCAGTGTGAAAAAGGTTACATCCGTATATCGGTAAATGTACCATGACTCGCTCTAGTCTTTTGTTTGGATGAATGTGCCGCTGTGTGGCCACTGACCTGTTCGTTTCTTCTACTTCAACCATCTTCCAACCCGAAGGCTAGCCTTCGGGTTGGAATATAGCTGAAGAAGAAGAAACGAACGAGAGCGACCGCAAGTGGGATTCTTTGGCTGAATATTGTTTGTATTTACAAATAATGTTACAGGAATGCCCGTTTTTTGACACGTTTGCATGCGCCCATTTTAACTCGTCGTGTAACTTCGAAGCACATCTGTGGAAAAAAGTGGAGGGGCACGTGTCACCTGTGCCCCCCTGTCCCCCGTCTCTGGTATTAAATGTTAATTTGTATGGAGGCGTACCTGCGTCTATCACGTTTCACCATGCATTGTGTTCTTCAATATGCCAAATAACGCCTCTGTCCTCGCCTTTTGATTCACTCCCTACCACTTCATTACAAAACTCTTTCCTGCTGGGCTCAATCAGACTAAGATTTTCTGTTTATTTATTCATTTATTTAGAAGTGGTTGTTTTTTCTAGAGTATTTTCCTTTTTTGTTGGTTTTTTTCGTTACTCTCTCTCTCTCTCTTTGTTTCTCTTTTCCATTCCCATACCATATGGTATCACAGAACTAAATATTTTCCCATAGGCCACCATTATAACGTTGAGGTGTAAAAAAATATGACCGCATAACTTTAATTTTGGCATTCAAATATCTTTGTCAAGTATAGCCCTTCAGACAACTTGTTCTGACCCGAAAAGAGGGGGTCATGCAACAAATAAGAGAGAAAAAATGACACGAAGGGAAGTACCGGTCATGCGCACATATTTTTCAGGGAATAACCTTAAAAAACACACAAAAAGTAAATTGTATTTTTTAGGTCCAAAAGTCATCAAATCACCCTCTGTTTTATCAGGAATATTCAACAATAATGCAAGATGTCAATAGAATGTTTCAAATGTTTATTGAAACAATACATTTTCCCAAGGCTGTTTATTTTTAGAGATTGCATAATTTCCGAGTGCAACATTTCAAGGCGGGTAACTCTAATTCAAATATTTAGTTCAGCGACACCATATGACAGGATCAGATCGCCATGCATACCGATATGTTTGTTCACCGTTTGATACGTCATGCTCGAAAAAAGTAATTATACCAACCACAGCGTCGTCCGTGACAGTCAGACACCTGACGCCGATTTTTGTCATAAAATAATTTTTGTTAGAGACTCGAACGTCTTATAGGAGATATTTATCGTCTTTGAAAATATTTTGATGCAAGTATATTGAACCACTCCTGTTTTCTCTAGATCGGAATCTGTAGAAAATTTTTAACTGTTCATGCTATTTAACAAAATACCTTAAATAAGTAGCTCTCTACAGGAAATCACTGTATAGGGACATTACAGATAGTAATAAAATGTTACCTCCAAAAGCACGGTCCTTGCGTTACAGAATAATTGTTTCATCATGGTGGGGGTGTTGGGAGTGATTCAACATTTGTTGAGGAAAGTGTGATACATCGAGCTCAATAATGGTGGGGCGCAATTTCAACATCTGTCGTAATTCGATAACACCTTTTCTGAATAAAAATATAGCGCCATAGTCGTTGAATATCAAATTACGATAATTGTGATGTTGCGCCAATTTAACTCCGCCAAGCCTGAGAAATAAGAGTAAATTTATTGAATATCGAATACTGTCCAAAACGTATGGCCTACCAGATGTTTCTAGTGAAGTGTCGTCTGCCTATTAGGCACTTGACCAAGAAACAGCTGCTGAGATTCTATACGTCTCTTCCCGGCCACTGTTATCCGGACCGCAGATGTCAGAGCCCCTGCTATATTACTTCACGGGCGACTCAACTCGACTAGAGTTTTCTAAGTACATGATAATGTATTCGTAAAAATAATTCCACAGACGGGAGGTTACTGATTTGTCCCTCACTGATTTTACTTTTCCTGATGGTGATATTCCCCATCAATTGCAGGTACTGCGGTGTCGATGGTTCCGATTGGGATGGGCATTGTAAAGTAACGGCATGGCATTACCAGGAGGAAACGAAGCAAAATCTTCTAACAGACACCACGGTTTCCGTTTTCATTTCCTTATACTCATTCCTTGATGTCCACTTTGCTCCACCTCTCCAAATCCTGTTAAAAAATCGTATGCTCGCATACTGAATGCTGCTGCATGTACAGTTAGTCTAGAGCCCAAAGAAGCTTCAAAATTTGTTTCGATGCGAAATTGTTCTCATGATTCCATTCGAATCCATACGTGATTCAGAAATTTTTGCGATCTTCTTTAAATCCTTCCAAGTGATCCCTCCTTTTTGAACCGTTCTTCCATCATCGGGTCTCCTGTACAAGAGGGGTGGGGAGGAGGTTGCGTCACTTAATTCTACATACTGCACTGCATGGAAATCAGCGAGGACGTCTCTTTTTCACATTTCCCGCGTGCCATGGAATCAAGAATGGACGCTGGTTTTCTACATAATGGCATATAGGGGGGTTCAAACACACGCCTAGAGGGTTTCCTTCGGCTCCACCCGCCTAGCGAAACTATACTAAACCATGCACACGCACATATGGTCGGTGGCCGAGTGGTGTGCGTGGTTTAGTATAGTTTCGCTAGGCGGATGGTTCCGATCAAAACTCTCTCGACGTGGGTTCGAACCCCCCGTTATGGCATTTAAGTATTTTGATTCCGCTTCTGGAGTATTCCGACTTTTTGATGGACTTGTCCGTACAGAGGAGTCCCGTCAAACGGTGTGGAGTTTATTTAGGACAGAAACTTGTTATACGGTATCAACATTCCAATATCAGCACTTGTTTTATTGTCAATAATAACTACAATATGTTGCAAATATTCAATTTGTATTGCGGCGAAAAATATGAACATCATCAATATATAGAGAATGTCACGCTGTTTTAGTGTGGAGCTTTCAGATCCCACACTCATGGGATAATATTAGTTACACAGTTTGTTGGTGGCCTAATATGGTATATATGGTGTCAGTTAATTTCATATTGGACGAGAGCGAATTGGACGAGCTTCGCTCTCGTCCAATATGAACTTAACTGACACCATATATACCATATTAGGTCACCAACAAACTGTGTAACGAATATATCTTACCGACTGCTGCATCGATGCACAGAACTAATAACAACAGCAATCAAAATTAATGAGAGAATTCTCACAATGTGTTCACGTGCCTTTGCCTTGTTACAATTTATGGGAGAGTGCCTACAGGCACTCTCCCATAAATTGTAACAAGGCAAATTCATACATACCAAACAGTTTCATTTAGAAGGTAACATGACACACATCCACAGAATATGAAGCCTATGAAGCCTTTTAAGTTGCCTAACCTTCACTTCAGACCAAATATGGGCTTCCAACACTCAATCTTTCAACTTGAAGCGTTTATCGGCTGCCGCCATTTGAATAATCAGTGAACAAAGGGGAGATTACGCATAGGGGAGATTACGCATAGCTGTCAGCGTATATTGATGTTTACATGCAGTATATGGTTTTATATGCAGTCTGCATGTGACGCCTTTGAACCAATGAAATTCACAGATACTTGTAGGAGGTACGACATTTCTAGATATTCACTAAAACAGCGTAGATTTTCGTTTTATTATATGCTACGTGACATTTTACTGCGCAATATTCACCCCAATTCGACTGCAAACGGTTTCAAGACAATAACAAAAAGCTGCTGATCGTTCGATCAAGGCGACGTCATGCGCCGAAGCGTAACGTCATTTAGGAAGCTACTGGAAAAATTCATTGTGTGACCTGAAATATTATTTTAAAATAAAACTTTCAGGTCCCAACTCCTGAGATAATTCCAGAAACTGACTAAAATAAAATAGATTTTCTTTTTTATTATATGCTACGAGACATTTTATTGAACAATATTAGCCCACTTCGACTCCATTGCGTACCTTTCAAAACAATAATAAAGATCAGCTGATCGTTCCTTCAAGGCGACCTGATGCGGCGTAGCGTGACGTCATTTAGGAAGCTACTGAGGGATATTCGAGTCGATGTATATGGAAAAATATCTTTTAGATAATTTGCGATAATTCACAGGCCAGCATATAATAAATATTTATCTTTCACAGTCCACAAAGTCTGTTCTTTAGAAAGCGATCGAGATGTATTGAATCTGAAAACCGTATTTTTCCAACATCCACCATCCCAGTACTGAAGATAACAGTACCCCTGGCGTCTAACGTCAATATGTCATGTCGTTTAACGTTACGTCACACGTGATCATCAAGAGCGAATATGCCGAATATTCGGTCGTTTATACATTTTCTGCATTTGATACCACTAGAGAATTAAGGGGTGTCAAAGAAAAGTTCTTAGGGCCTACTTGTAAATATTTAAGATAAAACTTCAAAGAAAACAATTCTTATATTTGTAACATTAGCAGTCGAAAAATAGCCAATTTGGTATTTTAAAATAACAATTTAGTCCTTGGAGAGCTCCGAATATTGCTGGAAATTTATATTTGGTGCCCGTAGGAGGTTTCGGTGGCTGCCGTGAGATCAGAATTTACCCAGTAAGTGGCCCTTTAAGTGAAGGTGGACTTGAGTTTTTTATCGTGAGATAGCCGTACATAGCGGCGGTATTAGCCCTCGCTGGCACGGCATCAGCGTGAGACAAAAGTGAGCAGTGTTATGAATAATTGTGAAACCTCAATATTGTGATGAACAATAAGCACAATAATCACAATCAAGCTAGGGGCCTGTACCAAGAAGGTACCAGTAGCCAGGGTGAGATGATGTAGACCGCAGAAACGTTATAAACCACTAACCTTATCAAAGTGTGTTTTAGTGTACAAGTCTAGAAGTAATTGCAAGAAACAATCTATATTTTGTTTATATTCATGCTTATATATTGTTTTGATTTATAAATGCCCTTTTAAGATTTTGACTTTTTGAACCCTGGTAGTATCTTCCACACCAGTTCAGTGTCATCAACTGGAAGAGTCTATATTCGTTACTTGGGGGAAGACTAATCAATATTTTCAACGTGTTGCCCTGGGGCTGCATGTTGAAAATCTTGATTAGTCTACAACACAAATTCACCGAGCAACTATCTCTTTAATGAAGTCAGGTTATATCACGAACCTTTTGGGGTTTTTTATTAGAGTTTAACGACACATTAACAGCCAGGGTCATATCATGTCGGTGACAGTTTTAGGGTGGAGGAAGCCGTAGTGCCCGGAGAGAACCACCAAGCAACGACGAGCAGCTGTCAGCTCTCCAACATCGTAACTCTGAACTCTGCACCGCGGCAGAGGCAGGGTTAGATTGGATGAAGACATGCGCACTATCGACGTGCAGTACGCCTTGGTGCACAGCGTCATCGTGCCCCCATACAGGCAATCCGGGTTAAGTGCCTTGCCCAAGGACACAACGCGGGAATGCGAATCAGTCGCTGAAATGGTTACCCATCCAACTACTAACCGCGCTCGACGTTTCTAAACTTCGGTGATCTGACGAGAACCGGTTACCGCGACGCCACCGCGACGCCACTGTCCCCCACTTTCGGGTTCAAGGGATTAAAGTAATTGCCACATTCACGAAAGAATCTACAGTATCACATAAACACGTAGTGCCCTGAGTTCCAATGTGTTCTATGTGCCTACTGACACATAGAACACATTGGAACACAGGGGCGACGTATAGGTCGTCGAAGGTTAGCGGAGAGTACTGACGAAGCGAGACCGATTCTCGTAAGATCACCGAAGTTAAGCAACGTCGAGCCCGGTTAATCCTCGGACGGGTGACCATTCGGCGATTGATTCGGGTGCTTCCCGTAGTAGTGGCTGGTGTGCTATCGGCGAAGTTTGAGTGTGTGATTCTGCGACGTTGCATCACATGCCAGCTGTGGACGGTGGGAATGTTCACCAATACTACGCAATCCTCACCGTATCTAGGTGTAAAATAGGGACCTGTTGAGGCGCTTGCCTGAGTGCCCGTCTGTGGAGCACCGGCAGTATGCTCCGTTGAGTTGAGCTGAGAATGTCATAGAATGAATAAAGGGTGTAAACACCTGTGATACGGGGTAATAATGTAAGTCAGAGAGCACTGCGTTGGATTCCAGACGTTAACTTTGCATTAATATTATTATTATTAAGGTTGTTGCGAAATGACCATATGCGGGTTCGTTCAGACAGTAGAAGGGGCGTGGCCAGGTCAAAAGGTGGTTGAATGGCCAATGGCAGCAGAAAATATTTTATCCCCTCCACTTAATCTAACCTCGTGTTGGGTTAACTCTTTGAACCCTGATGGTATATTCCATGTGAGTTCAGAAACATCGGCAGAGTCTATAATCGTTACATGGGGGAAGGCCAATCAATATTTTCAACGTGCAGCCTTGGGGCTGCACGTTGAAAATATTGATTGATCTACTGCACAAATTCACTTTTCAGCCATGTACCTTATAAATTCAAGTCGTGTCACAATTCTTGACCGGAAAAGCGGTCTTTCGGGTTAAAGGGGTTCATATTGCATATTTCCCATAGTTGAAGGTGTTTTCCCGAAGAAAAAAAAATAACTTCTCATTCCAATTGGGGGGACCGCAGATACTCTTTGAAGGCTTCAGTATCCAGAACGTGGAGGTATAACCAAAGCAAAATCTCCCCTCCAAAACAAAATCTGGTTGAGAGTACATGAACCAGTTTTGGGGATTACCAAGACTGGAAATTAGTAATCTGTCATTTACAGAATGAGGTCCCCAGAAGGTGAATTTGCTGATGCTATCCCATACAGTGGGCCAATTTATCCTCTGGGTACCTCTTTCTGTTTATGCCTGAGACCTTGATTCCGATTGAAGCGAACAGAGTGTAAATTTAGAGATACTACCCTACTGTGCAGGGTAGCATCACCAACTTCACCCTCTGGTGACCTCGTTCTGCAGATGACAGTCTGCTTATTTCCAGGCTTGGGGATTAGGAGTATGAATGTATATAAGGTTGACATTTTTCTACAAGAAGTGAGGGATGAGTCACCCTTAATCCCCTCCCCCGTGACTACCCGCTGGATAGTAGTCTGTGAGTACCGGCTGCACTCGTTGACTCAATCTCTCGATTCACCGAAGCTTAATCCCAAGTTCCCGATGGATACAATCACATCGGCTGTCCTTTGTTGTTGTTCTCCAATCTAATAGTTCGTTTGACAATGATTTCTGAGAGCTGACGTTCAATAAGACCACCGTCAACTACTGTCGTCGTCCTTGGCCGTCAACAGTCTAAGAGTGTCTGTAGTTGAAGATCCTGATTATGGTAAAATGAAAAATGGGGGTTTTGAGCCTTTTGTGAGACTAGAATTTGTAGAGCCTTTCGAAGCTTCAAAATTCGATTCGATTTCGAATCTTAATCTGGTATTCAGTTCGATTCGAAATCGGCTGCGTGATTCGCGTCCTTCGAAGGCTAGGTCATCATCATCGTCTTACAAAACGTATCGTTCAAATGAAAATTGTACACAAATAATGTTGAAAGGACAGACTGGGCGTCACGTCTGATTTATTAACATAACAGCCTCTGCACCCATTTCACCAGCCATGCTTATTCCAGTCTCAGTAGTCACCACCACTGTTGAAAGCAAATTTACACAGTTTCCAAGCAATGTTGACGATGAACTATAATCCTCACTGGGTAATATTTCAATTACATCATCACGGCATGCCTTCGACGAAGGCATGCCGTGATGATGTAGTTGGAATATTTTATCAGTCGGGACTTCCATCACAGTTGGAACAAATCAGGTCACAGCACCACACCCCGACACCAACCTCCTCCCCCAGATCGGTCACCTTTAAGACGCCCTTGATTCGATTTGATTTTCGAATAATAGACTTGATTCGAATCGAAAATGTGTTTCGCTGGGTCCTAGTACTTTGTAACATCCAAAAGTATATCCTGCTCCAGACCCCACCTGGTTTTTGTTAAGTCTATCGTGACAATTTTTGAGTTTGGGTCTTTTCATCTATCACGGGTATCACAACGGGGGAGTGACGGGAAATTAAAATTAAATTAAATTGATCAAGTGAAGACCACCAGAAACCCCATGTCCTCCTCAATGTCTGTCCTAGCTTTTTGTATAGATTTGTGCTTTCCCGTGCCCTTCTACGAGTATCCTCCGGACACAGAGAGATCACCCGCCTCCAAGTCTATCCATCTTCGTTCGTCCAGCTGCCCTATAAAACTAAATTTCGTAACAAAAACTCCGAAGAAACGCAACCCGCCTTTACGCTCATTCACCGTCGAGTTCGGCCCGAAACCAGAACTGTTGAAAGTCGTTCATTTTATTTTTCGCATAAACTGAAAAAATCCATAGAGTGAGAAATCCACCCACCTTGTTATTTAAGCAGTAAATGCCTCTCCAAAAAACGTTACCCGGCTGTTTATGGGTTACATTATAAGGGGGCATTGTGAAAATTGTCAACGTCTTTTAGCTGCCATACAAAACAGACAACTGTCGAAGGTGTGTCGACAGTTATCCGCCACCTGCCTCTTAATGTTCCATCATGTCCTAATCCTACTTATAAAGTCATAAACTGACAGATGAAAGAATGTTTTCGGAAAATTCTCGTAAATTTTCGTTATTATGTAATAATGTGCGCACTCCGACTTTTAACCTCATGTATTAAAGCAAATAATACATGTTTTCTTCGAAGTTGTAGTTCTTCCCGTTTGATCACTTGCGTCGAATGTTGGAAGTTTTTTGCACTTTGCTTTCTAAAAGTAGTATGTCTAACCTTTTCAACCCGGTTTGCATAAATTTTAGCGGGAAGAAAAAAAAATTGATAGCGGACGATATAAAGAGCAAAACATCTGAAGCGAGGCTCGTTAATAATTTAATCCAACAGCTCTGAACCTCCCAGCAAACCAGTATGGTTTTGCCCATTTCGCCGTTAAGAGTATTGGCTGAAATGATACCTTCCAGGGCTCCAGTGTTAAAAGGGTTAATATTTCCCACATTCAAATGAAGAATTAAAAAATATCGACTCGGGAGATCATCGACACATTTTCGAAAGCAAATCCCCTTTGGTGGTTTCCGTAATAATAGCAAAAATGGCATCTATTCAGTTGAACAACAAAAACGGCTTTATTCATTTGAAAATGTGATCGGCAAAATAGTGTAAGCCAATTCACTAAGCCTGCATTACTAGAAAAAAAATTATCTCGCCTTCAACGATTTTGAATTGAAAATGAGTTCTTAAGTACAGACTTCCAAAGAGACTAATCTTTCGCTAAAGTAAAATTAAATTATTTCAACTTATGAATTTTGAATGTTGATTTTTTTAAAGTAATTTAAAAGTGTCGTTGCTTTGGAAAACTGATGCATCACTCAATTCAAAATTGAAAACTTCACCTTTTTACACTGGTATACTAATTACGGTTCCATGACATTATGCCGCGTGGCATCACTCCGCATAATAATATGCCGCAGGACGTATTGCCGCAACAACAATATGAAGCACTAAATACACAGAACGACGCACGTGTGTGAATGTATTAATCGATATGGCACAAGTGTCAGCGCGGAAGGATAAAATGAGAGGCCGCAACCTTTCACACACGTGCGTCGTTCTGTGTTTATTACACGCCTTCACGTCTATAAATACAATTATTAGAAGGACGCTCAGCAATTCATTTGACAACTATCAACAAAAAGAACACATTTTATCGCCGGCCAAATTTGCGAGGAGAACCCGTGTTACTATTTCGTCCCCCGAGTTCCAATGTGTTCTATGTGCCTACTGGCACATAGGACACATTGGAACTCGGGGGACGATTCTCAGCTATCGTTAGCGATTCAAATTGTAATTTTAGTTGCACAATTTGTAGAAAATTCCAGTGAAATTTCGCTTGTATTTAAAAATATTCCGCCAACGTTTCCGTTCCTCACATATGCGCGGAACAGATTTTCATTTTCCGCGTGGTTTAGTGTTGCTGTAGATGGGAATTGCATAGGACATGCGTGTAATAAAGACAGAGTTTTATCGTTATTTTTCAAGAACTAAATGATATGGTGTCTCCCCTTCTATCAAATATCACATCGTAACTTTAAAAATGCGCGATCATGCCATGCGGCATATTGTCGTCACGATATATTGTCGTTGCGGCAAAATATTCTACGGTCTATTATCGATACGTCAAACTATCCCGCGGCATATTGTCAAAACCTCCCGCGGTCTTCTATAGTCACGACATATTGTCGCTGTGGCTAAATGTGCTGAGGTATAATGTCGTGCGGCGTAAAGTAGGTTCACCGTTTTCATAACTCATTACGTTGTATACAGTTCGTGGAAGCACTATCACAAAACACTCGGGGGCGCGGTGGCTCAGCGGTAGACTGTTGGACTTCTATGCTAGGGGTCCTGAGTTCGATCCCCGTCTGGGACGATCCGCCTTGTGTTCTTGTGCAAGGTACTTTATACAGGCTGCCTACATGGGGGCACGATGACGCCGTGTACTAAGGCGTACTGCACGTCGATGGTGCGCATGTCTTCAACCGCTGTAATACTACTTGAGCGGAGCTTGAACAGAGTTATAATGTTGAGGAGCTGACAGTTGCTCGTCGTTGCTCGGTGGTTCTCTCCGGGTACTCTCCGGCTGCCTCCACCCGTAAAAACTTTCGCTGTCACGATTAGCCATTGTGCATAAGTATGTGAACCTAAACCTCAATAAATAAATAAATAAATAATCACAAAACACTCGACTAGTCATCCTTGACTTTTCTCGCCATGAAAATCGACTTTGATGAAGTTATCTCCCTTGAAATTATTAAATGCACGAGGAAGGTTCCATTTAGAAGCAAGTAATTGTTGACATCTATGACATTAGTAGAAAATAAAGCCAAGTTTCCATTTGATATTTTTATTAAATGAAGCTTCTGCTGTTTTCGTTTATTAAAGGCTACAAAAGGAAACTTGGCGTTTATTGTAAGCTCACTACAACAACTACCTCACATATAATCCGTCATTAAGAATATCTATCAGTATCATACCTACCAACAGTAAGTAACTGTCCACTTTGGCTCTTTGCTTAGCGAATGTGTTTTTACAGTGATTTCCAAGTTCTTATTCTTCTCAAGAAATAAAATAGCAAATCTCACCTCCCAGATTTTTATTTATATTAATGGATTGGGAAAAAGTTGTAAAAAGCTAGTATTTTTATCCCTTTACACAACGTAACGGCCAAAACCGGCCAGCGCTTTTCACAAAACTCACCAATTAATTTTTATTATTTTTTTCATTTTTTGTCTCAAAAACATTGGTTATGACCCCTCTTTGGAACGAGCTCGTCAAGCTCGTTCCAATGAGGGGTCATAACCTATGTTTTTGAGACAAAAATGAAAAAAATCAGTTATTCAAGAATTTTGTTTGCAAGTGTCGTCTGCTTTTCATGTTAAGTAAAGGGTTATACTGCTCTACTCCAATGCCCTAAGTTTATGAAATGATGGGCACATCGATGATATAATTCGCTAACATTTCGCAATTTCAAATTGTATAATTAATTTCCATACTGACACCTCTTGGAAATATTTGGAGCTAACATTTCAGTATTTATAATATTTATGTATTGGTGTTTAATGTCACATACTTATGTACAATGACTAATCGTGACCGTGACAGTTTTACGGGTGGAGGAAGCCGGAGTACCCGGAGAGAACCACCGAGCAACTGCCAGCTCCTCAACATTCTAACTCTGGTCAAGCCCCGCTCAAGTAGGGTTACAGGGGTTGAAGACATGTTCACCATCGACGTGCAGTACGCCTAGTACACGGCGTCATCGTGCCCCTTTGTAGGCAACCGGGATAAAGTGCCTTTCCCAAGGACACAACGCGGGTCGTCCCGGACGGGGATCGAACTCGGGACCTCTAGCATAGTAGTCCAACAGTCTACCACTGAACCACCGCGCTCCCTAACATTTCAGCAAATCTCTTCTAATGGCGAAAATCGCAGTCATGTGGAGTATCGATACAGACAGTAAATCTCTCGTTTGGTGCCAGAATTCGTGTGACGATTCACCTTTTGATTGATGAATCGCGAAGCTTCAAGCGACAATATGGTCAGCCATCTGGCTGTCAAACGGCGTTCACGATAGCCCGAAATCTGTGTGTGCCAACTGGGTGCCAAATGAATTTTCTTGGTGCTAAATGAACGATGGTAGTGCCAAATGGAACCTAATTGTAAATGAGAACAAATTAACCATATATTGTCCTCGAGTGCAACAAGGCGCCATCTGTAATGATAAGGCTTGTTGCACTCAAAGTAAGATATTTGTATTTAGTATTGCCTCGTTCTTTTAACCCTTTGAACTTTGGTGGTACATTCCATGCTAGTTCAATGGCAGCAATTAGAAGGATCCATATTCATTACTTGGGGTAGACCAATCAATATTTTCAACGTGCAGCCTTGGGGCTGCACGTTGAAAATACTGATTGGTCTACCCCAAAATATTTACGTACAGCCATCCTACATAATGATGTTATGACGTATCATGTTCCTGGCCGGAAAAGGGGCCGCTGGGGTTCAAAGGGTTAAGCAATTAGTTGTAAAACACCAAATGATAAAAATATTGATAATAAATAACTAAAACCATTAAATAAATATATAAATAAGTAAGTAAATAAATTAAGTAAAAGTCCGTTATTAGCGTTAAAAATAATTTCAGGATCATTATTCACTCACTGCTTATTCATTATTCACTCACTGTTTATTCACTCCAAATAAACTAAATAAAATAATTTAATATCTTCCAGAAGGCTTATAAAAAAATCAGTAAGGTAAAAAATATTAAGTAACAAAGAAATGTTTTGATAAGAATCAGATTAAATGGATAAACTGTTAATTCATTTGACTCATAACAAAGAACCGTGATTATACATGTTACCTGAAGATTACCTGACAGGTGTGAATTCTGTCTCGCCTGTGTCGCCGGCCAGCGATTTTATGGAAAGCGACGCACTGAAATAATAAACCACAAAGCCTTTGAGAACTATCACAAGTATATTCTGGTGCCAAATGCTGTAGGTTTAGTACCAAATGAATATTTAGTGCAACTGGCAACAGTCAGCGTTGACATTGCTACCAAAGTAGCGTATAGTGGGATAATAAATACACAGAACGACACGCGTGTGTAAATGGGTTAATCGATATTGCACGAGTGCCAGTGCGAAGGATAGAACGAGAGGCCGCTGGCCTCGCGTTTTATCCTTTCGCAATGGCACAAGTGCCATATCGATTAACCCATTTACACACGCGTGTCGTTCTTTGTTTATTACACGCCTTCACGTCTATAAAAGCAATTATTAAAAAGACACTCAGCAATTCATTGGACAACTATCAACAAAAAGAACACATTTTATCGCCAACCAAATTTGCGACGGGAACCCGTGTTACTATTTCGTCCCGTGAGTTGCAATGTGTTCTATGTGCCTACAGGCACATAGAACACATTGGAACTCAGGGAACGATTTTCAGCTATCGCTAGCGATTCAAATTGTAATTGCGTTGCACGATTTGTAGAAAATTCCAGTGAAATTTCGCTTCTATTTAAAAATATTCAACGATTTCCGTTCCGCTCATATGTGCGGAACAGATTTTCATTTTTCGCATGGTTTAGTGTTGCTGTAGATGGGGATTACATGGAACAAACGTGTAATAAAAACAAATATCAGGACATGTTCAGGACCAGTGCAAGGAAGGTTTCAGTCAACAGACCTCTAGGATCAAACAGAAGGTTGATTGGCTAAATCTTTGCTTGTTCTTTTACTCTCTCGCCTAACGGGGCGGCAAAATTTTGGCTAGTGTTATTCAGAAATTCAAGTTGTATTCTATTATTTCAATTTTTGCTTTAAAACATCGCTCATAACCCACTCATTGGTACGAGCCCGCGGAGTTCGTGCTGATGAGGAGAATAATCTATGTTTTTGAGAGATAAAATAATGAAATGCTTTAGTTATTGAAGAAAACGTTGTTACAAGTGTCGTTCTGTTGTAGCGTTAAAGTTATTTGATGGAATATGAGTTATCGACGTGATGAGAACTTTAAGTGGGTAGTGGCATTCCTCCCTCCCCGTATTAAAACTGTTGCTCTTAAACTGAGTTGGTCGGCTCTTTAATCGGGTACAATGGAACTTAATTTTCCACAAGCCTTACCCGTGGGAACTTCTGGATGTGAGTCAGTGCTTGGTTACAATGGTAAGCAAGCCCTGTTTCACGGGTAAAATAGGACTCGGTGACTAATGCCTAGGGTGGAAGTCCTCTAAAATTGGCAACATGAGTATAAACGAATGCCTGGATTTGACTTTATATCTATGTTGTTGTCACGATTAGGCATTGTGCAAAACTAGGTGACTTTAAACACTAATAAATAAATAAAAAAAAATAATCCACATGCCTAGAGGTGAGGCAAACACTTTGTAAAATGTAAATTTAATACCCTTTAAGACTTCACGGCTGGGGGTGTCAGACCCCGGGAAAAGGGCACCTACTCGCATTAGTAGCACCGGCATGACATGCATGTCTCGAAGGCCGAAGGCTCGAGATGAGGGAGTTTGAGAGGAGGTGCTCCCTTCCATCGGGAGCGGGACACCTCATCCCAAACTCCCCCATTGAATTTTGAAAACTTCCTGAACGGATTTTGGGGTGTATTTTAGCTTTACTTCGAGAATAAATCATTGAAAAACATTGAGTGACAAACCTGGGTAGGGCATTATCATCCCCATCTCGCCTATGTGGTACGAAGGCAGGGAGGGCAGCTCCTCCCTCTGCCCCCGTGCTTCCAGCGTCCCTGCATGTCACAACTCGGGTGATTTCGTTCCTCAAACGTAACCTCGTCTGTATGACCGATGTCGCCATCTTGTCAAATGGTTCTCAATTTTAATATTTCACTTTCATTAACAAAAACAAATAGTGTATAAGCTGCTGTGCAACCGGAGCGAACAAAAACTATCTACTCTGCTGCGTCACAAGAAAATTGAAGCCCCAGTTTGGCTTAAAAGCGTGCCCCAAAACACGCGTAAATTAACATTTGTAAATTCGAATCGAAGCCAGAATTTCCCTTCAACTTACAAGTTTGTAAAATTCGATGTTCAAATTGTGATTCACTGCAGACTGCATTAACTGTCGCATCTACAGAACGTTGAGAGTGAATTATCAGTAAATCATCCATAGAATGGAGATTTCACCCAAGTAATAATTGCAAAATTGTTGCAAAGCATAACAAGCACAAGCAAAGTTGCATCAATGGACCTCCGGGTTAAACCCGGAGGTCCATTGGCTGAAACGTTGCTTCTGTTTTTTCACCATATGTACAGAATTTGAAAGTGATACTCTGGGTGATAACCCCACTCTGCGGGTGATTTAGTCATAATCCACTCTCCACGTATTGTACATTGACAATGAATGTAAATTCACGTAGAAACCTGAAAAGAAATACTTTATGCATTAACTGGCTGAATGCTAGAAGCCACTACCAGGGCTTTCAAAAAATGAGGATACCAGAGCAAAACCCAATGTTTTTCTTGCTCATCTTTCATTTTCGATGAAACGCAAATAATATTTTGTTTTTATAAATATGTTCTATTACAAATTATTGGAAAGTGTTTGTGGGCACTCTCCAGTAATTTGTAATAAAACAAATTTTGAATAACAAATTCAGACCACCAAAAATAATCTAGCCCTCAGCCAGTTAAAACGTTAAACGGAGTTTCAAAAAGTTTAATTCGATCTTTCAAGTTTTACTGACACCAAATTCAAATGCAACTCCAACCACGCTTGAAGGATACGGAGCTGGAGGATGGAGAAAAGTTCACAAGACTTAAAACAGTTAAAAAAATCTGTTTCTCATGAACCCCCCCCCCCCCACCACCACCCACATGGTCCTTTTAGCTGCCGCATGCTCATTTTTTATAACAATGCATAAAAAGCAAAACAAAATAGAAATTAAATGGTTTATGTCTGATGTTTTACCCAAGTTATTAATATTGATAAATTTGGCCCTTGCGCACAACAAGGCTTTGCAATGCCTTAGCATTGCAAAGCCTTCTTGCACTCAAGGGATAAAATACACCACCACCCTGGGGGCGCGGTGGTTCAGTTGGTAGAGGTACAGGCTGCAAGCCGAGAGGTCCTCGATTAGAATCCCACCTGCGGCAATCGCGTTGTGTCCTTGGGCAAGACACTTCACCCCCATTGCCCACGTGGGGACACGGTGACGTTGTGTACTAAGGCGTACTGCACGTCATGGTGCACCTGTCTTCAACTAGTGCTAACACTGCTTGTGTGGAGTTAGTATGCTGGGGAGCTGACAGTTGCTCGCCGTTGCTCGATGGTTCTCTCCGGGTACTCCGGCTTCCTCCACCCGTAAAACTGTCATGGTCATGATTAGCCGTTGTGCAAAAATGTGTGACCTTAAACACCAATAAATAAATAAAAAATAATAACACCACCACCCATGCTATTCTGTAGATTATGAGGTCCAAAACATAAAACGAACCAAGAACATAAACTTTTGATGGCAAAGAAATAATTACAAAAATAAAATAAAAAACGCCCGCCCACATGTAATTTTACAAACGAAACGGCCTGAGAAAAGGAGATCTACTTTATGGGGCCTAACTAAAAAATTTAGGCAATCCGGATTATACGTATTGTGGCTATTATTCAGTACGAATAGCACTTAACGGGATTGCAAGGGCGGTGGCTATATTCATATTCTGACGAAAAAAATGACTTTCTTCTAATGGATACAATGGACAAATTTAAAGTAATAATGACTAATGATAATCCAGTGCTGTGCAATGTTATTTGTAACATGGTCCAGCTCTTCCTTCACAAGAGGGACTTATCTGTAATATGGTTTATGAATGTCATATGAATTAGTGTGTTTATGATTCTGTTTATGTTGATTCTGTGTGTAGCAATCTGCCTTTATTCTGGTGTATTTGCTGAATAAATCTTATCTTATCTTATACTTTTCTGCTACATACACAATTGTATGGAGTTTTCTCTTTATTTTTTTATCAAACATACTTGCCAAGAAGGGTATATATTTTATAAAAAGCGTAGTAACATTTCAAACTGAGCGGCCAGGTTTTCCCAGCGACCAATTGGTTATATTCACCCTTTGCCCACCGGAGATCTCATGGAGAGAATTCAAATAACCGAAGGGAAAACCAAATAGATAGCAGGCTTCCACTGATCACCACGAAAATTTTGACAGAGTCAGGCGGTTTTTTTAATTATTTTTTTTAAATTTTTTTTTTATATTTTTTTGTTTGTTTTTGTGACGGTTTAGTTTTACAGATTTACTCCCACTTTAAAATTGTCCAACGTGGATTGATTCTTTCAGACTGAGAGAAACCCAATAGTCACGATTTAATAGTGCCGGGATTTTTATTTTCGGTCAATAGTAATGTTTCGCATCTGCGAGTAAGGAACATAACCTACCAGTCAGAAGTAGCGAATGGGGTTTTAATTTTGAAAAGAATGAATGACAAAGGGGAATATTTGGTAACAAAGTTTACAAACGAATAATTTTTGAATTGATGAAAACGAAATGTTAGTGACTTAGACGCTGAGACTCGATTAATGTTTATGAGATATATTTATTAATCCGACTTGAATGCTGAGGTTTGTGGTTTGTCTGTCTAACATCTTTCCAAAGTATGTTATAAAATTTTCTTATTGAAGTATAAAATGACGAAGAGGAAATTTTAATCGAGAGAATTACCTGTGCAGATATATAAATTAAGGACGAAAATTCATCACATTATTAATTTCTTGAATGTTGAGGTTTATTACCGATCTAATATTCTTAACCCTTTACCCAACGCAGATGATATCAAAATTTATTATTTTAAATATAATTTTTTTTAATTTTTCAAAAAAGTTCAACAAAACCATATCATGTGACCCCTCATTGGAACGAGCTCATTGAGCTCGTTCCAATGAGGGGTCACATGATATGGTTTTGTTGAAATATTTTGAAAGATTTAATTTTTTCAACTGCTCAATTTGAAAATTACGCGGGCGGATGCGGGCGATTCGTTAGGTAAAGGGTTAAATCGCGGTATTCTTCATTTCTTGATTGCAACCAGGTGCCATCAGCAATGCTTTAGCATTGCACACGGCACCTTGTTGCATTCACAGGACGATGTTTTTTTATTAAAGTATAACATTAGAAAGGGGGAATTTTACTCGAAGCAAATTATTTGTGGGTCTGTATAAATGCAGGACGAAAACATAGGATCGAAAACTCACCGAGTCGAAAAAGGCTGTGAGATCCGCCGAAGAGTCGATATAAAACATTAATGCTTTCTTTAGACACAGATCATGTTAAAGGCTATCGTACAATAAAGGGAAAAAACTGGTTGAAGATCGCGCACTGTGTGACCCCCTTCCTCGGGAACAGACCAAGGAAATTCGTCCTCACGATTGTACTACAAAATGACGCGTGTAGGATGCGAAATCTCGAATTCGACAACGTGAATCTGATGAGCTGATGACTGCGATGAGTGAGTCAATTCCTTCTCATCTTTAGAATAGGAAATAATCTGTTATTTCCGTGTCCTTAAGTACCCTGTTTTCGAAAAAATCTCGTGAAAATCACACAGAAACACGTCACTAGAGGTGCGATTGCTTAACCCCATCAGTTTGTTTGTTGGGTTTTAACGATACTTTCGACAGTCAGGGTTATATCGTCTCGAACAGTTTTACGAGTGGAGGATCCGGAGAGAACCACTTAGGAACTACCAGCAACTGTCAGACTCTCCAACTTACTAAGTGTGCATGCAGAGTTGGCAGAGTCTAGAAATGCACCAGTACTCTTTAGTAGTACACAGTGCCCCCGCGCCCCCACATGGGCAATCGGAATGACGCGACTTTCACAAGGACACAACGCAGTTACCGCTGGTCAGGATCGAACCGTTGACCTTTCGGTTCAACGTCCAATGCTCTATCCACTACCCCCATAAGTGCTGCTCGTTCTGAATAATAGGCACAGTGCGTGAAGAGTGAATTGTTTCTAAAACACATGCAGAGTGAGGTTTATACCCTGACAAAATGAAAAAGCGTAAAAAGCGCACGCAGTCTCAGGAAATGGACCTGAAGTGCATTGCCTGAAACAATGTGTGTTTTGTTCTTTCACTGAATACCAGCTCTTTCCCGGGAAGAAATTCAACTTTGCAGGTGTTTCAGGGAATTTTTAAGTATAGCAGTTGCGAACTTGGTAAAAATGTACTACCCTCTAGATGCAGGCCTGTCCATTTGAGGCGAACGGCCATTTATGTCACGTAGAGGTTACCTAAATTGAAAAGCACACGAACGAAAACAGGTCGTACCAAATTATTGCTGGGTCACACAAAATTTTCGCAAAGTTGAATGATCAAATATGAATGAATGGTGGAATGATGTTGAGCATCAACCAATCATCAGGATAGGTGTTTGCATCTGTCTGAAGTATAGCTGCTCTGTTGAGCAATCTCAACATCATTTTAAATTGTTGATCATCTTAAGATGTAGCATAAATACAATATATCAGGAAATGGCAAATATTCATTCTCTGCCACAAGTAGTGATTATGGATGCCATACTCTTATGCAGCATGCTAGCCCATGCCACGATTAGACTATAATTGCAACTAATTTTGTATCTGAATTGCTGCAACAGAGCCTGATTATTGTTCCAAGGATCATCAGGATATTGCCTATTGGAGCAAGAACTTGGTTATGATACAATACGTTCATATATCGGCACAGTTGCGATACATATATATTTAGGTTACCTAATGGGTTACCTGAATCAAGTACAGGGGAACGAACGATAAGTTACCAAAGCTCAGACCAGGTGAACGATAAATGGGTTAAGCAAATTTTTGAAAACAGCAGGCCTGTAGATGAGAGTTGGGCCTGTTCAGATGACGGGGCAGGTTGGGCTAAAGACTTGGCGGCAGAAAGTCACTGGACATGTGTGTGTCCGGGGTGGAGAAAAGGCCACAGATACAAAGTTATAGGCAGGGGAATGAATTTTCTCAAAAAGCACAAACTTCAATGTCGTGCAGATGATTGGCTTTATAATTATAATTTATGAGTATACTGTTATGGATCCGTATCATGGCAACGAAACCTTCAAGAGGATCTGAATCTCCGCCACAGCTCTTATCCGAAACTTAATGGGAAAAACGCTGATACCTCAAGGAGGGGGGGGGGGGGGGGGCACTAAAAATTTGCAAGACGTGACGCCCTATTTTTTATTCGGCTCCTTTTTACACCCACCCACCCACTACGTGCAAATTTTCTACTACCGTTCTCAGGCACCCACCCCCACTCTCCCATTAAAATCCAAAATAAGCTTATAAACTTAGTAGGCACAGCTGTCTTTAGGGGGTTTTCACAATGTTCTTAACCCTTTACCCAACGTAACGGCAAAAATCGGCCAGCGCTATTCTCAAAAATCGCCAATTAATTTTTATTATTTTTTCATTTTTTGTCTCAAAAACATAGGTGATGACCCCTCATTGGAACGAGCTCGTCGAGCTCGTTCCAATGAGGGGTCATAACCTATGTTTTTGAGACAAAAAATTAAAAAAATTAGTTCAATCATTTTTTAGCAAGTGTCGTCTGCTTTTCATGTTAGGTAAAGGGTTAAACTGGAACCACCAATTTAAACCTCTGTGGGCTGCTGTGGGCACCAATCTACAAATGACAAGCTGTTCATTATCAGGCTTGGCCAGAGCAGGTGTACATATACGGTAACAAATTTTCATTTGAATTGTTCCCAAAATATTGTCTGCACATTTTCTACATTTCAAACAAGACACCCACCCACTACTAACGTGTGACATTTTCCCAGTTTAAGCCCAATATTCTCACATATAAAGCCTCCCGATGTTGTATTTATGTTAAGAGTGTGATGAACAACATCATCTTTAAGGTTTCAAACACAAATGATGGTATATATTAGCTGATATATTGATATATTTTTATGTTGGAAATGCACATTTTTGGCGCACTCAAGAGATCCACCCACCCCCACGTCACGTTTTACAAATTTTTGGTGGCCTCCCCCTGGATACCTCGCGAAAGATGTTAGGGCTGTTTAAGCTGTGCCTTATTTAAAGACTCTCGAATTAAGTACACACGTAACAAACCGACAGGGTGGTCAATGAGAGGGGGATGCGAGGGTTACTCTTTGTGGTGGCTAAATGTGTCAATAAAGCAATCAAATTCAGATGTCTATATGAAACCAGCCAACAAAATTATTAATCGATCCTTGGGGATAGGGAGGCATCTAAGGTAGTTCCGGGTGGCAACACCGAACGTGATGTAAGTAACTGCGTTCTGTCCGTTTTAGTTTTTTCAGCGCCACAGAAACGAAAAGCCGTTGCTTACTTTGAGCTCTTGTTAGTTATGTTAGGAACAGACTCCTCTCCTTTAAAATTAATCTCATTGCATTACGTGAGCAAACCATTTGTAACTATTTCTAGAAAGGGTTTTCTTCGAAAAGTCGACGATTTGATGTTCTGTCACACGCTGTTGGAAAGCACTCAGATACGGTGTATGAAACAACAACAGTCATTTATCATGCGGAAAAGCAGTACCAAACCAAGAGTGTCTGTTTGGGAATACACACCAAATAAATAAAGACCAACATGAACGTACTAAACGTATTTAAGAATTGTTGATTGTAAATCGTTTCTCGACTTGCAGATGGCGCCTTGTTGCACCCAAGGAAGGAAATATTAACGCTGACGTGACAGCCGTTACTTATTTATTCCCAGTTCCTTATTCGACATTCGGTTGATAACGAATGTCGAACAATGAACTGGGAATAAATAACGGCTGTCACGTCCCCAAAATTAATTAATCCAGAACCACTGTACACTATCAAACATAGGTCGCCGTATAAGTTACCCGCGATGTTGAGACTATTGACACTCCTATTTCGCGACCAGATCACAACCTGGTCGCTACACACTTACAATTGTGGATCCAGATTTAGTAAATAAAATATTGCGAGTAGCATCGATCATGTTATCGTATTTCGTTTTCAACAGGAGCGATCCTATCATAGGATCGCTCCTGTTGAAAACGAAATACGATATGGTGTTGTGGGCAAGCAAGCAGAAAAGAATAATTTCGACCAAATGGCCGTTGAAAATACTTTGTCCACTTTTGTGATCACAGTGTACTGTATGTTGAAATATACTCAGTTTTATCATTGTTTTTATGAATAATGTAATTTGGTCTAAATAACTTATAATAAGAAGAAATTGTCTGTAAATTTTATACAGGGTATGTTTTTAAAAGGTATTTTACCTTGGGTATCAATTTATCGGACGCAGTTTTGTCCAGGCAAACATTATGCATATGATGTCGGTGTAGTTATCCGAAGAATGTTCAGGTCGTTGTTTAAAAGAACCTGAGCGTGAATAGTTTCTCGGATCATGTTTTTGCCAAAAATTTCCAGACGGTCCCCCTATTATGAGCACCCCCCCCCCCCAGGACCCCCAAATTTTACGAAACCCTGCACCTGTTGGCGCATGAAATTTCATGAAAATGACCAAAAGGCGGAATGGATCTGCTTGCATAGACTGTTGGTTTATCGAAATGCCCTCTATGTGGACTGCCATTGTATTTCGATATACCAGCAGTCTGATAGGTCAGATGCTATCAATCAGCGTTCTTTCGGCTTGAAAAATCTAAATTTTCTCCCATTAGGCCGAACTGTGGTTGGCTTTACGAGTCCACCCCCTCCCCCCCCCCCCCCCCCACTCCCTTTGGTGTAACCATTTTTGACAAATTAGCGACAAAGATGATACAAAAATGACATCGGACAGTCATTGATCGCTCAGATGCAAGGAAGCAGCGTTCTTTCGGTTCGAAAAATCAAAATTTTGTTCGGGTCGGCGCCGGGTTGGTACGTTTCTCGTTGTAAGCATATATAATCATGGATTAAAACTACGAATAGCAAACCGATATGACAGCTTGAGAACATTGTACCAAGATGAAATCCAAGAGCTCAAAGGGAAGAACTTGTGCTTCACGCTTGCATGTCCGTCCATTTTGTTGAATAACTTTGATGTTTCTATATGAATTTCTCGCTGCAGTTTCCCCCTTAGACAACTACAAAAAAATCATTTGTCGATTTGAAACTTTTAATATCGTGCGTTTGTTTAACCCTTTACCCAACGTAAGGACCAAAAACGGCCAGCGCTATTCTCAAAAATCGCCAGTTAATTTTCATTATTTTTTTCATTTTTTGTCTCAAAATCATAGGTTATGACCCTTCGTTGAAACGAGCTCGTCGAGCTCGTTCCAACGAGGGGTCATAACCTATGTTTTTGAGACAAAAAATGAAAAAAAATAGTTATTCAAGATTTTTTTTTTGCAAGTGTCGTCTGCTTTTCATGTTAGGTAAAGTGGTAAAGTGTTAAGTGGAAAAAACGAACATGAAAATATTTGACAGAGACCGTATTATGGTGAGAAATCGGGAAGGCAAAGAGAATTTCTGTTATGTGTTAGGACAGGTCCGGGTATCAATCTTTGAAAGGAAAACAAAATATGTTCAGAGATTTTTAAGGGGTGGACCTCCTAGATTCTTGTTCGTACACCGATATTCAACACTACTCGTTGTAGTGAACGGGTTATCTATTCAAATTTTTCTACCATAAAACCTTTCCTATAATTGTTCAAAAACCCATCTCTGGATGACAGGTAATCCCGTCTCTGTTACCACGTTCCATTGAGTTAAATCCGTCAGACGGAGAAATAGGCTTAGAAAGCCAATTGTTTATTTCACAATAATATGCATTTATAAATGAAGCGAACAAATTGTCTAAGCTCCCGTATAATCCACCTATCGGTATTCGCAACATCTTGAATAACTCTCGTTACACAATTCTCAAATCTGTGGAAAAATATTTAAGGCACGGATTCACAAAACACGTATTGGGGCAATAGAAAGTATGAATGCCAATCAACATCAACGCGTTGGCTTGTGTTTTTCATATTAACCCATTATAATTATCATCGGCGTATTCACGGGGGTAGGGAGCGCGGTGGCTCAGTGGTAGACTGTTGGACTTCTATGCTAGAGGTCCCGAGTGCGATCCCCGTCCGGGACGACCCGCGTTGCATCCTTGGACAAGGCACTTTATCCCGGTTTCCTACGAGGGGGCACGATGACGCCGTGTACTAAGGCGTACTGCACGTCGATGGTGCAGATATTTTCAACCGCTGTAACCCTGCTTGAGCGGAGCTTGAACAGAGTTATAATGTTGAGGAGCTGAAGTTGCTCGGTGGTTCTCTTCGGGTACTCCGGCTTCCTCCACCCGTAAAACTGTCACGGTCACGATTAGTCATTGTGTATAAGTATGTGACCTTAAACACCAATAAATAAATAAAGAAATAATAATTCACGGGGGTGTTGGGTCTGGCCTCCACCCACTCTTTTCCTGAACAATTTCCACTTTATATACATTCATGCTTGAAATCTCCAAAAAGTGGATCGCGTACTCTCATCCTGACATTTCTTGGGGCATTTTGCTATGGTTGTCCTTCCACTTTTTGTTCTGGGTACTTGTGCCTTCAAAAGGATTGTAGGATAAAATACCCTCGGACAAAATACCCTTAGGACATAATACCCTCAAAAAAATACCCTTAGGACATAATACGCTCAATGGGTAGGACAAAATACCCTCGGACAAAATACCCTTAAATAATTCTTGAATAACTAGTTTTTTGTCTTAAAAACATAGGTTATGACCCCTCGTTGGAACGAGCTCGTCGAGCTCGTTCCAACGAGGGGTCATAACCTATGTTTTTGAGACACAAAAATGAAAAAGCAGTGAAAATTAATTGGCGATTTTTGAGAATAGCGCTGGCCGGTTTTGGCCGTTACGTTAGGTAAAGGGTTAATAAAAAAATTAAAAATATTGGTACTTGTTATTTCAAACAAAACACCGGCTAGTGCCTTAGATGCAATTACCACCCCCTCCCCCCTCCCCCCAACACCAAAAATCCAACTTTATATACATTTGGTCTGAGGGTATTTTGTCCGAGGGTATTTTGTCCTACCCATTGAGGGTATTATGTCCTAAGGGTATTTTTTTTAGGGTATTATGTCCTAAGGGTATTTTGTCCGAGGGTACTTTGTCCGGATACCTTCAAAAGTTGTCACGCGGAGTTAATTTCTTTCCGCATGGAAGACCTTTGACCTTCACCTGTTGGGATACACAATGTTACCCTAACACGAGATGAAATGAAGTGTGGATGAAATATTTTTCACCTGGCCACGCCTCTGACAGTGACAGATAAGTCGATAATGCTTTAAAATATAACGGCATTCATGTTGAATTCAATATACTCTTCTAATTGCTGCCATCGAACTGGAATGGAAGATACCACTAGAGTTCAAAGGGTTAAACATATACTGTTCAAAATATCTACTTATAATTGCGGTGCAGTCTGTTCCTTATAGCGTCATTCTTTTGGGGTTTTAACCCTTTACCTAACGTGAAAAGCAGACGACACTTGCAAAAATAATTCTTGAATAACTAATTTTTTTCATTTTTTGTCTCAAAAACATAGGTTATGACCCCTCGTTGGAACGAGCTCGACGAGCTCGTTCCAACGAGGGGTCATGACCTATGTTTTTGAGACAAAAAATGAAAAAAATAGTGAAAATTAATTGGCGATTTTTGAGAATAGCGCTGGCCGGTTTTGGCCGTTACGTTGGGTAAAGGGTTAAAGGAAATAAACTTGACGCGAAAATCTGTTAACCCTTTGAACCCTAGTGGTATCTTTCACGTCAATTCAACGACAGCAGTTGGTTCATATTCATTACCTGAATAGGGGTATTAATATTTTCGAAGTGCTGTCCCAAGGCTGCTCGTGGAAAATATTGATTGGTATACCTCCACAAATTCACTTAACAGCCATCCAACTTAATGAAATTATGAAGTATCATGTTCCTGCACAAGAAAAACGGCCTCCCCCTGTTCAAATGGTTAATGTTGGGAGCATTTTCAAATTGGGCGCGTCGTCTTGCAGACCAGGGGGGTAAAAATTAGTATAAAATCGGCAAATCAATCATTAAAATATACATTGTCTGGAGGACATTTTACTTGCCTAATTATCGTTTTCAAAGTCGCCCGCTCGCCTGCACCTATAGTCGGGGGCGGGGGGGGGGGGGGGGTGCTTTGTTCAAGGGAGTTGCGAAGATGACCGAACTGGAGTGTAAACTTCATCGGTCCCGAGAGTGACGGCTCAAGTCCCGACTGACAAAATATTCCAACTACATCATCAAGGCATCTCTTCGTTGAAGGCATGCCTTGGTGATGTAGTTGAAATATTAGTGAGTCGGGATCACAGTTCAAAACCTAAAGAGTTCTTGGTTGGTAAGTAGGAGCAGAAGTCTGAATCCAAGGGGTTCTCTGCTTCTTATTATATCAGCACGAGTCGTGCTTTGAAAAGGTCATGTTACGCCGCCAACAGCCAGAACTATGTACTTCAGACCTCCATTTGTATGACCGACTGTGAGTGTGACATAAGTCAAAGTATTAACCCTTTGAAAATTTGTGAGTAGTAGGAGATGTGGAGATCGTGCCACATTGGGTGAGGGACTGGAGGAGGGGGAAGTGACGTCATGTCACGGGACCCAGTGGCACCATGTTTGGTTGTCATGGTAACCTGCGTGAGTGGCTATCTTGTGAAGTCATCTCCATAGTGACGCGTGATGTTAGTGCGCATGCGCAGCGCGTATTGTTAGGGTGATACGTGTTTCCCTCGTCCATTTTGTATACAGGAGCCGCCATCTTGGTTTCTATGGTAGCATGTGGTTGCTATGTTATCCAATGGCTTCTTATAGGGCGGGGTATGTTCGGAGGGTATGTTCCTTTGTACAGTAGTAAGTTCCTGATTCGTAGAATTACCACAAACAACCCGACAATCCCTCCAAATCACCGAAATTGACTTCATTTACTACAGATTCCCCATTTTATCAGCGTACACGTAGTGTTATAGTACCGAGGGGCACAGGGGGTGAGTTCGATTGAACTAGAGTACTTTTTCTGGCTTAGATTCCCCCAGAATCCTCGTTTACTTGGTAGAATTACCACAAACAACCCGACAACTGTTTACTTGGCTCTGATTTCCCGGTAAATTTTCGGTTTCTACCCATGTATCTACAAGCTATGTTATGCCTTTTTTGTTCTATCTATTCTGTCGCCCCTAAATATGTTTATGTTCTATTGTACACATTACAGGTAGCACATAGGCACATGTTGGATGTGCCAATATGTGCTTATGTGAAAAGGCACAATGTGACCAATATGTGCGTATGTGAAAAGGCACAATGTGACACATTGTGCACTAGCACATAGGCACATACGGGTATTTGAGGATAGCTATGGCCTGGTTTTGTATTATTTGAGGATACCTATCGAGGATACCTTCTGGAGAATCCCTTTTTGTCGCATGTGCTTATGTTAAAAGGCACAATGTGACACATTGTGCACTAGCACATAGACACATACGGGTATTTGAGGATACCTATGGCATGGTATTGTATTATTTGAGGATACATATCGAGGATACCTTTTTGGAGAATCACTTTTTAGTCGTATGAGGTATAGCCCTCAATGAGGTCTAACGGCTTCCATCTTATCTCCAAAGCTCCAAGGCCACTACTTGTCTATGGTCTATCTGTCCTATCATTCATTAGTTTCTACAGCAGTCGTGTGCAATTGGGGCCTTGTACCAGTACTATTGGCTATACTACCATCCATTAATATTGACTTGTATCACTACTTCCTAGCTATGCCTATCTCTGTGTCGACTGTACCCTCGATTAGATTGCTTCATTTCCCCTGTATACATATAACCGGGCTATATCAGGCATTCCATAATTGAGATTCCTAGCCGATTCCGTTGAAAATATTAATTGGTCTACCCCTAAATAAAAAAGATTGACTCTTCCAATCGCTCCCATTGAACTGACATGAAGATTCCACGCGTCACTATGGAGATGACGTCACAAGATGACCGCTCACGCGGGTTACCATGACAATCAAACATGGCGCCACTGGGTAACGTGACATGACGTCACTTCCCCCTCCCCATTCCCTCCCTGCAATGTGGCACGATCTCCACATCTCCTACTACTCAGGTGGTATCATCCATGTCAGTTCAATAGGAGCAATTGGAAGAGTTAATCTTTTTTATTTAGGGGTAGACCAATTAATATTTTCAACGTGCCGCCATAAGGCTGCACGTTGAAAATATTGGTTGTCTACCCACACTCTAACTTAACAGCCATCTCACTAAATGAAAGTATGACGTATCGTGTTTCAGGAACGGAAAAGCTGCCTCTCTGTTTCAAAGGGTTATATTTAGTCCCGTAATAAAGGTACAGAATAACTACAAAGAGCGAATCGGATCATAAAAAAATCCATTCCAAACGAACATGTCCCGACTGCAAACAATTACTGGGTATGTCACCCCCCCCCCCCCCCCCACACACACACACACCCACACACACACACAGAGTCAAGTTTAACCGTCGTGGTGGGGACTTTTTGTTGTTGTTCCGGGTGACAAACAAGTCCCTACAAAATCGGGACGACAAACCCAAACACATTCTTTTCTTTGCGCGGGTATGGAGAAAGCAAAAGAAATCCTTGTGGGGACTCAAACTAGTCTCTAGGGTCTCACAAAGTTGGGAAGACAGACCAACACCCTTTGGCCCTCACACGCACACAAACACACCCCCTCAGTACGTGCAATGATGAAGTAACGTTTCATAGTGTTTTTGTTTGTTCACTGGGGTGTAACGATACTTTCAAAAGACAGAGTTATATAGTGCTGGATGGAGGAAGCAGGAGTACCCGTATAGAACCATCTAGCAGTGGCTAACAACGGTTCGACTCTACAAGTTACTAACTTGGAAAGCAGTTAGTAGGGGTTAAAGGCAAGGTACACCAGCGACGAGCAGTACGCCTTAGTACACAGGGCCACCTTTATCTCGCGTGGGCAATAAAGATCATATCTTCTGTCATAGGACACAGTGCATAAGGCGCGGGGCAGGAACGAACCCTCGACCTTTCTGTTTCATGTCCAGTGCTCTAACTAAAGAGCCTCCGCGCACCAAATGTTTCAAATTGTAGTGGTTAACCCTTTACCCAACGCAGACGATTTCAAAATTTATTATTTTAAATATCATTTTTTAAATTTTTTCAAAAAATTTCAACAAAACCATATCTTGTGACCCCTCTTTGGAACGAGCTCGACGAGCTCGTTCCAAAGAGGGGTTACATGATATGGTTTTGTTGAAAGTTTTTGAAAAATAATATTTTTTCAGCTGCTGAATTTGCATATTACGCGGGCGGATGCGGGCGATTCGTTGGGTAAAGTGTTAATTTAAATATGTATTTCCGGAGCAGTATGATTCATTGCTTGAAATATAGTGGTTCATTTACCTCCGTTTCTCAAAATAAGTAAGTCATCATCTTGAAGAAATATTTTGTAAAAAATCCGACGAGTTTTACCATTTTGGTATAGAAGAATATCATTGATTTATGATGTTGGCTTCGAGTACCTGACGTGGCATGATGTAAATCTCCAAACTTATAGATTATTCCGCATTTGCACGCAAGATAAACGTATACGTTATCGAAATTGGCTTTTTTCCCTCAAAAACTCGCATACCGTAAAAGTCTTGTTTCTATTGATAACAGCTCAGAATCAATAAAATTTCCAGTTGATAACAATTTTAGACTTTGCGTGGAATCACATTTCTCTGCTATTCTTTGTTTGACTTTATAAATAGGGTAGTGGAAGTGAAGTCAGTCTGGACCCTATTATAGTGTTCATTGATTGGCTGTTGTTCAATGTGAAAACTTCCTGTAGAAAATACGGTAAAGAACTGGCAACTAACTGCCGGTATATTACCGTAACATTTAACGGTAAAAAAATCCGTATGTTTTGAATGGAGACATTTTGTTCGATCGAGAATCAGAACCAAGGATCTGATATGTATATATAGCTTCGCAACGTCAGACGCTTGTTCAATCGACATCAAAGATAGACCAATTAATATTTTTAACCTGCATCCCATTGGTATTAAATGGTCTACCTTGTGAGTGGGCTCTTCCCAGATAATTTATTTATTTTTTTATTGGGGTTTAACGACACTTTCGACAGCCAATGTCACCTCGTGTCGGACAGTTTTACGGATGGAGGAAACTGGAGTACCCGGAGGGACGGCGAGCAACTGTCAAACTCCCCAACGCACTAACTCCACACAAGTAGGGCTAGCACTGGTTGAAGACAAGTGCACCATCGGGGTACAGTACGCCTTAATACACGGCGCCATCGTGTCCCCACGAGGGAAATTGGAATGAAGTGCCTTCCCCAGACAAGCCGACCTGGATGATGTTGTTACTCAAAGGTAATAATCAAAGAATTAAATGTCTTCGTACTGAAAAGACCCAAGTATAATGAACACTTCTCCGTTTCCCTGATTAGGCTTTTACGATAGTTACCGTAAAATTTACGGTGAGAGAACCTGTAGCTGGTAGCCAATTGGTTACCGTAAATTTAACTGTAATTTCTAACAGTGTTTTGCTTATTCAGCGGCTTCATTAGCATTATAAATTATCGCAAACATACACTTTCACACCAAACCACGCGCACAATGTGTACTTAGGTCTGAACGAGAGTCGTTGCATGTGCGAGTGTATATGTAACCCTCTTTCGTATAGTCCAACGAAATGCGGACTGTCTGATTTTACACAACGGACTTCAGCTGTTGCGTTTTATTGGCATGTTTACAGAGTATCAGATAAGGAGTATTTTTGTGTTGAGGTTTAATGACACTTTCGACAGGCGGGGTAACCTCATGTCACACAGTTTTATGGGTAGAGGAAGCCGGAGTACCCAGAGGTAGCCATGCATCTGCGGCGAGCGGAAGTCTGACTCCGCAGCGTATCAACTCCTCACAAGCAGCGTTAGCATTGGTTGAAGACAAGTGACCAACGACGTGCAGTACGCCTTAGTACACAGCGTCACCGTGTCCCACGTGGGTAATCGGGATTAAGTGTCTTGCTCAAGGACATAACGCAGTTACTCCTGGTGGACCTTTAGGTTTGACGTCCAATGCCTTAACTACTGATCCACCGCGCTCTCATCATTAGGAGTAGATGTTATCCCTCGTAAGTCTGTACCTATTCCGACTAGCAGACGACACTAGCAAATATTTCTTGAATGTTTTATTTTTTAATTTTTGTCCTCAAAATATAACTTATGATCCCTTATTGGGACGAGCTCTTCAAGTTCTTTCCAATGAGGGATCATAAATTATGTTTTCAAGAAAAAATTTAAACAATAAAATATTTTGAAGACACTTGAAGCAATCAGGCGTGAGTTTGGTTGTTTACTCTTTTTGAACAGACTAAATCTACTGAATTAAGGATTCCAGAAAAAAGTTGTTTAACTTTTCAAATGAAAGATATAAGATCACCCTTAACTACATCTTGGAGAACAATACGCAGAGCAGGAAATGGGGAAGTAAAAAATAATTACTAGACAGAAGTTGGTGATATTCTGGGAGGGGTGGATATCGAATTCGGTATACCAATGGGGAGGATGTGTCGCCTATACCTTCTTTCCCGAGAACCGCGACCAAACAATGGATAGTCAAAGTTATATTTTTGTGACACGAATATATTTCTCCGGGCGCGTGTGGCCCATTGTAGTATATTATATATCACGTGACTTCCCTTTTCTCTGATTGGCTGAGAGGTACTATACTGTTCCGATAGCTTTACCTATCAAGGTTTCTAGAAACAATCTTGCACTAATTCCGTGCACTATATACTTTCCAAAATAAACGTGGAATATTGTAGAACTTTGGACTGACAGAACGCAAAGCACACTTCCAAGAGATTTATGTTCCGGAAGTCTGTCCCGTTATTTTTGAAGATCGAGAATGACCATGTCCGTCTTGGGAATGGTCTTTGACAACAGGCAGTGTACTTGGGATTGGAAACCCGACGGATAGCCCGATTCTTCCAATATTTGTTCCATATCAATTAAAAATTACTCCACGGTATGTCACTGACTATGTTAACCCTTTACCTAACATGAAAAGCAGACGACACTTACAAACAAAATTATTGAATAAGAGTATTTTTTTTAATATTTGCGTTAAAACATTGCTTATGACCCCTCATTGGAACGAGTTCAACGAGGTCGTTCCAATGAGGGGTCATAAGTTATGCTTTTGAGGCAAAAAATGAAAAAATAATGAAAATTGAATGGCAATTTTTGTGAATAGCGCTGGCCGTTTTGACAGTTACGTTGGGTAAAGGGTAAAAATAGTGGCCCTCGCCGAAGAATAATCCACCCGTCTCCGGCGCGTGGATTATTCTTCCTCGAGGACCGCTATTTTTAGTCAACTCCAATAGTCATCTCCTGGAATATTCAGCCAAATTGTCAGATACATCACTAAGATTACAGGTTTGGGTGACCCTAATGGGTCCTTATTCCTAAGATAGGCCCCTTCCTAATCTCCACCAATTAAACCTTTAACTGGGAATTTGATGTGTGGTTCAAAACTGAGACCATTGATCACTGCTTCTGATGCACATTTCTCAACCCTGTTCTTCACTTTACACTCAGTTGGGTTAAAACGTTTAGCCCAAATCAACAGGTCTGAATGAATATGAGCCCAATTGGGATCTTATTCACTCAACCTAGTTGATTTGGGTATATTTTTAACCCAACTGATATTAGAGAATGGCTTTAATGTTGTTCTGTACTATGTATGCAGTTTACCCCCACAATTTTGTCTGTGGCACAATCCGATCGCGCTCTGGTCGACTAAAACACCACTTTCTTGATCGCAGAGCCATATAAGGTGATATACCATTCGGGAATAATGATATAAGTTATTTATTTATTGGGGTTCAACAACACTTTCGACAGTCAGGGTAACCACGTGACGGACAGTTTTACGGGTGGAGGAAGCCGGTAGTAACCGGATAGAACACCGAGCAACGGCGAGCAAATCTCAGACTCCCCAACGTACTAACTCGGTCCAAGCAGGGTTAGCATTGGTTAAAGACAATTGCTCCTTCGACGTGTCGAACGCCTGAGTACACAGTGCCACCGTGCACCCACGTGGGCAATCCGGATTAAGTGCCTTGCCCAAGGACATAACGCAGTTACCAATGGCTTGGATCAATCCGTGGACCTTTAGGTTTGAAGTCCAAAGCCATAACCACTGAGCCACCGCGCTCCCAATAATGGTCAATAATGGTTTAAAGGGTCAACAGTTTTCAAATCACTTGAAAATATTGATGGTTTCGATAAGATAAAAATGTGTTCATTGGTCAGTTTTCTCAGTCAAACGTTCTCGTCGACAATCGAGGATTTATCTTCACATCCCGCTTTTTCTCTCGTCAATTAAATCGAAGACAAAAGTTTCTAAGCAATTTTCCGGATGAAACTAGAATTACCGAATGAAAAGATATTTAATTCCACTGGCCCTTTGAACAGAATCCCTGCTATTTGTGGCGATCAATAGTATCACGCGTTCGAGAGCTATCGTCTGGTATTGTGTATACGTTTACCGATAACTATTCAAGCTGTCCGCAGTATTTGGCACATAAAGAGAAAGGTGAAGTCAAAAATGCTTTTCTTCAAATATCGTTTGACACTTCGCTGGTTTTGAGATGGCTTCCGTTTTCTTCGGCGCTTTCAGTAGTATATCTCTATTTTGGCAGAGAGGGGTTACTGGCAAAAGCGGTAACTACAATACCCTGGGTGTCGTCTGCCTTTCAGCATTGATTTATCCAGTCCTCGTTCACTGCCATAAACACACATTGCATGTCAAAGTCAGTCCTCTCGATTTTAGCTTCAAAAAATCAGGACACAGCAGACGTAAATTGTTGTCTGTTGTGTTCGGTGTGCATGAGCAGGGACTAACATTCAGATGGGTAATGGTATTGCGGTATCACACCTCCTCCCCCAAATTCTTTACCTCGTCGGGCAGAGCGTTATTGGCTGGTAGTACTCTGCTCTGCTCAGGCGGAAATCCTATCCTCCGAATTTCAAAGTTCGGGTGAAAACGAATCGAATCAAATTAAATCAATTCAGACGAGGCTTTCGAATCGAATCCAGTTTCTCTGCATTTTACGTTGCGGATATTGCACCTGCCTACTACCGTGAAATATATCAAATACCATCAGTCACATGTCAAGTCACGTATTATATCCAGAGGCGATTTGTCTCTTTGAGCAGATAAATGAAAAATGCAGAATATTCCAGAAACGGAATCGAAGTATTTTTGGGAGCGGAAGCGACTTGAACTCTTCTTCCATAATCAGGTCTCCTGTATAGGAGGAGATCAAGAGGAAATGTTTGCTATGGGATTTTGAAAATACCTCGACGATTCGAAAATTTCTGAATTGGGGCAATCGATTCGAATCGAATCATCTCTACGATTTCGAATCGAATTTCGAAGCTTCCATATACCTAAATCTTATCTTAATTGGAACAGTTGAACAAAGGCCTTTTTTAGAACTTTCCGACAAAATTGGTATTTTGGCTGATTATAAGATTGAATTCTAAGTTGATGAAAGATGCCCTGCGCAGTGCTGTGAGCACACAGACAGAGCTCTGTATCAACATACCCGCACTAAGAACACAAAGTCCCAGATTACCATATGGAAAGCCGGGTGTACATCATTATTTAAGTATGTACTGTGACATTAGTACACGGGACACTGTGCCCCCATGTGGGCAAGCGGGATTATGTGTCTTACCCAAGATCACAACGCCGTTACAGCTGTCCACGATCGAACTATCGACCATGTCTAATTTTCTGACAACCAATTCACCGCAATCTCAGAGATATGTCATTAAAGCCCAACGAATAAACACACACCATGATGAATAGACTTGGGTGAATAGACTTGAGAGCGGCTAACAAAACCAGTACAGCCTAATTCTAAAATTCCCATCATCGAGCTAAATGAGAGAGTGTGAGCCATTTCCAGTTATGTGGCAAAAACATACCATCGGCTCAGATATTGATATAACAAGCCTTTGTTCTGATTTTAAATTACATAATGGCCCTGGAACAGTTAAAAAATGTTACACTAATGGTAATGACGTAAAACGCTAGTATTTCATCAGTGATATGAGATATAAAGTCTGTATAATATTCATTTTATAGCATTGATAGAAGCCACGTGTTTACTCGCAATGCTCGAAGTAGTTCGATGTTCTCCTGTGAGTATACTAATAAAATTGTGCACACATCAAACATTAAAGTTTCTCTCGTCAACACTGGTGTATCTTCTCCGATCGGAATCCCGCACATGACGTACAATAGTATCGTCGCAAAGGCGGACTCTTTCTCGACCGGGTTGCGATGGGACTGATATCTGTTGATTGCGACGCAAATATATACCGGTGGGTTGAGACCTTTCAGAGATAAAATATTACAGAATCAAGACTGATTTAAGGAAAAGCAAATGAAATTAGCATCTGAGATGTAATGTTTTTGCGTCTCGTTTTCAAAAGGTGAGAGAATCTACAGTATCGTGGACAAGAAAGCGGGCAGATAATTTCTGCCGGATCGCATCCAAGACGCGATCCGGCCGAAATTCCATGTCCGCTTTTTGAATCCAAATATAGCGTAGAGAAATGGTTATCATCAGACCAACTGCAAGATAAAAGTCCGTTAAAAAGTACAAAAACACACGTTGTAAGAAATGGATTTTCACGTTATCGCATTCGTTTTGCGATGACTATTTGAACTCGTTCGACGAGGCTGCCGCAAGCAGTATATCGCGCACACTTCTGGAATTTTCCTATTGATCGCGTTTATTGATATCATACATTAGTATATACGAGGAGGGGTGTCACGTGGGTTGGCGTGGTGACGGGCGTAAGTGGCCATCTTAATAATACGGGGTGTCAGTGCGCATGCACAGTTCGTACTGTTACGGCTGTAAGTGACTTCCATCAGAGTGCGCCCTAGCACTGTTAGAAGCCACTGGAATCCAGAGCAAACATCTGACGCTATCGTAATATTTAATATTATTAGAGAAGAGACATCTTGTATTTAAGAAAATACGTCTGCTTTAATACAAGAAGGGCACTAATAGAATTTTATCAGAAAATGCGCCATTATTACAAAATGAACGGAAACAAATGAAGAAAGTGGACAAACTATATGCGTGTTTGGCCAATTCTTTGAAAGACGTAGTTGACTAATGGCCGTCCAGTTGTCTCGTAGAAGAAAATGGCAACTGCATTGTTAAATGTAGCGACCATAACAAACAGGATTTTGTTTGACGACGATTTTAAGAACGTTTTCCATCTTTCATCGTTTTCCTGAAAATAAAATACGCTTTGTCATTCAATGGAGTTGATGAGTGGAGCGAAGTGGCGCCCACCCCAATGAAAAATCTTCGCGAATGGTAGTGTTTTTGTCGGTTTTTTCACTTACATCACGGTCCACCAAGATGAGAATTATTTATAATCTCCAGCTAGATTCCAAGAGATTCAAGTGTTTAATTAAAGAGGACGGACACTCCTTTTAGCGCGGAATAGTATAGTCAATGCCATAAAATTTCTTACAAAATTTAGTGTTGAAAAGCATCCACTTGTGGCATGCTGCGATGTTTTGCGTCGCTAATTCATTGTCAAACATTCTATGGCCTTAATCACTCGCCACTAAGGTTAACTCCACCGCTGAAGTTCTGTTGTAACATCTACACTATATAAGTGTGAATGCGCGTCTCTCTTTGTCTTTGTCAGCTTGCTATTTACGGCCCCCTATATTTTCAGCGATATCAAGCAAAACGTTGGCAATTATGGGTATTTTGTCTATTAGGGGTAATACTGGCAGTGTTAGCATCGACAGGGTTAATGTCACGTTACTTTTTATTGTTAATCGCCGGCAATTGTTTTTCCCCCAAATTGCACTTGCCCCGTTGGGTAAGTGCCACACACATAATGATACATCCAATTGCTATGTCAAATTTGATTTACGATGTCCGACAGTCAGGAAGTTGTTCCCTATTGGTGCGCCTGTGATGTTAGATCTGAGTGTAAGTGCCTTATTTTAGGAGCTCGGGTGCATTTGGAGACCTGGGGTAATTAGAGGATATCAAAATGCGACCACTGTGGGCCCACCATGTTGGCTAGTTCAAATTTGGGTCCACACATGTTGTTGGTTATATAATTTTTAGAGTTGCTTGCCCTACGTAGGGCTGCACGGTATATCGATAAACCGATATATACCGGTATCCAAACCAATATCGATTGAATACCGGTGTCATTACAAAAATATCGGTTTATCGTCATTATTTATTTACCCACAATTTAGTTTTCAAGATGTCTTGAGTTTTAACTGTAGCCCCGAATCGTCCGCATGTGCTGGCGTAATATACAAATTCAGCAGTTGAAAAATAACTTTAAAAAAATTCAATAACCATATCATGTGACCCCTCATTGGAACGAGCTCGCTAAGCTCGTTCCAATGAGGGGTCACATGATATTGTTTTGTAGACATTTTTGGAAAAATCTAATAAACTATTATTTAAAATAATAAATTTTGATATCGTCTGCGTTGGGTAAAGGTGTTTCGAAACGCATCATCAAGGCATGCTGATTCGTTCCGACTGTGATGCCTCAAGTCTCGATGTGGAACTTATGTTCAGATATCTGAACAGTTTTCGATACACCGGTATACCGCGGTATTTTTTTGAATGTCGATACCGGTATTCAGTTTTGAATATCCTGCAGCCCTAGACATGCGTACATAAAACAATACCTTTCTCTTAAGCGTTCAGAAAAATACACGTCCCCACACCTCAGGCGACAGTAATCCAACGACCGGATTTGCGCCCTATAATATTAATGTTGCCTGTTTGGTAATTCCATCGACTCGTTAAAGAAGAGATTGTTACTCCCCACCCAGTATTTAGCGCAAGTCATCACCCTGAATGCACAAGAGGAACCTGTTCACAAACCGACACGCAAAGCAATTTACACCAGTGATTGCCACACCAAGCTAAACAAATATTTTTTCAAGGATCCGGGGGATGTGAGAGTTATCAATGACACACTCACACGGACGGAATGCAGCCGTGAACTTCGTATTTCTTCGACTGTACTGAAAAAGAACGATGTATTAGAACAATGCTTTAACAGACATATGTTTGCAATTTAATATATGCGTCCCGATCGCAAACTGATGGTCTTCATCTAAAATAATTCTTAAACAAAAGACCAGTTGAGGTGAGCATCAGAGTTCCCAGAGGTCACCATGTGCGATGTAAATTTTTTCATCCTGTTCGATAAAATACATTGATTTTCTTCGTCTTGTGAAACGACCAACCATCTGAAATATAGATTTTTGTAATTGAAAAGACTAATCCAGCAATGAAGTGACTGGAAATATCAACATTCTAATCCACTCTATGCATACTCAATAATCTCGTGGAACAATCGAGTTTACGTTAATATCAAATGGATCATTATCAATGTTGCGGCAAACTACCCACAAACTCGGCAACATTAATTCATTTTTCATAGTCTAAAAAAGGCACAGTTGTTTTCAAAAACCGTATAATGGTGAACTTTTTTTTAAACTAATTTGTTTTACAAGGATTGGGGGACACGTTATGCAATTTAAATTAACTCTCAGAAGCCGGGGAATCAGAATGAATTTATTGAACATGACACGAAAAACGTACAGTAAAGCAGATGCTTCTAGACAAGTGTCGTCTGCCTATTCAGGTAGACGGCACTTGACTAGAAGCACCTGCTCAGTGTTTAATTCTCCCCCAGACCAAAGATAGCCGAACCGTCACCTACCGTATTACATCACAGGCACGAAAACTCGACTCCCGGCTTCTAAGAGTTAACGCCTCTCTCTCCTTGGCCCAATGGCGCAGGTGTGTGGGATGACCTTCGCAGCGGCAACTTCGTGGCCTCGGTCTTCTCGAATACTAGGAAGGGATCATTAGCCTGCACTGAGTGTGTCTCTCACCGAACAGAGGACAGGCATTTTACAGCCCCACCCGATAGGATGGTACGCTGTGACAGCATCAATCCCACAATTGATGCTGACAGAGAGTGTTCGTACACCTTGAGAACTTTGCCCAACCGGGAATCGTTTCCGGAACCTCTAGCATGAGAGACCAGCGCACTTATCCACTCGGCCACCACTCTCATAATGGTGGATGATGCTCAATAGTTAGAGGTTACTACTCGTTTCGTTTTATATCGGCCGAGATATCAGCACGAGGTACCTTTATATCAGCCTGACAACGAAGGTCGAAGGCTAATGTGAAGTTACCAAGGGCTGATATCTGGGCCGATATTAAACTAGACAAGTAATAACCTCTTTTTTTATTAACCCTTTACCCAACGTAACGGCCAAAACCGGCCAGCGCTATTCTCAAAAATCGCCAATTAATTTTCAAAATATTTTCATTTTTTGTCTCAAAAACATAGGTTATGACCCCTCGTTGGAACGAGCTCGTCGAGCTCGTTCCAACGAGGGGTCATAACCTATGGTTTTGAGACAAAAAATGAAAAAAATTAGTTATTCAAGAATTTTTTTTTGCAAGTGTCGTCTGCTTTTCACGTAATTAAAGGGTTAAACCAAAAGAAATAATTCCAAAATGTTCTCACATCTGTTACAGTTTTCCAACAGTGTTAGTTTCATATAGGCCGAGATATTCAGCTAGAGGTAACTTTATATTAGCTTGAGATCGACGTCGGAGGCTCATGTGAAGTTACCAAGGGCTGATATCTCGGCCGATATTAAACTAACCAAGTTATAATCTCTTTTTATTGAACAAGAACAAATAATTACAAAATGTTCTCAGATCTCTTACAGTTTTCTGACAGTGTTATTGTTTTTCATTCTTTTCGCAAAGTCCGAAGTGTCGTCTTCTCCTTGTTCAGCTATCCGAACGTTCCGGATTCCCCAGCGGGGAAGCTGCGACGTTTGAATAGCTGAGCTATCTCTTTTACCACTTCGACGAATCTATTCTTGCGACTCTGGTTTATTTATTTATTTATTGGAGTCTTAACGACACTTTAGACATCCAGGGTCACCTCGTGTCGGACAGTTTTACCTGTGGAGGAAGCCGAAGTACCCGGAGAGAACCACCAAGCAACGGCGAGTAATTGTCAGATACCCCAACGTACTAACTCCACACAAGCAGGATTAGCATTGGTTGAAGACAAGTGCACCATCGACGTGCAGTACGCACCAGTACACAACGCCACCGTGTCTCTACGTGGGCAAATGGGATTAAATGTCTTGCCCAATGGCACAACGCGGTTGCCGCAGGTGGGATTCGAACCGAGGACCTCTCGGCATGCACGCCACATCTCTACCTACTGAACCACCGCGCACCCCTCTGAATCTTAGTTTGCGTTGGAGGTTCTACACAACTCTCTTCTGTCTTCTCCTCGTCTGCCCAATCCATACTTATTGCCATCATAAATTTCTCATTATACAAGAACTCTGCTTCAAACCACTCCATTGGGTCTGGTAACGCCAATTTTCTTGATTGCGTTTGAGGAATAACAACGAACGAATTCGATGGAAACAAATTGGTTGCGCCTAGTGACGCATCAAGGAGGGACAACTCAGGCTTGGTTCATATCGGTTGAGATCGGAGTCATATCAGTGGAGTTTGAAGCCATATCCGCCGTGCTTGATAATGGGCAATTCTGGGAAAGAAAATAAAATCCACTAAATACTTTAGTTCTAGATCACTGGCGGAACCGGAAATCTTACCAGCTCCAGGATGAACGAAAAGAGGATTTCATCTTGTGTCTACCGTTCCCCGATATTTACTTATCGTTTCTTGTTATGTAGGAGGGGGGTCCAGTTTTTCGACCTGCCTAATTAGTGGAAAGAATCGTGAAAGTAGAACATGTACTTCAGCACCGTTCCTCATTCCTTCATAAAATCCTGATCAGGTCCTGTTGGATCTGTTTTTGCCGTTTCGTCTCTTATGTTCAGATTTACTTCTCAAGTATAATTGGAATTTGCCCGCCAAAACACCAATGTCCTCTGGAAGCACATCAAAAGTACAATGGAAGTTTCAGTCATTAGACCGCTGTGTGGTACCCAAGGCTGAAAGTTTATTGCGCTTCGTATACACAGGTGTAGGGGGGGGGGGGGTGTCACTCCCCAATCCTGGCCAAAATTTCCTAAAGTTGGAAATTCGAAGGGCAACTCATGTGTAGTTGTAAATTCCATCTGTCTGGATTTTAGAGCTTCTTTGGCGATGCCGATGTCTCCTTTACTTCCCAAAATCCCAACTCGGTTTCAGAATCGGCAAAGATTCTAACTGTTACTATTTACAACTACAGTGTACGCAATATCGATCTTCATAAGTATGCATGATGTCATTCGGTACGAGATTTCTATTGTACCTTTACTTATCGTAATAACAAAAATCATCCTCGAAATGCACTTCAAGAAAATCACTTCATGTAAAATCATTATCCTGATTTAATTCCATCATTCACAGTTACAAAATGATGAAACATCGAAAATTGATCATTCCTGCATAAGATTTGACTTAATGTTAGGAGAGTGTGAATTGCTCAAAGTTTTCAGCTTGAGCATTTGTTTAGCACGTATTCAATTCCCAGAATAATACCAAATAATAATAACCTGATAATTCTATCATAAATGTGTTGGCGTTTAAGTTACTGGAATCAATTTTATGCCCCCTTTCATGGCTTCATTGTGGGGATTCTCCCTCCAGGTCCCTCCCCAGATGGAAATTCACTAACCCCCACCCCCACAGTCGGAAACCTCTAGCCATGTGCGTATACATTCTAGAGAACTGGACTTATCGTCCAGAAGCCAATAATATAAAACGTTTACTATTCTATTTTCTAGAATTGTATTTTCTACCTAATAATATAACTGACTAAAATGAATCATTAATAATAATAATATACCCATTTATATAGCGTCAAAATTATAGCTCAATGGATAAAGAACCATATTCTAAGGTGTTGTACATGTTACCGAGCTCGTGCCAATATACAAACAGAATATATACAGTATTTTACGGTTCAGAACATCACTTAAAGGCTTTTTGAAACAGATATGTTTTGAGATCTTTCTTGAAAGTGTTGACATTTGACATTCTTTTTAGATGATCAGGTAAATTATTCCACAAGTGAGGACCAGCAAATGAGACTGACCTATCTCCAAACGTCTTTCACCTATGTTTTGGAACATGGAGTAGCATTTTAGCACAAGACTTCAAGTTGTATTGACACAGATTCTTGGTATTGATGAGTTCTTCTGAGTAGGCTGGTGACATGTTATTTTGTGCCTTAAAATCTAATAATAGAGTTTTGAAAATTATTCTGTACTTTACTGGCAGCCTGCGCAGATCCATCAAAACAGTATTGATATGTTGAGATCGTGATACTCTACATTCCACTCGGGCTGATCCATTTAATACTTTCTGCAGGCGAGAGTACTGGTATTGTGGAAGGTTGAACAGTGAGGCATTACAATAATCCAAATATGAAGTTACAAACGCATGAACTAGAGTTTTTGTGGAGTCTTTTGTAAGGAACTGTCTTATCTGTTTAATTTTGTATAGACCTCTGAAAGCCTTGTTGCACATATTTGTAACATGTTTGTCCATAAACATGTTTACGTCGAAGAAGACACCAAGATTACGTGCATTGTTACTTGCTCCGATGGTGGAATCTCCTACCTTCACTGAGTTGATGTCAATTTTAGTGAGTTGCTGACGTGAACCAATTATTAGGACTTCAGTCTTATCATCATTTATCATTAATTTATTTGCAATCATCCAAGTGCGAATGTGATTCAATAATTCTTGAGCTTTAGTTTGATCGTTGTTTGATGGTCGAAAAAGAGAAGTAGACATGTGTGTCATCAGCATAACCATAAACGTCAGGCAGGTGCGATTCAATGATGGCGAACATTTTTTAAATATAGAAGTTTAAAACAGAACAGGACCAAGGCAACTGCCCCGTGGGACTCCACATTCCAGATGGAGGTATTTTGGCAAGTTTCCGTTTATTGATACACGCTGCTGTCTGTTCTTCGGGTATGATGATAGCCAGCTAGCGGCTACACCACTAAGTTCAAAATCGGAGTTCATTGGCACTAGCAGAGTTTTATGACAAACAGTGTCAAAAGCAGCACTAAGGTCTGAAAGAACAAGCAAGGTTACCAATCCGGACTCCATATTAAGCAGGATGTCATTCTGAACCTTGAGTAATGCCGTTTCAGTCGAGTGAAATTTTCTGAATCCAGATGTGTTGGCCGGTAATGGTGCATGCATATCACTATGTAACATTACCTGGTCAATGACAGCTTTTTCACACAGCTTAGAAACGAATGATCAGTTACTCTACTCACTGGCCGGACATTTTTAAAAACACGTTTTGCACCTTGTTTCTTCAGAAGAGGTTCACAATCGCGATTTTCCACACATCCGGAACATATCCTTCTAACGGAGACATGTTGATCATTTTCCGTGATTACAGAAGCCCAAGAGTCTACACATGATTTGATAATAGATGTTGGCATTGGGTCGAGTTGACATGAGGCATTTGAGAATTCTTTTATTAATTTAGTTACCTCATGGATTTCTAAAGGTCGAAAAATTTAAAGTTCTTTTTCTGATGGTCTCTGTTTCATGTCAATTTTGTCTACCTTTATATTGTGAATTTTTTCCTGAATTAATTTTATATTTTTAAAGAAGAACTCGCCAAATTGATCAGGTAGCTGCGATGGATCATCATGTGGTGGAAATGACACACTGTTTTTATGTACACAGATCTTTAACAACTTTAAACAGATTTTTGCTGTCACCATTACAAGCTTCAACACATGTTGTGCAGTAAGATTTTCTGACATCTTTTAGTTTGTAAGAGAACTGGTTAGGAGTTGTCTGATATACTGCTTCCACTTTGTAAGATTTAGAGCTTTTCCGCTCTTGCGTTAGACGATTAGCTTTCAGAGTTCTCAGTTCGTTGGTAAACCAGGGTATACTTGACCGAATAATAAATATTTTTGTTTTCAGAGGAGCATGCTCATCAAGTAGACGAAGTAGACGGGAGGATGTGTTGTTGTGTGATTTCGACAGATCATCCAGGTTAGCACACTGAGAATTACATTAATCTGATTTTTCGATGTCACATTTAAGCTTGTTAATGTCAATTTTTCGAAATGTTACTTCTTTATCTGTCAGTGGTGGTTTTTGAACACCTAGTGTGCAGTCAACAAATGAATGGTGGGATAGGATAGTCTGAACCAGGTTAATGGCTCAGTAAGCTGAAAGTCATTAGTGCATCTTGTGATGATAAGGTCTGGTGTGTGTCCAGAGATATGGGTAGGACTTGTGACATGTTGTTGCAAACCAAATGCTTCTGAAAGGTTCACAAACTTGTTAGCATCACTGCCATTGTTGTCATCAACATGTATATTAAAATCACCAATAATAAGACTTTTTTTCAGAACACATAACAATGGATTCAAGGTACACAGAAAATTCTTCGAATAAAACACCGGTCGAGATAGGATGCTTTTGGAGTAAGGTGGTCGACATACACCCACAGTTCGGATATTGGTGTTAGTCCAGCATGCGGTCCATTCTGCATATTCAAAACATGCCTAATCTCCTTGAGTTCTGTTGAGTTGAGGTTTTAATACGGATATTTTATTAGCACTTGAGAGCAATTCAACGTTCACTTCTAGAATTGATCCTAGGTGGCACTTTTGAAAATGTTTCATTCACAGGAAAGTTCTGAAACAATTACAAATTCCCACATCTTTGAAAATGATAATGGTTCATTTCAGCCAATTTAAAGTCATAACTAGAAAATACAATTCTAGAAAATGCAATTGTAAACGTTTTACAGTATTCGCCACTGGTTGGAAACTCCATTCTCTGATTATTTTAGGCGGCGGCACTTTCAAAGTTCCTGGGACGCAGGAAGCATTTTGAACCTGTGGGGCACAGACATAGAAGGGTAGCCAGATATTGCTATATATCAGCGGCGGCCCATTTGCCTCAGTGGCATGTGGGAATAAAATGCACGAAGCTTGGTCCAACGAACCACTATACTGAGAAAAATTATCATTATTAGCACTACATTTAGCAAATATTATATTTATAATAATTAACGAAACGGCCCGGTGAGGTAATTTTCTAAATACAGAGCGAGCAATGTACATGTTTCCCTAATTTAAATTAAACAAAAATTTCGTACGTAATAACACGTATAAAAGTATTAGAGGGTTAAAGGCCGTGGAAGAGAAAAATCTATAAGTATTGGATGACCACTGTTAAGTCGTAGGGGACCTCTCCCCCCCCCCCCCCCCCACCCACCCCACGTAGACCTTGATTTTCTGATAGTGTGTTATGGTGTAAATATGATATTGTATCGTAAAGAAGTTATCTCTCTTTCTTTCCTTTCCTGAAGTCGACAAGTCCATATCGTCACACAATCTAACCCCAGCATATTGTGTGTGAATTTATCTGTCAAGAACCGATTTTCATTTCACACACACCGTAGAAGTTTAGATATTTAAACAACGAGGATGTACGCCACAGCGTTCTTTCTAAGCCTCTAAGTCTAGACCATTTCATATAAACTGGTTTATATTTACATATCTGCATGAAAATAATACTGAAACGTGTTATTTTTTACGGACATCAACATTCAAGTGTAAAGGGGAGGGCATGCCAAAAATGGGCAAAATGTGCGGCGAGATCGACTTGTTTGGGGGCGGGTTATTTGTTGTGTTTTGTTTTGTTTTTTGCGGGGGAGGGGTGGGTGTTTGATCGTGGGGTTTTCTCTCTCTCTCTCTCTCTCTCTCTCTCTCCCTCTCTATCTATCTAATCTCTTGTGTGGGGGTGGAGGAGGGTAATAAAAACCTTGAGAGACCCCTAAAAATAGCATTACTTAATGAACATCGAGACATTTTTTCAAAACCCAACGCGTAAAACTAGTTTCGATTTACTTGTTTGAGAGTTATGTTAATGTGGTGGAAGTCTTTGCCGGATTCTAATCCTTTACCCAACACGAATAGAAAACATTTGCAAGCCAATTGCTTAAAAAAAATATTTTTCAATTTTTTGCCTGAAAAACATAGCTGGTGACCTCCCTTTGGAACGAGCTCAACGAGTGTCGTCCAGAACAGATTTGACCATAGCACCGAAACCCTGCTAGGCGCCAATCAAGATTATTTTAGAAACGGTCATTCCGCTGCGAAATCAGCTATCTGTACGATCGAGTCCGGCCTTATCCACCAGTAAAATACGCCTCGCGCTAAATATCTGCAAGGATAATCACAAATTAACCCCTGAAGTCTGGTAGTGCATCAAAATTTTCTCCATTGACTCAGTTTTTCTCTTGTTTAACCATGAAATTAACCAATTATATCTTGTTTGACAGAGCTCACTGAGCTCTGTCAAACAAGGTATATTTGGTTAACTATCAAACTGTATTATGGGAGGTATTTACTGCTACAAACTTTTCCATTTTAACATCAGCGTGTAGAGGGTTAAGAAAACAGATCATGCCTAGAACGTACAAGTTACTTTACTCAAACACTTGGTAACCGGTTCTCGTCATATCACCGAAGTTAAGCAACGTCGAGCTCGGTTAGCCCTCGGATGGGTGACCGTCTGAACGATCAATTCGGACTCCCGCGTTGTGTCCTTGGGCAAGGCGCGTAACCCCGATTGTCCACATGGGGGCACGTGTACTAAGGCGTACTTTACGTCGATGGTGCGCATGTTTTCAACCAATCTAACCCTGCCTGTGCTGCAGTGCGGAATTGCGATGTTGGGGAGCTGGCAGCTGCTCGCCGTTGCTCGGTGGTTCTCTCCGGGTACTCCGGCTTCCTCCACCCGTAAAACTGTCACGGTCATGACTAGCCATTGTGCATAAGTATGTCGACCTTAAACACCAATAAATAAATATAAATATACTCAAACACTTTCGTTTCCTACCGTACATTCAACCTTGTACAAATCATAGATTTATCGTATACATTGAGATGATATCTTTCCATCATTGTAATAGCAATCCCGAACGTGTGTGTCTGTGTGTACACTGGGAGGTGAACATATCCAGAAATGAGGCACATTCTAATTTATTACACTTAAGTCGAGGGCGGAAATTTTATGGTCGGTTCATGGCGGGCATTTTATTCACATAGGAATACAAGAGTAAACATACGTCTGTATGAACGAGTTCCACTCTGCTGCAACCGGAGAGTTGAGTAAGAGTTCTCCATATCTTTTAACCTAGAAAACCCTAATTAGCTTACTGTTTTGTCTTTCATCAGTTCTGACAAACTCAAGTCAGTTGTAGTCAGTTCATTATTGCAGTTTTTGAAATTATTTATGTTCGTAAGGGTCTCGACGGGTGAAAAAAGGTAGCAAGTGCACTCTAAGAAATTCGCGCCAAATTTAGTTCCAAGTGGAACCAAAACCCACGAAGAAACAAAGTAAAAGAGTTTTCACGTGAGACGCCTATTTTATTGTATGAAAAAATATCATTGTCGCGCAACTTAACCCTTTCAACACGAGAGACGTTTTTTCCGGTCCAGAAACACAATACTTCATTATTTCATTAAGCAGACTGCTAAGTGAACGTGTGGGGTCGAACAATTAGTATTTCAACGTGCAGCCCGAAGGCTGCCCGTTGAAAATATTAATTGCTCTATCCCCAAATAACGGATATGGACTCTTCTAATTACTACCATTTAACAGACTTGGAAGAAACCACTGGGTTCAAAGGGTTAACCTTTTACCTAACGAATCCGCCGTATCCGTCGGCGTATTTACAAATTCAGCAGTTGAAAAAAATATATGTTTCAAAAAACTTCAACAAAACTATTTCATGTAACCCTCCTCATTGGCACGAGCCCGTTACTTAGGCTTTATTGAAGGTAGGTGTGATCCAAGCTCTTTAATACATGGCCCCACCGTGCTCTCACTTGGGCAATCGGAATGAAGACTCTTGCCCAATGACACAACGTGGAATTGAACATTTTACCCTTCGAGCTGAAGTCCAATGTGTTAACCGACACCACAGGGCCAAGAATAATAAATAAATAAATAAATCCGCGCGGTTGTTTTTCCAGTTGTTTTCAGACTGATGCTTAAAAAATACATGACTGGTGATTAGCGAAGTCTATAGGTCGACTGGGATGGAGACATGGCCGAAAATCCCAGTGGATGTGGGGCGGGGTGTATCACCCCTCCCATATTTTCAGACAGGGACTTCCTCGGGCACTCATCGGGCAACTGTTGGGCATTGTACTGTACTGCGATTGACCAGGAAACATGACAAAACTGTCCAACATGTCTGCAATTGACGTGTGATTGCCCGTGGCAAATGATCCCTGCAGGTAATAGTTTTTTTTTATCATATGACGCGTCCGTTTTGTTCACTTTAAAACATTTGATATTTTGTTTTCATATTAATCAGTGAAAATCAGTGATAAATAAAGCCTTCCGTCAATTTCATTGGTCAGTTTCAAAACTAGACAATTTGATTGGATGAACAAAATACAACTGGGCCACATTTTCATAATTTGCATAATTAGAGTTGGGAGCTTTCATTGGTCAATTTCAAAACTGAACAATTTGATTCGCTAAACAAAATACAACTGGGTCACATTTGCATAATTTCAGTACGGAGAATTTACGTTATCTGTCCTATTTAGGGTGGGTTATATTATATTAATTTTTTACCTACAAGAAAAACGCCTTTCATTTTTTTCAGATTTTCACTTTTTGCTTCCAAAACATAGGTTATGACCCCTCGCCGAGCTCGTTCCAAGTGCCGTCTGCAACTCCAGTTAGGTGATGGGTTAAAAAGTCCTACTAAGTGGATAATTTGTGCGTGCGTATGTCATATGATAAATAGAATACGAAATGAGTGTTTTTCTCATATAATATTTATGAAACTCGTCCGAATTTTCCGTTTGCGCACGCCAGAGGCTCGCCAAAACGGAAAATTCTTAGACTCATTTCATAAATATTATATGAGAAAACACTCATTCCATATCCTCTATTTATTCTCCCCCAAATTACGTTTGCCCTATTGGGCAAATGCCACATACATGATGATGTATCGCCCTGTTGTGTCAGATTTGATTTACGATGCTCGACAGCCAGGGAACTCCCAATCAGTGCACCTGTGATTTCTGAACTGAGCATAAAATAGGTCATCTATGCATTTTGCGGCCTGAAGTAAATAGATGAGGTCAGAATGCGATGACTATCGGTTTACCACGATGGCATGTTCTAAAGTGGCCCCACATGGTGTTATATTATTTTGATGGTTATTCGCTATACTCTAGTATATATACATACGCATACCACTTGCCAAATGGATGGGGCACCAACACGTCCCATTTTGGCTAAACCAAATCCGATTTCTATGAGATTTAACACTGGCGGCTCCAGCTAACGTCCGGGTAATGAGGCCCGATTCATACGTGCTATACTACTCCTGTTTGCCCGACCACGGAATGAATTTGCCCGACGGTTCTATGCAAGCTTTCAGGCAACCAACCTAATAATGTAAGGAATGTGACGTGGTCTATTTGTTTATACCCACTTCTCGCAGAGTTTGCGGGTGGATGTAATGTGATGTTCCTTCACTCACCGCAATATACAGATATTCTTTCGTGCTGCAGTTACAGATATTCCAATTAATAAGTATTTAATTCACCTTGAAACAATCAGGATATTAGCACAATTGGTGGAACTACGCGGCGTAATCATAAAACTGAGATTGTGATGAGTTTTCATTCCTGATGGTAATGTCATATCATAAAAAAAATTCTGACAAATTAAGTCTCGATTGAGCCACATTTCTTGGTTGATTTAAAGAAAATGAATGTTTCTGGAATTTTGTGAGATTCAATCGCCTGAACTATATCCGTTGGTCGAAAAAGCGAACCACAGGTTCGCTTTTCCGACCAACTGAAATATTTCAGAGGAGTGAATCTAAACATAGGCGATGGACTATTTAAGGGTTACACTGGTTCCAGACCACCACAGCGCCCAATATCTTTCGGAGTTACACTGGTGGCCTTAGTGCTTGGTAATATGTGGTTGTTTTATGCTTCTCGGGGGCTATTTTGACCAGGAGATTAAATTCTCCGAACTTAGTCACAACAGTCGGCAATGTCGCTGTCAAAGCCTTGTCAGCCTGCAACGGCTTTCACTACTGCGTTGTCTATTGCCGTGTATACAAATGCTAGTGCTGAACCGACTTTCATATCACCAAACCAGCAACCAGCTTTGATTGTTTTACACGTATGCGGAGATATAGATTTGGAGAGTGATCACCTCCTATACCCTATCACTTACACCTGGAATTACGTTCCTTCTCGAAAAAAGGCCCACCTTCAAAAATTGTTGTAGTATCTTTGTGCTTGAAGCCAGAGTCGGATATTGTTTTTTTTAAAATGGTACTAAAATCGAGTATTTTTATTCTTTTGGGCGAGTTCAATGCCAACGAGGAGAATAGGGGCGATTGACCCATCGAACCCAAGTGAATGATTTGATACCGGGTTACATTGACTAAGTTCCACTTCCTCATTATGCTCCCCTCCTGTCACGCCACTGCACCTACATTTCCAGGCTGGAGTTGGAAATTGTCAACCCAGCTTTCCAATAGTTACATTACACAACACATTCGCTGCACCCTGACAGCAGCTTGTTCGCTCGGTATGACTTATGTTGTCATTGTTACCAAGATAACTAGGGTTACAGAAAGCATCAAGTTTTATCGTCATATTCAAGGAAATCGCATTTCCATTAGGGTTTGATCCCGGAAACGGGAATTCTCGGGTTCCTGGTTCCGACATTCGGTTCCGATACCCGGGAAATCTATAGCACGGGACCGGGAATCAAGCGATCAGTCAATTAAGTGGCACTGGTTGTGTGTTGAACTGCAGTTTTCTGAACTGAAAACTGCCCCAACGTAACGCTGTTTCGCAGTTCGGATTCCAGACGAACCCTTTTCACCAAATCACTGCAGATCTCAACCGGTTCTGGAGGACACCCACCCCCACCCACCCCCCTCAACAACAGCAAGATCTTTACCCGCTTCAAAGTGCAAACTCGTCTTCATTTTTAGAATCACTAGTATCACTATTCACTGCCTCCCGGCCCAAAGGCAGAATCTTCCCGTCGACAGATTACAGGGGACGAACTTTTGAAAATTTCCGACAAAATTCCCTAAAATTTGGGAAATTGCCCTAAAATAACCAAATAAGCTCCATTTTGTATGCAAATTGCATCAAAATTCTAGTAAAAGGGGGCCAAATTTCCGACAGAGGTGGCCATAGGGGCAGTTCGCCCCCCCCCCCCCCTCCCAGGCCCCCTACAAGCATAGGGCCTGACTACCTCCTTCAGCATCAACCACCTCTTTACTGTCGCCCCCCCCCCCCCCCATCTTTTCTGCTTTAAGCAGCGGAGACTGGTGACGTCAATGAAAATAGGGTGGACATGTTGGAGGAGGTAGAGGTGGTAATACTAGTGATTCTGAAAATGAAGACGAGATTGAAGCGTGTTTGGGTTTTTACACTTCTTTTAGGAAAGGAACTGCCAATGAAACATTTTCATATTCGTTATAATAAATGCGTCTTGATACTCTTGTAAATTTGTTTGATATTATCCGGTAAGTTTCCCGGTTTCTGGTTCTGAAGGTAATTTCATTCCCGTTCCCCATCCTTACCCGAGAATATGTTAAACCCTAATTTCCATAGATTGTTTTCAACTTCTCAAACGGGCCGTTTTAGAATTTTTTAAAAATTTAACATCGATGTGCAATCTCATGTATTGGAGGGCCTACCCGCTCTTATTTTAGTAATGAGACAAATCACAACTGGTTTGATGAAGTAGGAACATTCACTGCCAACAAGCCCCCACCCCCAACTTTATCTCTTGAGTGTTCACTTTACAACACTCCTGTCTATTCAATTGTTTTACTTAATATCAACGATTTAAACAGGGACGAGAAGGTCTAAAAACTTTTCCATACACCAGGTCAGTATTGGTAGTTGACTCGAAGGCTAAAATAATAGTATTCTTTCCTGATGATTTCCACTCATCACTTGCCTGGAGGATACTGGTTCTATGGTGCCCACTCACAACACTGAGAAGCTTACCCCGAATATCGATCACTAGGAAATGCTGGCCCGCAGCCCCACCCCCCCTTCCCCAACTTATCTCGTCACGAAACTCGACTTTCGATAAAGTTATCTCCCTTGAAATCATTAGACGGAAGAAGAGGGACCAGTTAAGAAGCAATTAATTGTTGAGAAAACACTTATGGCATAAGTAGAAACTAAAGCGAAGTTTCCTTTTGTTACTTTAAATAAGCGAAAACAACAGACAACTCTAGGCGCTGTCTGTTGTTTTCGTTTGTTAAAAGTTACAAATGGAACTTGACTTTTTTAAATTTGACTCTTTATTTAACGAACGTGTTTTTACTGTTATTTACATAGAGAGTAATCGCTTGACTGGACTTGTTACGTGAAATAATTCATGAGAGTGAGGGACGTTGTACAAACACGACTGGGCGAATGCGCACGAGTGTTTCATAATATAGTCCCTCGCCTCGAATGAATTATTTCACGTAACCAGTCCAGTCAAGCGATTACTCTGTTTATTACTTTTCATTATTAACGATAATTATATTATTTAACCCTTTACCTAACGAACGGCCAGCGCTATTCTCAAAAATCGCCAATCAATTTTCATTATTTTTTCATTTTTGTCTCCAAAACATAGGTTATGATCCCTCATTGGAACGAGCTCGACGAGCTCGTTCCAATGAGGGGTCATAACCTATGATTTGGAGACAAAAAATGAAAATAATAGCTATTCAAGAATTTGTTTGCAAGTGTCGTCTGTTTTTCATATTAGCAAAGGGTTAAAAAAACAAAAAACAATGAAGTCCCCATTACATCCACGGCAAAGCGTCTTCGTTTGCGCGCACGGATACATGACACAATTGGTGATTGCATAATTCACTTGTGAAATTATCGTTTATAATCAAACCCGGAAATCCCAGTAAATCACAATTTGGAAAGTAATAAAAGTTTTTATTCTTCCCATGAAAAAAATAGCAAATCTTAACGCCTACACTTTTATATTAATGGAAAAAATAGTGTCTGTTTTGTGTGTCACGTGGCGCACACTATTGATATAATGAACAGAAAAAAAGTTACAGAACCTCAAAGGATGGTTAAAACGCCATTTTCGTATTTTAAAAGAGTTTTAACAGAAAATAATAGTCAAATGTTTAAACTGATCGGGAAAACATTTGTAAAGAGCCAGTTTCGGCATTTTTATACAACTCTACAGTGCAGCCGTCGTGGACTGGTCACTTTCCACGGGTGGGCAATATTTCCACAACACAATAATATTTGATTCCAAACACCAATTATAGGTATAATCATCAAAAATTTAATAACTGACGAACCTGGTACAACCCTGTGCTCCATTAATTAAAATTTTGCTGATGATGATTTTTGTTACCTGGCAAACTCGTGGATTACGACCAGTCCACGGCGACTGTTCTGTATACGAAAATGCCTGGAGTTTGTGAAATGATGCGCACATAGATGATACAGCCCCTCTAACATTTCGAAATTTAAATTTTTATGTGAAATTCCCATAACCTTAGTGTTAAATTTACTGACAACTTTAGAAAATGAAGGAGAGCTAACTGTCCTGCAAATCTCTTTCAATGACGAGATTTGTCAGCCATGTACCAAAGAGATGTTCTAATTTGCCCGGAGAAAACGACTTTCAAAATTTGAAAGAATAAATAGGATTTAGGATACATAAAGTAGATTTTCCGTTTCGCAGGCCATTTTTTGTAAAATTGCATGCGGGCGGGCGGGCGGTTTTGTTTGTTTTTTTTTTGTTTTTTTTTTTGTAATTATTTCTTCTCCATCAAAAGTTCATGGTCTTGGTTGTTTTAAGTCTCAGGCCTCATAATCTACAATCCGGATCAGCATGGGTGGTGGTGTATTACGTCCCTTGAGTGCAAGAAGGCTTTGCAATGCTAAAGCCTCGTTGCACTCAAGGGACAAATTTATCAATTTTATAAACTTGGGTAAAATATCAGACACAAACCACAAAAGTTTTATTTTTTGAAGTTTGCATTGGGATTAAGTGCCTTGCCCAAGGACACAACGCATTTACCCTGCTTCAATTGAGTTATATTCGCAAATATTCTCACGTGGCATTACTCCAATGCATAAAAATGGTAACTTATAAGATATGATTTTCATTCCCAGAATTATCCATTATCAAACTCGGTTGATGTGACTTCAAACTCCGTTAATATGACGCCGATCTTGGCCGATATGAACCAAGCAAGAGTTGCCACCTTGCTTGGCGCAACCAAATTGTTTACATAGAAATGTCCAGTTATTCGTCGAACGCAGTAAGGCGTTACCAGTCATGGTGGAGTGTTCTGAAGCAGAGATTGGATGATGCGGAATTAATGATGGCATCAAGTAATGATCAGGTGGATGAAGAGAAGAAATAAGAGAGTTGTAAAGAAAATTCAACCCAAATTAAAATTCAGACTTTTAAGCAGGGATTCGTATAGGTACTGAGGCGTACTGCACGTCGATGGTGCACTTGTCTTCAACCAATGCTACCCTGCTTGTGTTGAGTTAGTACGTTGGGGACTCTGACAGTTGCTCGCATTTGCTCGGTGATTCTCTCCGGGTACTCCGGCTTCCTCCACCCGTAAAACAGTCCGACGCGAGGTGGCCCTGGTTGTCGAAAGTGTCGTTAAAGCCCAATAAATAAATATAAATTTTGCAGTCTTATTTGACAGAGCTCAGAGAGCTCTGTCAAATAAGACTGAATATGTTAAGTTGTATTAAGGGAAAAATACGCAGCTTGAAATTTGATATTTCGGCATCATTCTAAAATGAAGACAGCTTTCTGTCGAAGAGGTAGTTCGGCTATCCGAACGTCGCGTTTCTGTCAAAGAGATAGTTCGGCTACCCGAACGTCGCGGCTTCCCAAAGGAGAAGTCGAGACGTTCGGATAGCTGGACTTGGAGGAGAGGACACTTCGGTCTTTGTGGAAAGAATGAGAAGCAATAACACTTTCAGAAAATTGTAATAGATGTGAGAATATTTTGCAATTGTTTGTGTTGTTTTTAAAAATAAAGAGGTTATATTACCTGGTTAGTTTCATATCGGTCGAGATTCAGTCCTCGGTAACATCACACCAGCCTTCAACCTTCGGTCTCAGGTTGACATGAAGTTACCTCGGGCTGATATCTCGGCCGATATGAAACTACTAATCAAGTAATAACCTTTAAGTAGGAAAAGTAAGAGTTGAGGAGCTGTACTCGTTACAATCACAGACTAATGAATGGATTCCTGTCTTTACTAACGAGAACGGCCGCCGTAGATAATCGCCTATCTTCGTGTTTCGCGGTGATTGGAGTTGGTTTTCAGTTTCGTCTGCATTACCGCCATGTAGTAATGAGGCAAACCTCCACACCATAATGTCGACCACGTAATCTCAAAACAGATCTAGACAATAGACATGAACACAACATCGAAGAACCCTTAAAATGAACGTCGTATGTTTGTGTGGTTTAGCTATTGCTGTATGACTAATTAAATCAAGATAATGGGAAATCAATACATTTCTCCCCTATAAAGCGGTCACATTAGGTGATAGCATGTCAGCTCGATGATTAAGACGTATTAAGACAGTCGAGTTCCATCGAACTGTGTTTTCATGCGACGTCCATATATTTCTTAATCGATATAAACCGTCATATATTGAGGTAATTGTAAATTAAACTTCAGAATATAATGCGGCGGGTGTTTCATCCGTTCGCTTGTTTGTTTGAGTCACAATCGAACCTTGGGGGATGCAGGGAGATGTAAAGTGTTTGCTAAGTTGTGCCAGGGGTGGATTAGGCATATATCTTAGCGGGAAATTTCCCGCTAAGATATATGCCTAGTCCACCCATGGCATAACTTAGCAAAAACTTAGTCCACCCCTGGCAATACTTGGACCACAACAACCATACGAAGGACAATACAGCTTACCCTAAAGTTATCGTGGCTTTTAATTAAAATGTGCGTGGCAATAACTGCAATAGGGGCGCGATGGCACATTGGTTACGGCATTGAACTTCCAACTGATAAGTCCATGGTTCGATCGCCTCCAGGGGTAACTGCGTTGTGTCCTTGGGCAAGGCACTTAATCCTTATTGCCCACGTGGGTGCGCGGTGGCGCTGTGTACTAAGACGTGCTGCACATGGATGGTTCACCTGTTTTCAACTAAATGCTAACCCTGCTTGTGCGGATTTAGTACGTTCGGGAGTCTGATAGTTGCTCGCCGATGCTCGGTGGTTCTCTCCGGATACTCCGGCTTGCTCCACCTTTAAAACTGCCCGATACGAGGTGACCCCGGCTGTCGAAAGTGTCGTTAAACTCCAATAAATAAATAAATAAATACTAATTGCAATGGCGTAGCCAAATGGAAGCTGGGATGGGGGGGAGACTTTGCATTAAGAAGGTCGTCCTTACATGCATCGATGACTGAAGTCCTAACAACTGGTTTATGTACCTCACCGTGATATTTCTTTTGGTGATTTTCTTATAGCTATTCCTTCACTTTCTGGGTGCGCAAGCTTTCAAAACGTTCCCAGGGTACACCAATTGGCGTGCAAGGCTTTCCTTCTCGGGGAAGACCCTGTTCCTTTACCTTTACCTATTGGAGAACACATACCTTTAACCCTTTACCTAACACGAAAAGCAGACGACACTTGCAAACAAAATTCTTGAATAACTAATTTTTTTCATTTTTTGTCTCAAAAACATAGGTTATGACCCCTCGTTGGAACGAGCTCGACGAGCTCGTTCCAACGAGGGGTCATAACCTATGTTTTTGAGACAAAAAATGAAAATATTTTGAAAATTAATTGGCGATTTTTGAGAATAGCGCTGGCCGGTTTTGGCCTTTATGTTGGGTAAAGGGTTAACCTGGCACGAAGTGAAATGATGTGGGGAGGGAAATATTTTTTTGCTGCCATATTTCGTCTCCTCACCTCCTGTCGCCTGGCCACGCCCCTGAATAACTGCACCATTTGTCTATACCCTTAATTTTACACAGGTTATAGTTTTACAAGAGCTCTTTGGCCATGCATGGGTCCTAAAATAGTCTCATGGTGACATGGACTGGATTGTTATGCATACGAGTGAATGTATTCTGTGGTACAATTAGTTCCTGAGTTTTCCCCACTGACGACGGAAACTGGAGGGATGGTATGCACCGCACACACACTTTTCCAAATAATATATTTTGCCCCCTCACTCATTCACACACACCCGTGAATACACAATTATCCGTTACAATCAGTATCCACCCTAATGTTACCCACTTATGCATCCACCTGTCGTCTTAGTAGTTCTCGGAAAATCTACCCGAGATTTATCGAGTGTTAAAGTTCTTTGCAAATCTTATAATTTTCAATTAGTTTTGTAATGTTCCCAAAGTTACTGGTTTAAGGCTTTCTGCATCATTTTATATAGCATTATTGACGAAACTTGGCCTTGATCTGTTCAGGACATGCTGAAGGACTTGGGTTAGCTCAGCCTGTAATTGCAGAATGCACTTAGACAACAGACTTTCTTGTTAGTATGCTACTCAAAGTTTGCTAAGCACCAAGTATATCCAACTACCTGTTTTACATTTTAGTTGAAATATTGTAATGAAAAGTGTATATATTTTTTATTTAATTATATCTTTAATGTTTTAAGTACAGAAATTAAGATTTTATTTGTGTTTGACATTATTTTTTAGCTTTTGAATACGATAACCATGGAAAATGAATATTATTGGTAAAAGAGGAATTTTTTTTTAATATGCCAAAAAGTTGACGGAGCGAACTAGTATGGGTTCAATATCGAGTAATATCGAATATTTACTGATAATCGCTGATTAGTCCTTTGTGTAACATTTACACATTGTTTGATAATTAAACTTTTTTCGGTTCATGCGTTTTCAGATAAAACGATTGGCTCACACGATTCTGTTTTATCTTTTCATAACTCAATGAACCGAAAAAAACACAATTAGGTCCTCCCCCAGCCACGCCCCTAAAATACCAGTCTTCGGAGTTGCAACATGGTGTTAAATCAATAGAAGTTAGAACATTGGCACGTTCTAAATGTGAAAAAGAAAAATAAATTTATATTACTAATTTATCACCATGAAATTATTTATAAAATATTTAAATGACCGTGGTGGGTCAATTTTTCTTTTTCTTCACAACTGTCTTTATTTGACATTTCAATTTTTATGCACACTGGGTGATCGTCTGCGTTCATCGTTTTACCCAAATCGATTGTAAACACTGGCTGGTCACGACGAATACGGCAATTTTAACATTGCTGATTTGAATGAAATTTTTGGAAATCAAAATGATTTTATATTTGAGGAAGAATATATATCTAACTCCACTTTTACAAACTGTGTTTTTCAGTTCTCGGGAAACGGTCAAAAACAAAATACAATGTAATATTGATGGCCTACTTCCACCTACCACGAAACGTAACTTTTACGTGAAGTGAACAGTTGAATGAAATTTGAGGGAGGCGTGGCTTATGACGGTTTCTTTGCATTACATAAATCATTGGTCAATAAAAAAATTAATGACATAAGTGCATTTGACTTGGAAATTGTGTCAATTGCAACCTGCATTTCAATAATGTGCGCCCTCTTTTATGCCAGAAAAATAATATGTCTACCAGTTTTAGTTTTTAAGTCTTTGTTCGCTGAAGTAGAGGACGACTAGCACTATTTATTTATTTGGGTCGCGAACGTTTAATTATAAGGAATGATCGTTTCTTTTTGTCTATTTCTTGAGTTATGAACCCCAAAAAACAAAGTCCAAACTGGCTACGCCCATTTACACAGTTTGGACTTTGTTTTTTGGGGTTCATAACTCAAGAAATAGACAAAAAGAAACGATCATTCCTTAAATAAATTAAATTTTGTATTAATTATTATTTAGTATTTATGTTTGTCTGTCGTTGTTATAAGTAACTGTTTTGTACATATGTAGGTATGTCCTGTAATCAGTAGTGGAGTTACCGACTAACCACCATTGAATGTAAATAAATGTTTGAAGTGGACAAGTGCTTTTATTGATCTAATTTCCGCAGAGATTATGCTCTACGACATTTTGTGGAGAATCTGGGCAGTCTAACTCTTTAGTTTATTGAAGACCCTAAAAATGTACTCGATTCCAGAAAATATTAATCAGCTCATCGGAAGTCTGAAAAGTATATGTCACTGTCTTGGCGAATCTAAGAAAAAAACACTTACGTAAATGCATCGTTTAGAAGGAACAAATTGTCGCTGGGGCGAATAGATAAACGTAGCTCAAGAGCAAACGATGAAAAGAGACCACAAATGCAAGATGATATATTTGGAAAGGAAGGAACAACGGGCCCCGTTCGATGACACTGCGAGGAAAAAAAGTCTGGAAGTGGAACTGTAGTGAAAGTTGAGACCACAAACGCAAGATGACATATTTGAAAGGGAAAGAACAATGGGCCCCGTTTGATGACGCTGCGGGGAAACATTAGTCTGCTAGTGGAACTGCAGCGGAAGGTAACTTCGCGGATGGAAAGATGAAGCATTTCAAGTGAATATTAACACCAAATAAACTTTCTATTGTTAAGTGCCTTTGGTGTAAACGCTTCTGTCGAAACAATAGACAGACCAACCCTGTGTACAGTATTTTAACAGAAAATGCTACTTAGACTGCACTGCTTCCATGTGCTAAAAAAGCACTGCGTGTGAAAATTCGTACATTTTTCGAAGGTTCATCAATATGACCAGTACAATTTCGAAAATCGAACCTTCCATTCTTTTAAAACCCCATTAAGAACATTTACAAAGCCATTCAGTCAATCAAAGAGAAAAACAAAAAGTCAAAATCTGTCGAAGGCCTCCGAAGACGAAGAACATCGATGGTTTCAGGCACTTTCTTGTTGAGAGAGAAGATGTTGATTACAAAGTCGACATATGGGAACTAGAGCAAAACATTCACCCGCTCCCAAAAGCGGAATACTTTAAGCACAAAACCCATGGTAGGACGAAACCAAGGAGTTCTAGAAACCCATGGTGGAATCATGAACAAGTTTCAAAGATTATTGCAACTACATCATCAAGGCATGCCTTCTCTGAAGGCATGCCTTGATGATGTAGTTGGAATACTTGTTAGTCCGGATTGTAATTCAAAGTAGTTTATGGCTCCGTGGGTTGGATCCCTGTGTGATTCAAACCTTGAGACAGATTTTCATGTGAAAGTTGTGCGATTGTATTCATGTTTCTTGGGTCTTTTTCATTTTTGACGTCATAAAAAGTAGATATTTATCCGCAAAGCCACTGGAAGGCCTCATTTGAGTGGAAAGCACAATTCAATTTTTTTTCGGGGAGTAGACCCCCCCCCCCCCCCCCCACTTCCGAAGGAAAACCTCAAACAAACCTATAGTTGCTCGTGCCCTATAAACTTGCACAGATTCAACGGTATCTGAATGCAATGCTATGATGGCGGTGTGATCCTAAAACGTCATTTGCGGACTTGCCACTCCCTCCCTCTTCATGAAAAACTTGCCCCTACTCCCCTCCACCAGAAACATTTTCTGACGCAGCCACTACGTTGGTGTCACATCCTACAGCTAGTATATGCCACCAAATATATGATTTCGTTTATGCATCAAAAGATAACTACATCACACATCCGAATCAGGCTTTAGATTTGGACAGGTATCATTAGATCGGGGGCACGGTGGCGCTGTGTACTAAGGCGTACTGCACGTCGATGGTGCACTTGTCTTCAACCACTGCTAACCCTGCTTGTGTGGAGTTAGTATGTTGGGGATCTGACAGTTGCTCGCCGTTGCTCGGTGGTTCTCTCCGGGTACTCCAGCTTCCTCCATCCGTAAAACTGTCATGACGATGATTAGCCATTGTGCAGAAGTATGTGACCTTAAACACCAATAAATTAATAAATAAATAAATAAATAAATAAATAAATAAATAAATATATCATTAGATCCGTTCACCATGCAATGCTTATTTGGCAAAAGACTGATCGGACGACAAAGAAATGAGTAGCAGGCAACACATTTTGCCTTAATGATTTTATTATCAGGGGCAGGGGAAATTGAAAAAATTATTTTCTTTACGACTTTTTCATTTTGATAAATACAATATTACGAAAATATCAAAGTCGAATAATGTATGGAAGGGTTAAAAAATGTTAGTGTCTCTTTAGATCGCACATGGGGTTGTGTACACACCAATCGTATACATTTATACAGACGGTGAGTTTTGTCGCATCGAGTATTATTTGAATCAACACAGACAATCTTAGACTGCATTAAACATACATTCGACGACGTATGTCCGGTTTTCAGCTGACCCTTTCCCGGTGGTTCGTACATATTTTGTTAGAGAGAGGTTCGGATAAGCAAAATATACTTCTTAAAGAAAAAGGATCTGATTTTTCAGTTTTTTGTCTGTTTCAGTTATTTTCTTCCCACCTGCATTTTTATTTTATTTTATTTCTTCAAATTTACACGATAATGGTCAAAGAACTGGAATGAACCCAAAAGCATTATTTCTGAATGATATTAGTTACATGGGGATATAAATCGTGATTTTGAAGCATTTCCTTCTATGAAAACAATTTTAGTTTATTTTATCAGCGTGTAATAACACCCCTGAATGATACCCATTGGTTTTGAGTGTGTAGAAGAATAAACCAGGGGCGTCGCGAGGGTGACCGATTGGGGGGAGGTGGACACAATTTGTCGCGATGGTCATGTCCAAACTGAAAAAAGATTATTCCAACTACATCATCAAGGCATGCCTTCTCTGAAGGCATGCCTTGATGATGTAGTTGGTGTACTTGTTAGTCCGGATCGTAATTCAAATTAGTTTATAGATCAAAAAAATGTAGTTGGGCTTCCCAAACTCTTGTTTAATAAGCATTTGCTGGACTGAAAATTGGTCATGCAGGTTGAGCGAATCGGCCGCAGGCCACAATTTGCATGAGACCAATTACGTGTGTGACACAAGACCAAGTAGCAAATCTTATCTTATTAGAAAGTACGTGCCTACTAGCAATAGAGGATCGATACCGAAAACTCCATCCAGACGACTTTTGGTCGCTCGTGACAACTTAATTTTCCTTCCACTCATGACCCATGAATGAGATAATATTAGTTCCTATCCAATAAGCGATAGTAGATATTGTTTATATTAGACTAGCGGGTGAATACCCGACGTTGCCCGGGAGAAGATGGTTATATCAGGAGCCTGACGTCATTGACACTCCGATAAAGTCAAAATGATCGATGGGTCAATATACCCGCACATATGAAATTTTAGCCCGATCGGCCCAGCCGTCTTCGAAATAAAAAGGTCAAGGTCATCAATTTCAAGGTCAAGGCCACCCCGCATCGGCACGGCACCTATCCCATGTTACTGGCAGGGACGAATTACCCCCGTGTACAAACTTTGAGATCGATCGGTCGAGAAACGGAGGAGTTCACCCGGAACAAAGATAGAGAAAGAGAGAGATACAGACATTCGCATTTATTTATTAGATGTGTTGCGATGATATAATTCCAATTAAACCATGTTTCAATGTGAAAGCGATCGGTCGAGAAACGATAAAGGACACCAGTTTGAAGGTCAAGGTCACACCGCACGGACAACCCGATAAAGTCAAAATGATTGATGGGTAAATATACCCGCACATATGAAATTTTAGCCCGATCGGCACAGCCGTTTTCGAAATAAAAGGTCAAGGTCATCAATTTCAAGGTCAAGGTCACCCCGCATGCGCACGGCACCCATCCCATGTTACTTGCAGGGACGAATTATCCCCGTGTACAAACTTTGAGATCGATCGGTCGAGAAACGGAGGAGTTCACCCGGAACAAAGATAGAGAAAGAGAGAGATACAGACATTCGCATTTATTTTTTAGATGTGTTGCGATGATATAATTCCAATTAAACCATGTTTCAAATTTAGCTAAAATACCCAAACACCGAAAACATGTAACTTCGCTAAAGATATTCTCATACATCTGTAGGAGCCTTCTTGCGCTCAGGGGAGGATATACATAGCAGTTTTGGCCCAAAATACACTCATGTATCTCGGTAATGCACTGATATGCCAGGGCATGTTGGGACGATACTACGATGGGCCGTGCCATGTTTCAATAAGAGGCACGCAGTGCCATCCACTTACTTGGAGGATTTAGCTAACCGGACTCCGCAACGGTCAGGGTTGGACTCCCTGGCCCCTCTTGGCCACAGTTCTTAAACACGCCCTTGGTGGCAGCCAATCTTGAAACGGTGTCTCTCTGTGTGAACAAATGTCAGGGGCCTGTGTCATTAATCCTGAAAAACAAAAAGAAAATATGGTTTTCTTTTATTTTTCCATGCTGAGAGATTTCCAGCATTCAGTGCTAGTGGCTTGTGTCCTCAATGGACAAAGGCAAAAATAAGGAAATATTTCATACGATTATCGAACTATTTATTTCGACTAGAACTACATACAATTGTCAGGAACAGATACCTGACCACTCGGGGCGTCTATTTCTAAGTTTCTCTCAAGGCAATGAGCGGATCATGATACCTTGGACAAAAGAACTATCACAATTTCTCATTTGAAGACTCAGTGCACACGCCTTGAAATGAGCAGACTATCGTCTGCAGAATGAGGTCCCCAGAGAGTGAATTCGGTTATGCTACCCTACACAGTAGGGTGGCATTACCACATATACCATCTGTGAACCTCGGTCTGAATCTGGGTCTCAGGCCTAAACAGAAAGAGGTACCCAGAGGATAAACTGGGGGATTCGAACCCGCAGTATGGGATAGCATCAGGAAATTCACCCTCTGGGGGCATCATTATGCACATGACAGTTTGCTTATTTCCAGGCAGTGGCGGCGCCAGAAATTTTTTTGTGGGGGGGGGGGGGGGGGCAACTAGGGGGGCAGACTCCCATGAAGGGGGCAAATACGTAAAGGATCATATCATTACTTTGTTATGAGGTAGTTGTGGACGTACCAAACCAAAAAATTATATTACGGACTTTGGGTCCAAGTTTCGACTAAATGTAATGGTAGTTAGCGGTCCTCCTTTCAAAAAATCCTGGATCCGCGTCTGGTGGGTCTGTGCGTGAGAGAGAGAGAGAGAGAGAGAGAGAGAGAGAGAGAGAGAGAGAGAAACTCATAATGCCCGTCTGTCATAATGCGAAATCCATGATTTTTTTTTAGATAAGGGATATGGATAGACATCCCTTTGTTGGCTCATAACTTAATTATAACTTATAAGTATCTGCATCCGAGTCTTTAAATCTCTACTGCCTGGATGTGTTCATCAGCTAGCCTGAGGCTTTGGGCTAAGTGTGCATGGGAAATTATTGGGAATAAAAAAAGAGAGGGGTGTGTGTGAGAGAGAGTGACTGAATGTGTTTGTGTGTGAGGGTGGATGGAAATGCATGCGAGATGGTTGGGGGGGGGGGGGCAACTGGGGGGGGGCAAAGCCTTCGTTGGGGGGGAGGGCAAATGCCCCCATGCCCCCCCCCCCCCCCCCCCCGTAGCGCCGCCACTGTTTCCAGGCTTGTCAGTGCAACGCTCAGTGTATATAGTTAGGTTGCCCTTGACAAAATCAACTCTGTGTCAGGGCTACGTTGTGACAGAGAGCTTAAAACCGAGTACAGATAGTGAACATGAGAAATGTGGAGGAAAATGCTTTCCGTAAGCTGTCTTCAGCCTTAAAATGTGTGTATCTGAAATTAGCATTAACTGGGGGGTTTTGTGCCCTTTTACTGGTGTTAACCAGTACCTTAAGGTCATTCCTACTCCTGTTCAATGTGTATACTGCCATTATCAAGGAAACGAAGGTTGCGCAAACTATAGACGGTATACGATCGTCCGAATTACATGGTCTAAAACTAATAAATCCCAAGCCAAGAACAGTTGCAAACGAAAGTATAATTGTATTTGAGAATCGTTAACTTTGTTGAGAAGAGTGGATTGCATTTCGACTGTCATATTGGGTAATGTCGTGACAAACGCAGTGCTATCAGCGCAGGTCAAGCTGATAGTGGTCTAAACAAATTAATGAGTTTACCTTATGCGCGTGTGCGACATCGTGTTGGGGAATTTAAGAGCTGTTTATATACTTAACCCTTTACCTAACATGAAAAGCAACCGACTCTTGAAAAAAAAATCTTGAATAACTATTTTTTTCATTTTTTGTCTCAAAAACATAGGTTTTGACCCCTCATTGGAACGAGCTCGATGAGCTCGTTCCAAAGAGTGGTCATAACCTATGTTTTTGAGACAAAAAATGAAAAGATAATGAAAATTAATTGCCGATTTTTGAGAATAGCGCTGGCCGGTTTTGGCCGTTGGGTAAAGACTTAACTTACAAACGACAGAAATTCATACTCACCAACAGAATTACTTATTTGGTACAATGGTCATAATGGTGCATGTGTTAGACAATCTTGATTAGACCACAGCGTGTTGGGGGGGGGGGGGGGGAGTTGAGGCTACAATGTAGAGCAACTACCACTGTGCAATCCTGTTAAATGAGCTTTCGGTTAGATTTGAATAAAGAGGAGGTCATTAAAAATAAAATGCGCTGATAAAGTAAGGTACCTTGATTGGATTAAATGTTTCTTTTGAAGTTTTTCGTTTTCTTTTAATTTTTCCAACATGTATTTGGAACTATGCACACTAATGTAAAACTACCAAAATTTAAAGTAGCAACATTTCCCATAATGCAACTATGAAATTAACAATTCAGTCTTGTTTGACAGAGCTCAGTGAGCTCTGACAAACAAGACTGAATATGTTAAGTTGCATTATGGGAAAGATATGCAGCTAGAAATGTTATATTTCGGCATCAGTCTGAAGAGGGACCAACAACTTTAGTGTCCGAGTCTGTGCATGGTTCCGTTCTAAAATGGCGACAGCTTCCTCATGTATTGTAGCAATGGCGGATACAGACAGACGGGGGAGGTTGGTTGATCGCACCGCCTTTATCTTGAGATAAATGTGTGGTAGGGATGGGATACACATTCCCGGATTCAGCTGTACTCGTTCGATCAAAGTGACCATTATCGGCCCATACGGGTCACGTAGTGTGTAAATAGTCCCTTAATGGCCCGACTTGACCACCTGGATATTGTCAGTGTTTTCAAAATGTCCTACAGGCTCACACACGGAAAAGATAATGGGAGGGACGCTTATTGTTGTTTTTTAATGTTGGCCTAAAAACATATCTTACGACCCCTGACTGGAACGACTTCCTTGAGTAGTTCCAATGAAGGGTATAAGCAGTTTAATAATAATAATAATAATAATAATAATAATAATAATAATAATAATAATAATAATAATAATATTAATAATAATAAAAATAATAATAGTAGTATAACAATAACATGAGTTTCAAAGGGGTTACAATTTATTATTACCACTTTAGCGGGCGTTCTCTAGTTCATTAACGGTGTTTAGCGGGCGGTAAAATTCAATAATTTACGAAGTCCCGCAACCGGAAGCGGGCGGTAAGCGCTAAAAACAAAATTGATTAACATCCCGCTTCCGGTCATGGTAATAATAGCAACAACATGATTTTGTCGGACGTCTACGTTATTAACGGCCCTTGATGACCGAATAACAGCCCTCTGGCTTATTACAGGCCCTCGACTTTGTCTCTGGCCGGAAATAACCCCACAGGCTGTTAATCATTCCTCTCTGGCTGTTAATAAACCGTAACGCCCTCCAAACTCATGTTATTGTTATATAAACGGGCCGGGAGGGACGAATAACAGCCCGAGGGAGCATTACCGACTCGAAACAAAACCGAGAGCCGTTAAGCCAGATGGCTATTATTCAGACTTGAGGGGCGTTAGAAAACCTGGACGCATGATAAAATAATGGTGTTTATTATTATTACCACGACCGAAAGTGGTAGGAGGGCCGTTAATGAAGTATGTTTTCATTAACGGTCCGTGGCCCGCATCCGGTTGCATGATACCATGAATTACGGAGTTTTACTGCCCTGCTAAAGACCGTTAATATTCTAAAGAACGTCCGATAAACTGGTAATAATAATAATAATAATATATTCCTTTATTGTACTATTACGCCAATCCTGGTCAAATGTACACAAATGTTTGTTGTGAGATATAGTTTATAGTAATAGGTATTTTAAGCACAAAATGTATAATATATAATGATAGGTATTTTATCTGGTTGGGGCGCGGTGGCTCAATGGGTAGAGGTGCAGGCTGCAAGCCGGCAGGTCCTCAGTTCGAATCCCTCCTGCGGCAGCCGCGTTGTGTCCTTGGGCAAGACAATTCACCCCCGTTGCTCATCTGTGGGCACGGTGACGTCGTGTACTAAAGGCGTACTGCACGTCGATGGTACACTTGTCTTCAACCAATGCTAACCCTGCTTGTGTGGAGTTAGTATGTTGGGGAGCTGACAGTTGCTCGCCGTTGCTCGGTGGTCCTCTCCGGGCACTCCGGCTTCCTCCACCCGTAAAACTGTCATGGTCATCATTAGCCATTGTGCAGAAATATGTGACCTTAAACTCCAATAAATAAATATAAATAATTTTTTCTGGTTGAGTGCTAAATTATTTATCAAAGGCGATTTGAAATATAGGTATTTTTTCAAAGATACCATGCTACCAGCAAGAGTAGCACTAGTTTAGCAAGAATTTGTTCACAAATAAGTGTTTTGATACAATTTATTGGAGAGTGCCAAGAGGCACTCTCCAATCAACTGAAACCAAACAATTATTTTACTGCTGAGCAAGCATCAAGCTAATGTATGCCGTTTAAAGCCGCTAAAGTGGCTTCGGCACTTATCAATAGGGTCATGATAGTAGATGGCTTCTGACACTTGTCAGAAGAGCCATGATAGTGGCTTCTAGCATTCAACAAGTTAAAAACAAAAAGTGATGATTACATTAACAACACCTGGACTTGCTATATTCAGTAATTTGTAGAGCCATTGCTTTGGCCCGCCGTAGAGGCTTCAAGCACTTGACCAGTTATGGCTGGGGCAACGTGATCCAGTGCGAAACCATTTACCTTTCTTATTTCATCCGACATAGATAAATTGAGCCAAGCTGTTTAACATTTTAGGCTCTTGGCAAATCATAATTGACACACATTTTTCATTATCTGTAAATTGGTTAGCCCTTAACCCAACGCACCGGCCAAAACCGGCCCGCGCTATTCACAAAATTTCCATTCAATTTTCATTATTTTTTCATTTTTTGCGTCAAAAACATACCTTATGACCCCTCATTGGAACGAGCTCGCTGAGCTCGTTCCAATGAGGGCCATAAGGTATGATTTTTACCCCAAAAATGAAAATAATTAGTTATTCAATAATTTTATTTGCAAGTCTTGTCTTATTTTCATTTTAGGTAAAGGGTTAAAATGGGTAATGTGTTCTGCTGCTTTCTTCAATAGCTCTTGTCGTTCAGTAGTAAGGGTCGTACAGTGCAAGAGGAGATGTTCCTCGTCGTCAACAAACCCGCACTCAGAGCATATGCGTTCGTGTGCAGGTGTGTTGAAAAACCTTCCTCTCTCAATGTCTAATGAATGAGAGCTTAGCCTGAACCTACTGATAATAATAATTAAATGTTGATTGAAACGGCGATAGGTACTTTTTATTCACCAAAAGTGGGGTGGGATATATGATCTGAAAATGTTCGGGGACACCCACCCACCTCCGTTTCCGCCGTCTCCGCTTCCGCCGTAACTGTTTCGGGGTGTAAAGACACTGTAAGAGGAAGTGTTGAAAAACACAAACAAACAAATTGAAATAAAACATCGCTAATAGAAATAATTAGGAATACATCAAGAGTGGCAATATTCCTTCGACATTTTCGCAAGCAGGTTACTTTGTTTTTCTCTTTCGAAGAGTTTTGTTTTTTGTTCGTGTTTTTCAAGACAAAATATGCGATTTGGGAACCAACAAAAGTCGTTCGTTTTGAGCGATAAGGACAGCTGACTTGAACGTCAGACAGTTAATCGCTTGTCATGGATTTTCAAATAAAACATTTCGCATGTGGTTCCACAAATTTCTGCTGGACAGCAACAACTGTTCATCAGGAATGGAACTCGCTAGTTTGTCAGACTACGTGTTATATGGCACGAAAGTGCGTGTGATATGTTCAGCATACCGTTCTATCCAGATTGAGCGGGGCCAGGTGCGGACTGGGCCAAAAAACGTTGCAGAGAAACGTTTCAAGGGTACCCCGTACCCGGACAACATTTTGATTTTTCGAAGGGAAAGAACGCTGCTTGCTTGCATCTGAGCGATCAATGACAATCCAGAGAGAGAGAGGACATTTTCAATGGCTTTTTGTATCATCTTTGTCGCTCATTTGGCCAAAATGGGGGCTCAGGACTCTTCAGGCCGACCAGAGTTCAGTCCAATGGGAGAAACTTTTGATTATCCTTACACCAGACCGATCAATGACAGACAAGACTGCTGATGCATCGAAATGCCCTCTATGTGGACTGCCAGTGGCAATGCAATCAGATTCAGTTCGCCTTTTGGTCATTTTCACGAAATTTCACGAAGAAACAAGTGTTGGACTGTGTAAATTTTGGGGGCACTGAGGTGTCAAAGTTTCTTTTTTTATGACAAAATGTGAAAGTTGAAAAATTTGAAGAGCAATTTTTGTTACTGCGCCGGTCGTTTCTAGCCGTTACGTTGGGATATCGTAAAAGCATTGAAGGGCTTACGCGAATAGCACAAACGTTTGACGCTTTGGGGAACCTTTGAGAGAATTTGACCGGAAGGTGGAAAACCGTTGTTGAAGAAGTCGTTAGTTGGAATTTTAACATGTTTTGTGTTTTCAAGAAAAGTGATAATCACTGAACGATGAAGTGGAGAGCAGAATTAACTAGAAGGAGATTGTCAGTCCCTTTGTAAGGACAATGATTGGTGATAGAATGTGACTAATTGGCACAGTGGACAATTATTGAGTATTCTGGATTAAACCTATGAACCTGGCGGAATCTTCCACGCCAGTTCCATGGAAGCAACTGGAAGAGTCCATATGCAATATTCAGGGGTAGAACAATAAATATTTTCAACGTGCAGCCATGTGGGCTGCACGTTGAAAATATTGATTGGTCTATCCGATACTTTAACTTAGCAGCCATCCTATTGAAGGTAGTATGGCATATAATGTTTCTGGACCAGAAAAGCGGTCTCTCGTCTTCACACGGTTAAGAGACAGTTCACATCTGAAGGCTAAGACGAGAAACGTGTGAAATGTTTAAGTGACAAAAAAAAAATACACGATAAAGTAAGGCAGCGAGAGGATACCAGCACATGAGAATTTGGGCCAAACATTATGAAAAACCAATATATTTAAAATATTTTAAATGTAGGGTAAAATGAGCGAGTTCTGTAAATTCTTGTCTGTTTGTTTGTTTGTTTGTTTGATTGTTTGTTTGTCTGTTTGTTTACATTCAGCAGCAGCCAGTGTCATATCATGTACGATAGTTTGACAGGTGGAGAAAACCGAGAAGCGGGGGTAACTGTCGAACACTCCACTTGCTATGTCGGTACAGTCAGGGTTAATATTTGTTGAAGAAAAGTTTAACATCAACATGTTGTATGCATGCCTTTGCTCACTACACAGTGAACAACCATGTTCCCATTCCGGCAACTGGAATTAAGAGCCTGGTCTTAGGACAAAACGCAGTTACGCGGGTCAAGGTAGAATCTATGTTCAGTCTGTGAAACAATGATACACTGGACCCCTCTGTAAAATTTTGAATATTTTGGAAGATTATTTTTGTGAAAGTAAAAACCTTATTTCTGCATACGTATAGGTGAATTATAGAGAAGACAAATTTACCCCGAACCTTACGAGATGGTGCATCAATACCTACCATCATGGACGGTGGAATGATTTTTGAAAGTGGATAGTCTGTTTTTAAAGCGTGTGTTGTTGGGGAGGGGGAACCGTGGATAAGGCTGATTTTTTCCTACATCTTTCACATGAAGTAACGTGTAAGTGAAATGTTTAAAAGAAATTGTGTTCTGTCGTTGTTACATTAGTAGCAACGGCAGTGCACAGTTATTTCACCATATCACTCTCACGTTAATTCAAGTGGACCAAATTTTGATTGGTGTAAGACGAGATAACACAAAGTCGTGAGTATGAGATACAGACAAACGGTGTACCGCAGTTATATATATATATAGAGAGGATACCAGTGTTTTTTGAGTGGATACCGAAAATTATCTCATGAGACCGAGACAAATGTTTATTTTTGGCGAGCGTTTGCGCGAGCGAAAGTCATCATTTGTCTCGGTCACAAAAGAGATAATTTTCGGTATCCACTCAAAAACACTAGATTTTCTTTTTATTATACGATTTTATAAGAATCTGATAATTCCACTCGTTTCAACCTTGAATTTATGCATGAAAGTAAACAGCAAATTGAATCATTGAAACGCGGAAGTGATTTGATTGATACTCGGAACAGATAGCGTCTTGCAATCTGATCCACTTGGTGGATTTCTTGTCCAAACATGGCCTGAAAGTCCATAATATAAGTATTTGGTTTGGTACGTCCTTTGAAAGGACGTACCAAACCAAAAACTTATATTACGGACTTTCAGGCCATGTTTGGACTAGCGGGTTTCATGCATCAATTCAAGGTGAATACGTGTTGAATTATTCCTGGAAATGATCGGTATCCACTAAAAACACTAGATTTACTTTTCATTATACGTTTTTAGAACAAATTGATCATTTCCAGTGATAATTTGACTCGTATTCACCTTGAAGGGATGCTTTGATAGCCGCCATTTTGATTGATATCGTGAAAGGGAAGTTTCTATATCTTCACAGTGGGGGATACGATTTCTATCCTTCAGCAATTTCTTCGATAATCTATCGTTCAGCGTATGAAAACTATAGCGGTCAATGGTTGGAAAAGTTCAGGACAGTTTACGTTGCGTCTATTCATTACTGCCATGAAGTGGTGATGTTATGAAGCCCCAATAAGTTTTATTGTTTTACTTGTAAAACAAATTGGTACAGTCTGAAAAAGTGCTGGGGCTGTAGCCAATGAGAACCACCGACTCAACCGTGCCTGTTCAATGCACCCTTTACTGCGAATACATAACGAATGTGTCGTAACCGAAACGATTCACTCGATAATCAATTTATTATTAACAGCATCAATGACAGCGGACTAAAAGGGAAGTGTATAGGGGGGGGGGGGGGGGCTACATTGTTGAAGTTAAGGTCATAAATTATGTTTTTGAAGCCGCAGACATACCAAGATTCTCTTGGCATGTGGCGACTGCCATTCACGTTGGACAAAGGGTTAAATAACACTACATCGTAAATGTTGATAACAAAACGTCCATGGGTAATTTATTCAACAAACGAGGGGGGGGGGGGTGCAAAGTGTATGATCTGAAAAGGGGCCTCCATGCCTCTTCCCACGTGGAACTGGACATGATATTAAGTCTGAACTGTCGATGGAATTGATGTACAAAGCACTCAGTTCTGGTCTCATTTTCACGTAAATCGTTTTTTGGAGACATTTCGTCAACTCCTCAAAGAAGCCGACCCAGGGTCGATCCGTTTTAGCTTCCCTTTCGTATTATTAACTGTAGCACGAATCGTAAATTTCCTCTCCTCTGTTGTCTGAGATTATAGATTCCCACAACCGACTTTTCCCGTAAATCAATTTGGGAATTTGACCAATTACATCTCCTTGAGCTCTGTCAAAAAAGGTGTAATTGGGTTCATATTTTAACTTCTGTTAATTATTATTATTATTTTTTGTTGTTTAAGGTCACATAGTTATGCACAATGGCTAATCTTGACCGTGACAGTTTTACGGGTGGAGGAAGCCGGAATACCCTAAGAGAACCACCGAGCATCGACGAGCAACTGTCAGCTCCTCAACATTCTAACTCTGTTCAAGCTCCGATTAAGCAGGTTACAGCGATTGAAGACGTGCACCATCGACGTGCAGTACGCCTTAGTACACGGCGTCATCGCGCCCCATGTAGGCAACCGGGATAAAGTGCCCTGACCAAGGACACAACGCGGGTCGTCACGGACGAGGATCGAACTAGCATAGAAGTCCAATAGTCTACCACTGAGCCAGTGTGCTCCTCTTTAACTTCTGTGAACATATTATTGCTGTTAAAAATGACGATTTTAAGCCGTACCCTGGCTTTGAGTTGTGATGGTAAATTCAATCCCAATATTCATTCTATTACCGACTCCCCTGTAATTAATTTAAGTACTATAAATTAAGGCCTTTTTTATTTGCTCCCACACAGAGGTGAACACACAGTTCGTGATTTATTGACAGAAATGACATTGGATGGGTTATAGCGCGCACCCGCTCATTCATTAATTCATCCATTCATTCATTCACATCCCATTGGTTACAAGCGTAAGTATGTATGTTTACCACAAAACACGTGGAATGAGTTGATATTCCCGTGATCCCCCTTAAACCGAGTTCATTATTACTGATTTAAACATTATTTATGTCCAAGGGGAACGCAACGGGAGGCAGAGATATTCCGAGAAAAACAACCTCTTCAAAATTCAATTACATTTTATACGACTTGCAATCGATTCAGTTGGTCAGATTTAGTTGTCGACGAGGAACACGTTAGCCATAACTATTATGAGTAGATTTAATTGTTTCACAAAAATTCCACTCTGATAAAAAAACGTCTCCGATCATAAAATTCTGATAAGATGTCGGAACATTTAAATGCGGATTTGTTTTATGGTTCATGACGGATCAAGAGAAAAGCTTGGTACGCTCTGGTTAGTAAATTCTCTCAGTTGGCTGCTGCTATTATACAAAGCAATTATTCGTCTTTTAAAATTTGATATTATCGCCATAATATGTGACACGGGCTATTCAATAACGTCCCGTGACAGCTTTATACGGCGAAATCGAGCATAAGGGCTCACTCAATGCAACAATACATATCGTAATCGACCTTTCCAAGCTATTTGGGGATTTTATTTTTCCAAAATAAAAAATATTCACCATTGCATTCAAAATTATGTGCTTCCGTTGTTAGGAAATACCTGTTTAACCCTTTATCTAGCAATATTTCTTCCCATGTGTATTCAGCAGGTTGTTTTCAGTTAACTATTTGTTTATTTGGGCTTAACGGCACTTTCGAGAGCCAGGGTCACCTCGTGTCGGACAGTTTTAAGGGTGGAGGAAGCCGGAGTAAGCAACTGACAAACTCCCCAACATACTAAGTCCACATAAGCAGGGTTAGCATTGGTTGAAGACAAGTGCACCATCGACGTGAGGTACGCCTTAGTACACAAAGCCCCGTGCCCCCACGTGGGCAATTGGGAAGAAGTGTCTTGCCGAAGGACACAACTCAGTTGCCGCAGGTGGGATTCCAACCGAGAACCTCTCGGCTTGCAGCTTGCATCTTTACCAACTGAGTCACCGCGCTCCCGTTCAGTTAACTGCTGCTGTCATTTTCTCATTACTGTTTCCGACACGATGTGGTCCTAGATGATGAAGGTCTCGTTAAACGCCATTACTATTATCACTACTTATGTCTTTGTCATTATAGTGTCATTATTTCCTGATTTTAATGAATTGTTATACTTCCTAAAAGGTAATGGGCTATTTTGTACCATATTCCGTTTTACCACGGTATAGTCTTAGATGCTGATGTGGCGATGAACGCCAATAAACAATCAGATAATAGCGTAGTGATCATTACCAGCCAGAGCTATTCACATTTCTTCCATTTGTTTGCCTTGAAAAACATAACTTATGACACTCATTGGAACGAGCTCAACGAGCTCGTTCCAATGAGGGCTCATAAGCTATGTTTTCGAGGTAAAAATGAAAAATATTAGTTATTCTAGGAAATATTTTTCAAATGTGGTCATCTTTAGTGTTAGGTAAAAGGTTTAGTGACTGAGATTAATCTGTCTTCTGTGGTAGCCCGCCGCCCAGTGTAGACGTAGGAGGGTGCATAAAGGAATGGCCCAGATTAGGCGCCCCAATCAAAAACGGTGTTGAAAATTTAGAGTTCTGTCGCATTAATTTCCTCACACGATGATCAACAAACTGATAATTTCAGTGGTTATGGCATTGAACTTTAAATCGACAAGTCCACGGTTCGATTCCCGCCAGGGCAACCGCGTTGTATTCTTCAGCAAGGCACTTAACCCCGATTGCCCGCGCGGGACACGGTAGCGCTGTGTACTAAGGCGTACTGCACGTCGATGGTATATTTGCCTTCAACCAATGCTAACCATGCTTGTGTGGAAATGGTACGTTGGGTTGTCTGGCTGTTGCTTGCCGCTGCTCGGTGATTCAATCTGGGTACTTCGCCCCCCCCCCCCCCCCCCGCGTAAAACTGTCCGACACTGAGTGACACTGGCTATCGAAAGTGTCTTTAAACCCCAATAAATAAATACAAACGGAAAATAGTTGCCAAAGGATAATGTTCTTACCGGACGTCTATTTTTCTCCAAGGTTTCTCGTTTAGGCGCGGAATACGCCCTCTTAATATGGGAGGCGAGGCCATAGATTCCTAACCAAAACTAGAGGTTCAAGGCGTGGCAGAGTAACACTTTCGGCACGCGCAGATATATCGCATATCTCGTTTGTGTCGACAATTCGTGGTCTGGACTCCTCCCTCTCTACATCATCATACCCGCTGGAAAAACTCTTTTCACAAATGTAGTCTTGGGCAATGAGCAGGGACGTGGCGAGTGTGGGTGGGGGCGTGGGAGTGTTACCCCCAGTCCTGGCCAAAATGTCCTATAATTGGAAATTCTGAGGGCAAGTCATGAATAGTTGAAAATTCCATTTATCTGGATTTTAGAGCTTCTTTGATGATGCTGATGTTTCCTTTACTTCCCAAAATACCAACTCGCTTTGCAAAAATTCCCACTGTTACTATTTACAACTATAGTGTTCGCAATATCGGGCTTTATAAGTATGAATGATGTCAATCGGTACGAAATTTCTATAGTACGTTTACTTATCGTAATAAAAAAATTAATCATCGAAATGCACTTCAAGAAAATCACATCATGTAAAAGCGTTATCCTGAGTTAACTCCATCATTCACAGTTACAAAATGATGAAACATCGAAAATTGATCATTCCAGCATAAAATCTGATTTAATGTTAGGAGAGTGTGAATTGCACAAAGTTCTAAGCTTGAGCATTTGTTTAGCACTTATTCAATTCCCAGAATAATACCAAATAATAATAACCTGATAATCTATCATTAATGTGTTGGCATTTCAGTTACTTGAATCAATTTTATGCCACCTTTCATGGCTTCATTTTCACAATTTTTCGCGGTGGTAAATTTCCAACTAGGGGTAGGGACCGGGATGAGGGTTTCCTCCTCTCGGTCCCTCCCCCTAGTTGGAAATTCACTACCCTACACCCCCCCCCCCTCCCCAATCGAAAACCTCTAGCCACGTCCCTGGCAAAGAGCTACAAACGCAGACACATTTGTTAAGTAGAAACGATGATAAATAAACTGATGCAGATTTTGAGATGTAAATGTGATGTTGGAACGTAAAAGCGACCATTATTGCTCCAAGGTTGAACCAATGTGTTGGTGCTCATTGCAACAAAAGTCATATCCACGGAAGTCGAGTGTGATCTCTCCAGCATCAAAGTCCATTACTCAGTGACCATCGAAATCTTGGCTTCAGACTTACCTTTGATTCACTAGGGCTGCACGATATTCAAAACTGAATACCGGTATCGGTATTCAAAAAAATACCGCGGTATACCGGTATATCGAAAACTGTTCAGATATATGAACACGAATACCACAATCGAGACTCGAGGCATCACAGTCGGAACGAATAAGCACACCTTGATGATGCAGTTCGAAAAACCTTTACCCAACGCAGACGATATCAAAATTTATTATTTTCTAAATTAGTTTATCAGATTTTAACCAAAGATTTCAACAAAACTATATCATGTGATCCCTCATTGGAACGAGCTCAACGAGCTCGTTCCAATGAGGGATCACATGATATAGTTTTGTTGAAACTTTTGAAAATTATTTTTTCAACTGCTGAATTTGTATATTACGAGGGCTCAAGCAGACGATTCCTTAGATAAAGGGATAATATTATTCATTCGGAGCTACAGTTAAAAAACTCAAGACATCTTGAAAATTAAATTAAGGGTAAATAAATAATGACGATAACCGATATTTTTGTAATTACACCGGTATTCAATCGATATTGGTTTTAATACCGGTATATATCGGTTTATCGATATACCATGCAGCCCTATGATCCTCTTTTAAAAACACATGCCCGTCAATATAATCGTATCTCAATACCCAAACCTAAATCATCGACCTCTTTCGTCGACACTGTGAATTTAGCGACTCCTTCTATGAAGGTTTGTTCCCATTCTCAAGGGTGTGTTCCCACTCCCACCATGGCTGACAATTTTCATCATTGGAAGTGATTTACAGAAAAGTTATCTCCCCTTAATTTCATGAGGCTGCCAGTACATTTAAGACTAAAGGGTATTTGGAATAAAATACAGACGTTGGCTTTTTAAAAAATTTTCCCAATCAGTTTGAATGTCGAAATCCATTTGAAAATATGAAAACGGCCTTTTTATCATATTTTGATGTTCTGTACCTTCTTGTTCTGTTCATTATATCAAGAGTGTGCGCGTCGTGATATATACACTGTCCTTTCCATTCACATAAAGGTCTAGGAGGTACGATATGTTCATTTGTGTCCTGGGAAAAATAATAACTGTCGGCAGGAGATACTGATAGATTTTCTTAATGCCGGATTATCTGTGAACTGGTTGCTTCTAATTAGCTTACCATAAAATCCAACTTTCCTTTTGTTACTTTTAATAAACGAAAACAACAAACAGCTCCGAGAGCTGTTTGCTGTTTATGTTTATTAAAGGTAACAAAAGGAAAGTTGACTTTATTTTTTTATTGATGTTAAAGGTGTTTCCTCAACAAATACTTGATTCATAATCGGACCTTCATCGCTAGTTGAATAACTTCAAGGGGGATAATTTTATCGAAAGTCGATTTCCATGTAGATATAAGTCAGGGATGTTTAAATGGTTCATTGTGGAATTTTTGTTATTAGACTACAAATACAAACGTGTGGATCGGTGGTTATTCTGTTAATTTCCCTCCGAAACAACCGGGAAGCGTGTCTGGACTGCTCGAAGTCGAAAACTTGAAATGGACTTGGATACGCACCTGAAGTCTTACTCCCACACCACATCTCCACATTCCAGACACGAAACTGAAGATACAATCCAGCATTCTGCCTTCCCATTCGATTGTGCTCATCTGCGGTCCATCTCCTGGAACCGATTCTGCGCCAAATTATAAGTTACAGGGCGTTTAGTTGGCAAATACAGTGTCATATACGGCGAAGAGAAAACAATATTAGGTGAGGCGAAGCCGAACGTAATATTGTTTTCTCTGAGCCGTATATGACACTGTATCTGCCAACTAAACGCCCTGTAACGTATTTATTATGCACGGCATGCTAAAATGTCATTGGGGAAGTTAACTCAACGAAAGTTAAATGATGCACACTTCTCGAAAAATGTAAACAAAGCAGACGATGTTTACATACGCAACAAGGGGAGTAATTTTGCTTCCGCATTCTAATAAATCACTCGTGACTTGTTCTATAACCGCCAGTAGTATGTAATGTGGTTTTCACCCCCCCCCCCCCCCCCCCCATTGGCCGGACCTCGGTGCCGGACCTCGGAAGTGACGTCATGTCACGTGACCTAGTGGCGCCATGTTGTGTTGTCAAGGTAACCCGCGTGAGCGGCCATCTTGTGACGTCATCTCCATAGTGATACGTGGTGTGAGTGCGCATGCGCAGCGCGTGTTGTTAGGCTGGTACGTGTTTCCGTCGTCCATTTTGTATACTGGAGGCCGCCATCTTGGTTTCTATGGTAGCACGTGATTGCTATGTTACCCAATTTTTCTGCAATAAGACGGGGTATGTTCGATGGGTATGTTCGATTGTAGAAGAGTAAATCTAATTACCACAAACAACCCGACAATCCTTCCAAATCACCAAAATCCACCCAACTTTTACTATTTCGAATTTTTTCAGAATTCTCTGCTTCTATCCATATATGCAATAGTTTTCCTCTACCTGGCCATGTTCCTTTGTTCTGGAGTATACTCCAGTAGCGTAGAAGAGCCTGTTAGTTGGAACAATGTATCTTATTATTACTATATTTAGCTTTTCTGGTCTATTCTTGTTAGTTCTGACCCTATTCCAAGTACTCTTGTTGTTTCATTTCTATAACTAACCAATCAGATTGCTTGATTTCCCATAATCTGTATGCAGAGTTGTCTCCCCTTATTACAACGAAGTCGTATCTGATTCTCATCACCTCTATACCCAATGGCCATATCCCATGGAATCCCATTTTTGGGAAACACCTGTGGCTATGGAATCCCTTTTTTGTCATATGTGCTTATGTGAAAAGCACAATGTGACACAATGCGTCCTATCACATAGGCACATACGGGTATTTGAGGATACCTTTGGCCTGGTATTGTATTATTTGAGGATACCTATCGAGGATACCTACTGGAGAATCCCTTTTGTCATATGTGCTTATGTGAAAAGGCACAATGTGACACAATATGCCCTATCAGATAGGCACATGCTTTATGTGCCGATATGTGCTTATATGAAAAGGCACAATGTGACACAATATGCCCTATCACATAGGCACATACGGGTATTTGAGGATACCTATGGCCTGGTATTGTATTATTTGAGGATACCTATCGAGGATACCTACTGGAGAATCCCTTTTTGTCATATGTGCTTATGTGAAAAGGCACAATGTGACACAATATGCCCTATCAGATAGGCACATGCTTTATGTGCCGATATGTGCTTTTGTGAAAAGGCACAATGTGACACAATATGCCCTATCACATAGGCACATACGGGTATTTGAGGATACTTATGGCCTGGTATTGTATTATTTGAGGATACCTATCGAGGATACCTACTGGAGAATCCCTTTTTGTCATATGTGCATATGTAAAAAGGCACAATGTGACACACTATGCCCTATCACATAGGCACATACGGGTATTTGAGGATACCTATGGCCTGGTATTGTATTATTTGAGGATACCTATTGAGGATACCTATCGAAGATACCTTTTGGAGAATCCCTTTTTTGTCGCATTAGGCTATGTAAAAGCCATCGATGGGTCTAATGTAGTCTTACCAACCGCTTCCATCTTGTCGCCAAAGCTCCAAGGCCATTACAGGTCTATGGCCTATCTGTCCTATCATTAGCTTCTACGACAGTCATGTTCCATTGCGGCCTTGTACCAGTACTATTGGCTTCTGTTATTCTGCCCCATATCTCATCCATCCATTAATGTTGACTTGTATCACTACTTCCTAGCTATACCTATCTCAGTCTCGGCTATAACATTGATCAAAGTTGAATCAGATTTCCCCTGTATACATATAAGGCATTCCGTTATTGAGATTCCTAGCCGAGTCCGTAAAATTTGGATTGGCGACAAGATGGAAGCGGTTGGTAAGACTACATTAGACCCATTGAGGGCTTTTACATTGCCTAATGCGACAAAAAAGGGATTCTCCAAAAGGTATCCTAGATAGGTATCCTCAATAGGTATCCTCAAATAATACAATACCAGGCCATAAGTATCCTCAAATACCCGTATGTGATAGGGCATATTGTGTCACATTGTGCCTTTTCACATAAGCACATATGACAAAAAGGGATTCTCCAGTAGGTATCCTCGATAGGTATCCTCAAATAACACAATACCAGGCCATAGGTATCCTCAAAAACCCGTATGTGCCTATGTGATAGGGCATATTGTGTCACATTGTGCCTTTTCACATAAGCACATATCGGCACATAAAGCATGTGCCTATGTGATAGGGCATATTGTGTCACATTGTGCCTTTTCACATAAGCACATATGACAAAAGGGATTCTCCAGTAGGTATCCTCGATAGGTATCCTCAAATAATACAATACCAGGCCAAAGGTATCCTCAAATACCCGTATGTGCCCATGTGATAGGGCACATTGTGTCACATTGTGCCTTTTCACATAAGCACATATCGGCACATAAAGCACGTGTCTTCGTGCTAGGGCACATTGTGTCACATTGTGCCTTTTCACATAAGCACGTATGACAAAAAGGGATTCCATAGCCACAGGTGTTTCCCAAAAAATGGGATTCCATGGTATATGGCCATTGGACATAGAGGTGATGAGAATCGGATACGACTTCGTTGTAATAAGGGGAGATAACTCTGCATACAGATTATGGGAAATCAAGCAATCTGATTGGTTAGTTATAGAAATGAAACAACAAGAGTACTTGGAATAGGGTCAGAACTAACAAGAATAGACCAGAAAAGCTAAATATAGTAATAATAAGATAAACTGTTCCAACTAATAGGCTCTTCTACGCTACTGGAGTATACTCCAGAACAAAGGATCATAGCCAGGTAGAGGAAAACTATTGCATATATAGATAGAGGCAGAGAATTCTGAAAGAATTCGAAATAGTAAACGTTGGGTGGATTTTGGTGATTTGGAAGGATTGTCGGGTTGTTTGTGGTAATTAGATTTACTCTTCTACAATCGAACATACCCACCGAACATACCCCGTCTTATTGCAGAAAAATTGGGTAACATAGCAATCACGTGCTACCATAGAAACCAAGATGGCGGCCTCCAGTATACAAAATGGACGACGGAAACACGTATCAGCCTAACAACACGCGCTGCGCATGCGCACTCACACCACGTATCACTATGGAGATGACGTCACAAGATGGCCGCTCACGCGGGTTACCATGACAACACAACATGGCGCCACTAGGTCACGTGACATGACGTCACTTCCGAGGTCCGGCCAATGGGGGGTGAAAACCACATTACATGCTACTACCGCCTATGTTTTGGGCTGATTTGGCATTTTATTATAACAGTTTCATTCAATCGAATGCAATGTTTATACGACGGAGCTATTTTATATGGTGGGTCTTCTGTACGACCGCGCTGTTGCATGTACGTACGTGTAAATTAAAAGCTGAGGCGTGTGGAAAAAATGATAAAACAAAATGGCTGACGGGCACCTAATATAAAATTAATATTGGGTGCTTTTCAGCCATCCTGAACCTAATATTGTGGAGTCTATGTCTCTTAGTAACTTCATTTGATTGGATAAACAAATTTACCAGCATGATAAAAGAAGTTACGGTGACGTTGAAGAAGTTGACTCGAACGCTAGTTAGGTTCCGCTCCACGGTTTTCCAGGCATTTCCAAAAATGACATGCCATACACTCTCTTCAAATGCAAATATTCTGTAACTTAGTTATCTAACCCATAACATGTATTACATTTCTTTCCCAAATACACACAAAACATATAACACTATCTGACTGAGTAGAAATAAACAATCTGAATGTGGGTGGAATAATTTATTGTCAAAGGCAAGACTTCAACCTGAAAAATTGCATGACAAAATGCCGAAACCAGTCATTTTCGGCCACCCAGCAGCCTCAAAAGCAGAATTTTCCGACCAACCCCACCTACCTACTCCTGGAGCAGAGCATCCCCTGTGTCTAAAATGCAAAAAAAATTTTTTACATGTTTCCGTTTCATTTTTAGTTACCTGTCTGGTAACAAACCCGTGTAAAAATTACATTTAAAAAAATAGCCAATTTTTCGAAGCCACTGTTTACCATAAATCATCTGGTAATTTACCCCTATGTATCAGACTCCAACTTTGGGACCAAAACTTCAAATTCTCTTGTCCAACAAAAAGCCTAATGTAATCAAATATCTGATACTAAAAATATATCTCTATTTTACATGGCTTTAGTTTCTACATATGCCCTATGTTTAGAATTTCACCCCTGTGCAATAGTGGGAAACTGTAGAGCGGAACCTTAAGTAATGGGATAACATTCATTGTCGTAGCTGTTTTACGAGGATTGGCGAACAAGTTCCACACTTAACTTGACGCTCCTCTTTGATTCCCTTATGCAGACGGAGTCTGTAGGGTATATATAACTTCTGTCTCAGTAACGTTCTGCATCGCTTCCCTATAGAATTCCAGATTGGGACCTCTGGCCAACCAAGAGTGTGTGTGTCTCTCTGTGCATTTTACGTTCGGTCCGGAGGGTATGTAAAACTGTGACCGCATCAACAGGCATATTTAAACTGACGCTGCCAGAAAGTGCTTGGATATATCGGAACCTTTCGTTATTGTGACCCAGGGGCGACGGAGCGAGGAGGTGGGGTAGGGGTTTGGGGGGGGGGCTTCAGCTCCTTCGCATTTTTGTCCAACGATTCTCATAATATTTTTTAAAAAAGTACACAAAAACAGCTTCATTTCTTGTTTTTCTATTTAGAATCCTTAATACTAAAGAACGTACTTTTACGTCCGGTGATTATCCTAGTCGGGGTCGGCGGCGGAGTTGTAACTGCACCCCAACAAAGTATCAGAGTACACAATATACAGTACGTGGAGAGTGTATTATCACTAAATCACCCGCAGAGTGGAGGTTCTACCCGAGGAATAATTGCAAATTTGTTGCAAAGCATAACCACCACCAGCAAAGTTTCAGCCAATGGACCTCCGGGTTAAACCCGGAGGTCCATTGGCTGAAACATTGCTTGTGTTTTTTGTCGATATGTACAAAATTTGAAAGTTATAGCTTGGGTGATAACCCCACTCTGCGGGTGATTTAGTTACAATCCACTCTTCGCGTACTGTATGGTGAGCCTATTGTGCAATCTGGAGCCAATACTATAAAACTTTTACAACTGTATTTTCTAGAATTGTATTTTCTACCTATCAATAGAACTGACTAAAATGAATCATTAGTATTTTAAAAGGTATGGCAATTTACCAACTCTAAAAACTCTCTGATCGCTTCTTAGGTCACATGTTTCTCAGGATCTTGTAGAAGAAGGTGCAGGAACCCCCCGCTTACCATTCAGTCACCTTCCCCTACATTCAAAGACCACAAAGCTACCAGCTAAACTTCAAACACCCATTGCTGATTGCGGTCTTGTTTATGTTATTTGTGTTCAGGAAGTCGGCCGTGAACGATATACCTGTAGAATGATCGGTGGTTTTGGTTCAGAACACGCGGAACTAAAACAAAATGGTTCCGGTTCATTTGATGTTACTCTCGATTGCTGAATAATTCATAACGTTGTTCCAGTGTACCATAAATTATGTATTACGAAGTACCGCTTGTTGTTTTTACCAGCATGTATTTATATCGTCCCTTGAGTACATCTATGCTAAAGCATTGCAGATGCCTTGACTGGTAGATAAAGGACCAGTTTGTCTTTTTAACTGGATGCTTTTTTTCTGAGTGCGCTACTGTGATAACACTTGCGGGGAGCGCTGTTTCTAAGTGGTTAAACCATTGAACTGCAAACCAAAAGGTCAGTGGCTAGATCCTTACCAGCGGTAAATGCCTTGAATCCTTGGGCAAGGTATTTAATCCCGATTTCTCACGTGGCGCTGTGCACTAAGGCGTACTTCACGTCTATGGTGCACTTGCCTTCAACCAATGGTAACCCTGGTGGTGCAGAGTTAGTACGTTGTGGAGACTGATAGCTGCTCGCCGCTGCTCGGTAGTTATCCATGGGTAGGCCGGCTTCCTCCACCCGTTAAAGATTGTTTATTAGAATGACCTGGGGTTAAAAATAAAGCTAGAGTTATGAACTGGGAAGGCTTGTTTATTAGAATGAGCAGTGTGTAAAAATAAACCTGGAGATATCAATTGGAAAGGACGGTTTATGAGTACAATTAACAATGGTTAAAAATAAACCTGCCGATATGAAAGGGAAAGGATTGGATTGGAGCTTTGGCTCAAACAGATAGCTGATGACCACTCATTGGAACGAGCTCGCGAGCTCGTTCCAATGAGTGGTCATAAACTATGTTTTTGTGACAAAAAATTGAAATATTTAGTTATTCGGAAATGTTTTCTGAAAATATTGTCTTTTATTCGTATTAGGTAGACCGTTAATGAAAAATAAGAGAAGATTAATTCAATTCTACTGCAGAAATCAACTCACTCACTCACAATGTTACCACGTTGACGTCGACGTCAACTGTTGACGACATTCTCGTATTAGACGTGTTGTGAACGATATTTTCCGTAATGAGCTATTTGATAGTGACGATGTGATAAAAGCAGGTGTAAGTAACAAATTGTTCTCAAGCAGTATCGAATGAAAACATAATCCCAGTATTACCTGTGTAGCTAGAGGGTACAAATTAAATTTGTTGTCCGTAAAATTTCATCTCGGTTTATTTAAGACTGTTACGGTGTTCTTCAGCTATTATGTTTGTCGCAACAATTGGCCCAAGGGGTGAATTGTACAAAGTGTTTCACGGCAACCAATATGAGAATGTTACCGTCGTCCAAAGTAATTGTTTACTCTGCAATGTTGACCTCTGTACACTCTCCAATAACATTTGTTATTTAGTCGAAGAAACCCTCAAGATAACAGAAGAAGCACGTACACACATCACAGAGCGATATTTGTTTGACAAATTAACTCAGTCGACGCCACAGTTGTTGGGTTGCTTGTATGCGATGTTCTATAATCACCTGTCGCAAATGTCTCTAACGTTTTTGTAAGAACGCGAATGTTCTTATGGCAAATACCAGGCTGGCGTTGACGCCATGCACCTGAGCCAGTCCAATATTTTATATTCCAAAGCAAACAAGCGAAATGTTTTTTATGCGTCATGGAGGCAACATCTGAGTCAGAGGGTATATTAAGATCCTTGCACAGTAGCATAAATCCTGGAGGTGTGGGGAGGTGCAGGGGGGCCCTGATCTCTATACAACTGGATTGCTGGACCCCCGAACCACTCGAACTGCCACCCTCAAGATAGTGTCAAGTCAATCAATGGGCAGGGGAGGACTGGATCAAAATATGTTTCCGGGAAATGCACCAAGGGAGCCCAGGACCCGGAGAAAATTTTGATTTTTCGAATTAAAAGAACGCTGTGTCCTGTCATCTAAGCGATCGATGGCAGTCCACAGGGCATTTCGATCTCATTTTTGTATCAGCTTCGTCGCTCATTAGGCAAAGTGGTTCCAACAGAGGGCCCTCGGATTCATCGGTCTGACCATAGTTCGGACCAATGGAAGAAGATTTTGATTTTTTCGAACTGAAGCATGCTGCTTACTTGCATCTAGGCGAACAGTGGCTGGTGTATCGAAATGCCCTCCATGTGGACTGCAAATGGCAGTCCATATAGAGGGCATTTAGATATACCGGTTGTCTTTGCAATCAGATCCATTTCGCCTTATGGTCATTTTCACGAAATTTCATGTACCAATAGGTGTTGGACTGTATGGACTTTGGGGGACACAGGGGCTCGCAATAGGGGGGGGGGGGCACTGGGAAATTTACTGGATGACCATACGCCCAGTCCGCCTTTGTCAACGGGGAAATGCCCCCCTCCCCCAATCCATGACGTTGCATGATGTGAAAGCTGTTACACTGTGACTGTAGTCACAGTGTAACAACTTTCACTTCTTCAAACGTCGTGGTGTTACCTGACACGAAACTAGTTAAACGGTATCAACTTCCCAACTTGTCAATAATAACTAAAATATGTTGTTAATATCCCATTTGCATTGTCATGATAAATGTGTACATCAATTTATTACACATCCATTAAACTTTAAACCCTTGTATTTAACTGAATCGCCACTACAACATAAATGTTTGTATATTTCACTGGTGATGTACAAGCCAGAACTCATTCCCCCCGCACCGTTTAGACTAGTTCCTTTCCCGTCGAGTCATTAGTTACGCTTCGAATGGTTTCCAAATTTCGTTATACAATTATCGATCGTCTGTCGCGTAGTGTGAAAATGAAAACGTCCAAAGCAAAATAAAGTCGGAAAAATCTTTTTTCGACTTTCACTTATTTTATTCTGTCATGACATTTCCACACCATTTATACAAACTACTAAATTCCGTGATATGTTTCTAACAATCCGAGGTATACTTCGGTTATTTTAAGTTTAGCAATTTATTTGTCAAAATCTTCAGACATCTTGACATGCTTCGAGCTTCTTTTAAAAAAGTTTCTCCCAACTGTTTTGCAAATTAGCCCAAATTGGTATTTATATTTTTACTGTCAGTAATACCCACCAAATTGTTCGGCATGAATGGACACCAGCCGAAGAAAACACCAATACGAATTTCAACAAACACGCCCAATAGAAAAGATAACGAATGTAATTTAGACTGGTTCCCTAAAGGTTGTTTTGATTTTATCGATCCATTTGATCAGTACAGCTTCAAACAAAAATAACGGACTCTTCACGGTTGGGTTTAAACATCGGAATTAAAATTTGTTTATTTAAATGAACTATAATGCATGGTGATGTGTAATAAACACAGAACGCGATGTGTGTTTGAATCGGTGGGTGTTTTACATAACGAGATGGAATGGCGTAGTCATATTTCGCGAGAGCCTTCCGATTCTAACCACATCGCGTTCTGTTTATATATTCGTTTATCACATCAAAGTATACTCTTTTACGCTTTTTAAGTGATGGTTGTTTTCGAGGTGTCGAGAACTTTAAAACAATTTGAGAATTTTTTTTTCGTTGAGCCTTGTTTATTTATAGCAACTTCCGCCCTCTCCCCCGAGACGGCGATAGTGGAGACGTCTTTGTATATGTGTCTTGTTTTAATCTTATTTGTTTTGACGAACAACTTATGCAACTTATATTAACGCCTCTCCTTGGCCCGATGGCGCACTCCTTTACTGCGTAGCTCGCCAAGAAGCAATAGTGTGTGTGTAGAAGAGCCAGTGATCAAATTCATGTCATGGTCTGGAAAACATAGATCCCCCATCCCATTATCTGGTGGTACTTAAGGACTTTCCCCTCTTTCAGAGTATCAGTGGCAGTTGCATTTGGACGCCTATGGTGGGTGACAGAGGCTGTTTCTACACAGTGGTGTCTTGTGCATGGTTTCTCCTGTTTTTACAGCGATGTGCTTGCGAAGTTTTTGTTAGAAGGTTTCAATGGGTTTCGATTCCTCTTGGATGGACCGGCTTCAGTTCTTCAATTTATAATAATAATAATGCAATGTTAACGTCTAAAATCCACCACAGTGCTTTCTGACTTACATTATTTCCCCTTAGCATAGGCGTACACACCCTCTGTTCATTCCATGGCAGTCTCAGCTCAACTCAACGGAGCACACTGCCGGTGCTTCACAGACGGGCACCCAGGCAAGCGCCTCAACAGGTCCCTATTTTACACCTAGGTACGGCGTAGATTGCGAAGTACTGGTGAACATTCCCAACGTTCACAGCTGGCACGTGATTCAACGTCGCAGGGTCATACACTCAAACTTCGCTGATTGCAAACCAGCCACTACTACGGGGAGCACCCGAATCAATCGCTGAGTCGTCACCCATCCAAGGATTAACCGGGCTTGACGTTGAATAACTTCGGTGATCTAACGAGAACCGGTCTCGCTTCGCCAATGGTCCCCTTTATTCTGCCTTGGTTAACATTTCCTGTTGCTGCCATCTTGTTCGTTGATTTCATTCTCAAGATTTGAAACGTCTAAACGAGGTTTTTCGTTTTGACGTGGGCAAATCGGCAGGTGTGGGGAAGGATGAGCTGAGAGGACTGTTTCCATTGCTATTTCGGCCCCCTCTAGTCATCCCTCATCTGTGATCATTCCCTTCCCATAGCTGTCATCAATGGTGGAAGAAACTAGGCTATGGGTGCAGGGATGAAAAATTTCCGCAATTTTGTTGATTTCGGCGAATTCATGTTCAAAATGCCGAAATTTTATTTTTATAAATGTGCATGAAAATTGTCTGAAAGACAATTTTCGTGCACATTTATAGAAATAAAATATCTTTCAATAAAAATGAATTTCATAAATACGTCTTGAAAATCTGAGAAATTTAGCAAATTTCAGTGAATTCAGTTTGGATGCAGTTCACATCCCTACATACGTGAGATCGGGCGGTGGTTTAGGTTACGAAGTAGATTTTTCAACGCGAGTCTCTTCTTCACTGTATATGAGCCTATATCTTCCTTGTTAAATTCTTCCTTGGTGTCATCTTAGTTTCCCGAAAAATAAACTGATATTGTCAAATGGTAGATTAATTTGAATAGATCAACAACCTCCTTCTGAAATTCTTTGGACTCGAAAGATAACAAAATACGCCCAGTAATGTCTGCCTGTAGGTAGATCTATGTCAAAGAAGATATAATAGATCAAATGCCTGTATTAGTTGTAGTGAGACCGAATAGTAAAAAACAAGGGGAATTGGTTTTTACTGGAGTAATTTCTTAATATATTGCAAGATTTTTTATTCAATTAACAAGAGTTCAATCTATAACCTGTATGCAATTAATAGGTCAAATTATTACTGAATGTATGGTAAATGTTTTTTGCGTTTGGAAGTTATATTCATTAAACAGGGTTATTCAATTAAGACATTCACAATTATGAGTGTTTTATTGTACGATGTGCCACCTTTACACTATTTGATATTAAATGTCTTGTTCAAGGACACAACGCAAGTAGCGCGTTAGGATCGAAAACACCAAATTTTCGATAAATGTTCACCCGACAATTATCTCAGAGGATTTAAATCAAAGCCGAGTCCAATCTTTCAGGACACCAGTCAAATTTTGTAAGGAATCCGAAGCTGCTGTGGGCTATTTGTTTACCCACTTTTCGTGGAATTTACCCGCCCACTACTATCGATGTAATATGTCATTTAATCACAAGATGTATAGATATACTTTCAGCTCCAGTTATCTATATTCCAATAAATAAATAAATGTATAATTCGCCTCAAAACAACAGGATTTCAACACAATTCGTGTAAAAACACGGCGTAAGGCCCCCACAAAGTAAATCTTTTGTTTCTCATGCCATTTTGTTGTAAAATTGTATGTGGGCGAGCGGTTTTTTATTTTATTTTTCATTTTTGTAATTATTTCTTTGCCACCAAAAGTTCATGTTCTTGATTTGTTTTATGTTTTAGGTCTCATAATCTACAGAATAGCATGGGTGGAGGTGTATTTCGTCCCTTGAGTGCAAGAAGGCTTTGCACTGCTAAAGCATTGCAAAGCCTTCTTGTACTCATGGGACAAATTTATCAAACTTTGACTTGGGTAAAATAGTAAAATATTTTTATTTTTTTTAAGTTTGCATTGGTTATAAAAAGGGAGCATGCGGCAGTCAAAAGGACCATGCGGGAGGGTCTGAGAAACAGATTTTTAACTTTTTTAGGTCTAATTGAAAAACTACAGCTGTGGTGAGTCTTCATTCATAATTCAATTAACCCTTTACCCAACGAATCGGCCGCATCCGCCCGCGTAATATGCAAATTCAGCTGCTGAAAAAATATTATTTTTCAAAAAATTTCAACAAAACCATATCATGTGACCCCTCGTTGGAACGAGCTCGTTCCAACGAGGGGTCACATGATATGGTTTTTTTTAAATTTTTTGAAAAATTTCAAAAAATGATATTTAAAATAATAAATTTTGATATCGTCTGCGTTGGGTAAAGGGTTAACAAACATGTCTAGTAGCATTAGTAAAGTGAATAAAGATTAGATCAAATCAAGTCTCGATTGAGACACATTTTTTTATTGGTTCAAAGAAAAAGAATATTCTTGGTATTTTTTAGAGTAGGTCATCTGGAATATTTCAGTCAGTCGAAAACGTGAGACGTATGTTACTACCCCAACCACTATAGCATTAACCTCGGCAACACCAACAACTACCAGACCAGCCAGTGCAACACCAACAACTACTACAAAAACAACTACAATGGCAACAACTACTAAACGAACAACTTCTGCACCGACTTCAACAATCCTGACAATTAATATGCAACTACCCTCTAAAATCAGTTGGATTATTTATTTATTTATTTATTTATTTATTTATTTATTTATTTATTTATTTATTGGGGTTTAACCACACTTTCGACAGCTAGGGTCACCTCGTGTCAGACAGTTTTACGGGTCGAAGAAGCTGGAGTACCGGAGAGAACAAACGAACACCGGTGACCAACTCCACACAAGCCGGGTTAGCATTGGTTGAAGACATGTGCACCATCGATGTGTAGAACGCCTTGGTACACAGCGCCACCGTGCCTTAACGATCAGTTTGGTTAAAAATCAACCCAAATCGGCTGGGTAGAGTGAATGTAATTGGGTTCATATTCAATCAATCCAGTTGATTTGGGCTGATTTTAAGCCAAATGATTATTACACTACCACACCAACTTATACAACTACTACACGAACCACTACACGAACCACCATAAATAATTCACGGGCAAGTACTGCGCCAGCCACTGCAAGTACGAAACCAACGACTGAACAAAACACAACTCCAACGCCGACAACCAACATCTTCAGTCCCCAATAGCCCCAAGTACTGCCCAAACGTTCCCAAACCACCACAATCTACAGCCCACAGAAGTCCTGAAACCACTATCTTCAGTCTCAATGACCATCAGTAGTTCCCAAACCACTGACGTCAGTTCTCAAAGGTCGACATTAGGCCACAAACGCCCACAGCAGAAAATTCACTTTTGTCCACATTGTCTCGAAATGGGCCACACCATTTTATAAAACCCACACAGGTCCCCATTAGTCCACAGAGGATAACAGTAGTACACACCCGGTCACAAAGTCCACATAAGTTCACAAAGGCCCACGTCAGCAACAAAGATCAAAAAACGTCAACAGCAGTTCACAGTAGTTTCCATACGAGTCGGTTATGGGTTTCGTAGCACCTAGCTTCTGTGCCGCCCCATAGGGCTCGTACCATGTAGCAGCGTCGCGGGGATGACCGATTGGGGTGTAATTTGTCCCACCCACCCGTGGTGATTTGCGTCGCGATAAAATAGTTTAATCTACATCATCATGACGTGCATTCGTCGATAAGCATGTAGTAGCTGCGATGCTCCATCAAATTCAACTAACACGTACCGTACGCCAAATCTGCCCCCCCCCCCCCCCTTCCCACACACACACACACCACGCGAATTGAGTACTAGAGAGCTTAGTGTGTGTGACCAGCAGTTGATAAGTGCAAGTACAAAAATCTCCGGACTGTGAAAAATATTGGGCGGGTGTTATACTTCCTACCACCTCCCTTCCCTTCTCCCTGTGAGTCTAGGGTAACTCAGCAGTGATTTCTGGCCAAATCTTGGCTGCCTCGAGAGTTGGTGACGTCTCATGGCTGGCAATTTTCGTCATTGGAAGTGGTTTACTGGAAACTACCTACCGTCCAGTTAATTGTGTATTGTCAATAGGACCTCTTCTTCAGTTTACTTATTTATTTGTTGGAGTTTAACGACACTTTAGACAGGCAGGGTCACCTATGGCGCACAGTTTTACGGGTGGTGGAAGCCGGACGTACAACTCCACACCACACAATCAGGGTTAGCATTCGTTGAATACAGGTGCACCATCGACGTGCAGTACGCTTTAGTACACAGTGCCACCGTGCCCTCACTTGGGCAATCGGGATTAAGTGCCTCACCCAAGGACACAACAGGGTTCGAATCGTGGACCTCTCGGTTTGAAGTTTAATGCCGTAACCACTGAGCCACCGCCGTCCTCTCTTCTTCGGGGTATGTTAATGTACTTATTCTGGTATCACTAAGTTTGTTAACCCTTTACCTAACGTAACGGCCAAAACCGGCCAGCGCTATTCTCAAAAATCGTCAATCAATTTTCAAAATATTTTCATTTTTTGTCTCAAAAACATAGGTTATGACCCCTCGTTGGAACGAGCTCGTCGAGCTCGTTCCAACGAGGGGTCATAACCTATGTTTTTGAGACAAAAAATGAAAAAAATTAGTTATTCAAGAATTTTTTGTGCATGTGTCGTCTGCTTTTCATGTTAGGTAAAGGGTTAAAGTCAGATCAAGACCTTGGATGGTAACAGATTATTAAAGAAAAGCTCATCGTATCAGTCGCACCCCTGTGATTACCAAAACAATAGGCTTGGCAAATCCTTTGTAGGTAAGGGTATTTTAAAAACATTTGTAGGGCAGACATGTACCGCCCCCCCCCCCCCCCCCGCACCCAAAGAAAATGTCCCTATTGCCCTTATGTTTCTGAGATATTCTACCATTTTTCGAAATATAACTTAAAAATTCAATTTAAACAAATCAAAATTAAACAATCAAAATCACATTCCGTTGTTTGGTGGGTTAACCTTTAAACCCTTCGCCTTGAAATGGTATCGTCTTACACGCGACTAAAACAGCGAAATGGGTGAGTTTATCTTTTATTTCAGGATGTTCGGTAATAGTTTAATCACACGGCATTTCATTATTACAAATTCTCCTGTTCAGCTGGCGCCAATACTATAAAAGTTTACAATTGCACTTTCTAGAATTGTATTTTCCACCTATCAATATAACTGACTAAAAGGAATCATTAGTATTTTAAAAGATATGGCAATTTGCCAACTGGCAAATTTCCACATCTTTGAAAATGCTAATGGTCCATTTCAGCCCATTTAAAGTCTTAAAAAGAAAATACAATTCCAGAAAATACCATTGTAAAAGTTTTATACTATTGGCCCCTGCAGTTAGACGTTTATTGTACGGTCTACACACGGACTGCAAACCTTTACTTTACGTACGAATTTATGCATACCAAATTCGAAGGGTTAAATTGTGATTCAGACTTGAAATCAAACAAACAATCTCTTGAAGATCTCTAAGTTTATTTTTATAGCCTAAAGTAGATGCACGTGCAGGAAATAGCATTGCCCCACCCCACTCGTCAGACCTTAGTGCTGCCACAGTGAGGTAATTCAATTATCGTATTTGCAACAAATTGGCAAGAAATCTTACCTTCCATATCTCACAAAGGGGGAAATTTGTTTAGCCTTCGCGTGACCTGGTTGGCGACACTCAGAGAAGTTGACACAATGAAGAGTGGGCAAGTGTGAATTTGTCTATCTCCTAGCAAATATTTTACACCTAAATATTGGTGTAGGAGTCGGAAGCCGGTTGTGTACATAGAGCGGTTATTTGACAGCCCTGCCTGGTACTGTCGGTTGTTTATCGACCGTCGACTCGGGACGTTTTCGTCCATTTCAACATAACACCTTGCTAATATATTTTACGAAACGGTATTCCAATGTTCAAATAAAATATCTCTTTGTCAAATTTATTTTATTTCTCAACTCTTTGCTTGGATTCTATGGAATTTGGATTTTTTGTCTTGAAATTTTATGGGCTATGAAATTTAATTAAAGAAAGTGATGGATACATCATTGTAGCCAACAAGTTCAGTCGGGGGAACATTTTTCACGTACCACAAATATATGTTGTTTTTTATAAGCTGTAAGAAAAGATTTTGCCTTCATTGTAAAAGATTATTCTTAAACGCACAGTAAAATTACTGGCTAACAGCTCCCGGTAATGTCACTGAAAATTTTACGATAACAACTGCTACTCCTTAACTCTTTTCCTAACAGTGATGTCTCACGGGTGTCAATTTTGGTCCATGGGAGAGATTTACAGGAAATTTAGCTCCCCTATATTTATTTATTGGTGTTTAAGGTCACATATTTCTGCACCATGGCTAATCATGACCACGACAGTTTTACGGATGGAGGAAGCAGGAGCACCCGGAGAGGACCATCGAGCAACTGTCAGCTCACCAACATACTAACTCTGCACAAGCAGGGTTAGCATTGGTGGAAGACAAGTGAACCATCGACGTTCAGTACGCCTTAACACACACGCCACCGTGCCCCCACGTGGGCAATGGGGGTGAAATGTCTTGCCCAAGGACACAACGCGGTTGCCACAGGTGGGATTCGAACCGACGACCTCTCGGCTTGCAGCCTGCACCTCCACTAGTTAGCTCCCCTTAAATTTCTAAAGTTGTCATTTAATTTAACCCTAAGGGTATGGAAATTTCTTATAAAGATTGAAATTTCGAAATGCTAGCGAATTTGTATCATCGACGTACCCATCATTTCACAATCTACAGGCATTTTCCTTCATAGTAGGAAAAATGCAGAAGCTGGCTTTTTACATTTTAACCCTTTACCCAACGAATCGGCCGCATCCGCCCGCGTAGTATGCAAATTCAGTAGTTGAAAAAAGATTATTTTACAAAAAATTTCAACAAAACCATATCATGTGACCCCTCGTTGGAACGAGCTCGTTCCAACGAGGGGTCACATGATATGGTTTTGTTGAAATTTTTTGAAAAATTTGAAAAAAAATATATTTAAAATAATAAATTTTGATATCGTCTGCATTGGGTAAAGGGTTAAATAGGTGTGATCATTTTACTATTATTTTCTGTTGAGATCCCTTTTAAAAATAGGAAAACTGCATTTTCACAAGGTGCTGATGTTCTGTAAATTTTGTCCTAATCATTAGATCAACAGTATTCGCATTTGACAAGACATATAATAGAGGCGGGAGCACGGTGGCTCAGTGGTAGACTGTTGAACTTCTATGCTGGAGGTCTCGAGTTCGATCTCCGTCCCGGGACGACCCGCGTTGTGTCCTTGGGCAAGGCACTTTATCCCGGTTGCCTACATGGGGGCACGATGACGCCGTCTACTAAGGCGTACTGCACGTCGATGGTGCACATGTCTTCAACCGCTGTAACCCTGCTTGAGCGGAGCTAGAACAGAGTTAGAATGTTGAGGAGCTGACAGTTGCTCGTCGATGCCCGGTGGTTATCTCCAGGTACTCCGTCTTCCGCCACCCGTAAAACTGTCACGGTCACGATTAGCCATTGTGCATAAGTATGTGACCTCCAACACCAATAAATAAATAATATAATACAGACACTGTCCTTTTCGTTAATATAAAAGTCCTAGGCGGTGAAATTTGCTAAAAAAAATTCTGGGAAGAATAAAAACTTGCTCATTAGTGTAAAACATATTCGCCAAACAAATGGCGAATCATCTGTGAAGTAGTTGCTTCTTATTAGCTTGCCATAAAAAGCCAAGTTTCCTTTAGTAACTTTTAATAAACGAAAATAACAGACAGCTCCGAGAGCTGTCTGTTATTTTCGATTATTAATTGTAAATAAAGGAAATGGGTTTATTTTCCACTGACGTCATAGGTGTTTTCTCACCAATTACTTGTACTTGCTTAATTGAACCTTCCCCGCGCGTCTAATAATTTCAAGGGAGATAACTTTATCGGAAGTTGATTTTCATGACGATATAAGTCAGGGAAGTGTAGTCATCATGCTTCGTATTCCATCCTGTAGTTTTAACCGAGCAATGGAATGTATTAAATTAAAGAGATGAGCCATATCAACACTCAAATCCTCTTTATTTATTATTTATTTACTAATTCGGGTTTAACGACACTTCGACAGCAAGGGTCACGTCCTGTTGGACAGTTATTAGGGTAGAGGAAACTGGAGTACCCAGAGAGAACCACCGAACAGCGGCGAGCAACTGCCAGACTCCCCAACATACTAACTCCACAAAAGCAGGGTTAGCATTGGCTGAAGGCAAGTGCGTCATCGACGTGCAGGACGCCTCAGGACACAGTGCCACCGTGCCTCCGCGTCGGCAGTCGGGATGAAGTGTCTTGCCAAAGACACAACGCAGTTACCCCTGGCGGTGATCAAACCGTCGACCCTTTGGTTTAAAGTCCAATGCCGTAATCACTGAACCATCACGCTCCCTTCAAATCCTCTTTATTTTCGTAATTGACTTTTCCTTCTGTGCACAAGATTACCTAGTTGGATTTAACTAGTCAATCTAATGTGAAACATATACAACATTCACCTATCGCAACTATAGAACGAGACTTGTAAAATCCGTTCCTTGAATAACTACACATGCTTACTGCTTACCTTCAGAACATAGTTTATGAAGACTCATTCCAATGGGGACTCATAAGGCTTGTCTGGGAAGCAAAAGTTGGAGAAAATAAGGCACAAAATGAATGCCGATGTTTGTCAATGATGCTGACTGCTTTTGACTTATACGTTAGCTAAAGGGTTAACTCACGTTATACTTTCATTTTCATTTTAGCAAAAATGGCATCGCCCACGTCGAACGATGGAGTTTCTCAGAAAAGTCCATTCTTAATGTAGACGAATATTTTAAACTATAGATATAAGGCTCTTGTCTGAAGATATCAACCGGGTTTCTCAACGTGGCTTTTGAATAGCTTTCTGGTGAAATGAAAATGAGGCAAAACCAATTATCGGTTCCTATTCCTGCTGTTTGGTCAAACAAAAACGTTTGTCATTGCAGCTGCAAAGGACACGCCTTTTCACCATAACATTTCGTTCCCTGAGTTCCAATGTGTTTTATGTGCCTACTGGCATTGGAACTCAGGGGACGATTTTATGGCGATAGTACTAGTAGCCAGTTCTAGAAGCCTATATATACGTCAAAAAAAAGTTCAGACACAAAATTATCAACTGAAGTTCAACCCTGGACTCATTTGGTATCAGGGAACTAAATATTTGAATTAGAGTTACCCGCCTTGAAATGTTCCACTCGGAAATGCTGTAATCTCTAAAAAAAATAAACAGCCTTGGGAAAATATATTATTTCAATAAACGTTTGAAACATTCTATTGACATCTTGCATTATTGTTGAATATTCCTGATAAAAAGAGGGTGATTTGATGAATTTTGGACCAAAAAATACAATTTACTTTTTGTGTGTTTTGTTGGGCATTCCCTGAAAAATATGTGCACGTGGCCGGTACTTCCTTTCATGTCAGTTTTTCTCTCCTATTTGTTGCATGACGCCCCCCCCCCCCCCCCACCCATGTTCTGGGGTGAGAAAAAGTTGTGTGAAGGGCTATACTTGACAAAGATATTTGAATGCCAAAATTAAAGTGATGCATGAACGTTATAATGGTCTCCTATGGGAAAATATTTAGTTCATTGATACCATTTGAGATGCTGACTTGAATCGACATTTTAAAAGAGATTACCTGAGTTCAAAGTTTCCGCCACCCTTCGCGATTGAGGCCATACTGAACATCGTTTGTTCCCATTTTTCAATAAAATTCTACCGCGCACGTCTTCTTGTCATCGTGGGGAATATTTTTATCTATAATAACACAAAGGAATTGTTAACCCTTTACCCAACGCAGACGATATCAAAATTTATTATTTTAAATATCGTTTTTTAAACTTTTTCAACACATTTCAACAAAACCATATCATGTGACCCCTCGTTGGAACGAGCTCGTCGAGCTCGTTCCAACGAGGGGTCACATGATATGGTTTTGTTGAAACTGTTTGAAAAATAATATTTTTTCAACTGCTGAATTTGCATATTACGCGGGCGGATGCGGCCGATTCGTTGGGTAAAGGGTTAAAGTTTATATAAGTGTATTATGCATTCAGTTTTCCATTCGATTTGTAATTATTAACTGCAACCATATCAACTGATTTTCGAACTAACTCCCATCACTCATTAAAACTACTGACAAGCATTTTACTGCATTGTTGCATATTAGTTTCGAGTTTAGATTGTTAACAAAAAAGATCTGCAAGTTCAGACAAAAGTGGAAAAGAACAATATTTCTCCCACGAGCGGTCAGCTTCTCAGCACACTTGTGTGAAATGGTTAAAAATAAATTTTGTTTTACACTGCCAATTGGTATCCTTGATGACATGATGGCGGAATGATAAAAGGTATCACAGTACGAAATATTTTCCCATAGACGACTATTATAACTTTCAAGCGAAAAAACTTATGATCGCATCACTTTAATTTTGGCCCTTCAGACAAATTTTTCTGATCCGAAACGGAGGGTCATGCAACAAAGAAGAGAGACAAACTGAAAGGAAGGGAAGTACCGGTCAAATGCACATATTTTTCAGGGAATTCCCAAGACACCAATAGTTAATTGTATTTTTTAGGTCCAAAAAGTCAACAAATCACCCTCTTTGTTTATCTGCTATTTTCAACAATAATGCAAGATGTCAGTAGAGTGCTTCAAATGTTTCTTGAAACAATGTATTTTCCCAAGGCTGCTTAGTTTTGGGGATTGCAGCATTTCTGAGTGCAACTTTTGAAGGCGGGTAACTCTAATTCAAATATTTACTACAGTGATACCAAAATGGTATGTTATGAGTATAAGGCGTGAAAGCAATGTTTCAGCTAATGGACCTCCGAGCTAACCCGGAGGTCCATTAGCTGCAATATGTTCGTGCTACATAATATTTTTCGCAGCATACAGGATATCGCATGGGTGGAAATTCTACTCTACGGGTGTTTTATGATCCACGCTCCTTCAGCACATACTTATAAGTACAGTATCTTTATAGCAACATACCATTCATATCATTCCAGGTTTAAAAAAAAAATATGAAAAGCACTACATGGAACAGGAAGTTCGACTTGGGGAATCAAGTATCTTGTTTGAGAAACGACAGGAACACACACTCAGCAGAATCGTATACCATCGGTGTTGTGTGTTCTATCAATCTCACTCAACCCAAAGTGGGAATCGCTGTTCAACGTTCAAATTTGTTATCATCGTCTTGGCAGAACAATGACATTTATATAATCCATCTGCTTTGTTGGGTGATGGGATTTGAATAATTAATGACCGCGAAAGTTCTAAAATAGAATCATTTTCCATCAATAAAATGCAAGAGCAAGATAGGGCATGACGTTTGCGATAAGTAGTTAGATAAGTATATCGCAGAAGGAAACGTTGGGAGTGATTTGAGACATTCTGCAACGCGGGTGAACGCAACCCTTATCCTGGGAGTATCTTTTCCATTTACAAAAATATCATCTGTAACGTTTATATGGCCACATCAAGATCAAAGGTGCAAATGTTTAGGACGTTTGGACCAAAATAAGTCTAATTATATTGAGGATATCTATGCTGTTTAAGTGAATATCGGTAATTATCTCATGAGTGTGGACCAGAAAGTTTTATTTTTTACGAGCACTTGCGCGAGTGAAAAATAATACTTTATGGTCCACACGAAAACAAAACCAGCGTAGATTTTCTTTTTGTTATATGCTACGTGACATTTTACTGCGCAATATATTCAGCCCAATTCGACTGCAAACAGTTTCAAGACAAAATAACAAAAAAACTACTGATCGTTCCTTCAAGGCGATGTTCAAGGCGACGTCATGCGCCGAAGCGTAAGGTCATTTAGGAAGCTATTGAAAATATTCATCATGTGGACCTGAATAATATTATTTTTCATTGGCGCAAGCACTCGTGAAAAATAAAACTTTCAGGTCCATACTCATGGGGTAATTCCAGATACCGACTAAAATAGAGTAGATTTTCTTTTTAACTCACCTGACTGCAAGTCAGTGGGAGCTATTGCCATCACTTTTGTCCCGCGTCCGTCGTCCGTTACTTCTTCACAACCACTAGGCCAAATTCAAACATTTTTTGCACAGACCATCTATGGAGTATACACTTTCTATTTTGTTTAAATAAAGCAGCTGCCATATTCGGGCTCTGGTTTATGCCCCAAAATCTTTAAAACCTTTAAATTCTTCTCGTGAACCACCTGAGAGAATACCTTGATATATGGTGTGGAACATCCTTTGGTGTAGAAGATCAAAGTTTGTTCTAGTTGATAGATCAATATCTGATGCCATGAACAAACAAACCATTTCAATGCTGCATATATATTTTTCTGGTTCCTTGGAAAACAATTGATCTGATTCCTGTATGAATGTCTTTACTTTAACCCTCTCATGACTTCAGTGTGTTTTTCCAAAGATTTTATTTCATAATGGACCCTTTCACTACCGTGCACATATATGTTTTTTCTGGTTTCTTGGAAACATTTATCTGACTCCTGTATGCATATCTTTAATTTAACCCTCTCAAGACTTCAATGTGGGTTCCAAAAATTGTTTTTATTCTTCTGATTTTTCCCTCCAAATTACTATATCCCTTAGAGTGTGGTAAATGCTCCATAAGCCTAATATACTTTTAAAATCCTCTTTTTATAAGCCACTTGCAATAATGCTTAGATTTCTTGTTTGGAAATTACTTTAGTGATGCAGATTCACTTTTTTTCAAAGAAATTCAGTAAGTCAAAATTTAGGCTCCCAAAGTTTGGGCTGCACTCAATATTTCTATTTTCGGATGTAGTATATAACTGGGTCATAAGTATTTCATTTATGCTAGAATTTGTTGTTTGTTTTGTTTTGTTTTGTTTTGTTTTAGGGGAGGGGGGGGGGGGTAGAGAGAACCGCATTAATTGAAAACAAAACAAAAATTCACAGAACAGAGCTTGCTAGAGAGCTTTCCTAGGACCAGCAGAAATGAATGGCCAAAAAAGTTGCCTTTTGGTTGTGTCATAGCAAATAAAACAATTGCTCTTGCTACTGATCACTTACTGATACACTCATCTCTTCTGACAATTTGTGCCAGATGAGCGTTTTAGGCTCACTTGAGCCCCTGATTTATTATATGCTACGAGACATTTTATTGCACAATTCGATCCCAAATGCGAACGTTTCAAAAAAGACCATCTGATAGTTCCTTCAAAGCGACGTGATGCGGCGTAGTGTGACGTCATTTAGGAAGCTACTGAGAGATATTCCTCGATATCCATCGAGTAGAGAAATATATTTTAGATAATCTGCGATAATTCACAGCTAGCGTATAATAAATTAGAATACTCCCTGACTTTCGGGCCACATTCGGGGAACCTTATGGGACATCTAGGAAAAGGGATCTGCGATGCTTCGAGTTTGAATACGATTCGATTTAAGTCTATCTGATTCTCGACGATTCGACTTTTTTCAATAATAGTGATGTGGTGAGGTGTCTACCGGGGGCGTCGCTAAGGGAAGATTTGGGGATGGCACCCCTCCCCTATAATTTTTCTAGTTGGGACATTTTCGTCAGGATTGGCGTCTATGATATCAGTACTCTATTGAGAGTAATGATGTACTTGTTTTCTCAAAAGACTAGATTTGATACTTGGACCTGTGTCACACACACAGTCGGTTATTTATTTATTTATTTTTTAATTTATTTATTTATTATTGATTGGGGTTTAACGACACTTTCGGCAGACAGTGTCGCCTCGTGTCGGCCAGTTTTACGGGTGCAGGAAGCATGAGTACCCGGAGAGAATCCCCGAGTATCGGCGAGCAACTGTCAGACTTCCCATCATACTAACTCCACACAAGCAGGATTAGCAATGGTTGAAGACAAGTGCACCATCGACATGCAGTACGCCTTAGTGCACAGCGCCACCGTGCCCCCACGTGGCCAATCGGGATTAAGTGCCTTGCCCAAGGACATAACGCAGTCACCCCAGGCGAGGATCGAACCGTGGACCTTTCGGTCTGAAGTTCTATGCCGCAACCACAAACAGATGTTTGTAATATACGATTCGGTCTGATGGGAGCCATACAAGACTTATTTAAAGTACCGATACAGTAAGTGTTGATTAAACAGGAAGTTGCGTCACGACTACTGCGTGTATATTTTATTTATTCACTAATACATTTCCAAGAAGTCTTGAGTTTTTCAACTTTTATCCCGACTGACTAATATTCCAACTACATCACCAAGGCATGCCTTCGACAAAGGCATGTCATGGTAATGTTGCTGGAGCATTAGTATGCCTTGGTGATGCAGTTGAATTAGTAGTCAGTAGGTAGTTGAGTCACTAAAATCGGGAGAAATCAATCTCACACCATCCCACCATACAGTTTCCATGACGTACGTAGGCCCGTCTGGGAAATGACAATTCGATTATCGTGTACAGTTTTGTTTCGTGCACTATTCCAAGTTTTCCTGTTCCCCAGCAACGTGATATCAATAAGAGTTCGATATGGCGGACATATTGCTTAGTTTATTTAACCCCTTACTCAATCTACCGTTAACCCTTTACCTAACCTGAAAAGCAGACGACACTTGCAAAAAAAAATTCTTGAATAACTAATTTTTTTCATTTTTTGTCTCAAAAACATAGGTTATGACCCCTCATTGGAAAGAGCTCCACGAGCTCGTTCCAATGAGGGGTCATAACCTATGTTTTTGAGACAAAAATGAAAAAAATAATGAAAATTAATTGGCGACTTTTGAAAATAGCGCTGGCCGGTTTTTGGCCGTTACGTTAGGTAAAGGGTTAAAACCGGCCAGTGCTATTCACAAAAAATCACCATTCAATTTTCATTATTTTGTGTCACAAAAACATAACTTATGACCACTCATTTGAACGAGCTCGTTGAGCTCGTTCCAATGAGGGGGTCATAAGCTATGTTTTTGACGCAGAAAACCTGAAAAAAATATTTATTCAAGAACTTTTTTTGCAAGTGCCGTCTGCTTTTCGTTTTAGGTAGAGGGTTAATTGTTGTCCCCGTTCAACTGCAAAGCTCAAATTCTAAATTCTAAACAAAGAATTGTTGCCTAATACATTTTTTTTTGTATCGAGCGAAACTCAATCGCATCGCGTGCGTACAATAGAGTCTCTAATACCGCCTCTTATCAGAGAAAGAAACAATGAGCAACAACTGAACTAACTAGAGAATTGTAATTTGTTGGACAAATTACGGGCTTTGCTTGAGGGTTAAAGATAAGATTATAAACTAAACAGTAACATTCTTCTGCAAGCATTGTTGCATCTATGCATCCAAAAATAATTGTTACAACGACCTCGCAATTATGAGACATTTGCCCTTGAAGTTAGTAAATCTTGACGATAAAATGATATATTCATATCATTTGTGGTCATAGGGGTTAATTTTGAAATATTTGTGTGGTGATTTTAGTGTATAATATTATGCTTTTAATGTGTGAACATCAATCACAGACTGAGTGTCTGAAAAGAGACATGGACTAATCTTTAATCTTGCTATTTGAATGAACATGTTCAAGTTGAGGCTACTCCAGTTCAAGGCCTGACAATTAAAACTTGGAATAAAACATATAACAGCAAAATTGTTCTTGGATAACAGCTAGATAATTACCAAAAATGAAAAGTGGACAGAAATCGCGCATGGGTTAATGGCGAAAAGGCGGTATTTTGGTTAATTTGACATTAAAATTGAACAGACAGCAGTGTCGCTCATACGCCCACTGCATCCAGACCAGTGAAGGCAGATACACAAACTCTTCAGAAGTTGTTTTACTATCCCTGCTCGACAGGACAGTATCTTTGTCGAGTGGCGTGACTGCGTGGGAACAACGTGGATCGCGTGGAAACCGCGGGGACGATTCGTCCCTACTCTATTCCCAATGCAATGCCGTTTCCATTCACTATTTACCTATCACCAGTCGAGTTTGACATTATTTCTGTCTATGTGATGAACTGTTCAGCTTTAAATATTTGCATATTCATATGGGACAGAAAGTTTTGAGTTAAACGGCTTATTTTAGACCGTCCCGGCAGAAACTGACAACTCGATCCGATGGAGAAAATGCCGTCATCTGGCTAATTTGACATTCAAATTGAACAGATACAATGTCCGATATACGCCAATTATGTCCCGACCATGCAAGGCAGAAACTTGAAATTCTCAGAATGTTTTCTACTGTCCCTGCCCGACAGTTTAGCATCTTTGTCAAGTGCCAAGACCACGCGGAAATACCGTGGATCAGGTGGAAACCGAGGGCACGATTCGTCCCTACTTTATTCTCAATTCAACGACTTTTCCATTCATTATTTACCTGTCACCGGCTGAGTTAGGCATTATATCTGTCTATTTGATGAACTTTTCAACCTTAACTATTTGCGGCTTTATGTAGCACCACCGAAAGGCCACTGCACGGTTACCAATATATTCAGGGATTGATTTTACGAAAATAACAATTATTCCGACTATACCCACATGGGAACTCCTAAATATGCCAAGGGTTAAACTTTTGATAATAACGTATAAAACAGAAGTTGTCATGCTATGCTTGCTGCGTGCAGGCAGAGAAAACATTCAGCGCTCAATGAATTAGGAATGGAGTAAATTGTCAATTAAACCTACGGAATTCTAAAAAAATGGGAGTTTTTTCGACGGCACCAATCTTTATGCATCTGAGACAGGGATGGCGTTATACTTTACAGCAACCTTATAAAAGAAAATATTCTAGGAATTGAACTGTGAATCCGAATTTCGAAACATTTTTGGATATTCTATTCCAAACTACCACTGCACTCTTATCAATGTTTAGTGATTTTATGAAAATATCAATTATTCCGACCGTACCCATATGGGCAGTCTCGAATCTGCCAACGGTTAAACTTTTAATAATGACATATAAAACAAAAATTGTCATACTATGACTGTTGCATACAGCCATAGAAAACGTTCAGCGCTCAATCAATTAGGAATGGAGTAAATCGTCACTTAAACTTACCAAATTCTGAAAAACGATAGTTTTTTGGACTGCATCTATCTTTATGCAAACAGAACGAGCATAGGGTTAAACTTTACAACCAAACTTACGACAGCAAATATGCTCGGTAGGCAATTGTAAATATGAACATGTAAATCATTTTTCGATATTCCTTTCGAAAATGGAAGAAAAGTTAACTCCAAATTAGCCAATTTTATGAAGAATTTTAGGGCACTCAAATTCAAGGCCCGAAAACTGGGTGAAGGTTAAAACTTTGAATAAAATATATAACAGCAAAATTGTTTTTGGATGAAGGCCCAATCCTCTCATGGAAAAGGTTTTGAGACAATATGGCTCCAGTAAAGAGAAAGTGCATGTAAACGTTGGCGAAAATAACACTTATTCCGAAAGTACCCTTATGGGAAGTCTCAAATCTGCCAAGGGTTAAACTTTTAATAATAACATATAGATTTGTCATACTTTGACTGCTACAAGCAGCTACAGAAAACATTCAGAGCTCAAGCAATTAAAAATGGAGTAAATCGCCACCAAAACTTACCAAATTCTGAAAAAAATTGGAGTTTTTTTGGACGGTACCAACTTTTATGAAACCAGAATGGGATAGGGTTAAACTTTACAACCAAACTTACAACAGCAAATTTGCTCGGTAGTCAATTGTGAATACGTACATGAAAAGTGTTTGAAATTAACCATTTCCAAAATGATAGAAAAAACAACCAAAGTTGGCTAATTTTAGCATTTTCAAACGGTACTCTTATCCTCGCCCTCATTGTGCTTGAAGGTTAAATCTGAGATTAAAAAGTGAACAGCAACTTCCTTCCACAATCATTGTTGCATCTATCCAAACCAAAATAATTGTTACAACAACCTTATAATTAGAGAAAATTTTCCCTTGAAGTTGGTCAATTTTGAAGAACAAATCTATATTCATGTCATGTTTGGCCAGTGGAGGTTTGTTGAAAGATTTGAGTGGTGATTGTGGTGTATCATATTATGCTCTAAATGTGTAGAAAATTTGAGCTAAATAACTGTAATAACAATTTTGAGACATTCGAAAAATGGTGAAATTTTTAAGGTTTTGGCAGAATATTTTGAAAATACGCGTTTTCACAGATATGACGATACCGCATTTCACTAGACTTTATGACATTACATAAGTGTGCCAAATTTGGTCAAAATCGTACAGCTTGTTTTCGAGCAGTTCAACAGACAAAATTCAGGGAGGAAAAAAAAATAGAGAAGAAAAATTTTGAAAAAGAAGAATAACAAGAGTCTTTCCCAAACTGGGTTTGGGAAAGCCTAATGAAGTGATCATTCTTCCTTTCGTGCATCACGACTTGGAATTCCATCGACGACTCAATTGAAAATGCTTCTTCATTAATACAATTTAAAACAAAACATATCTGCACCAACGGCAAAGCATCCTGAATATTTCAACATTGGTAAGAGAATCCCCAATATCATTCACTGCAGGATAAGAAACGGCTGCAGTGATTTGAACGCGGATAAACTTTGTATCTCGTCGACTCGGGGACTTGCAGTAGCGGAAACAAACCGATGATGACCAGTATTTCCTCTTCGAATGTCCCATTATACTGAGGCTCACACTATTACACAGCCTCCACCCAAACAACATGTACTGATCAACTTCTGTATGGTGATGTGTCACTTACCGACAAGTATAATCGGATACTTTTCCGTGCCGTTCAGAAATTTATAAGTGGCACAATCGGCTTTACTTGAAAATACTGATTTATCCTGGCTGCCGAACTCTGAGTAAAGGATCCAAAATGCGGCGCCGATCTGTAAACTTAGGACACAAATTCTTTAGAAGCAGGCCAAATCCAGAGACCTGGCGAACGAGGACTGGGGAAATTTTTGTCTTTTTTCTTTTCTTTCTGTTTCTCTCTCTCTCTCTCTCTCTCTCTCTCTCTCTCTCTCTCTCTCTCTCTCTCTCTCTCTCTCTCTTCCTTTCTGCTCGTATTTATTCAGTACTTCTGATTTTTATGTATTTTTGTAAGTATGTTTACGTAAACAGTTTATTTTGTATTTTGTTGTTTGTAACTTGTATTCAAGTATGATTTAGGGAAAACAGGCTTTGTAAGTGTTGAGCACTTGTCCTGTAATCCTTTTTTGCTCCAATTTACAGCAAATAAAATATGTTTAAACTAACAATGAGCAGAAAGATGGCATATACCTGCGGAATTCAAACCCTAAACACTGATGTCAAAATACCGAAATAAATATCAACTTTTTCCACATAATGTAACTAATAATTTAGCCAATTCATTCTTGTTTGACAAAGGTCGAAGAAGGTTGAATTGGTCAAATTCCCAGTTCCAGATGGCATAACTCTCACAATCTGTAATTCCTCAGAGAGAGTAGTCGCCAGGAGAAAACCTCGAATGAGTATACTCCCCTTATACACCTAAAGTTCCCATCCTGGTATTTAGGATCCTATATACAGTACAGTCGCCGTGGACTGGTTGTAATCCTCGCGTGGGCAGCGGTGTCCATGCATGCGTTTACCACATATTAAAAATCAACAGCAGCAAAATTTTAATTATTGCACCTGGTGCTTCATTAATTAACTTTTTGATGATTATTCCTATAATTAGTGTTTGGAATCTAATATTATTGCTTCCGTGCAACTATTGCCCAACCGTGAAAAGTGCCCAGTCCACGGCGGCCGTACTGTACACATTCATGTCATATAGGATAACTAGGGTACGTCCTCGTTTATTCTTAATGAATATCAAATTAACGATGCATCTGTCCTAACGTCTTGAAATAACGGTGCCATCGAATGTACGAAATTGAATTAAAATAGCCTACATCACCCAGCTTACATTTGCAAACCGACGTACATGGAGAAACACAGACCCACATCTAGCTTACCAAAATACCCTGTAAAGAAACATAATCGACAAAGTAGTGTGCAGTAAGGCTACGTGAAATATTAAGTAATTAGCAGAGTGACAGAATTTTAAGCAGCAAGCCAATGTTTAGTTTATCGCCTGTTAAAAGTGTATATGTTCCAATAAGACTAAAATCCTCCTCTCTGATTGAACTAGAGCTAGCTTGGTATATTCTATGTTAAAGGCCCAAGTGGCAAATGTTACCGTCTGACGTCACCACGCGAAATATTTGAAATGACGTCGCCGTTTCGTAATCACTTCACCAACTGAGTGACTAGCAAGCCGCTTCATTTTTGTGGATTTTTAACTCGTACAACAGACGGTGTTCCGGGTGAAAACGATTTGAACTGAGATGGGAGGAGTTTATCTGGTTTATTGATTATTTATCCAGCGCCGCCGGTGGATACACGAGAGGTTTATTTACTGACCTGTGATCGTTAAAAGTTGCCTTGCGAAAGGCAACTTTTAACGATCACATGCAGGTTTAGTAAATAAACCTCTCGTGTTTCACAATGTAGGTTTTGGGCTATGGGTAGAGTCTTATTGGAACATATACGCTCCGAGCCGCAAACCTCAGACCATGTTACCGTCAATTCGCCACAATAACTTATAATATTGGGGACTGGAAGGTAGGGACGCTACTCTGGGAAGCCACAGGATTGAAAATGCGCTGTGCGAATTTAGTATTACACACGAAGTAGTGTAAAGTAATTTAATTTTCACAAATGCATTTTGTAGTGTTAGGGAAAAGAGCTACTGGGTTTTTGACATTGAGAGTTAAGAGCTAAGTGTTGCAGAATTAGAACTTAAGGTTGTAGAAAAACCACGAGGAGCTTGCATGTTGATGGTCGTGTTTATATTAATATCAAGTTCTGAATGTTTGGTTGGTGTGGCAGAAACAGCGCTGTGAGTGGAGCTTCTGTGTCGCGTGTGGCTGAATTATTACGTAATGGTAATTGATGCGACGGTAGAATTAACCCGGTGAGTAAGAGGGTATGAGACATGTTTGAACACTGATGTCAGTTAATCCGTTCCATTTATTATATTTTCATTTTTTTTTTCCAAAACTTTCCACAAAACCATTTCATGTGACGCATCATGGCACCATCTTTTCTCTGGCGTTTAAAATTGCTTTATTTCATTACATGCATTTTTCCCATCTTCGGGACTTCATCATCGAAGAAACCTCTTAGTGACAAGCAATACACAGTTCTTTGGTCTCCGTTCTCTTTTTACTACAAAGGTGGACAGCCATTTCAGTGTCGCTTGCAGTTTTGATCTGAGATTTTTTGAAGCCCTTAGGTAGTTTGTTGGCTCCTTTAGTTGCTGATATTGCTTGATTATCTTCTTCCATAATGTCCACCTAATAATAATTGAATGTAATATTTGTCAGATCGTTTGTACATGCATATATCTTTTTTCAGAACCACTTCAAGTTATGCTACTGCACTCAGTGTTGCACATTCGTTTTAGCCGTACTTCAGTGACTGTGAAATTTTATCTTACCATTTGGATCTGCAATTCCGCTTTCCGGACCTCTATCATAAAGCGCCTTAACCATTTACCCAACGAATCGGCCACATCCGCAAGCATAATATGCAAATTCAGCAGGTGAAAAAATATTATTTTTCAAAACATTTCAACAAAACCATATCATGTGACCCCTCTTTGGAACGAGCTCATCGAGCTCGTTCCAATGAGGGATCACATGATATGGTTTGGTTGAAATTTTTTTAAAAAATGATGTTTAAAATAATACATTTTGATATCGTCTGCGTTGGGTAAATGGTTAACTCCATAATGTGAAGGGCTGTTCAGTTAATAGTGGAGTAGACAAATCAATATTATGTGGTCTACCCCAAGTAATGAATATGGACTCTTCCAACTGATGCCATTGAACATACATGATATATACCATCATGGTTCAAGGGGTTTATTGAAAATATTATTTGGTCTACCCCCAAGTGATGAATATGGACTCTTCCACTTGATGCCATTAAACTGACATGGAATATACCATCAAGTCTCAAGGGGGTTAAATAAGTTTCAATCTTTTTAATTATTAATTTATAATACTTGAATATTCCCCACATCCGCGAGGACCACATTGTATACCCATAGAGTGTTTACCTGGGACCACTTATCATTATCAACATTTCCGTATTGTCCCTGTTAAACTCCAACGAAGTGTTTACACGAATAAGAATACCAACTAGTTTACCCCGCATTTACTATCACCATGTCTTAACGCGTTGGAAACCGTTATCTAGTCGGCAGCTCTTCTTCAGCTGTGGGTAAAAATTTATTTTTGAACTGGGTGGGAGCAAACTTTTAGGGGCAGGATAGTATTACATTGCGTTCGCATTCAAGCCCCGTGCTGTTATCAAGTGTACCATGCTGTTATCAAGTGTAAGACCTCCTGCAGCAGTATACGAATAGCTAGAAATAAAATCACACTTCTGGTTGACATGTTTTGTGTCAAATTCGTACTCTTTATAAAATCACAGTTACATCTTTATTATTTACACCTCCAGTGCCAGCTCAGTATTCTTACATTATTCTATGGGCGTGGCTGCTAAATTGTTAGAGCACCGGACTTTAAATCGAAAGACTGAATGTTCGATCCTGACCAAAGGTGACAGCGTTGTGTCCTTGGGCGAGACACTTAATCCCGACTGACAACGTGTGGGTACGGTGACGCTGTGTACTAAGGCGTATTGCGCATCGATGTAGTACTTGCATTCAACCGCTGCAAGTGCAGAGGTATCACGTTGGAGAGTCTGACAGTTGCTTGCCACTGCTCGGCGATTCTCTCCGGGTACTGCGGCGTCGTCTAACTGTCCGACACAATGTACCCCTGGCTTTTGGGAGTGTCGTTAAATCATATTAGACAAACAAACAAACATCAAGCTATTCACAACTAGTCACATATTCATGACCTTGAAATGTAAAGAATAAACAACATTGATAACTAGGTTAGTATATCTATACTACTTATTTGAATTAGAGTTACCCGCCTTGAAAACAATTGACTGTTGGTGTGTTTTTGTTGGGAATTCTCATAAAAATATGTGCACATGACCGGTACTCATCTTCCTGTCAGTTAATTTCTCTTATTTGTTGCATGGCCCCCTATTTACGGGTCAGAAAAATATGCCTGAAGGATTATACTTGACAAAGATATTTAAATGCGAAAATTAAAGTGATGCGATCGTATTTTTTCGCCTGAACCTTATAATGGTCGCCTCTGCGAAAATATTTAGTACTGTGATACAGTACGCCCGCCGTGGACTGGTCACTTTCCACTAGTGGGAAATATTTCCACGGTCGCAATAATTTTAGATTTCAAATACTAATAACAGGAATAATCATCAAAAATGTAATTAATGAAGCACCGGGTACAACCCGGTGCTTCATTACTTATAATTTTGCTGATGATTTATTGCCTGGAAAGCGCATGCGTGGACATCACTGCCCTCGCGTCAATTACGACCAGTCCACGGAGAATGTACTGTACTATATGCAACAAAGAATAAATTAGTAATCTAGCGGTATTGAACTGACAAACGTCTTCTTCACATTTATTAACAACCATGTCCAGCTTTTAACTTGAAATTAGTGGAAAGACGGTCTGTGTATCTCCCCTGAATTTGTCGTTTCTGGGATTGGAATTTAGCGTTACGGAGATGAGCAAGTTTTACAATTCCTAAGATTAAATAAATGTTCAAAAGTTACATTATGGAAGCGCATGGCATCGGAAAGTTCAATATATTTTCTTTATAGTGACTTTTGAATGTTGCCAGTTTACTATCCGAGTTTTGTTCCTCCGTCACTTATAAAATGTACTGTTTTCTTCAATGTAATCATGCTAAAATGTTTAAAAACAGCATTTCCATTGACTTTTGGCCATCTATCTACGCTTTTTGGCTTTGCTGATGACTGGGCAGCGCATAAATTCGGAAAATATTATCTTGTTGCTGCTGCCTGGTAATGAGGAAGTATAAGAGAGGGCAGGTATAACCTCAATCTCTACAATAATTAACTGGTTGAGTGCTAGAAGCCACTATCAGTGCTCCACTGAAAAGTGCTGAAAGCCACTATAGTGGCTTTACACTGTTTTGTGGTAATTTGTTGTTTGCTCAGCAGCAGAAGAAAAATATTATTATAAAATTATTTTGTTACAATTTATTGGAGAGTGCCAACTGGCACTCTCCAATAAATTGCAACAAAACAATTATTTATGAGCAGTATCTCGCTAAACTAAGGCCCCTTTTGCTGGTATTATGATATCTTGGAAAAAAAAATACTCAAGTTACAAATGACCACTGAAAAGTAATTTAGCACTTTACCAGTTAAACAAAAGAGATCGCAATGGATTGGCTATACCTCGAGTTGCTGTGAGGTGGACGCCAGTCGACAAGAGGAGGAAAGGACACCCAAAGAAAACATGGAGAAGATCTATGGAGAAAGGAATGGTAGACCTTGGATGGACTTGAGGTCAGGTACAACGGTGGTCAACAGACAGACGTCAATGGCATTCCTTGGTGTCAGCTTTGTGTGCTCCACAGCACGAAGAGGATTATGTTAGTAAGTAACAAGTCTAATACGGGAATGATGTCAGCAGTCAACGTCGACGTGGCAACCTTGTGAGTGAGTTGGTTTCGGAAGTAGAATCGAATTAATCTTCTCCTGTTTTTCATTAGCTGTCTACCTTATTCAAATTGCAGACGACATTTGCAGAAAACTTTTATTTAATAACTAAATATTTTCATTTTTTGTCTCGAAAACATAGTTTTGACGTGAGATCCCGACTCTTAGAAGATTCTCCATTTATAGCTGCAGTACAGTCGCCGTGGATTGGTCGTGTTCCACGCGTGGAGAGTGATGTCCACGCATGCGTATACCAGGTAATAAAAAGCATCAGCAGCACATTTTTAATTAATGAAGCAAGGTTGTACTTGGTGCTTCATTAATTAAAGTTTTGATGATTATTCCTATAATTAGTGTTTACAATCTAATATTATTGCATCCATGGAAATACTGCCCCTCCGTGGAAAGTGACCAGTCCACGGCGACCGTGCTGTAAAGCAGTGTTAGAGGTGACAGAAGCATGTAATTGGAATGTAACAGATACTGTAACAATGCAGCTGTAAACAATAGACCTGACACGGATGGAAAAGTTTACGCGAAAGGTTCTTCTGCTGTATCGGAGGACTCCTAAATCATAAATCGGTAACAGAAAGAGGACAAGTAGTATAGACGGAATGCGGTAAGGTTGTTTAATCGAACTGGCGAAAGTACCTGGACCTTATTACAAAATATTGATTCTGTTGAATATGTTCCAAGTTGGAGGTTCTATAACGAATACACTCTACCAAAACCATACTATAAAAACACACCCATTGGGTGGCATAGTTTAAAAGTTAGATAGATTGATAGGACATATTGGCGTTTTCTGAGCAAAAAATATATTGCAAAATGGAGTTTGAACATTACATACATGGTCATATTGAAATCACCCATAATCCCACCAGAGTCGCTGATATACTACTTAGGAACAGCTCCCCTCCACCTTACAACTGCCCGGATATAGTATGACATGTTTATATCTATTATACAAAATGAGAATTCTGTAATTCCGTCACGTTACTCCGTCCAACTAGAAATTCTGGCCTTGATTATCTCCCCTAATATGTAACAGGATATTTGCCGTCGCTCTAGCAGAGCTTCCCGTCCTGGGAAAGGTTGGCCCGCTGTTATATATATTTTCAGCAGTTTCGATATTAGGATTTTCAACGAATCCGATCAGTTAAGTCTTTGATTCGGCAGTGTCATTAAGTTTAATTGTGTGCCTGTGTTTGGGAATGGTTAAATAAAGGTACTGATGTAACCCCAACAGTCACACACTCACAACATCATATATTATAATTTATCTAACGTACTAAACGTATCTGCCATATCCAGCTACTGCTATTCACATAATTTGTCATTCAAACTTTGTCGTTTCAGGTATCGCTGTAGTAAATATTTGGTTGAGAGTTATTTGCCTTGAAATGTTTCGGATATGGTACAACGAAAATAATCCTCCTGAAAATTGCTTGAGAAAACTGTTAAAGCATTTTCTTAGGTTTTCACACCAATGCTGAATACTCCACAAGAAAAAGATGCTCTAAGTATTTTCTGGGTCTAAAAAATGCGGTTAACTATTTGTGTACATTTGTTGGTTTCAAGGACGGTACTTCGCTTCCGGTTGAAATTTATCTCTTAGTTGTTGCATGACTGCCCCCACCCCCTCTCTCTCTCTCTCTCTTGTCTGGCCAGAGAATGTTATGTGAAGGCCAGTACTTCATGTTGGTATTTGAATATCTAATTTTAAGAGATGCGATCATATTTGTTTCACATAATTGTTATAATGGTCGCCTACGGGAAAATATGTTGTACCGTGATTCCTTCAATCTCTTACTTGTTGAGCTCGTTCCAATGGTGGGTCATAAGTTACGTTTTTTTCGAGCCACAAATCAGAATTAAATTGTCCGGGAATGTTGTTGATGGTGTCATCCCCTAGTCATGTTTGTTTGTTTGTTGGAGTTTAACGACACTTTTAACCCTTTACCCAACGCAGACGATTTCAAAATTTATTATTTTAAATATTTTTAAATTTTTTCAAAAAATTTCAACAAAACCGTATCATATGACCCCTCTTTGGAACGAGCTCGTCGAGCTCGTTCCAAAGAGGGGTCACATGATATGGTTTTGTTGAAATTATTCGAAAAATAATATTTTTTCAGCTGCTGAATTTGTATATTACGCGGGCAGATGCGGGCGATTCGTTGGGTAAAGGGTTAACAGCCAGAATCATGTCATGTCGGGTGGAAGAAGACGGAGTACCAGGAGAGAACCACCATGTAGCGGCGAGGAACTGCCAGACTTTCTAACTTACTAACCCAGCATAAGAGGAGTTAACGGTTGAAGGCAAGTGCACGACCTAAGTGTATTACGCCTTAGTGCATATCGTTCCCGCAGGTAGGCAATCGGAATTGAGGATCTTCTCAAGGACACAACGAATGGTGCAGGTGAGGATCGAACTATCGACCTGTCGGATTAAAACACTTGAAGATCTATTTCCGACTATTACCACCTCAGAACGGGTGCCCTTAGCATGCCATCATGTGGAGGTTCTGTTGACAACAGACAAATTAGACAGGCAGTGGCTTCTAGTCAAGTTAAGGCAGCCAAGACTTGACTAGAAATCACTGCTAAGCCACTGGACGTAATAGAAGCTGTGGCTGGTGGGAATTCAGGACACTTGTCTGGGCCCTTAAGGGTTTTAACGCCCAATGCTCTAACCATGAGCCACCACACCCCAGAGAAAGAGTTAAATACATAAAAGATGTGGACAGGAATGATCCTGAAACTTGTGCTAGGTAGAGGGTGAGCCAATTGATTTAGCATCAATTATAAATCACCACAAGACCTGGACATGGCGACAGACAAGTACTCTGTTTATACGAACAATACAAAACCATTTGTAGCTTGGAGAGTTTGCACCCATGGTTTTTAGACAAGGTGCAACCATTGTAACGAAACAGTTGCGATCTTAGAGAAATATCATCACTTGTTAGACAAAATTGTTCTGGCTTCATTTTGAGCTGAAATATTGTAGCCCGTTATGTTATTATAAAAATGACAATGACTTGTTTACAAGGGGAAGCATCTTTGTAATGCTGAAAATAATGTATTGGGTCCTTGACTTTTTGAGAGACTTCAATTCTCATTGATGAGTGTTCAGGTTAAAATTGAACTGCACTGAGATAGAACAGCCGTGTGACAATGCAACGCACCTCCACTATTGTGTCTTCTCAACTCGGTTAATAATAGTCACTGATAATTTGTAGTGACAGTCTGACAAAGAACATATTCGTGCAATTATTTTTTTCAACACTAAGATGGGAACGTCGCTTCGACTTTAATATCTGCCATCAACAGGTGATATTTTTCCGTTACTTCATGCAGATACGTGAACTTTGTCACAGTGTGAGAGTTCCGCTTTTTTGTTTGCACATTCACTCAAGTGGCACCAATAGCTTCTGTCCAAATGTTAGTAAACTGAAAAGCAACAATAAAGTACAGAACATGCGCCAGCGAAACTTGCCACGATCAGAACTTACAGCCACAGATTTGGTAGAGTTGCCACTCAAACCATCTTTTATAATTCTTTTATGAACATGCGCCGCAATCTAAGCCGTCTAAATTTACCGCTGGTTCACTCCATGAACTATATCCAAGACGTGAGAACCAGCTAACTGTACGAGCCACCATCTTCATCTATGAAACGGATCTTTCATACCAGTTTAGATAGGACAAATTTGTTATTCGGTTTATTAACGGCATGTCATTACCTAATGAATCGTCCTCATCAGCCCGCGCGGTGTGCAAATTGAGCAGTTGAATGAAAATTATATTTCAAAAAATTTTCACAAAACCATATCATGTGACCCCTCATTGGAACGGGCTCGTTCCAGTGAGGGATCACGTGATATGAACGTGTTGTTTTGATTCCGCGTGCGTTGGGTAAAGGGTTAAGTGCATTAAATATGATAAAAAGGAGGGTATCGTTCAGAGTAGTATATTGCGTGGGGGCGATTTCGTATATCGTGAATTATCCGTCATTTTGAGAAGCACATCCTGTTAACAAAACCTCTGTCTGCCAGAAGTCAAGATAATCGGAACAGAACTGGGACGCGGGAAATATTTCGAACTTAGATTGGGCATGGTCATACATTTGCACCCAGGAACTGATACATATAATTGGAGCCCGAGTGCCTCAGTGGCATGGTACATGCACTTGTAGGAATACAATGCACACAACTATTTGTTATATTCACTGGGAGTCAGTACGTTTTATATAAGACAACCAAACAGAGAGAGAATCAGAAGAAAACAAGCCTTTTTCGAAACTGCCATCTTGGCTTTTAATCTATGCAAGATCACAGGTCGCGGGGTGTAAACAAAGCAATTTCCATGTTCGTCGCGTTGAGTTCTGTGACAGAAAAGCCAACTAGTTGCGTGAAATATCAAGTTTAAATTATCAAGTTTAAATTCGATTTAACTGAAGTGGCAACCTTAGATGACTTTAAATGACGATTAGAGACTTTTTATACGGAGGCGAGGACTCGTTGCACGGAGTTTCTCGGCTTGGGAAATCCCCGAAAGTTGTCGAAACATTTCCCACGACCACAGAGTCATGACACCTTTTAAGTCGATAGGAACTCAATTCGAAATAATGAAAGTTCTCATACAATATTGTCATTGTCTTAAAAAAATGGTATCCTTGGCTAAATGTGTTTTCAATTCGCACTGATGAACGAAATGGGGCCCGAAGCACCTCACTCGCTCTCCTCTCCCATTGCTTACAACGTGTTTTCTTGAAATGTTTACATTTCACGACCTGTGACCTTGTATAGATTAAAAGCCAAGACGGCAGTTTCGAAAAAGTCTTATTAGATTTCAGATTCCATATTTATATCACTTAATTCCTACTTCCGTTTTTATACCGGGTACACAAAACGGAATAGACCAAATACCTTAACATTACACGCTCAACTTTACATTGAGGAAAATGAACATTTTTAGCTCCATATTAAACAAATTTTCCCATTTCCACAATATTTAGGTCCGTTTTGAATTTGCCTTAGGCATGCATTTTACACTGTATTCGTATTATTATTATTATTATTATTATTATTATTATTATTATTTATTGGTGTTTAAGGTCATATATTTATGCACAATGGCTAACCATGACCGTGACAGTTTTACGGGTGGAGGAAGCCGGAGTACCCGGAGAGAACCACCGAGCAACGACGAGCAGCTGCCAGCTCCCCAACGTCGTAACTCCGCACTGCAGCACAGGCAGGGTTAGATTGGTTGAAGACATGTGCACCATCGACGTGCAGTACGCCTCAGTACACGGCGTCATCGTGCCCCCACGCGGGCAATGGACACCATATTCGAATATCGACTGGTTAACCTTTTTTACGTAACGTAATGACTACAACTGGCGAGCGCTATTAAAAAATTCAAATTTTAGTTTATTTTCAATATTTTTCCCACCAATATATAGTCCCTCTTAGAGCTCGTTCCAAAGAGAGCTAATAAACTATTTTTGTCTGATAAAAAATGAAACTTTTTAATTATTCAATAGGACTGCAACGATACGTTTTCTCACGATGCAATGAATATCACGATATGATCCCCACGATTCGATACATATCACGATACACTCGCCAATCATCAAAAAGTGAGGACACAAAAAGCAAATCTGCAGTTATGGACCACCGGGTCACCCGGTGGTCCATAACTGCAGATTTCCTTCTTGAGTCCTCACATTTCTACTGGGCTAGTGAGTAGAGGGAAAAGTCTAATATCCATCCACAACGTGGTCAAATAACAAATTATCATACAGTTTTGGGTCAAGCAGCTTCATTTCAATAAAGTTCAATAGTGAAGTTAATAGTTTCTGCTATTCTGTGCTAACGAATACCCGAGAGCAATGTAAACTCAGACTTCTACAATCCCGATTTTAACGAAAAACTATATATAATGGATGCGAATAGTCAACAATGAGGCCATTTCTGAAGCGTCATTATTCATTAACAAAATATTCATGAAATTTTGGGTCCACGTGTATCGTGATACAGTGCAAGCAAATCGTGATACATATCGTCAGAGAATGAATCGCGATACATTCGTTTCACGATTAATCGTTGCAGCCCTATTATTCATTTTTGCCAAATCATAATAAACACACACCCAAACTCTTGGAATTAGTCTAAACTGAAATGTTTTAAGTTTGACGCACAATCTGTTAGTTTAGCCTTGGGGGTATCTTCGATGTTAGCTCAACGACAGCAACAGGAAGAGTCCATATTCATTGTTTTGGGGTAGTCTCGTTAATATTTTCAACCTAGCAGCACGTTTGAAATAATGCTTGGTCTTCCATACACATTTACGTAGCCGTCATCCTATTTCATGGCATTATGTCGTATCGTGCTCCTGGATCGGAAGAACGGCCTCTTGGGGTCAAGTGGTTAATGATCATTGAGAGGAAGTCATTCGCTAATTGCCGTCATGTGTGCCTACATTATATAAATGATTATTTTCCTTAACTGTCATGTTTAATAAGACAACAGAAGTTACTATGTGTATTCTGTGAAGACCAGTATCGCTAAAGGACCAGAAACCACCTGCCGACACTTCTACCGTAAAATATCGAACTACCGTATTAAACTACTTTTGGCAATTCTGACCATTTTTCTGTTCGATCTTGGCTCAAAACCGAGGAACTGATATCTTGTTCCTCTTCATCACACCAGAAGGCTGTTGATCTGTCATACAAATTAGACCAATTAGTAATATCCTTAACTGCAGCAATATGGCTGTGGGTTAAAGATACAATAATTAGTCTACCCTAACCCTTTGAGCCCTGGGGGAATCGTCCATGTCAGCTCAACAGCAGCATCTGAAAGAGTTCATATTCATTGGGGGAGGGGGTTAGACCCATTAATATTTTCAACGTGCAGCCCCAAGACTACACGTTGGGAATATTGATTGGTCTATCCCCACACGTTCACTTAGCAGACATCCTGCGTTATGAAATTTTGACGTAACGTGCTCGTGGGTGGACCAGAAAAACGGTTTCTTGGGTTCAAAGGTTTAAAAACTGACTCTTATAAAACAAGAAATCTTTCGACATTGAAGGTGTCATTTAATTGGTTGAGTGCTAGAAGCCACTATCGGGACTTTAAAAAAGTGAGGGTACCAGAGGAAAAGCCAACGTTATCCTTGCTCATGCTTCATATTCAATCAAACGCAAACAATATTTTGTTTATATAAATATGTTTTATCACAAATTATTGAAGAGTGCACATAGGAACTCTTCAATAATTTGTAATAAAACAAATTTTGAATAACAAATTCAGACCACTGAAAGTAATGTAGCCCTCAACCAGTTAATATAAACAGGAATTGGAGAGGTAAGTGCGTTCGTTCATTCTGAAAAAGAAACAACTTTGCTCCACTGGAGATGACCCTACTCCTCTAAAAATGTTCGTTTTATGAAACCTGAACAGTAACAGACATAGTTGTAAAGTAACGGCAGCTGGTGGCCAATAGTTCGACCAAAATCTTAACGATAAATGTTTACAGTGTATTACAAGTAGCAACACGCGGGGTGCAACCTTCACCCAGGTAATAACATAAAGTCTCTGGAAAACCATAATATCCACAATCCAAGTTCTTGTCAATCCTGGAGTCAATACTATAAAACTTTTACAAGTGTATTTTCTAGAATGGTATTTTCTATCCATTAATATAACTGACAAAACCATTAGCATTTCAAGAGATATGACAATTTATCAACTGGAAAATTGCCACATCTTTGAAAATGCTAATGGTTCATTTCAACCCATGTAAAGTCATAGTATTTAGTATTTATTGGTGTTTAAGGTCACATACTTATGCACAATGGCTAATCGTGACCGTGACAGTTTTACGGGTGGAGGAAGCCGGAGGACCCGGAGAGAACCACCGAGCAACGACGAGCAGCTGTCAGCTCTCCAACATCGTAACTCTGAACTCTGCACCGCAGCACAGGCAGGGTTAGATTGGTTGAAGACATGCGCACCATCGACGTGCAGTACGCCTCAGTACACAGCGTCATCGTGCCCCCAGGTAGGCAATCGGGGTGAAGTGTCTTGCCCAAGGACACAACGCGGTTGCCGCAGGTGGGATTCGAACCGAGGACCTCTCGGCTTGCAGCCTGCACCTCTATCAACTGAGCCACCGCGCCCCCATGTAAAGTCATAACTGGAAAATACAATTCTAGAAAATACAATTGTAAAAGTTTTATAGTATTGGGTCCTGGTTGAACCCGAGGTTTTATACCACGAGTACTTGACTTATTTAACGTTACGCGATACAATAGAGACATTGAGAAATGATCTAGAAATCCTACAGGTGGAATCTGGATTACGTGTAAGAGCATCATGTAAGGACGCATCTAATTGGACGTTACGCGGCTGATTGACGTCCTGACGTGATGAAATGCTTCGACATAAAAACAGCGACACGCAAGAATGATATTTTTCCTCAAAAATATACGCCTCACGCACTTAATTCAAGTTGAATCGGGGTATGAAGACAGACAAGAACTCTGAAGAGTATGGTTGACAGGAAACAGTGACTCTTGTTGGAGTTTTTCCTGTACTTCCACGCGCTCGTGAAATACAAGAAAAACTCCCTCTCGGGTCGTTGATTCCAGTCTCCTGTACTCCCCGCGTTGGCTCCTGTCTCTATCCTTTTGGGGAAAAGGTCTGTGCAAAAGCATAATAGCCAGTGCATGTCCTGGATGAAGCTGAGGTTTTACGTAGAGGAAAGAGTCCGAGTAACTCTCCATTCCTTAAAAATAAAGGGGTCGAGACCCCGAAGGGTCGAGGCCCATTGTTTTTAAGGAATGGAGAGTTATGAGGATTTTCACCTACTTAAAATAGGCCTAAACGGCTCACCAGTCAATTTTAACAGCATGCCCTGAAAAGATACAAGTTAGTTTAGGAATGGACAGTTATTGTTACTTGTTATAAATGCTACTCAAAAGTCAAAAGTAATCAGGGTAAGATTTAAGAGCTGATCATTAACTATTGTATGAGACTAAATTTGTCCATTCTCCAAAATGTCTTCAAGTGATGGGGAGTATTCATTTCTGACTCAAAATACATTTTCTACTAAAACTCAGTCAGATTATGACACTGATAATGCCATTGATGACATACTAAATATTATGCACGATAACACGGAAAACAAAAATCCATCCCCTCAGTCCGTCTACATCCACACTGATATGTTTTCCGACATCAGCGATAATGATTTGATAGCATAATGTGAACAAGCTGAGGCAAAGGTTAAGGAGACACGGCAACTTTCAAGATTTGAAATTCCCAAAAGTGATGAAGAAATTACCAACTTACAGTCTAGAAGGTATGTTTTTACAGTACAAAAGGGATAGAATCTTTGTTCACTAGTAACGGAGAGTTATTCACGTCAACTCTCCATTCCTGAAAAATTATGGTGACTCAAAACAAAAGATAAAGTCGCAGGTGTATTTTAACAGCTGAAATTTTACCTCTGCGTCTTTTTCCTTTGCCCAAGTTGGACCCCTTTTTCAGTGACGTACTCTTACAATTTTTAGATTAGTTATCTGGTCAGATTTAAATAGATTATTGGTGGTTGTCCAAAAAAGTCAATGGAAATACATTTATTACAAGCCTGTTCTATGAAATCCCCATCTACAGCATCACTAAACCATGCGGAAAATGAAATCTGTTCCGCACATATGTGCCGAACGGAAATCGTTGACGGACTACTGTTAAATAGAAGCGTAATTTCACTGGAAATTTCTACAAATCGTGCAACGCAATTACAATTTGAATCGCTAACGATAGCTGAAAATCATCCTCTGAGTTCTAATGTGCTCTATGTGCCAGTAGGCACCTACATGTAGAACACATTGGAACTCAGTGGACGAAACAGTTATATGGGGGTAATAAATATGTTCATTTTTGCGGGTGTCGCAAGTGAATGTGGTAGAAAATACTAATTTTCGTGGTTGAACAAAAACTTTTACCTTACTTCTTCATTTTTCCTATCCCCCAATCCCCACTGATGATCAAACAATATATTTGTTGAATCGATAGGAAATGGTTAAGTCGTTGAATCTCTCATATCGCTTCAACATCAGTATTGTAAATAGTTTGCATCACGGATGTTGATGGAAAGAAATCTTTACACCACTGCATTGTTGCACGTCTCCATTAAATATGTAATTACTTATCGGTCAAGACAAGAACATGGCTTCCGCTTAATATTAAAATGTATTATCCTTTTATTATAGATAGCTCTCATTATCTTTATGGCAGATAGAATTATTCTTTTCTCGTCGTAAATGTCTGAAATATTTTAGCACCTTGCTTTTTTGTTATTTTGCTGATGAAACCTCTCAATAAGATCGTTCGGCTTCCTGTCTACATTATTCACATAACTGTGTGTATTTATTTATTTATTTATTTATTTATTTATTTATTTATTTATTAGGTTTAACGACACTTTCGGCAGCCAGGTTCAGACCGTGTCGGACAGGAGTTCCCTAAGAAAACCACCGAGCAACGGCGAGAAGCTGGCATACTATCCAACGTACTAACTCCGCGCTAAAAATGAATATAGCTCATAAGTAACGTTTTATCCCGCAATCGAGAACTTCAAGGCTCTGAGACTCCCGGCTGTGAAAGTCAATCACATCACCCTGAAATCCACACACCATTGTGTCAATGATTGGGTATTATAGTTCAGGAAGTTTCGCCGAATATCAACTTCTTCTGTGACAAACTTCGCCGTTGGAGCCACGGTTTAATCTCGCAAACGAGAATTTCTCGGTTATTGGTACTAAAAATCAGCCTAAAGGCCAAACAAAATTAAATAATTGATTCTCAAGCATTTTTTTAAACGATTGAGGGAGGACGGTTTTTATTTTTGGTTTTTTTTTCTGATGGAATGGTCACCGATGCCTAAAATCCAATTGTGGGAGCCTAAAATTAAATACTAGAGCTTCCTTGTTGATTTCGCTGAGAGTTTTTTTTTTTTTTTTTTTGGTAACAGTGATCACATAATACAAAATCAATATTGAACAACTAAAATGGAGATGAAAAATAAGGAGTTTTTAACTGCTTGAGAGTTAGAAGCCACAATCAGGTCTTTCAAAAAACTGTTGGCGCTCTCCAATAATTTGTAATAGAACAATCTTTGACGAACACATTCATACCACCCAAAATAATCTAGTCCTCAACCAGTTAACCCTTTGCCCAACGTAACGGCAAAAACCGGCCAGCGCTATTCTCAAAAATCGCCAATTAATTTTCAAAATATTTTCATTTTTTGTCTCAAAAACATAGGTTATGACCTCTCGTTGGAACGAGCTCGTCGAGCTCGTTCCAACGAGGGGTCATAACCTATGTTTTTGAGACAAAAAATGAAAAAAATTAATTATTCAAGAATTTTTTTTGCCAGTGTCGTCTGCTTTTCATGTTAGGTAAAGGGTTAAACAAAAAAAATTTCTTTTGTATACATTTGAGAATCGTGTCGCATTTCGCGAAGAGAATTACAATACTTTATCAATGTATACGACACAATGCATCACAAATCGCTGTGTGATAACACTAAAATCACATGGTAGTTCTGTATATTTTGTATTTTGCCTCCGAAATAAAAATGGCCAACGCTGGCCGAAAAAAACGAATGTGCCGGTGCCTGAGAATCAAAAGATTAATTTCCTTTAGCCAAATACCCTGGAAGTTTATAGACTAGAATCGAGAATCAAAAGTTGCGGAAAGGTCGATTTCCGGTTCTGTTATATGAAAATCCCTGGTATCGGCACTGATATTCATAAACGAGAACCGAAAAAGACTGTGTTTCGAAAACGAGAACCGGGAAACTCCCATTTCCGGCATTATACCCTACTCAAAAGATACAAGGTTTCCTATTTCGACAGGTGAGGTTTTATTTTGAGGTGAATAAAAAAGGCGAACAAAGAATTTCTAACTATCCAATTGAAATTATCTACCCACTTTTAAATGGCCGTACTGTACTCCTAAAGCACAGTGGGGTAACTTTTCCAAACTCTGAATCTTATAATTTATGCGCAAGATCGAATAAAAAGGACGGCATAGCCAAATGTATTTAAATTCGGTAATTTCACCGGAATATGTTTCGGTAGAAATACCGAAACTAGATTACCAGTACTTTTACCGCATTTTAAAGATAATATTTTGCAGTGAATGGTGGAGATCTTATAGGGGAGTAACTGATGACGTGTGCATAACGTCACCCACAATATACATCATTAATGCCAATTTTGGGGCATTTTGTTGTCTTGAAGCAGAAATATTGCCATACCGTTAACCCTTTACCTAACATGAAAAGCAGACGACACTTGCAAAAAAAATTCTTGAATAACTATTTTTTTTCATTTTTTGTCTCAAAAACATAGGTTATGACCCCTCGTTGGAACGAGCTCGACGAGCTCGTTCCAACGAGGGGTCATAACCTATGTTTTTGAGACAAAAAATGAAAAAATAATGAAAATTAATTGGCGATTTTTGAGAATAGCGCTGGCCGGTTTTGGCCGTTACGTTGGGTAAAGGGTTAACCATTTTTGAGTTGCAGACGACCGCTTTTCTCCATTTACGATGCAATTGTCCATTTTTATCAAAACCGTAAAACATGCCTCCATAATGGGGAAAAGTTGGTTCGAATGAAGAGACATACAATTCGAATGCGGACAGGAATTTCCCCAGATCGCTACTGAGTCGCGATTTGGTCGTTGTTCGCTGTCCGCTTTCCTTACAACACTATCTTAGATGCTCAATTCGTTTGGTATCCTTGGCAAAATTCTTCCTTTTGTACAATTTGTTTTGAAACGTATGTGCACAAGTGTAGATGTGGTGTGACCAGGGGCGCCAAAAGCACTTCAGGGCAGGGGGTCAGACCCCGAGAAAAGGGCATTTACTCCGCCATGATATCCCGATGCATGCACGTCTCGAAGGCCAGAGGTGGTTGAGTTTGAGAAGTGTCCCTTCTATCGGGAGGGGACCACCTCCTCCCAAACTGCTCCATTGAATTTTGAAAGCTCCCAGAACGGATTTGGGATGCATTTTAGCTTTACTTCGAGAATAAATTATTGAATAAATTGGGTGACGAACCTGGGAAGGATATAGTCTGCCCCCTCTCGCCCCCGAGGTCCGAAAGCAGTGAGGGCAGCTGCCCCGTGTTTCCAGCGTCCCTGGGTGTGGTCAGATCGCGATCTGATTGAAAGCGCGACAGCTTTTGCCATCACAGTGCAGTTAGATGCATGTTGTGTGAAAGAAATTATGATACAATTGGAATGTCGATTTTTGTGTATACAGCTGCTCTTGAATGGTTTGATTAATGTTACATCCGAATAGAGATGAATCCATATCGACAAACGTGTACCGAAAGTACATGTAGCAACTCCCAGTTTGGCCCATCGTATTCCAGGGATGTGTCTATTGTGAACTGAGTGCCGGGTGTCGATTCCAAGATAGGACAGGGCAAACCATTTCAGTAATCTGAACATACTGGCTGAACAGCCTCTACGATCAGATTGTGAACTATTGTGAGGGTGAAGTCATTTTCTTACATCTGGGATTGTCTAAAAATCCTCTAAAACAGGGCATGATATAATCACCTCCAGCAGCATACTTCTTCTGGTAAAAGTGCTAGCTGGCTTAGGACCTTCAAACTTTTTCATATGTCTGAGCCATGTTGCAATTTATTTGAATGTACCTACAATAGTGATAGTATTATCAGCCGTCGTGTCATGAAATCCTCGCGGAATGCAATCACAATATACACAGAACGACACACGCGTGTGAATGGGTTAATGTCGGAAACCGGGCTTTGTCGTTGCTGGAGGAAGTAGATTCACGCCGCGTTTTCAGCCAAAACTCAAGGAGTGTCGCCTGGAACCGTGCCTGAACGTATATCATACCGTGACGAACCCGCCCGTTTCACTTTTGATGAGGTGGTTCTTATCCTGAAGGGGTCAGTGACTTTTCGTCAAAACGCATGAATCAACAGGGGTTCACCAAAAACAATTTAAATATATATAAATGAATATGGTTATTTGTGACTTACATTAAATCCAATGAATCAGAAAACAAAACGTCAATCAGCACACACACAGTTTTTGAGTCACTTGCGGGCCCGCATTTTCTGTTGTCGCTGGTTTCGCCTCTTTCTCGCTGGTGTTTGTTCTGTGGTCGCCTTTTCACTTCACCCTTCCACTGCCGTCGCACGGCCACTAACGTATTGTCACTTCACCGGACGCCTTTGGTCTAACATGTGACGGAATGTCACTGTACCATTGCCGTCGCGCGGCCACTAACGTATTGTCACTTTACTTTATCGCTTTCCCTCTATCAAGTGACGGAATGTTACTCTTCCACTGCCGTCGCAAGGCCGCTAACATATCGTCACTTTACTGAACGCTTTTCACTTAAGCAGTCGCCACCCATGGGGTTAAACTCTCCACTACGTTTATCCCAGAATAATATTCATACAGGCAAGCTTACTCTGCGTACGTATGTCTTGCCTTGTGCAACAGGTATGCCGTGTTCCTAAATACTAATACCTCCCCGAGCTCGCACTTTCTATTTCTGATCCTACACTCAGATATGGCCACCGACTTGGCCCGTGACTGTCCCTATTCTAAATATGAGCTATGTGGCTCCTCTACACTTCAACGTGCCTTTACTCTCGCACCGATGCGGCACCCCCTCTAATCTATAGCATGGGACACTCCCAGCTCTTACGGCCAACGATCCACAACCTTATCGGCCTTCACACTAGAAAGAAATGTTCAAGAAACTCCCCGATTTTTATTTAGATAGCCAGAACATTAATTCTCAGTTTAATTGTTTCTCTTGAACTTGGCCGCTTAGACCTATCGTAATTTAATACTCGCTTTTAAGTTCCTTTGAAAGTCTTGCATTTCGGTATATCCTGACATTCGTGACAGACCAGATGGGTGTGTGTGTGTGATGTACTGTTTTTCCAACAACTACCTATTAACAGGCCATAATTACATAGATAATGGCTGCAGGAGAGTACCGGTCTCTCTTGCTTTTAATCTGTATCGGTCAGCTCATATGGTGTTGAGTAAACGCATACTTTATGGCCATTAAATGTCATGCTTAATTAGCAGCGCATGAACTATTGCTGGTTTGTTTAAGTGACAAATCGGCTTTCGGGGTTCGTCACATACCTATGTTTACGCTTTATATTTAGCCCAGTGAGAAAGATTATCGAAAATATATACACTTTTAAACAAGAAATCGCAAATTTAAGCTATCACCTTGACAGTTAATGGATATGGTACGAGTACCAGCGCGGAGGGATAAAACGAAAGGCCGTTTATTAATTATTAGGACACTCAGCAATTCATTTGACTACTATCAACAAAAAGAACGCATTTTATCGCCAACCAAATTTGCGAGGGGAACCCGTTCTACTATTTTTTAGCTATCGCTAGCCATTCAAATTGTAACTGCGGAGAACGATTTGTGGAAAAAAACCACTGAAATTTCGCTTTTATTTAAAACTAGTCCGCCAACGATATCCGTTCGGCGAAAGTGTGCGGAACGGATTTTCATTTTCCGCATGGTTTAGAGTTTCTGGTGGTGGGGATTCCATAGAACAGGTGTGTAATAAATCTTCCTTCTCTTTTAGTGTGTTCCACGTGCCCGTCATTGAGGCAGTGGGATTTGCAAATCTCCAAGATATTCATAATACTGACAATTTCGTCTGGTAACCGCAATGTGAGCAGATTCTTTATCACCTCACGATCGACCGTTATACCACCGAAGCTGCCATGTCCCAACCAAAAGGTTATTTGAGTTATATAAGACATATGACAATGACCTCACATATAATCAGCGTGGCTACAGGAAGCAGTAAAACAAAACATCCTTTCTTATTACAAAGAGGGAGGGTGACAATCTTAGCACTTGTAAACACTCACTGAAAAGCCCAGATAGGTCATGAAGCCAAAAAACTGAAATAGTTAGCGGAGCTCAGTCTCGTTTCGTTTATGTGGACTGTACACTTAATGGAGATGTCACGGCACTTTTATATCAATCTACTTTGTACCAAATTTACTGAGTATGTGGAGCCCAACAGTTTCATGATGGTAGCTGGGTTATACTTAAGTGTTATGGTAACATGGTCTCACAGAAATGCCTTGGTGCGCTCACTGGTGCATTATATAATGCCATGGCAAGATGGCAGTTAAAGTGAAGGATCATGCCAACCCTTACGTCACGTCCATACACTTAGCATATGACGTCACTTCTTGCACACCCATGTACACTTGATTGCCTAAATCATGATATATAGGATATATATTTTACAACCAAACACCTCAGTTGCTAATCCAGAGATTCGATTTTTTCATATTTCTGTGTAACTCGTAGCTTTAGTTACCCGCACCGGTCGGGGGTGGGGGGGGGGGCGCATCGGGAACACGCCCCCTGCACTACCTGCCAAAAGTTACCTGCTATCAAGCAACAACGGCCTATTGTAAGACAAAGACGTAATAATGACGAAGGACGCAAACTCAGCTGAACGATGTTTGATTGTTCAAATATGTTTCAAGATTTCAGGTGGTTTAACTATTGTGTCGTTGATCCTCGTCGCCCAAACGTGACCTACAGAGGTCACACCATAGCAGTGAAGTCATTGAAACGTATGCTATCTGACCAAATGGTACGTATTGCACGTAGGAAAGAACAGTTACCAACTGTATGATGTCCCCATTTGTTAATCCCTTGATTTTCTCTAGCAGACACCACAGTCACCCCCCCCCCCCCCCCCCTCCGCGTTTCTTTATCAGCCCCTGAAAATCGTATGTACGTCTCTGATTAGCGATTTTTGTATTAGCATTCGATTTCACACAATTTTTCTCATTTCACTGATATTTCCGGTCGTGTGCAGAAAGTTATCAAAGTATCATTCAGACGTGCAAAGACGACGAACTGTCAAATTACCTGTGAAATTGCTTTGCCCCTAAATCTATGTGGCATAAAATCCTGAATTGTCAATCTCAACTAATTATATGAATAATAAGACATGGCACGCGAATTATGGTAAAATAGACGGTCGCTCTTCCGGGGTTGTGCGTGCTCTTATTTTCCAGCTGCCGACAAATGATACAAAAGGTGAAATATCCGCATTAAATTAAATTTGTTCTAGTTCACCAAGTGTTGTTTTACTGTGTATTTGAGATCATGATTTTCAGATTCAAATTGGGTATTTAGCCTCATGCACTTATCAAATAATTGTTTGTGTTTGGCTCGTAACCGTCCATCCAGACTTTATGCAGGTTTTTCCTCACCATTTAAGAGAATAGTACATTATTCACAAGCATTGTATCTCGTGTAAGAACGGAGCCCTGTGATTGGTCAAGAGTAGCTACTTTAAATACCAATCGCAATAGAGTTTAACTTCGAAGAATACTGTACGTTGAGAGTGTATTATCACTAAATCACCACGCAATAATTGCAAATTTGTTGCAAAGCATAACAAGCACAAGCCAGGTTTCAGCAAATGGACCTCCGGGTTAAACCCGGAGGTCCACTGGCTGAAACATTGCTTGTGTTTTTAGTCAATATATACACAGTCTCAAGTTATAGTTTGGGCGATAACTCCACTCCGCGGGTGACTTACTTACAATCCACTCTCCATTACTGTAGTATACGTGCTAAATATAATTGCTCACTATTCCTTCGATATTTCCGTTTTTACAGGCAAATAAACAGTACTAGGTGCGTGCACTATTTCATCCCACCACGCAATATTCAGGCATAGGTACCAAATTGGTAGTATTTATATAATGCCCGGCCTTCGTGCCGGGCATTTTATATATATACTATCAATTTGGTATTTATTTAAAACCTCAGCTATTTTTATTAGTCGGATTTAAAGTGTTTGTCAAGTAGATGAATATTTGGTCCGTTCAAGAACACAACTCCAAGCATTTATCTCTCCACACATGATGAGGTTATGAACCACTAAATAAGTAAACTCGTGACTTGGAGCATTTGACACCCCAAGGTTGTGAGTAGGATTAAATAGCGCTGATCAGCCGATTGGTTAAATATATTTTGACTTTGAAACCATTAATTAAAATTTTGATTCGTTAACTTTAGAAAGGATTAATAAGTTTATTTGTAATTTAGTGCCGGAATGTGTGAGAATCTCTCAAAAACTTGAATGAGGCATGAAAAAAAAGTGTGAAGGTCATTCAATGCAAGACCATACGGTAGTTGTGGAAATTCGAAATTTAAACTGAAATTCCATGTGGCAACATATATCTTCTTCCAGTTTCATTTTTTCAAGAGATGATGTACTTGGTGGATGTAGAGGTATTTTTTCCAAAACAACTGGTGTGTTGTGCAGAGAGTGAAAGGTTAACACTGTGGTAATGGGATTTATTTAGGCGTTCATAACCATGAGTTGTTACCATAGGAGGACGGGCTATTTAATTTCTAAATTTTCTGTATTCGGCTTAACAACAATTTGAAGCAAGACATGGGAAGCGTCCGTTTCTTCTTTTTATTATCGCCTGACGAAAATCTTTTATATTTTATTATTCTGAAAAACTCTTAAAGTTTTCAGAACATTTTCTCGTGAATAACCCGACAATCGCTAATAGGTATTCAAACTAATTCCCCACTCGTGTACAACAGATTAATTAATTAACAATGTCAGTCTAATCTTCATTAGAGCTTTCCATTACAATCATTTATTCGTCATTTTAAGTTTGTTACAGTTTGTCCTGAAACATGTCTGTTTTGTTGCATATTTAAATTGTTCTTTATAGTAACTATCGGTGTATATAAAAACAAGTGTTTAATGTAAAACGACGAATTTTGAAAATACTTATGTATAACCCGGGTCTCGCTCTCAGTACGGATATACCCTTTCTTGAGGTGAGCCGACCGGAATACATTGATTTGTGAGCAAACTGTGTTCTAAATCTAAAAAAGATCTAGTCGTAGTTCAAAGTTCAATCTCGGTTGAAAAAATATTAAGTGACCGACAACCTGGTTACATTATCACATCTAGTTGTTTCATTTACACACGGAATTTTTTAAAGCGTCCGTATCTTCGTCAGTAATCTTGATGCAAACATGTTGTGTATTAACAATTCCGCAGTTTAATTCGTTCGCTCGTGGCATGCATTATGTTTTTGGAACATACAAGCATGGCCGTAAATCCAGAGGCTGGGGTGTGCTGTTATTCCTCTAATACAGTACAATCGCCGTGAACTGGTCACTTTCCACGCGTTGGCAATATTTCCACGGACACAATAACATTAGATTCCAAAACACTACTTACAGGAATAATCATCAAAAATTTAATTAATGAAGCACCGGGTAAAACGCGGTGCTTCATTAATTAAAATTTAGCTGATAATGAGTTTTACTACCTGGTAAACACATGCGTGGACATAACTGCCCACGTGTGGATTACGACCAATCCACGGCGACTGTACTGTATATTCGCAGACATGGGGTTTGTCAGGCACTCGTAGGGCAATTGTTGGGCTTTGTACTGTACAACGATCGACCAGGAAACATGACACAACTGCCAAAAATGTCTGCAATTGACAGGTGATTGCCCTGCGTAAAGTATTGTTAATCACAAACAGTTGTTTGTTTCCTAAATTGCGTTTTCCCTGGTTGGCAAATACCACATACATAATGATACATACAGATTATCATGATTATATGCATGCCCTGTGATTTGTATCAGATTCGAGGTGGAGTCCAGAATGTGATCTCAACGAGCCGGCTTTGCCGGCGAGTTGTGATCCTAATTTTGGACACCACCGAGAATCTGATACAAATCACAGGACATGCACATTATCATGATATTTCATTTATCTAACAATTCTGTTACAAAAACAGATTAAATCTTAACCCTTTACCCAACGTAACGGCAAAACTGGCCAGTGCTATTCTCAAAAATCGCCAATTAATTTTCATTATTTTTTCATTTTTTGTCTCAAAACATAGATTATGACCCCTCGTTGGAACGAGCTCGTCGAGCTCGTTCTAATGAGTGGTCATAACCTATGTTTTTGAGACAAAAAGTAAGAAAAATTAGTTATTCAAGAATGTTTGTTGCAAGTGTCGTCTGCTTTTCATGTTAGGTAAAGGGTTAAATTACTTTTAAACATTTTTGGGACATAATGTTCGGTCGATGACTGAAACGCACATAGAATGTATCCATGCGCCTGTTATGACAGCCCGTAGCGCTACCGGAATTGAGTCGTCTATGTGATACGGAATCAGAATGAGTCATCTATATGATACGGAATCGGAACACATTATGTGATACGTACCGCTTCTCGTAGTTTTCAGGCCCAAATCTATATGATTGTTAGATAAATCCCACTATTGTCTCAAATTTGATTTACGATGCTCGAGAGCCAGGGAGCTATCTATTAGTACATCAAACTGAGCATCCAATAGGTCGTCTGTGCTCAGGACTAGGATTCATTTGGGGTCTGGGGTAAATAGAGAACATCAAAATACGATCACTAGAGATTCACAATGTTGACTCCTCCAAAGGTGGCCACACATGGCGTTTTATAATTTTTAGGGCTGCTCGCCATGTAGGGCGAGCAACCCTAAAAATCACATAACGCCTTGTGGACCAAGCTTGAATTACATGCTGACAAGCATACATAAAACATGAACGCATAATGGTAGTGTTATGGAATGTGACGGCCACATTCGTTTCTGTACTCATCGCTGTGAAAAGCCCAAAGGTGTAGGCTTACTTTAATCCGCAATTGTTTAATACCAGGTGTAAAGCATGTGGTGCCTGAGATCGAAGACACAATATGGTTAAAACTGAAGAGCACATCTTCAAAACTGACAAGGATATTTGCCTGTGTGAGGTAAACTGTCTGCCTGTGACGCCGCCCCTCTTCGCCCCTGGTTGTAAATCATATACACGTGAAATGATCGGCAATCAGATTTTCTATTATCTCTCTTGGCTACATTATTCTTCAAGGGGATCTCGAATGCATACCATTTGATTCTCCGCCTGTTGAACAGTTGAAGCTGATGCTCCACCAGAAGATAGTAAAACAGATAACTTGCTCTTGTATTCTTCCTACCTGTCAGGTAACTGTCAAACCCGTCAGGGCAGAGTGGTCGTCCGGGTAAGTTCTCAAGGCAGGTATTTTACCAATCTGAGTGTGCACTCCGGAATCCGAATTCTCAAATGGAGATCGGTCGGTGACATACTTGGCGAGCTCACTTCATATCCATATAATGGGAGGTCGGTTGTTGTCTAATCTTCAGTGCGTCTCTGGTAGATCAACGGATCTATACAAATGGATTACTTTAACGTCAACGAAAAACGTCGGAACCTAAACCTCCTAAGATAGCGTCAAACCCATCAACGTGATAACTCCTCCCTACGGCTTGCTTACAAATTATACATGAACATGAAGGCTGTGCTTTTTAGAGCACGAAAATATATGAGTTCGGCGCCCATATCTGACAGCAGATATAAACGGTTCCTGAAAGTCTGCTATCGTATTCGTACCAGAACTGATAATAAAAAAATATTTCCTGAGAACTACTCGGGCTTCATATATTCTACAGTCGAGCTGAGACAGGACTGCTTGTAGGAAAATGCCAAGAGTATCGACGCTTTTCATGAGGAGGAAGTCCTATTTGTAACATGCGTATTTTGTCACACGATACCGCAAAATGACTGAAAAATGACTTCAGAATTCTAGTAATTTTAAACAAGTGACGTGATACTCTGTACTTTTAAAAGTCATGCGATATAGGTCCTTTTTTTTTTGCTTGGGCTGGCCTAGACCAAATTGTGAACAAATGGCGCGGCGTTCTTACCCGAAGAAATTCGACAGTGTTGGCAGTTTTCTCCACGTATCCCCCGTCGCTGCATCCTGGAATATATTGAATTCCTAGCTTTGCTCTGGAACATCTGAAGCATGTTTGGCCATGATTTGTTCTCGTGAAATAAAATTATATGCTCAGTTCAGGTACGAATACGGTAACAGACCATCGAGAATCATTTCGACCCGCCACCAGCTGTTCGAGATGAAAGCATACCATTTTTTTTTTATTCTATACACCACAACCTTCAGTTTGGTGAGTCATTGAGGTATATTTATTTGAAATTTAAGGAATTTGAGGAATTTCATATTAAATTATTTTTCCTTACTTATATGTAGGGTCAATCATTCGTAACTCGAGGGCTTATTGGGAAAAGTCAGTAAACTACGGGATGATATCCAAGATAAGCATTATTTATGCATAACAAGCTGGAAGGAACATTGTCAAGTTTTAGATAACCACAAACCCGCAGAGTTTTGACGACGTGTTCAAATCCGAAATAATGCACTTTTTCACTTTTAATCCCTCATTTTGAGCCTCTGGACATTGCTATTTCAGAACAAAAGCCTAGAGGGCAATATCAATGTTAAAAACTGGTAAATCTGTGGCGTAGAAATGAAATGATTAAATCAGTCATATCAGCAATCACCCCTGCTTGAACAAAGCTTTCATATATTATTTGGAAATCTGCAGTTTTCAGCAAGTTATCTGAAAGTTATAGTGCCTTTATTCCTTAGACGTCGAGCGTGACAAATCCTAACAATTCCGGGGGTAACAATCATTAGCAGCGCCGGGAAATTATGCTTTAGTGTGTTAACAGTGTGTCTGTCAAAATACCCAATTCAAAATTGCTGACATAATAAGATAATATAATTAATTTGTATTATACTACCACAGAGGTGGGTATGTCATCTAATAATTTCACAGCTGGATTCAGGGATGGTTATAAAACATTGGGTCACATTATGTTAATAATAGAACAACCGATTCGAGGTGCTGGGGGAAATATTTCTTTCTAAAGTTAATTGAAGTACGTGTATGTGTGGATTATTCGTCAAAATAAAAGCCCACCTGTAATACATTGTAGTCGGAAGCTGGTAGAGGTTCAAAAGAGATATTTTCCAATCAGGTCGGTGTAAGACAGGGAAATAAATTGAGCCCTATGCTTTTTAGTTTGTTTGCAGATAGTATATCACACTCCTTAGCTACAAGTAACAACGCATTTTCTGAAATTCATGGCACTGCTATGCATTGTATACAATATGCAGTCTATTAAAAGTGACGGCTTACATACTTCGCTTAGTCGATAAGAAGCTTTCTTGCTAAGGTATAAACGTACGGCCAATAAACAAAATACGAAGCTTATTTTCAACAAGGCGAGTCTGAAAGGGACTAGTTCTTTTGTATACGAACACGAACAGCTACAAATTGTGACCTCGCCGACGTTTCAGTTTCCACATTAGACTTGGAAATAAAGAGAGGTTGTTTGTTATCAAAAGCCTACATCAATACCTTGGAAATAGTATGACAGCAGACAATGTGAAACAAATCTTATCGAACACGAAATGCATGCCTTCTTTGCGTGATCCGAATACGGCACTCTAATAGTTTGAATTGTTCTTTGCAATTGTATAGTCTCCGTGGATTGGTTGAAATCCACGCGTAAGCAGTGATGCCCACGCATGCGTTTTCCCAATAATAAAAATCATCATCATCAAAATTTTAATTAATGAAGCAACATGTTGTACCCGTTGCTTCATTGATTAAATTTTTGATGATTATTCCTATAATTAGTGTTTGGCGTCTAATATTATTGCGTCCGCGGAAATATTGCCCACCCGTGGAAAGTGACCAGTTCACGGCGGCTGTACTGTAAAGTATATGTGTCTATGACGATCGCATCAAAAGGATACAGTCAAGTTCGGCCAATCGTATAAACCTTGCTTCCCTCTTCACAAAAGTTTACTTGGTGTTGGTAGGTTCGATTCTGGTAGATATTCTTAATGGCGGATTTTCTGTGAAGAGGTTTCTTCTAATTAGCTTGCCATGAAAAGCCAAGTTTCTTTTTTTTTCCCTTTTAACCCTTTACCCAATGTATCGGCCAAAACCGACCAGCGCTATTCTCAAAAATCGCCAATTAATTTTCAAAATATTTTCATTTTTTGTCTCAAAAACATAGGTTATGACCCCTCGTTGGAACGAGCTCGTCGAGCTCGTTCCAACGAGGGGTCATAACCTATGTTTTTGAGACAAAAAATGAAAAAAATTAGTTATTCAAGATTTCTTTTGCAAGTGTCGTCTGCTTTTCATGTTAGGTAAAGGGTTAAAAAAACGTTGGCAAGCATAATATTGCCCACTGATGGAAAGTGACCATTTCGCGGCGGCCGTACTGTACTGAGGTTATACCCGAGGTCAATAAGTTTATAACACACATTCTGGTACATAGAAAGAAATAGACCGTCAAAGTTTCGAAATACTTTGTGATAATCACGTTTTCGAAGTAAGCTATATATGCGGACTCAACACCAGTGGTGAATATTACAGGGTTTTTTTCTTGTTTACTGGGGTTATTACTTCCTTTTTATACAAATAAACAGAGCAGTCGCGGTTTGTGACTATTGATGACGATTACGTAATATAACTGATCTGTTAATCTGAAAAGTTGGAATCTCTAATATATGTATCGCGTTATATTTATTTTAATATTTATTTATTTATTTATTGGTGTTTAAGGTCACATCTTTCTGCACAATTGCTAATCCTGACCATGACAGTTTTACGGGTGGAGGAAGCCGGAGTACCCAGAGAAAACCACCGAGCAACGGCGAGCAACTGTCAGCTCCCCAACATACCAACTCCACACAAGCAGGGTTAGCATTGGGTGAAGACTGGTGCACCATCGACGTGCGGTACGTCTTAGTACACAACGCCACCGCGCCCCCATGTGGGCAATAAGGGTAAAGTGTCTTGCCCAAGGACACAACGCAGTTGCCGCAGGTGGGATTCGAACCGAGGACCTCTCGGCTTGCAGTCTGCACTTCTACCTACTGAGCAATCCGCGCCCCCTATTCATTTTAATTGTTCGTGAAAAGTGTGTATGCTATACAATTCTTCGTGGACCAGATAGGTATCAGCATTGATGCAGAAGGTTTGAGGGGGCAGAGAAACCAGAGTACAGTATGCGTGTAATATACTATTATTTTACCATTCTCAATTCTTACACAACAGTAGGCCGCGTGTTCGGTATGCTTCTCCTACGTAACGAGTAAAACCTTTTGTCCAGAACAGCTGTGATGGTGTGATAAAATATGTGACCTCTTGGGCACTGGAGTCGCGTTTCGTCCTGTGTTCAGTCGGGCTGGAACCCAGAGTGGATGGACATGCATCACACAATACGTTCAGCCAGGTTGATAGCGAACCGGATATAGAGAAACACAGGTGTGGCTGCCATTCATTGAAACGTAATAAAGTTTAACCTTTCTTTTATTACATTATATGACTGCCGAACATAGCTATGTGATGCATAGGGACCGCGGGACGATTTTGAAGGTAGGTTCGATTTTTTGTACATATGTGTTGTGGGGGTGGGATGTGGTGAGCATGTGGATAGGGAGCGCGGTGGCTCAGTGGTAGACTGTTGGACTTCTATGCTAGAGGACCTGAGTTCGATCCCCGTCCGGGACGACCCGCATTGTGTCCTTGGGCAAGGCACTTTATCCCGGTTGCCTACACGGGGGCATGATGACACCGTACACTAAGGCGTACTCCACGTCGATGGTGTACATGCCTTCAACCGCTGTAACCCTGCTTGAGCGGAGCTTGAACAGAGTTAGAATTTTGAGGAGCTGACAGTTGCTCGTCGATGCTCGTTGGTTCTCTCTGGATTCTCCGGCTTCCTCCACCCGTAAAACTGTCACGGTCACAATTAGCCATTGTGCATAAGTATGTGACCTTAAACACCTATAAATATATAAATATGAGCATGTGGATGTTCCAACCTGATGTAAAAACATGATCATTTTAATTAACGCTTGACTGGAATGTTTAAAACGACAGTGTACTACCGTTGCTACTTTAGTAGCAACGGTATAAGGTAGCAACGGTACTACACTGTTGTTTTAAAAATTCCATCCACGCGTTAATTCATGTGAACGATTTCACTCTACGTTAGGCGAGGCAAGAACGAAGGCGTGGGTAGATGCCAGAAAATGGATCATCATAGTTAGAAGTTCCAACAATAGTAATAGTGATAGTTTATTCAAACAAAATAACACATACAGAGAGGCAGATTGCACAAAGAATTAATTAACTCTAACAAAAGGAATAGCTAATTTTGAAGATGAAGAACAATAAGGCTAATGCATCATAAATATAAGTAAAAAACGGCTGTCGGAAACCGGGCTTTGTCGTTGATGGATGAAATAAATTCACGTCACAAATTCAGCAAAAACTCAAGGAGTGTTGCCTGAATCAGTGCGTGAACGTATGTCTCACCGTGACGAACCCGCCCGTTTCACTTTTGTTGTGGTGGTTCTTATCCTGAAGGGGTTAATAACTTTTCCCCGAAAAGCATAAATCAACAGGGGTTCACTGAAAACAACAATTTTAATACATATATATAAAAATAAATGTGATAATTTGTGACTTACATGAAATCCAAAAGAATAAGAAAAAAAAACGTCAATCACCTCCTACCCACAAAGTGTTTGAGTCACTTGCGGGACCGCATTCTCTGTTGTCGCTAGTTTTTCCTCCTTTTCGCTGGTATTTCATCCTCGGTCGCCTCTTCTCTTCACTCCTTTCACTACCGTCGTACGGCCACTAAGGTATTGTCACTTTATCGGGACGCCTTTCCTCCAACAAGTGACGGGATGTCACTCTACCACTCCCGTCGCACGGCCAGAGCTTAGTGTCACTTTACTTGACGCTTTCCACTCAAGCAGTCGCCAACATTGGGGTTAAACTCTCCCCTACGCCTATCTCAGAATAATGTTCATACAGGCAAAGCCTACTCTGCCTACGTATGGCTTGCTTTCTAAAACAGGTAATGCCGTTTACCTAAATGCAAATTAGCTCTCTGAGCTCGTACTTCGTGTTTCTGATCCTATTCTCATATATGGCAACCTACTTGGCCCGCGACTGCTCCTATTCTAAATATGAGCTCTGTGGCTCCCCTACATCACAACGTGCCTATACTTTCGCACCGATGCGGCACCTCTTCTAACCTATAGCATGGGACATCCCCATCTACTCGCAACGACCCACAGCCTTACACACCTTCAGACTGGAATTGGCTGGAATTAATTTTTCGAGAAACCCCCCGATTTTTATTTCCATAGCCAGAACATTAATTTTTAGTTTGATCGCTTCTCTTGAACTAGGCCGCTTAGATCTGTCTTAATTTAATATTCGCTTTAAAGTTCCTTTGAAAGACTCCCATTTTGGTATATTTTGACATTTCGGAGACAGGATGGATGCGTAATATTGGTGTGTGTCCAGAACATGTGTGATGCACTGTTTTCCAACAATTACATATTAACTGGCCTCAATTACCCAGATAATGACTACAGGAGAATACTCCTTTCATCATTTATCAGATAGTCCATGTGGCGTTCAACAAATGCGCCATAATGGACATTAAGTTTCATACTTCGTTTGCAGCGCTTGAATTATGGCTGGTCTGACAAATCGGTTTTCGGGGTCCGTTATATAAACGCGCATTCTTATACCTTGGCCCGAACGAGAAACATTATCAAAGATATATTCACTTTTATACAACAAAATCGCAACTTTTAGCTATCACCTTGACAACGGCAAAACAAAAGGTCAGTTTATTGACCTACGATTTTGCAATTATTGTCTCTCTTTTCCTAAAGAACATGACGTTTTGATTTGCCTCCACCAGTTACTTCCATGCACCGGCATTATTATGAAAGTTCAATAGCAGTTTGATTTTAATTTGTGTAAAACCGTCGACACCTTTTGAAAATAGTACTGGAGCTATATCCCCCTTAGTCCGCCTGTTCCGCAGTGCGTGGATTAAAATAGTATGTCCATCAATTCTCGCTCGAAAGAAAACGAGCATCAATTTTTTCAAATGCAAATCATGCCTCTCACAAACAGGCTCGCGTGATGTCACTTAAGTGCACAGATTTTCAAGGCGACAATTTTAGAATAATATTTTCTCGCGTTATGGCAGTTTAGCGGGAAAATGTTGTCTTTGAATATTCAAATAAATGGGTTGCTGATTTGTACCAATGGGAAGGGGTGGTGGTGTCACGTGCTTGACAAGGTTTTGTCGCAGGGGTTTTTTCGTCAGTTCAAGCGATTCTTTCACGACGCTGACATCTCTTGTTTTAAAATTATTAGTATATTGCTAGCCATAATACTCACTGGCTTAGTGTCGCGCCTCTTGTAAACAGAAAAAAAAAGTGAACTTCCGACACTTCATAGTTACGATGGCAGTGCATCATGTATGTACAGCTTCGGATAACAGGTTTCCATAGGCCTCTGACATCAAAGATATATAAAATAGAATTAAAAATACAGGGGTATCTATGGTTTTTCCTGGCCGCCAGTGGGCGGCCACGTAACGCTACATTTCCTGTTGTATGATTTGGATCATTTTGCTGTGCTTTGCACATCGTGCCTGTGGCACAGTATTTCCATTATGTCAAAATAAATTTGAGAGCGTCACTCAATGTCGCCATCGCTTGTCAGCAAGCTGCTGTGTTATGTGTTATTTATTTGGGAGGGGCACAGACACGCAAATTAAAACTAGTGTGCCTTTGCGGTGAACACTTTGAACAAGCATTCTGTAATTTTTTCTTTTCTCTTTTTTCTCTTTCTTTCTTTTTTATCTTTTGTTTACCTTTGAAGTATCGTATTCAATATAAACAAATCATTACTGTACTTAATCAGTCTGGAGTGTCATATTCCGTCTCGTTGATGAGCCAAGATCAGTGTAAGATGCCTGGATAACGTAAAGGTTGATAGCTAGCATATGTCTTCGTATATAACCAAAGTATGGTGATCGTCAAAGCTGTCCGTTTCCAGATCAGAGTGCCGGCTGGTCGCGACATATTCACACCATTGCGTCGAGATTTTATGAAGAAAATATTTATAAATCAAGATGGAGTCAACAGTTAAACTGAAGATAGCATTTGCTTTGCGATGTCTTCGCATTTCGTTTGCGGCATGTCAGATTGTATAGCATTTTGTGCAGTGCAGCAGATAGAGACCTTTTTAACCCTTTACCTAACTCGAAAATGCAGACGGCACTTCGAAATGAAATTCTTCAATAACTAATTTGTTTCGTTTTTTGTGTCAAAAACATAGCTTATGACCACTCATTGGATCGAGCTCATTGAGCTCGTTCCAATAAGGGGTCATCGCTATGTTTTTGAGACGAAAAAAGTGAAAACTGAATGGCGATTTTTGTGAATAGCGCTGACCGGTTTTGGCCGTTACGTTGGGTAAAGGGGTAACAGTAAACGGCAGTTGTTTTATTTGTCTTTTCGATCTGTATGTTAAAAAATCTTTGTTTTTGTTTTTTTATTCTGGATAAAAAAAATAAGTTTAGTCCATGAATAATTGTCCCTACTGGTCTCTGACCTTGCTTTTGTTCTTCGATGTGACACTTTGGTTTGGTAAATTATAGAGACAATTATCAGGTTCAAGTGTCCTGTGTAAGAACTCCTCGACAACACGGTTGTCTCTAGAATCCAGTGGCATTCACATTCTTGGCTGTGTCCGTCCACGAAACAGACCCCAGTAACAACGAGGCAATAGGTATGTACACCTTTCAAAATTAACCAATATCTAAATCTCATCGCAAAAGGAATTGTTTGTATTCTATCTTCTAGTGATCTGGTGTGATAGCATCCTAACACAAAATCGTCGATGAAGACTATATTAATCGATTTGGTAGTCACAAATAAGTTCTTTCACTTGTTAATCTCTATTACAGTGATATATTTCATTTTCCAAGGATATCCAAGTCATGCGCGTTTTCGCTTCCCGGCAACGTTTAGGAGCGCATTCAGTTCAAACGAATAGTTATCAACTATCTTTCTTACACTGATAATTATATTTCATAAGGAACAAGAATTTAATCATCCTCAAGCTACTCGCGGAAATAATAACCTTGACAAAGGTCACTATCTCGGGACATCACGAGTCCAGCTTAGTTTATTTCTAACCCCTTAGCGGCAATTGTCTACCCCAGACCAATTACTGCGCTGCACCCAATTACCGTTAAAATACGTCAATGGTACTGGCAACCATCTGCTGACACTTGTACCTTACATTTTACGGTAACGACCATTACTGCTTAGAGTTTAATAATCGAAAGCTAATAGCTCAGTACTTATAAAGAGTGGGGGCAAACGTTGTCAGGAAGAACGCGTTAATCCATGCTTTTGTAAAATGTATGGCATGGTCTATGTCAAGGGATGATTGTACTACATATTTGATTCAGAGTTACCCTCCTTGAAAAGTTCCCCGGATAGATGAGAAATTGACAGCTAGCAAATAATACAGTCTCCAAAACTAAGCAGCCTTGGGAAAATGTATTGTTTCAATAAACGTTTGAAGCATTCTACTGACATCTTACATTATTGTTGAATACTCCAGTAAAATAAAGGTGAGTTGATGACTTTTGGCCCTAAAAAATATAATTGACTATTGGTGTGCTTTTATTCCCCTTCTGTCCAGTTTTTCTATCTTATTTGTTGCATGACCTCCTGTTTTCGGGGCAGAAAAAGTTGTCTGAAGGGCTATACTTGACAAAAGATGTTTGAATGTCAAAAATTAAAGTGATGCGATCATATTTCTTTCACCTGAACGTTATAATGGTCGCCAATGAGAAAGAATTTAGTACTGTGATACCTCAAATGCTGCCGTGTTTTAGAAAAGTCACTTAATAGGATGGACAAATTAATATCTTTAACACTTTACCTAACGTAACGGCAAAAACCGGCCAGCGCAATTCACAATTCACAAAATCGCCTGTTTATTTTCATTATTTTTTCATTTGTTGTCTCAAAAAATTAGGTTATGACCCCACATTGGAACGAGCTCGTTCCAATGAGGGGTCATAACCTATGTTTTTGAGACAAAAAAAAATGAAAAAAATAATTATTCAAGAATTTTATTTGCAAGTGTCGTCTGCTTTTCCTGTTATGTATAAAGGGTCAACTTGCATCCAGATGGCTGAGAGTTACAGATATTAACTGGTCTATTTTTCGCGACAGCTGCTTAGCCTTCTGGTGTAATAAAGAGAACTCATAAACCACTTCCTCGCCTTTGCTCAAAAATCAAACAAAGAGACATTGAGACATTGACAAAAATAGTTTAATGAAGTATTTTTACAGCGGAAGTACCGACAGCTGGTTGCCAATATTTTGCCACACTGTAACAATTTACCGTTACAATTACGATGCAAGTAATGGCAACCAATTAGTAGTGTTACGTCTACTCTACGTTTTACGGTAATGGCTGGGGTGTTTCTGCTTAAAATGTCAACATATGAAAATTTATAGGGGACTGTTCATGTGCGGTGGACCAAAGGATATTGTTAGGACGAATGCGTTCAACTCTTTAACTCTTGCTTTTGAAAAGTGGCATCATCTATGTCAAAAGTTACCTTGTTTACGAAGAGTCAATGTTTAAGGCAGACAAATTAATAGCTGCATTTGCAACCCTACGCAACATCTGAAAATCAGCTATCTCAGTTCCAAAATCAAAATTAGGATCTCCAAGAGCAACATCATTGGAGCTCTTCTATATGGTGCTGAATCATGGAAAGTCACAAAGTCCATACATAAGCCATGAGCTAGATGTATTCCAGACGAAATGTCTTCGACGCATTCTTATAATCTTCTGGCCTAACACCATCACAAATGAGGAAACATACAAGAGGGCAGGTACAACCTCAATCTCTACAGTAAGCAAACAAACGAGATGGCGATGGATTGGCCACGTTCACAGGATGGAAACAACAACTATACCTCGAGTTGGTATGAGAAGGACGGGGAGCGGTAAGAGGAAGAAAGGGCGCCGAAAAGAGGCACGGAGAAGATCGGTGGAGAAAGAAATGAAAGATCTTGGATGGACTTGGGGCCAGATACAATGTTGGTCAGAAGGAAGACGAAAATGACGTTCCTTGTGGTCGGCCTATGTGCTCAACAGCACGAAGCGCATTAACCCTTTACCTAACGTAACGGCCAAAAACGGCCAGTGCTATTCTCAAAAATCGACAATTAATTTTCATTATTTTTTTCATTGTTTGTCTCAAAAACATAGGTTATGACCCCTCGTTGGAACGAGCTCGACGAGCTCGTTCCTACGAGGGGTCATAACCTATGTTTTTGAGACAAAAAATGAAAAAAAAATGGTTATTCAAGAATTATTTTTGCAAGTGTCGTCTGCTTTTCAGGTTAGGTAAAGGATTAAGTAAGTAAAGTAATAAATAGCTGTAGATTAAAGATATTAATTAGTTTACTTTATATGACAAATCAAAAGCCTTTCTCGAGGAAAGAAGAGAAACCAACCATTTTCTCGGGTCCCATTGCCGCAAGAACCAACAAAAAATAGGTCGGCATTGGTAAAGGTTGTTTAATGCGATATCTTCACCGTAATATTTACAGTAGAAATACGACAGCTGGTTGCCTGTATTTGTACCGTTTTTTCTAACGGTATTTTTTATATTGCATACTTTAACCCATTTTTGTTTTGCAGCGTGCGTGGGATTATTCTGACAATTCTGGATGAGTTCTTACTTTAGCAGACCGTGAAATTCGAATGTGACTTGTCACACAGTGACGCAATTTTCTCATGACTGGAGTGGAGAAGCAGGGCGGATCAGGGACGTGGCAACATGGGGGGGGGGGGTGCTCCCCCCCCCCCCTAATCCTGGCCAAAATTGCCTATAGCTAGAAATTTGGAAATTCGGAGGGCAAGTCATGAGTAGTTGGAAATTCCATCTATCTGGATTTTAGAGCTTCTTTGGTGATGCTGATGTCTCCTTCACTTCCCAAAATTCCAACTCGGTTTCAACTTAGCAAAAATTCCAACTTTTCCGATTTACAATTACAGTGTACGCAATATCGAGCTTCATAAGTATGCATGATGTCAGTCGGTACGAGATTTCTATAGTACGTTACTTATCGTATAAAAATAATCCTCGAAATGCACTTCAAGAAACTCGCATCATGTAAAATAGTTATCCAGAGTTAATTCCATCATTCATAGTTACAAAATGATGAAACATCGAAAATTGATAATTTCTGCATAAGATATAATTTAATGTCAGGACAGTGTGAATTGCTCAAAGTTCTCTGCTTGGGCATTTGTTTAGCACATAATTAATTCCCAGAATAATACAAAATAATAATAAAAACCTGATAATTCTATCAGAAATGTGTTGACATTTCAGTTACTAGAATCAATTTTATGCCCCCTTTCATGGCTTCATTTTCAAAAATGTTCTCGGTAGTGAATTTCCAACTAGGGGAGGGATCTGGAGGGGGTTCCCGCCCCGATCCCTCCTCTAGTTGGAAATTCACTACCCTTCACCCCCACCTCCCGCCACCTCCAATCGGAAACCACTAGCCACGTCCCTGGCGCGGATACAAGCAGTGAATAGTGCCGCCAAGATGAGAGAACAGAGGTGATAGTGGCAAACTAATACACCATACACCAATTGAATTAATGCCGAGTTTGAGAACGTTTTCAACATTACATATCAATTTAGATTCGCAGCTCTTCATTTGATCTCGTACCCCAAGATAAAACAAACCTATTTTAAGTTTTTTTAACCCTTTACCTAACATGAAAAGCAGACGACACTTGCAAAAAAAAATTCTTATATCACTATTTTTTTTTTCGTTTTTTTGTCTCAAAAACATAGGTTACGACCCCACTTTGGAACGAGCTCGACGAGCACGTTCCAAGTAGGGGTCATTTTCCTATGTTTTTGAGACAAAAAATGAAAAAATAATGAAAATTAATGGACAAATTTTGAGAATAGCGTTCGCCGGTTTTGGTTCTTGCGTTTTGTAAAGGGTTAAAACACCACAGTGTTTGCGACATATTATCGGAATGGCCAATTATACGATTCCATGTACATATGACGTCACAGCCAATGTATATTAAAATATGGAAAATGGTATGATGTATAAAATGCTGAAGAACACGTTTTTTAACAAAATAGGAGGACTTTCATCTTTTTGAGTTCCAAATTATATTTGTGTTTGCGTAGATGGACGAAATTTTCAACAACATCCAGAAGCCTGAAATCTATCATCTCTCACCGCAGTTAACGATAGCGAAACATGCTGGCGACAGTATATTATGTTTTTTATGTAGTTTTTTTCTGAACGTGTCACGCGTCACTAAAAACAAGCACTCCCTAATTCCAACTTTTACGGCATATGAAGTTATGAGATCCATGGATATTCTGTGCTTCTACTTCAGTCTGGGTGGTATACCGAAAATTCGGAACGGCAACGGTACCTCTATACTGCAAATTCGGAACGGCAACGGTACCTCTATACTGAAAATTCGGAACGGCGACGGTACCTCAAAGGAATCGTTTTCGGTACCCACACAATTCGGCCCTGATTAGAACAAGGTACCATCTGCAATGCTCTGGCATAGCAGATGATGACTTGCCCACCCACGAACGAGATGTAAATTACCATTTCTCGGTACTTCAAATTTCTAGCTAGTGCTGGATGTGAGATCAGTGTCATTCCTAGACAAAATGTAACGATTTTTTTCTGTAAAAAAAATCATAATTCTTCCAGGATTTATCGAATCTACGAACTTCATAATCATATAGACACATCAAATATAGATAACATTCATGAGGTGTGCAGGGTCAATGCTCATATCTCTATCGCATGATCTTTCGAATAAAAATATTTCGTATACAAGTAAAGCAGATCTATCAATTTTTTTTTATAAATATCAATCGGAGATTTATTGATCTCATAATACAAACATTTTCTTCAAAAAGGTTGAATAAATTTCACCTCTAGCGTGCTCATATATGGAGAAAAAACATGCACAGAACTACGCAACGGCATTTCCAACTACGCAAACAGAAGGATCAATGTCGTAAGTCGAATATATTGAAGTTTTCATGGCTATTTTTCCTAATTTCCCCAACGCCCGATCTCGTAAATGACGTCATCAGTCACGTAACCTATGACGCCTTTGCGACTGATCTTCTGCTAAACTTTCTTCGAAATGTTGCCAATTTTCTGCCAGATTCCAGCCCTCAAATATGTTCTGCAAATTCCGCCTGTTTATTTCCCCTACGATCAGAATCAGTCAGGGGGCAAGTAAATGGTCCTATGAAATCTTTGAGACCACGCACTTGTATTCCTGATGGGCGTTACATGCGAAATATTACGGATCGGAAAGCCGCGATTACAGCAACTGCGGAGCAGTTGCGATGTTTTTTTCGATCAGGATGTTCATTCTTTTAGGTTGGTCCAGCACGCTTCGACGGGAGTGGATGTGGAAAGATTTTCTATGCTAATTTTGCCAATTTATTTTTCTGATATATTTTAAGCCTTGTTCAATACCTGAGAATTTCCTCCCACCAGCACACGCACCCCTATACACAACTTTCTCACACATGTACACACAAGATATCCAGACAAACGTTAGCGTAGTTTAGCCAGACCCAGTTAGAAGGAATCTGTACAGCACCATGCAAGTATAGTACGGTGAGCGGTGGCTGATTGGATAAGTGAGCTAGTCTCTCATGCCAGAGGTTCCGGGATCGATCCAGGGACGTGGCGAGAGGTGTATGTGTGTGGGGGGGGGGGGGGAGGGGTGGTCACTAATTCTGGCCAAAATATCCTATAGTTGGAAATTCGGAGGCCAAGTCATGAGTAGTTGGAAATTCCATCTATCTGGATTTTAGAGCTTCTTTGGTGATGCTCCAACTCGGTTTCAAATCGGCACAAATTCCAACTGTTACTATTTACAACTACAGTGTACGCAATATCGAGCTTCATAAGTACGCATGATGTCAATCGGCACGAGATTTCTATAGTACGTTCACTTATCGTAATAAAAAAAAATCCTCGAAATGCACTTCAAGAAAATCACATCATGTAAAATCGTTATCCTGAGTTAATTCCATCATTCACAGTTACAAAATGATGAAACATCGAAAATTGATCATTCCTGCATAAGATCTGATTTAATGTTAGGACAGTGTGAATTGCTCAAAGTTCTCAGCTTGAGCGTTTGTTTAGCACATATTCAATTCCCAGAATAAAACCAAATAATAAAAACTTGATAATTCTGTCAGAATTGTGTTGGCATTTTAGTTGCTAGAATCAATGTTATGCCCCCTGGCTTCATTTTTAAATTTTTTCTCGCTAGTGAATTTCCAACAATGGGGAGGAACCGGGAGGAGGGGAAAACCCCCTTCCGGTCTCTTCCCATAGTTGGAAATTCGCTACCCTACACCCCCCCCCCCCCCCCCCCCCAATCCCGAACCTCTAGCCACGGCCCCTGGATCGATCCTCGGTCGGGGAATGTTCTCAAGGTGTCTGAGCACCTCTGTCAGCAACAACTGTGAGGTTGCTGCTGTCACAGCGTACCGTCCTATCGGGTGGGGACATAAAATGGCTGTCCTCTGTGCGGAGGGAGACACACACCCCGTGCAGCCTAAAGATCCCTTCGTGGTATTCGAGACGCTCGAGACCACGAAGTTGTCGCTATGAAAGTCATCCGACACACCTCTACCATTGGGCCACGGAGAGGCGTTAAGATAAGTTGTATAATTTGCTCGCCAATCCTTGTAAAACAAATAAGCTTGATAATAAAAGTATAGTATCGCGGTGCCCTTATCTGTACCGTTACTGATTATGCGGCGAATATTATACGTTTGCCTAATGTTCTCATAAGGCTCGCGGAAGTTCGAAGTGAATCAAATTTATAACATTATTAAGTTTATTCAAATAGGTAGACAAAAACACGAACATTAAAAAGAGCAAGAGGATATGAAGCGAGAGATAAAAAGCGCGCACTGACCTTGACATCTTAAAAACGGCTCTTCCCTCACGAATGCTCCCTTTTCTGAAACCGCCCTTGGTTAAAGTGACGATTCATTAGCTTCAGTGTACGTTATACAAAGACAGTCGAAGTAAGACAGCCACGCGAAACATTTTAACCCCATTTTTCTCCTGCTGATAACTCTAACACGAGACAAACATTTTAGGACCCTCTTAGAAAGAACTTCTCTAAATATCTGTCGAAGATTGGAATTATAAGCAAAACAAATGTAAGAAAAGTATTCTAGGGTTTACCCTACAACCTATTACAGCCGGTACTGTAGATCGTAACATTATGCACAGAGTGATCAACGAAGGCTACAAATACATTCAGTTTGTTCCTGAAACGGAAAATGTGTACAGTTAAAACTAGAAGTCCTGTCACGAACTGTGCGCTTATCTAGGCTTAATTGCGAGTAAGAATTGCGCTCACTTTCCATATCCAAAGCACGGCAGATTCTTGTGGTTACGCCTAGCAAGCACAAGCAATGTTTCTGCCAATGCACCTCCGGGTTACCCGGAGGTCCATTGGCTGAAAAATTGCTTGTGCGCAGGCCATATGACAGTCTTACAATTCTTATAACGCACAGATCAATGCGCAGATCGACGCGCCATTGGCGCGCATTTCGGAACAGGACTTCTAGTTTTAACCGTACGGCCAAAACAAAAGTAAGGCATGGGAGTGATTTAGAGGAAAGTGAAACCGCCGAGCAACTACATAAATATCTCGCTGTGAATTGTGGCCACACTGCCATGGAATAGTAGAGAACATTTTGTCTACATGATGGCATTGTTTTCAAGAGTAAGGGGGCTGAGTGGTGTAATTGGCCTCGAATCGGGAATTTGGGCTATTTTTGTCCGAATATTATTTGCTCCACATTTCCAGAAATCCGTTGCTAGTGTTCCTCAACAGATACGGTGTACATGATTAAAACTAACGGCACCATATCTTTTGTGGTACCCATTGAGGTGGAGGAACATTTACCCCCAATACATGCTACCTCATTTCACTATGAGGTTTACAGATTTGACCGTTGGGAAACGTATCGACATATGCATTCTTGAAAACAAATTTAGTTGCATTTTGCGTTTGAATTTCACCTTTGGCCGTTTGGTCAATTTCTTTCAGTTGAATCACATTCCAACTCGAAGGTTTGAAAGATGGATGAAATGGAAGAAATATGTCTGGCCGCGATCAGCCTCGACTAGTACATCGAAAATGGAATATTTGCTGCCATTCATTTGTAATAGATGACGTGACACAAAAAAGCCACCTCGTGAATCAAAGGAATACTTCCCCCTTCCCTACCCATCCAACCCCCCAACCTACACATAAACATATTATAATCAGAAGATTGCATCACGTAATACTGCGCGTTACTGGACATGAGCCATAGAATAAAGACACGACGTTTGTTAGTTATATTGTAAATGGCATAGAAGGGTTGAAACCACGGCTGAAAACTTTTCTCCGGCGCCATATGTCTGGCAAAGCTATAATAAAGCACGCACACCACTCGGCCACCGAGTCCAGGTGGCCGAGCGGTGTGCGTCATTTAGGAGTTCGCAAGGCGGTTGGTGTCGAAGGATGCCCTCTTGGCATGCTCTCTTCAAACCCGCTGTGCCCTTTCCCTCCCGAGATGCCATTTGCATAAACATTAAAAGATGATAAATTCAACAACCTCAGAAGCAAGAGGGGTGGCACGTCTTACTTTCCAGTGCACCCACCTTTCCAAATTTCGGCCATCGGGCCAAACCATACCGAGTCGTAGATATTTGTCTACCCCACACCACCCCACCCCACCCACTCCACCCATGCACACTCAGTTTCATTAATTTAGTAAAGAACGACAATCGACACTGTAAAAGAAACACTTTTAAATGGGGACGTCCCCCGTTTCCACGCACCCCCTTTGTTTTAGGCTGAAAATTGTGCTGAAAACGGCCAAAGCGTTCAAATATACACCCCTCACCCCAACGAATGAAAAAGTCCATGAGCTTAATTGTGTATTGTGTTGGAAAGGAGTGACGCACCCGCCAAATGAGGCGCATTGGAGACTTTTTAAAACAAATAGGGACCTTCCGGCTTGGTATGTGCCCCCCACACCAAAACAGTGAGGACACATGAGGACGTAAATGGGGTAAGAATTTTCCAGAAGGTACTTAAACAACCAACTCGACCAACATAGATTTTCCAGATATTCACTGAAGAATCTTAAAAGATGAGTTAACATAAACGTTCATCGTGGTGTTATATCGCCAAATAAATGCGCAGCGTCGAAATGAGATTAGAGGTGAAAATACTATGAATTAACCTTCCGTTCAATACTGCACCATTTTGTTCACGCGTAGATTTATGACCTCCTACAGTTGTCAGCTTTTATTGGATAAATTTATAACAACACGTGTTCCACGCGTGTGTCCGAATAATTGCGCGTATTGCTTTGCAATAACAACAGATTCCCAAGTGCAATAAAATTGAGCTGACCAGTAAGTAATTATTGGAAAAAACTCGTCTCGGGATTTTATGAACTGGAAAAATGAATAGCTGAGCAACTGTAGAAATTGACATACTATATAGATAAGCTGTAAATTACTTTAATTGTTCATGAGTCAGAAATAGTTCCGTAATATACAGATCTGTCGTTACAGAAGCGGACAGAGAATTTCGATAACATCGCGACTAGGTCGCGATCTTATCGAAATTCTATGTTCTCTTTTCTCCTATCCGCAACATTGTGGATTTCAGCTCTCCAAAAATAAATGCGAAAACATTGCATCTGATATGCTAATGCTATTTGTAAAATCTCCACAAAAGTGTCGAGATCAGGATCCGATCACCAGAAAGTCCGTTAAGCCCTAAAAAAAGTTAACAATTTGTTTCTCGGGCCCACCCGAATCGTCGTTTTGGCTGCCGCATGCTATCTTTTTATAATCAATGCAAACTTAAAAAAATAAATTAACTGGTTCATGTCTGATATTTCGTTTCCTAAGTTAACAAAACTTATACATTTGTCCCTTGAGTGCGAAGCCTTATTGCACACAAGGGACGAAATACAACACCACCCATGCTATTCTGTAGATTATGAGGCATAAAACATAAAACAAACCAAGAACATAAACTTCTGCTGACAAGAAATAATTACAAAATTAAAAAATAAAATAAAAAACCGCCCGCACAAATCCAGTTTTACAAACAAAAAGGCATGGGAAGCAGAAAATCTACTCTGTGGGGCCTAATGCGATGATAGTACGGTAAAAATGTGAATTGTCGATATTATGACTCATGTAAACAAATTATATCAAATTAAGACACTCAAAGAAGTCATGGTCTACGAAACACATGTATACAAACATTTTTAAACTACAGCATTCGGGGAATAAATACTATACCAAACGATTTAATGAAGACAATCTATATCAAGGCTTTCGCCGAAAACATACTTTATCAAACCCGTGTAGACATTCTATACCAAACAGAGGCAAACATTGAAGACATCATATATCTAACCCACGTAGGCATACCTACATCATATCTACTCCACCTAACTCATTCAGGTATACTATACCGAATCAAGACACTGAATGAATACATACTGCACCAATCTGATGTAGACACACTATTCCAAACCGAGGAATCCAGTGAAGACATTCTTTATACCATGCCATTTAATGAAGACATAATACAATAATAATAATAATAATAATAATAATAATAATAATAATAATAATAATAATAATAATAATAATAATACACTTGAAAAGACCCTTCAAAACATACTGTACCAAATCAAGGTATTCAATGAATACTTATGGTGTCAAACCATTGAGTAAAGGATTCCTATACCAAGGCATTCAGAAAAGACTTACGGTGTCAAACCACACTGTCAAGACATACTATACCAAGGCATCTAGTGAAGACTTTATGTGTCAAATCATTCAGTAAAGACATACTATACCAAGGCACTCAGTGAAGACTTGATGTGTCAAATCATTCTGTAAAGACATTCTATATCAAGGCGTTCAGCGAAGACCTACTGAGTCAAACCATTCAGTAAAGACATACTAACCCAAGGATTTAATGAAGATCTACTGTGCCAGATCATTCAATAAAGTCATACTATACCAAGGCATTCAGTGAAGATTACTGTACCACAAATGCAGTAAAGGCATACTGTACCAAGGCATTCAATGAAAACTTACTGTTCCATACATTCAGTAAAGACATACTATTCCTAGGCATTCAGTGAATACTTACTGTGCCAAAACATTCATTTAAGACAGGCTATAGCAAGATATTCAATGAAGTCTTACCATGCCACACATTCAGTAAGTACATACCATACCAAAGCATTCATTGGGGACTTACTATGTCAATCATTCAATGAAGGTATACTATACCAAGATATTCGGCGAGGACTAACTGTGGCGCACATCCAGTAAATACATACCATACTAAGGCATTCAGTGAAGACTTGCTGTGTAAAACCATTCAGTAAAGACATTCTATACCAACACATTCTGTGAAGACTTACTGTGTCAAACCATTCAGTGACGGCATACTATACCAAGTCATTCGGAGAAGACTTACTGTGCCAATCCATTCAGTAAAGATATACCATTCAGTGAAGGCATATTATACCAAGGTATTCGGAGAAGACTTACTGTACCAATCCATTCAGTAAAGATATACCATTCAGTGAAGGCATATTATACCAAGGCATTCGGAGAAGACTTACTGTACCAATCCACTCAGTAACGATATACCATTCAGTGAAGGCATATTATACCAAGGCATTCGGAGAAGACTTACTGTACCAATCCATTCAGTAAAGATATACCATTCAGTGAAGGCGTATTATACCAAGGCATTCGGAGAAGACTTACTGTACCAATCCATTCAGTAAAGATATACCATTCAGTGAAGGCATATTATACCAAGGCATTCGGAGAAGACTTACTGTACCAATCCATTCAGTAAAGATATACCATTCAGTGAAGGCATATTATACCAAGGCATTCGGAGAAGACTTACTGTACCAATCCATTCAGTAAAGATATACCATTCAGTGAAGGCATATTATACCAAGGCATTCGGAGAAGACTTACTGTACCAATCCATTCAGTAAAGATATACCATTCAGTGAAGGCATATTATACCAAGGCATTCGGAGAAGACTTACTGTACCAATCCATTCAGTAAAGATATACCATTCAGTGAAGGCATATTATGCCAAGGCATTCGGAGAAGACTTACTGTACCAATCCATTCAGTAAAGATATACTATTCAGTGAAGGCATATTATACCAAGGCATTCGGAGAAGACTTACTGTACAATTCATTCAGTAAAGATATACCATATCGAAGGATTCAGTGAAGACTCACTGCGTCACACCATTCAGTAAAGACATACGATACCTAGGCATTCACTTGCTGTGTCAAGACATTCAGTGTAGGCATACTATACCAAGATATTCAGAAAATACATACTATACCAAGTCATTCAGAGAAGACTTACTGTGAAAATACATACTGTAAAGACATACTATCCCAAAGCATTCAGCAAAGAATTCCCATGACAAACCATTCAGTAAAGCACACTATACCAATGCATTCTGTGCAAAGCATTCAGAGACGACTTATCGTGTCAAACTATTCAGTACAAACATACTATACCGAAACATTCAGTAAACACTTACTGGGTCAAACAATACAGTAAGGACATACTGTACCAAAGCATTCAGTGAAGACTTACTATATCAAACCATTCAGTAAAGACACACTATACCAATGCATTTAGTAAAGACTTCCCGTGTTAAACCATTCAATAAAGACACACTATACCAATGCTTTCTTTGACGACTTGTTGTGATAAACCATACTGTAAAGACATACTGAACTAAGGCATTCAGTAGAGACTTACTGTGTCACACCATACCATGCTGTAAAGACATACTACACTAAGGCATTCAGATGAGACTTACTGTGTCAAACCATACTGTAAAGCTATACTACACTAAGACATCCAATGAAGACTTACTGTGACAAACCATACTCTAAAGACATACTACACTAAGGCATTCAGTGAAGACTTACTGTGACAAACCATACTGTAAAGACATACTACACTAAGGCATTCAGTGAAGACTTACTGTGACAAACCATACTGTAAAAACATACTACACTAAGGCATTCAGTGAAGACTTACTGTGACAAACCATACTGTACAGACATACTACACTAAGGCATTCAGTGAAGACTTACTGTGACAAACCATACTGTGAAGACATACTACACTAAGGCATTCAGTGAAGACTTACTGTGACAAACCATACTGTGAAGACATACTACACTAAGGCATTCATTGAATACTTACTGTGACAAACCATACTGTAAAAACATACTACACTAAGGCATTCAGTGAAGACTTACTGTGACAAACCATACTGTACAGACATACTACACTAAGGCATTCAGTGAAGACTTACTGTGACAAACCATACTGTGAAGACATACTACACTAAGGCATTCATTGAATACTTACTGTGACAAACCATACTGTAAAAACATACTACACTAAGGCATTCAGTGAAGACTTACTGTGACAAACCATACTGTGAAGACATACTACACTAAGGCATTCATTGAATACTTACTGTGACAAACCATACTGTAAAAACATACTACACTAAGGCATTCAGTGAAGACTTACTGTGACAAACCATACTGTACAGACATACTACACTAAGGCATTCATTGAAGACTTACTGTGACAAACCATACTGTAAAGACATACTACACTAAGGCATTCAGTGAAGACTTACTGTGACAAACCATACTGTAAAGACATACTACAGGAAAGCATTCAGTGAAGACTTACTGTGACAAACCATACTGTGAAGACATACTACACTAAGGCATTCATTGAATACTTACTGTGACAAACCATACTGTAAAGACATACTACACTAAGGCTTTCATTGAAGACTTACTGTGACAAACCATACTGTAAAGACATACAACACTAAGGCATTCAGTGAAGACTTACTGTGACAAACCATACTGTAAAGACATACTACACTAAGGCATTCAGTGAAGACTTACTGTGACAAACCATACTGTAAAGACATACTACACTAAGGCATTCAGTGAAGACTTACTGTGACAAACCATACTGTAAAGACATACAACACTAAGGCATTCAGTGAAGACTTACTGTGACAAACCATACTGTAAAGACATACTACACTAAGGCATTCAGTGAAGACTTACTGTGACAAACCATACTGTGAAGACATACTACACTAAGGCATTCATTGAATACTTACTGTGACAAACCATACTGTAAAGACATACTACACTAAGGCATTCAGTGAAGACTTACTGTGACAAACCATACTGTAAAGACATACTACACTAAGGCATTCAGTGAAGACTTACTGTGACAAACCATACTGTAAAGACATACTACACTAAGGCATTCAGTGAAGACTTACTGTGACAAACCATACTGTAAAGACATACTACACTAAGGCATTCAGTGAAGACTTACTGTGACAAACCATACTGTAAAGACATACTACACTAAGGCATTCAGTGAAGACTTACAGTGACAAACCATACTGTAAAGACATACTACACTAAGGCATTCAGTGAAGACTTACTGTGACAAACCATACTGTAAAGACATACAACACTAAGGCATTCAGTGAAGACTTACTGTGACAAACCATACTGTAAAGACATACTACACTAAGGCATTCAGTGAAGACTTACTGTGACAAACCATACTGTAAAGACATACTACACTAAGGCATTCAGTGAAGACTTACTGTGACAAACCATACTGTAAAGACATACTACACTAAGGCATTCATTGAATACTTACTGTGACAAACCATACTGTAAAGACATACTACACTAAGGCATTCGTTGAATACTTACTGTGACAAACCATACTGTAAAGACATACTACACTAAGGCATTCAGTGAAGACTTACTGTGACAAACCATACTGTGAAGACATACTACACTAAGGCATTCAGTGAAGACTTACTGTGACAAACCATACTGTAAAGACATACTACACTAAGGCATTCAGTGAAGACTTACTGTGACAAACCATACTGTAAAGACATACTACACTAAGGCATTCAGTGAAGACTTACTGTGACAAACCATACTGTAAAGACATACTACACTAAGGCATTCAGTGAAGACTTACTGTGACAAACCATACTGTGAAGACATACTACACTAAGGCATTCATTGAATACTTACTGTGACAAACCATACTGTAAAGACATACTACACTAAGGCATTCAGTGAAGACTTACTGTGACAAACCATACTGTAAAGACATACTACACTAAGGCATTCAGTGAAGACTTACTGTGACAAACCATACTGTAAAGACATACTACACTAAGGCATTCAGTGAAGACTTACTGTGACAAACCATACTGTAAAGACATACTACACTAAGGCATTCAGTGAAGACTTACTGTGACAAACCATACTGTAAAGACATACTACACTAAGGCATTCAGTGAAGACTTACTGTGACAAACCATACTGTAAAGACATACTACACTAAGGCATTCAGTGAAGACTTACTGTGACAAACCATACTGTAAAGACATACTACACTAAGGCATTCAGTGAAGACTTACTGTGACAAACCATACTGTAAGACATACTACACTAAGGCTTTCATTGAAGACTTACTGTGACAAACCATACTGTAAAGACATACTACACTAAGGCTTTCATTGAAGACTTACTGTGACAAACCATATTGTAAAGACATACTACACTAAGGCATTCGTTGAATACTTACTGTGACAAACCATATTGTAAAGACGTACTACACTAAGGCATTCAGTGAAGACTTACTGTGACAAACCATATTGTAAAGACATACTACACTAAGGCATTCAGTGAAGACTTACTGTGACAAACCATACTGTGAAGACATACTACACTAAGGCATTCATTGAATACTTACTGTGACAAACCATACTGTAAAGACATACTACACTAAGGCATTCAGTGAAGACTTACTGTGACAAACCATACTGTAAAGACATACTACACTAAGGCATTCAGTGAAGACTTACTGTGACAAACCATACTCTAAAGACATACTACACTAAGGCATTCAGTGAAGACTTACTGTGACAAACCATACTGTAAAGACATACTACACTAAGGCATTCAGTGAAGACTTACTGTGACAAACCATACTGTGAAGACATACTACACTAAGGCATTCATTGAATACTTACTGTGACAAACCATACTGTAAAGACATACTACACTAAGGCATTCAGTGAAGACTTACTGTGACAAACCATACTGTAAAGACATACTACACTAAGGCATTCAGTGAAGACTTACTGTGACAAACCATACTGTAAAGACATACTACACTAAGGCATTCAGTGAAGACTTACTGTGACAAACCATACTGTGAAGACATACTACACTAAGGCATTCATTGAATACTTACTGTGACAAACCATACTGTAAAAACATACTACACTAAGGCATTCAGTGAAGACTTACTGTGACAAACCATACTGTGAAGACATACTACACTAAGGCATTCAGTGAAGACTTACTGTGACAAACCATACTGTAAAGACATACTACACTAAGGCATTCAGTGAAGACTTACTGTGACAAACCATACTGTAAAGACATACTACACTAAGGCATTCAGTGAAGACTTACTGTGACAAACCATACTGTAAAGACATACTACACTAAGGCATTCAGTGAAGACTTACTGTGACAAACCATACTGTAAACACATACAACACTAAGGCATTCAGTGAAGACTTACTGTGACAAACCATACTGTGAAGACATACTACACTAAGGCATTCATTGAATACTTACTGTGACAAACCATACTGTAAAGACATACTACACTAAGGCATTCAGTGAAGACTTACTGTGACAAACCATACTGTAAAGACATACTACACTAAGGCATTCAGTGAAGACTTACTGTGACAAACCATACTGTAAAGACATACTACACTAAGGCATTCAGTGAAGACTTACTGTGACAAACCATACTGTAAAGACATACTACACTAAGGCATTCAGTGAAGACTTACTGTGACAAACCATACTGTAAAGACATACTACACTAAGGCATTCAGTGAAGACTTACTGTGACAAACCATACTGTAAAGACATACTACACTAAGGCATTCAGTGAAGACTTACTGTGACAAACCATACTGTAAAGACATACTACACTAAGGCATTCAGTGAAGACTTACTGTGACAAACCATACTGTAAAGACATACTACACTAAGGCATTCAGTGAAGACTTACTGTGACAAACCATACTGTAAAGACATACTACACTAAGGCATTCAGTGAAGACTTACTGTGACAAACCATACTGTGAAGACATACTACACTAAGGCATTCATTGAATACTTACTGTGACAAACCATACTGTAAAGACATACTACACTAAGGCATTCAGTGAAGACTTACTGTGACAAACCATACTGTAAAGACATACTACACTAAGGCATTCAGTGAAGACTTACTGTGACAAACCATACTGTAAAGACATACTACACTAAGCCATTCAGTGAAGACTTACTGTGACAAACCATACTGTGAAGACATACTACACTAAGGCATTCATTGAATACTTACTGTGACAAACCATACTGTAAAAACATACTACACTAAGGCATTCAGTGAAGACTTACTGTGACAAACCATACTGTACAGACATACTACACTAAGGCATTCAGTGAAGACTTACTGTGACAAACCATACTGTGAAGACATACTACACTAAGGCATTCATTGAATACTTACTGTGACAAACCATACTGTAAAAACATACTACACTAAGGCATTCAGTGAAGACTTACTGTGACAAACCATACTGTAAAGACATACAACACTAAGGCATTCAGTGAAGACTTACTGTGACAAACCATACTGTGAAGACATACTACACTAAGGCTTTCATTGAAGACTTACTGTGACAAACCATATTGTAAAGACATACTACACTAAGGCATTCAGTGAAGACTTACTGTGACAAACCATACTGTAAAGACATACTACACTAAGGCATTCAGTGAAGACTTACTGTGACAAACCATACTGTAAGACATACTACACTAAGGCATTCAGTGAAGACTTACTGTGACAAACCATACTGTACAGACATACTACACTAAGGCATTCAGTGAAGACTTACTGTGACAAACCATACTGTGAAGACATACTACACTAAGGCTTTCATTGAAGACTTACTGTGACAAACCATATTGTAAAGACATACTACACTAAGGCATTCAGTGAAGACTTACTGTGACAAACCATACTGTAAGACATACTACACTAAGGCATTCAGTGAAGACTTACTGTGACAAACCATACTGTGAAGACATACTACACTAAGGCTTTCATTGAAGACTTACTGTGACAAACCATATTGTAAAGACATACTACACTAAGGCATTCGTTGAATACTTACTGTGACAAACCATACTGTAAAGACGTACTACACTAAGGCATTCAGTGAAGACTTACTGTGACAAACCATACTGTAAAGACATACTACACTAAGGCATTCAGTGAAGACTTACTGTGACAAACCATACTGTAAAGACATACTACACTAAGGCTTTCATTGAAGACTTACTGTGACAAACCATATTGTAAAGACATACTACACTAAGGCATTCAGTGAAGACTTACTGTGACAAACCATACTGTAAGACATACTACACTAAGGCATTCAGTGAAGACTTACTGTGACAAACCATACTGTAAAGACATACAACACTAAGGCATTCAGTGAAGACTTACTGTGACAAACCATACTGTACAGACATACTACACTAAGGCATTCAGTGAAGACTTACTGTGACAAACCATACTGTGAAGACATACTACACTAAGGCTTTCATTGAAGACTTACTGTGACAAACCATATTGTAAAGACATACTACACTAAGGCATTCAGTGAAGACTTACTGTGACAAACCATACTGTAAAGACATACTACACTAAGGCATTCAGTGAAGACTTACTGTGACAAACCATACTGTAAAGACATACTACACTAAGGCTTTCATTGAAGACTTACTGTGACAAACCATATTGTAAAGTCATACTACACTAAGGCATTCAGTGAAGACTTACTGTGACAAACCATACTGTACAGACATACTACACTAAGGCATTCAGTGAAGACTTACTGTGACAAACCATACTGTGAAGACATACTACACTAAGGCATTCAGTGAAGACTTACTGTGACAAACCATACTGTAAGACATACTACACTAAGGCATTCAGTGAAGACTTACTGTGACAAACCATACTGTGAAAACATACTACACTAAGGCATTCAGTGAAGACTTACTGTGACAAACCATACTGTAAAGACATACTACACTAAGGCATTCAGTGAAGACTTACTGTGACAAACCATACTGTAAAGACATACTACACTAAGGCATTCAGTGAAGACTTACTGTGACAAACCATACTGTACAGACATACTACACTAAGGCATTCAGTGAAGACTTACTGTGACAAACCATACTGTGAAGACATACTACACTAAGGCATTCAGTGAAGACTTACTGTGACAAACCATACTGTACAGACATACTACACTAAGGCATTCAGTGAAGACTTACTGTGACAAACCATACTGTGAAGACATACTACACTAAGGCATTCAGTGAAGACTTACTGTGACAAACCATACTGTAAAGACATACTACACTAAGGCATTCAGTGAAGACTTACTGTGACAAACCATACTGTGAAGACATACTACACTAAGGCATTCAGTGAAGACTTACTGTGACAAACCATACTGTACAGACATACTACACTAAGGCATTCAGTGAAGACTTACTGTGACAAACCATACTGTGAAGACATACTACACTAAGGCATTCAGTGAAGACTTACTGTGACAAACCATACTGTAAAGACATACTACACTAAGGCATTCAGTGAAGACTTACTGTGACAAACCATACTGTGAAGACATACTACACTAAGGCTTTCATTGAAGACTTACTGTGACAAACCATATTGTAAAGACATACTACACTAAGGCATTCGTTGAATACTTACTGTGACAAACCATATTGTAAAGACGTACTACACTAAGGCATTCAGTGAAGACTTACTGTGACAAACCATACTGTAAAGACATACTACACTAAGGCATTCAGTGAAGACTTACTGTGACAAACCATACTGTAAAGACATACTACACTAAGGCTTTCATTGAAGACTTACTGTGACAAACCATACTGTAAAGACATACAACACTAAGGCATTCAGTGAAGACTTACTGTGACAAACCATACTGTGAAGACATACTACACTAAGGCATTCAGTGAAGACTTACTGTGACAAACCATACTGTAAAGACATACTACACTAAGGCATTCAGTGAAGACTTACTGTGACAAACCATACTGTGAAGACATACTACACTAAGGCATTCAGTGAAGACTTACTGTGACAAACCATACTGTAAAGACATACTACACTAAGGCTTTCATTGAAGACTTACTGTGACAAACCATACTGTAAAGACATACAACACTAAGGCATTCAGTGAAGACTTACTGTGACAAACCATACTGTAAAGACATACTACACTAAGGCATTCAGTGAAGACTTACTGTGACAAACCATACTGTAAAGACATACTACACTAAGGCATTCAGTGAAGACTTACTGTGACAAACCATACTGTGAAGACATACTACACTAAGGCATTCAGTGAAGACTTACTGTGACAAACCATACTGTAAAGACATACTACACTAAGGCATTCAGTGAAGACTTACTGTGACAAACCATACTGTGAAGACATACTACACTAAGGCATTCAGTGAAGACTTACTGTGACAAACCATACTGTAAAGACATACTACACTAAGGCATTCAGTGAAGACTTACTGTGACAAACCATATTGTAAAGACATACTACAGGAAAGCATTCAGTGAAAACTTACAGTGTCAAACCATTCAGTAAATACAAATACCAACGCACCCAGTGGAGACTTGCGTTAAACCACACAATAAAGACATACTAAACCAAGGCATCCAGTAAAGACTTGCTGTGTCAACCCATTCAGTAAAAACATACTGTACCAAAGCATTCACTGAAGACTTCCTGTGTAAACCATTCAATAAAAACATACTATGCCAAAACATTCTGTAAAGACTTACTGTGTCAAACCAAATAATAAATCATACCATACCAAAGTACTGAGGGAAGACTTGCTGTGGCAAACCATTCAGTAAAGACAAACAATACCAACGCATTCTGTTAAGATTCACTGTGAAAACCCATATAGTAAAAACATACTATATAAAGGATTCAGAGAATACTTACAAGGTCAAAGCATTCAGTAAAGACATACTATACCAACGCATTCTGACAAGACGTACTGTGACAAACCCTACAGTAAAACATACTATACAAAAGGATTCACAGAAGGCTTACTGTGTCAAACCGTTCAGTAAAAACATTCTATGCCAAGGCATTTGGTGACGACTTTTTACTGTGACAACCCATACGGTAAACATACTGTACCAACGGATTCAGAGAAGGTTTACTGTGACAAACCCTACAGAAAAGCTGTACTATATCAAGGAATTCAGTGAAGACTTATTATGTCAAACAGTTCTGTAAAGACATACTATGCCAATACATTCAGTGGAGAATTACTGCGTCAAACCGTTCAGTAAAAACACTCTATCAACGCATTCAGAAAAAAGATCCTATAACGATCGCATGGACACGTTCTATTGTATTCCGTCACAGAACTCAAGTATTCAAGTGGAGGTCAGCAATGGTGAGTCTAGGACGTTACAATCACTACACCACTGGCAGGTTATTATTTCATTATCTCGGTTCCTTTCCTGCTGATAAGTGTTTAATAAATAAGCGTGAGGGAATGTTCTGATAGGATTGTGTGTGTTGTTGTACCTCGAGGGCAGACAAGAAGTAGCAAAGTATGAGCGTTCCGTAGAAAGAAAAAAGGTAAGAACACACTCCGCGCTGTATAACAGTTCAACAACAAATACTGAAATCACCAACTTTCGTGACGAGAAATAGAAGAGACATTTTTAATATCAGTGAATCAGTGAAGCTTGACATCATCATCAGTGTTTAACCCCCTGCACTCTGATGACGAAACGCCTGATTTGTCATCCATGGTTATCCCCCCTGTGTTGTCAGAAATTCAGCAGTTTAGATTTTGGTTGACAGAGCGCCATGGATGACAGGGAGGTGTGGTGGGGCTTAGAGTGGGGGAGGTGTCGAGTATGCTCGACATCAGTGTGCAGAGGGTTAAAGACCTTGTTGATAAGACAAGATAAGATAAAGTTTATTGCACGACCAAGAATAAAAAGGTATGGCATACATAAAACACACAAACAAATAAATAAGCAATGGGTTAACAATGCTATACATTTTATATGTGCGTAAAGAGCTCATCGGTGTGTGTAAAGAGCTAACCAAGCCTCTGGGGCTATAGAACATTGTGGTTATTTTGTGAGGTGCTCTGTGGGCTACGAGATCGATTTCCACACAACTAAACAACGAAGTTATGCCAGTATCCGTATGTGCTATGCCGTATTCTGAGCACACGTGGGACGGGTGAATTGCAAGCTAAGTAAAGTTTTCCTTGGAAATTGTTCGGAATCATCACAATACACCCATGATCTAGCGCTGAAGATTCAACCAGTGTATGTGCCTTTTGAACTTTTGCATTTGAACTTTTTCTCAAATGCGGAGAGTGAGCTCAATGAGTAAATCGTGATTTGTTTTTGTTTCATAACATTATTCATCCTTTTCATCCATTTCATTTTTTATACAGTTGTTTCTTATTAAATTTGAGAAATTGATATTTCTGTTATGATGTTGAATCAGGTTGAGTGATATTTGATCAACAGCAAGTTGATACAACAGCATACCGCAGATGATTTTATTGTTTCCTTTTCTTTCATTTCCATGCCAATCAATAAACAATCAACGTTTCATTTATTTCCTTATGATTACAAAAGACTGAAAGCATATAACTGTCTTCATAAAAGATTTCCTATGCTGGACACTGTGGCGGAATTCACAATTGTGAACTTGGGTTGCTGCCACAACTCTCAAGTTAGCTCTAGACAGTTAGGGTACGCATGAGAGTAATGATTGTAACCTCACAACAGCATACAAAGGGAATATCCAAGGATATCTTCATTTCTCTGCAATTTCTGTGTATTACATGAGTTTGAATGTGGAAACTGGTTACATAAATTATGAAAACCCATGTACTGCTTTCAAAGTAGATACAGTTTGGAAAAAATGCATGCATTTTTTCCATTGTCCACACGACACCCACCCCTGTCTCCACTTGAGTTCCAGTGGCAATCACCCAAGTTTCCTATCATTGCTCAGAATGCCTTATGGTTGTTATGCAAATAGATGCAATGCATGGTGAAACTGTTTTCGGACAAAAGTACACTATTAAAATGGATAAGGACAAAATTTGCGTTTTTGACACTTGGATACCCCCCCCCCCCCCCCACCCCTACACCCCCACCTCAACACGTTGTGCCACACACCTTTTTCCGCCTAATATGCTAAATTACGTGGCATCATGTTATATAATCAGTGGAGACATGTATTGCCAAACTATTCAATGAAGATATAGTATACGAAGGCATTCAGTGAGGACATACTATACCAAACCATTTAACCCTTTACCCAACGTAACGGCCAAAACCGGCCAGCGCTATTCTCAAAAATCGCCAATTAATTTTCAAAATATTTTCATTTTTTGTCTCAAAAACATAGGTTATGACCCCTCGTTGGAACGAGCTCGTCGAGCTCGTTCCAACGAGGGGTCATAACCTATGTTTTTGAGACAAAAAATGAAAAAAATTAGTTATTCAAGAATTTGTTTTGCAAGTGTCGTCTGCTTTTCATGTTAGGTAAAGGGTTAATGAAAACATACTATACCCAATCAATCAGTGAAGTAATACTATACCAAACCATTCAGTTAAGATATACTATATCAAGACACTCAGCGAAGACATACTATGCCAAACCATTCAGTGAAGACATACTATACCAAGAAATTCAGTGAAGACATACTGCACCAAACCATTCAGCGAAGACATACTATACCAAACATACCATACAAGAGTAATCTGTAAGAGATGTTTTAGCAAACATCAAGACCAATCTGCTGGTTCCTTTCAGCTACAATAGAACACAATATACTTTTCTTCCTGGGGAGTAATAGCATCCAAAGGGGGTGCGGTGCTCAGTAGGTAGAGGTGCAGGCTGCAAGCCGAGAGGTCCTCGGTTCGAATCCCACCTGCGGCAACCGCGTTGTGTCCTTGGGCAAGACACTTGCTCATCTGGGGCACGATGACATCGTGTACTAAGGCGAACTGCACGTCGAGGGTGCACTTGTCTTCAACCAATGCTAACCCTTCTTGTGTGGATTAAGTATGTTGGGGAGCTGATAGTTGCTCTCCGTTGCTCGGTGGTTCTCTTCGGGTACTCCGGCTTCCTCCATCCGTAAAAATGTCATGGTCATGATTAGCCATTGTGCAGAAATATGTGAGCTTAAATCCCAATAAATATATAAATAAATAAATAAATAAATAAATAAATAAATAAATAAATAATAGCACCCGGAGGTCCGTCCATTAGTTGAAACTCTGCTCGTGGGATACTATTTGGATGAAAACTTCAATCTGTGAAAAGTTCCGTGGTACACCATTCTCTGTATTGTGTACACTACAGAGTGGACGTTTGTTCTTATCGTTTTTCAAACCCTTTCTCAGACTAAACATGTGTTGTGTGTCTTTCGTTTTATATTTTGCACAACAATGAAATTAGATTTGCTGCCATCATTCTGGGTTGGGGGGTGAGCAACATCCACCTAACCCCCACTCACCTAATTTTCCCCACATTCAATAAACATCTGCTGAATTTCATCCCTCCCACCACAAAAAAAGAATTACAGGTTAAAGCCTTACAACGTACAGAACAAATCTAAAGATTATCACATTACTATACAGAGATGAGGTTTATAAAGTCGAGTTGGACTTTTGAGCAAGAGGTTTTGAGTTCGCTTCTAACTCGTATAACTTGAATTTTTTATTTCACTATAGTGCTGACCTGCAGAGCCTGGAGGCGTTTGCTGGATTTCCGAACATAAATGCTTTGGACCAAAGACCCCCACATTGCTGTGTCCATCAGTACCACATTTACGAATAAAATGGCTTGGATAATAATATAAACGCTTCAGCCAGCCACTGAAGGAAGGACCTCCATTGCCCCTAATGCTCCCCTCGTTGTTCACTCTCTTCTGCACGTTATCCCCTCCTCCAAGCCCCCATGGACTAGCTTGTTGATAGTATCTCATACTAACTCTCTCTCTCTCTTGTATCACGCGATACCCACTTATCCTTTATTCTCCCACTACAATTCGTTATTATACACCCGGTGAATCTCATTCAGCATGTCTAATATTTTGGACATCCAAAAGAAAGTGTGCTACAGTACAGTAGCCGTGGACTGGTCGTAATCCAATCGTGGGCAGTGATGTCCACACATGCGTTTACCAAGTAATAAAAATCATTGGCAGCAAAATGTTAATTAATGAAGCACCGGGTTGTACCCGGTGCTTCATTAATTAAATGTTTCGATGATTATTCCTATAATTAGTGTTTGCAATTTAATTTTATTGCGACCATGGAAATACTGCCCACCCCGTGGAAAGTAACCCAGTCAACGACGGCTGAACTGTGGGATCTGCATTACTCTTGAATTACACATTTGACACTACTTTTCACCGTATTCTCATTACACATTTGACACTACTTATCCCCGTATTCTCATTACATATTTGACACTACTTATCATTGTATTCTCATTACACATTTGACATTACTTATTAACGTATTCTCATTACATATTTGACACTACTTATCACTGTATTCGCATTACACATTTGACATTACTTATCGCCGTATTTTCATTACACATTTGACACTACTTCTCACCGTATTCTCATTACACATTTGACACTATAAGTTACATAGCGTGTAGCAGGCTGATACATTTCCATACTTGGCGATGAGTTTCGCCTCACCTGACATGAAAGCTCAGAGTCTTGTATGGAAATGTATCAGCAAGCTACATGCCATGTAACATATTTATTATGTCGAAGGTCCATATAAACCATTGATTAATATATTTTCACGAGAAACAAAGAATGACCGGACGTGTATTTTTAGAGACAGCTATTGACAGCGCCGTGCAGAATCATCAACAGTAACTAGCACCGGTACGTATCCATGATGGCGGTAAACAATCGCCGCTGTGCGAAGTGCGATATTTGTTTACAAAATAAAACGTATCGCTACAAGCATATCTGAATACATTTACATACATTTACTGTCATTACCACCTGAAAAGTGCTAAGAAAGCACCTTCAAATGTTCAAAAAATCACTTTTAATCTATTGAGTAAACTGTAAAGAAAATGTTCGCTTCAGGCTCAGCATCAAAATCGATAGGGTCGTAAAAACAACAAAGGACGTTTGGGACTACAAATAATATTTTCTGTCCATTTTTTAAATATTTAATGTTTTAAATGAATAAATATTGTACCTTGAAAATATTTTGGGTACTTAAATCCTTTTTATTTTGTTTTAATTTAAATTTAGAAAAATCGAAGCGATTGGAAATGCATCAAAATAATAATGGCGGCTACTAACCCGATATCAAATAATATAACAATAACATGATTTTGGAGGGCATTATGGTTCATTAGCAGCCCTGTAGCAATGAAGAACAGCCCGAGGGTTTATTAAAGACCCGAGACGAAGTCGAGGGCCGTTAATAAGCCCAAGAGCTGTTCATCATTCCTGCAAGGCCGCTAATGAACCATGATGCCTGACAACAATCATGTTATTACTATTATTGCCACTCCCTGTTACAGCTAACTTGAATCTAAAAATAGCCGGCTCGCGGGCCGCTAATAGCTATTTATAACATTATCGCCCGCGGCCCGGATCCGTCGAATGACGTCACTGAAATTATGGAGTTTTAACGGGCCTCCAAACTTATGTTAATCGACTAATAACTTATAGATTGAGTGGTAATAATATCAGGTTAGTTACCTCTTACGGCGGAATCCATAGATGGTGATCCAGCGTTCTGGTTCGGCAAAGTAACTTTGAGGTATAACAATTCTTATTTTCGTCTTGAAACATGTACCACCAGTTTTTCACCTCCTACTTATATTTATTTATTGGTGTTTAAGGTCACATACTTATGCACAATGGCTAATCGCGACAGTGACAGTTTTACGGGTGGAGGAAGCCGGAGTAACCGGAGAGAACAGCCGAGCATCGACAAGTAACTGTCAGCTCCTCAACATTCTAACTCTGCTCAACCTCCGCTCAAGCAGGGCTGCAGCGGTTGAAGACATGTGTTCCATCGACGTGCAGTACGCCTTAGTACACAGCGTCATCGCGCCCTCATGTAGGCAACCGGGATACAGTGCCTTGCCCAATGACACAACGCGGGTCGTCCCGGACAGGGATCGAACTCGAGACCTCTAGCATAGAAGTCCAACAGTCTAACACTGTGCCATTTCACCTTCCACTGGGCACACGAAAGGTTTTATAAGCCACAGTCATCAAGGAAAAAGTCAAAATACTGAACTTGAATATCGGAAAAAATATAGACTAGCGCATCCCTATAGAGTTGCGATTCTATACGAAATACTGGATTTGAGTTCACTTACGTTGAGTGAACGTTGAGTGCACGAAAGGTTGTGTGCGCAGACACTCAGTGAATTTGTTTGTTTGTTTATTCGAGTTTAACCCTTTACCCAACGTAAGGACCAAAACCGGCCAGCGCTATTCTCAAAAATCGCCAATTAATTTTCAAAATATTTTCATTTTTTGTCTCAAAAACATAGGTTATGACCCCTCGTTGGAACGAGCTCGTCGAGCTCGTTCCAACGAGAGGTCATAACCTATGTTTTTGAGACAAAAAATGAAAAAAATTAGTTATTCAAGAATTTTTTTTGCAAGTGTCGTCTACTTTTCATGTTAGGTAAAGGGTTAACACCACATTCAACAGCCAGGATCACATCATGTCGGACAGTTTTACGGAGTACCCGGACAGAACCTCTGAGTAGCGGCCAGTAACTGTCAGACTCTCCAACTTACTAACTCTGTACAAGCAGAGTTGCCATCGGATGAAGGAAAGTATTTATTTATTTATTTATTTATTTATTTATTTATTTATTTATTTATTTATTTATTTATTTATTTATATAATCGAAATCCACGAATTCTTTTTTATTATTTGAGCTGTATAAAGTACTAAGAATTTCATTAAAATCGGCTCCCATGAGGTCACCAAAGGTTGAGAATTCCCCAGATCGATCCACACATTTGGATACGGTTTTTATTGGAGGAAATATTTCTAATATTTGAAAAGTGGGGGTGGGGGTGGAGGCTTGATAAAGGAGTTGATATTAAAAGATAATGAAAAACCTACAAAAAAGGCATCGCGAGCATGGGTGTGCGAAATTTGAAAAACAAAAATGGCCTTCGAGGTAACAACCTGGCTACAAATGTGGTGCCCGTAACTCAATGAGAATTACCTTATTTATTTATTTATTTATTTATTTATTTATTTATTTATTTATTGGGGTTCAGCGACACTTTCGATAGCCAGTGTCACCTCGTGTCGGACAGTTTTGCGGGTGGAGGAAGCCGGAGTAAGCGACGACGAGCAACTGTCAGACTCCCAAACGTACTAACTCCGAACAAGGAGGGTTAGCATTGGTTGAAGTCATGTATTTTATCGACGTGCAGAACGTCTAAGTACACCTCGCCATTGTGCCTCCAACGTCGTGATTAGGTGTCTTGTCAATGGTACAATGATGTTAGCGCTGATCAGGATCGAACTGTCGACTTGTCGGTGTAAAGTCCAATTCCCTAGCCACTGAGTCAACCCCAGAGGGTGGACCTCAATGTCTACATTTACTTTCTCTACCGACAGAAGCGCGAGCACCCAACAAGTAAATCTGCGTTTCATTGACTACAGGGTGGTGAATGAACTTAAGATTTTTGCTCTAGCTTCTGCAAACAAGAAACTGTACAGGAAGATACTCCCCACCCCAACCCCGTCGGGTAACTAAGTGCCAAATCACTTTTTGTGTACTGAATATTCATTTAGAGATTTAGCGAGGCCCGAATGAATGTAGTGGGCATAGTTCGTGACTTTAATTCGACGATTTTCAGATTATGTCCATTACATTAGTGTGCATTTAAAAGGATATCGTAATTTCAATCGGTGAATTTTGAAAAAGAGGTAGGGGCGAGGTTAGGACGTCACATATGAGGTGGTGGTGAGAAGAAAGATTTTCGCCAGGGTACTAACTAACACGGCATGCCGCAGGCATACAGCGATGTGCTAAATATTGAGTTGTGAAAGAGTTGGAGAGAATGTGTCTTCTTTTGTTGGGAGTCTCCCTCGAGGAAACAGATCCGACATAAAAAATAGTAGTGTTTAGAGCCATCCGTGTATTAATGTTGATATGCAGAAGTTATAGGAAGAGAGCAAGACATTATATGTTACATTTCTTTTCTTTGTCGATAATTCGAATATCAGAGTTTGTGGAAGACTCCGTGGGGATCTTCTAAAGAAATTGTTTCAAGGCTTGCAATTGTTATCAGATGAAAATGGGCTGAAGATATGCTTGTGGTATTTCTACAATTTTATCAGCAGATTCTATAAATAATAGCAAGCTTTCAGGCCTTCATTCTAATTATGTAAGAAATTCGACGCTGTTATGGCTTGAAACCAGTCTACTCCTCAAATCGGTCATCATCTATGTTTGATTAACTAACTCGGTTCGTTAGTCCGACTAACTGATATATCCTAGACGACTCAATCTAACAAATTTCATATAGATTCATTCTCTGTGAATTAAAGCAAGAAATGTTGCTCAATCGAGATTTGATTTGATCGACATTTCGTCCCCTTAGTTCCAATGAGTTCTATGTGCCCATTGGCACATAGAACACATTGGAACTGTGGGGATGGTTTTGATGCCACTACAATCAGAAATGAAGAATCACCACAGACGTAGATTTATGATTACCCCAGGTAGTTCCAAGAATAATGTTAATATCTCGACGTTTCTGGGGGAAATTAAATATTTATTCACTGGAATAACTGAGGCAGAAAAGAATACCTCTATATTCATGTAAAGGCACATCACATTACAACGTTAGCGTGCAAATTTCCACGAAAGTAGGTAAACAAACAGTCGATAACAGCGTCGAATTCCGAACAGAATTAGACTGGTGGCCTCAGAGCTTGAGAATTAGACTGGTTGACTGAAAGCATGATGTAACAATTGTATTTAATAAACTATTTTTTCCGATGGCAATCTTCCGATTGGTGGGTTTATAGGAAGGAAACTTCCCCTCCCCTGTCTGTCCCACAATTAAATTTTAGGACCTGGAAGTAAGAAAACTTTTCTATATTGGAACTACGTTATTACGCGTGATGAAAAAAACACACATATTGTCTTTTTACAAGTTCTACTCTGCGTTTTGGGCGTTAATTGTATGATAAATGGGCGGTGTCGAGCCATTTTTCACATGAAGGTTTAGTGAGAGCAACAGAAAACCAGTGAGTGATTTCTAGTTACGCTTAAACTTCAAAACTATAAGAATGACTACAAAACAGAAAAAAACACTTTTGTCAACAAACTGTTGATGTTTACAAAAGGCGATGTGGTCTCACCAAACCTCTTATTTTCATTCAAAGGACAGAGGTTCAAAGATTTGTTCCCGCTGTTAATTTACTTCAAAGGGCACAATCTCTCTGGTGTAAATTTGTCCATCCATCATCCATCAGTCCCCCTCGTTAAAAACATTAGCTATACTGTTGTATTTTACTCATAGAAGGCAGACACGTAGCCAGATGATGAGCACAGAAGAGCATGTCACATCCCCCTCCCACCCACCACCACTACAAATGTGTATCAATGTCAAACAAAGCAATAGCGCCATATAACACAATTTAGTCGTAAACATAGGTAGCGGACCGAGTTAATTTATTTTTGATTGTTCGAGTGTGCTTTAAGTTTTCAAGCCATTTTACTGTTGTTTACTGAACCCCATAGCCTTATTTTGCGATTCTAAGATCAAGAGGAGTGAACTGGGCGAGTGAGGGCGTTAACGAAACACAGAGATCTGAGGCCCAGGAGAGGAAACAGCCCAAGGTAAAAAAACTCGTCAGGGTGAGAAGCATGGAGGTTTGTAACTGAAATTGGCGAGACATGTTCAGAGCAAAGTTCTGTGCGATAAAGAGAGGCCAATATTTGTGGAGGATACGGATGACACCTTTGGGAGAGTCACTGCTGTTCACATAAAGCCTAGTTCGCTGGGGCTTTGGGGGGAATTGGGAAAGACGGTGCCAAATTGGTAATTTCGGTGTATAGATATCCTGGAGCGCTTTCTCTTAGAAGTTGAAAACAATGTCACTCTGCCAGAGAAAAAAACCTTTCACTGGAAGTGTAAGGAGGAAGTTTAGGGTGGGAGACTGGAGAATACGAAGGGTTAGTTTTCTGAGCAGCGACATTTGGGAGAAAGAGGCACAGGATAGCATTAAATACTTCGTTTATGGGTGAAGGGAGGAGAGAATGGGCGAGAGAGCAATGATCACGCTGGCACGAAATAGAATTTTTGTTCGGTGCCCAAATCATTTTTGTTTTTGTGCCAAATTGAATCTGATTGTAAATGAGAATAAACGAACCATGTATCGTCCTTTCATTGCAACAAGTCGCCATCTGCAATGCTAAAGTATTCGAGGTCGCGCTTTGTTGCACTCAAAGTATTATAGTTTAATTTTGTATTACCTGGCTATTTTAAGCATTTTACTTGCAAGTAATAAAAATATAAATAAATAAATAAATAAATAAATAAATAAATAAATAAATAAATAAATAATTAAAAATGCTATTATTGTTATTATATTAAACATTCAACAAAACCATATCATGTGACCTCCTCATTGGAACGATCTCGACGAGCTCGTTCCAATGAGGGGTCGCATGATATGGTTTTGTTGAAATGTTTTGAAAAATAATATTTGTGCTGAATTTGCATATTAGTAGGACGAATGCGGGCGATTCAGCAGGTAAAGGATTAAGAGAAAAAAATACAAGTGTCGCCATCTGGTCGTGTCAGTTGAAGAATTAAACTAAAATAACTAAATTAAAACAAAAGCTCGGGATGCAGATTACTACTTTAATCGCATTCCGGATATCCAGGAGACGAATGTCCTGACAATTAACAAATAAATGACATAAAACTGAGTCCACGTTTCTTGCCATACACATCAACAATATCTTTCACGAAAATAAATATAATGAAGGAAAAGATATTTATCACTCCTAGTGTCCTTTACTTTGTTACCTCACAAATGGTTTACGGCAGATGAAAATGCTGACGTGGGATGGATTCTTCTGCTTCTCCATGCACTCTGTTTGTTAAGAGAGTAAGCCACCTTTTTCTATTGTAACAAGATTGTGGTTTTGCGATAAGTTCAACAAATCTAATTGTGACAAAATAAAAACAATGACATTATATCAACAATTTACTGCTTAATTTCGAATTTAATGCCTCATAATTAATTAATTATAACCTACCGATATAGTTTTAGTTAACAAGAAAGTAGAATTTCATTAGTCAAATAACATTTATTATATTCAAGAGGACAATACGCTTATAGATTACCCAAACATGCCTCCTGTGTTAACACAGTTTTAACATACACTCTAACATCAGTTGGGTTAAAAAACTCAACCCAAATCAACTGAGCGGAGTGAATATGGACCCATTTGGGTTCAAATTCACTCAACCCTGTTGATTTGGGTTGACTTTTCGCCCAACTCTTAAATCAGTGTATTAGGTAAAGCAAGCTTGTTTATCACATTTACAAGTGCAGTATCTGGTAATCATCCAAAATGTTGACAATTTTTCGTGGGTGTGAACCTGAGGGTTAAATGCCTTAGATTTAGACAGAATAAATTGTCAAACCTAGTAAATAAATATTCTTAGAGATTGGGCCTTACTTAACTCTTATTCATTTTTCTATTCAATACTTGTATATGTTTACCGCTAGTTGCTCTGAGACTATCTCCGAAGTACGTTTTTGGATGGAATGTGAACAATTTCCTGCCGGTTCGAAATGTCATTCTGTACCCTAGCAATTCATTCCGAAATTTAGATGAGGTTAAATCAATTGTGTAGTATTTTCTTCTTATTTTTATAAATGTTTGTAAGACGTAGATCTCGCGATGGCATTCTTTTCCATAGCAGTTTTAAACAGATAACTGCATCATTGGAATGGGGGGGGGGGGGGGGGGGGGGGGTGGGGGGCGGTAGGTCAGTTGTTTCGGCATGGAAATTCAAACCGAAAGGTCCGTGATTCGCGTCATCATGGGAAACTGCGTTGTGTCCTTGTGCAAGCCACTTAATCTTAATGGAGGAACGCTGGAGTTGTGTACTAAAGTGTACACGTCGATGATGCACATGTCTTCAACCAATGCTAACCCTGCTTGAGTGGAGTTAGTACTTTGGGGAGTGTAGCAGTTGCTTGCCGTTGCTGGGTGGTTTTCTCCGGGTACTCCGGCGGCCTCCACTCGTAAAACTGTCCGACATGAGGTGCCCTGGCCGTCGAAAGAGTCGTTAAATCCCAATAAATGAATAAATAAATAAATAAATAAATAAATAAATAAATAAATAAATAAGGTAATTCTCACTGAGTTACGGGCACCACATTTGGCACATTTGTAGCCAGGTTGTTACCTCGAAGGCCATTTTTGTTTTTCAAATTTCGCAACCCCATGCTCGCGATGCCTTTTTTGTAGGTTTTTCATTATCGATTTTAATGAAATTCTTAGTACTTTATACAGCTCAAATAGTAAAAAAGAATTCGTGGATTTCGATTATTTTTTTTTATTTTTAACGTTTATTAATTGCTTATTGTTTTACAGGGATTGGGGAGCAAGTTATGTTATACGAACGCCTCTCCTTGCCCCAAATGAGCAGGCGTGTGGGATTACCTTCGTAGAGGCAACTTATTGGTCTAGCTCTTATCGAATACTACGAAGGGGTCTTTAACCTGTGCGGCGTGTGTCTCTCTCCGCACATAGCACAGCAATTTTCGTCCCTACCCGATAGGACAGTACGATGTAACAGCATCAACCCCATAACTGATTATGACAGAGAGTGTTCGGAACTTACCCCGACTGAGGATCGATCCAGGGATCTCTGGCAAGAGAGACCAGTGCACCTATCCCCTCGGCCACCACTCTCGTAGGACCTAATTACATTGAAAAGGCTACTTTGGACCTTATTACATTGAAAAGGTGACTTTGTACTTTATTACATTGAAAATGTGTTTTAGTGACAAGCACAGCTCCGTACTTATAGAAGCTACAACCTTGAAACTTTGCACATCGTTTTCTACTGATCTGAAAATTTGTCAAGCGTCTTCCGTTTTTAAATTTCGATCAACCATGAGAGCGGTGCGAATTTTTTAAGTTTTATTAGGTGTTTACTTTCAACTGCATTTTTACGCTCATCCTTTCGAAACTTTGTTCACATAATCTCCAACAATGTCTTGCCGTCCTACGAAATTACAAACTATTATTGTCGAATTTGGAGGGTTACATGATGGGAGCGGAGTCATAGGGTTGAAGGCTTATTTTTAGGCTCATCCTTTTGAATCTTTGGGAATATAATCTCCAACAAAAATCGTATCTAAAAATGTGTATATCTGTCCAACTAAACTCCCAATCGTTATAGTCGAACTCAGAGATGATACCATAGGGTTACAAATTAAAATGCGTCCGATTTTACTGAAATTTTACCAAGTTCTACAACTCAAAAAATTGAGAGATAGCTGTTTTTCTATTTTGCACCCATTGTAAACGGTTTTATTACACGCCTGTTCTATGAAATTTCCATCTGCAGCAACATTAAAACGTGCAGAAAATGAAAATCCGTTCCGCACACATGTACAGAATGGAAATCGTTGACGGACTATTTTTTTTTAATATAAACGAAATTTCAATGGAATGTTCTACAAATCGTTCACCGCAATTACAATTTGAATCCCTAGCGATAGATACAAAATCGTCCCCTGAGTTCCAATGTGTTCTATGTGGCAGTAGGCACATAGAACACATTGGAACTCAGGGGACGAAATAGTAACACGGGTTCCCCTCGCAAATTTGACTGGCGATAAAATGTGTTCTTTTTGCTGATGGTTGTCAAATGAATTGGTGAGTGTCCTTCTAATATTTTTTTTTATAGACGTGAAGGCGACTGATAAACACAGCACGACATGCGCGTGTGAATGGGTTAATCGATATGGCACTTGTTCCATCGCGGAATGATAAAACTGGCGGCCTCGAGTTTTCTCCTTCCGCGATGGCACTCGTGCCATATCGATTAACCCATCCACACGCATGTGTCTTTCTGTGTATTTACGTCACTTGAAGCTTGGCCTATTTTAAACCTTTTTCATTAAAACACTTGATTTCATAGCTCCTCGGTTATAAAGGTTACAGCTTTCAAACTTCATACATCGGTTTCCACTTATATGAAATTGTATTAAGCGTTTTATTTTTTTAAATTTCGATCAACCAACCGAGCGATGTGAATTATTCAACTTTTTCCACTTTTTTTTAATTTTCAACCTCATTTTTAGACTCATGCGTTCGAAAATTTGGGAATATCATATTCAACAAAAACCCAACCTGAAACTGTGTTGCCAAATTCCCAACCATAATGACCGAACCCTGAGGTGTCGTCATATGGAGGTTGTGGTGGGGGCGGGTGGAAGGGGTTAGGATCAAAAATTAAAATGTGTCTGATTTTTGTTGAAATTTCAGTATGTTATAGAGTTAAAAACTTAGGAGGTAGCTGTTTTTTTTAGTTTTTCGATTTGCCTCCATTTTGGAAGCTTTTATTTCATTTGAAGTGTAGTCTATTTTGGACATTTTTACATTAAAAATCCTAACTTGGTAACATAGAACCGTGATTATAAAAGATACAGCTTTGAAACTTCACACATCATTTTCCACTTATTTGAAACTGTGCTGAAATTTAGATCAACCATCCGAGCGATGAGAATTTATGAACTTTTCAAAAGTTTTTTTTTATTTTAACCCCATTAATTTGCTCATCCTTTCAATAAGTTGAAACTATGAACTCCAATAAAGACAATATCGAAAAATGTGTTGCCGTCCCACTAAATTCCTAACCGTTATGGCGGAACTCTGAGGTGACGTCATTGGGGGGGGGGGGGGGGGGGTCACAGAGTCAAAGATTAAGATGCATTTGATTTTGTTGAAATATTAATATGTTGTAATGTTTAAAAAATCTAAGAGATAGCCATTTCGTTTTTGACGTTTTTATGTCACTTCAAAGTTTTGGCTATTTGTGTTATATTTCATTCAAAACGAGCGACGGAGAAGGCGTTATTGGGCGACTTGGTACGGTAAACAGTGACACCTTCTCCTCCTTGTTGGGCAGTTCTCCGTTGGCCGTGATTGTTGAATGACTTCTGGAAATTCGCTGTGTAATTTTAACCCTTTACAAAACATGAAAAGCAGACCACGACCACACTTGCCAAAACAATTCTTGAATAACTCATTTTTTTCTTTTTTTGTCTCAAAACATAGGTTTTTATGAAGGGTCATAACCTATGTTTTTGAGACAAAAAATGAAAAAAATAATGCAAATATTAATTGGCAATTTTTGAGAATAGCGCTGGCCGGTTTTGGCAATTACGTTGGATAAAGGGTTAAAACCATCATGTAATATTCTTGTTGTCGGTCACATTTGTCCATTGTGCAGAAATATGTGGCTTTAGCAGTGTCCACGCTGTCGGGTGCCAATTGAGCCAATTACATTAAAAATTTGATTTGGCACCAACTAATCATTGTTGACTAAAATTTGGGCACCAAAAAAGTTTCTTTGACTTGTGAAGGAAATCCATTGTGGCAGTGAAGAGTGCGGTCGATGACGAAACAAAAACAAAAATTTCACTTCTTTTTTAAGAAGGCGTTAGAAATAGTGTGTGGACAAATTTTCAACGTTAATTGACAGTGAGTGGAAATGAGGCATTCATTGTTTTTACTTCAACGAAATCATTGTAGGTTATCAACTTGATAAAAGGCAACATTTAATTAGATAAATGCTTCATACCGTCGCGAGTCACTCGAGACGGTATGAAGTATTTATCTAATTAAATACCAACTTTTGTAAAGATTCGCGACCCTCTAAACCCAGTGGATTATCAGTAATTAGTCGTATAATCTGTTATTATCTAAGTGCAACAACGGAAATACGCACCGGAAGCAATCAGCCTGACCATTAACTGAATCAGTGGCATATATAAGTTATTCGACCATCCTTTTCGCCTTCCGATGGTTTCGTAAGAACTTTCGCTCTCTGTCGGATTTTTTCCGTGACCAATTGTCTTTTCACCCTTGAAATGATTGCCAGGTCATTTTTTAAACCTCGATTAATAAATGTGGATCACACAGCGAAGTACACCCCTCCCCTCTCCTATTAGCGTTTTGGCACCCAAACACTTTGTTTGGCACTAACATGTCCAGAATGACTACAAATGTTACACCAGACAGTTTCGGACCAGCGTGAACACTGGACCTTAAAAACCAGTAAATCAACAAATAATATTCTCGTTTTTTCTACTTCCAATAGGGTAATCATCAGCAGTTTTTAGTGCAAGAGGGAATAATCAGTTTATGAATTCGACCCGTAGGTACCGAATTACCGCGAGTGTTGTTATGGTGTCAATATTCATTATGGAAAGAAAGTTTCATATTATTTACAAAGCATCGGTTACGGAATTCCTCACGCCGAACAGACAAACCAATCATTTTCCGTAATGAAAAACAGATTGGAGCAGAAGATAGAAGGTACAATTTTATTTTAAATGTACAGAATTATGACAAGATAGACATGTTTGCTAACTACCAGTGGCAGTACATTTGTCATTTGGTTATAGAAATTGGAAAACTGGCGCACATAATTTCGTCTACTAAGGAAAGCCGCTCCAGTACTTGTCAAGTTATACATACAGTAAGAACTCTTCCTTTCTTGCCTTCTTTGAAGAGACGACTATTGTCACTCGATGAAAGTAATTAACTCTTTTCATCTGAAGATCATTTCGGATAATGTTTAAAGTGAGTGTTCACGAGCAGACGACACCATGTGCAATGAATCACAAGCGAGGAGCAGTAATAATTTAATCCTACAGCCGTGGAGGATTAAATTATTGCAGAACCCCTCCAAAACATAAAATGGACTCCTCCAGTATTATTTCCATTCAGGGTCAGCTTGTTAACTCTTTTGGCGCGACAGGCGGCTAAAGCCGACAGACGGCAGACCGCGGAACGGTACTGCAGTAGACATTTTAGCCAACTGTGTGTGTCCATTTCCAATTGCTGTTAACCCTTTACCCAATGCAGACGATATCAAAATTTATTATTTTAAATATCATTTTTTCAAATATTTCAAAAAATTTCAACAAAACCATATCATGTGACCCCTCGTTGGAACGAGCTCGACGAACTCGTTGGGTAAAGAGTTGAACAAATACACGTATTCCTATGCTTCATGCACCATTTATGTCCTATCCATGAACAACGATACCGTCCCTTGAAAGTATAAAGGTGCCATTTAAATATATACAGGAAATCGTTTGAAAAACTGTCAATGAGATCATTAGAACATCTTTTAAAATAATAACGCTTTAGTCTAACAACCTATACTTTTTGTAAAATTCCTGATGATGTTTCTCAGATTATTCCGCGCCAAAAGAGTTAAAAGAGCTAAAGTTTTTGTGATTACAAATTTTATTGAAATACTTGTGTTCCGATGCGTAAATGTTTTGGGTGTGAAACCATGTGTGCTTCAATGTTCGTCCATACTCTTGTTGTTATTATATTACATTAAAAAGTACGAAGTAGCTACACACTAGTATTATATGGAAACTGCGCAGTTGCCATATTACTTGCAAGGTATCATGACACCTTTTTGAATTTAATTAGAATTTCGCGATTGTTTATCGATGAAAATTCGTGGTATCGAGTGATATGCGCGTGTCCGTCGGTCATGGATTCCATCTTCAATAAAAAATGCAGACAGTGTTCTCCTTTCCTTAAATGCAGTCCTGCCGCTGCATTGTAAAGTTTTTTGAATGCCAGGCTTTGTTCTTGGATAGCTGAAGCTCATTTGGCCATGAGTTATTCTCCGGAAATATTATTTTATAATAAGTTCTGGTACGCATACTGCAGTAGACTTCCAGGAACCATTGGTGCCTGCTGTCAACTCTGTTAGTTGATTGCATATATATCTCGTGTTCTGTATACACCACCTTTTTCATTTTGATGTATAATTTCTGTACATTTAATTTGAATTTATGGAATATCAGAGGTGGGAAATTCAAAGTAAACAAATGTCCGTTACATATATAGCACCTTTAGTTGGGTACTGATGAGCTGAATATGCAGGCAAGTCGTCGCCAGAGTGCTAGAATGTCGTATGTCCCATTGGGGACATAGGACATTCGAGCACTCAGGCGACGAAGTGCAGACTACCAACTGATTATTTTAATGTCTTGGGACAGTCTCGCCACAAGAATTACTTCTTATCGGGGGACCACGAGAGTTATACTCTCGCGTTTTGCTAATAATATCTGCTGACCGATTTCTTGCAATACCCATTGTAATAATACTGCATTATGTAAGAATGTTCTTGTATTTACTCTTGGTATAACAACACTATATATTTTTCCATTGACGACCATGTTCACGTCTGTGTGTGAAGCAACAATATTAGCGTTTCATTTTATATTGAACATTCAGACACTTAATGTGAAGAAAGAATATCTTCACGGGCAACTTTTCTTTTGATTTTTGTTCTAAAATTAGAGGCGGCGGTGTACAGATTACGAGAGAACCCTACACAGGAACTGAAGTCTCGTGCATACATTTTTCTGGGAATTTCCCACAAATACAGACAGCCCATAGAGGGCGGTAGTATTAACGTAGCCTCCACGTTTGATTAATTATGGAATTTACTTTCTGGATGTGACGCAGTGACTCGCCTATTAAAGGAAATGTTTCACCAGATATGTTTTTGTTCTATCAATTTCTATCAAGAAATCTCTTCGGACGTATTCACATCGTTTCAGAATGTGGACCCACTTGAGCATAATAAAATATTCTTTATGCATTGCCTTGGTGGAAATCCTACTCTGCGGGTGAGTCAGTGGTGAGTCATTTTTCACATAGTGATAGCATGGGATAGAGAGGATTACCACTAGTACTCGAGAGGTATACTACGCAAGAAGATCTACCAAACTTTTTAGCTCATGGGCTTCCGGCTCACTTTTTTAAATAGTGTTTTTTTTATTTATTTTTTAAACTGTGTTTATTTATTTATTTATTTATTTATTTATTTATTTATTTATTTATTTATTTATTTATTGTGTTTTAACGACACCTTCGACAACCAGGGTCACCTTGTTTCGGACAGTGTTACTGGTGGAGAAAGTCCGAGTACCAGGAGAGAACCGCCGAGCAGCGGCGAGCACTACACGAGAAAGGTAAGCACAGGTTCAAGACACGTGCACAATCGACGCGCAGTACGCTTTAGTACACAGCACCACCGTGCCCCCACGTGGGCAATCGGGATGAGTCTCCTTGCCCAATGACACGATGCAGTTACCGCTGGCGTGGATCGAACCAGGGACCTTATAGTTTTGTAGTCCAATGTCGTAATTACTGGGCTAACGCGCTCCATCCGAGCCCTTCCCAAAATATAGTCACATAATGAAAAGTATGTCATCCGTGCAATGGAAAAAAAGCTCTGTGAACGATCTGTTACATTCTGGTTTGACCCGGATCGAAAGAATCCTATACCATTTCAATCTAGAATTTTGACCTGTGCCTTATTTTCTATTTCCGCCACCCGCTATTCAATGTACTCACCCGGTCTGTCCTAACTAACGAAGCCGTATCAGATTTGGTGGTTTGCTTTTACATATAGCCGTATCTACTACGAGGGCTGGCATATTCACCCCTTCCCTCTTTCCACCTTACTCCTTCGTCTAGAACATTAGTGGCGACGTTAGCATGACAATTATAAATAAGGTCCATAGTGAAGTTTTCTATAGTTGTGGGAGAGTTTTATCATTTTATTAGTTACCGTGTCTACGTAAATTTGAAGAGATAACTTGTAGGACCTCTTGAGCAGAGAATGTCACGGAATGAACAAAGGGTGTGTATGTTTGTTTGTTGATGGTTAACGTCACGTATTTATGCACCGTGGCTAATCGTGACACAACATGGAGATGAAGTCAAGTTTAGTCAATCGTTGATCTACATGTTGCCCATTTTAGAGGACTTTCACCCCAAACATTGGTGACTGGGTCCTATTTTACTACTAAAGCGGACCTAGTTTACCACAGTAAACAAGTGCTGCTTACTTCCCGGGGTTCCCAAGGGTGTGTACTTCTGTTATACGGGGTAATAATGTAAATCAGAGAGCAGGGCGGTGCATTCTAGACGTTAACATATATTTATTTTTATTTATTTTTTTTCATTTATTCATTTATTATTTTCAGTTCGCCGACATCTGGAGTAGAGGAATAAAGAACTTTTGAAAGTATTCGTTTGTTTCTGTTTCCCCAAAAGTTCCCTTCTCTTTCTCAGAGAACCTTTCTTAATAGATAGAGTGCGGCCGCCGTGGAGTGGTCACTTTCCACGAGTGAGCGACATTTCCCACGGTCACAATATTAGATTTCAAACACTAATTATAGGAATAATCATCAAAAATTTAACTAATGAAGCACCGGGTATAACCCGGTGCTTCATTAGTTCAAATTTTGCAGATGATGATTTTTATTACCAGGTTAACGCATGCGTGGACATCACTACCCACTCGTAGATTACAATCAGTCCACGGCGGCTATGCACACTCATTGAAAAACACCCTTCCAATGCTTCTGTGATTAAATTATCGCAGTCTCCACAGTGTTTTATGGTTTAGTTCTCATGACCCCGGCAATTTCTCATCACTTCAGTTTGAAAACCTCCAGGGTACAGTTGATGAAAAATCGTTTTAATTACAAAGAAAGTAAACTAAATAAAGAAAAGATTTAGTGATCTTTGTCTCGGGCTTCCAGATTGTGACTTATCTTTTACATACATCACATAAATTGTTCTTAAATACGCAGCCTGTTAGTATCACTGACGGAAGAAATTGATATGGACATTCCAACAGTCAACGAAATGTGTACGTATATATCTTCATTACATTCTCAGGTATGTTTAGATGTACAGAACAGCGGGCACGCAAATTTAATCCGACTGTTAGTGATTTATTATGAAAGTGCTGCTAAAATAAATAGACTTGAAGAAAACAAATTTTTTTCTGTTGTTGAGTGTACTGAAAATCCTTCTATGTACTTGAGGCGGGGGTATGATGGGTGGAAAGTCGTTTTCTTCAGGTCGAAGATATTTTTTCAGACGGAAATAAGCAGTGTCAAAATCGTCCCATGTCACAATCCACAATTAACCATGTTTGACTAACTTCTGTCAGAAAGTTTAAAGCCTTGATATCCCGAAATAACAACTAAACCAATACTCCATCAACGGCAGCAACCACAACAACACAGACATCTTTTGCAGTCGAAGGATGAATCTAGATCATTTATTTTCCTTTCACCTTTCCACACAGTTGGGTTTTAACACTTTAGCCAGCCTAAAGGTTTTATATATCCGTCCAGCCCTTTTCACAAACATCGCCTTAAAATGTTACTATTCTTGTATTTGTTGGCTCCAGAACATGGCATTAGAATCCACATAGTAACGAGCTCATCGAGCTCGTTCCAATAAGGTGCCATAAGCTATATTTTCAGGTGAAAATTGGCATTTTGTTTTATTTTAGATAATCAACAAATTTATGTTGCACGTGTGAAACAAACGGTTACCCAGAGCACCAACACAACACGAGAATAGAGCCATCTTTATTGACGGCGTGTCTGTGTGCTGGGGTATAATTTTCCCAATGGTTCATTTCTGGACGAGAGACTCAAGAAGCCCAAACCCTCATTTCTTTAAAATGATTGGTCCTTACGACATAAATTTACAGGTTCACAACAATCTGAGGCCAACTGTAGCATCATTGTCATATTGTTGCTGGCCAGTTCAGGACTCCTAGAACATTTCATTCAAGCGCCGAAAAATCCATTAACCATGTAAATACAATCTTTTCAAATGATTTTAAGTTCCAACTAAGATTTTAGTCAAAATTTGTTACCTTTGTGGAAAAGCCGTTTGACTTATGGGTGCCAAACGGCGTCGCCGACTGTTCTATTCCAGTAGCAGGAGTAAACCAACAAGCAATCCACTTCTCCGAGCCTGCGAGAGACTGTTTTACCAGCCCCTTATGCCCATACGAATATGAAGCTGCGGCCTAGGTTGCTTATCTGATCAATGCCACTAACATTCGCTTGTCTTTTCCTTAACCCTTTACCCAACGTAACGGTCCAAACCGGCCAGCGCTTTTCTCAAAAATCGCCAATTAATTTTCATTATATTTTCATTTTTTGTCTCAAAAACATAGGTTATGACCCCTCTTTGTAACGAGCTCGTCGAGCTCGTTCCCATGAGGGGTCATAACCTATGTTTTTGAGACAAAAAAATGAAAAACAATAGTTATTCAAGAACTTTGTTTGCAAAATTAGTTATTCAAGAATTTTGTTTTCAAGTGTTGTCCGCTTTTCATGTTAGGTAAAGGGTTAAAAATTCAGGAGGAAATGGCTGACAATTTTCGTCATTGGAAGAACTTTACATAAAAGTTAGAGAACGCGGTGGCTCAGTGGTTACGGCATTGAACTTCAAACCGAAAGGCCCACGCTTCGATTCCCATCGGGGGAACCTGCGTTGTGTACTTGGGCAAAACACTTCGTCCCAACTGCCCATGTGGGGGCACGGTGGCGCTGTGTACTAAGGCGTACTACACGTCGATGGTGCACCCGTCTTCAACCAATGATAACCCTGCTTACAGAGATTTAGTTCGTTGAGGAGCCTGACAGTTGCTCGCCATTGCTCGGTTGTTCTCTCCGGGTACTCCGGCTTCTTCCACCCGTAAAACTGTCCGACACGAAATATGACCGTGGCTGTCGAAAGTATCGTTAAACCCCGATAAATAAATAAATTATATGAAACTTAGCTCTCTTGTTTCCTGAAGCTGTCAGTACATTTAACACTAAGGGTATGGTAATTTCACATAAAAATTGAAATTTCGAAATGTTAGCGAATTTGTATCATTGATCTAAACATCATTTCACAAACTTAAGGCATTTTTCTGAACAGGAGAATACGAATACCGAAACTGACTTTTTACAATTTTTGTCCCAATCGCTTTAAACGTTTGACCTTTACTCTCTGTTGAAACCCATTTAAAAATAAGAAAAGTGAGTTTTCATCACATTTTGATGTTTTGTATCTTTTTTTTTCTGTTCATTTTATCAACAGTGTGCGCCTCGTGACATGCAATACAAACAACTGTTATTTTCATTAATATAAAAGTCTAGTGGATGAGGTTTACTCTTTTTCTTTTTCTCCCTGGAAGAATACAAACTTGCACATTTCTGTAAAAATATAATCGTTAAACAAAGAGTCAAAATCGGTATTAGTGTTGGTAGATGAGACACTGATAGATATTCTTAATTATCTGTGAATTAGTATTAACTTGTCATAAAAAGCCAAGTTTCCTTTTTTTACTTTTAATAAACGAAACAACGGACAGCTCAGAGAGCTGTCTGTTGTTTTCGTTTATTAAAAGCAATAAAAGTAAACTTAGCTTTATTTTCTATTGACGCCATAGATATTTTCTCAACAATTACTTGCTTCTTAATTGGACCTTCCTCGCTCGTCAAATAACGAAAAGGGAGATAATTATAACGAATGTCGATTATTTATTTATTCATTTATTTATTTATTTATTTATTTATTTATTTGGGTTTAACGACAATTTCGACAGCCAGGGTAACCTCGTGTCGAACGGTTTTACGGGTGGAGGAAGCGGAGTACCCGGAGAGAACCACCATATTTAATGAGTTTCTTGATGCAACTGATGCAACGCTAATTCTTGAAAGGAAAATATATGGTAATCGTTTTGGTACTATACACCTCTCATTAGCCACCTAGTGTGAAGGTTTTGCTTCTGTTGGCACTTATTTTTTAATTTTCCTCCACCGTGTCGAACCATGATCGGTCAGGTGCGTTAACTGCTCTACGGCCCGATACAAGTTCTGGCTTGCGACTCGACGCGGTCTCCGGTCGCCAATGTTCCTAGTTGCAATATGAGAAAAATTCCCGCCTTGAAACTTTGGTATTTGGACATCAAAGTTCACAGGGTTAAGATAAGATAAGCCTTGAGATGAGTACTATCAGGCAGTGGTACCGACGAGAAAACGGTCTTTTGAAAGGATGGAATTTGACTCTCAGACCCCAGTAATTACGATCGTGAGTGAATGTTAGATGATTATGAAACTGTTTCCTCGTTTTACGCTAAATACTTTATACGGTAATGTGGAAGTCATGTCATTGACTTGGGATACACCTCTTTTACAAAAACATATTCTTTTATCGACACAATGTAACATTAGATGCTGATGTGGCGTTGAGCACCAATAAATAAAGTTCTTGGGTTGGGGGATCTGTGGTGTAATAAAATAACCATCTTTCTCTCCTGGGAGTGATTTTGACAGATGACAATGTTGTTGATAATGAGTGTGGCATGGCATGATGGCCCGACATGGAGTGATGTTGCACCTTGTTCATTAGATACAGTACGTCGCCATGACTGGTCACTTTCCAGGGATGGGCAATATTTACTCGGACGCAATAATATTAGATTCCAAACACTAATTATAGGAATAATCATCAAAAATTTAATTAATGAAGCACCGGGTAAAACCCGGTGCTTCATTAATTCAAATTTTGCTGATGATGATTTTTGTTACCTGGTAAAGGCATGCGTGGACATCACTGAAAACGCGTGAATTATGATCGGTCTACGGCGACTGCACTGTATCATTTTCTCTCCCAGAATTGCCTGTTATCATGTTCGGCAGATATGACTTCAAACTCGGCTGATATGACGCCAATCTTGGCCGATAGGAACCAAGCTAGAGTTGTTCCCCTTGATGTGTTACTAGGCGCAACCAATTTGTTATACATCGAAATGTTTACAGTTTTCATCAAACGCAGTTGGCAAAATTCAGACATAATAGAGTGGTTTAAAGAAGGGTTTTTGTATGGTGAGGGATGAATGATGGCACTTTTTATTGGGATTTAACCATACTGTCGATAGCTAGGGTTACCTCGTGTAGGGCAGTTTTACGCTTGGAGGAAGCCGGACTACCTGGAGGGAACCAACAAGCAGGAGCGAGCAACTGCCAGATTCCCCAACGTATTAACTCCACACAAGCAGGGTTAGAATTGATTGAAGACAAGTGCAACAACGACATGCAGTACGCCTTAGTGCACAACGGCATCATGCTCTCGTGTGGGCAAATGCTTTACCCAAGGACACAACGCAGTTACCCCTGGTGGGGATCGAAACGTAGACGTTTCGGTTTCAGGTCCAATGCAATGATGTGCAATATGCAAGGATTGGGTGGTTGAAGAGTAGAAACTTCATCGCAAAGTATGTTTCTGTTATTACTTGGTTAGTTTCCTATTGGCGTAGATATCAGCCCTCGATAACTTCACATTCCGTTTCAAGCTAATATGAAGTGACCTCGGACTGAAATTTCGGCCGATATGAAACTAGCCAAGTAATGACCTCTAATTCCAAAGACAGAAAACATTTTGGTTCCATTTCGGTTTGGGTCTCATCTCAGTAACTCCATATTAGCCTCCGACCTTCGGTCTCAGACTGATATGAAATTACCTCGGGCTGATATTTCGACAGGTATGAAACTATCCAAGAATTAACCTCTTATTCCAAGGATATTTTAACCCTTTACCTAACATGAAAAGCAGACGACACTTGCCAAAAAAATTCTTGACAACTCATTTTTTCATTTTTTGTCTCAAAAACATAGGTTATGACACCTCGTTGGAACGAGCTCGACGAGCTCGTTCCAACGAGGGGTCACAACCTATGTTTTTGAGGCAAAAAATGAAAAACTAATGAAAATTAATTGGCGATTTTGAGAATAGCGCTGGCCGGTTTTGACCGTTACGTTGGGTAAAGGGTTAAGGTCATCAAGTGCTATCTAGTGCACAAATAAATAGCTTTTTGAAACTATATTGAGATACTTTCCCTGTCACTGCGTCCCCCGAGAAGCTTTTGTATCAAAGTACCGGACCACATCCTTTATTACTCCGCTCTCACTGCTTCATACACAAGGCACTAGGACCAAAGGTTAACTTTGTCGAGAATGCCACAATATAGAAGGTAGTGCTAACTGGAGTACATCAGATAATTCTTTGAGCTTTGTTTTGTTTGTTGTAGGACTGACAAATCAAGTTGGCGATGAAACGCTTGAATTATGGGCGAACTGTCTGTTCGAATAGACTACGAAAGTGTGGGAGTTACGCCAAACTGTTTTAGAAAATCCTCGGCGAAGAGTGAATGGTTTCTGTTCGGAGATTTCTCTGATTATTTTTCTAATGACGGATTGGTTGTATGTAATATGCTATTTCATGCATATTACCTTATACTGACTACTGGGAATTACATAATTCAAATGAGAAACCTCGAGAGTTTGTGAACTATGAACATGTAACAATTCCAATGATCTTGACCTTTCATGATGCAAGATTGATTGCTGTCTGTGAGTTGATAAACCAGATCAGCAAATCCCTCGTGCACAATACACATAAAGTGGAGTGCACCAAATCGCATGTGCAGACTGTGGACACGCGCATACAGACAGACTTGTTACGTGAAAACATATCGCTTCATCACTGAATTGTTAGAATGCGTGGTGTTGTTGAGCTGGTGAATTGAAATGATCAAACCAACACAACTTCAGCAAACACGTTATTCTCAGATGGAAAATGAAATATCAAATCTGGAAATAATTGTACGAGATCGGTTCATTCCAATGAGGCTTTAATTTTTGAATAAAAGCTATTTAACCCTTTGTAAGGATTGGGGACATTATATGGTCAGCAGTATTCACAAAACTTACCACTAACCCTTGAACCTCGTTTCCTGAAATGGTATCGCCTTTGTGTACACGTGCAGTGAGATGGGTCAGTCCAGTATCAATATACAGGGAGGATAAAACAATAAGTGCAGTCTGCAGCCGTCTGGAGGCAGACTGCAGTTATTATTTTATCATCAATGCCCCGTGTATAGACCTCTTATAATAAGACAAAAATGGGACGAAATTATGTCTTGGACCGAAAAATCGGTCTTACGAGTTCAAAGGGTTAAACTTTCAATAGTGTTTTGCTGTTGGTCCCAAAACATGGCTTAAGACCCATCATTGGAAAGAGCTCGGCAGGCTCATTCGAATGAGGGGTGGGTGCATAAGCTATGTTTTTGAGATAAGAATGAAAGTATTTAATTACTGAAGAAACACTTTGTCAACGTTTCGTTGGTGGTCTTCTTTTCGTGCAAGTGCCGTCTGCTGGCCATGCCAGGACACGAGTTAAAATAAGATTGACACGGCGTCTGGTCGTTTTGTTAGGTAAAAAGATTTTTAAAAACATTGTAACCGTACATTCCAAACAGTCAGCAGACTTCACAGACGTAGACTAACGATCGTATGAGTTCTGAAACTATTGTGTACCTTGTGGACACTGAAAGGCATTTTACCGAAAACCAAATTCACGTTACGTCGGAACTTAAACCTCCTCTAACTAATCTCGTAACGAAAATCGACTTTCGGTAAAGTTATCTCCCATGAAATTACTAGCCTGTCGAGGAAGGTCTAATTAAGAAGCAAGTAATGGTTGAGAAAACACCTATGATATCAGTAAAAAATAAGCCAAGTTTCCCTTTGTTACTTTTAATACTGAGGCTGCCTATTGTTTTTGTTTTTTAAAAGTTACAAAAGAAACTTGGCTTTTCTATGATAAGCTAATTACAAGCAACTAAGTAACTGTACATTTTGGTTCTTTGCTTAGTGAATGTGTTTTACAGTAATTTGCAAGTTTTTATTCTTTTAGTACTGAGGCTGCCTATTGTTTTTGTTTTTTAAAAGTTACAAAAGAAACTTGGCTTTTCTATGACAAGCTAATTACAAGCAACTAAGTAACTGGACACTTTGGTTCTTTGTTCAGTGAATGTGTTTTACAGTAATTTGCAAGTTTTTATTCTTCCATCGAAAATAATTATCAAATCTTACGTCCTTGACTTAAATATTACTACAAAAGGATATTGTATGTATTATCTGCTACGATGTCCACACTGTTCAAATAATGAACAGAAAAGGGGTTAAAGGCATCAAAAGATGGTGAAAACGCCGTTTTCTGATTTTTAAATGTGTTTGAATACAGAATAATAGTCAAACGTTCAATTTATTTATTTATTGGTGTTTAAAGTCACATATTTCTGCACAATGGCTAATGGTGACCGCAACATGGAGATAAAGCCCCAAGTTTAGTCAATCATTTATACCCATGTTGCCCATTTTAGAGGACTTCCATCCTAAGCACTGGTGATTGGATGATTCTATTTTACCAGTAAAACAGCTTGTTTACAACAGTGAAAAGGTCCTGCTTCATTTCCCGGGCCCACATGAGGGTGTCAAACGTTCCAACTGGTTGTGAAAAAATTGTAAAAAACTAGCTTCTATATTTTTATACTACTCTACAGGAATAAGCCCAAAAATTTGACAATGATGCTCACATCGATAATAGAAATTCGTATAGATTTAGTGTTAAATTTACAGACAACTTTAGAAAATTAAGGGGAACTAACTTTCCTGTAAATCTGTTCCAATGATGAAAATTCGTCCCCTGAGTTCCAATGTGTTCTATGTGCCGATTGGCACATAGAACACATTGGAACTCAGGGGACGAATTGTCAGCCATGTATGTTTCACCACCGCATATGACCCAAGTCCATACATGTGTCAAGCTACGGTACTTTAAACTAAGTCAAAACTGACATACTGCATTTCACAAACCGAGTAGAAGACCGCATCGAGTTTGAAAGTTTGAAAATTGCAGTCTAAGAATCGTGACATTATAGGTATCACAGAACTAAATATTTTTACATAGGCCACCATTATAACGTTCAGGCGAAAAAAAATATGATCGCATAACTTTAATTTTGGCATTCAAATATCTTTGTCTTCAGTCAACGTTTTCCGACCCGAAAACAGGGAGGTCATGCAACAAATAAGAGAGAAAGAATAACACGAAGGGAAGTACCGGTCAAGTGCACATATTTTTCAGGGAATTTCATACAAAGACACACAAAAAGTAAATTGTATTTTTTAGGTACAAAAGTCATCAAATCACTCCCTTTTTTATCAGGAATATTCAACAATAATGCAACATGTCAATAGAATATTTCAAATGTTTATTGAAACAATATATTTTCCCAAGGCTGTTTATTTTTAGAGTTTGCATCATTTCCGAGTGGAACATTTCAAGGCGGGTAACTCTAATTCAAATATTTAGTTCAGCGATACCTTTAGACAAACGACGTTCTTTGTCTTACTCGCCCTAGTTTCATAATTAACAAGTAACAAAATGATGCTAAAGAAGTATCATAGCGGTATTGGGCCTTTGCGTGTACAGAGCTATGAAAATATACATGAGTCATTCGAAAATGTATAGCAGCGCCAGCTTCTGTATTTATGGATTATATACGTTAACGTTCGAAACAGTTTAACTGGTACGGACCAGGCGATAAGCTGAATGTCTTTACAATATTTCCAAATATTAAATTCACTCTTTGCATCGAGTCATGAAGAAATCAATTCCACAAAGGAACGACAGTCTCTAATGGGACTCCTTTTATACCCAATATTTAGCCAGCAATACTCACTGCGAAAACAGATTATGTTCCAATAAGACTAAAATCATCCTCCTCTGATTGGACATGAGCTCGCTTAGTATATTCTATGTTTACGGCGCAAGTGGCAAATGTTACCGTCTGACGTCACAAAGCGAAATATTTGAAATGGCGTCGCCCGTTTCGTAATTGCTTCATCAACGGAGTGACTAGCAAGCCGTTTCATTTTTCTGGATTTTTCACACGTGCAGCAGACGGTGTTCCGGGTGAAGTTGTTTAAATTACAAAACCGATTTACGATTTGAACTGAGATGGAATGAGATTAGCTGGTTTGTTGATTATTTACCGAGTGGTGGGGTTCACGAGAGGTTTATTTACTAAACCTGTGATAGTTAAAAGTTGCCTTGCACAAGTCAACTTTTAACGATCACAAGCTTAGTAAATAAGCCTCTCGTATATCCACGATGTAGGTTTTAGGCTATGGGTAGTGTCTTATTGGAATATATACATTATTGTGATGAGTTGGCGGTAACATGGTCTGAGGTTTGCGGCTCGGAGCGTATGTTTAACCTCGACGGTTCGCGACTCGGTTGAACATAAGCTCCGTCAACTCATCACAATAAGTTGTTATGTAACTATAGTGAAAACAACCGTTTTAGCCTAACGTTGAGGTCTCTAAAAATAGGTGCCCATGATAACCCCGGATAGCAATCTGTGAGGGTTGAGGTGAATACTTTGTAAATGTTTTGGAGTACTTTTAACAGGGGCATAACTTTTGTGGGGAGGGGGTGACGCCCCCAAAAATCAGAGGTTTGGCAAGAAATTATTAAATACCAAGTTGGGCAGACGTTTTGTTTGCCGGACGATAATATTCTCACACTTTGATGTACTCAGTTGGATGCTTGCCCGTCAAAAATAGATTAGAAAGTGCAATAAATGCCCGACTCAGTATATCGGTAGAATTGCGCATCCAGGGAGAAAGTAACTAAAAACAAAGGATCTTTAATGGCGAGGACTTGTTGAAACCACCCAGATTTTGGGACACCGCCTCCTAGCTCGTGTGTAATTGGCACCACTGTCATAAAACTCTTAATAAATTCCCTGCCATGTAAGTATTGTTTGAATGGAAAGTATATTTGTAACGTGTGTAAGTCTTTGATAAACCAATTAGGTTTGTTCCAAATAGACGGGCGATATGACCTATACCACCCCCAACACCCCACCCCCCCCCCACCCCTCCCTCCATAAACAAATTCTTAGTTATGACCCTGACTTTGAAATTTTATGAATATGAACACCCAGTTGTCAAATTATTCGAATACGTATACTACTTTGAAATGTGTTCATGAATATATTTTTGGATACTTCGAGAAATTAGAATTCTTTTAACCCTTTTACCCAACGCAGACGATATCAAAATTTATTATTTTAAATATAATGTTTTCAAATTGTTCAAACAATTTCAACAAAACCATATCATGTGACCCCTCGTTGGAACGAGCTCGAAGAGCTCGTTCCAACGAGCGGTCACATGATATGGTTTTGTTGAATTTTTTTGAAAAATAATATTTTTTCAAATACTAAATTTGCATATTACGCGGGCGGATGCGGGCGATTCGTTGGGTAAATGGTTAACAAAGGCTTTAGGATTTTTCATTTGTTTGGTTAAAGTCCTTTTTAAACCGAAGGTCCATTGGCTGAATCATTGCTCAGTATTGCAATGATAATGTATAGCGACAAGAAAAGTTTTAGCCTCTAGTTAAACCACAATGCATTGACACCAAAACCCAATGGAAAAAGCCCTAACGGAACATCTCCAATGGAAACACTCCTATGGAAAAAAACAAACTAACAAAAATTGTACGGGAAGGAAAAAAACTATTCTTAGCTCACCTGAGCGAAGCTTAATGGGAGCTTTAGTGATCACTTTCCGTCCGTCGTCCATTGTCCGTCCGTCAGGCATGAACTTCACATTATCGACTTCTCCTCATAAAGTAATGGGCCGAATTGAACCGAATGTAATATGCACATTCGTTAGTATATGTCAATTCAGGTCTGTTCAAATAAAGTTGCCTCCCATACAGGGGGCACAACAAGTGATATAATTCTGTTAGCACCCACATTGTTTTTATAAAATGTTAAAAAATCCTTTTCTCCATAACTACCTATCAAAATGGTTTGATACTTGGTGTATATACAACATTCTTAGAGGGGTCAGATTCAGGTTTGTTAGAAACGTGTCCCTGAGTTCATATTTGGGCTCCCTTCTTCTACAGATCTACCAGTGCTAATGGGCGTCCACATCGAGGGCATTTCGATAAACCAACAGTCTTTGCAATCAGATCCATTTCTTTCGCCTTTTCGTCATTTTCATGAAGTTTCATGGACCAACATGTGGTGGGCTGCATCAGTTTTGGTGGCCCTGAGGGCTTCCAATATGGGGTCCACCTGCGGGAAATTTCCCAGTGGACCATACGGCCAGCCCGACCCTGAGGACTGAGGAATACCTTGACAATAATCGTCAACAGAGACCCCATATTAATTCAATATCACTGTCCGCAATTTTATTTTATAGCATAAATCGCAGTCTGAGGTCGGTTAAGTGGCACTTTAGAAAGTTTGTTTTCAGTTCAAAGCATCGAAAGGCAGGCAGAATTGTAAATACGATCAAACTATTTATTTATTTATTGATGCTTAAGGTCACATATTTATGCACAATGGCTAACCATGACCGTGACAGTCTTACGGGTGGAGGAAGCCGGAGTACCCGGAGAGAACCACCGAGCAACGACGAGCAGCTGCCAGCTCCCCAACATCGTAACTCCGCACTACAGCACAGGCAGGGTTAGATTGGTTGAAGACATGCGTTCCATCGACGTGCTGTACGCCTTAGTACACGGCGTCATCGTGCTCCCACGCTGGCAATGGAGATGAAGTGTCTTGCCTAAGGACACAACGCGGTTGCCAAAGGTGGGATTCGAACCGAGAACCTCTCGGCTTGCAGCCTGCACCTCTACCTACTGAGCCACCACGCTCCCATACGATCAAACATGTCGAAGGTAATAAAGCATAAAAAGCTTTGTCACAGGAGAATAATCTCTCCGAACAAAATGTACTATATTATGTCACGAGAGAATGAATTTTTAGAGAGAAATATGGCGTGTTACATGAGTTTTAGCTACAAGAAGCAAAGGTGAAGTGTTTTTTGACACGTAAATCAGTTCTTAGGAATAAGCATGCTAAGTCTTATATCACATAGAGTACACGAAGAGTGGATTACTACTAAAACTCCCCCTGGAGTGAAATTTCCATGCATATAATAATAGTCGAAGCATAAGTATGTCAAGTAAATTTTCAACCAATCAGGGACGTGGCTAGAGGTTTCCAATTGGGGGGTGTAGGGTAGTGAATTTCCAACTAGAGGGAGGGACCGGGAGGGGGAAACCCCCTCCCGGTCCCTCCCCCTAGTTGGAAATTCACTACTGAGAAAACCTTTGATAATAAAGCCATGAAAGGGGGCATAAAATTGATTCTAGTAACTGAAATGCCAACACATTTATGATAGAATTATCAGGTTATTATTATTTGGTATTATTCTGGGAACTGAATATGTGCTAAACAAATACTCAAGCTCAATCATGATGTGATTTTCTTGAAGTGCATTTCGAGGATTTTTTTTTATTACGATAAGTAAACGTACTATAAAAATCTAATACAGATTGACATCATGCATACTTATAAAGCTCGATATTGCGCACACTGTAGTTGTAAATAGTAACAGTTGGAATTTTTGCCGATTTGAAATCGAGTTGGAATTTTGGGAAGTAAAGCTCAAAAATACAGATAGATGGAATTTCCAACTACTCATGACTGGCCCTCCGCATTTCCAATTATAGTAAATTTTGGCCAGGATTGGGGATGTGAGACCTCTCACCCCCACCCCCACCCTCCTGTCGTTACGTCCCTGCAACCAATGGACCTCCAGATTAATTCCGGAATTCCATAACTTTGCTTGGCATTCTTATACTTTTTCACAGACGGGGAGTTATTGTCAAGGTGGAAACCCCACAACGCGAGTGTTTTAGTTGTTCCCCCCTCCACATGGACTGCATATAAGAATCAGCCGTATTACTTCTGTCGTAAATTTTATGGGAATGAAAGTTATTAGATAAAAGTTTTATCATATGAAACCTAAAGAGAGGTGTGTTCGTATACAATGGAGCAGACCATTTGTTGTCAGAAAGAACGTATTCCAGGTCTTCAATCCCACGGCTTTTGGAAAAATTCGTTGTCCATGTTGAATGATGTCATGTCATATATATAGAAGAGACAATTTTCTTAAGGTTGATTAATTAATATCTTTCATCTGCAGCCGAATGGCTGCTGGTAAAAGTTATTAATTGGTCTACTTTCCATAACACCTGAACAGACTTCTGGTGTAATAATGAGAAAGAGGCCAAATATCAGTACCTTGATTTTGCTCCAAGATCGAACAGAAATATGTCGCCAGAATGAGTTCAATACGGTACTTCAATCTTTCCATTTCCCCCGTACGAACTCTGGAAATGAAGCAGTACTTGTCTACTGTGGCAAACAAGCCCAGTTTTACTGCTAAAATAAGTCCCAGTAACCTATGCTTGGGACGTCCTCTACAATGGGCTACATGGACATCATAGAATGACTAAAGTTGTCTTTGTCTCGATGTGGCAGTCATGATTAGCCATTGCGCAGAAATGTGTTATCTTACTCCTTTACCTAACATGAAAAGCAGACGACAATTGCAAATAAAATTCTTGAATAACTATTTTTTTTAATTTTTTGTCTCAAAATATAGGTTATGCCCCCTCTTTGGAACGAGCTCGACGAGCTCGTTCTAAAGAGGGTCGTAACCCTATATTTTTGAGATAAAAAATGAATATATAATGACAATTAATTGGCGATTTTTGAGAATAGCGTTAGCCGGTTTTGGCCGTTACGTTGGGTAAAGTGTTAAACACCAATAAGTAAATAAACAAATAAGAGTTCCATTTTATGGATGAATGTACCGACAGCTAGTTGCGAGTCTTTTTACCATTATTTTCGCCGTGTTTTGAGAGTTTACTAAATCTCTCTTTCAAAACTGTATACGTCTGTTTCCCCTCAAATCATCGATCCCGTGGAATCGTATTTAAATGCCTTACTGCAGTTACAAGCAATATACGGAAATGCAACTTTCTCCAGATTTGCATATTGCAGCTATATTCTGATAATGGAACGCAATTTTCAGAAATAAAAGGTTTCATCGTTGTCACAAACTGTCGGAATATCATCTCGATGTTGTTACGAACCCATTTCGATGTCGATAAATCATAACAATTGAGCCATTAGCACCGCCCCAATATCCTTTTTACAGCAACATTTCCCTGTTAAATTAGTTCCCTACACAACAATTTTGTCATTGTTTATCCATTTAATGGATCCGGGTGACACTTTGATGAGCTGTGGTGAGAAGCACAGTTTATAATTTGTAAAATAAAATCATTTGTACATTTGTACGTCTCATTAAAAAGCCGCAACACAAAAGAACAAACGTTTCATTGGGTTTGTATGGAGAAGCTGAAAAAGAAATGTATCAGAAGAAACACTCATGATGTTTAAAAGTTTACGGTGAATGACGAATTAAACTATATATTAAGTGGAGAGAGTATTATCAATAAATCACCCGCAGGGTGGAGATTCCCCCAAACAATAATTTAATTGCAAATTTCTTGCAAAGCATAACAAACACAAGCATAGTTCCAGCCAATGGACCTCCGGGTTAAACCCGGAGGTCCATTGGCTGAAACATTGCTTGTGTTTTTTATCCATATGTACAAAATTTGAAAGTGATACTTTAGGTGATAACTCCACTCCGCGGGTGATTTAGTTACAATCCGCTCTCCATTTGCTGTACGTGCTTCTGAATTTCAATTAAATTTTTATATTCGAAATAACGGACGGGAACATGTCCCTTCTATTTCCATTAATTATTATTGCATTGATTCTGTTACACAAGGAACCAGTTGAATAAAGTTACGGGGGTGAGGTGGCTCAGTATGTAGAGGTGCAGAGGTCCTCGGTTCGAATCCCACCTGCGGCAACCGCGTTGTGTCCTTGGGCAAGACACTTCACTCCCATTGCCCATGTGGGGGAACGGTGACGCTGTGTACTAAGGCGTACTGCACGTCGATGGTGCACCTGTCTTCAACCAAGGCTAACCCTGCTTGTGTGGAGTTAGTATGTTGGGGAGCTAACAGTTGCTTGCCGTTGCTCGGTGGTTCTCTCCGAAAAACTGTCGTGGTCATGATTAGCCACTGTGCAGAAATATGTGACCTAAAACACCAATAAATACATAAAAAAGTCACATTTCTAAACCTCAAATCACACAAGATGTCGACAAAATCGCTCACTTTCATAATTTCTAAAATTCCGGAAATATGTAGAATTACACAAGGATATATAATTTCCTTCATAACCTCGGTCCAAACAAATTAACCCTTTACCCAACGAATCGCCCGCATCCGCCCGCGGAATATGCAAATTCAGCAGTTGAAAAAATATTATTTTTCAAAAAATTTCAACAAAACCATATCATGTGACCCCTCGTTGGAACGAGCTCGTCGAGCTCGTTCCAGCGAGGGGTCACATGATATGGTTTTGTTGCATTTTTTTGAAAAATTTGAAAAAATGATATTTAAAATAATAAATTTTGATATCGTCTGCGTTGGGTAAAGGGTTAACCAAATAAATCTAGTGTTAAAATGTTAATCCCTCATCCAACGTAACAAGTACACACGGCAAGTAATTCACAAAAATCACTGTTCAAATTTAATTATTTTTCAATTTTTGCCTCTGAGATATTGCTTATGACACACTATTGAAACGAGCTGGTTCCAATGAAGGGCCGGACGCAAAGTTGTGAGAACAAAATGATAGTTTAAGTTATTTAAGAGTTATTTGCTCTGTTATTGGTGCCAGTTTGTCGCGATCGGGGTCATAAGCTACAGTTTGAAAGGGAAAAGGGAAGTTTCTCGGAGTTATTTAGAAGACATATTGGTCTTGTCTATGCATGGTTTGTGCCAGACTGAGGATAAAATATGGATGGGCAGCTTTTTAATTTACAGGATTTTAGGATGGTCCCCGATGTTGGAGAAAAATGCAGATGGAAATATTTGATTAACCCTTTACCCAACGTAACGGCCTAACTATACACAAAAATCGCCAATTAATTGTCATTATTTTTTCATTTTTTGTCTCAAAAACATAGGTATGACCCCTCTTTGTAACGAGCTCGCCGAGAAATAGACAGAAACAAACGATCATTCCTTATAATTGAACTTGAAGGGCAATAAATTTAGGCATCACAGCAGTAATTATTTTCCAATCCTCGACCATCATAACGTTCAAGCGACAAAACTTATGATCGCATCACTTTATCCCTATCACTGCCACGCCAACTTTAGTCATATATGGAGGATCTCTATGTACGCCTGTATGTGAGGAAGTTTAACCCTTTACCTAACATGAAAAGCAGACGACACTTGCAAATATAATTCTTGAATAACTATTTTTTTCATTTTTTGTCTCAAAAACATAGGTTATGACCACTCGTTGGAACGAGCTCGTTCCAACGAGGGGTCATAACCTATGTTTTTGAGACAAAAAATGAAAAAAATAATGAAAATTAATTGGCGATTTTTGAGAATAGCGCTGGCCGGTTTTGGCCGTTACGTTAGGTAAAGGGTTAATAAATTTTATGACATACTTGAAACTCTATCATCTGATTAATTGTTGAAAAGGGCTCTCTGAGGTAGGTTTGATCTTCGCATACCAGAACGTACAGATAATCATCATAAAATAGATGACAATAGTCGCTTTCGGCAGCGTAAGTGTTACGGTATTCATATATCTTTGTCAAGTATAGCCAGCCGTTCGTACAACTTTTTCTGACCCGAAAGCAGGGAGTCAGGCAACATATAAGAGAGAAAACCTGACCGGAAGGGAAGTACCGGTCACGTGCACCTTTTTTCAGGGAATTCCCAACAAAACTACACCAAAAATCAATTGCAATTTTTAGGTTCAAAAGTCATCAAATCACCCTCTTTATTCATCTGGAATATTCAAGAATAATGCAAGATGTGTTTAGAATGTTTCAAATTTTTATTGAAACAATATATTTCTCCAAGGCTGCTTATTTTTAGAGTACCCGGGGAGAACCACAGAGCATCGGCGAGTAACTGTCAAATTCTCCAGTGTACTAACTCTACATAAGAAGGTTAACATTGATAGAGGACAAGTGCATCATCGACGTGCAGTACGCCTTAGTACACAGTGCCATCGTGCCCCCACGTGGGCATTTGGGATTAAGAGTCTTGCCCAAGGACACAGCGGAGTTGTCCCTGGCTCTCCCAATGCGTTCTTTTTTAACTACTCCATTATTATAAATTGCAATGTATATATTTTGAAATAATGACAGTACCTCGGAGCATCTTGTCCTTGCCGTTGAAATGCTGCTATGTGGCACACTGTACAGGAAACGGCTCGCTATATATGTACAAATGTCGGTGGGTTTTGTCATGTTGGTGAGGAAAGTGTTTGTCGAGAGAGCGAAATAATCATTTAACCCTTTACCCAACTCAACGACCCAAACCAACCTTCGCTGTTCACAAAAATTACCATTCATTTTTTCATTATTGTTTTTCATTTTTTTGTCTTAAAACATAGCTTATAACCCTCTTTGGAACGAGCTCGTTGGGCTCGTTCCAAAGAGGGGGCATACGCTATGTTTTTGATGCAAAAATCTAAACAAAATATTCATTTAAGAATTGTGTTTGCAAGTGTCGTTTGCCTTTCGTGTTTGGTAAAAAGGGTTGACTGTGCAGAAACAAAACGCGCTTTAACTGTGCAGAAACAAAACGCGATTACCCTTTTTTATAATTATGTCGTTATAATATCGATATCGTAAAGAGATTTTTCACTTCATCTAATAACTCAGTTTTTTACCGGTAGCTCTGACAACCCAGTCTCTCTCCATTTGTACATAAGTGGCATCTGACCGTTTGTCTCACAACCTCTGGCCTCTCGTTCATATCACTCGCTGCAAATCTGATTAATTCTTACCAGATTCCATTTTCATCAATATCAATGCCATTTTCTCCGTTTGTCTCGTTGTGTGTTATTGGTTTTCATCGTGGGAAAGGAAGTATATCTTCGGTTGATTTTTGTTGTTGTTTTTGTTATATCTTCTCATTTTTATGTGCGGGATAACAGACAAAAACAATATTCCGTATGCTTACAGCATGGCTGACATTGGGGAGTCGTCGCCACCCCATGGTCTACGAACATCCTTTCTTCGTGGGCTGACGAACGATTTTTAACGTGGAAGGGCTGAATCCTAGGTCAGGTTGTTTGCATGTGTGTGTTGGGGGGGGGGGGGGAGAAGGGGAGCGTAGGTATTTCGGAATGATTTCATAGAAATCGTTCACTTCAGTTAACGCGTGGGTGGGATGTTTAAAACAACTTGGTACATCCATTGCTACTTTAGTACCTTAGTAGCAACGACAGTACACAGTTGTTTTAAACATTCCACTCATATGTTTATTCAAGGGAGTGGTTTCACCCAATGTGAGACGAGGCAAAGCAAAGTCATGGGTTGCTGATGGTAAACGCAACACCATACGTTTCGGCATGGCGGTGGAAGCTCGGTTGCGACATTGGAATTCAGGCCGATGGGTCAACGATTCGATCCCCGCCAGGAGTAGTTGCGTTGTGTCCTTGAGCAAGGCACTTAAACCCGATTGCTCACGTGGGATAACGGTACCGCCCTGGACTTAGGTGTACCGCTTGTCTTCAATCAATGTTAACCCTGAATGTGTGAAGTTAGTACGTTAGGGAGCCAACTGACAGTTGCTCGCCGATGCTCGGTAGTTCTCTCTGGGTACTCCGGCTTCCTCCACTGGTAAAACTGTCTGACACGAGGTGACCCTGGCTGTCGAAATCTCAATAAATAAATAAATAAATAAATAAATAAATAAATAAATAAATAAATAAATAAATAAATAAATAAATAAATAAATAAATATGCATGATTGTAAGTTCCAATAGGACATTTTGATTTACTTCCACATTTTACTGCCATGCACCGGCATTGTTGTGAAAGCTCGATACCAGTTTGATTGTATTCCTCGTAAGCACATCGACATCTTCTGAAAAAGTGCGGGGGCTACAGCCTCCTCGGTGGCATGTTCGTTAGTTTACAGATTCGTTGAGAAAAGAACTTCATTCTGCGGGATGCGATGCACCTTTTTCATTTTGAAGCCGTCATAGTATAGTTGTTGCCCAATGCTACCTTCATTTGTCAAAGGGTTACTGAAGCAACACATTGTCTCGCTTGATTTTTTTTTAAGAGCAAGTTGTCGATTTCCCCCACCCCCGCTGGAAACACAGGAACAAAAAAACAGGAAAAAAATTCAAACACCCATATTTAAAAAAAACATGCGAGACAGTAACTTGCTATTCGGTGTCAAGGACATTTTGCTGTAGGACTTTTATCATGTGGGGATTTTGTTCGAAGCAATTTTTTCTGTAAGGCGTTGCCATGAGTATACTGGCGATTTGAGGCGGCGTAACCTGATTTGTTGGGTTTGGTCTCGTGGAGCTGGACGAGTAGGCTTCATGTTCCACACTTTTCATTTAAAAATTATCAGTAAAATAATGATTGACGCAAAAAGATTGGTACTAACCTTTCAAACCTCTACAAACTAAAAATATTTAGGTTCTATATTTTACCTAATTGAGTTATTCAATTTGTCACTGTTGCGGAACCAGTCAAGCGAATCAAAGTAAAACCCAAACTGAGAAGCAAAATGGTTCTATATCGAACCAAACGGGAACTCAGGAAGAACTAAGTGGAGAATCAGATGGCCCAATTTTGGAAGGAACCAACAATGAACGAAACAACGATCAAAGAAAGTTGATCCTACGAGCTGGGAAGCCGAAAACAATGAGAAGGGACAGGAAGAGGGCCAGCGGCACAAACTGGGGCGTAAACAAAATGGAATGGTGGGGCTCAATAGCCTTCCCCTGAAAATGTTGACAAACATACAGATATAAAACCTATCGTTACGAGGACTGTAAATTCATTCAAATTCTACAAATGAAGACACAACGTTCCATACAAATTAAAACCTCTCAGTTTCTCTCGTCGATGCACACTAAAATATTTTCTCTATCATATCAAAAAATGTCTACAATGAAGCAGGGTGTCGTGGATAATTTTGGTGCCGTTAAATTAATTGTGCCCCACCTACTGCAGAATACGTTTCTCAGTCAAGAACCCAGAAAGATAACGAAGAACCTGCATCGAACCTGTATAGAACAAAGTGTTCTCAGTTGAACCTGTATAGAACCCTTCGTTTTAAAATGAACCTCGACTTACTCCTTCGGTTTTATATGGAACCACAGAGAACCAAACATTTTAAGAGTGTATGGTATACTGTGTATACAACCATATTGGTGACTGTCACGGTGGTAGCTTGAATTTAAGATTCTGTTGTTTAACCCTTTACCCAACGTAACGGCAAAAACTGGCCAGCGGCATTCTAAAAAATCGCCAATTAATATTCATTATTTTTTTCATTTTTTTTTGTCTCAAAAACATAGGTTATGACCCCTCGTTGGAACGAGCTCGTCGAGCTCGTTCAAACGAGGGTCATAACCTATGTTTTTGAGACACAAAATGAAAAAAAATAGTTATTCAAGAATTTTTTTTGCAAGTGTCGTCTGCTTTTCACTGTTAGGAAAAGGGTTAAAAGCATAAGAAAAGGGATGTGACGAATCACGAAAAACCGATTTGTCAAGTAAGCTATCTGTGTATTTAATTAAAAATAAATCAGTGAAGGTGCAATAATTATAAGTGACACCATTAATGGAGCGGAATCTCAATAGGAGCCTGTAACGCCAATTAACGCTTATCTTGTTTAAAACGACGATCTTTCCCGATAAAAAGTGTCAAACAAAAGACACTAGTTTAGCCATCCAAGGTGATCAGTCATCTAATTATATGGTTATTAGTGTCGATAATCTCCTGATCACAAATAGCGCACATGTAGTGCCTCTATTGTATATCCATCACCACTTTCTGACAGTGGACTGTCACAACTGTCAAGGTAGAGCGAAGGTACAATACCTTAAAAGAATTTGAAAAGAGAATTTTGAATTAAGATAGATCTATTGCGGCCAAGTTCGGGAGAAGCAATTAAAATGGGAATTAATGTCTTTGCGATCGAATAAAAGTCGGGTGGTTTCTGGACAATTTCATTCCAGTCTCAAGGCGTGTAAGACTGTGGGTCGTAGGCGAGAAGCTGGGGATGCTCCATGCTCTAGGTTAGAGGAGGTGACGCATCGGTGCGGAAGTATAGGCACGTTGTTATGTAAGGGGAGCCACAAAGCTCATATTTAGAATAGGAACAGTCGCGAGCCATGTCGGTGGCCAGATATAAGTATGGATCAGGATAGGGAGTACGAGCTCCGGGAGCTCACGAACATTGGCATTCAGATAGACGATATCACATGTTATAGATGGCAAGCCATACATAGATAGATAGAGTAGGCTTTGACTGTATGAACGTTAGTCTGAGGTGATTAAAGGGTAACCATTAACCCTATAAGTAGCGGTTGTTAGAGTAAAGGCACCCAGAAAAGTAACAATACGTTAGTGGTCGTGCGACGGCAGTGACAGAATGGCACTCCGTGAATTGTTCGTGAAAAGGCTACCATAGTCCAGAGATACTACAGTGAGCCGAGTAGATCAAACACCAGCGACAAGGAAGAAGCAACCAGCGACAACAGAGAAGCGGGCCCGCAAGGTGACTCAAAAACTGTGTGGGTGGTTGGTTGTGATTGACGTTTTGTGTTTTATTCATTGGATTTCATGTAAGTCACAAATTACTACATTTTTCTATATGTATTAAAATTGTTATTTTCAGTGAAACCCTCCACGTTGATTAAGCTTTTTGATGAAAAGGCACTGATCCCTTAAGGATAAGAAGCACATAAAAAACGGGTGGGTTCGACACGGTGAAACATTCGTTCGGCGCACGGATTCAGACGACGCTCCTTGAGTCTAGGCTGAATACGCGACGTGAACCTATTCCTCAGATCAACGTCAACGCCCGATTTCCGACATTGACTCTATCTTGCAATTGTGGGGGAGGTTCAGTAATAATTTAATCCTACAGCCGTATCGGGCTGTAGGATTAAGTTATCACTGATCCTCCTGTCCAGGCCGGTGTTTATTGTGTTACTTTCTAGTACCTACGGACTGTGGGGGGTTTTTTTTGTTTTAAACAGAAATATATGACTGGGTCAAACTTTCATAAAAAGCGTGGAAGAAACAGGTGGAAGCGATGTGAAATGTTCTGCAAGAACTTCCACTCTTGCAGTCTTTCCTTTGTATGCAGTTATTCACCACGTCCACTTTGCTTTTCATTTCACAACGTCCACTTGAAATCAATAACGTGTGGGTGCGATACTTGAAACAAATTTGTACCAACATTCATTCAATTTGATAGTTTGGCAACAACATCAGGAACCCAGTGTTTTGAACAGTTGAATTCAAATGGGCGATTTTTGTTTAGCTCTGCGGTCCTGATTAATTTTCTGTTTCTTTTCTTTTCTTTTTTTTCCCCCAAAATGCTTGTAGTCACGCACTTTCTTACAAGACTAGATTTTACACTTAGACATTCACAGTCGGTCATATAAATGGAGGTCTTTGGTACACGATTCGGTCTGTTGGAGCCCGACATGACCAATGAGGCGTACCGGTACGGTATGTTTTAAATAAATAAGAAGTCAAGACTACCACGTGTATATATTATTTACTTTCCAAGAAATTTTCAAGACGTCTTTAGGTTTTAAACTATAATCCCGACTGATTAATATCGGAACTACATCATCACAGCATGCCTTTGGCGATAGCACTCCTTAACCCTTGCAACCCGGTTTGCATAAATGTTTGCGCGAAGAACAGATTGGTAGTGAACGAGCAGACGATATATAGAGCAAAAAATCTGAAGCGAGGCTCGGTAATAATTTAATCCAACAGTTCGATAGAACTGTTGGATTAAATTATTACTGAACCTCCCAACAAACCAGGATGGTTTCGCCCATTTCGCCGTTGATAGTATTGACTGAAGTGATACTTTCCAGTGCACCAATGTTGAAATGGTTAATGATGTAGGTGGAATGGTTCCACGACTTTTTGCTGCACGGCATTATATAGTGCGACTCTATGCCGCTGGTCATTTGCCGTACCGACAGTATGCCGCGAAGGCAGAAGGCCGAGCGATAGATTGCCGCAATTTCCTGTAAGCTAAAAGTATGTTATTTATATATTCTAGAAATTTATATGAATTATCAAGTGTGTACATTAAAGAAAATTATAAAAATCTTTTCGAGTTTATTATGCGGAAAACATTAAGGGGTTTTCAGTTTTCATGTTACGGAAATGTTTTCCGCCATGACTGCATGAACGCACCTTTCCTTCTTTTGCTCGTTATTGTATTTGTGCTTTGTGATCTTTTAGAGCAACACTGTTCCCATTGTGTCCATCTAATCAAACATTAATTGCAAAATGTCCATTCTGCCTCAAAGCAGCTCTTATGGCTCAAATTGAGACATAAGCCCCCTTTTAGGTGAAAGGGAAAATTATACAGTTCCTGAAAGATTAAATAACAAAAAAATAATGTGCCCATCCATTTTCCTTGAAGCCCATTTCCTTGTATCCTATTGCGGCATTTTGTAGTTGCGGCACTTTGCTGCTGCGGCAAATGACCTGCGGCACAGTGTCGCGTTTCATGCATGATGTAGTTTGGCCAAATGTCGGATCACCAATTGGAATATTTCATCAGTCGGGACTTGAGCCATCACATCACAGTCGGGACAAATGAGGTTTACATCCACCAACCCAGTCGGTTCTCTTCGCAACGCGTCTGGCCACACACACACAAACATTAAAAGTTATTGTGATGAGTTAAGGTTGAACATACGCCCCGCGCCGCAAACCTCAGACCATGTTACCGTCAACTCATCACAATAACGCATATGTTCCAATAAGACACTACCCATAGTCCAAAACCTTCATTGTAAAACACGAGAGGCCCATTTACTAAACTTGTAATCGTTAAAAGTTGCCTTGTTCAAGGCAACTTTTAACGATCACAGGTTTAGTAAATAAACCTATGGTGTACCCCACGACGGCACTGGATAAATAATCAATAAACCAGATTAACTCATTTCATCTTAGTTCAAATCGTAAATTGGTTTGTAATTTAAACAACACTTCATCCGGAACACCGTTTGCTGCACGTGTAAAATATCCAGAAAAATGAAGCGGTTTGCTAGTCACTCCGTTGATGAAGCAATTACGAAACGAGCGACGTCATTTCGAATATTTCGCGTTGTGACGTCAGATGGTAACATTTGCTACTGGAGCCTTAAACATAAAAGAAACTACGCTAGCTCTCAACCAATCAGAGGGCGAGGATTTTACTCTTATTGGAACATAAACAAATTTGAACCTCTGATTCACCCCTCCATTTTCAAAACGGTTCGGCAGTGGTTGTGGGTTGAAGGTTATATGATATGTATTGATATGTATTTATTCACCAGTATACAAACAGTATAGATATATACATAATAGTTTTTACAAGCATAACAAAATTCGTTGTACAATAAGATATTTTCAATACCCATACAATGATATGACACATTTTCGTTTTGTATACCAGTAGGGAAAGGCATAGCCAGATTGGCTGTCTTCCTGTCCTTCCCTATAGTAGGGGAAATAAAACCAAAGAATCCCTAGAATGGCGGAAATAACCCAAAAGGGGTATGTGGAGGCAACATTGTTTTCTCTGTCTACCAATCCAAAGTTCTTCTAATAAATCATGGCTTTTATGCAAAATATGTTAGGTGGTCAGCGTAGGTTACAACACAGTACTCTCCGATTGGTCTCTGGAGTTATTGCGGTCAATTGGAACAGAAAAGGACCGATTTTACAAAAGTAACAACTCTATATTTTGAAGTAAAAGAGACCAAGCCGGGAGACCAAATAGGACGAGATGCCAGACGATTGTTCCCATTGAAGATAGATCATGTATTGAACGAAGACTGTTTGGTACAGGTGGTACATTGCAATGCCTTTATTATCCGGATATTCCTTGTTGAGTCAACAGTTTACAAATGCATTGTGAGTAGAAACCGGGAATAGTAAGAGGCATTATTTTAGGTTCAACGGTATACTAGAAGGCACAATCTGGACAGTAGGGGTTGGAGCAGGAAACATTTTCCTTTACTTAGAACAGAAAAGGACCGATTTTACAAAAGTAACAACTCCATATTTTGAAGTAATAGAGATCAAGCCGGGAGACCAAATAGGACGAGATGCCAGACGATTGTTCCCATTGAAGATAGATCATGTACTGAACGAAGACTGTTTGGTACAGGTGGTGCATTGCAATGCCTTTATTATCCGGATATTCCTTGTTGAGTCAACAGTTTACAAATGCATTTTGAGTAGTAACCGGGAATAGTAAGAGGCATTATTTTAGGTTCAACGGTATACTAGAAGGCACATTCTGGACAGTAGGGGTTGGAGCAGGAAACATTTTCCGAGTAGGTCGCAAAAATTTTTGTTATGAGCTTGGTCTTGAATTCTTTCCTATTTTTGGTTTCTAGGATACACCTATCTAGGCCATTCCATAGGGTTGGGAAAGCGAACACAGGTAAGATGTCTAGCGCTTTAGTTCTAGTTCTATGCCTACGAATTAGTCCCGTTTGCCGCGTGTTCATAAATTCGTTATTTGTTACAGAGAAAAAGTCGGCAAAGGACTTTGGAAGGTTACCATTATGCCAATCGAACATAAATAAGGAAACATGTAGGGTATACAAATCCTTTATTTTTAGTATTTTATCATTGTATCATTTTTTATCATATGACTCGTCCGTTTTGTTCACTTTAAAACATTTGATATTTTGTTTTCATATTAATCAGTGATAAATAAAGCCTTCCGTCAATTTCATTGGTCAATTCCAAAACTAGACAATTTGATTGGCTGAACAAAATAAAACTGGGCCACATTTTCATAATTTGCATAATTAGACTTAGGAGCTTTCATTGGTCAATTTCAAAACTGGACAATTTGATTGGCTAAACAAAATACAACTGGGTGACATTTGCATAATTTCAGTAGGGAGAATTTACGTTATCTGTCCTATTTAGGGTGGGTTATATTGTATTAATCTTTTACCTACAAGAAAAACGCCATTAATTTTTTTTTATATTTTCACTTTTTGCTTCCAAAACACAGGTTATGACCTCTCATTCGAACGAGCTCGACGAGCTCGTTCCAATGAGGGGTCATAACGTATCTTTTGGAAGCAAAAAGTGAAAATTTTTAGTTATACGAGGATATTTTTTCCAAGTGCCGTTTGCAACTCATTGGGTGATGGGTTAAAAAGTCATACTAAGTGGCTAATTTGTGCTTGTGTGTGTCATATGATAAATAGAATATGAAATGAGTGTTTTTCTCATATAATATTTATGAAACTCGTCCGAATTTTCCGTTTGGGCTCGCCAGAGGCTCGCCAAAACGGAAAATTCTTAGACTCGTTTCATAAATAGTATATGAGAAAAACACTCATTCCATATCCTCTATATATTGGTTTTCGAAGATATGATGAGTCGTGTTGATCAAAATATCAAAAGCATATTACACGCCAGTCAAGCTTTTGTTTGTTGTTAGTTTATAATAGACATATATGAATCTATACAATCAAAGAGCATGGCAATGTAATTGACAGCAGGAAATTATGCTCACAGAACAGAGTAGGTGGATACAAAGAATACGGGATGTGACAGATCGTAGCGATTTGTTCGCCTTCATCACATTCTTTGATGCTCCACGGACGTCAAATTGGAGTAGGCAGTTTTGTTCGACGTGAACCGTTTGATCCTGTCCGTCGGTGGTCATGCACAGATGTACGTCTAATTTGACGCTAGAAGTCGGGAAATTGAACTGTCTCCGATGCTTCCCCACTGGCTAAACACGTGACTGTACAGTCATCTAAACTGGATGTAATTAACCCACCTGTGCTGAAGGATCACATCCTGCAAACACATCCTTCTATTCTCTCCTCCGCACGATGGGGGGAATTACATCCTCTCTTTTAAAGTTGAGCCCTAAAGAACCTAAGGAGACTTGTGCAACATATGTTCGGAAAGGGCTTTTGGATGGCTGTGGAATACTTTTGAGGCTCTCCTTTCAAACAAATACATTTTGGGGGCGAATAGAAAATGTTCTTCTTGCTTCTTCCAACTGGGTTCCCTCCATTCCTTTCTGAAATGCCTCACATCCGAGCAGAGAAAAGATATATATATGAATATCGACAATAATTGTGATTTCAGCGTGATAAACCACCATACGTTTCATGTCCTCTCTGCTCAGGTCTCTCGACTTCGTCAGCAATACTAAATAGTACTGACCAGTTGATTCCATCCCACCTTAATTGAGATCTGCGTTGCAATCTGTCCAGTACTACAAATGTTTGTTCGTTTGTATTGAATCTTTAAAATCCAGATGTGTAGAGGGTTTATTGCCGTTTAACCCCTAATAAGAGTTCTTTTTTAATTGTCTCAACTTCAAATCTTCAGAGATTAATGGCGTTGTAGCTATTGCTAGACGAATTTTAGCGCCCAATTTGGCAGCCAAGGATTGACTAGAAACCACAGCTCAGAAGTGGAATATCTGTCCGACGCCAAATGATTTTTTTTGTGCCAAATGAAAGATTTTAGTGCCAAAATGGAATCTGATAGTAAATGATAACAAATTATCCATGTATCGTCCTTTGAGTGCAACAGGGCGCCATCTGCAATGCTGAAGCATTGCAGATGGCGCATTGTGCCCTCAAAGTGTGATTTACTAATTTAGTATTCCCTGGCTCTTTGTAGTATTTTAGTTGCAAAAAAACCCTCAAATGATAAAAATAAAAAAATTAAAATAATAAATAAATAAATAATGTAAATAGAGAATATCTGCGCTATTGTAGCGAATATCGGGAATTATCTCATGAGTGTGGATCTGAAAAATAATGCTTTCAGGTCCACACGAATGAGATAATTTCCCGATATTCACTAAAACAGCTAGATTTTCTTTTTTAAAATGCTACGTGACATTTTACTGCGCATTATTGAGCACAATTCGACTGCAAACAGTTTCAAGACAATAACAAAGATATGTTGATCGTTCCTTCAATGCGACGTTCACGGCGACGCCATACGCCGAAGCGTGACGTCATTTTGGAAGCTACTGAGAAATATTTTTCGATATCCACCGAGCCGGTGAATACCGAGAAATATCTTTTAGATAATTTGCGGCAATTCACAGGCTAGCATATAATAAACAGGAAGAACGCGATGTGTGTTTGAATCGGTGGGTGTTTTACATAACGAGTTGGAATGGCGTAGTCATCTTTCGCGAGAGCCGTAAAACACATAACGCGATGTGTGTTAGAATCGGTGGGTGTTTTACATAACTCGTTGGAATGGCGTAATCATATTTCGCTCGAGCCGTACACAACCCATGCATTAAAATGCATTTAAATAAACAACTTTTTAATTCTGATAATTAAACCCAAAGGTGAAGAGTTTGTTTTGACAGAGGCTGTGCTGATCATATGGATCGATAATAAATCAAAACAACCTTTTCGGAATCAGTGTTCGTTGAAATTTCTATCGCTGTTTACTAACAGTAATAACCACCAAATGGTTAGGCGTGAATGGGCTGGTGCCCATTCACGCCTAACCATTTGGTGGCTATTACTGTTAGTAAAACTATAAGTACAAATATGTGCAGATTTGCAAAACAGCTGGGAGAAACGTTTTTAAAAAAAGTTCGAATCATGTCAAGGTGTACGAAGATTTACCGAAATAAAGTTGACCAATTTAGATATAATGGGATCCACAAAACGAGACAGCAACGGGACTGGGTTAATGTTCTTTTTGGAAAGGATTAAAATATTATCTCATTTTTGGCTAATTTTTTGTGAACCGACTTTACTTTGCTTTGTACGTTTTTATTTTCACACTATGCGACAGATGGTCGATGATTGTATAACGAAATTTGGAAACTTTTCGAAGCGTAACTAAACGGTGCGGTAAAAAAGTTCCGGCATGTGTACATCACCCGTTGAATACAGAATCATTTATATCATAGCGGCGATTCCGTTGAATACAAGGGTTTAAAGTTTAATGGATGTGTAATAAAAGGCTATCATTAACGTTTACAAAACAATTTAATGATTATTATTTACTCACTGTTTATTCACTCTAAACAGGAAACACGGTGGCTCAGTAGGTACAGTGGCAGGCTGCAGGTCAAAATGTCCTCGGTTCGATTCCCACCTGTGGCAACTGCGTTGTGTCCTTGGGTAATATATTTAATCCCATTTGCCCACGTGGGGGCACGGTGGGGTTGTGTACTGAGGCTGTCGAAGGCGCATTTTGTCTTCAACCAATGCTAACCCTGCTTTTGTAGAGTACGTTGGGGAGTCGGACAGTTGCTCGCCGTTGCTCGGTGGTTCTCTTCGTGTACTCCGGCTTTCTCCACCCGTAAAACTGTCTGACACGAGGTGACCCTGGCTGTCGAAAGTGTCGTTAAATTCCAATAAATAAATTAATTCACTCAAAATAAACTAGAAGTAAATAATTATTTATTATCCAGGATTATGAGGTCTATACAAAGTTAAACAGATAAGACAGTTCCTCACCAAACACTCAACAAAAACCCTAGTTCATGCCTTTGTAACTTCACATTTGGATTATTGTAATGCCTTACTGTTCAACCTTCCACAATATCAGTACTCTCGCCTGCAGATTGTACTAAATGCATCAGCCCAATGGTATGTAGGGTATCACGATCTCAACACATCACTCCTGTTCTGAGGGATATGCACTGGCTGCCAGTCAAGTACAGAATAATTTTCAAAACTTTATTATTAGTTTTTAAGACACAAAACAACATGCCGCCAGCCTACTTAGAAGAACTCCTTAATACCAAGAATGTGTGTCAATACAACCTGAGGTCCGATGGTAAAATGCTACTACGTGTTCCAAAACATAGGTGTAAGACATTTGGAGACAGGTCATTCTCATTTTCTGGCCCTCACTTGCGGAATAATTTACCAGAACACCTAAAAGACTGTCAAATGTCAACCTTTTCAAGAAAGATCTCAAAACATACCTGTTTCAAAAAGCCTATAAGTGATGTTCTGGGCTGTAAGATACTGTATATATTCCGTTTGTATATTTGCATGAGCTCAGTAACATGTACAGCGCCTTAGAATATGGTTCTATATCTTCTGAACTATAATTTTGGCGCTATATGAATGTGTATATTATTATTATGAAAAAGATTAAGCAAGATAAAAAAGAGAGTAAGTAACAAAGAAATATTTTGATACGAATCATCAGATTAAATGGATAGATAAATACAGACTACAGAGTATCATGATAATGCGCATGTCCTGTGATTTGTATCAGATTCGAGGTGGTGTCCAGAATGGAATCTCAACGAGCCGGCTTTGCCGGCGAGTTGTGATCCCATTTTTGGACACCATCGAGAATCTTATGCAAATCACAGGGCATGCGCATTATCATGATAATTCATTTATCTAACAATCCTGTCACATAAACAGATTAAATCTTAAATTATTAATAAAGTTTTCGGACATAATGTTTGGCGAGAAAACGTTTTAAAAAGCCCATATTTTATGGAACTATATTGTTGTGCACTCTAACAATGAGTCAAGCTGTCACCGCAATTTTCAAAGTTGTTTTCTCAATTTTTCACTCTCAGTGCCAGTTCCTATGATGATACGCTTGCATTTACGAGAGCGTGATGTTGAATTGTTCAGTTTCTATTTATTGTGGGGGTTGGGGGCATTGGCTATTAATAGTTCTGTTGCCAACTGTAAGTTATTTTGTTTTGTTTTGTAAGCGATCAGCTGAGTCGATCACTGAAACGCACATATAATGTATTCAAGCGCCTATTATGAAAGCCCATCGCGTTCCCGAAAACGAGTCGTCTATATGATACGGAATCAGAATAAGTCGTCTATATGATACGGAATCGGAACACATTATGTGATACGTACCGTTTCTCGTGGTTTTCAGGCCAAACTCTATATGATTGTTGTTAGATAAATGGATTAGATGGATTGACCCCTAATAAAGATTCGTGATTAGTTTGGTCGGATTTTGATTACTTGAAAGGCGTGAATTCTATCTCGCCTGTGTTGTCGGCCTTCTGTTTTATCGAAAACGACGCACTGAAATAATAAACTCCAAAGCCTTTGAGACATATCAAAAGTACATTTATGGTGCCAAAAGTTGGTTAAAACTACTGTAGTTTTGGTGCCAAATGAATTTTGAAGTCCAATTGAACGCAGCTGCCAATTTGATTTGAAGCATAAGCTTCTAGGGACTAATTTAGTATTATTTAAGAATTAATATAATTTTTATTAACTCGTTGAGGGCTAGATTATTTTCGATGGTCTGAATTCGTTATGCAATATTGGTTTATTACAAATGATTGGAGAGTGCCCATAGGCACTCTCCAATAGTTTGTAATAAAACAAATTTATATAAACAAAATATTATTTGCATTTCACTGAATATCAATCATACGCAAAAACAAGAGAAGCGCAAAGTATGTTTACAAGATTACGGATTAGTAATCATAATTTGGCAATTGAAAAGGGGAGACATGCACAGCCGCCAATACCTTTAGAAGATAGGGTTTGCAATGCTTCTGATGTCTGTAAAGACGCCGGCGATGTGGAATCCGAGATGCATTTTGTCATGGACTGCCCGGCTTTTTCAAACATCAGGAGACAGTTGTTTGCAATAATTAACAGGAATAATGCAGACTTCTCAAATGCAAGAAAACAAGATCGGTTTGAATTTATTATGAAAAATAATACGCCCTCATTATGTCAGACCATCTGCAACATAAACCTGCTGTTCTTCAGGAAAAGAGAAACAATAATTGCAAAATAGTAGGTCATTAAACTGACCGAGGGTTTTGACATTATATACTTATATGTATGATACATTAGCTTTATTTACTATACAAAAATAGCTGTTTCGTTTATTATTTGTTTCTAATAATCATATCATTTCTCTGTTAACTCTTTATGCAATCTGCCTCTCTGTAGGTGTTATTTTGCTTGAATAAACTATTACTACTACGCAAGGAAACTTGGACTTTGCTCTGGTACCCGCATTTTTGGAAAGCCATGATAGTGGCTTCTAACACTCAACCAGTTAATGAAAGTTTAAGCTGAAACAAGAATATCTTTCACTAATTAAACTAATCACATATGGGTGTCATGTACACCAGGCTAGGTACAAGTAGATGAGTTGATTGATACCATGTAGAGCCTCAAAGGGTGTTTCTATAAGTTTATCTAAGTTCTGAGCAGATATTCTGATGCTCATACTGGGCTTTTATTGGTTGTTGAATTTTACCATTTGTTGCCTCCAAGCTGACTTAGTCTTGTAGGCTGCAGAATGGTATTTTTCAGCAGACCTGAATGGTCCTTTAAGTTCCATGTGTTACCATATTAGGAGAAGAGTTTATAAAAATAGCTGGTGACATTCCAGAGTTGTGACATGGGTATTCCAGCTAAACTTTTCCAGGAAAACTACAAGGAGGTATGACCAAATATGGAAGTGGGAATTGCAAAACTTGCATGTATATACTAAGCCTCAGCTAGACCAAATCAGTCTCGCTCGTTTTTCTTTGAAATGCATAGACATTTTGTTCAGTCTGTTAAGTACATGTAATCACCCATTATCCCTGCCAATCTCCCATTCTCAAATTCCTCCTTGCCCTTTCTGGCATGTTCGTGATTTATATTTCTATTGGGTATTTTTATGTTTTCTCTTGACATGCCTCATTGTTTGTGGCTCGATTTGCTGCGTAATATGGCTAGTGGTTGCGATTCTGAAAACACTTTGTGTTCTCAGAATCGTGTCCCCAATTCATTTCGGGTACCTAGGCTTCAATATTTGGCGGTTGCAATGCTGAATACACTTTGTTCTCAGAATCGTCTCCCCAATTCATTCCGGTTACCTGGGCTGCAATACTAATCTTCACCCTGCTACTATGTACTAGTTCAATAACATGTCTTCGCGTAACACTGTAGAATTCATACCTCGTTGACACCTGATGATACCACAGCATCGTGGTGCTCTCCTAATTTTATGCGAATTGTGAAGCAGACAGAATCACCTAAAAGGGCAAAAATGTTTGAATGTATATATATGTACAGTTCATTTAAATAAATAGAAGAAGAAGAAAAATTCCTGCTACCGTGTTGTTTACTGCTTAAACTTTCTTTAATTATTCCCATTTATTTTACCCATTCGTGTTTGATGTCTTCAGTCGCTGTCATTTTCGTCACTGGCATGTTCGTCACTGCCATTTTCGTGGTACACCTCTTAAACAAACCCAAAAGCTATCTAACCCATTGAACCCGAGAGGCCGCTTTTTCCCCGTCCAGGAACATGATACGTCATAACTTCATTACATAGGATGGATGGTCAATAAATGTGTGGGGTAGTCCAATCAATATTTCAACGTGCAGCTCTGAGGCTGCACGTTGAAAATATTGATTGGTTTACCCCAAATAATGAATATGGACTTTTCTAATTGCTGCCATTGAACTGACACAGAAGATACCACTGGAGTTCAAAGGGCGAACCTGTTGATATATGGTTTTAGAAAGGTTTTCAGATTGCATACACCTATACTACTTCAATTCACTACGGAATTCATCACGCTCGATTGAAAGCAATGTATACTAAAATCAACGGGACAACTTATCGCGTAGATAACGGCAGTTTAATCCGCTTTCTCAAATAAGTACCGGAAAGGAAATTACAGCTTATAATCTGAGAGCTTGGTAATCGTCACACGTTTGTAATTAAGAAAAGTGTTGAAGATCTTATCATTTCAAACACTCAACATCAAGGTAATAATGACGCCTTTTTCGTTGAACTCGCTTGACATGAATGGTTGTTGAGAATAGCGAAGTGTAACGTACCGCGCATACTTCCACGTAAGTAGATAACATTTGAGCAACCATACGCATACAATTGTCAATATTATAACGGATGTTGGACAAAACGTCTGGATCACAACCTAGACCATCCAGGATAGATAAAAACTGGGGCGAGGTGGGGGGGGGGGGGGGGGGAGGGTCAAACTATTTTTCTGTCCGGACATATTTTTCCTTCTCTCGCCACTTGGATTTTCCAGTTCATCGTTAAAAGAGTTTATCCCCCGTATAATATATCTCACGTGACTCTCTTTCCCTTCTTCTAGTTGGATGATAGGTACCGTACTATTTCCTATAATTTTACCTATTGCGGGTTCTAAAAATAGCACTATTTCCGTTCACTATACATTTTCTAAAAATAGCCTTGGAATATTGTGCGGGGCATCGTTTAACAGAACACAGTGAGCACTTTTAAGACATTTTTCCAGGAGTATCGTTTCGTTATTTCTATGTTCACGAATGAAAATGCCTGTCCTAGGCAGGGTCCTTGAAAACAGGCCGTGCAAATGGGATTGGAATATTGGTGGGTATCAACATGCTTCCTGAGTTTGTTCTATATTATACACTTATGGACTTTGGTGGTGGTGAATATGATGTGATATGAACCTAATAAACTTATATTGACCGAGGCTAACGCCTCGGTCAATATAAGTTTTATAGGTTCATATCACATCATATTTACCACTACAAAAGTCCATAACAGTTTTATTATATACACATCCTCAAAAAAAATCTTCTATTTGTCAATTAAAGGTTCAATTATATCAACCAGAAATAATTTTATTCAACAATAAAATAGTTATCATCTGCAGAAAAACATAAAAGTAAACAATGTTATAGAGATTATGTCGACTGAAATATAACTAGAGAGGGGCTTTCCGAAAGCTATATTTAGAAAGTTGATATTCACTGAAAAACCTGTGAACATGGATTTTGAGTACCAGTCACGTGTATAATATCCAGCCAACAGAAATGTGGTTATTTATAAAGTATATTATAAAATATAATAATTACTGCACGGCATGTTGTTAGCTATGCCAAAATAGTGGTCCTCGGGGACAAATAGTCCACCCGCCCCCGACGCTTGGAATATGTTTCCTCGAAGACCAATATTTTGGCATAGACAACTCCAAGCCCTGAAATATTGATAATATATTGTAGTCTAGATGTCACCTCCGGAAAAAAATACAAATTTGGACCAACTCGAGCATCCAGAAGGTAATGGCATTACTAAAATAAATGACTCAAGAAACATCAAGGTGTAGTAAGATACACCATGCAGTGTCAGGGATTTCTGTCATAAATGGTATATCAAGTTGATATTTATTTGGAAAAGTGGAGGAACGAATCCCACCTAATCACCGGTGCGACACAAGCCTCACAAAGTATGATAAAAGAAAGCACCTTATGAAAATTGATGGGAGACCCAAATTTGTTGGTTTTGTGTTTTCTTTATTTGCATGGCGAACAATATATATTTATTTTTTAAAAAATACTTTCTTTTAATCTGTAAAACATTTTTTCTCTTCAATAAACGGTAAGAAAATAATCCCATGTACAATACTCAGTTTGAAATGTGGCACACAACTACACATAGCGACCTAGGTCTTATCTGCTCTAGAGGCGCCATGACTGTATTTGGTAATGTAATAAAAAAAAACTCCATCGTATTAATTACACCCTTGGGAGGGTTCATTTCATTTCCTTTTCTAATTTTCACGTGACAGAATAAATACAGTACGGCCGCCGCAGACTGGTCAATTTCCATAGGTGGGCAATATTTCCACGGATGCGATAGTATTAGATTCCAAAAGCTAATAACAGGAAAAATGATCTTCAAACAAAAAAATTAATTAATGAAGCACCGGGTACAACTGATGATGATGATTTTTATTACCCAGTAAACGCATGTGAGAATATCACTGCCCACACGTGGATTACTACCACTCCTCAGCGACTGTACTGTATAATGTTGACAGAAGCTTAACCCTTTCAACACTGGTGGTATCTTCCATTCCAGTTAAATGGCAGAATTTGGAAGAGTCCATATTCATTATTTGGGGGTAGAGCACTTAATATTTTCAACGTGCAGCCTTCAGACTGCACATTGACAATATTAATTGTTCTACCACACACGTTCACTTAGTAGCCATCCTACTTAATGAAATTATGACGTATCATGTTCCTGGACCGGAAAAAGCGGCCCCTCGTGTTGAAGGTGGCGCTGAAATATTCAAGAAACGCCAGGTCTACTATGTTTTGGTCCCCGTGGAAAAGAATTTGAGGAATGCATCCAGCTAAAGGCCTTTCCCTTGATTCTCCATTCTTGACGAGTGTCACAGAAAGCGTTAAAGAGTATATGGTCGTGTATTATGGCGAGGCGCGGGGAGGGGGTATCAATAAATATACCATACCACTGAAACACTGAAAAAACAGTTCTTTCGGGTCACGTCATATATTATAATCGGGGAGCGTTGTGGCTCATTGGTTACAGCATTGGACTTCGGATCTTAAAATCGACGGTTCAATCCTGATCCGCGTCATCTGCGCTGTGTCCTTTGGCGAGACACTTCATCCTGACTGCCTATTAGAGAGCACGATGACGCTGTGTCCTTTAGCGAGACACTTCATCCTGACTGCCTATTAGAGAGCAGGATGACGCTGTGTCCTTTAGCGAGACACTTCATCCTGACTGCCTATTAGAGGGCACGATGACGCTGTGTCCTTTAGCGAGACACTTCATCCTGACTGCCTATTAGGGAGCACGATCACGCTGTGTACTCAGGCGTGAGTCATGACGATGGTACACTTGCCTGTAACCGCTGATAACCCAGCTCATGCCGGATTAGTAGAGTGGGTAGTTACTTGCCGTTGCTCGATGGTTCTCAAACCTGTTCGAGCTGGTTTACTATGTTGAAGAGTTCGACAGGTACTCGCCGTTCCCCGGTGGTTCTCTACGGGCACTACGGCATCCTACACTCTGAAAACTGTCCGATACGATATGACCTTGGCTGTTGATCGCATCGTTAAACCCCAATAAACAAACATATATTATAACCGTATACAACAAGGTATATGATTACCCGTTTCAGTTTCCTTTTAGTGTACATGTCAAGGTATGGTCATGGTTTGGTGTATGCTTTCTGCAAATGCAAACAAATTTACCAGGGAGCGCGGTGGCTCGGTGGTTACGGCATTGGACTTCAAACCGAAAGGTCCACGGTTCGATCCCCGCAGGGTTAATTGCGTGGTGTCCTTGGGCAAGGCACTTAATCCAGAATGCATACGTGGGGGCATGGTGGCGCTGTGCTGTACTTCGTCGTACTGCACGTCGATGGTGTACTTGTCTTCAACCTGTACGTTGGGGGAGTCTTACAGTTGCTCGCCGCTGCTCGGTGGTTCTCTCCGGGTACTCCGTTTCCTCCACTCGTAAAACTGTCCGACATGAGGTGACCATGGCTGTCGATAGTGTCGTTAACCCAAATAAATAAATAAGTAAACAAATTTTGCAGCATTTTGTTGACTTCAGTCTGTTTTTTCTACTCCAACTATCTTTCAAATCGAAGGCTATAGCCTTCGCGTTGGAAGATGGTTGAAGTAGAAGAAATAGACAGAATTTGGCCAATTCACTGGCCAAATGCCACTAAATTTGTTTATATTTGTAGATAACAGAGTACAAGACTACCTGTTTATATTTTTATTATCCCCCTAAACTAAAGTCGGGGGATATAGCGGTCGTTCTTCTGTCCACATGTCAGGCTGTCCGTCTGTCCGGGCGGACATTCAATACCCTAAGCGGTAAGAGGTTTAGCCTAACAAAAGTTTTCCATTGTTTAAGCACCTGGTATTTTTTCCTTAAGTGGTAATGCCTTTGTCCTAAAGTGATAGCGGCTGTTGAGTTTCCTCATGTGATAGTGGCTGTTGAGTTTGCAACAAAAGACAAAACACTTGAGGGCCAACTTTAAGATCGTCTGTCGGTCTGTAGACAAGAAACAAAACTAACCATAACTTAATTAATTTTTGAAACTTGATAAAATGGAGCATATCTCTGAGACGGAGAGGATATTACATTTTGGGTTTTCACGGCCATCAAAAACGGTCGCACTCGGCCATTTTGTTCTAAAAATAGCTACTTCACTTTTTTTAAGCAAGAACTTCGTTATGGTGATTCGATTATTGATTATGTTTGGTATGTAAAACAACTAGCAAGATTTACATAACATGTGTAAAGGTTTTTTCTCGTCTCCGTCTGTAGAAAAAAAACCAATAACCACCTAAATCACCAAAACTCACATTAATTCATGTCCAATTGTCATGAAACTTAATTCAATGGTGTTTATTGACAAGAGGAAGAGGATATCGCATTTTGGAGTTTGACAGTCATCAAAAAATAGCTACTGTCGGCCATTTTGTTCTAAAAATGGCAATTACACTTTCTTAGCAAAACTTTGAAACGGTGATTCGGATTTTGATTACATTTAGCATGGAGAACAACTAGCTCACTTTACATAACATAATGTACGGGTTTTTTTCTCGTGCATAAATTATGCACACTGGCCCGCCATCTTAATATTTAAAACTGTCCATCTATTGACAAAGAAAACCAAACAAAAATCAACCAAATGATCACAACTCAATTATTGCACAGCCATTTGCTATGAAACTTGATTCAGTGGTGTTATTGACAAGAGGAAGAGGATATTACAGCTTGGGTTTTGACAGCCGTCAAACATTGCCGGCATCTTCGGTCAGTTTGTTCTTAGAATACCATTTTAACTCTTTTAAACAAGAGGGAAAGTTTCTGATTTTGATTATTTTTGGTATGGGGAACAACTAGCACAACGTAATAATATTTTCTACGGGTTTTTCCCTACTGCGTAAATTATACAAATCAGTCGGCCATCGTAGTTTTTTAAACTACCCATCTATAGGCAAAAAACCAAAACTCATCCAAGTCACAAAAATCTCAGTTAATTCAAGACTAATTGTGATGAAACTTTCAGTTAGGCCACCGTGGACTGGTCACTTTTCATGGGTGCGCAATATTTCCACGGGCGCAATAATATTAGATTCCAAACACTGGTTATAGGAATAATCAACAAAAATTTAATTATTGAAGCACCGGGTAAAACCCGGTGCTTCATTAATTAAAATTTTACTGATGATGATTTTTATTACCTGGCATATTGAACTATTTTTACACCCCTGAATGCGCATGCGTGTAAACAGTGGTAAAGATGACAATCTAAATTACTGTAGCGATCTATGGGAGAAAAATGAAAAACTTTCATTTGCCACAAATTTCATTTTTTACATAATGGAAGGACATATGATCAAATATTTTATAACATACATTTTAAAATGGTATCAAATACGTTTTTTTTAAAATTAGCTTTTAATGGTTCCATTTTTGTTTAAAATTTTCACTTTTTATCCCAGTACATCACCTTTTTAATTTGTTAGAAAAGACTGAGGCGGGTGACTTCAAAGTCCTAAACATGTACAAAGTCCTTCAGAGAAAATTGGGACGGACACAGATTTGATTAAAGCAAAAATTAATTTTCTTTGTTCTATAAACGTATTTGGGATATGTTATTGTTTTAATGGTTCCATTTAACTTCGAAAAGTGGTCTTTTTCTATATTTATATGACCTTGCGATAGATAATACATCTTCCCCTTGGAGACAATTGCATGTCAAATATGACCGCATGGTTTTGGTCCGTGAAAAGTTACGGCAGATAACTCGAAATTCTCTCCCTTACTAAAGGAGAAGAAATAGTTCAAAATGTAAAGGCATGCGTGGACATCACTCCCCACGCGTGGATTATGACCAGTCCACGACGACTGTACCGTAATACAATGGTGATTATTAACAACAGAAAGAGGATGTAATGAAACTTCCAAGAATATGCCTCACCATTGCATAAATAAATACGTATCAATCTCACCACTTCCTTTATGGTCACTGTACAGGTTGGGGGATCCGCCATTCCTCATATGGCTATTTATGCATATTCTCATACTGTAAACCACATCATCTACAGTTAAAACTAGAAGTTCTGTCACGAACTGTGCGCTTATCTAGGCTTAATTGCGCGTAGGAATTGCGAGCAATTGCCATATCGAATGGCATCCAAAGCACGGCAGGTACTCCTGGTTACTCATAGCAAACACAAGCAACGTTTCTGCCAATGGACCTCCGGGTTACCCGGAGGTCCATTGGCTGAAACCTTGCTTGTGCACAGGCCATATGTACAGAATTTGATAGCCTTACTATGGTCATTACGCGTAGATTAACGCGCAGATCGACGTGCTATTTGTTCGCATTTCATGACAGGACTTCTAGTTTTAACTGTACGTCTGCCGAAGGGAGGGGGCGTGCTCCATTTGACTCCTACGCACCTTCACCGTCTCTGAATGTTGACTTCATTTGGTTAAAAAAATGCATTCTTTGTTTATCGGGGAGGGTTAACACTTTCAACGTCCAGGATCAGTTTTACTGGAGTTTTACTGGGCGGGGGAGCTGGAGTATCCGTAAAGGAACAGCAACCAACAGCGAGCACCAGTAAGACTCTGTAACGTACTAACCCGGTAAAAGAAGATTCAGTAGCGGTTGAAGGCTAGTTCACCATCGACGTGTAGTAAACCTTAGAACACAGCGTCACCCTGCCCCTCCCACCCCCATGCGGGATTAAGTGTCTTGACCAACGACACAATGCAATTACCACTGGTCATGTGGTCGAACTATCCGCCTTTCGGTTTAGAGGCCATTGTCTAAACTAGTGAACCAAAGTGTTTCCCGGATAAACGCAACAAAATTTGTTGACATTTATGGAAAACATAGTACACGCTAACTCTGTATTGATACATTTTCATATTCTCATACTTTAAACCTATCGCCTAATCGGTCTCTGGGAAAAGAAGGGGGGGGGGGGTGCTCCACGTGCCTCTCCCGCCCCTCCGTCGCCTCTGAATGTTGACTTGTTCATTCCTTTTTTTTTTAAAAAAAATATGCATTTGGCCTACATTAATTCGGTTATGTTTTTAAATCTTTACCTGACGAATGGGTCACGTGCGTAATTTACAAATTGAGCAGTTGAAAAAAATACATTTTCCAAAAAATTCAATACAACCATATCATGTGATACTCACTGGAACGAGCTCATCGAGCTCGTTCCTATGCGGGGTGGCATGATGTGGTTTTGTTGATTTTTTTTAAATTTGAAAAAAAACAGCAATTAAAATAATAAATTGTGATATCACTTGCGTTGGATAAAGGGTTAAGACATGCGAGTTTGAAATCATTTTTCATCCTGTATGCATTTAAAAATATTCCAATATATACAAACAGGAATTTCCCCTGAATGCTATACTAACACTTTCGTAGACATGAAATCTACCGAGTGTTCCATAAATTTATCAGCTTTGATGGTTAGAGAAAGTACACGCCAGTTCTGTATATTAATCCGGGGAAGATTTACGACCAGTTAGTAATGGGAATATTTTCGTGAAGTTCAAGTTCGAGAAGGAAACCAAATAAACTACCAGATAGACACCGTTTTAGTCCCAGACAAATGCTGTAAGTTCTATAACTGCCAAAAATGAGTTATGTAAAATTCAAACCCGAGAAAAAAATTGAGAATACTTGCAAAGTTATTGATTCTATCGAATACGGAGCATTAAGGGGTTGCATAAAATTTCACAGCCGGATAAAATATTGTTCTTTTGTCTGAATGGCAACACATTAGTCATACCGACTCCGAGGAATAAAAATGTGCAAATAAAATCAAATAAAAGACAATTAAGGATAAATTACGTTTTTTCGGCTTGAGAAGATTTGAGTCTGATCTCGGATTATAATTGACTGTCGGTGTCCATAACAGTATTCGTTAACCCATCAACAAAAAGTCATGTATACACAAAGTTAAACATACTTTTTTGTTATGGAACAGACTCAGAGAGAAGTGTGAGAGCCAAGGCCCGAAACGTCGACCTCTAGCACACAAAACGACCGATTTACTACGAGACTAAGACATCCCGACCAACCAGGCAGATTGGTAAATGACCCCTATACCTCGATAGCTACACAACTCTCACGTTCTTGAGATCCATCCACCGTGAATCTCACCACGATTCTATCAGTGGGCGAATGAAACACCTGCATTGCTTCACCACAGTATCCGCACTGTCACCGGGTAAAGAAGGCTGGAAGCGGCATCAATATAACCGATAGAGAGAGAAATGCGGGAGCCAAGACTCGAACCTCTAGCACACAAAGCGACCGATTTACCAAGAGACTGATAAATCTGGACCAACCAGGCTAGTTGGTAAATGTGCCTGTTTCCTCGACCGATACAGTTGTTACTCCCTTTCGTACCTTCCAAGCCATACCTTATGACCACTCACTGGAACAGGCTCTTTGAGGTCGTTCAGATAAAGATTATAGGCTTGGTTTGAGCAATTTAAGCAACTCGGTGGTCATTGATAACTGGATGCCATGGTATCATAATGGCCAGGTGCAAAGTCAAATGTTCCCGGTCCACTGGTTAAAATGTTGTGGTCCAAACACAGACGACGGTCAAATATTAAATTTATGCTTCATGAGGGTACACAATTCTAATATTTTCAGGTACCTCATGCGTTACAATATTCATTCAGGCAAGAAGAGGTCCCAACGAATCTCAAATTTCGGATCGAATCGAATCGAATCAGACTGACCATATTGAATCGAATCACACGACCTTCGAGCTGTAGATATTGCATCCACATCCATAATTATAACTCGGGTATTGCATTCAATTGGAACTCGCCTAAATGAGCAAGTCAAAAAACCGGAATATTCCAGAAGCGGAATCAAAGTAGTTTCGGAAGCGAAACCTCCTTGAACTTTTCTCTATCACCATGTCTACTGTAAAGAAGCCCTGATAACAGTAGACAAGTTTAAAAGGAGGAGAATATTGGTCGGGTTTTAAGAAGATCTCGACGATTCGAAAATGACTGAATGAGCGCGATACGTTTCGAATCAAATCGAATCGTGAGTAGGGCTGAAATAGTTGGCTCATTTTCACAACCGACTAACCGCGAGCTATAACCGGATAATATCCGGTTATCCGTAGCCATTATTTCACCGAATCTGGGATCAAAACTATATGAATTGGAAAGCAGTATTCCCAGAAACTCTTCCGTAATGTGTATACAAACGAACGTTGTCGAGTACTCGACAACGTTCGTTCGCATACATACTACGAAAGAGTTTCTGCGGTTACTCAGTACTCACGGAAATTGCCGATCATTAACGAAATCTTGAACGCCAAAGTCGATTATTTCTCAATATATACAGTGCTGCTTCGAGGTGTAATCTATCCCAAAGGAGAAGCGGCAGATTTACTACGTTTTAACCGTGGAATGGCGATCACTATCGATAATTCGGTTAACCGGTTGATGTTTTTCCAAATCGGTTAGGTAGGTAACCGGTTTCAAACCGCTTATCCGGTTAACCATTTCAGTACTAATCGTGAGGATCATTTCAAATTGTATAGAATTTCGAAGCTTCGCATGGTTTCAGATAGCACACACTTATCGTTGATGTGGCAGAATACTCTAACACTACAGTGAAGCATACAAATGCTTGATCAAAAACATTCTGTCGGCAATACCAAGTTTTTAAACGATCGATTTAAAACTGATTTATTTATAGGTGGCGCATTGTAAATTAATTATTTGTGTACACACCACTACCATTCAATATTCAGTAACATCCTTTGTCTTGTGTTACCAGGGTTTTTTACACACGTGCTTCAAATAGCCTTCAACAGCTTGACCTTCATTATTGATACGGGCACAGTCACAGTCAAGTAGGATGCCGAATATTAACCCTTAGCACTCTGATAGTGCAACAGAATTTTCTCCAATCAATCCAATCTCCTTTTCTCGTGTTTAACTAGGAATTTAACCAATTGTATCTTGTTTGACAGAGCTCATCGAGCTCTGCCAAGCAAAATATATTTGGTTAAATATCAAGCTGTATTATGGGAAATATCTGCTGCTGAAAACTGTGCCATTTTGACATCAGAGTGCAGAGGGTAAAGGTCAAATGTTTAAAAAAATCTACTCTCAAAATGGGCACAAAAAGGTTTTTCTCTCTATGATTCTGGAGGTTGAAGTAAGACCAGCATCTTCAATCATTCGGTTGGTAATGTCAACATCATGTGTGATGCCAAGAATCAAGAACATGGATCAATATGTACAAAACTTAACATCCGGACACCCGAGAGGCACTCGCTAACGATTTCATTTCGGCTTGCACATTTGTCTAAGAAGAAAGAATATTTGTCTTTGTTCGAATTGACATTACCACGTGTCCAGATGAAGGAAAGGAAATTACATCTTCGTCGTGACTTTCTCATTAAGGCTGCAACAGAGTGGATGCAATGTTAGCGATGCGGTAGATAAAGTTATGATTACCAGTTTCTCTTCTCTGTAATTTCGATACACTGTGATATCAATGCATCTCAACATTAATAATTTTATCTTGCCTTTCGCGGAACATTCGTTTTCAAAAAACCTCAACTCCGCATGATAGAGAAACGTAACGACATCCGCTAGTCGTTGTACAGTAAAACAATCCTGGACTAGATTATACTGTGACCACAAAAGCGGTCTTTTTCGCGGTCGGATAGTGATTCGATCACGATATAACTAAATGGGTCAAGATTCACCCAATATAATGCAGTTAAAACTAGAAGTCCTGTCATGAACTGTGCGCTTATCTAGGCTCAATTGCGCGTAGGAAACGCGCGCAATTGCCATATCGAATGGCATCCAAAGCATGGCAGGTTTTCCTGGTTACTCATTGCAAACACAAGCAATGTTCCTGCCAATGGACCTCCGGGTTACCCGGAGGTCCATTGGCTGAAACATTTCTTGGTCACAGGCCATATGTACAGAATTTGGTAGCCTTACTATGGTCATAACGCGTAGATTAACGCGCAGATCGACGTGCTATTTGTGCGCATTTCGTGACAGGACTTCAAGTTGTAACTGTAATGCGATGGTAAGACTGCATCAAGAAAAATTAATTCGGTACTCAAATTAGCCACAACTGAAACGTTGTTATTTACCATCTTATTTAGTTTTGTGCGTGCATGTATGTTTGGATTTATTTTTGTTTACCCCCCCCCCCCCCCCCACCCCTCTCCCCCAAATCGCCATGTTCTGTGATATTTACTATTGGTGTCTTCATTGTACATTTCTTCACATCATTTTATCACGAGACATCAAGTCAAGGAAAGCAGCACCTCGAATTCAATGTTCTCGCTTTTCTTTCGACAGGTGAGATTCTACAGTGGACCTTAGAAGAACGTGGACAGAGCATTTAGACCGGATAGCAAGACAGTCGCGATCCTGCCGAAATTCTCTGCCCTCTTTTTGATTGTTGTACGCATGTCGAAAATGTAAAGTTAAGGGTTTCGAACCGATATAATAAAAATAAAGTAATTTGCATTCTTATTTCTACTTACTGTTTGTTGACTTTTATTGGGATTTAACGAGACTTTCAACAGCCAGGGCGACATTGTGTCGGGCATTCGTGTCGGACAGTTTATAGGTGGACGAAGCCGGATTAGCTTGAGAAAACCCTCGAGAAGTAACGAGCAGCTGTCAGACTCTCTAGCTTATCAACCCGACTCAAGCTCTTAGTATTGGTTGAATGTAAGTGCACTATCGACGTGCAGTACGCCTTAGTAAACAGCGCCACCGTGCCCTCACGTGAGTAATCGGGATTAACTCCAATGCAATAAGGATAATTAGGGCACATTTAATCAAATTTTCCTCCCGTGAGTTGAATGGATTTTTTCACCAATGATTTCCAGAGTTAATTTCGTTGAATTATTCATCAAGTCTAGTCATGGCTGCTTTAAAGCAGCCATGACTAGATTTGATGAAAATATCTTGAAAATACTCAGTGGGTTAAGAGTTAAGTTTCTTGCCCAAGTACACAACGCAGATGGCGCGAGTTACGATCGAGCCGTCGACCTTTAGGTTTAAAGTGTAATGCTCTATCCAAAGAGCCATCGTGCACCATTCTGGTTGATAGTATATTCCCGTTATTGATTTACCCAACCTGAAAGAGTTCACGAAAATTTCAGCAGCAAAGGTTGTAAAAAGAGCGTTGTTGAAAATAGTTTGTTGTACTCTCGTTGTTCAACTGTCGAACTGGGGCCCGGCAAATTTAATCGAATCTAGAATCGAATCTCTCTTCGAGTTGCTGACCTTGTGCATTATTCTTCTACCGCTAATATTTCTCGTGTATTGCTTTCAACGGCAGAGTATCTGTATAGGCAAGTGAATCAAAAAAGAGGAATATGCCAGAAACTATATCAAAGTATTTTATATTAACTACCCCCCCCCCCGCCCCCCCCCCCCCCCCCCAGCAAGTGATCCAAGCAACGTACAGCTGCTTATATTGGCAGCCAGCACATGCCTAGAAAAAACTATCATTTTAAGAGCCTTGGTAGCTCTTTCTAGGCATGTGCTGGCTGCCAATATTGGCAGCCGAGACTTGACTATAAAAACAACTGCAATGACACACGATGTAGTTTGTCAATTATTTATGTGCGTGAAAAATGTATAAAAACCTCCAGGGCCATACATAGACAATAAGACGCTATAGATTGAAAATAAATGTTGACGAAAGAACAATTTTCATAATGCAAAAATACCTTTATGCTTCAGATATCATTTGTATGAATGCGCTTGTTTCGAGTAAATAAATTAAAATGAAAGAGCTCATTTACAGATATTGCCAATAAATCTCTATCTAGTTACCGATTGTCGCAGAATTAGGGATTGGTTACATACCTTTCGAAGGTCTAAGATCTATTTTCGCTGGTGGCACAGTCGTGACACGCAGAGGCTGACGTCTGGATCCTGCTTCGAACGTGTTTGTCTCCATCTTAACAACGCTCTATCTGTTTGGGGCTGTTCGTGCTCTTGAAGGAGTCAATGACTTTAGATATTAACCCTTTACCTAACATGAAAAGCAGACGACACTTGCAAACAAAATTCTTGAATAACTATTTTTTTCATTTTTTATTTTTGTCTCAAAAACATAGGTTGTGACCCCTCACTGGAACGAGCTCGACGAGCTCGTTCCAAAGAGGGGTCATAACCCATGTTTTTGAGACAAAAATGAAAGAAATAATGAAAATTAATTGACGACTTTTGCGAATAGCGCTGGCCGGTTTTGGCCGTTACGTTGGGTAAAGGGTTAAAGGTGATCAACAACAACGCACTAATTTAGTTACATGCTTGGAGGAACATATGGTACAATTTACTCATAAATTCACCAGTCCGAGCATATAGTTTACACACAATTACAGTTCCAGTTCGCACTTTTAGCGCCCGCGTCGTCTTCCGCGGCTTGCTGTGTCCTTCCGATCAAGTATACATCTCTGGCTTCAGCACCGTCTCTACAAGACTGTGGTTCTGGTAGTTACGACAGTGTTTACGCACATTTTCGCTTCCACGGGTTTTAAACCCACTGCACCTGAACTCACTTTCCTTGAAGTTCTACTAATGGTACGCCCCTGTCGGTGTCTTCTCACTCTTGCTAGTTTCACTGCTACATTTCAGTTATACATTCACTGTCATCGCAGGGTTAACTTGGCCTCCATCCATCCCACTAAGCAATGACTTCAAACTTCACACATAAAGTTCTCCCATTATATCATCACCAGCTCTCTGTCGCCAAACATCCCGAACACTAAATCTCCCTCAACCCCGAGACGATGGAGAAAAAGAAGTCGGTAACGGTTAGATTTGGGTAGTATTTATATTACGAATAAAATAAAACTACAGACAGGGGTGTGTAGGTGTCGCGTGGCGATAGTTTCGTTGCGCGGATGCGGTTGCTATTTTGCACAAAAAAACAGTTTTGCTCGCGTGAATGCGTATGTTATTTTACGCACCTCTGACATACTGAGTGGATTCGTCTTATATACAACTGTCAGCGTGAGTATCTTGTATTTTTGTAGGGCTGTAGGATTAAATCATCATCGACCCACATCCACCCCCATCCCACACCCAGTCGACTTAAGTATTTTTGTTCCCTCAGCATTCGGCTGCCTACCTTTACATTATGTAAAACTTTATGAAACGGCTAAACTTCCTCATCCAACAGGGATTGAAGAACGAGTTTTACAAACAGATTATGACCCACATAAAAGTTATTTCGTTATTTCGCGCTTCACAAACACTTCGGTAGAATCTTTGACCTGCATAAACATCGTGTTTCTCTTCTAAAGGCGAGATTCACATTACGTATCCAACAGACAAGAAACACGTGGCATCATCAGTAGCACAATACATACTGCTAGCGCATGTTTTGCCACCTCTGAATCTTTTAAGATTGACGATCGAGAGCCCTTCATGTTGGGAAACTTATCCATTCGGCCATCCTCTCTTGTAGAGACATCGCGGAACATTGGGCATCACGGGAGTTAACTGAATCGTTGAACAAACTAGAAGTAATCTAGTCAAGGATATTAAGAAAATTGCGATTTTATTCGGCTTAAAACTTCACTTCGATTTATTTCTACTTATGATGAGACTTTTTTGCATATTATCCAGACAGACCCAACGTAACATATAGCCAAACAGTAGATAGTGAAGTTCAAACAGATTAAGAACCGTCACATTTATCCACTTTCTATGTTGAATAACTATAAATGAGTTTTTTGGTCGATGTGTCTCCATAAATTTGACACGCTATTAACCCGTTGAACTTGAACCCGAAATGTAAGTATTTCCATGAAGTAAAATGAGGTCACTGATTTATTTAGTGGCGGATCCAGAAAATTAAGAAGGATTAGATGAACGATTTGTTTTTTACACCCTTTACCTAAGATGAAAAGCAGACGACACTTGCAAAAAAAAATTCTTGAACAACTATTTGTTTCATTTTTTGTCTCAAAAACATAGGTTATGACCCCTCATTGGAACGAGCTCGACGAGCTCGTTCCAATGAGGGGTCATAACCTATGTTTTTGAGACAAAAATGAAAAAATAATGAAAATTAACTGACGATTTTTGAGAATAGCGCTGGCCGGTTTTGACCGTTACGTTGGCTAAGGGGTTAAAGGTAGAGGCCGAACCACGCAGTAAAGATGGCGATGGAATAAAATTGTCAGATTTACGAGAGATGCGGTACGGAATTCTGCCATTTTGTTTGTGCACAAATTGTCTGTGAATAAATTCCACACAAAGAACATTGCCTACGCTGGAAGTGTTAAAGTCTTACCCCTTTGAACTCTAGTGGTATCCTCGATGTCAGTTCAAGGGAAGCAGTTGGAAGAGTCTATGTTCATTATTTGGGGGTAGTCTGATTAATATTTCCAACGTGCAGCATGCACTTAGCGGCCATCCGACTTTATGAAATTATGATGTATCATGTTTCTGGGCCGGAAAAGCGACCTCTCGTGTTCAAAGGGTTAAAGATCTCAAACGAGAAATACTTCTGCTGCTTCTTGCTTCGGCTGCTGCTGCTTGCTGTTGCAGCTTCTGTTGCTTGTTGCTGCCAATGAGGATGAAGATGATGATCATAATCTGCTAATGGTTAATATTTGACCAAAACCGTATCTATGAATGGATTTATTTCTTTTAGTTCTTTCACATGTGAGACCCCATATTTGGCTCCAAGAGCAACTTCTGTATTCCAGAATGGTCCAAACTTAGGATTGTTCATGATGAGAATCAATCGAAAAAAACGGATGTTAACGCGCAAGAATATGAAATTTCAGACCGATAAGAACAAACAAGATCTAGACATTTTTGTGCAAAACATAGAATGGTGTTACCTCGTATATTCTGTTCAATTATATACTCTTTGACGCTCCGCTGGAAACTAACTCCCTCACGATAAAAGTGGCGCCAACGGAGGAGGGGGATAAAAAATTACGAAAAAAAAACAAACTACAGACAGAGGTGTGTAGGTGTCGCGTGGCGATAGTTTTGTTGCGCGGATGCGATTGCTATTTTGCACAAAAAACAGTTTTGCTCGCGTGAAAGCGTATGTTATTTGTGCAACTCTGCCATACTGAGTGGATTCGTCTTATATACCACTGTCAGCGTGAGCACCTTGCATTTTTGTAAGGCTGTAGGATTAAATCATCATCGCCCCCCCCCCCCTTCCCACCCAGTCGACTTAAGTATTTTTGTTTCGTCAGCACATGTCTGCCTACCTTTGCATTATGTAAAATTTTAAGACACGGATAAACTTCCTCATCCAACAGGGATTGAAGAGCGAGTTTTACAAACAGATTATGACCCACATAAAAGCTATGTCGTTATTTCGCGCTTCGCGAACACTTTCGTTGACTTGCATAAACATTGTGTTTCTCTTCTAAAAGCAGGATTCACATTACGTGTCCAACAGACAAGAAACATGTCTGTACATCCAGGCTCAGCAGAGGTACATTGTGGGGTTTACAATTTAGGGTCAGTGGTAGTTGTGGGGTTGGGTCAGTACAGTGGCCACTTGTGGGGTTAATTTTTTGACCTTGTGGGGTTAGGGTTTAACATGGGAAAAATCCCACACGTAAGAACGTGTAAGAATGTCCACATACATTACCAGAACACCTGGGTATACTTTATACAATACAGTTGCCGTGGACTGGTCGTAATCCACGCGTGAGCAGTGATATCCACGTGTGCGTTTACCAGGTTATAACAAGCCAAGACCAATACCGGGTCTGGACCTGCGTCGCTGCATGCAATTGATCTGAAAATTAGATACACGATACAACTCATCATTATGAAGCAGCAGACCAAATATAAAATCAAAAAACTTTGACGGAAGAAGTGTTTCGGACGGACTGACGGACGGACGGGCGGACGGACGGACGGAGTCGAGCGGTTACTGGACCTGCTCTGCCGCTGGCGACACAGGTAAAAATCATTAGAAGCAACATTTTGATTAATGAAGCACCGGGTTTTACCCGGTGCTTCATGAATTAAATGTTTGATGCTTATTCCTATAATTAGTGTTTGGAATCTAATAGAATTGCGCCCGTGTAAATATTGCCCACCGGTGGAATGTGACCATCCCATGGCAGCCATACTGTACATGTGCGTTTCGAATATACTCTTAACTGGTAGAGTGCTGGAAGCCCATGTTTGAGCTTTATTCTGAAGTACAGGTACTGCAACTTAAAGACTTCAAATTCAGTAGCTGTGCATCATATTATCTTTGAAGTGATATTATTTAATCTGTTAAGAGTTGCCTTGTTACAATTTATAGGAGAGTGCCTGTGGGCACTCTCCTATAAATTGTAACAAGGCAAAGACATGTGAAAAAATTTTGGTGGCCAAATAAAATTTAGCACTCTACCAGTTAAGGGCCTTTCGCCGAAAACTAACTTTCTAACGACAAAAGTGGTTCCACTGGAGACAAATCAAAATTACGAAACAGTTACGTACATGTATAGATCATAATTTAAACGCTTAGAATTATATACCCGATGAGCCGGAAACCAACTCTCTAACGACAAATGTGGCTCCACCACGTGAGCTCGAATCAAATTTAGGAAACCCCCATGCACATCTACAGGCCCTACCTCAACACCTGAGAATATTTTAAACGTTTCGAGATATATATATATATATACCACAGAAGCCTTTCGCTGGAACCCAACTCTCTAATGACAAAAGTGGCGCCACATGGGGTCTAATCAAAATTCCGAAACCTTTTTGCACATCCGTAGTATAGCACGAATGAATTGTGACCCATTATCCGCAGCTTTGCCGGTGCAAGCGGTGTTAAATTCCCATAAAAACCGGAGCTTTATCGGTGCAACTTTTTCCGGTGCGAAATCACGGCTCTATGCAGATGGACGTGGCATGTGGTTTACGTATTGCATATATACATGTGTATAGAAAGGTTCACATGTATGCATGGGCATGATTTTGAGTAAAAAGTATGAGTATGTGATAGAGGATTGATGGGGAAGTTTTCTCGAAACTTTTTCCCACGAAAGGGTTGACGTTGCAAATGACGCCGAGACGTCATTGCGAACACGCGACGTTATGGAGGCGTTGACCACCCACTGTTGAATTCTACTGTACATTACTGGATCTTCGTGTCAGGCTCTTTGTCCTGCAGTGGCATGGTAGTATAGTATGGGTGTCATATACTCATGTTGGTCTACTGTTGGACTTTACTGCTTATTATACGCCTAATGCATTATCTTCATACTGTTATGCTACCCTGAGACTGATATAATTAGTACCTAAATCTAGCCCAGGGGGAATTGTGGAGTGAGGGTAATGCATGGTTTTGTAGTATGGTCGTATAGGGCGGACTGTCAGTACCCTGTTTGTCTATTATCTGTCCCTACTTCTACTGACCCACCTGAGGCGTTGTACTGTCCGACAGTTGGTTTCGATAGTGCGTAATGCTAGGCTAGGCACCATTGTGGGATGGGGATAAGGCATGGTTGTCTAGGTCGGTAGTATAGGATGTACGGTCTGTACCTTCTGCTGGTCTATTGCCAGCCCTCAGTACTATTAATACTCCTAAGAAGTTATACTGTCCTACAGTCGGTAAAGGTAGTACGTAATGCAAGGTCATACAGCGCAGTGTGGTATTACCGGTTGTCTGGTACCATAATACAGGAGGATATACTGTCTGTATCAGTTCGACTACTTTTAGCCCTTGATACTACTATATGTATCCACATAAAGCGTTATGCTGCACTGCGGTTGATATAGGTTGTGCATAATGCTATGCCATGCAGTGTTGTGGGGTATGCTTGGTTGTCTGGTATGGTAGTGTAGGTTGCACTGTATGTACATGCGGTGCTGCGTATTATGTTTTGTTGACTAGTATGGTAGCCTAGGGTGTATGATATATACTTCTATTGGTAAACTGTTAGCCCTTAGTACTATTAAGCCACCTGTTATGTGTACTACCCCGTCGGTAGTACGTAATGCTGCGTTGTGTGGTATGTTTGGTTGCATGGTACGGTAGTATAGAGCGTACTGAATGAATTCCGTTGGCCTACTGTTGGCCTTTAGTAGTACTTTCCCCCAAGGCATTGTGCTGTACTCCAGTTGGTAAACAATGTTTTTAATATGGTAGTCCTTAGGGGAGGGGCGTGGGTCTTGTGGATCTTCTGAGACATGGCCGCGCTATTACCCTCAGCATGTACCTTCTTGTACAAAGTTATATTACTTGTATAATACAAATATCTTTATGACCCTTAGATTTATTTATTTATGGGGCTTTAACGACACTTTCGACAGCCAGGGTCACCTCGTGTCGTGCAGGTTTACGTGTGGAAGAAGCCGGAGTACCCGAGGATAACCACTGAGCAGTGAGGAGCAACCGTTAGACTTCCTGACGTTCTAACTCCACACAAGCGGGGTTAGCATAGGTTGAAGACAAGTGCCCCATCGAAGTGCAGTACGCCTTAGTACACAGAGCCACCGCGCCCCACGTGGGCAATCGGAATTAAGTGTCTTGCCCAAGGACACAACGCAGTTAACCCTGGCGGGGACCTAATCGTGGATCGACCCTTAGATTAAGTTTGAAAGTCATTCGATCGGTGACCGGGGCATGTATTCCTCAGACGACTCGAATTTTATTGTGCAAATGAGCAGTCGTGTAGTGACTGTAGCAGACATTGCTCGGACCACTCGAATCTTATCGAGCAAATGACCTACTGAGCACTTTCTCGAATGCATGACTCCATGTACGATTCTTCGACTCGTATCCGAAGACATGTGATGTATAATTTTAGGATACAGTACAGCCGACGTGGACTGGTCGTTGTCCATGCGAAGACAGTGGTTTCCACACATGCGTAAACCAGGTAATGAAAATCATTATCAGCAAAAATTAAATTAATGAAGCACCGGGTTTTACCCGGTGCTTCATTAATAACATTTTTGATGATTATTCCTATAATTAGTGTTTGGAATCAAATATTACGGCTTCCTTGGTAATATTGCCCACCCGTGAAAAGAGACCAGTCCACGGCGGCCGAACTGTACCCTTGGAGGATACCTATCTGAGGATAATTATCGCTCCTAGCACCTGTCCGGCTTCTGATTTCTACATCACCCCATGGCCTACATAGCTTGAAATTGAAGTCCACTACTGCTGACTTAGTATAGGTTACAGCATAGAAAACGAGTGATATTGAATATACAATCGCGAGAGTTAGTTAACGAGGACTTGTCCGAGTAACTAGCTCGAGCGAGTGTATGTTCAATGTCACGAGTTTTTGTGCTGTAACCGACTTGTCACATTGATGTTTGCACACACAATCAAAACACGAACAATCAAACACTCCACTGAACCCTTGTCTGACACGTGTCCATTCCCGTTTAATTAGTTAATTTCTTAAGCCAAACTTGCAAGACACATGAAGATTGATGGAAAGCAAGTGATATTACTTCATTTTTTACGTTTCGTCATTGCGCTCAAAAGGTTGAGCGAGAAATTAAACGTTCCATTTATCATTTACACCCGGGTGTGGATTTCTTTCTTTAACTCTTTCAATAAAATCAAAAGTCAGGTAAATTCTCGTTTCTCTGTTCAAAACATTTTAGCACAGGTGCCCTTAATCTTTCCTCTCGGCTGTGTTTGTATTAGAACTGACAGGTTACACAATCACTGTCTATTGTTCCTTGATTGGTAAAAGTGTGGCGATATATGTTGAATATCACACATGCTCTAACCAACTCTTCGAAATATATCACACACTTTTAACAAAGGCGTGACGTCATAACTATGTGACAAACCATAGTCAGCATCACCTGTCCTATGATTAGCGTCACCAAATACTATACTCTTCCACCACCCTTGTAGCCATGGACCATTTGCTATTGGCTTGTCGTGCTATGTACTACTACAAGCTTGCTAGATAATGCTTTTTTCTGTTATCTGCCATCAACTAATCAGATTGCAAAATGGTATAAAGCAATGGGTCTATTAGAAGTACTAACAGCTAACAAGAGTATATATCGCCCGTGCTATACTACAATGTCACTCCAGGACGAAGAAACCGAGACACCCTGACAATAACAACCTAATGTCGGATTGTACAAAATATCCGAGCACACGTTAAATGTTTCGAATTATATACCCTAGGATTCTTTTACTGGATACCATTCTTTTAGTGATATTTTCGTGTGGCACCAGATGGACCAGCTGCCTAAAAATAAAACCGTTTGTACTTTTCTCATGTAAATACCGAACTGAGAAGTGTAGTAGTTTCAAGATCATATTTTGAAAAAGTGTAGTACGGGCCTAGCGGCGAGAGCTATATACATTGCCCAAGTCCTTTTTTATTCAGCTCATTGGGGTGTATAGTTTCGTCGATATAGCGTCCCCTTGTGTGGTTATTTACTTTACAAACCTACGACGTGAGGTTTCACTGTCTAATTACAAGTGCTATTTTTTTTTAGAAATTATAGAAATATCATTGTGAAGTTACATATGAAAATAAAAATGCGTATTGAAGAAATGACCCGTAAGTCTGAATTGTTCACACATTTTGCCCCACACTGTAGAATTGCAAAGAGCGGACGTGACGGACAGGGACGGACGGAAATGGACGCACGGATATACGGACGAAGATCACCACAATATCCCTGGAGTTCTGAAAATGCGGGGATAAACACAAACTGAAACTACGGATCGCAATTGGCATATCTTTTATTCTTAGCTTGATAACTTCGGACTTTTTTTTGTTCTTTGCTCTCTGGTGGATGGAGTTGGTTTGGCACCCTATTCACACATTCTGTATTCCATCTCGGAAAAAATTATCCGAGGGGAATTTTTTTTAAAAATAAGCCCCAAATGGCATTATTAGGACAGGTTTTGAAGCTGCGAAGAACTCCAATTTTGACTAAGCGTGGTATGTTAAATTGTATTTCATTAGTTGTCTCATGCAGATCACAGAACACAGGATTATTTTTTTATTTTTATTTTTTTTTTTTTTTTGGGGGGGGGGGGGGTATATTCGGGGCGTGGTGTGGGGGATGGGTGCATTACTTCCCAGAGTACGCCACTGCTCTCACGGAATCTACTCCTGTGAGCTGTGATGAGCTTAGGCCGAAATTTCACGTTTTTCTTCGCAATCTCTGTCGATGATAGCTCCACAATGGTGTTGCTTCTGTCAACGTCGTTATCTTTTATTGCTTATTCACTGTCGCATGTTCGACAATCGATCGACGGAAAGTGGTATGAGTGGTAAAAAGGCGATTTGCGTTATCAGCTTAACTTGATCTCGCATAATCTCGCGCGCAGACCAACTTCCGGCGCAGCCATTAATTTCCGCGTATTATACACTTAGATTTGATAGGTTTCACATGATAAGACATATATTTGAAATTAATGTTTGTCATTCCGCGATAAAATTCAATATTTTGATCAGATACTGCAGAATGAGTGATGTGATTTTTAGAAATTATGATCCAGCTTGCTGATAAATGTCACTGGGCATTCGCAGTACATATCTGTTGATGAAATATGTCGACCGTTTGGAAGAGATAATTGATGCGATTGGTCTCAAATTATGTTTTAGATTACAGAGCTACAATATTACTTCTAACCACAGTGACCCTAATTTTCTTGAATGATGAGAAACATGTTCGGGTCATTTCGGTCACACGCCCTGCTGGAGTGTGAATCTTTCCGCCTGGTATATTAACAATTTACTCAACGAAGACGATTTCAAAATTTATTATTTTAAATATCGTTTTTTAAATTTTTTCAAAAAATTTCAACAAAACCATATATCATGTGAAACCTCTTTGGAACGAGCTCAACGAGCTCGTTCCAAAGAGGGGTCACATGATATGGCTTTGTTGAAATTTTTCGAAAAATAATATTTTTTCAGCTGCTGAATTTGCATATTACGCGGGCGAATGCGGGCGATTCGTTGGGTAAAGGGTTAAATGGAACAAATGCGCAAGTACAGTACATCTGCCGTGGACTGATCGTAATCCACGCGTGGGCAGTGATGTTCACGCTTGCGTTTACCAGAAACCAATACAATAAAAATTTTACAATTGTATTTTCAAGAATTGTATTTTCTACTTATTAATATAACTGACTAAAATGAATCATTAGCATTTTAAAAGATAAGGTAAATTGCCACATCGTAACGAGAAAATACAATTCTTGAAAATACAATTGTAAAAGTTTTATAGTGCTGGACCCAGGTAATAAAAATCATCAATAGCAAAATTTTAATTAATGAAGCACCGGTTTTTACTATTGATTGTTCCTATAATTAGTGTTTAGAATCTAATATTATTGCGTCCGTGGAAATATTGCCCACCCCCTGGAAAGTGATCACTCCACGGCGGCTGTACTGTGTATCAGCTCAAATGGAACAGAGTGCGAAGTAGTTACGACAAAATAAGTCACCGACAGGCAGAGACATAAGATGCACTTCGAGCTTGGGGAGGAGGGTGCACGGTCATACAAGGGCATCCACAAGGTGATATATCATCGGTACCCCGTGTGCTCCCAAGTGCCAAAGTAGGATTACAAATAATAAAGCTATGTTTGGGTCTCACTCACACCAACATTGAGATAAAACGTACATTTTTGGCTCCACATTTAACAACTTTCCGCATCGGGCCGAAAGAGAATCCATGGGAGAAACCTCAGGATGCTACTGTGCGGATTCAGGGGAGGGGGGATGGGGAGAGAGGCACTTTGAAACTCAAGACCAGGGAATACAATATAACTGATCGGTTTATAAGGCCGTGGTCTCATCTTTTATTTCATGTATTAAAACCATTTCCCGGTTATAAGTACTTTATCCCATGTATATTAATATCTTAAGACGTTAGTCGGACGTGATTTTAATTTGTTAGGCATGCAAGGATTGATGATCAAAGTTTACAGCTGATATTAACCGTCTACCGAACATCACTGGAGAAGACCTTTGTTAAACAAGTTCTTCAATATCTAAGCACATTCATTTCTTGCATCCAAAACATAAAGCTTGACTCCTCATTGAAAAGATCTCGACATGCTGCTAACAATTGTGTCTTTAGCACCTATAATACAAACGCTTGATTGAGGAGGGGGAGGGGTACAAAAATGCCGTTTTTCTCTAGGTAATGTGCCAACTCAGAAATTTGGATCAAAGTTTTGGGTCTAGATTTTTTCTCGGAATATCATGAATTGTACAGGGTTGCTGCTGGAATCTTTTCCCTAAATGATATAGTACTTTATTAGAAGGCAATTGTAGCTGATAAGATGTTGGCGTGTACGATTTCCCGACGGTCTAATATAAGGCCTGCAATGAACAAAATGCTACAGACCAGACATCGCGATGGGTAGACGCAGACTATTTACATTAATAAACGCCTAAACTCTTGCTTGCAGTGTGTTTATAGCACCCCCACCCCACCAATAAATTTTCAGTCGGGACATTTTCATCCGTCTGGATTGGAGTCTTTCGCTCTTTACAAGGATAGGTATGGCCTTACCTCACACACGCAGGCTGTCTCATGCACATGGAGGTATGTGACCGATTCGGTTCCAACATGATCGATTTTAAATTCTGCACGTGCAAATTAAAAATGAAGTTGGAAAGTCCATCGTCAAGACTACTACTCTATATATTTATCCGCAAACAAATTTCTTGAGTTATTTAATTAATAAATATTCCACATATTCCAAAAACATCTTCAAGACATGCCTTTAAAGAAGGCATGCCTTGATGATGTAGCTGGAATATTGTATCAGTTGAGACTTCAATCATGATAATGGGGACAATTGCCTTTACACTAGGGTTTAATATATTCCCGGATTTCTATAGTGACGGGAACGGGAATGCAATTACATCCAGAACCGGGAAATTTACGAGAATAACAAGGCGATTTCATTTCTTTTCCAAAGAAAAGTGTGAAATCCCAAACTCGCTTCCAGCTCGCCTTCATTTTCAGAATCGCTAGTTTTATCAACACTACATCCCAGCTTCAACCCCTTCTTCATTGCCGTCACCAGTCTCCTCTGCTTGAAGCAGAGGAGACTGGTGTCCGCAGTGAAGAAGGAGTTGATACTGATGAAGGTAGTGAAAAGTGAGTGATACTAGTTATTCTGAAAGTGAAGTTTGAACTGTGAAAGGAGTGAAAAGCTTACTGTTGAAAAGGAGTCTTTCGGAACAGTGATTTGGTGAAAAAAATTATTCAGAGTGCATGATTGTAAAAAGTTCAGGCGTGGAAGTAGTAACGAAATCTAACAAAGTTACATTGGGGTGGTTTTTCAATTTAGAAAATTTCAGTTCAACACAAAAACAGTGCCATGTGTGATTCCCGGTTCCGTGCTATAGATTTCCCGGGTATCGAGATCGACTTTCTGAACCGGGAACCCCCGGAATTCCCGTTCTCGGGATTAAACCCTAGTTTAAAATCCTACCCACCCCCACCACCGTTGGTTATCTCCGTGACACCTTGTGCGTATGTCTTTGAATTAGCATTCGCTGCTTAATGTTCTGAAATCTTTTGCTTTGAAGGGGAAGGTATAAATGTTAGATAATGCAGATGGCGTCATTTCATGGTTGTTCTTTTAAGATGTCTTTCAGTCGCTGGTAAACACTGCTCCAACCTAAATAGCTTCACTTCAAAACTGAAAAAATGATAAAACGATAATAGGTAAACATTGCCATTAAAAACCAGAGCGGACCCATTTTGTTTTTCGAATAGGAGCACTGTCTCAGTTCCTCGAACAATCCTGGATCTCTGTAGCTAGCATCCTGCTATATGAGCAAATGGAAAGAATATTCACCATTTCACCCAACATTTTGTTGAGTTTACTCTGTACAGTACATAAGAGGAATATCTGGATTACCTTCTTCCCCAAAATTAAGTCGCCCTCACAAGAAACAGAAACATTTATGAACAACTGAATGCCACGGACAGTGAATAAAATTATCCTTTTCTAAGCTTCTTGTCTCTTTTATTCAATCAGAATTGCTTGCAGGTTTCTCATGATAAAGTCAGTGTTATTTAACTGGTATTGTATTGCGTTTCAATGAGTTGTCCAGGAGGCGCGGTGGGTTAGTAGTTACGGCATTGGACTTCAAAGCGAAAGGTCCACGGTTCGAGCCCCACCAGAGGTAACTGCGTTGTGTCCTTGGGGAAAACAGTTAATCCCGATTGTCCACGAGGGGGCGCGGTGTCACTGTGTACCAAGGCGTACTGCATGTCGATGCTGTACTTGTCTTAACCAATGGTAACGCTGCTTGTGCAGATTTAGTATATTGGCAAGCCTGACAGTTGCTCGCCGCTACTCGGCGGTTCTCTCCGGATACTCCGGCTTCCGCACCCGCAAAACTGTCTGACACGAGGTGACCCTGACTGTCGAAAGTGTCGTTAAATACTTTAGACAGCCAAAACAAGAGTTGTCAGAAATCTGAGCTACAAAAAAGGGGCTCCTGATCCTATCCTTAATTTCTACATGGTATTTGAAAACCAACAGCATGCAAATTTATCATTATACAGGTACTCCAGTGGTTATTTATTAATTTATTTATTTTATTTATTATTTATTTATTTATTTATTTATTGGTGTTTAAGGTCACATATTTCTGCACAATGGCTAATCATGACCATGACAGTTTTACGGGTGGAGGAAGCCGGAGTACCCGGAGAGAACCACCGAGCAACGGCGAGCAACTGTCAGCTCCCCAACATACCAACTCCACACGAGCAGGGTTAGCATTGGTTGAAGACAGGTGAACCAGCGACGTGCAGTACGCCTTAGTACACAACGCCACCGTGCCCCCACGTGGGCAATGGGGGTGAAGTGTCTTGCCCAAGGCCACAACGCGGTTGCCGCAGGTGGGATTCGAACCAAGGACCTCTCGGCTTGCAGCCTGCACCTCTACCGACTGAGCCATCGCGCCCTCCACTCCAGTGATATACTATCTTCAAATGTAAACAATTTGAGTTGCAATGGGCCAATGAAAATTCCACTTTCAGTCGGTTCGGTCTATAACTTTTTCTTCAACCATCTTCCAACCCGAAGGCTAGCCTTTGGGTTGGAAGATGATTGAAGTAGATGTAAACCAAAGCATGACTATAGCAGAATAGAGTGGCTAAAGAGTGGGGTCCTGAAAAGCTTCGAAATTCGATTCGAGTCAAAATCGTTCCGATGATTTGATTCCATTCGAGAGACGCCGATCCGGGAAATTTCGAGTCGACGAAATATTCCAAAGGTCCTACCATAAGTCTCTTCTTGGACTCTTCCTCCATCATCAGGTTTCCTATACAGGAGATCTGATGATAAAAGAAAGAAGGGTTCGTGGAAGTTCCTCTTCTGAAACTATTTTGATGTCACTTTGTGAAGTATTCTGTTGCCCAAATCGCCATTTAACCCTTTACCTACCATGAAAAGTAGATGAAACTTGCAAAAAAATTCTTGAATAACTAATTGTTTTTCATTTTTTGTCTTAGAAACATAGGTTATGACCCCTCATTGGAACGAGCTCGACGAAACAAAAAATGAAAATATAATATTTAATTCGCGATTTTTGAGAATAGCGCTGACAGGTTACCGGGTCGAAACATGGTGGGCCAAATGCGCATTGTACGTTTCTACCCTCCCCCACTTCTATTGAGTGTCCATCAAATCTGCTCCGCTGTATCTACAAATGTCATGTTTGTCTCCGTTCTCTGAACCTTATTCAGACCCTGACAAGATAAACATTCAAACAAAATCTATAAATTTAATAATTTGCATTATCCATCACAATAGGTCACAGACGACTGATCACGTACCTTTTTCAACTCTTTAATGGAGTGTGGGTTTATTTGTAATCAATAGAGCTGGCAATCTGCACCCCGTCGTGAAGAGTGAATTGATACGGGAAATGTACTGAAGGAATTATTATTGTGGTTCACTTCATGCGTCAAAGTCGAAGACGACAGTGTATGTACGGAAGACCATTTTGGAAACTGTTAAGAGTTCGAAAGATACTAGAATAGCCCAGACATGACCATGTCATGAATTATTTATTAGATATATTCTTTCCTAGAATTGCCCATTATCAAACGCGACAGATATGACTTCAACCTCTGCTGATATGGCGCCAAACTCGGCCAATATGAACCAAGCTAGAGTTGTCACCCTTAATTCCTCACTATACACAGCCAGTTTGTTTACATGAAAATCTTTCATAGTTTTCGCCGAACACAATCAGGAAATTGGCGTGACCAGGCATAATGGGGTGATTTGAAGCTGAGTTTTTGTAGAAAGATATAAGGGTGGGTAAGGATTAGGCAGATGACAAGAAGAAAAAGGAGAGTTGTACAGAATATTCAACACAAAATAAGATTCAGCGTCAGAAGCAGAGATTCGCCGAAGTGGGAGAATAAATACTTCGGCTATCCGAACATCGCGGCTTCCCCATCGGGGAAGCCGAAATGTTCGTATAGCTGAACTAAGAGAAGAGGAAACTTTTGACTTTGTGAAAAGAACGAGAAACAATAACACTGTCAGAAAACTCCAACATATCTGGGAACATTTGGTACTTATTTGTTTTGGTTTAATTAATAAAGAGGTTATTACCTGGTTAGTTTCACATCGGCCGAGATATCAGCTCGATGTAACGTCACATCAGCCTTCGACCTTCGGTCTCAAGCCGATATGAAGTTACCTCAGGCTGATATCTCTGCCAATATGAATTAGCCAAGGAATAACCTCTAAGTACTGTTCTTCATATGGAGGAAGCCGCAGTACCCGTAATGACGTAATTTGTCAAACTTATCTACTCACTAAGCGGTCACAAGCGAATCTAGGTCTCGATTCCTGTTCGTAGAGACATGTGTGCCATGAACGTGCACTGCGTCATTGTGCCCCAAAAAGGCGAGTGGTGAAACGTTGTTTAATACCTATAGCCTACCCTTTTTCGAATTGGCCAGGTCGTACATTTGGCCCAGGCGGTGGTTCTCAAAGTCGAAGTATTTCATATTTTCAAGACTTATTAGGTTGCTGTTTTCAAGACCAAACAACAAATACCTAAATCCAACGTGATGGCCATATGTGGTCAGCCTTATTCACAAAATCGCCATTGAAATCTTATTTTTTGCTTCTAAGACACAGCTGATGACCCTTGAAATGACAATTTTTAGTTATAAAAGACAATTGTTTGCATGTGTCGTATTGGCGTCATGTTAGGGTTAAAGTCACCCAAAATATGCATGGTGTGTTTCATTAAAGTCTGTATGTGCAATTCTAGCAATGACCTTGTTTGATATTTACACATCATTGAACCAGACAAGCCGAACTTCTTCCTCAATATCTTTGTCATTGTCTGATCTCCTCATTAGGGTTTCACAGTCTGTCAGACATTTATTATGTGTGGAAAGTTTTCATGTTATGCCTCACATTACGTCTGCAGCTCGGTAAAAATTGAATGCCCCCACCTTCACCCCACAAGTCTCTTCAGACAAGCGGAGCTTCATACTCCCAAATACGTAACCTAACTATAAAAATCATGCACACTCTTTCTCAGAACAATAAAAGGTGCGGATGGGTGCATAATCATATACATATACTACTCACATTTTGCTAAGGATCCCATATCTGATATTCCTTAAATTCAAATAAACTATACACAAATCATACATCAAAATGAAGGTTGAGATGTGTAGAACACGAATGAAACACATATGTAATCAACTCATAGAGCTGACAGCGGGCACCACTGGTTCCTGGAAGTCTGCTATCGTAATCGTACCAGAACTGATAACAAAATAACTTTTCACGAGAACAACTTGTGACCAAATGTGCTTCACATATCCAAGAACAAAGCTAGGCATTCAAAGCACTTTAGAGTGCAGTGATAGGACTGCATTCGGGAAAAGGACAACACTCTCTGCATTTGTATTGAAAATGGATTCCATGTTCGACGGACATGCGCAAATCACTCGATACCACGAATTTCCATCGAAAAACAAAATCGTAATTCTAAGAAATTTCAACAGGTGTCATGATACCTTGCTTAGAATATGGCAACAGTTCTGTCTCTATATAATAATAGTATGCTGTATTACGGTGATCTTTCTCATTATTTGCTTTTACACGGCGTTGAATATCGATGACCGGAAATAGAATTTAATTTACGATGTAAACAAAGGCAACAGTTTTGGAATTTACCCTCATGCAGCTCTGTCGCTGTGTTTTGAAGAATGTTGATGCCCTAGCTTTGTTCTTTGATATGTGAAGCGCATTTGGCCACAAGTTGTTCTCGTGAAATATTATTGTATTATCAGTTCTGGTACGAATACGGTAGCGGACTTCCAGGAACCAGTGGTGCCTGCCGTCAACTCTATTAGTTGATTACATGTGTGGGTCGTGTTCTGTACATCTCAACCTTCATTTTGATGTATACTTTGTGTATATTTAATTTGAATTTAAGGAATATCAGAGGTGGGAATTTCAAAATAAACAAAATTCTATCACTTATAAAGCACCTTAACGCTGTTCCCCGACAGGCCCTTTTTCGGACCAGGAACATGATACGTCATAGTTCTATTATGTAGGATGGGTGCTGAGTGAGAGTGTGGGGTGGACCAATCAATATTTTCAACGTGCAGCCCCAAGGCTGCACGTTGAAAATATTAATTAGTCTACCCCTAAATAATGAATGTGGACTCTTATGTTTGCTGTCATTGAACTAACATGGAAGATGCCACTAGAGTTAAAAGGGTAAAAGTATTTGAACCCATTCACGCACTATTTTGAACTTCCTCGCCTGGTGATATTATACAACGTTTCACACATAAAATAAAACTAAAACGTACAATAAAAATGACGTTTTCCATACAACTATAGCAATATTTTGTTCACGTGAAGAGTTTGTGTATCTCGCCCATTCATTAAAAATACCCAATAATTGCAACTTTCTGTGATCTTGTAAAAGCCATGGAAAACTAACTCGGAAGAATGAACTAAATGGATATAACGGGGTGATTTTTCTCTTTCAACATGTTGTTGTAAAAACAGAGTTTGATTTTATCTCTCTACGGGCAACAGTGTTAAATTTTAGAACGGATTTTCTTGTAAACTCACCCATGTCCAGTCAACACCACCGAAGAAATTTCTGGGTGTGATATATTGAGAAGAATCATGCTTTAGCTCCTCAACCCGGTACGCTTAAACTGTTGCGTAAAAATCGGTGGTAGGTTAGCAAGGGATCAGGATAAATGACCCCCGGTCAAAAGTATCCCCGGTCAAAAGTTCCCCTGAAAACTATCTCCCAGACAAAAGATCCCTTTGATTTTAAGGTGACCGGAACCCCCCCCCCCCCCCCACCCCCCCCCCCTTCCGCCAAGATAATAGGCAAATAATAGATACAAAGGGTCAGTGCTAATTTAAACCAAAAGCCTAAGGTTGCTGGATTAAATAATTACTGAAATCCCTGCAGACACAAAATGGATTTCCCCAATTGCTGAGGCTAGAGTTGTATAAGCTTCAGCTCGTCTCGGGAAATCAGTGCATTGCACAACATGTTCATCCCATAATATATTGTTCCTATATGCCACCATACTTTTAACGAGGTATGTCTGTCTTTTCGCATTGCTTTGACATGTATACAACATTGTGCATGCTGTGACAATAAATTATATCTCACTTTTCCTTCTTAACCACTCGGAGGAAATTATTTGGTCGTCTCGAGTAATATAGAAAAGATGTTACAAATAGGGGCAATATCTATTAACTCTTTACCTAACATGAAAAGCAGACGATCCTGGCAAACAAAATTATTGAATAACTAATGTTTTCATTTTTACGTCAAAACACAGCTCATGATCTCTCATTAGAAAGAGCCCAATGAGCCCGTTCCAATGAGGGGTCATAAGGTATGTCTTTGAGGCAAAAAATGAAAAAATATTGAAATTTGATAGGCATTTTTTGTGAATTACACTTGTCGGGTTTGGCTGTTACGTTAGGTAAAGGGGTTAAAATCATTCGGATGAGAAAGAAATTTTTCAAGCAACAGCAGTCCTGTGGGAGATTGTTTCTGAATGATATCCTGGACAAAAACAGAAGTTTGTCCCTTTCTCGGACCGAGGGTTGCGCTATCATTGAGACAATAGTTTCTCACCCATATGAAAACAACAGCAACATGTGAACCTTAGTGGTAGCCTATAAACCGGGACATAGCTAGAGGGTCATGGTTCGAGGGATGTGCCTCCAATGAATTTCCCACCGCATCCCTCTCCTTGGGAGCGCGATGTCTCGGTGGTTAGAGTGTCGGACTTCAAACCGAGATGTCCATGGTTCCATCCCGACCAGGGGTAACTGCGTTGTCCTTGGGCAAGGCATTTAAACCCGATTGCCTACGTGGGGGCACGTTGGCGCTGTTACTGAGGCGTACTGTACGTCGATAGTGCACTTGCTTTCAACCAATGCTAACCCTGCTTGTGTGGACTTTGTACATTGAGGAGGCTAACGACTGCTCGCAGCTGTTCGGGGGTTCTCCTCGGATACTCCGACTTCCTCCACTTGAAAAACTCTCCGACACGATGTGAACCGGGCTATCGAAAGTGTCGTTAACCGCCAATAAATAAATAAATAACCCCTCCACTTGAATGCCAAACATCCGACAACTTGTACCTCCTCCCCCCACACACACATACACACACACACACACTTCTGCCCGAGCGAAAATTTTCAATTAACCCTTTACCTAACGTGAAAAGCAGACGACACTTGCAAACAAAATTCTTGAATAACTATTTTTTTTTCATTTTTTGTCTTAAAAACATAGGTTATGACCCCTCGTTGGAACGAGCTCGACGAGCTCGTTCCAACGAGGGGTCATAACCTATGTTTTTGAGACAAAAAATGAAAAATTAATGAAAATTAATTAGAGATTTTTGAGAATAGCGCTGGCCGGTTTTGGCCGTAACGTTGGGTAAAGGGATAAACCTGACCTTGTCGGGTTTTCTTGACTACTTTCACCAAAAGCACATGAAGTCTGTTGGGTAACAGACCTGCTATCGATATTTTAAAGGTATATAAAATATAAGTCAGATTCTCGACGAGTCTTAAAATTAAAAGCATTTTAATTTTACTGAGCTTGCTCCTCGTCATTCACATTAAACGGAAATGCCGCCATTCTGCTGAACCGTAATTTTCAGATAATTTGTTGAATTCCCTGTTCTTCAACTCTATGGCAGTAAATGAGTTTTAATAACTCCAGACGGTAACCTCGAGGTTGCAGGTTGGAAGTACTAATGATCTACCTGCAAGAGGAAAGAATTAATTGATCTTACATTCAGATTAACTGAGCCTCATTCAATTTCGTAAAATTAAGGCCCATCGTGGATCTATCGTGATGCGGAGGTAAGACATTGACTTTCGTTATGATGCTTTTGCGTCGAAAAGTGGTCAGCTGCAGTAGCCTCCATTTACAGTGTTAACCCTCTCAGCCCTCAGGTCTTGAATGGGATTGCGCACACAACACTTGCTACAGCGATTGAACTCCCCAGTTTGTACTGGTAGGGAGGTTTAGTAATAATTAAATCCAACGGCTCCATAGGGCTGTTGGATTAAATTAATACACACACCTCCTTTGCTATTGGTCATCCGTTTCCGTTATTGGTTACCCAGCCACCGAGTTCGGTTCGACCCCTATCAGGGTACCTGTGTTGTGTCCTTGGGAATTGCACTTCATCCCGATTGAGTGGGGGCACGGTGGCGCGGTATACTAAGGCGTACTGCACGTCGATGGTGCACTTGTCTTCAACCAATGTTAACCCTGTTTGTGTTGAGTTAACACGTTTGGGAGTTTGGCAGTTGCTCGGTGGTTCTCTTCGGGTACTCCAGTTTCCTCCACCCGTAAAACTGTCCGACACGAGTTGACCCTGGCTGTCAAAAGTGTCGTTAAATCCCAAAAGATAAATAAATGAATAATCGGAAAATGAAATTTTTCTGACAGTACTCATATTTGTATGGACAAAACTGGTATTGGATAAAGCGGGACACCAAAACATATAACACAAAATTTATTCTCCATTGAGATTTGAATGCTGTTATGGAAAGCACAACCAGTTCATTTTGGAAAGGGTAAATTTCAAACACGTTGTTTTACTATAGGTAGAGATGCTTAATGAATAAATCCGCTGTTGTAAGTTATGATCTGTGGCTTAACCCAACATATGTTTTGGCGACTTAAAGAATACTACTGTCCAAAAAAATTGTTTTTCAGTGAATGTTGCAAATTTCTGTACTATTTGCCCAAAAACAAAAAGGAATAGAAAAAGCAACCGAAGTTAGCTTATTTTGGCATTTTCAAACGGTACGCTTATGCTCGCACTCGTTGTGCTTGAGGGTTAAAGACGAGATTAAAAGTAAACAGTAACTTTCTTCTGCAATTACTGTTGCGTCTATACATACCAAAATAATTGTTACAACAACCTTGCAATTAGAGAAATGTGCCCTTGAAGTTAGTCAATCTTGAAGATAAAATGCTATATTCATATCATTTGTGGCCAATAGGGGTTAATTTTGACATATTTGTGTGGTGATTTTGGTGCATCATATTATGCCCTAAATGTGTGGACATCAATCACAGATTGATTTTCGAATAAGAGGCTTGGAGGAATCTTGGTATTTGGATGAACATGTACAATTGAGGCACTCCAATTCAAGGCCCGACAACTGGGTGAGGGTTAGAACTTTGAATAAATCATATAACAGTAAAATTGTTCTTGGATGAATGCCCTATCTTCTCGTGGGAAACATTTTGAGAAAATAGGGCTCCAGTGCTAAGAAATCGCATGTAAAATTTGGTGAAAATAACAATTATTCCGACAGTACCCTTATGTGAAGTCTTAAATCTATCAAGGGTTAAAGTTTTAATAATAACATATAAAACAAAAGTTGTCACACTTTGACTGCTGCATGCAGTCATAGAAAACATTCCACATTTAATCAGTTAGAAATGGAGTAAACTGTCACTTAAACTTACCAAATTCTGAAGAAATTGGAGTTTTTTGGATGGTACCTACTTTTATGCAACCAGAATGGACATATGGTTAAACTTTACAACCAAACTTACAACAGCAAATATGCTCGGTGGTCAATTGTGAATACGGACATGCAAAGAGTTTGAAATTAACCCTTACCAAAATGATAGAGAAAAGCAACCAAAGTTTGTTAAATTTAGCATTTTCAAACAGCACTCTTATTCTCGCCCTCATTGTGCTTGAGGGTTAAATCTGAGATTAGAAAGTAAACAGTAAGTCACTATACACACCCGTTTGCCAAAAAAACTTCATGAAAATTCTTGAATAACTAACATAGTTCGTTGCAATGAGATGTCATAAGCTGTGATTGGGGGGCCAAAATTGAGAAACAAATTTTAAAATTTTAACGCGATTTTTGGAAAAAGAACTGATCGATAGTGGTCATAAGTTTGAGTACGGGTTAAGCTTAAAGACATCCGGTTGTACATATGTTAAAGATACAATAAGCCGCGAAGTTGAAATAAATATGTTGTCTTTTGACAAAACCACAATGTTCGTTATGCAAAAGGACCCTTATGTTTTCATATAGAATTTGTATGAACGCGGTCGTCCAGATTAAACAAATTAACTTGGAGGCGAGAATTTACTGGATTTATAGAAAAAACTATGCCATGGTCTTTTATCACGAACTTGTTACCTGATCACGTACGGAAATGTCCGGCACAGTACAATTATCCATATTTATCGAAATTAGGTCTCACCGAAAGACAGATGAGTAGTTTGTATACACTGGTTTCTATTTATTGCTTATGTGTCCATGAAAACACGTAAGAGTGTATTTTCACTAAATCACCCGGAGAGTGAAGATTCCACCCAAGCAATAATTGCTAATTTGTTGCAAAGCATTACAAGCACAAGCAAAGTTCCAGCCAATGGAGGTCCATTGGCTGAAACATTGCTTGTGTTTTTTGTCCACATGTGCAGAATTTGAAAGTGAAACTTTGGGTGATAACTCCATTCCCCGGGTAATTTAGTTAAATCCACTCTCCACGTACTCTATCTAGGTTTTCTTGTCGATGCTCGTTCTGTGGGTTTGATAGGAAGTATAACTGCGCTTTATTTTTATAATACAATTTTTTTAATTTGCGCATGGCCAATTAGTGATAAAATAATGCGCAGTTGTTGTTCGTGGCAATGAAATATTCGGAGGTATTTAATTATTTCCACTGATTCAGAAATTATGACACGCGGTTTTCTGTTTATATCCGATCACTTCAGGCAAATTCGTCTATAGCTTCTTAATGTCGTATCTTCAGCAAATTCTGGTTTAAACCTGAATATTTTTATTTCAAAGCAAAAACATGTTATACGTGCACATCATATTGAATAAAAAAGAAGTTGTAACAAAGCGAAATCTTAATTGATAGTGCACGAAGAGTTACACACCAAATAATATTCATAACGTGCAGTCTCAGGGCTGCCCGTAAAAAAAAATATTGATTGGTGTATCCCACGCATTCACTTTGCAGACATCCAACTTTATCAAATAAAGACGTATGATGTTCTGGGGCTGGGAAAGCGGTCTCTTGGGTTCAAAATTTGCTGCTACTTGCTCTGTTTAATGCTTTAGAAATCACATGTTGGTAAAGTTTTTCCCATTGTATTTTAACCCTTTACCCAACGTAACGAACAAAACCGGCCAGTGCTATTCTCAAAAATCTCTAGTTAATTTTCATTATTTTTTAAATTTTTTGGTCTCAAAAAACATAGGTTAAGACCCTTCGTTGGAACGAGCTTCTCGAGCTCGTTCCAATGAGGGTCATAACCTATGATTTTGAGACAAAAACTGAAAAAAATTAGTTATTCAAGAATTTTTTTTCCAAGTGTCGTCTGCTTTTCATGTTGGGTAAAGGGTAATAGGAAACCCTCTTGCTAAATTCTTTACGCGAGTCGTGGTATTCGAATATTTCAGGTGGGATCTTCACGTATTTAGTGATGGTACGAACAGAAGTGAGTTGAAGCAATTATTTCACACTTACTTTTAAGGAGACGATATGTTTGTTTTCCTGATTGGGCTTAACAAGACTGTTAACAGACAGGGCCGTGTTATATCACAATGTTTATGGTTGTATAGAGATGTATCTAGAAGATTTATTTGTGGAGAGGGAGTGGGGGGGGGGGGGGGGTCATATCGTGTGTGACAAGTTTATGGGCGGGGAAGCCGGAGCACTCGCGGAGAACCACCGGCAGGAAGTCGGAGCACCCGGGGAGAACCACCGAGCAGTGGCAAACAACTCTGAGACTTTCCGGTTGATGGCAAGTGCACCATTGACGTGGGAATCGGGATGATGTATTGCTCAGGGACACAACACAGTTACCTCTGGTCATGATCGAACCTTTAACCTTTCGGTTTGAAGTGCTCTAACCACTGAGCCACCGTGCTCCGTCTACTCTCCATAATAACTGTATAGAAATGCATTGTTCCATATGCAACTTCAGATACAATGATCCCTTGTGCAATAGGCCTTAGTACATAACGCCACCGTCCCCCACGTGAGCAATCAACATTAAGTGCCTTGTCCAAAAGCACGGCGCAGATGGCGCGAGTAAGGGTCGAAGATAAGGAGGGTAAAATATGCAGAACAGAGACGTGTAGTGAGGGTTTTCATGTAGTCGCCTTTTATAAGATTTCTGTATAAGAGAAGGAGGGTAAAATATTCATAACAGAGACATTGTGTGGGGAGGGCTTTCATGTTGTCACCGTTTACATAACCCGGTGTAAAAGGAATGGAAGTCCGTAGGAACGTTAGTCCCTCTGGACTATTATTCCGCGGAATTATAGTCCTAGGTCAAACATTTCTAGGAATAGTAGTCCGGCGGACTACTATTCCTAGAAATGTTAGACCTAGGACTATAATTCCGCGGAATAATAGTCCAGAGGGACTAATTTTCCTACGGACTTCCATTCCTGTCACACCGGTACTATGTGTGTACTGGAGACCCAACCTTATCAGTAATGTATGAAAAACACAGTACACGGATGTTCCACCCAGGTCACAGCTCTATTCGTCTGAGTACAATCTCAACAAATCTAAGCAATATTTCAGCCAATCGCCCTCCGGAGGTCCATTGGTTGAAACTTTGCCGATGCCGCTTACACCACCTCATGGTTCCTGATTAATTGATTTTGTGCAAGCAGCGAGTAGCTCGGGGTAATATTTTGCATTGTAACAGGACAGTATTAGGTCAAAGAGGGGGATCATCTTCTGTATGTTGTAAATTCATATTTATGTGTTCTGCAATGCTACAGCCTGTGACGTTTTTTAATTTTTGAGAGGAGGTGGGGTCCTTACCATTCTTGCTCCTCTCATCTTTTGACTACACCTCTACGATGGAGAAAGTTCGAGTAGAATCAATGAACACAGTCCGCGCTCACGAAACTTTCCGACAAGCTAACGGAAAAGTATGTATAAATTAAATCCGAAGGGCGGGATTGCACCTGCGGTCAAATTCCGATGCTCGTGAAGAGATGGGATTCCATAATAACCCCGACTAATGTTGGCATGGGTTTGTAGAATAAATATATTTGAGAACGCAGATGGTTGGATACATCTGAGACCACGATTTTATTTAATTTCTGGTATAACCTTAACAGAAATTATAAAAGTTAATTGTTCTTTATTTGCATTCGTGGGTAGATTTTAGGTTTGTGCTTGGTGAAATCTCCTTAGCAACGCAAGTCTGATGTCGAAAATGGGAGAACGAAAGGACGGACGATTAAATGGCCCTCGGGACGTGGTAATAGTATACGTTACCAGCAAGACATGAGGAGGTAGAGTCGAAAGGCTATCCATCTTTTTTTCGTGGCAACCACAGTTTCCAGTTTGTCTTTATTTCTCAGCCATGAAAACCTTTTTAATCGGGTGTAGTCACACGCCGCTCCCACACAACAGTGTATTCTTGCCCTTTTACCAGAGTGCGCCCATTCTTCACAAAGAACCACCAGTCATTTTTTTTTCAAATTGTACAATATAGCTGATGACCCCTCAGCTCATTTTTTCGGTAAAACATGAACATGAAATTGTTTAGTTATTCAATGATTTGTTTGCAGTTGTCATGTTAGGGGAAGTGTGAACTTGAAGGTAATAGCCGAGAAAACATACAGTTAAAACTAGAAGTCCTGTCACGAGCTGTGTGCTTATCTACGCTTAATTGCGCTTAGGAATTGCGCGCAATTGCCATATCAAGTTTCATCCAAAGCACGGCAGGTTCTCCTGGTTACTCATAGCAAACACAGGCAATGTTTCTGGCAATGGACCTCCGGGTTACCCGGAGGTCCATTGGCTGAAACATTGCTTGTGCACAGGCCATATGTACAGAATTTGATAGCTTTACTATGATCATAAAGCGTTGATTAACGCGTAGATCGATGTGCTATTTGTGCGTATTTCATGACAGGACTTCTAGTTTTAACTGTAGGGCACAGATGAGTATGATGCGAAATTGCCTGTATTCAGGATGCACAGATAGTTATGTTTTGTTGCACAGTATTTTGTGTTAGGTCAGGTGATAATACCCGCTGTGTTTTATAAAGTAACCCGTTATCAAACATCAGGAACAGATGGACGACGTTGATCTAAAATCAGTGTAATCATTGAGTTTTATTGTACCCTGGTTATGATTCGTTTTTTGTCATCCATGGTTCACCCTCGAGACGTATTGTCCTGTGATAAATGGTAATTTTCTAACAAAATGAGCGTGTAAAAAGTTCTTTTTTAAATCACAGAGAGCCATTATAAAATGCGTCTCAAAATCTGATTTCGTATACAATCAATAATTAATTATAATCATAATGACATATTATTTATTAACTCTCTCAGCCTACACCGAATATTTCCTATGTTTTATCCCAATAGCATAGAATGGTTAGCTTTTACCAATACTATAAATATTATATTTATTTATTTATTGGTGTTTAAGGTCACATATTTATGCACAATGGCTAATTATGACCGCGACAGTTTTACGAGTGGAGGAAGCCGGAGTACCCGGAGAGAACCACCGAGCAACGGCGAGCAACTGTCAGCTCCCCAACATACTAACTCCACACAAGCAGGGTTAGCATTGGTTGAAGACAAGTGCACCATCGATGTGCAGTACGCCTTAGTACACAACGCCACCGTGCCTCCACGCGGGCAATGGAGATGAAGTGTCTTGCCCAAGGACACAACGCGGTTGCCGCAGGTGGGATTCGAACCGAGGACCTCTCGGCTTGCAGCCTGCACCTCTGCCAACTGAGCCACCGCGCTCCCACCAATACTATAAAACTTTTATAATTGTATTTTCTAGAACTGTATTTTCTACTTATTAATATAACTGACTAACATGAATCATTAGCATTTTAAAAGATATGGCAATTTGCGAACTGGCAAATTGCCACACCTTTGAAAAAAGCTAATGGTCCACTTCATCCCATTTAACCCTTTACCTAACATAAAAAGCAGACGACACTTGCAAAAAAATTCTTGAATTACTATTTTTTTTCTTTTTTGTCTCAAAAACATAGGTTATGACCCCTCATCGGAACGAGCTCGTTCCAACGAGGGGTCTTAACTTGTGTTTTTGAGAGGAAAAAATGAAAAAATAATGAAAATTAATTGGCGATGTTTGAGAATAGCGCTGGCCGGTTTTGACCATTACGTTGGGTAAAGGGTTAAAATCGTAACAAGGAAATACAATTCTAGAAAATACAATTGTAAAAGTTTTATAGTAATGGTCCCAGCTTTAACCGCCCAATCCTATGTTTCTAATGGATATTGCCGTGTATACGAACGACAGTGCATTGCAAAAGAAAGTCATTTTGAATTGATATTAAGTAAATGCACCCATTTAGGTTTGTTAGGAGCTCGACTCCTGCCACCAACAATCTGCCATGCACTTCAAAAACAGCAGTTAAAATTTCTGTAAAAGTTCTTGCAACAGGCTGATGTTTTTTTTATATTGTAAATTGTACTGTTACGACTGCAACTGTTTAATGTTTAATTATAATATTAGACTAATGGACCATTTTGAAGTTGTCTTTATTTTAGAACAATTAGTTGATATTTACTCATTAATATCTTAAACCTGCAGTCACAAGGCTGCAGGTTAAAGATACTAATTGGTCAAAGCCCCATTTTGTTAATTGGGGTTTTAACCCTTCACCCAACGTAACGGCCAAATATGACCAGCGCTATTCTCAAAAATCGCCGGTTAATTTTCATTTTTTTTTTTTGGCTCAAAAACATAGGTTATGACCCTCATTGGAACGAGCTCGTCGAGCTCGTTTCAATGAGGGGGTCATAACCTATGTTTTTGAGACAAAAAATGAAAAAAATTAGTTGGTCAAGATTTTTTTTTTTTGCAAGTGCCGTCTGTTTTTATGTTAGGTAAAGGGTTAAGACACGTTCAACAGCCAGTATCACATCGTAGCGGATAGTTTTACTGATGGAGGAAACCGGATTACCCAGAGAGAACAACCGAGTAGCGAGCAACTGCCAGATTCTCAAGACTTACATGGCACAAGCAGAGTTAACATCAGACGAAGGCAAATACAAGAAGGAATTGGCGTGCAGTACTCCGTAGTACACAGTGCCACCAGCCGTGTCCACACGTGGGCAATGGGGATTAGGTGTCTTGTCCAAGAACACAAGTTACCATTGGTTATGCTTAAACCGCCGACCTTTCGCTAGCAATGCTCTAACAAATGAGCCATCGCGCTCAGTCCAGGCCACTTAATAACTGAACACCTGTACATTTTTCTTGATGGAACTCGAGATACAAGGTACTTCTGTCTCAAGTGGCACCCAAAACAACTTGTATTATTCTGATGTATGCTGGAGAAAAACTAAATGTCACGTCCTCGGTTTTACTCAAAGATCGAACAAAAAATGGTTGGCATTGCCAAAAATAGTTTTAAAAGGAATTTTGACGGTAACATTTTACAGTAGAAGTACAGGCAGCTGTTTGACAGTGTTTGTTACCACATGTGAGTGGTGGTTGAATAAGTGCGCTTTATGGCCCAGCGAACCTTCGAGATTCGATTCGATTTCGAACCTTGTCACTGATTCGATTTGAAACCATTTTGGAATTCAAACAATTCTTTATTGTCGACTTTCTGAAGATAACAGCTCACCCTGCAGTTTTCTGAGGAACGAGATTGACCGTATCCAGCCTAACACAAATTTGGTCAGAAAGTTCCCAAAAATGCCATTTGATGCGTTAGTGGATATTACGTTCCGTCAGGCTTGCCCAATATATCGCCCCCTGAGTGGAACAAGGCGACATCTGCAATGCAAAAGCATTGCAGATAGTGCCATGTTCCATTTAAGGGACGGCATTGGGTTTTTTTCATCGTCGACTTTGTTGATACATGGTCAACTCCCGTCTGAATCTAGTCCCGATACTAAGATAACTGCGTGGTGAGTTCAGGGACGTGGCTAGGGGTTTCCGATTGGGGGAGGGGGGGGGGGGTGTAGTGTAGTGAATTTCCAACTAGGGGAAGGAACCGGGAGGGTCCCTCACCCTAGTTGGAAATTCACTACCGAGAAAGATTTTGAAAATGAGGCCATGAAAGGGGGCATAAAATTGATTCTAGTAACTGAAATGCCAACATATTTATGATAGAATTATCAGGTTATTAATATTTGGTATTACTCTGGGAATTGAATACGTGCTAAACAAATGCTCAAGCTGAGAACTTTGAGCAATTCACACTGTCCTAACATTAAATCAGATCTTATGCAGGAATGATCAATTTTCCATGTTTCAACATTTTGTAACTGTGAATGATGGAATTAACTCGGGATAACGATTTTACATGATGTGATTTAACTGATTTTCTTGAAGTGCATTTCGAGGATTTTTTTATTACGATAGGTAAACGTACTATAGAAATCTCGTACCGATTGACATCATACATACTTATAAAGCTCGATATTGCGTACACTGTAGTTGAAAATAGTAACAGTTAGAATTTTTGCCGATTTGAAACCGAGTTGGAATTTTGGGAAGTAAAGGAGACATCAGCATCCTGGAGATATTTGAATTTCATACAATTCTTTATTGTCGACTTTCTGAAGATAACAACTCACGGTTGCAGTTTTCTGGTGAATAAGATTGAACGTACCCAGTTTAACTAGATAGCATATATTCAGTCGGAAAATTCATAAAAATGACATTCGAGGCGATCGTGGGAATTGTGTTACGGCTCGTTTGCACAATATATCGTTCATTAAGTACACCAAGGCGTGTTTGTTGCACCCCAAGAACGATTAATGGCTCTTTTGCCGACCACCTTTGTCATACCTGTCAATTTTCTAACAGTCTGCACTGCAAAAAATATAGGTTCTCTTCAGAACCAAAACTGGTTCTAATCTTGTCCCTGAGATGGAACCAGTTCTGTTTAAACAGTATTTATTTCAAATCAAATAAATTTATAAAGATTAACATTAAATATTAACAGAATTAAACATAAATTGAGAGGGTTTCAGCCGTAAGTTTAGAGCTTATACGAGGTTGTCTCAAATCATTATTAAGCAAAGGAGATATGAACAGTTGGCATATCGAACCAGTTTTGGTTCTCTTCAGAACCAAAACTGGTTCGATATGCCAACTGTTCATATCTCCTTTGTTTCAAAATGTTTGGCGACAGCGTTGAATAAGCTCCAAGTTTACTGCTGAACCTACTTCAGTTCATGTAAAATTCTGTTAAAATTGAATGCTTATCTTGGTAAATTTATATTGTTTTGAAATAAATACTGTTTAAAGAGAACTGGTTCCATCTCAGGGACAAGATTAGAACCAGTTTTGATTCTAAAGAGAACCTATATTTTTTGCAGTGTAGTATACCTATTGATTTTGGGTTCACGGGGATAGACATCACCAGTAGGCCGTTATATCTTAACAATTGAAAAGTGAATTCTATTTGAGATTCGATTCGGTTTCGAACCTTTTGCTTGATTCGATTTGAGATTCGATTCGAGAGAAACATAGTGATTCACCGGGCCCTAGTGAACTGGTCTCTCATACCAGGCGTCCCGGGATCGATGCTTGGTCGGGGAAAGTTTTCGAGGTGCCGGAACACTCTGGTCGCATCAACTGTGAGATTGATGCTGTCACGGCGTACCGTCCTATCCCATGGGGACGTAAAATAGCTGCCCCATGCGCAGAGAGAGAGAGAGAGACACTCCGTGCAGGTTAAACATTCTTTCGTTATATTCGAAAAGGGCGAGCCCACGAAGTTGCCGATAGGGAGGGCATCCCACAGAGCTGTGCCACTGAGACAATAAACGGCTAATATAAGTTGTATTAAAACTTTGTCTCACTATTAACGACAATTTCTATAGTGTGAAGATGAGCCTTCTAAAAATGAATTTCTTTTTGTCAGCGCCAATCAACCAAGTGCATGTTAATAATGTCCTGTAAAAGTTTGAGTGACGCTGAAAACTGAATGCACTACTATTGCACTTACGTTCGACGTGAGTCTTTAACAAAAAGATATGATTATTACTAACTCTACACAATGTACAGAAACAAAAAACAGGCATATCTTTGAATGAACTTGATACTGAAACATGTAGGCACAAGAAGATGAAGTTTCTAATAAATATGTCACTTTTGTACTAGTTCACCCAATAATATTCACAATGCAGGGTAATCCTCTTATATATTTTATATGCGTTCACCAGAGTGTAGAGAAACCCAACCTGATAGAGAATTTTGAAGAAGTAACCCTTATAATTCGGTCACAATCATTCGACCCTTTGAACCTTCGTTTCCTGGAATGGTCTCATCTTTGTGTTTGCTTACATTGGGATGGATCAGTCCAATATCAATATAAAGGGAGGATAAAATAATAACTGCAGTCTGCAGCCGTTCGGCTGCCGACTGCAGTTATTATTTTATCATCAATACCTCATGCATATTCCTCTTATAATAAAACAAAAATGGGACGAAATTATGTCTTGGACCGAACATCGCTCTTAAAGGGTTAAGAAATTAATACCTTGATAATCTTGATGTACCACTATGCACGTGTACATGCGTGTGAAAAAAGGTTAATTTATTTAAATTTATTTATTGGGGTTTAACGATACATTCGACAGTCAGGCTCACCTCGTGTCGGACAGTTCTTCGAGTGGAGGAGGACAGAATACCCGGAGAGAACCACCGGGCAAGGGTGATCAACTGTCAGACTCTCCAAGGTACTTACTCAACACAAGCAGGATTAGCGGTGGTTGAAGACAAGTACACCATCGACGTGCAGTATGCTTTAGTACGCACCGCCACCGTGCCCCTAAGTAGGCAATCGGGATTAAGCGCCTTGTCAAAGGACACAACGGAGAGGGGAAGAGGGTTAATGAAAATGGGATACGAGGATACAATGTATTCCAAATTGGTAAGAAGTGTAGGTCATAATATGACCCTATAGCCCTGTAAAAAAATTTAAAATCGCCACAAATTGGTTCTCATAGTGCATGCATATAGGTATCACAGTGCTGAAAATTTCCCATAGGCGACCATTATAACAATTATGTGAACAAAATATGATCGCATCACTTACAATTAGATATTCAGATAGCTAAGTGCAGACAGACCCTCCCACAATCTTATCTGGCCAGTAAACGGGGGTGGGGGTGGGGTTATGCGACAAATAAAAGACAAATTTCAACAGACAAAATGAAATGCCGTCCTTGAACACAATGTTTTGTAGGAATTTCCAACGAAAGTGCACAAATATTTAACTACATTTTTAGGCCCAGAAAATACTCAGAGCATCTTCTAATTCTTGTGGAGTATTCAGCGTTGATGTAGAAACCAAATAAAATGCTTTAACGGTTTTCTCAAGCAATAATTGTTTTTCTGGGAGCCTTGTTGCCGAATATTGCATCATATGCAACATTTCAAGGCAGATAACTCTCAACCAAATATTTTGTTCAGTGATACATTTAGGGACAACAAAGGGACAGTAATCTTTTAAGATTCAGAACAATTTGCGTCGGGTAATTAGTAATTAACTAACATTATCGTTTTGACATTAAATTTTTATATTTACACTTTTTTTAAATGACCGAGTTAATTTTGAAAATGACACTATTGTGCTGGACAAACCGGATTCCTCAGTTAAAGGAAGCTGAGCGTACGCAATACTAAATACACATCTAAATGATAAAATGTGAACATTGGAGTCACAGTTGTACAGTACGTGGAGAGTGTATTATCAGTAAATCACCCGCAGAGTGGAGATTCCACCCGCGAAATAATTGAAAATGTGTTGCAAAGCATAACCATCACAAGCAAAGTTCCAGCCAATGGGCCTCCGGGTTAAACCCGGAGGTCCATTGGTTGAAACATTGCTTGTGCTTTTTGTCCATATATGCAGAATTTGAAAGTGATACTTTGGGTGATAACTCCACTCCGCGGGTGATTTAGTGGCAATCCACTCTCCACGTACTGTATTTCATGTGGAGAGTACTGGAAAGTACACTATTTCGAGAGCAGTGGACGCAACTTTCTTCGAATTCTATCTCATTTTGTGCCAAAAGGCGTATTATAACCCTTATAATTCGGTCACTATCATTCGACCCTTTGAACCCTCGTTTCCTGGAATGGTCTCACCTTTGTGTTTGCTTACAGTGGAATGGATCAGTCCAATATCAATATATTGTTGAATTCTTCTTTTCATTCTGGGATGAAGATTAGTGAGTAAGCGAGGATTTTCTGGCTTTGCTGTTCTTGAAAGAAGTGAAGGTTTCTTATCTTGAGATGTTTGTCTTCTTTTGTGTGTGCAGAGTGTGGTCATCTAAAGCGTTGTCTCACATGATACACGGATGCACTGCTGCTGCATCAAACTCGGTATCACGGGAAGTATGTGGTCATGCTGGGTGAGAGGTGCGGCAGCTAAAATGGATTCCACAGAGTCGGAAGGAATTGAGCTGACGCGTGTATGTCGCAATGCACGCTCTTCAAAGTGGGAAATAATGAAAATCATGATTGACAATTTTCGCCATTGGGAGAGAAAGTAGCTCCCTTTAATTTCTTGAAACAGTCAGGAAAGTCTACGTCAAGGGTATGGGACTTTTATATAAAAATAGAAATTTCGAAATGTTACCAAATTTGTATCATTGATGTGAGCATCATTTCACAAACTTAACCCTTTACCTAACGTAAAAAGCAGACGACACTTGCAAAAAAATCTTGAATAACTGATGTTTTTCATTTCTTGTCTCAAACACGTAGGTTATGACCCCTCGTTGGAACTTTTACCACGTAATTAAGGATATTCGAATTAATTTATGTTATTGTAGACGCCTTAATTGTCATAATAGCCTACACATTAGCGTTGAAATGTTTGTGACATACGAAAATCCGTGGAACTTCATCATGTCGTGGTCGAGCAAACATGGTTCACAGCCCCACCATAAAAAGCACCCCCCCCCCACCCCCCCAAAAAATAAATAAAATAAAATTAAAATGAATTAAATAAATAAAATTAAAAAATTATAAATTATAAAAAACAATTACCAAAGGTACGGACCTGTTGTTGGTAAATGGGGCACGCGAGGTTCATGGATACATGTTGAGTGTCAATATGATTGTCTCGTTTCAAAATTTGTTGCGGAGGCGTGGCGACCGGGGGTATTGAGTGGGGGCGAGCTCCTCCCACCACCTTGCCTGTAAAATGTCAGCCTTATGTAGCACTCGTGTCTGAAATTCCTGACACTTTGTTATGTATTCTCGGTTCTTCTTGGTTCATTTTGCTGTATAGTGATGTCTTCGCTTTCCGGGTACTTAAGCCTTATGAGGCAAATGGGATACTCCAATTAGCATGAGAAGTTGATCTTTCCCTGGAACTTCACCTGTCGGTGATACATAGTTTTAACCCTTTACCCCACGTATCGGCCAAAACCGGCCAGTGCTATTTACAAAAAATCACCATCCAATTTTCATTATTTTTTAAATTTTTGCTTCATTGGAACGAGCTCTTTCCAATGAGGGGTCAGGTCATAAGCTATGTTTTTGACGCAAAAAATTTAAATATTTTTGTATTCAAGAATTTTTTTTTGCAAATGTCCTGCTGTCGTGTTAGGTAAAGGGTTAACGGAAACAAATATTTTCCTCTACTTATTTTAACCCTCTGCACACTGTCAAAATGTGCAAGTTTTCAATAGCCAATATTTCCCATAATGCAGTTTGATATTTAACCAAATATACCTTGTTTGACAGAGCTCTGTGAACTCTGTCAAATAAGATATAATTAGTTAAACAAGAGAAAAACAGAGTGATTGAAGAAAATTTTGTTGCACTACCAGTGTGTCAGGGGTTAAGCTGGCTAGGCTACAATGATGATTGTGTCTGAAGTAAATTTCTCGCAATTCATCACGGTGGTTCATTTGTGTGCAGTAATAGTGTCCTACCGTCCACTAACAAACGAGGTTATTCAAATGAGACAGAAGTTATCAACAGAAAGTAATAGCACTACTAATGTAGGCATAGAAAATGCCTGAGATAATTAACTAATTACGTCAAAATGTCAACCACAGAATTTAGTTTCATAAATCGGGTCGACCTCTTCACTCCATCTATTTTCACTAAAATCTGATAAAAGACTATTCTGTACGCTTTGTCGATGGCGGTGGAAGCGATTCAACACACTCGACCGCTGTCTGATAAACGTATTTTTTCTTAATGGTGAATGTATTTTGGTAATGTCCTGTCTTATTGCTTGACGGAGCCGTTTAACACAGATAAAACAATGGTATTTATTATTTATTTTCTTATTTATTTTTTTAAGGTCACATATTTCTGCACAATGGCTAATCATGACCACGACGGTTTTACGGGTGGAGGAATCCGGAGTACCCGCAGAGAACCACCGAGCAACGGCAAACAACTGCCAGCTCCCCAACATACTAACTCCACACAAGCAGGGTTATCATTGGATGCAGTACGCCTTAGTACACAACGTCACCGTGCCCCCACGTGGGCAATGGGGGTGAAGTGTCTTGCCCAAGGACACTAAAACAATGGTAAGAAAATAAATAATTTAGTATCCGGGTCCATGCATACATGATACTAGAATTCTACTTATCTTCAAAAGAATGATAATATAGCCGTACCATCACGAGCTATTCGCACTCTCGCTTGTCTGTAAAAGGTAAAAGAAATCTCGGGTGCGTAGCTAATGAAGCGCTGGTTGCCATGGTAATGCGTGGTAGTGGCGTATGATAGAATTTGCCCACCCAAATAATTCCAACGGAGCCTGGCTTTGCTGTTCTTGAAAGAAGTGAAGGTTTCTTATCTTGAGATGTGTATCTGAAAATCAGGTGCTCTCCAGAACAAATTGGTAACTTTGGTTAATTTTCTCAAGTTGATTGTTTCAAATTCTTAACCTTTACCCAACGTAACGGCCAAGACCGGCCAGCGCTATTCTCAAAAATCGCCAATTAATTTTCATTCTTTTTTCGTTTTTTGTCTCAAAAACATAGGTGATGACCCTTCATTGGAACGAGCTTGTCGAGTAGGTTCCAATGAGGGGTCATAATCTATGTTCTTGAGACAAAAAATGAAAAAAAGTAGTTATTCAAGAATTTTTTCTGCAAGTGTCGTCTGCTTTTCGTGTTAGGTAAAGGGTTATGCAACACTGAAGCTGCTTCCGTGTGTTTCGTGACTTTTTTTTATTACCCTTTCACTTGACACCACTAACAGACGATACCTGCAAAAATTGTCTTAACACCAAAATATTGTCATTTTTGGCCTTCAAAACATACCTTATTATTCCCGTCATTTGGAACGAGATCGTTCCAGTGATGGACCATGAACTTCTCTTTGACGGCAAAAGCTGACAATAAATCTGAATGGCTATTTTTCATACATAGCGCGGGTGAATATGTCCGTTATCTTAGGTACCACTGAAAGGTTAAGATTGTGGTATGCTGTGATGTAAAACACTGCTGGGAAGGTCTCAGAGAGCTGTTTCAACACCAAGGTCAAACAACATTACATTTTATCTTCATTACACATTACACTATGATCTCGAAAAATTAACTCATGAATATTAAAACTATTAAAGTAATAGTTCGCGGAATTTAGTTTAAGCTTAGTTGTGCGGGTGAGAAGGAAAAATGGTTGCTCTGTTTCTTTTGTGACCACAACGATCACCTGGTCTCTATACAACTGGATTTCTGGAACGTCAGCCAAAAAAAAGTTGTCACCAATCGCCCCACCCCCATAAGATGGTATCAGGCCAAACAAAGCTGTGACTTCTCTAGATCCATGCCGTTTGATGGCGTGAGGGTTTTTAGGCTGTAGGGTGTGTAACCCGTGTTTGTCTATTTTACTGTTTTTTCTATTTTTACTGAAATTTGAGCGTCAAAAAACGTTAAAAATGTAAAAAAAAATATTTTCCACCGACTTTGGCCTGCATATCGTCTCCTGAGTTTCCAATGTATTATATGTGCCAGTAGGCACATAGAACACATTGGAACTCAGGGGACGATATCTCAGTGTTTCGGAACCCCCATACTACAAGGATAGTTAGAAATATCATGATAATTTCTCACTCTTCTGGGTAATACCTACCTCATCTGGGGGCTGGTCTAAACTAGATTGCTGACCGTCAGTAAAAAAAACATCGCCAATCAATCTGCTTCTCAAGATGGCATCAAGTCAATCCATCCCACCGATCTCGATGTAACTGAATTGCCGGAATGTCCGAGAAAAAAGCATCGCAACACAATCTTCCATCATCCACACACGATGGCGTCAAGTCAATAAACGCGATAACACTTTCCAACAGTGACGCTTGACACCGCGAAGTTCTCACGTTTGACTGTAGCCATAGACTGGTCCTAATCTGCGCGTGGGTATTGATGTCCACGCATGCCTTTTCCGGGTAATAAAAATTATCAGCAGCAAAATTTTAATTAATGAAGCACCGGGCTTTACCCGGTGCTTCAATAATTAAATTTGTGAAGATTACTATTGTGTCCGTGGAAATATTGCCCACCCGTGGACCAGTCCACGGCGGCCGTACTGTAATAGCTTTTACAGCATCTCACATCAAACCTAGGTCGAAACCTAGTAACACGGTAGCAACTCTCAAAACGTCAATTGTTTTTTTTTTTGGCAATAATAACTTATTATTTATTTATTGGTATTTAAGGTCACATATTTTTGCACAATGGCTAATCATGATCACAACATGAGTATCAACTCAAGACCAGGGGTGAGCGTTAATAAGCCATGCTGCCCATTTTAGAGAGGGTTTGCACCTCCCAAGCGTTGGTGACTGGGTCCTATTTTACCAGGGAAATAATAACTGCAATATTGTGTAAATATTCATTTTTCTTTTGCATTATCTTTTTATAGTAACAACTGCTCCCTCCCCCAAGATGGTGGCAGGTGAGACATTTTGTCAGTATGAGCATTTGAGCTATTTAGTTGTGTAGAAATCATTTATCCCCGTACGCAACTCTTCCCGTCTGTGAATTTTGATGACGTGGAATTACTAACATGTCCCATTTCTTAATAATGTTATCCATGTAGACCACTGGTCCCTCAAACATCACACCGACCACTATCTTCCAAACCAGTGTTTACCTTTTCATGCTTCCTGTGACATGTAATGTTTGATCTCATCGGGTATTTTCAATTCTCTGCTCTCTCATGCTGGACGTACCACCTTCAGATCTGCTCCTTTACAAAACGCAGTGAGCTCGAAAGAGTTAAAATTAACAACCGAGTGTTCTATTTATTGGTTTGAGTAACGTGTTATACAATCCCGAGGTCTATTCAAAATGGAAGAATACGTCCCACGTGCTTCTCCTCATCGAAAGTGGATTAGAACATTACGCCTGACAAGCTAAGCGAATTCGATCGCATTAGTTTTTCACCAGGTCAGAAAAACTAATCCCCCGCCTTCTTAGACGTGACATCTGTGTCTTAAAAAACTGAATTGTTCTAAAACGAAACGCGCTCAGTTATGTTTGTCTTCCGAACACAATACCTGACACAACGCTGCTTGGGTATTATGAGAACTATTTGTTCTCTTCATATTACTTCCACGATTGGTGTATAAACCACGTTTAGGATTTGGTCAGGCATGGGGCAATTTGGATTAACATTGCTGTCTTTTGTTATACAATGCAGTAACGTCAATTCGACAAAAGCGGATGAACAAACTGCAGTCTTGTTCGAAAAACCGGAGCATTGCTAACCTTAAACATGTCTTCCTTGATAACTGCCATGAACTGAATCGATAGAAAAAAGAATCAATCCGTTGGAAACTCCAAGAGGATTTAGAGATCGCTTTAGGGGTTGCAACCCCACTTTCACTCGGGATATTTATTTATTTATTTATTGGTGTTTTAAGGTCACATATTTATGCACAATGGCTAATCATGACCGTGACAGTTTTATGGGTGGAGGAAGCCGGAGTACCCGGAGAGAACCACCGAGCAACGACGAGCAGCTGCCAGCTCCCCAACATCGTAACTCCGCACTGCAGCACAGGCAGGGTTAGATTGGTTGAAGACATGCGCACCATCGACGTGCAGTACGCCTTAGTACACGGCGTCATCGTGCCCCCACGCGGGCAATGGAGATGAAGTGTCTTGCCCAAGGACACAACGCGGTTGCCGCAGGTGGGATTCGAACCGAGGACCTCTCGGCTTGCAGCCTGCACCTCTACCAACTGAGCCACCGCGCTCCCTCACTCGGGATAAAGATATTCACGTGTTTGCACAATCTCCATTGACCCTTTACCTCACGAGTCGGGTGTACCCGCCGTGGTATTTGGCAAACTGAGCAGTTGGGGGGGGGGGGGGGGGATTCAACAATACCATATCATGTGAGAATTCATTGGAACGAGCTCGTCATTCTCATTGCAATGGGGGAGGGGGTCACATGATATGGTTTTGTTGAAATTGTTTAAAAAATTTACAAAAAATTAAAATAACAATTTTTAATATCCTAGGGAATCAGTACAAATAAAGTGATTTCTGGTGATTTGGAATGATTTTCGGGTCTATTTCGGTAATTAGATTTATTCCAATTCAGTCGAACTCACCGTCAGAATATACATTGTGGGCTTTTGGGTCACAAAGCAACCACGTGCTAGCATCGAATCCAAAATGGTGGTCTCAAGGATACACACTGGGCGATGGAAACCCGTGTCGCCCTAACAACATGCGCTGCGCATACTAACTGACACCACATATCACCATTGTGATGACGCCACAAGATGGCCGATCACGTGGGCTACCATGACATCCAAACATGACATAACTGGGTGAGCTGACTATGACATCACCTCCGGTAAACCATTGCAAATTCATCCTAAAAGGGACGATCAATCCCTCTCTTACTACTTAAGAGAATTACGCATTTTTAAGTGGAAATTTGAAAGATTTTTGTTCATTGAGTCTATTAGAAGGGATAGGTGGTCTACGTTATTTAAGTTGGACATTAAGTCTGTTGGACATTTTTATGGATTCTGTTATATTTTCGATTGCTTTTCCAAACTCTGACCACATATCAGCTACATCGGGGTATCACAGTTTCTGAAAATATTCCAGAAAATAGATAACTTCGCCGAATTTACGACATGACGTGACGCTATGACGTCAGAAAATCGTCAAGTTTTTATGTTTTAATGGATACGTTATAGCTTGCTCTACACTGACCTACAACGGAACTCTCATCAAATACTACATCCAATGTATGCCACGAGGTAAGATTCAGCAGGAGCCTTCAAACAAATGAGCCCAAACTGGCTCGGGTACCTACGGAATACGTGTGAAAAAACATATTTGTGCTCAGAGGTACTCTGGGCAACATTCATATCTCGATCTATAATGTTGTGTCTACCAGAAATATGTAGTGGTATAATAATTGTGTAGCCTAAAATCCACACACGGTGCTCTATCCTTCATAGCAACATGCTATCACGAGAATTCTCTTCATTTTTCAAACTGTATGGCACCAACGATTTTATTGCTCATCAAGTGTACTTGGATATTGATAAATCAATATAACCATACATTCCGCAAAAATGTCTTGAAGTCATTTGTGATGAAAACCCGAAAAGTTGTATAGTTATATCGTGGCAACAGCCACGTGGACTAATCTTCCTCGAGAACCACTATTTTGGCATAGCCAGCGACACGACATATTATATTATTTCGAACAAGCCTTTGAAGAATATTGTTACTCAGCAGAATTTCAATCCTAAATACACCTCCAGTTGTCGGGGATCTTGTCTAAGACGAGCATTTTCGTGCTTGAACTTAACAATAACGAAACAGAGTTCCTGAAAAATGTTATCAAAGGGTTCGTTGAGGTCCGTCAAAAAAATATCCTAGAATATTTCATAGATAGAATATTCCATAGATATTTTCAGAAAGTGTATAGTGCACGGGCACAGTGTATGGTTATTGTTAGAACCGTCGACTGGAAAATCTATCGGAAATAGTATAGTATCTCTCAGCCGATTGGAGGAAGGATAGTCACGTGAGATATAATATCAGTTTATATACATACACAAGACTGACTATTACATTATTTGTTGGCTTGCTACTTACTCAACAAGTCGACTAGGTAACCAAAGAGGTGCAAAAATAAATAAAAGTCTTGTACTTTATGGCGAAAATAAAGGAAGATGGGCGTTTCGACGTGGGGACGTTTGGTCCTGGGGCATTTCGGCCATGAGGCCTTTCGATCTGGTTATTTCCGGACGGGAGGTTTCGACCTTCTAATAATGCCGGAAAGAAAGGAGATTACGCGAAGTCGGTGACGTAGAATGAATCGATATTCACATGCAGCAAGATGTACTCACGAGATCCGTTTTGCTAACTCTGGTTTATGTAGTCACTGGGCGACCTTCAATTGGTTGGAGATTTTGGTACAAAAATTAAAAAAAAAACGGAGCGGACTTCAAAAATAGGAGCTTGCGGGGATGATAATCCGATAATTGCGTACTTTTTGGAGTGTTATAATCCGCGAAAGTAATTTGACTTGCGAATGCAGCCAATCGTAGCACTCGGAGTTGCCGATGATGCCTACAGCATACAGAGGATCCAGGCATACGAACTCAGTCCAATGCTTCGGGTGAAGTCTGCAGCAATATAAAAGGCCCATATTCCATGCTCTCTTTCTCGATTTAATTTTTTAAATGTACTTTTGTCTGTTTTTCTCAATGAATGCATTTCTTAATGTTGGCCATACCAATTGTTTCATGGGGTAGTGCAATAAATGTATATTATCTTACCAGGCTTACGAATTGCTCTTTCGGAAAGTTGATTACGGGCGTCAGAGACAACGCCAACACGGCGTACTCCATCGCCGATAATCCTGTTGACATTCTAAAAGTTGATGTCAACGCTATGTTTGGTGTGTCAGCGCGGACGGACCTTGTTTGTGAAATTTCATAACCGGGGCATTTCAAACCTTTATTACACGCCTTTTCTTTGAAATCCCCATCTAAAGCAACACTAAACAGTGCGAAAAATAAAAATCTGTTCCGCACATGTGTGGAACGGAAATCGTTAACGGATTATTTTTGTAAAGAAGCAAAATTTCACTGGAATTTTCTACAAATCGTGTACCGCAATTACAATTTCAATTTCTAGCTAAAAGTCGTCCCCTGAGTTCCAATGTGTTCTATGTGCCAGTAGGCACATAGAACACATTGGAAATCAGAGGACGAAAGAGTAACACATGTTCCCCTCGCAAGTTTGGTTGGCGACAAAATGTGTTCTTTTTTAGTGATAATTATCAAATGAATTGTTGAGTGTCCTTCTAATAACTGTTTTATAGACGCAAAGGCGTGTAATAAACACAGAACGACACGCGTCGACGCCTGCGGCCTCTCGTTCTATCCTTCCACGCTGGCACTCGTGTCATATCGATTAACCCATTCACACAAGCGTGTCGTTCTATATATTTCTTTTCTGGATTTTGTAAGAACGTGGCATTCTTTACCGCTGTCTGGCATTTGTAAATATCCTAGAGGCAGTTTACAAAGGTCATAAGTAGACATCTATGACGAAGACTGCAACTACTCTATATATATATAGCTAAGCTCTTGGGTCACTAGTCTAATTCTGTTCGAAATATGACTCTGGTATGGCCTGGAATCAGTCTAACACTGAAATATTCCATCGCTTACGTTTTGCTTCAATCGACTAGAATATTTCAGAACGTCCTATTTTGGTTTAGATCTGTTGATCGTCACGACTGAACGGGCATGTGACCCGAATTCTTTTGGCCGGGCTACAGTTCGCATGTCTTGTCCGATTGTCATCAAGTTTCGTACGCAGACGAGAACTTCATATTGAGATCGGTCAACCATGACCGTGACCAAAATTTCTTTTGCGCGGTCTGCATGTCCCATAAATAGAGCAATTTCATTGTACCTTCGTAGGGTGACTTGGTATGAGAAGGTCCAAATTTGGGTGAGATCGGTCAACCGGGTTGGCCGCATGGGCATTTGAATCTGATTCCTTTTGGAGCGGTCTGTCGGTCGCATTTCTTGCCGGATCGTCACCAAATTTCGTATTCAGGTTTTGCTCGATGCCGAGTCGAGAACGTCCTATTTCGGTTGATATAGGTTAGCCGCGGCGGCCGCACGGGCATGTAACCCAAACTCCTTTGGCGCGGACTACAAGTCACATTTCTTGCCCGATTTTCGGTAATTATCCAGTGTGGTCTACATGTGGCCTTTATGGAGCAATTCTGTTGTAATTTTGTGAGTCTATTGTTGCTGTAATTCCAAGAATTGGATAATAAGTTACACAATATGTATTGTATTTGGATTGGCCGACTCTACTAGATCTGTGACCTGTATTAGTACTACTGTGATCCAGTTCTTTACAGTATATAGAGGATATCTAGTGTTTTTGAGTGGATACCGAAAATTATCTCACTTGTGAATGAGACAAATGTTTATTTTATTTTTATTATACGCTTTTTATAAGAATCTGATAATTCCACTCGTTTCAACCTTAATGCATGAAAGTAAACGTACCAAACCAAAAACCTATATTACGGACTTGCAGGCCATGTTTGGACCAACCGCTTTATGCATCAATTCAAGGTGAATACGTGTTGAATTATTGCTGGAAATGATCGGTATCCACCCATAAACACCAGATTTTCTTTTCATTATACGTTTTTAGAACAAATTGATCATTTCCAGTGATAATTTGACTCGTGTTCACCTTGAAGTGATGCTTTGAAAGCCGCCATTTTGATTGATACCGTGAAAGTGAAAATTTCTGTATCTTCACAGTGGGGGATACCATTTCTACCTTTCCGCATCACCAAAGTTAAGCAACGTCGAGCCCGGTTAATCATTGGATGGGTGACCGTCTGAGTGAAAGATTTGGACTCCCACGTTGTGTCCTTGGGCAAAGCACTTAACCCCGATTGTCCACATGGGGGCGCGATGACGCCGTGTACTAAGGCGCACTGCATGTCGATGGTACGCATGTCTTCAACCAATCTAACCCTGCCTGTGCTGCAGTGCGGAGTTACGATGTTGGGGAGCTGGCAGCTGCTCGTCGTTGCTCGGTGGTTCTCTCCGGGTACTCCGGCTTCCTCCACCCGTCAAACTGTCACGGTCATGATTAGCCATTGTGCATAAGAAAATGACCTTAAACACCAATAAATAAATAAATAAAAATAATCTTTCCGCATTTTTTCGAAGATCTATCGCTTAGCGTATAATAAAAATTGGGATCAGGTTTTGAAAAACTACAGGCAGTCATTAAGCTACAGTCTCATTGACACTTTCATGACATCATCTAGAGCGGAACAAAAAAGAAACGATCAAGTGTGTGCATTGCGATCGGGAAAGCCGACACTTTTCTGAAGCTGTGGACCACGGAATAATATCGCACGCTGAAAATGAGTTAAAAATCAAGTTTAGTCGCGAAAACTTAGGATTAGTATGCATGCATGTGTAGCCTTTAAAGTTCTGTATATACAGATTATCATGATAATGTGCATGTCCTGTGGTTTGTATCAGATTCGAGGCGGGGTCCGGAATGGGGCTTTGCCGGCGAGTTGTGATCCCATTTTTGCACACCACCGAGAATCTGATGCAAATCACAGGACATGCACATTATCATGATAATTCATTTATCTAACAATTCTGTTTCATAAACAGATTAAATCTTAACCCTTCACCCAACGTAACGGAAAAAACCGGCCAACGCTATTCACAAAAATCGCCAGTTAATTTTCATTATTTTTTCTTTTTTTTTGTCTCAAAAAGATAGGTTATGACCCCTCGTTGGAACGAGATCGTCGAGCTCGTTCCAATGAGTGGTCATAACCTATGTTTTTGAGACAAAAAATGAAAAAAATAGTTATTGAAGAATTTTTTTTTTGCAAGTGTCGTCTGCTTTTCATGTTAGGTAAAGGGTTAAATTATTTTTAAACATTTTTGGGACATAATGTTCGGTCGATCACTGAAACGCACATAGAATGTATCCACGCGTCTGTTATGATAGCCCGTAGCGCTACCGGAAACGAGTCGTCTATATGATACGGAATCAGATTGAGTCGTCTATATGATACGGAATCGGAACACATTATGTGATACGTACCGTTTCTCGTGGTTTTCAGGCCAAAAACTATATGATTGTTATATTAAATGTGGGCTCAATCGACAAAGTTCCACATCTTATATGCTTTTGGTGAAACAAGATTTGAATTTTTCGCTATCGGGAGTCCATTTCTAGTTGCTGAAGCAGGAGTTCCTTGACCATACTCAGAGCTAAATTGTGTACGACACGGCGACTTCCGATAAGGGTCGTACATAACTGGACGTACAGTGAAAAATTAGTTGGATTCCTCAAAAAATCAATTCGTTTCACGAATGTGTTTTTCACTTGTATATAAGCCATGTGCGTTTCTGTCGGGGACATGATGACCTATCTCCAGGATAATATTAGAATTTCTGTTCGATGTCGAAAATGTGCTAAAGTGACATTTGAAGAGGGAATTTCTGCAGTAAATAGATTTTTTTCAACAAATTTAGTTAAAGCAGAGCGGAAACCATCGCTGGAGCTCATTCCAACGATGGAGCAATAGGTATGCTTTGGGTCAAAGATTGAAAGAATAATTTGATCAAGTAGTCACGAATTATGAATGTCCGCATGTGAAAAGTCGGTAGGATTACAAAATACTTACGTCTGTAGGAAGAATGCACGATCTCTTCTGAAAATACGCAGCTGAAATTGTAGATTGAAAACAACGCTTCTGCAAACTTGTTTCTAAAAATAGGAATGTCTCGCCTCGACGATCAACACTTCCGGTATGTCCAAATTACGGTTTCAATATTTCTCCATAAAATACTGCGAAATTAAGACCGCATCTTGAAAAACAAACGAAACTAACATCTCTTATTTAATGTTCTCGCATTTCTTCTTCCACATATGTGATTTCGCTCTGTGACGGAGAGGAAACCGGACATAGAATTTCGACCGGATCACGACCCAGTAGTTGTGGGAACTTTTTTTTATCTCTTTTACGGGAGATATAAGGATTCAGGGGACATCAGCCAGTGATTCTGCCAAGTTATGGGTCATATCATTTAAACAGTTATCTTTCCTGGAGCACGTAAACACACCCCCGATTTGCATATTTACGTTTGTGGGTACTTTCTGAGTGTGGGCTTAGGTTCTTAAAATTTCCAAGACAATGGTGTTCTCATAACCAGGAATAATGGAGTTTAAAATTTCACACAATTACCGTGACACCAGACCCTCCCCCCCCCCCCCCACAACCCTCCTCCTCTCACTCTCTATCTCTCAGTCACAAAAGCGGTTGTATTTTTAGATGTTTTGTACACTTTGGTCCCTTTTTGTCTACGATCGTCTTTTTTCTACATATGAAGCTTCCTTTTACCAAAGGACGGAAGTGCATTAGATGGATTTTTTTTATCTTTTTTCCACTCTTTTTAATTATTCTGAGTAATGTTTGTACGCCTAGATATTAAAATGTTATCAGGTGCCATAAATATTAAGTATGTCCTCAGGCTTGTAATATTACTAAACTGTTCCAACAAATAATTCTAACCCATGGGAGTCAGTTAAAACCCCTACATTAAACGCGAGTTCCAAGTTTCGATTGAATGACTTTCACAGCTATAGTTGCGTGATGTTTCAAGATGACACGATATGAAAGATAAAAAATAACGACCGGGCAACGCATTGCCATTCACAAGAGAATCATTGTATTGCTCCGCATCCCTCAAGTGCCATTACTTGTACGCTAAATATTCACTTAGCTCGTGTCGTGGTTCCGTCACCATGTTCCCTCCAAAATACAATGTTTACCATATAAACACAACACACGCGAAATGGGGAGTGTAAAACGGATCGCTGGTTCGGCAAAGCGCTATCACATTCAAAAACAATTACACTCCTCTCTTCTTTACTGTGGGAATAATAAATGGTTAATAAAACAGGCAATTTAATAAAAATTACCAATCGACCCACCGTGCTAACTTGTATTTAACTGCGATCGAAATGCGTACTTGCTGAACTCAGAGGGAAGGAAATATCTAGTGCGCGTGCTCAGAGTTGTTCCGGTTTCTGTCTCACAAGTGTGCCAGAAGATTGCCACGGTACAGTGTACTTCAGCACGCGATAATTGAACATATTTTCTTATTCATCAAACGAGCATAAACTAAATTATTAATACATAATAGTTTTTATGAGAAGAAGGATGCACTAATTAGCCAGAAACAATCAAAAGCTCGTTACAGCACACTTGACGTGAAATCTTATCTTAAATTGTTTTCACTCTCTCACCCACTATTTTTTAAAAAGGCATACAGTGGTTTCGTAACATGTGTTCTTGGGCGTTGTTATGTAGGCGGAAAGTCAGACTTTGCAGGATGGATGAGTTTGAGGAACCATCATTGGTGGAGCCAGAGTTTTTCTTCTTAACGCGTAGAGTGTTAGATTTATTTATTTATTTATTAGAGTTTTAACGACACTTTAACAGCCAAGGTCATATCGTGTCGGTGACATTTTGACGTGCGAAGGAAGCCGGAGTACCCGGAGAGAACCACCGAGCAACGACGAGCAGCTGCCAGCTCCCCAACATCGTAACTCCACACTGCAGCACAGGCAGGGTTAGATTGGTTGAAGACGCGCACCATCGACGTGCAGTACGCCTTAGTACACGGCGTCAGCGTGCCCCCATGTGGACAATCGGGGTGAAGTGCCTTGCCCAAGGACACGACGCGAGAGTCCGAATCGATCGCCCAGTCGGTCACCCATCTAAGAACTAACCGAGCTCGACGTTGCTTAACTCCGGTGATCTGACGAGAACCGGTTACTGGAACGCCACCGCGCCCCTGTGGAGTGTTAGAATATTTCCAGAAGTGCGAAATAGTTCATTATCAGTTGCTTAGTGAGAATTTGTTGGAGAATGCCTATAGGCATTCTCCAATAAATTATAACAAAACAAACCTGTGTTAACAAGATAGAATTAATTCCAAACAAAAGCTATTGTTTATGGCAATTCAACCAATTAATCACTAATGTGAAAAATATCTTATTTGTACTTTCCGACGTTTGACGTCACATTTTGAAAAACGTTGAAAAAACCGAATTCCCAGTGACGTTTGTGAGCGTCAAAATAACTAATGCCTCAAAGGGTTAATAATTCTGACGTTCAAACGTCACTGGGAATTCAGTTTCTTCAACGTTTTTCAAAATGTGACGTCAAACGTCGGAAAGTACAAATAAGATATTTTTCACATTAGTAATAGTCAAAAGACGTACAAAATATTAAAGGGTTAAAGTCTCAAAGGGTTAATACAAGGTTAATTGTTGTGAAACCTAGTTCATTGATGTTTTTTGACAAGAGAAATTTACATTTTGGAGTTTGACAGTCGTAAACAATGTCCACTGACTACCATTTTGTTTTTAAAAATAGTCATTACTCTTTTAAGATAGAACTTCCAAACAGTGGTTCGGATTTTGACTATTTTTGGTATGGAAAACAACTAGCCCGATATACATAACAATCTATATTGGCTTTCTCTCCTACATAAATTGTGCAAATTATCCAGATGTCTTAATTTTTTAAAACTAATATATTGGGCAGCGAGATGAAGACGTACTCCAAAGAATCTGTATTCTGGTGATGCATATACCTTTGAAAGCTGGTAACAAATTGCTTTGAACTCATATGTTTCTTGCCGTCGTTCAGTAATTTTATTTTTAATTCAAGCTTGGTTCTTCAGCCCATTCTTGACCACTTCATTAAAATTTGTGTTGTCCGTAGATGTTGTGGCTTGATTGGTGACAGAGTATTATATCTTGGTGTTTTCTTGTTGCGATATTAGCCTTGCTACAATAAAAAAATGACGTTCAAAATACAGAAAAGACTGGCAACCAGATTTGATACGTACTATTAATATGATTGATTACACAATAATGTTGTTCAAAAGCCGCTAATGATAGACCAATTAATATCCCAAACATCAGCAGTTTTAAGATATTACATATTGTATCAGGATTGCTGTGTGTATTTAACATTACCCGAAACAATACAGACATTGGGAAATACGCTAGATACACCACATGTGGAAGCCTGCTTACCCTGTAAGAATGTTATGTATGGACGCATTTAATTGGTCGTTACGCATCTGATTGGCGTTAAGCAAGAAAGTAAACAGACCGGTGAAGGTGATATATTTATTTAACGATATCAGGTTCATTCACTTAATTCAAATTTAATCGTGGTATAAAATACAGAACACAACTCGGGTAGAGTACGGGGGACGGGCATCAACGACCCTTGTTGGAGAATTTCTTGTATTTCACGCGCGCATTCGGCGCGCGTGAAATAAAGGAAAACCTCCAACTCAGTTTTTTGATTCCAGTCCTCCGTACTCTATCTCCGTTGTGTTATTTATTTATTTATTTATTTATTTATTTATTTATTTATTTATTTATTACGGTTTAACGACACTTTAACAGCCAGGGTCATATCATGTCGGTGAGAGTTTTACGGGTGGAGGAAGCCGGATTACCCGGAGAGAACCACCGAGCAACGATGAGTAGCTGTCAGCTCTCCAACATCGTAACTCCGAACTCTGCACCGCGGCACAGGCAAGGTTAGATTGGTTGAAGACATGCGCACCATCGACGTGCAGTACACCTTAGTACACAGCGTCATCGTGCCCTCATGTAGGCAATCGGGGTTAAGTGCCTTGCCCAAGGACACAGCGCGGGAGCGAGGATCAGTCGCTGAAATAGTCACCCATCCAGCTACTAATCGCGCTCGACGTTGCTTAACTTCGGTGATCCGACAGAACCGGTTACCGCGACTCCACCGCGCCCCCTTATTCTCGTTGTGTTCTTCTCATAGTTACCCTGAGGAGTGACGGTTACTCAACGTACTAACTCCACACAAACAGGTTTAGCATTGGTTGAAGTGCACCATGGCGTGCTAAAAGTAGGAATTAAGAAGAGTTAGATGTGTTTGTTCTGGGAAATGCTTGTACCGCTGGATACTGGCAACATGGATTAGCCAAGTGCGTGTGGAAGGGGGTGCTGGTGTTGCGTAAGAATTACAATTAATGTCTGTATGTGTATACTGGACTTGATGTAATTAACACTTTGGATTACATGCATCAGAGTGAGCCAAAATTGGAATTATAAAAGAAAAATCGGTAATTGTATTCACTCTGTAAATACCTTAAACGTGTGTTTCTACCGAGTGGCCTCGCAAGACCAATTGTGTCCGCAAGCCGATAAGGTTTGCACAATGCAAATCTGCTGTTTGCGCAAACGTCTCCCTTGTGTCTGTTGGCGCACCTCGTCCACGTAATCGGCCCGAGATGAGCCTTCAGATACAGCAGACTCGTTTGCGCACACAGCCGGCTTGCATTTTTGCAAACCCCTTCGGCTTACGGACACAATCGACCCATTCGATCGAAACAAACGTGCGGTCACCCTGATATTTCAGTGTGAACATCCTTTCAAATGGACTGCAGAGTGTGTACCGGAAAATTTTTTGTTCAGGGAAGTGATAATCGTGACCGTGAATTACATAAGACAAAGTAACACTACACCGCGTGAACCCACAAGATTACCTCGGTGTTCATATGTTAATTGTGAAAGGAAGTCAATTACTTAAATGTACGAGGGATGGGAGGAGTCGCGACCTCAATGGCTACTTGAGAAAATCCTGTTTCTATTTTTTATTCGTAAGCACACAATATTCCACTCTCAAATTAAAATGTGCAATTTAAATCACTGACTTGCAATTAAACTGGATATCTTACCCACATTGAGCTTTGCGGCATTATTTGGGACATTATCAGCCACAAAGGGCGGAAATATCATCGTTTTATTAACCCCCTGCACACTGATGTCGAAATATCTAAAGTTCAAGGTGCAAATATTTCCCTTAATGCAACTAGAAATTTAACCAATTCAATCTTGTTTGACAGAGCTCATTGAGCTCTGTCAAACAAGATTGAATTGGTTAAATTCCCAGTTGCATTATGGGAAAAATGGCTGCTTGAAATTTGGATATTTTGGCATCACAGTGAAGGGAGTTAACCAAACCAAACCACGTCGACACCGGTCTCATATAATACTCAATTTCCGAAGTTACCGTGAATAAATATACATATTTCACCATAGAGCAAGAACAATGGATTACATTATCATGTTCCAAGACATGGAATATTGGTATACTAAAATGAAAAGTCATACTTCGCTTAAACGTTTTATTCCACAAACAAGGAGTCCGGTTTAACTGGTAGAGTGCCAGGCCAATTGTAGTGCCAGAGTTTGTTCACGCAGATTTGTCTTGTTGCAATTTATTGGAGAATCCCTGTGAACACTCTGCAATGGATTGCAACAGGACGACTCCATATGGACAAAATGTGTTCTTGTTTCAACTGAGTCTGAAACATATCCACAGAACATGAAGACTTTTAGTTGTGGTACCCATACCTTTCAGTGAGGCCTAAATATGGGCTTTTAGCACCCAATCAATAGACAAAACGACATAACTTGTACTTCTGATGTATTATTATATTATTGTCAACTATTACTATGTTATTTGTTATACTGTACACTTGACCCTAAAGGTGTAAAAGTACAATAAACTGAATTGAATTGAATTATTTTACGTCTATTTGATTCGCATCACGATAGCCTTTCACGATAGTAAAATACTATATCTTATTCATTTTGACAACAGTTCAATTAAATTCAGAGGCGGCGGAAGCTCGATAAAAGTGGAGGGGCCCAACTTTTCAAGGCTACCACAGTTCGACTTAGTGGAAGAAAAGTTGCAATCGCATATCGGTATATGTACAGTGACATGCTATAGTCTATCGTTTAGATGAGAATACCGGGGTGTGGTCACTGTCCTGTCCATTTCTTCCACTTCAATCATCTTCCAACCTGAAGGCTAGCCTTCAGGTTGGAAGATGGGTGAAGTAGAAGAAATGGACCGAAGCGACCGACAGTGGTATTCTTTTGCCAAATGTTGTTTGGATTTGCAAATAATATATTACAGGAATGCCTGTATATTGGCACATTTGCGTGCGGCCATTTTAAATCATTGTGTAACCGCGCAACCGGTCTGTGTCCCTTGTGCCCCCCCCCCCCCCCCACCCTGGTTCCACCGCCTCTGAATAATTTTATAGGAGGGTTTGCGGAGCGGGGGTGTTATTGGGCATCCAACTTGTAATTTGAGTCGCTATAAAGTTTAATATAATAATAACGCGATTCGGAGGGGGGGGGGGGGGGCTCACTGCAGTCTTTTGCCGCCCCAACTGAAATAATTAACAGCATGACAGCCTATAAGTGACACGAGGTGAGGGCCGATAAGGTGGAGAGTTGTTAACACCACTTCCGGTGGGCCAATAATAAACCACAACGCAATGCCCGACAATGTCATGTTTTTAATATTATTAGCACTACTACCAGTAAAACACAACAAATAACCGAAAGTTGGACTGACATGGGATTGTACAGTTGAAATCAGATGGCACAGCATTATTTTTAATAATGCAATCGTTAGTGCAGCTGTCTGAACGGAGTGGCTGACCCAGTGGGTCAGCCACTACGTTCTGGCAGCTGAACTACAACTTTCGTCTGTTTTGTTGTCAAACAGAAGTCGAACGGTCATGTGGCTATCACATGTCCGGTCTACGGAGAATTTAGGAAACTTAAAATTGGTCAAGCAGTAGATAGATAGAACACATACGGAGCACGGTGGCTCAGTGACCACAGCATTGGACTTCAAACTGATCCACAGTTCGCTCCTCGCCAGGGGTAACTGTATTATGTCCTTGGGCAAGGCACCTAATCCCAATTGCCCACGTGGGGGCACGGTGGAACTGTCTACTAAGTCGCACAACACGCCGATGGTGCACGTGTCTTCAACCATTGTTAACACTGCTTGTGCGAAGTTAGTACGTTGGGGAGTCTAACAGCTGCTCGCCGTTGTTCAGTGGTTCTCTCCAGGTATGCAGGCTTCATCCACCCATAAACAGTGGCGGCGCTACGGGGGGGGGGGGGGACATGGGGGCATTTGCCCCCACCCCCAAAACGGAGGCTTTGCCCCCACCCCCCAAGTTGCCCCCCCCCCTCCCCCCAACCATCTCGCATGCATTTCCATCCACCCTCACCCACAAACACATTCAGTCACTCTCTCTCTCACACACACACCCCTCTCTATTTTTATTCCCAATAATTTCCCATACACACTTAGCCCAAAGCCTCAGGCTAGCTGATGAACACATCCAGGCAGTAGAGATTTAAAGACTCGGATGCAGATACTTATAAGTTATAATTAAGTTATGAGCCAACAAAGGGATGTCTATCCATATCCCTTATCTAAAAAAAATCATGGATTTCGCATTATGACAGACGGGCATTATGAGTTTCTCTCTCTCTCTCTCTCTCTCTCTCTCTCTCTCTCTCTCTCTCTCTCTCTCTCTCTCTCTCTCTCACGCACAGACCCACCAGACGCGGATCCAGGATTTTTTGAAAGGAGGACCGCTAATTACCATTACATTTAGTCGAAACTTGGACCCAAAGTCCGTAATATAATTTTTTTGGTTTGGTACGTCCACATGACGTACCAAACCAAAAAAGTATATTACGGACTTTGGGTCCAAGTTTGGACTACCTCATAACAAAGTAATGATATGATCCTTTACGTATTTGCCCCCCTTCATGGATGTCTGCCCCCTTAGTTGCCCCCCCCCCCCCCCCCCCACAAACAAATTTCTGGCGCCGCCACTGCCCATAAATCTGTTCGACACGAGGTGACCCTGGCTGTCGAAAGTGTCGTCAAACCCCAATACATAAATGACTAATTAAGAACACATAGTTTAGGAGGCAATATGTCTTTCACAATCCCCGTGTATAATTCCTCCCTCCCCCCCTCCCCCGTCTCTTGAGGAAAACACTCAGAAATGAAATTTGTTGATACAATGTCAAGCAAACTCGAATTTCGTACGCAGAGGAATGCTGGGAACTATCAAATCGAACGGATCTCAATCGGCGTGATGGGTTATTATTGAGATGCTAACTTATTAACGGCCCAACATGCCACGTGACCTGACGAGCTTTACGAAGTTTTGAAGTTCAAATAAAACTCCGTTAATGTACTCGGGACGGCCTACAAAGTGGTAATGATATACGAAGATAGTTGCAGGTCCGTCTGCTGTTTTGTTTCTAAAATTTACACTCAGTAAGATGTAAAGCAACATTTGGTGTCTGGTTATATTATTATTATTATTTATTGGTGTTTAAGGTCACATACTTATGCACAATGGCTAATCGTGACCGTGACAGTTTTACGGGTGGAGGAAGCCGGAGTACCCGGAGAGAACCACCGAGCAACGACGAGCAGCTGTCAGCTCTCCGACATCGTAACTCTGAACTCTGCACCGCAGCACAGGCAGGGTTAGATTGGTTGAAGACATGCGCACCATCGACGTGCAGTACGCCTCAGTACACAGCGTCATCGTGCCCCCATGTAGGCAAGCGGGGTGAAGTGTTGGAGTCTCGTTGCATTTGATCTTACTGAGCGTAAATTTAAGAAACAAACACGCAAACGGGCAGACAACCACTCTCCGTATATTTGTAGTGACTCAAGTTCGTGGACAGGGACGGCTCAAGTCTCAACTTATGTGGAATGTTAACCCTTTACCTAACATGAAAAGCAGACGACACTTGCAAAAAAATATTCTTAAATAACTATTTTTTTTCATTTTTTGTCTCAAAAACATAGGTTATGACCTCTCATTGGAACGAGCTCGACGAGCTCGTTCCAATGAGGGGTCATAACCTATATTTCTGAGACAAAAAAATGAAAAAATAATTAAAATTAATCGGCGATTTTTGAGAATAGCGCTGGCCGGTTTTGGCCGTTACGTTGGGTAAAGGGTTAATCAAGTAATAATCTCTAAACACACTGATGTATCGTCGAAATTAAAAATGAGCCAACATGGCACCATGCTTATTCTTGAGCGCTTTACATAAACAGAACTCATTATCCACAACACACAACTGTCAGATGAAATTAGACAAGTGTGTGCTATACGCTTTTTTAAAATGAAATTTTTTTAATTTAGCTAAATCCATAACTAATTTCAGATGTTCTTATGCTATTCCACAGGAAACCATTTACGAAAGAGAAAGCTCTGTCACCAAATGTTTTCCATTTGTCGTTTGGAACATTTAGCAACAGACGTCCAGTCGATCACAAACTGCTGCAGGAAGCATTTTTAGTATACCGATAAGATCATAAATATATGGTGAAGCCATAACACAACGTGCATTCTGCACTAGTAACACAATCGTAAATATTATCCTGGATTCTACTGGCAATCAGTGTAAACCCATCAAAACTAGAGCACCAGGCCTGGCATTCTTAAAAATGCAGGAGGGCTAAAAAAATCGCTCACCTCACATGGCCTAGGGGAGCTATTAGCTTTCCTCAAGCTTACAAAAGCTGAACGTGGCAAAATGAAGTTGTACTATTAACGAATTCTGCCTAGTGGGCTTTGTACATTTTATTTGATGCTGCTAACCGGGTAGGCTCTGTGAGATGGCTACACTGCCCCTCCCACACCTCCGGGCCTTGGTAAGGCCCGAAGGTGTGGGAGGGGCAGTGTGGCCATATTGCAGAGACCACTAACATATCAGAGATCTAAAAACCTGTGGGTTTTAGGAATAAGCTGTTGTGGTAATCATTATTTTCTGAGGCTAGGAGGGCTATTTTTCGCCCTCCTCAATTTTTTTAAGGCGAGCGTATAAATCGCTCTCTTGAAAACGCCAGGCCTGGGGCACTTTTTACTGGTATTTTGGTACACCAAAAAACAAGGAATTGCAGTTATACAGTACAGCCGCCGTGGACTGGTCGTAATCCACGCGTGGGCAGTGATGTCCACATCTCCGTTTACCAGGTAATAAACATTATCATCAGCAAACTTTTATTTAATCAAACACCGGGTTTTACCCGATGCTTCATAAATTAAATTTTTTATGATTATTCCTATAATTAGTCATGAATTTAATATTATTGCGTCCGTGGAAATATTGCTCACCCGTGGAAAGTGACCAGTCCACGGCAACCGTCCTGTACAGACGTGCCGTAACAAATGCATGTACAAGGCGCCTGTAGTCAGTGGAGCCTCACCCATAGGGAGAGGCGGAATAAGTCCAGAGGAGCACATGCCGGGCTCCAATGGGGCCTCGAACGTTTGAGCCAGAAAACTTTTTCACCAGACAAAGTCCAGAGAGCCCTTGGAGTCCGGGTCAGTGTTATCGGATATCGGAGCATTGCTTTTTTACGATACTCCGTCCATTCCCTCTTGTAACACACAAAATGTGTCCCGTATTTGTAGTACTTGCTTTAGAGGCCCTTGGAGTACGTTTTAAACGAGATATCGGAGCATCTTTTTAAATGATACCTACTCTGTGCGCGAGGGCCCTGAATACAAACGGCCAATTTAATATTTATACACCTGATTTTAAAGTAAAACAGGCAAATTTTGGTGTTAGATACAAACCTTCCAAAAGCTCTAGTGTCAAGGATTTGATGAGTTTCATACCTAAAAATCAAAAACATTTCTCCCATCCACCCCTACTTCCCCCAATTCCAGGGATCCCAAATACCCCTCGTCCGTCACTGCATGCATCCTTAAGTTTGTCAAGATTTTCAAGGTGGGCATTTGGCACTCTCCTTATTTTCAGATCAGGCGGGCTATTAATACAGGACACAAAGAGGGTGCGGTACGGGGGGAGGGGGCAGGAATCAACGACCCGAGCTGAGGTTTTTCCTGGATTTTCACGGGGGTGTTCTGTATTTATACCACCATAAACCTCAATTAAGAGAATGTAGCTGATATTTTAAAGAAAAGCATCATCTTCGATGGTCTGTTTATTTTTAAGTTTCTTGCTTGACGATGTTTCGTGTCAGAGCATTTTGTTCGCCTCACAAAGTTAATGATATGCGTAACGACCAATCAGATGCGTTGTCACATGACGTTCTTACACGTTGGACGCATTCGGCTCGTGGCGTATCAAGCATAACTCTCAATATATGTATTGTACAGGATAACGTTGATTATTTCCAAATGAAACAAAATACTGCATTTTGATTGGCTGAGAGGTACGGTGTAACTTGCAATCCACAGTAGCTTTTTTTACACCATGGTTAGCCACGGTGTAAAACAAGAATACACAGTAGCAGGGTATATGGCTAAAAAAAGTACCCATTTTTAATTATTAATTCATACCTTCTGCTCGGTTCTGTTAGAACAAAAATAAAAATACCAGAAATTTAATATTTATGTGCAACAAAATATTACAGATATGGATGTCATTGGAACTGGCCCATTGAGCCAGTTCCAGTGACATCCATATTTGTCTGGTTTTATTAAGAAACTTACAAAGTACAAATTTTCTGTCAGTGTTTTCCCACAATTTAGGTTAAAGTATTAAGTACACCAGAATTCTTGGAAATAAATCTGTTATCCTTGTATTTTTCCAGGGTGTATGGGAGTTTACACCGATCTGGGAACTCATACACCCTTCGTCTTCGCCTCAGGGTGTATGAGTTCCCAAACCGGTGTAAATTCCCATACACCCTGGAAAAACACGAGGATAACTAATAATACACCCAGCAATCGTCATATAAAGAGGACGAGGGCGATCGCTCGCCTCAAAACAACTGGTCTGTGGATCAAAAATCGAAAAACTATTAAAATTAGAATAGCATTTTTTATGAATAGCGCTGAACGAATATGGTCGTTACCCATGTCTGACAATTTTCGTCATTGAAAGAGATTTACAGGAAAGTTTGGTCCCCTTAATTCCAAAAGCTTTCAGTACATTTAACAATTTAACACTTAGGTTATGGGGGTTTAATATAAAAACTGAAATTTCGAAATATAGCGAATTTGTATAACCAATGTTCGCATCATTTCACAAACGTCAGGCATTCTCCTGTACAGTGGTGTAAGATACAGAAGCTGGCGTTTTACATTTTTTTCCAATCAGTTTGAACGTTTGACTATTGTTCCCTGTTGAAACCTATTTAAAAATGAGAAAACGGCGTTTTCACCATCTTTTGATGTTTTGTAACTTATATCAACAGTCATTATATCAACAGTGTGCACATTGTGACATATGATACGGACACTGTCCTCTCCCCGCGGGAATCTCGGGGAGTGGAGCTGTGTCTGTTCACTGCGGTAAACAAGCTGTGTTGTACTGGTAAAATTGGACCCAGTCACCAATGCTTGGGAGGTGCAAACCCTCTCTAAAATGGGCAACATGGCGTATTGACGCTCACCCCTGGTCTTGAGTTGATACTCATGTTATGGTCATGATTAGCCATTGTGCAAAAATATGTGACCTTAAACACCAATAAATAAATAAATAAATAAATAACAGACACTGTCCTTTCCATTAATATAAAAGTCTAGGTGGTGAGATTTGCCATTTTTTTCCCTGGGAAGTAGAAAAACTTACTGTAAAAACACATTCGCTAAACAAAGAGTGAAAATGGACACTTACTTCGTGTTGGTAGGTGTGATACTGATGGATATTCTCAATGACGGCCCATCTGTGGAGTGTTTGCTTCTGATTGGATTGCCAGAAAAAGCCAAGTTTCCTTTTGTTTCTTTTAATAAACGAAAACAACAGACAGCTCTGAGAGCTGTCTGTTGTTTTCGTTTATCAAAAGAAACAAAAGGAAACCTGCCTTAATTTTCTACTGATGCCATACGGTTTCCTCAACAATTACTTGCTTCTTAATTGGACCCTCTTCGCTCGTCAAATAATTTCAAAGGAGCTACTTTTATCGAAAGTCGATTTTCATGACGATATTAGTGAGAGATGATAAAGTAGGGTGCTAATGAACTCTTAGATGTGTTGCAGCTGAATCCTACGAGTCTGATGGGAAGACGATACCTTTCGCGTGCTATTTTGTAACATTATACCTTTGAACATACGAGTTTCCCTATAGAATCCCCACATATTTTAGACGAAACGTGTCCACCGTATAAGATTATAATGAAGCTTATAGTGGTTGAGCTCGTTAAAACTCTGTTTTAATTTGTCACAATTCAGACTAACCATACTTTAGGAGGATAATAATTAGCAAGAGTATGTAATTACATATTTTAGCATCATAAACCATGTTCAGTCTGAAAAAGCACATTGGATCTATCAGGGAAAGTAATTATCTCGCACGTGTCCTTTCTTTTATATCTGAAACAAACTGTCGTGCCACAGGAAAACCAACGTTTCATATTTTTAGAGTTTCATGTTGCAAAAGGAGTTTTTGCCCTACGATCTTTATTATTACGCGCACGACACGTTATAGTGGCGAGCGTGCTATGCACTTCCGTTGTCTGAAAACACGTCGCATGTCAGATTTATAGTTCTGTGACCACAAACGCGGACAAAGAATTTCGACCCGATCGCGTCTGGGTCGTGATTCCGTCTACAATCGCTGTCCACTTTCCTCAACAGAACACACAAGAATTTTACCAGTAACAAAAGAAATGCAAGAGCATTGAATTTGAGATAATAATTTATGTGATTTTGATTTCGCAGAAATTTACCAAAGTAATCTCGTCCCACTGGAGTGTGTTGCAATCCAGTCGCGATCAAAGTGGTATCTAATCGCAGAAGAGACTGATTTTATGATCACACGAAGATTCGAGGGATCGGGCAGATGGTATTGTGGCAGGGTCAGGATCGGATCCCGTAATCTTAGTTCAAGAGGGGTCCAACAATATCAGGGAGAGAAAGTCGACAAGACTGGTGGAGTCGTACACGGGTTTAGTCAGTAAACTGCTCAGTAGAAATGCAAGGGTAGTGGTATCCGGGGTACTACCTGGCATAGGGGGTGGGAGACGAGCGGAATTCTAGGATTATGGAATTGAATGAGGAGTTGGAGAATTACTGTGCCGAACAGGGAATGCCCTCTATTGATCACCGGGGCACATTTTGGGGTAAGGTGAGCATGCACGTACGTGGTGGGCTGCATCTTAGCACGATGGGAACACAACTGTTGGGAAAATGGGAGGTCAGAGGCAATAGCAAGAGTGGACACAGGTGGGGGTGAACAAGAGCGAATGGGGGAGAACGAGATTACCGAGGTTACCGTCAAGAAACAACAGGATCAGTAGGGGGGAGTCAAGGAATCCCGGTACCCTGAAAGTGGAGTATAGCAACATCAGGGTCTCCACAGAAAAGTAAGTGAAAATGGTACATTAATCGAGGTAGAGGACTTTGATGTCATGGACTTGAGCGAGACGTGACGGCCGGCCAACGTTTTAGTTTTCGTTGTACAAAGTACTCTAATTATCAATGTCTCCTGCGTACTCCATGTCATTGGAGAACGGGCCCCGGAATTATTTTTTCTTTTTTCTTCTTGAGGGGTATTTTCTTCTTTTGTTATTTATTGTTTTTTCACTTCAATTTATTTTATTTAGTGTGTGTATGTGTGTGTGGGGGGGCGGAGGGGGGGGGGGTGCGTAGGGGGCAAATTGAACATAAAAAATGCAAAATGTTTCTTTCAGAACAGAAACACAATTGGGCATGTACAGTACAGTCGCCATGGATGGGGGCGTTGGCAGTGATTTCTACGCATGCGTTTGCCAGGTAATAAAAATCATCAGCACCAAAATTTTAATTAATGAAGCACCAGGTTGTACCCAGCGCTGTATTAATTTAAATTTTTTATAATTATTCTTAATATGATGGCGTCCGTGGAAATATTGCCCACCCCGTGGAAAGCGACCAGTCCACGGCGGCTATACTGTATACCGAGACAATCATACATACATGTCAAGCATCTATTAACTCCTTCCATGCTGCTGGAAGATATTCCTAACCGGGATAGAAAATCTTTTACTGCTAAAATAAATAGAATTTGAGAAATTATAACTAAATTGTCACCGGTAAATTGAATCAAGGTTTTGACCCATGATTTTTGTAGTTAAATTTTGATGAATTTTTCATCAAATCTAGTCATGGCTGCTTGACAGCAGCCATGACTTGATTTGATGAAAAATATTTTGAAAAATACTCAGTGGGTCAAGAGTTAATTAATGATTGCTTGGTCAATTAATAAATTTATAGTCGGCAAAATCATTCGGCAGATTGTCCGCATTTTCACACTTCGTGCTTCATTGAGAAGGGAGATCAAAGTTTGTGCGCTTCCAGAAGGTATGATTCACTTTTGTGGACCATTTCCCATTGTTTAAAACGCTCTTAACAACGGCAAAGTTTCATTTTTCACGCATACGTGCGTGCGCTTATCTTATGACGAATGGTAGCTTAAATAATGCGATATTCAATTCTCAATTCATTTTGTAAACAAAAAGGACCCATATTTACACTGGGCCGACTAATATATAAATAAAGGATATCTAGTGTTTTTAAGTGGATACTATCTCTTGAGTGACCAGGGAGTGACCGAGACAAATGTTTATTTTTCACGAGCGCTTTCCACTTAAAAACACTAGATTTTCTTTTTATTATACCCTTTTTAAAAAGAATCTGATCATTCCTATCGATAATTCCACTCGTTTCAACCTTGAATTGATGCATGAAAGTAAACAGCTGATGCGCATTGGTACGCGGAAGTGGTTTGATCGATACTCGGAACAGGTAGCGTCTTTCGATCTGATACAGCTGACGGGTTTCATGCATCAATTCAAGGTGAATACGCGGTGAATTATTGCTGAAAATGATCGGTATCCACTCACAAACACTAGACTTTCTTTTCATTATACGTTTTTGGAACCATGTGATCATTTCCAGTGATAATTTGACTCGTATTCACCTTGAAAGTGATGCTTTGAAAGCCTCCATTCTAATTGATATATACCGTGAAAGTGAAAATTTCTATATCCCCACAGAGGGGGATACAATTTCTATCTTTCCGCATTTTTTTTTTCGATAATCTATCGTTTAGCGTATAATAAAATTCGTTATTTCCTCTTGCTTAATTTTTCAACCACCTCTGCAAAACATTCCCTTTAGAAAGTCCAAAATGTTTATAACACAACGCTGTGTCACTTGGGTTATGTTCCTTTTAAGAAATCATAGTACTTTCATCAAAATGTAGGATTCAGTTGAGTTGCAGACAAAATATCTTTCTTTTTCGCTATAACACGGTGCTTCCAGGGGGGGGAGGGGCACCAAAAATTTGCAAGACGTGACGTGGGGGTGTGTGGGCCACTTGAGTGCGCCAAAAATGTGCATTTCCAACTTGTGCAATTTTTTTAATTTTTTAAAAATATATCAATATATCAGCTAATATATACCATCATTTGTGTTTCAAACCTTAAAGATGATGCTGTACATCACACTCTTAACATAAATACAACATTAGGGGGCTTTATATGTGAGAATATTGGGCTTAATCTGGGAAAATGTCACACGTTAGTAGGGGGTGGGTGTCTTGTTCGAAATGTAGAAAATGTGCAGACAATATTTTGGGAAAATTCTCTCTGATGCACTAAATTCAACCCAAGTTATTTATTTATTAATTGATTGATTGATTTATTTATTGGTGTTTAACGACATTTTAACAACCAGGGTCATATCGTGTCGGTGACAGGTTTACGGGTGGAGGAAGCCAGAGTATCCGGAGAGAACCACCGAGCAACGACGAGCAGCTGTCAGCTCTTCGACATCATAACCCACGACTGTACTACACACTGCACAGCGGTACTGCGTACTACACAGCACAGACAGGGTTAGATTGGCTGAAGACATGTGCACCACGGCGAGCAGTACGTCTCAGCACACAGCGTCATCGTGCTCCCACGTGGGCAATTGGGGTAAGACTATTTTGGATTTTAATGGGAGATTGGGGGTGGGTGTCTGAGAACGGTAGTAGAAAGTTTGCACGTAGTGGGTGGGTGGGTGGGTGGGTGTAAAAAGGAGCCGAATAAAAAATAGGACGTCACGTCTTGCAAATGTTTAGTGCCCCCCCCCCCCCCCCCCCCCGGCGATTCCACTAAAATTTCAAACTGGCATGTTTTGTGAACTAACCTCTGTTGTCCCGGTTTGCGGTGTAAATTTTACATCTTTTCTCAATATCGAAGCTGCGTTTTCAATTTCCAACCCATATTCACTTTTGTATCGATTCAACAAATAGCATATAATTATAACCTTGGGGAATTTTGACTATGAAAATGAAATTTTCATAATGAGGAAACCTTTTCTTTCATTATGTCAAGAAATTAAATTTTGCGGACAATAGCTTCATACCTTATTCGAAGAAATCTTTGACTTATCGTTACAAGTTGTATTGGCCAAGTTCGGGGATGTGAGTTTTGACTGGAGTGATTCAATGCGATCAATATACGTGCCACATCCGACAGTATTTGAACAAACATGCTAGTGGCCAAGGTAACGAATGTGATGGTTTAAGATATCAGATTAGGTATTTCAACATTATAAGTATTTTTTAAGTCTTTTTGTTCCGACGTTTTCATCCTTGTTCAGATTATCGTGAATATTTTCCCCTGACTCAAGATATCGTCACCTGAGTTCTAATGTGTTCTATGTGCCAGCAGGTACATAGAACACACTGGAACTCAGAGGACGATATGTCTACAGAGGATCTTGCCAATGTCTCTTCGGCAAAAAGGTGGAAAGTTGAAATGGCCGCTTGCCGTGTTTACGTTTTACGTTCTAAGACCAGGAAAAGCCGATGACCTCGCGTATCACTCTTTAACTATAGTTCCTTTATCTCCAACTCTTTTTCTTCGTATTGAAAACATTTTTTTTTCTTCTTGCCTGCAACTTGAATTCGTGGTGGTGACCTGTTTCTGGTCATCTCGCTAGTTTTTCGATTGCGGAATTCTAGCCAATATGTTATTTGTGAACTGTTGCTAACTCTAGCAGTAAATTTGCTTTTCCAGCCTACCCTGTGTTTCGTTTACCTATTTTAACTGTACCTCGGTGTTTGTTCACTTTCCAAGATTATTGGTCTATGTGACAAGACGACGTTTCTATGGATGTACATCGCAGACAATTATGACTTTCGGCAACAACTTAGTAGTTCATCTGTGACAAATAAATCATTCATAGACCATAATCTTTAACGGAACTAATATGTACCAACAGTTATCTGTTGTTCGTCAGTCCTTCATCCGTCGTCCGTCACGTTGGCATTCCAGGCTTCTTTTGACACACTGAGCCGTATGGAAAAAGCTATTCATTTTTGTGTGTGAGTGTGTGAGGGAGGGGGAGGGGGGGGGGGGGGGTCTCTTTTCTTAAATATTAATCCCCATAGTTTAGGATCCCGTTCAATAAGCTTGAAATTATTTTAAAAACTTTCTGTTATTCGCCAGTCATAATGCTTTGAGATGTAGTATTCAACGCCTTTTAGTGAACGAGATTCAAGTTGTTTTTTTTCACGGAATGGTTTTTGTTTATGTTCTGATATGACGAAATTCCATGATATATGCACAAAATAAAATTTTCGGGATCCTTTTTATGCTTGTACCAAATTTTCTTTTTTCTTTATGTGATGTTAAATTGTTTGTCTTGACCTTTGTAGATATGAGGCATTTATAATAAAACGCGCCAACAAATTTGTCTAGATATATACCAACACATTTACATCAATATACTTGTGTGAAAAGAGGTAACAATTCTTTCTCTCCAACGCGGATATACATGTGGTTATTCTCATGGAATAAAAAGAAATCCCAAATGCAAATTCTTTTAACGCAAAAACTACGAAAGTGTAAACAGAAAATATTTTAACTCCAATTAGAAATCTTAGTTCTGACAAAACATTCGAAGTTTAGTTGTTTAATTTATTCTGTATTCAAACAGGTCGCCTGTCGCTTCGTTGGAAGTGGTGCTATGAGGGATTTGAGTTATAATGATAGATAGCTCGACACATTTGTTCTGTCTTTCATATCCGAAGTTTGGGCGTTGTGAGAGTACAGTCGCCGCGGACAGGTCGTTATCTAAGCATAGGCAGTGATGTCCACACATGCGTTTACCAGGTAATAAAAATCATCAGCATCACAATTTTAATTAATGAAGCACCGGGTTGCACCCGGTGCTTCATTAATTAAATGTTTGATGATCATTCCTGTAATTAGTGTTTGGAATCTAATATTATTGCGTCCGTTGATGTATTGCCTACCCATGGAAAATGACCAGTCCACGGCAGCCGCACTGTGCTTGTGAGCAGAAAATTTCAGTGTATGACAACCAATAGTTATTTTAGATATATCTCACGTGAATTTCCGACCCTCTGATTGGCTGGGGGTACTATACTACTTCCGATAGATTGAGCTATCGAGATTCTAAAAATAACCCTGTACTATACACTTTCTAGAAATGGCCGTGGGTTATTCTAGGACATTCAACTCGCGGAGTACAACACAACCGTTTAGGAGATATTTTTCGGAATTATATTTCGTTATTTTCAAATTCAAAAATGAAACTGCCTTACTTGGGCAAGTCCTGGCAATAGGGCGTGCACATTCTAACAGAAGAATGCGCATGTACAGTAGAGACAGCTTTTTCGAGAACTAAGGTATTTAACTGGTTAATATAAACCTTTGTATCATGGCATTGTCCGTCGCGACAATTGACTCGAAATTGAAGAGTACATTCGCAAGGTGGACTAATTAAAATATTTAACCCGCTGACATATGCCTACATATTAATGATATTGAAGGGACCAATACAGTGAAAGCTTCTGTTTCATAACACAGTTCAGGTCAACTCCATTTAAATACCTCCTTCATCTAGAGCACTTCTGGAATCATTGATTATTCAAGCAAACTTATTGGTAACTCATTGACGAATCTTTGATACAACTCAACATGAAAATAAGTGTTATTATAACATACATTACGGTCGTCGTGGACTGGTCACTTTCGACGGGTGGGTAATATTTCCACGGACGCAATAATATTAGATTCCAAACACTAATTATAGGAATAATCATCAAAAAACCAAAGTGTCTATGGGTACTCTCCCATAAATTGTAACAAGGCAAATCATTACAGACTAAATAAGTTCATTTCAAAAGGAATATGAAGCGCATCCACAGAGTTCAAAATAAAGCCCAAATGTGGGCTTCCAGCACTCTACCAATTATGTGCTGAACTTGGTCAGGGATGTTGGTGATTTAGAAAATTTGCCATCTAGTTGAAAAGTTACAGTACTTCGGTCACACTTAGGCCTCTTTCGCGATCAAAGTGCGATCCAGTCGCGATACAATTTGTCCAGTGGATGAAGATTTCAGAAATACAATTTTGCGAAAACAGGTGTGACTCAAGAAAAACGAAATACGTTCCGAGATTCGGTGTTGTTGGAATGTAATAATTTCGACTGGATCGTGACCCAGTCGTGTCACAGTTGTTACCCGTGGCACGGGAACGCAGAACTCGTCCAGGTCTATTGTGAAACCAGAGGTGCGAAGCCTGTGATGAACACTCATTTGAGAAAAAAATGTCCTAAAATGATGGTCTCTCTTAAGCATTGAGAGACAAAGTTTGTCTTCCAAGCCACCGCTCCTCTTGTGGTTGTTGGCTTGTGAGGGGACAGGACAACCGTCACTTATTCCCGGTTCCTTATTCGACATTCGTTATCAACCGACAATTGGTTGATAACGAATGTCGAATAAGGAAACAAGAATAAGTAACAGGTATCACGTCTCCGGCTTGTGACAGGTTTCGTACTGCAACGTTTTTTAAAGAAATACAACGAACGTCACGATATGTGAATGCGACCGTCAGTATGCAAAAAGTGCCCGCGCGGAAGGATAGAACAAGGGGTCGTAGCCTCGTGTTCTATCCTTCCGCTATGGCCTGGTTGGAGACGAGTCGAAATATTTCCCTAGAAACAAGAGCGAGACTCTGATACAACGTTCTGTACGTAAACATAATGGCGATAAGAAATATTTACCACCACAAAATATGAAAAAGTAAAGAATGTGAGATTTCAATAACACGGAGTGAGGGAGTGATCTGGATTGTAAAAGTGTGACGGTTGCATAACATTCGTGAGAATAAAAAGGTAAGATATAGTACGGCCGCTCTGGACTGGTCACGTTCCACGAGTGGGCAATATTTCTGCGGACGCAATAATATTAGATTCCAAACACTAATTATAGGAATAATCATCAAAAAGTTAATTAATGAAATACCAGGTTTCAACCCGGTGTGACAGGAATGATAGTCCGTAGGAACGTTAATCCCTCTGGACTATTATTCCGCGGAATTATAGTCCTGGGTCTAACATTCCTAGGAATAGTAGTCCGGCGGACTACTATTCCTAGGAATGTTAGACCTAGGACTATAATTCCGCGGAATAATAGTCCAGAGGGACTAATTTTCCTACGGGCTATCATTCCTGTCACACCGGTGCTTCATTAATCAAACTTTTGCTGATGAGGATTTTTATTACCTGGTAAACGCAGGTGTCATCCCACAAGACGAATCCCATCAAGACGAAATGGTAAAATATCCCAACAAAACGAATCCCAAAATGACGATTTTTTTTTTCTCATCAAATATGGGAGAGATTTACTTTAAAAAGAACGTGTTCGTTACAATGTATGTTATTTAAAGTATTTTAGGGTTTTATTTTATGCATGTGTTTGGAAGTTTTGTTGATAAAAACTCTGTTAACTGGTAGCGTGCTCAGTTTATTTTTGGTTATCAAAATTTTGTTCACATATTATTGCCTTGTTACAAACCCTTAGGCACTCTCCCATTAATTGTAACAGGGCAAATCCATCCAGACTTAATACTATCACACCAAAAAGTAACCGAAGTACATCCTCAGAATATGAAGCCTTTCAGCTCTGGTGACCACACTTCTGGATAAAGCCCCAAAATGGGCTTCCAGCACTCAACCAGTTAATTCATATCTCTTTGTCCAAAAGTAATCCGTGTTAGCAGTTTATGATGGAAATCTCAAAATAAATGGGTTGTATAGTAATTTTAGTTAAAGTCGTCTTGTTGGGGTTCGTCTTGTTGGGATGCCAATTTTCGACATTCGTTTTGTTGGGATTCGTCTTGTTGGGAATAAACCTAAACGCCCACGCATGTATTACGACGAATCCACGGCGACTGTACTGTTGTCTCTCAGTGATAGTCTCTGACGAGCTTCAATGCTTAATTTACGCTTAAACCTTTTGGAAATAATGCCTATCTGTAAAACAAACCTGTGCTCCTGTGCTCCTGTGCATAGACGAGCTCCCCTTGCAAACAGACTGTTCTAAAGTCAGTGTGACAGGGTGTGTTATTTATTATCTTTCTTCAGAAATCCGAACATCCGGACATTATCTCGAGAAGATTGTCACCAGTTAACATGTTGCAGTTATGTACGCGTTATTAATAAAAAGGTGGAAGTAATAGGAAAAAACCATTTGCAGTAATGCGGTCATATTTCTCTATTATCCACATTCTTTTTGATCTTCATATGAACAGTGGAATTTGATGAGATGTCTGGGTGCAATTACACTGCTTTGTACATTACGACTAGAAATAACCTTGATTAAAACATATCCTTTTGACAACCGTAGCCCTCATCTGTAGATGGAATTGCAATAATTTAGTAATGAAATATCCAACCATATTAGGTAACGGAAAAATTATATTCCCGGACAGAATGTGATTTCTTTGACAAATATTTTGAGTAACACGTGGGAGAATTACATCAAGGTATGTCTGTTTGTCTGTATGTCAGATCGTACGAGGACGACATTGCTGCTATTTAATATAATCCTAAAGAAACATGAATAACATCTATGCAGAAAACATATACTTAACACAAAGTAGTCGTCAAAGATAATTAATTTCAATTAATATATTTCGATATATACATCTCTTCAGAACATTTCTAAAGAGATGTATATATCGAAATGTATTTAGTGAAATTATCTTTGACGACTACTTTGTGTTAAGTATATATTTTATATAACTTCGTCAATTTGCCGTCATGCTCGGAAGTTTACTTCCTTCTAAGCGGCTTTCATTTTTGACTAATTCTTATTCCGTTACGTTAAGTGCCGTACCAATGTATTATATATATATATATATACTTAACAAAAGGTAGTCATCAAAGATAATTTTACCTGATATATTTCAATGTATTCATTTCTTCTGAAGAGATGAATACATTGAAATATATCAAGTAAAATTATATATAGATGTTACTCGTGCTTCTTTAGGTTACCTATGTTAGATGTTAGATGAGTAGCATTTTGTATTTTCACATGTTTAAACCGCATCTGTGCCATACCATTATAATATTAGAACATTCCTTTTCATGTTCTATCGGTCGATAGTATCTGAGTTTGAGTGATTTCTGAAATAAAACCTGAAGCAGCGAATTTTGGTATACAACATCTCGGGGGGGGGGGGGGGGGGGGGGGTCAGATTCAAGTTTGTTCAATTCGAGTGCCTGGGTTAATATTTGGGCTCTATATGGGAACCGGAAATTTAACTTAATACAATATGAGAGAATTTCTTCAAAAATCTTCTTCTTCAGATCCACTAGTCAAGTTGCTTTCATATTTGGTATATAACATCTCTAGGGGGTCAGATTTAAGTTTGTTCAAATCGGATCCATAGGCTAATATCTGGGCTAATTTAGGTTAATATTTAACTTAGTGCAATATGAAGAAATTTCTTTAAAATTTCTCTTCTTCAGACCCAACAGTCAGAATGCTTTCATATTTGGTACACAACATCTCTAGGGAAGTCAGATTCAACTGTGTTTAAATCGAGATCCTGGGTTAATAATTGGCCATGTTGCTGAAGAATTAAAAATTTTGTATTCAGTGCCCTCTAGAGGTGTGTAACTAAGATTAATCCACATAGGTTGTATCAAGGGGCTTCATAGAGGAGCTCTACATATTACTTTAAGATCAGTTGAAGAAAAGGCGTGATTCCCGGATTATTTTTGTCACTCCTGAGGGACTCAAGGATTGGCAGTGTATCCTATGGAGATGGATTGCTCAGTGTAGACTCATTCTTGGACTCTGTTTATATTGTGTTCTGTTCAAGATGAGCGCTTCAGGATCCGTAGGGCCTCTTGTTTGATTGACTCACCTCAACAGAAAACCCATATCACTCTGCAGATGGGACTTTTATTTTTCATCTCAGACTGTCAACTTTTCCCTTGCCTCAACGGTCATTCTATAAGCCCGAGTTGGGATCCCCAGGCATTTATTGTCTTTTGTGCCTTATATATTTTTGTGCTTAGGTGGCTGATTTGTCTCAGAATGTTAAGCAGATGGTATACGTCTTTGTGTGACATACTCTTTGAAAGTGTCATGAGAACCGTTTAAACGAAAAGTATATCACCGTAGAGCTTCAGCCAAAAATGTTACAGAAAGATAACGGCACTAAAACAATTAGCATGCAGTAATAGTGTTTGAATTGGAAGATGTCCCAATCTCTAGGGTTCCACTCAATATATGATTTCTTGGTGATCTACTTTACTTTGAAAACTTATTGTTTTATTTTTATTTTTATGCTTCCGAGAGATTCTCTCGGGGGCATTACGTTTTCAGCATGTACGTCCGTTCGTCCGTCGTCCGTCCTCCGGCGTTAACTTTTGGTTTCCGTTAAATAACTAAAGAACCTCTTATTTGATCAAATCATAATTTTAGGGGTAACTTGTGGATGACTAGACAATGCTTCCTTTCGATTTTGGTCGAACCAGCCAATTCAATATGGCGCCATGACAGCCATATTGAATTTGGTTTCCGTCCAATAACTAGTGAAGGCTGACTCGAATCATTTTTATTTTTTAATTATGCATTGTTGGTGTCTAGAGGAAGCTTCTTTTCGAGTTTGGACCAGTTAGCTGAACCAAGATGGTCGCCAGTGGCCAATTTATTATGGTTTCCATGGTGGCTATCTTGAATTTGGTTTCCGTCCAATAACAAATGAATACCAAATCAATTTCAGTTTTTGGTTATGCATTACTGGTGTCTAGGGGAAGCCTCCTATTGATTTTGGATCGGCTAGCCAATTCAATATGGCCGCAATGGCGGCCATATTGAATTTGGTTTCCGTCCAATAACTAATGAATGCTGACTCAAATTAATTGTTTTTTGGCTGCATTATTGGTGCCTAGAGGAAGCTTCCTTTTGATTTGGTTATGCCTACGAGAAACTTACCTACCCTTTTATGACACCGTCCGGGGCATATGCCACGCTTTGCGTTGCTCTTGTTATTATTTACTTTGTTTTTGTGTCTTTTTTTGTTTTGGTTGTTTGTTTATTGTTGTTGATTTGGGTGTTTCGTTCATGCCTTTTTAAAGGGGGGTGAGTAGGGTTTAATATATTCCCGGTTTACCACAGTAACGAGAAAGGGACTGAAATTACCATCAGAACCGGGAACCTGGAAACGTCCCGGATAATATGTAATTTGCGAGAGTAACAAGGCGCGTTTATTTTCTTGAAAATGAACATATTTTAATGGCAGTCTGCCATCTCCATACGGAAAAGTTCTTTTCTTGAGAGAAGTGTGAAAACCCAATCCGCTTCCCACTCTTCATTTTCTGAATCACTAGTTTTATCACCACTACTTCCTGGCGGTGATGGCAGTGAAGAAGGAGTTGATGTTGAAGGAAGGAGTGAATAGTGACAGATACTAATGATTCTGAAAATGAAGACGAGTTTGAACTTCGAAGCGAGAGAAGATCTTGCTGCTGAAGAAAGGTGTCCAGCGAAACTAATTGTGAGCTACAGTGATTTGGTGAAAAGAGTTCTTCGGGAAGCAGGAATGTAGAAAATTCAGGCGTGTAAGGGCTGGCGAAATCTTACAAAGTTACGCTGAGGCAGTTTTTCAATTTAGAAAACTTCAGTTCAATACACAAACAGTGCCATGTGTGATTCCCGGTTCCGTGCTTTAGATTTCCCGAGTATCGTGACCGGCTTTTGCCCGACACGAGGTGAAACTGCCTGTCGAAAGTGTCGTTAAACCCCAAAAATAAATAAATAAATACAAGAACTATTAATGAACTGAATTGAGTAGGATTGGGCGAGGAAGAAATTTAGTTTCTTTGAACCTCCTTGGTGCCTACCATTTCAGTTTACGGATAAGAATATTTTACTTCTACACAATCATCTCAGAAATACGACATACCTACATTAGTCATTTTTGTAAAAGTTCACTGCCAATAGATAACCTCAAGTCATTAGAGATAGCCAAGGCTAAGGGCCGATACGAGGTGAAACAAAACCAGCCCACCGTTGTTGCCACGTGTGTGTGTGTGGGAGGTGGACACTAACATATTTATATACCGCTGTCGCAGAGCGTGTGATGCATATTCCTCACACACCTGACACATCCACGGGCAAGACAACGGAAGCTCCGTCGACCTGAGGCCTTTTCTGGAATAGCACCATTCATCAGAATTACCTGTCAGCAATGGGCTTCTTGTACATTCACTCACTTGAGCATGTAAATGCGTATTTGTATGTCTCAGAATTGTTTTCATTACTCCTGTTCTGAAAGAGATACTTTTTAACACTTAAACCAACACGACCAGAAAACGACACTTGCAAAAGAAATTCTAGAATAACTACAGTACATCCGCCGTGGATTGATTGTAATCCACGCGTGGGTACTGAGTCTACGCATGCGTTTACTAGGTTTACTAGGTAATAAAAATCATTAGCAGCAAAATTTTAATTAATGAAGCACCGGGTACGGCCCGGTGCTTCATTAATTAATAGTTTGATGATTATTCCTACAATTCGAGTTTAGAATCTAATATTACTGCGTCCGTGGAAATATTGCCCACCCGTGGAAAGTGACAAGTCCACAACGACCGTACTGTAAATATTTTCATTTTTTATTTTAATACAAATCGTAGCTTATGACCTCTCATTGGAACGCTCTCGGCCATTCGTCGATGAAATAAATAACCGAAGATGGTCATACGCTATGTTTTGGAGGCTAAAATTGAAACAATAATGAACTTGCAATGGCGATATTTTTTAATGCGATTAGTAGTGCTCACTCTGGCTCGAAAGTTTTTGGAGCCAAGTGGAATTTTTGTTCAGCGCGACATAAATTTGTTTGGTGCCAAATGAAAGATTTTAGTGCCAAATGAAATCTGGTTGTAAATGAGAACAAATTAACTATGTGTCGCCCTTTGAGTGCAACAAGGCGCCATCTGAAATGCTATTGTCTCTATATCCCGATAAATTCGGTCTTTTGATTGGTCAGAATGCCTTGGATAAATAGCCATGGCAAAGGATGCACCCAACATCCAAGGTATATAAGAGCGTGCAACATCCAGGATATAAGCGCACGCAAAATATCGGGGGTATATGGTTTAAATGAAAGCTTTCCACTTTTGCTCGCCTCGAAATAAAAAATATAATAAAAAAACCCCGAAAATAGTCACAAATATCATCAGATTTCTGACAATTCAATCATAAAAATAAAATAAGAGCAAATAATTCAACCCCTAAGTACCAAGATGTTCTATGTGCCAGTAGGCACATAGAACACATTGGAACTCAGGGCATGATATGTCAACGAAATAATTTTACTCGTTTCCTTAAAGACACAAAGGATGTAACTCTATCTGTTGTCTCCTGCGATTATAAAAACAAAATAATTATCACGAATTTGGTTCAAGTGATTGTGGAGCTGGGAAAAGCGTCCACAAATTTATTTCCACGATGTTCATATTGTGTTTCAAATGGGACAAAAACGTTATCTCCACCAACATGTATGGTATATGGAGATTTAATACCTGGATGTCTCATTTAAACACCTCGCCGCAAAAAACAGACATCCAGGTATTAAATCTCCATATAACTACAGTACAGCCGCCGTGGACTGGTTGTTAAAGTACGATATTTTAACCCAGTATTTCCCAGCATTTTACTTGCAAATAAATAAATAAATAAGCTTTTATTAACGTTTATAAAATTGTTTAATGATTATATTTACTCACTGTTTATTCACACCAAGTAAACTAGTAGCTAATGATTTATCTATAAGAAGAATTATAAAACATGACGCAAAATAAAAAGATTAAGTAATAAAGAAATGTTTTGACAAGAACCTGTTGAAATGGATACATTGTTAACCCGTTACCTAACGAATGGGCCACATCCGCCCGCGTAATGTCTAAATTCAACAGTTGAAAAAATAATAATTTTCAGAAATTACAACAAAACTATATCATGTGACCCCTCATTGGAACGAGCTTGTTCCAATGAGTGTCACTTGATATGGTTTTGTTGCAATATTTTGAAATTTTGAAAAAATATTTTAAATCATAAATTTTGATATCGTCTGCGTTGGGTAAAGGGTTAAATCAACTGACGTATAACAAAGAGCCATGGTGACACCTGTTATCTATAGAGTACTTGACAGGCAACACTTTTTTTCAGAAGGTGTCATTTTTTACAAGTAATACAATTATATTAGTATTGAACCTTCATACGAATGTCAGTAACAGGTGGAAAAGCTGCAACGAGATAACGCAGTTGTTTTAACCCTGTACCTAACACGAAAGACAGACGACACTTGCAAACAAAATTCTTGGATAACTAATATCTTATTTTTGCGTCAAAAACATAGCTTATCACTCCCTTGGAATGAGCTCAACGAGCGCGTTCCAATGAGGGGTCATAAGCTATATTTTTGAGAGAAAAAAATGGAAAAATAATGAAAACTGAATGGTGTTTTTTTTGTAAATAGCGCTGGCCCATTTTGGCCGTTACGTTAGGTAAAGGGCATTTCACTTACCCGTCAATTCAATTGAACGATTTTAAATAAAAATCACGCAGAAGTTTACCTACTCCCCAACAACACACACGTAAAAACAATGGAACCATTGAGTTCAGCCTCTCCACTTTTAAAATCATCCAGCTGTCCCTGATCACTAGAGGTACTGTGAGCGAGCTCACAAAGTGATACCCCCCGCGCCTCAGTTGTAGCCTTTTTGGTACATTAAAGTGTATAAGTTAGATTATCTCCCCTTGGAAATGTCAGAACGGAATTATATTGCTTCATGCACATCTTCATATGGAGTTCTTCCATTGTGTAAAGTTTCATGAAAATTCTTCAAACGGTTTAAGAGGAGTTGCGCTTACAAGGATGGACAGACGGACAGACGGACGGACAGACGGACGGACAGGGTGATTTCTATATACCCCCCCCCCCAACTTTGTTTGCGGGGGGGGGGGGGGTATAATTATGGAAAGCAAGACAAAAAAATGAAAGAGTGTAGAATAAGTAATTCGCTTCCGTACTAGTGTAGTTAGTGGTAATTGCTTGCTTGCATGCCCATCCTCAAACAGAGGATAAACAAAAATCATCAGGCGAAGCTGTAAAGAAGGCATTGTTATCCGACGTACATTTCATTGTTTGCATCTGAAAACTCATTTTGTTACTTACACAGTGTCCCTTCTTGATAGGAACGCGATAGGACCTGTAGGACTGCTGCCTTGACCTGTGATACATTTAACCGATGGTAGGCCTACATAGAAGATGAGCGCTGTTACGCAGTCTGGCATTTGTAAAAAGAGCGTTGGTGCCTTAAAGATGCATCACAAACGTGGAAAGATATTGTTTACATGTACAAACTATGAATTGCAAAAAATGCAGTAGCCTGATCACGAAAATGATCCTCTCGATTAGAACGGGATAGAACTGCATTCTGCTCACGACACAGTTACACCGTTAAGCGAAGGTTGCACAAATAAAATTTGGGAAAATCAAGACGCAATAAAAAAAATCCCACAAATCAAATAGCATCTGAGGTGGAAGGCCTTCACGGTACTTTTTCTGCAAGATGTGGTTTTAGAATACTGTTCGAAAAAACGTGGACGGAGTATTTCGGAATAGATCGCGCGATCTGACCGAAATACTATGTCCACTTTTGTAATAATAGGATTCGACGCGGTCTGGCATTTGTAAAAAGAGCGTTGGTGCCTAACAGATGCATTCATAAACATGGAAAGATATTTTCCCCCGTTATGGCAGTTGAGAGGGAAAATGTCTGAATTTTCATTTGTACCAAAGCGATTGGTGGTTTTGTCTCGTGATGGACAGTGTTATCGCAGTCTTTTTTCGTCCCTTCAAACGATTGTTTCACGCCACTCTCCTCTTAGTTATCGTTATTAGTATTCTGGTATCACTAATAATATTCGGCTCATTATCCTGGCTCCCGTGTCTGTAAAAATCTGAGATAAAAAAGTCGCAAAAAATGAACTTCCGACACTTCATAGCTTCGATGGCAGTACATCGATTGTGTGCAGCTTCAGATAACAAGTTTTCACAGGCCCCTGATATAAATATGATATATAGAGATTATTACCATTATGTGGATGTACAAAATATGTATCCCAGTCGAGCTCCGGGTTCTAAGGGCAGATCACGATGAGTCGAAGACGAGAACCCGGAGCGAGATCATTTTATCTTACAATATATTGGGGATAAATCAAGAATGTAGACGAATATATAACGAACTATTTATTTGTACGGATGAACAAAAAGAAAAAAAAATGGAACTCACGTGAAAGGAACGTGCTTGTATCCGACCCCCTGATACAAACATCTGTATCAGGGGGTCGGATACACGACAGTTGCGGAGTTAAAACAGACAAAATACATGCTGATTGTAAGATAAAAAAGAAGTAAATAATGGACACGTAACACTACATTTCTCTTTATGATGTGAATCAGTTTTCATTACGTCCGTGGTCTCGTTACAGTTATTCAGCTGAATATATCAAGAAATTCACAACTTTTCATTAACACGGCCGAGGATATTTCGCTTTTAAATTACCTTCCCAATTCACAATCCTCATGAATCATGATGTATACATTTTCGGGAGGTCCTCGGTGTGATCTTTCCTGAAGAATAACAACACACAATCAAAATCGTACTATATCATTCAAATACATTCAGCTGAATGACAAAGTTGATTTCTCAAAAATGGGCAAAAATGGTCAAATCTTCTCATTTTGGGATAATTTCTAATTTTCTAGCATCGGTAGAGACAAAACTATGCTATAGAAATTCATTATTCTTCCACTGAGGATTTTACAACATAAGATGAATATTTTGACAAGAAAACGCATATGGGTTCCTTATGCATTATTTAAAAATGCTTTCTCAAAGCACATTTACACAAAAATTGTCCCCAAATTGACATCTACAAAATGTCAACTCCCAAACAGGTCTGGGTTTAATAACGCAGACCTGTTTGGGAGTTGACATTATGTAGGTGTCAATTTTGGGACAATTTTTAAACACTCCACGTGTGACCTTGACCTCCAACTGAAATGCATCTGGCTACTCAGTTTGAATGTAGACTTTTAACAGATTATTTTGGCCACATCAACATTAATGGGCCTTATGTACAAAATCCACACCATCACAAAATAAAATTATGGCCCAAAATAGCCGTTTGGGCGAGGATATTTGTGGTACATATATGAGTATTATCACTATGGTAGAAAATGTGTTTTTAAAAATAAATTCGAGAGCGCCATTCAGTGTCGCAAATCGCTTTTCTGCAAGCTGGGACCAATAATATATAGCTTTTACAATTATATTTTCTAGAATTGTATTTTCTAGTTATAAGTTTAAATGGGTTGAAATGAACTGTTAGCATTTTCAAAGATGTGGCAATTTGCCAGTTGGCAAATTGCCATATCCTTTGAAATGCTAATGATTTATTTTAGTCAGTTATATTAATAGATAGCAAATACAATTCTAGAATATTAGTGGTAAAAAGTACGGGTTTTATAAGGTAAGTAGGATTCGGAAGTAGAGGTACCTACCCCTCTCTATCTATCCTGATGGCACGCAAGGACAATGGCTATTGCGGTTAGTCTCGACAATGGGTGTTTGGTCCTCGAGTTGAACGGATGAAGTGATGGATACGATAAAGCAATCTCTTGTATGATGGACAAACTGTGCGAAATGGTTGAATAGCCACTTGTGAAAGAGAATTTTCATAGAAGAGTACCCTCTGCATAGGCGCCAAATAAACATGTTGAGTGGACATGGAGTTGGATTTACAAGCCATACAAATAACTGAAGAGGGCCGGCAAACAAACACTGTTTTCACACACCTGCTACATGAACTCGATTATATACATGTGGCGCAAGATAATTTGAAACCTGCAGCTACACTTTACGTTTAATTTAAAAATATGTCAACCTGTGTGTTTATTTGGTCACCCGTTGTTATGTGATTGTTTTCGGGATGGATTTGATATTTGACAAATAAACGTGTTACTCTTAGATTGACAACTCCTTGATTCCCTCGACAGGTAACACACCGGGAATATTCACTGTCCTCATTTATGAATAATAAAAATGCTGTCAGATATTGAATAGAACATTTTTCAACTTGATGTGTCTTTCAAATGATATATACAGATTATCATGATAATGTGCATGTCCTGTGGTTTGTATCAGATTCGAGGTGGTGACCAGAATGGGATCTCAACGAGCCGGCTTTGCCGGCGAGTTGTGATCCCATTTTTGAACACCACCGAGAATCTGATGCAAATCACAGGACATGCACATTATCATGATAATTCATTTATCTAACAATTCTGACACTTAAACAGATTAAATCTTAACCCTTTTAAAAAACGTAACGGCCAAAACCGGCCACCGCTATTCTCAAAAATCGCCAGTTAATTTTCATTATTTTTTTCATTTTTTGTCTCAAAAACATAGGCTATGACCCCTCGTTGGAACGAGCTCGTTGAGACACAAAATGAAAAAAAATAATTATTCAAGAATTTTTTTTGCAAGTGTCGTCTGCTGTTCATGTTAGGTAAAGGGTTAAATTATTTTTAAACATTTTTGGGACATAATGTTCGGTCTATCACTGAAACAGACATAGAATGTATCAAGGGGCCTGTTATGATAGCCCGTAGCGCAACCGGAAACGAGTTGTCTACATGATACGGAATCAGAATGAGTCGTCTATATGATACGGAATCGGAACACATTATGTGATACGTACCGTTTCTCGCGGTTTTCAGGCCAAAATCTATATGATTGTTAGATAAATTAAAGGACTTGTATGTGATTGCATCCAGGTCCGATCGCATTTCTTTCTACCCGCTTTCTGATTTCAAAGCGGCCTTTTTATCTTAGACCTCGAAGTTGACCCTCCTCAGCCAAGAAGTATTTGAGCCATACCCAAACCTGGTTTTGACTCGGCTTCCTGTGACAAACTTTCGACCTGCGAAAATGTAAAGCAGGCAGCGTTACAGCCTAGCCGTAACAATTTTGGGATAAAATATTTCCATTTACACAGCCAAACAACGTGTGTTAATGAACAAATCGTCTCTTGAAAATAACAAAGTGCCACCTACAATCCTACTGCATTGCAGTTAGGACCTGAAAGCTTTCAAGGGGCGAATGTTAACCCTTTATCCAACGTCACGGTCAAAATGGGCCAGCGCTATTCACAAAAATCACCATTCAATTTTCATTATTGTTTCATTTCTTTTCTTGTGGCAAAACCAATTACGTGCATCAGCATATATTACAAATAATCAAACTGTCGTCTGCCCAAAAGTTGCTGTGACTGCGATGATACAAATGAGGCGTAAGGGTACATTATAATACAAGCAAAGACTCTGAATTAAATTATAACAATTGAAATGAACTATCTGTCGCTTTATCTAAGTATGAATGGGAGCTGGGCGTGTTAAGTTTTGTATGACGTGCTACGCACGTCATACAACTCAACATGCCCATCTCTATTCATACTCCGAAAAATTGACAGATCTTATGTGAACGAAATGTTTTTCCTTCTGAAAGGATACAATCAACATCTTCAGACTGTAGGATCCTGCGAAACGTCGAGATTCAATTCGATTTCGAATCTTAAGTTGTTGTTCGGTTCGATTTGAAATCAGCTGTCCGATTCGTTTTCCTTCGAATCTTTTCCCTGGAATTTCGCTTGGTATCAGCCATCTTAGTCGTCTCACAAAATGTATAGCTGAGATAGAAATTGTACATAAATAATGTTGAAAATAAAGACTGAGTGCAATTTTCACTATATTAACATAAAAAGCAAGTGTACCCATGCCACCGCCCATGCTAATTCCAGTTTCACTAGTCACTACTACTACTGAAAGCAAATTTTAAGTTCTCAAGCAATATCAACGATGAGCTCACGGTTACTAGCGTCTAGCCCCGTGCAGTGCCCAGTACAGAATTCTCGCATCCGTTTCTGTTTTTGAACGAAATTCCTTGCTGGGTAATATTCCAACTACATCATCAAGGCATGCCTTGATAATGTAGTTGGGATATTATCAGTCGGGACTTCAATTCAAGGCGCCTCTATTTGGTTCGAAGTTCAATTCGATTTGCTCGGTTCGATTCGAATCGAAAATATGTGATTCGCAGGGCCCTAAAAGACTGGGAATCACGATTTCAACAGCCTTGAATGCACTATAGGAATCTGTTTTTATTACACGCCTGTTCTATGAAATATCTATCTACAGTAACACTAAACCATGAGGAAAATAAAAATCTGTTCCGCACACATGTGCGGAAAGGAAATCGTTGACGGACTGTTTTTAAGTTGAAGTGGAATTTCACTGGAATGTTCTACAAATCGTTCACCGCGAGTACGATCTGAATCGCTAGCGATAGCTAAAAATAGTAACACGGGTTCCCCCCGCAAATTTTGTTGACGATAAAATGTGTTATTTTTGTTGATAGTCAAATGAATTACTGAGTTTTCTTCTAATAACTGCTTTTATGGACGTGAAGGCGTGTAATAAACACGGAACGACATGCGTGTGAATGGGTTAATCGACATGGCACTTGTGCCATCGCGGAAGGATAAAACGAGAGGCCAGAGGCCTCTCATTTTATCCTTCCGCGCTGGCAATCGTGCCATGTCGATCAACCCATTCACACGCTTGTGTCGTTCTGTGTATATTATTATTATTATTATTTAAATATTGGTGTGTAGGTCACACACTTATGCACAATGGCTAATCGTGACCGTGACGTTTTACGGGTGTGGGAAGCTGGAGTACTCGGAGAGAACCATCGAACATCGACGAGCAACTGTCAGCTCCTCAACATTCTCTCTCTGTTCAAGCTCCGCTCAAGCAGGGTTACAGCGGTTGAAGACATGTGCACCATCGACGTGCAGTAGGCCTTGGTACACGGCGTCATCGTACCTCCGTGTAGGCAACCGGGATAAAGTGCCTTGCCCAAGGACGCAACACGGGTCGTCCCGGACGGGGATCGAACTCGGGACCTCTCGCATAGAAGTCCAACAGTCTACCAATGAGCCACCGCGCTCAACGCTCTGTGTACATAGCCCTCAACCAGTTAACGTTCTACTACTCATCCAACGATTTATATTAACTGGTTGAGTGCTAGAAGCCACTATCAGGGCTCTATTGAAAAGTGCTGAAAGCCACTATAGTGGCTTTTCACTGTATTCATTACCTCATTTGTTTAGCTAGTTGAAACATAAAAAATGTTTAAGCAAATTGTTTATTACAATTTATTGGAGAGTGCCAAGGGGCACTCTCCAATAAATTGTAAGAAACAATTGTTTATGAATGAAGTCTTACTATACTGGGGCTCCTTTTGCTCATAATATGGTATCCTTGAGAAAAAAATATTCGCGTTACAAATCACCTTTGAAAAATAATTTAGCATTCTACCAGTTAACGTGCCAAATGATGCAAGCATTGCCATCTGGCTGCTCGACAACTGCCAATAGAAAATGGGTCTTGACGTACAGAACTAATTTGTAAAATATCAATACAAAAATATTGACTTCCAGATGATTTTGTAACAAGTTTGGGATAACACATTACCACAGAACCTATTTTGACTTTATTATTCGGAAGTTTTCTACATGGAGGCTAAAGGGGTAATATAAAGGATGTGCTGCAATTTCCTCACGCGAAATTCAATTTCCTATCTTGGCAGAATCTCTCCATGATTAGCAATCAATCACATTGACGTCTTAGAAGACGGGTTTGTGTGGAGGGGAAGAAAACAAATTTATATTGTGAATATGAATTACCACTGCCACGTCTGTGCTGATTAATTTGTCCCATCGAACACTTAGTTGACGGAAACCAATTTTATTTGGAACCAACCAATAAAATCACTCTAACTAATTAAGTGCATACAGATTCTTTTTTGAGATCCTACACAGCCGAGAGCAAGTGCTTTGTATCCAGCCCGCGATGATCTTTTCTCACTCATATTATTTGCTCTGTCTCACAGAGTGTAAGGTCTGTGTTTTATGCCCAAAATAAAAACAGCGCGCGCGAACTTCTTGGAAATAGACAATCGGTATAAGAAGGTTTATCGAGTTGCTCATTTTTTATAATCTCCATGTGCCTTCATCTCTTTGTCAAATCGCTATTACCCGTGCCATATCGCCCAGGAAAAAACTTGTGGAAAACCTTATCCCGACCTATGCTAATGTCACCTGTATAGTAAACACAGGGGCCTCATACCACTTACATTTATTTATTGGTGTTTAAGGTCACATACTTATGCACAATGGCTAATCATGAGGAGCAGCTGCCAACTCCCCAACATCGTAACTCCGCACTGCAGCACAGGCAGGGTTAGATTGGTTGAATACATGCGCACTATCGACGTGCAGTACGCCTGAGTACACGGCGTCATCGTGCCCTCAAGTGAACAATCGGGGTTAAGTTGCCACTTATATCAAATGAAAAAGTGAATGTAACAATAAAAAAAGGAATTATGACGCTAAAACCATAAGTACCGTATCCCTACCAGATTCTGCAAAAGTGGCCGGATTATCAATGAAAACAATTACAACGGCTGGTTGACTGATATTGCATCACCAATAATTGACTGTAAACTCCCAAAACGCATTGCCGCAAAGCCTTAGGGAAGGGGAGGGGAGGGGAGTGTGTCACCCTTTCAATATTTTCTCAGACAGGAACTTCATTGAGCACTCGTCATGCAATTATTGTGCATTATCAATTTATCAATGTATTAGGGTTTAACGATACTTTCGACTATCAGGGTCACCTCGTGTCGGAATGTTTTACGGGTGGAGAATGCCGGAGTACTCGGAGAGAACCACCGAGCAACGACGAGCAACTGTCAGACTCCCCAACGTACTAACTGCACACAAGCTGGGTTAGCATTGGTTGAAGACAAGTGCAAAATCGACATGCAGTACGCCTTAGTATACAGCGCCAGCGTGGCCAATCGGGATTAAGTGCCATGCCCAAGGATACAACGTTTTTACCCCTGGCAGGGGTCGAACCATGGACCTTTCGGGTTGAAACTCAATGCCGTAACCACCGAGTCACCGTGCTCCGTGTTGGGCATTGTAATGTACAAACGCAATTGACCAGACAACATGACACAATAACTGCAATTGAATTGCGATTTCCCGATGCAAATTATTATTGTTAAGCCCTTACCTAACATGAAAAGCAGAAGACACTTGCAAACAAAATTCTTGAATAACTAATTTTTTTCATTTTTTGTCTCAAAAGCATAGGTTATGATCCCTCATTGGAACGAGCTCGTCGAGCTCGTTCCAAAGAGGGGTCATAACCTATGTTTTTGAGACAAAAAATGAAAATATAATGAAAATTAATTGGCGATTTTTTTTAATAGCGCTGGCCGGTTTTTGCCGTTACGTTGCACAAAGGGTTAATCCTCAGCAATCGTATTTTCCCAAATTGCGCTTGCCCTGTTGGGGAAATGACACATCCTTCCGCTATGTCAGATTTAATTTATGACACCCGCCAGGATGGAGCTATTTATTTATTTATTTATTTATTTATTTATTTATTTATTTATTTATTTATTTATTTATTTATTTATTTATTTATTTATTGGTGTTTTAAGGTCACATATTTATGCACAATGGCTAATCATGACTGTGACAGTTTTACGGGTGGAGGAAGCCGGAGTATCCGGAGAGAACCACTGAGCAACGGCGAGCAACTGCCAGCTCCCCAACATACTAACTCCACACAAGCAGGGTTAGAATTGGTTGAAGACAAGTGCACCATCGGCGCTCCCCAGAGAGCTATCTATTAGCGCATCTATGATTGCGGAACTGTGCATAAAATATGTCAACTATTTTAGGGACCCAGATGCATTTGTCGCCTGGGGTAAATAGGTGACATCAAAATACGATCACTACGGGTTCACCATGTTGCCTAGTCCAAGCTTTCCAAGTGTTATATAATTTTAAGGTTGCTCGCCCTACATTGCGAGTGACCCTAAAAAATGCATAACGCACTGTGGGGGCCAAGTTTAGACAACGGGTTGACAGCCACCCATAAAACAAAGACTTTCTCCCAAGCTTTTTGGAAAAATGCATGTCCTCAAGCTACGGTAATCTGATGACTGGCACTACAAAACTAATCCTTGTCCGTAAACGTAAAGACACGCGACATTTCTCTCGTCATTTTAAAATATATTACTGACCCACCCCCCCCCCCCCCCCAAAAAAAAAAAACATTAATAGTTTATTTTCTTAATGGAAAAAAACACCTGCACGTCGATATATCGATACCGATGCTGTGTGGCAGTCGCCACGAGATTAGCGGTTAGAATTCTTGTGAAGAAATTGAGAGAGATGTTTAACCCGTGCAGTTGTTTCTAGTCAAGTGCCGTCTGCCTGAAGAGTCAGACGGCACTTGGGTACAAACAACTGCAAAGTCGCAAGACTTGATAATGTGTTATGTTCCGTAAAGTCACTTTGAGGTTCTTGGTTTCTTCGAGTTTATTCACGTCGAGACAAATATTGCAAGATAAAAATATCACAGTCATCTGTACAGTCCGTTGGAATGGATTACGCCTAAACACTCGTGAAGTGGAGTTTCCCCTCAGCAAATAGCTCATATATATATTGCAATAAATCATGACACAGGAGCAGTTTCTTTTTTTTACTGTTTACCCGTGATGAGGGTGTTTCAAATTAAATGAACGACGCGCATGTCAGAGTAATGTCTCCTATTACTTGTGCAGTTTCTGAATTTGTAATTCTTTGCTGTAACTTATCGTTTGTCATATCTATCTCTTCCTGTCTGCTTTATACTTGTCTTGTCTTATCATAGTTCTGCATGGCAATTATACTTCAGTTTTTACGCTTTCGTCCGATTTTAGAAATCATATAACTCGGAGATTCCCCATTGCCCACGTGGGGCACGGTGACGTTTGTGCTAAGGCGTACTGCACGTCGATGGTGCACCTGTCTTCAACCAATGCTAACCCTGCCTGTGTGGAGTTGGTATGTTGGGGGAGATGACAATTGCTCGCCGTTGCTATGTGGTTCTCTCCGGGTACTCCGGCTTCCTCCACCCATAAAACTGTCACGGTCATGGTTAGCCATTGTGCAGAAATATGTGACCTTAAACACCAATAAACAAACAATAAACTCGGAGATTTATTTATCATATGACTCGTCCGTTTTGTTCACTTTAAAACATTTGATATTTTGTTTTCATATTAATTAGTGATAAATAAAGCCTACCGTCAATTTCGTTGGTCAGTTTCAAAACTAGACAATTTGATTGGCTGAACAAAATACAACTGGGCCACATTTTCATAATTTGCATAATTAGAGTTGGGAGCTTTCATTGGTCAATTTCAAAACTGGACAATTGGATTGGCTAAACAAAATACAACTTGGTCACATTTGCATAATTTCAGTAGGGAGAATTTACGTTATCTGTCCTATTTAGGGTGGGTTATATTGTATTAATCTTTTGCCTACAAAAAAAAACGCCATTCATTTTTTTTTATATTTTCACTTTTTGCTTCCAAGACATAGGTTATGACCCCTCATTGGGACTAGAGTGTCGTGCACGTTCCAATGAGGGGTCATAACCTATGCTTTGGAAGCAAAAAATGAAAATTTTTAGTTACACGAGGATGTTTTTTGCAACTCGAGTTAGGTGATGGGTTAAAAATCCATACTAAGTGGCTAATTTGTGCTTGTGTGTGTCATATGATAAATAGAATATGAAATGAGTGTTTTTCTCATATAATATTTATGAAACTCGTCCGAATTTTCCGTCCGTCGCCAAAACGGAAAATTCTTAGACTCGTTTCATAAATATTATATGAGAAAAACACTCATTCCATATCCTTTATTTATTTATTTATTTATTTATTTATTTATTTATTTATTTATTTATTTATTTATTTATTTATTGGTGCTTTAAGGTCACATACTTATGCACAATGGCTAATCATGACCGTAACAGTTTTAACGGTGGCGGAAGCCGGAGTACCCAGCGAGAACCACCGAACAACGACGAGCAGCTGCCAGCTCCCAACATCGAAACTCCGCACTGCAGCACAGGCAGGGTTAGATTGGTTGAAGACATGCGCACCATCGACGTGCAGTATGCCTTAGTACACGGCGCCATCGTGCCCCAATGTGGATAATCGGGGTTAAGTGCCTTGCACGAGGACACAACGCGGGAGTCCGAATCGATTTCTCAGAAGGACACCCATCTGAGAACTAACCGGGCTCGACTTTGCTTAACTTCGGTGATCTGACGAGAACCGGTTAACTCGGAGATATAACGCGGAAAATGGGAGCGCGGTGGCTCAGTGGTTACGGTATTGGGCGTCAACCCGAAAGGTTCACGATTCGACGTCCGCCAAGGGCAACTGTGTTGTGTCCTTCGACAAGACACTTAATCCCGATTGCCCACGAGGGGGTACGAGGGGGTACGGTGGCGCTGGGTATTAAAACGTAGTGCACGTCGATGACGCACTTGTCTTCAACAATGCTAACCCTCCTTGTGTGGAGTTAATACGTTGGGGAGTCTGACATTTGCTCGCCCTTTCTCTAGCTACTCTGGCTTCCTCCACCCGCAAAACTGTCCGACACGAGGTGGCCCTGGCTTCCGAAAGTGTTGTTAAACCCCAATAAATAAATAAATAAATAAATAATGCGGAAAATATTTTTCCACTTATGAAACCACGAGCTCTACCCTGACGCTCTAAACTGGACAGAAAACTTACTCGGACTCCGCATGCACGTCAACATCGGAGCATACTTATAATTTGCAACAGATTTCTGTCTGTGAACGAATAGTTTACAATTCGCAGTACGAATTTCGCTCAGAACCACGCCAATTCAGGTGAATGTGTAAAGTATTACGTACAACTACGCCAAAGAGAAGGGATCCTTCTCGTCGACACACGCCACACAGTTATCCCATTTCCAAACTAAGCAAACTAATCCACCACCCCCACCCCTCTTTCTCATCATCCTGTCTGGACATTGGATTATTCTGAAACTTCAGTTTACACTATTGGTCGCCGTGGAGATTTATAATAGTTAAGACAAGAAAATGTTTTGTGCAAGCACAAGCGCGCGAGAAAATACCCATGAAACACTCTTATTTTGTGCATATATCAAGCAATCTCTTCATCTGAGAACATAAACAAGAAACATTCTGTGAACAAAGTTGAATCTCTCTCACTGAAAGAAGGTGAATCTCAAAGCATTGTGACTGGCGATTCACAAGTAATTAGTTTAAATAATTTCAACTTTATTGGACGGGTTCCAGGCTATGGGGGTTAATATCTTCCTTCGAAAAAACTTGAAAGCCCCCCCCCCCCCCCCCCACACACACACACAAACACCCCTCCCCCGAAAAGATCAGCTTTTTTGGAAGAATCTCCAGGTACGAACTCGACTTGGAACAAAATATTCATGCAGACATCTCATCTAATATGATCGAGTGTGGATGTATCATAACAAAAATTGTTTTTAACCCTTTACCCAACGTAAGAGACGAAACCGGCCAGCGCTATTATCAAAAATGGCCAATTAATTTTCATTTTTTTCTTCATTTTTTGTCTCAAAAACATAGGTTATGACCCCTCGTTGGAACGAGCTCATCGAGCTCGTTCCAATGAGGGGCCATAATCTATGTTTTTGAGCTAAAAAAATGAAAACAATTAGTTATTCAAGAATTTTTTTGGCAAGTGTCGTCTGCTTTTCATGTTAGGTAAAGATTTAAAAGTACTTCAAAGTTTGGAGGTGGCAAAACACAACACGAATATTGATAACATTGAATACGGCAAATCCCATTTAAATAACGTATTCCGCATATCAGTGGATTCAGTGTATATAGGGTTCCATCTTTTATTGTTTTCCAAGTCATTTGAAACGACCTGTGAATTCAGTACCGCATGATCTAAAGCAATTATTACCCCAATATGCAGGCGCGCAAGCGCGCTAAATGACACAGTTTCCACGAAACTACCCGTCGATGGGTTTCATATGCAAAAATACTTTCGAGAAGGGACTGTCCACTTTGTCAGTGATGTCCAGTAACGATACTGGGACAATACAACCAACACTTTGAAACGGAGAAGACAATGTTGATTAAGTCGCCCCATTGTAAAAGAGTGACAGCTTTAATTACGAATATATGTGCCATGCGTTGATTTTTTTTTTTTTTTTTTTTGAAGCTTCTGAAGGCTGAAGTATGAGGGAAAATAATCTGTTTTGAAAAGATTGTCTCTGATCCAGATCATATGATTCTTGACGGCAGAAACTGGATATTACATTGTGTGCATGTCTTCAACCAGTCTAACCCTGCCTGTACTGCAGTGCGGAGTTACGATATTGGGGAGCTGGTAGCTGCTCGACGTTGCTCAGTGGTTCTCTCCGTGTGCCCTGGCTTCCTCCACCCGTAAAACTGTCACCTTCACGATATGACCTTGGCTGTTAAAGTGTCGTTAAAACCTAATAAATTAATAAATATATAAATAAATAAATAAATAAAGGATTAATCACCCTCTATTAAATGCATACAGAATATACCCATAGTAGCTTGGTGTACCAAATGTTCAGCACGAGTGGTGAACATTTGGTACACCAAGCTACATTAGGTATATCTTATTTATACCATGATCCTCAGATAATACAATATTCAAGTCTAAACAATGCACCCCTACGTACGAATATGTTTTTGTTTACATGAGCACCTGTGGGTGGTACTTCGGCTGTCAATTTCATCGCCGAAACGAAATGGAAAAAGTAACGCGCAAATCACGGGACCTTTTTCATTTTAATAACATAATAACATACTATTTCGAGTTAAGGATTCTTTATTAACATGAGACAGCGCATGTTTGTTAATTTTTAGTATCTCATGAGGTAAACTCATTTAAAAACGTAATAAATAATCGTCGCCACCACGTCACTCTTCGCGAGGCGACGAGCGATAAATTTAGACAAGTTTGCATTAAGGTCGATATCACCAAAGGTCAGCTTGGATGTAGTTCCATTATACGTATAAATTTTAACTAATGAAATCCCATTGCTGGCGTGTCCACCACGGTTGGCGTTTCAAGCTTAACTTTATGTCATATACACAGTAGAATAGGTAATCATGGTATAAAAGTATATGTATAATTCTGTGATTACAATAACCGACAGAGAACACCGGTGACATCGCAACTGGGTCGCGATCTAGTTGACTTTCTCTGTCCATTTGTTTACCCAACCCTATAGACTTTCTGCCAAAAAACAAATGCCAAAACATTGAATCTCAGATGCAATGTTCGCTTGTTTATCTTCATTCGGTCTTAATTTTGAACATCTTAGTCCACTATTGTAAGTGTGTTGTAACCACTGATCTCTATATATCTGGATTGCTGGAACGTCAGCGAAAAAAGTCGCAACTCAATATGTCCCACCCAATCTCCCAAGATTGCACCAAGTCAAGCAACACGTGTAACTACTCCAATCGGCGACGTTTGGTGACATGAGTGTTGTTGCGCTGTGTCTGTGGTCAAAGCGTAATAGCTTTCACGTCAATCGAAAGACAAGCTCGAAACCTCGTAACATCGTATCGAATGAATCCTTTGAGACTTCAATTATCCTAACGTTCAAACGTCACTGGGAACTCAGTCTCTTCAACGCTTTTCAAAATGCAACGTCAAACGTCGGAAAGTACAAATAACAAGATATTTTTCATATTAGTGATTATCTGGTTGAAGGCTAGATTATTTTTGGTGGTCTGAATTTGTTATTCAAAACTTGTTTTATTACAAATTATTGGAGAGTGCCCACACACGGTCCTCTCCGATAATCACGATACTCTCCAATAATTTGTAATAAAGCAAATTTATATAAACAAAATATTATATGTGTTTGAATGAATATTAAATATAAGCAAGGGAAGTGTTGGCTTTTGCTCTGATATCCTCATTTTTAAAAGCTCTGATAGTGGCTTCTTGCACTTAACCAGTAAAGAAGTCTTGACGGCAGGATTATATTAGTATTTTAAGCTACCATAACATTTGGTTCAAGGGTTGTCACTGAGCACTATTCGGAAGAAAATGGGAAATGAGGTTAAAACTTTCCAAAATCGAAAAATAATAACAAAACAAATGACCATAAAGTATCAAGGCGCTGTATGATTTCGTACGTCATAAGACGTACAAAAGTATGAACACGCTGTTTGATTTCATACGTCATAAGACGTACAAAACTATCAACGCGCTGTTTGATTTCGTACGCCATAAGACGTACAAAACTATCAAAGGGTTAACAATCTCGATATTTGAGGTTTGTCAGTAACATCCAACATATATTGTAAATATTCAATTTGTGTTGCCTCGAAAAATGTGCGCATTACTAGAATATTCATTTTATGAGGAAATAGATCGAAATGTTCTTAGAATAATATACAGTACGTGGAGAGTGTATTATCACTAAATCACCCACAGAGTGGAGATTCCACCCGAGGACTAATTGCAAATTTGTCGCAAAGCATAACCAGCACCAGCAAAGTTTCAGCCAATGGACCTCCGGGTTAAACCCGGAGGTCCATTGGCTGAAACATTGCTTGTGTTTTTTGTCGATATGTACAAAATTTGAAAGTTATAGCTCGGGTGATAACCCCACTCTGCGGGTGATTTAGTTACAATCCACTCTCCACGTACTGTACATGTAACTAACGAACAGATCGCAACACATGAATGCGCTTTAGGACACACATTTAAACCATGATTACCTATTCTACTGTATATAAAAAGCCTATGACATAAATTTTAGCTTTACACACCAACCGTGGTGAACACGCCAGCAATGGAATTTCTGTAGTTAAAATTTACACCTACAGTGGAACTACATCTAAGTTGACCTTTGTGACCTCGCCTTGAATGCAAACTTGCTAAATTTGTCACTCGTTGGCTCGTGAAGAATGAACTGAAACCGGCAATTATTTATTACGTTTTTAAATAAGTTCACCTCATAAGACAGACACCAAATATTAACATATATGCGTTGCCTCATGTTATAAAGCATCCATAACTCGAAATAGTATGTTATTAAAATGAAAAAGTCGGAAAGAAAATGCACGAACATTGATTCTGAGATGCTATTTTTCGGTTGTTATCCCCCTCCAAAATGAAGTTTGCTAGCGATCTAGTAATGATCTTCGTCCGTTCGTCCATCCGACCTTCTGTAACAACTTTAGACCTCTGTATCTCAGACAATGCATGTCGGATTTGATTTATCTTTTGTATGCTGATGGACCATCAGGGAGGGGGGGGGGGGGGATACTCACTAGTAACGGGTTTTGTCCAATCATTTTTGCAAGAGTTATGGGCATTTTTCGACTTTGAAAATTTCAATTTTTATGGTTTCTGGATGATCTTTTTAGTGGTTTTCCACTTCCCGGTGGGAATATCGGTGGTGTTGTACGTTTTTCTTGATTCGGTCTTGATGTAACAATGTTTTACTTTTGTAATCTCGACCCATGGTGAGTATGTGCGCCGCGATCTAATCGTGACAAATGCCATTTTATGATCACAGTGCCGTTCCTGGAGCCCCCAATCATAGCTTTGTTACGAAGCAGAACATGTTCGTGAGTTTATCCCTCCTCTTGTGAGGATTACATTTGTAACAGATGTGTGGGAAGAATTACCCTTTCATGCGTTCGAAGTGTGATGGTTTGAAGAGTCGCTAAGGCTAAATTATGGACAAATTAATCCGCATTGAAAGGAATTTGGCTCACCCAGGCCGTAAATTAGTTTTATCTCATAATTTAACATGCCTTTTGTTCATTAATAAGATAGCCGCTTATGTCTGTTCTTCAACTTGTCCGTTTTTGCACGCAACATTCCTTTCTTTTTGCTGTATCGTCGTCAAGCCACGCTTTTCCGTGACAGCTTAGAAGTTGTAAATTCACCATTAAGATTGTATTAGGACATCCACATAATCGACAGAGCCATAAATGCATTACTATAAGTGTGATTTTATGACTTGAGAGACACGAACCTATCCACGTGAAAGAACATGTGAAAACAGACTTTAAGAGAAATGATGATAGAGGACTATGTCTCGAGTGTGTTAAAGCCTGCAGTGGAGCCATCTACAGCTTCCATCGGCCAAGGTGGCAAAAGGGGCAAGAATTGGCTTTCTTATACGACAGATCTATGGCTGTCATTTGCACGGCCAATCTACAGACGACATTTATTATCGATTAGGGTGTTAGATAGCTCCTTAGCCCTTTACCTAACATGAAAAGCAGACGACACTTGCAAACAAAATTCTTGAATAACTAATTTATTTCATTTTTTGTCTCACAAACATATGTTATGACCCTCATTGGAACGAGCTCGATGAGCTCGTTCCAAAGAGGGGTCACAGCCTACGTTTTTGAGACAAAAAATGAAGATATAATGAAAATTAATTGGCGATTTTTGAGAATAGCGCTGGCCGGCTTGGCCAAAGGGTAAAGGGTTATTAACCTCTACTTATCTTTAACTTTCCGACACCGGGAAACGCCGCTTCTTCGGCACACTTCATTCCTCCATTCTAAAGTAGAATGTACGTGTCACACTATTCACAGTTCGAGTGAGTAAAATGACGTGCAATGCGTCTAGAAAGTGGTTCAATGTTCAAGTTCTTCAGGGTTGAGCGAAAAATCAGTACTTTCGTGTTGTCGGTTTACATTATGCTATTATTGGTAGTCTAAATCTGGGCGGAGGAGGGGGACTCAACCCCTTAATAATAAACTCGCCCGTCGGAAAAATACCAGCTGCATTATAAGTTGAAGGCATACCACACGTAAATATTCATCACATTTTCTCTGACGATAATTGCAAGCCATGCCATCATTGGAGAGCTTCCCAAGAAATGATGTCAAAAGATTTAGAATAATCAACCAAACCAGTAACAAATTTTCTTGTTATATAGATGTCAATTCAGTAGGTACTGTATCACGACGTTTTGGAAGTGTAAAGCCAAATTAAAACAAATAGATGCTAATGAAAAAGTACTATTTTTACCTGATTTCCATAGAATTTCCACGGGGGGGGGGGGGGGGGGGGGGGGGGAGGGGGGCAAGATGTTCACAATTGAAAACGCATTCTCACCAATCCAATGTTTTACACTACATCGTATGTTTGACGCATGGCATATTTGTACCCTCGTCAGAAACCTTCACCTACCAGTCTGCTCATGTCAGTTGGCCTTGACGGTACCCTGGCCAGCAAAAAAGCAATCTGACATTTGCAGAATGAGGTCCCCAGAGGGTGAATTTGACGATTGTATCCCAAACAGTGGGCCAATTTATTCTCTGGGTACCTCTTGCTGTTTAGTTTTGAAACCCTGATTCAGATAGAGGTTCACAGTGGGTACATTTAACACCACAGCAGGGCAGCATCACTAAATTCACCCTCTGGGGACCTCATTTTGCATATGAGAGCCTGCTTATTTTCTGGCTTGCCGGTACCTTACTGGTTCGAACCGATCAAATGAAGTGGTACCCGATGCATTGTCGATAAAATTGTTCTCACCATAAATGATCATTATACAAGCCCAGATTTAACATTTTCCCCAAACCGGCCAGCGCTATTTAGAAAAATCGCCATGGAAATATTATTTTTTTCATTTTTTTTTTCATAAACATAGCTTATGACACCTGATATTTTGGACCTTCTAAAAGAAAGTGCTCCAGCGTCTCCATTACGCCCAATATCCGAAAATACAGTCAGGGGACTGGTGTTACTGGTTGGCTACAAAGTCAACCCCTAAAGGCCCGATTGGCGGTCCACTCTTCGCGTACTGTATTTTTTGGCCAACCATAAGCTTTTTTTCTTGCGAAACAGAATGCCTATCTAACGCAGTCAACTCCGGAATAAAGTACTACTGAGTTAAAGTTCTGTGATGGAGGTGTTCCTCAAGGGCCGTCATTGTAGTTTGATGAGTCGATTTTGGCCGTGCCATAACTTTGTTTTATGGTATTGTATAAGTAATGGAAAGTTAGCTTGAAAATAGGTGATAGGTTATTTTCGAAGTTCTAAAAAATGTAATCAAAGTAATAATTTGTCACTTTTTGCTTTTCATTCGTATGTATTAAACAACGCTTCGCAGTTTTGAACACCAAAAAATGAAAAACCATAACCTTTTTAGATATTTGATGCCATCGAAAATAACATGTCACCTATTTTCAAGCTAAATTTCCCATTATTTATATAGCACCTTAACCCTTTACCTAACAATGAAAAGTAGACGACACATGCAAACAAAATTCTTGAATAACTATTTTTCATCTTTTGTCTCAAAAACATAGGTTATGACCCCTCATTGGAACGAGCTCGTCGAGCGCGTTCCAAAGAGGGGTCATAAAATATGTTTTTGGGACAAAAAAATAAAATATAATTAAAATTAATTGGCGATTTTTGTGAATAGCGCTGGCCGGTTTTGGACGTTACGTTGGGTAAAGGGTTAATCTTGTCTTCATTTACTACAGTAATCAAATAATTTGAGTGAATTAACATTTAAAGCAGTATTCACACTGCCGGCTGCCAATGGTGCCAATTGCCCTAAAAATCCGTTTGGAATAAAAAATACGGCATTTGGCACGAAAATTTGGTGCCAAAAATATACGTTTGCTGGGTCTCAAAGGCTTTATGGTTTGTTATTTCAGTGTGCCGTTTTCGATAAAATCGAAGTCTCAGGACACAGACGAGGCGGAATTCACCCCTGTCCAGTAATCTTTTGGTAACAGGTTTAACCCTTTACCCAACGAATCGGCCGCATCCACCCGCTTAATATGCAAATTCAGCAGCTGAAAAAATATTATTTTTCAAAGAATTTCAAAAGTCATATCATGTGACCCCTCTTTGGAACGAGCTTGTCGAGCTCGTTCTAATGAGGGGTCACATGATATGGTTTGAAATGTTTTTTAAAAATGCTATTTAAAATAATAAATGTTGATATCGTCTGCGTTGGGTAAAGGGTTAATCATGAATCTTTGTTCTCTTGTTATGGTTCATCTGAATTAACTATTTATCCATTTAATCTGATTGTTATCAAAACAATTTCTTTTTTACTGCGTTTTATCTTGCCTAATCATTTTATAAGCCTTCTGGAAGATGATAGATTATTTACTACTAGTTTATTTGGAGTGAATAAACAGTGAGTAAATAATAATCATTATTTTTTTGTAAACATTAATACTAGCCTTTTACTTTATTTATTTATTTATTTATTTATTTATTTATTTATTTTTATTGTCTATATTTTTACCATTTGTGGGTTTAGTTTTTGCAGCTAAAATTTAGAAATATATTTTGGTACCTGATATTCGGTAACATTTGCACAGCTGTACAAACACTATACAATGTAATTTTACAGTGTAAGGGTACGGCGATAAGATAAGCGCCAAAACCGGTTTCAAATGAATGAAATAAGAATACTGTTAAAAAAATACTTAAAACACTCACGTAATACTAAATTAGAAATGGTACTTTGAATGCAACAAGGTGACATCTGCAATGTTTAGCATTGCAGATGTGCCTTGTTGCACTCAAGGGGATCGCGGTGGCTCAGTAGGTAGAGATGCAGGCTGGAAACCGACAGGACCACGGTTCGAATCCCACCTGTGGCAACCGCGTTGTGTCCTTGGGCAAGACACTTCATCCCAATTGCCCACGTGGGGCCACATTGACGTTGTGTACTAAGACATACTACACGTCGATGGTGCACTTGTCTTCAACCAATGCTAACCCTCCTTGTGTGGTGTTAGCATGTTGGGGAGTCTGACAGTTACTCGCCGTTGCCTAGGTGGTTTTCTCCGGGCACTCCGGCGTCCTCCACACGTAATACTGTCGAACACGAGGTGATCCTGGCTGTCGAAAGTGTCTTTAAACTCCAATAAATAAATAAATTATTTATTTATTTATATTCTCTATATTTTTATCATTTAGGGTTTATTTTTTGCAACTAAAATACTTAAACAGCCACGTCATACTAAATTGGAAATCGTACATTTTATGTAACAAGGCTTTGGCATTGCAGATGTGCCTTGTTGCACTGAAAGGACGATACTTGGTTAATTCGTTCCAACTTACAATCAGATTCGATTTGGGTACAACACGAATTCATTTGGCACCGAACAAAAATTACACCTGGCACCAAGAAAATTCGGGTCTTCGTGAACACTGATATAAAGGTTACTCTAACTTCATGAAAATAATTAAACCTGGAATTATTCACCTCTTCATCATGTCAGAGTTATACTTTTAATCAACATGCAAGGTTTCTATGCTATACTTCCTACGTTCATCGGAAACCGGCCAGTACTATTGGGAGGTTTCTATGCTATACTTCCTATGTTCATCGTTAAACTGGCCAATACTATTGGGAGCCACGTGGACTTCAGATCTAAAGGTCCTATGTTCGATCCGATCCGCGTAATCTGCGGTGCATCATTGGTCAAGATACTTAATTCCAATTACCCAGGCGAAGATATGTGCTAAGACGTACTGTGTGTCCGTGGTATACACACACCTTCAACGGTAGCTAACCCTGACTGTGCTGGGTTAGTGAGTTCGTCGCCTGAATGCTAGAATGTCCTATGTCCCATGTGTGACATAGGACATTCTAGCACTCAGGCAACGAATTGGAGACAACGACAGTCAATCGTCGATGCTCCTTGGCTCTCTCGGGGTACTCTGGCTTTATCCAACCGTAAAAATGTCCGACACGATATAATTCTGGCTGTTAAAAGGGTCGTTATACCTCAATATATAAAACAAATCCGACCAAGAGTGGTCATTTGTTTGGCAAACAACATTTTCACGATATACTTGTGGGTTATACTAATTCACTTCGTCAACTTAATGCAAAATAATGTGTCGAGCGTTTTCTGTTACGTCCGTCTCCTAGTAAAATTATCGCTTTCGGTATACAAAGTACCGCTCGTGAAATATGACAGTAAATTACTTGTTCAAGACAATGTTGGATTAAATTATGCTATACTGAAGTGATAAACACACTTTTCCGTCCCTTTCTATGCGTTGTATTTTGCCTTTCAGAAGAAAATGTACAATATGTGCGGGTTTTTCTGGAAATGTCAGTGTGTAAAATATGAATGGAACACTCAGAAGAATGTTATAAACAGTGATGTCTGAAACTCATTCATAATACTTAGCATGTTACATGCGTGGGTTTATTGCGACGTAAACATTTTATCATATAACTCTTCCTTGCCCCTCGAACATTTAACTGCATACGTACTATTGTTAACACATTACGAAGTGTAACTTCATATACGCCCAATGTTTTTATTACAAAAATCGCATATTTTACTTTTCTCATTTTTTTCTTTCAAAACATAGCTCATGGCCAGTTATAATGAAACGTGCCCGTTCCTGTGATGGAGCCAGAACTCTGTTTTGAAGAAAAAATTGAAAATATTTAGTTATTCAAGCAATACTTTTTCAAGTACCGTCAGTGGAGTGTGTCCGATAAAGGGTTAATCTAAATCATATATCTTCGTGATACCTCGACTTAAAAGCAACCACTATTATCAGAACGAATTGTCGTGCCTTGAGTGCAACAATCTGCAATGCTTCCGATGGCTCCTTGTTGCACCGAAGGGACGATATTATGGAGTATGTTCCTAACATCACTGACGTCAAACCTAGTGACTGAAATGAATGTTAATGGTTATGATACTATACCGCCAGGCTAAATGAAATTACAGAGTCGAGTCCAGCTAATAAGAGCGGCATGGGATCTAATCCACATCGTTGAGGATATGGGGCCGCCATTGCCCCCTCACTCCTCCAGCAGAGTTCTACTTCATCTGATGGAAAATAAGCAGCGTAAAACATGGTATTTTCGCCATATATCTAGAAAACCAGGGCTTTGTTCTGGTATACCAAGTTATTTGGGTATAATATAGTGCCCAAATTTTTTTTAACAAAACCATATCATGTGACTCCGCATTGGAACGAGTTCGACGAGCTCGTTCCAAAGAGGGGTCACATGATATGGTTTTGTTGAATTTTTGGAAAGTATATGCCAATTATCTCAAATTTTCTAAGTTAAAAGTAGGTGAGGAAGGCCCCGTCTAAATATGGGCCAGAACCATATAATTTCCTACAAAAAGTAACTTTGCAACCTTTCACTGTCTACCAGAAAAATGAACGCTACTGGAAGTTGCATACTTTCTCTCATATTTTTTGGTTTTAGTCAATGTTGTTCACCGTAAACAATTTACTAAATACGGTAAAATACCGGAAAGCAGACCGCCGTTACCTCCACGGTATACTGGAAGTTAGCAACTGTTCCTATCAACTCTCATGTCACTAATTGTGAGTGGAACATGAATCAGTTATGGGCTGATTTTTCCCCCTTTTCGTGGAGTTTGCGCGCAGTCTACCGTTGATACGGCGTGATGTCCCTTTACTGATAAAGGTATCCGGATATTCTTTCGTGTTCCTGTTATAGATAATAAGTATTTAATTCACCTCGAAAACATCAAGATATTAACACAGCTGATGGAACCACTCGGCGTAAGCTTAAAACTGCAGCTGCAATGAATCACCATTCACGATATTTAGTAAACGAACGTGTACAATTGTTTAACTCCATGCATGCTGCTGGTGGATATTCCTGCGCAGAACGGGATTTCTCTTGCTACTGAAATATGTGTAATGTGGACACATTTAATTCAATTTCCACCCTTATAAATTGAATGGTATTTTCACCAATGATCTCTTGAGTAAATGTTTTATGAATTTTTCATCAAATCTAGTCATGGCCGCTTCACAGCCATGACTAGATCTCCTGAAAAATATCTTTAAAATACTCAGCGCGTTAGGAGTTAATGGTAACGCCATCAAGGATTCGTTCCAATCATGTCTTAATTGAGAAATACGCCTTGCGTTCATTCAAAGAATATAAATGTTTAGATTTCTAAATTCAATCTGACGAAATATTTCAGTTGGTCGGAAAAGCGAACCTTTCCATATTGAATCTACAAATAGGTAATAAATGAGCTATTAGTAACTTCATGTCAGCCCGAGATAACTTTATATCAGCCTGGCACAGAAGGTCGAAGGCCGATGTGAAGTTACTGAGGGCTGATATCCCGTCGTTATGAGACTAACCAAGTAATAACCCCTTTGTTTATTTAAAACAAATAATTACAAAATGTTCTCAGATTTGTTACAGTTTTCGGACAGTGCTGGTGTTTCCTATTCTTCTCACAAAGTTCGAAATTTCCTCGTTTTGTTCAGCTCTATAACCTTCTCGACTTACCCAATGAGGACAATGCGACGTTTGGATAGCCGAGCTATCTCTTCTGTCACTTCGACGAATCTGCAGCATTGAATCTTTGTCTGTGTTGTATTTTGTGTACTACTATCTTCTTTCTTCTATTCAGGGTCCGATCAGGACTATTTAAAATACGCTCTAGCCTCGGGGCCTATTTTTTCAATTCATGCGCCAGATTTCAATTTACGGAGTCACACTGCTGTTTGTAACACACACTGCAAGTATGTAATTGCTCTCATCATTTTCATTTAGTACACTATAGCAAACATTAATCTTCACTGTGGTTTCTGATCAAGTCTTGGCTGCCTATTTAGGCAGCCAAGACTTGATCAGAAACCACAGTGAAGATTAATGCTTGGTAATTAAGACTTGAAGTATTAACTTAAGCACTCTACAACAATGATAAATGATAATCATATACATATAATACATGTAAGAGTCTCTCTCTCTCTCTCTCTCTCTCTCTCTCTCTCTCTCTCTCTCTCTCTCTCTCTCTCTCTTTCTCTCTCTCTCTCTCTCGAAAGAATATCAAAATATGATCTGAGAAGTTACGCGCCAACTGAGAAGCCTATTTCTGAGATTTAAGAGCCAGGTCCTGATGTTTCAGAACCGAATACGCACTGGCGCATGCCCAGGTCGGTCCCTGCTCTTTATCCCATAAATGGACGTTTATTCGAACAATAGAAGCCTTGGGTAATTTTTTGCTTTATTCGCCTAGTGGGGTGATAACTTTTCCCTGTAGGTTTAACGCTGAAAGAATTTATTCCAAAAGAAGAGACGGACTTGTTGACCTCTGACCTCTACCGCATTCGTATTGTCATGACCTGTTTTACTTTTGTGGGAGACATAATGAACCGATGTTTATTTATAGTTTATCAAACGTTGACCGTCGCTGAAATGTTTAGTTTTAGAATATATAACACATTTCAACTCTAGCAATAAAACTAACAACAATTAACAAAGAAAACACAAAGTAAATCAATCAAAACCAAGCGTTGAAAAGCATGCAAGTTCGACTGTGAAAGGCGGGGGCATGATGAGTGGTGTTTCATTTTCCAAATTAGGAAAGTGTAAATAAACAAATGCACGTGTCGTCTGCTTTGTTTATAAAACTCAAGTTGAATCGACGACGATAAAAAACAATAATAAACAACAACAATAATTAAGATAAACATTGTTCATTTAATAAAGTATTTTTGCAAGTTTAGCTCAAGTTTGTAGGAGAATTATTTTTAGACAGAAATGTATTACTGTGCCTTGTTTATTTTGACAGCGTTGCTTGTGGATCGAATTGGACCAATGTGCTCCTCACTTCTCGCAGTGTTTTGCAGCGAGTAACAGCACGATTTCGTCGCGACTGCCCTGTAGATGATATATGGAATAAATAAAATAAACGTATAGATTTGAAGTAAAAAAACATTTCTACTCGTAGGATTGAGAATGAAACCGACTCGCCAGAGGCTCGTCGGTTTCATTCTTAATCCTACGAGTAGAAAATTTTTTTTTTTTTTACTTGAAAACACTATATGTTTATTCTATATTTATTGCCATAATTAATTCCCCTGCAATACAAAAACTGTTGGGATTGCGTTCGCTGAATAAATGCAAACTATTTCAATGTAAAGAAACTGGTTGGGCCTAGTAAAGCATCGAGGCTACAACTCTAGCTTGGAGATCGGCGTCATATAAGCCGAGTTTGAAGCCATATTAGCTGAGTTTGATAATGAGCAATTCTGAGAAAGAAAATCGAAAGTAATAAAGAAATACAAGTAACACACACGGTCATTATTTGAGTTTGGTTTAGGGTTAACATTGAGTTGAGATTTCGACGTGGTAATCTTGTACAACAACACGATGTGTGTATCAGGTGTTTTTGCTACAGAGATAACATTTACTTTTATTCCGAGTCTGTAGAATAAATTTTAAACTATTTTCTGACATTTATAGATTTGTTTATATAATATATGTCTGACTTGAAATTAATTGTTTTATAAAATTTACAATATGATCCAGAAACGTATACAATTTGTGAACCCGAAGGATGGATGAGCGTGTGAATACGAAGTATCAGATCCCATTCGATCATGAGGATTTGCCCTTATAATGGTATGACTGTACTAAATATTTGAATTAGAGTTACCCGCCTTGAAAAGTTGCAACCTCAGGAAAATATATTGTTTCAATAAACGTTTGAAGCATTCTACTGACATCTTGTATTATTGTTGAATATTCCACATAAATAAAAAGACTGACGTGATGACTTTCGGGACCTAAAAAATACAAACTGACTATTGACGTATTCTTGTTGGGAATTCCCTGAAAAATATGTGCACTTGACGTTTACTTCCCTTCCTGTCAGTTTTCCCTTTTATTTGTTGCAAGACCCCCCTGTATTGGGGTCAGAAAACGTTGTCTGAGGGACTGTACTTGACAAAGATATTTGAATGCCACAATTAAAGTGATGCGATCATATTTGTTTCGCCTGAACGTTATAATGGTCACCTGTGGGAAAATATTTAGCACTGATGCTCAGAAGTGCTGTAATGGATAATCGGTCTAGTTCATTCGCACCATATAAGTACTCAACGCGTGTGTTGTGGCACAGTGAGCGTTAAATGGCCGTGGCCCAATGTTCGTCTAGTGGTTTTGTAATAAAGTTCGGACTTCAGTTTCTTACCACAATGTCTCAGAGTTTGAAGGATTGGTTATTTTAAGGTGGCGTTTGATATCCGCGTTCTGCTGACTGAGGAAAAAAGTTAACTTGGACAAGCGGCTTCATCCTCGGGTTTACAATTGCTTTTATTCAACTGTAAAGTATTTTAGGAATTCACTAATTTCTAAAATCAAAGTAATTCAGCATCAAACAAAATATTTATCACACTAATGCTGGAGTGACGATAGCTTCCATTAGAACAGTCCGACCTGTTCTGCCAAAAATTGTAAACAGACGTGTCGGATTGGTAACGTAGACAGGAGGGTGTGTTCGTCGGTTCTGCTGGCTGCCATATACACAGTGTAACGTGACTGGCCTTGTGCAGAATTGTGAATTCATGCTTCGTAATCATCACGAGATCTAGTCTAAGAGAGTCAGCAGATCAAGTGAGGCACCCTTTGCCAAAGACGTGCCTCCACCAGTCCGTTCCCACACCCTAACAAGAATCTCCAAGCTTCAATAGACGTCGGCCTGGAGGATGTTCTATGTTAGATCAGCACATGATATTCCACACAGATCCCGCTAATCGCGGTTGAAACTGGCTAAACGTCACGCGATTGTCGAGTTCTAAAAATCAGGTTTGATTTGACAGAACAAAAGAATACTTTGACAACTAATTGTCAAGTTCTGTCAAGTTAAAACTCCTCCCCAACCTTCAGGGTTTCAAAGTGCAACATAATTTAATGTTTCCTTACACTACGTGTAGATTCTTTTTTCCGAGTACTTTCACGTACTCTTATTTTATTTCACTAGAATTTTCTATAGGCTCGAACGACCCTTGTAACCCTTTACCCAACGCAGACGATATCAAAATGTATTATTTTAAATATTTTTTTAAATTTTTCAAAAAATTTCAACAAAACTATATCATGTGACCCCTCGTTGGAACGAGCTCGACGAGCTCGTTCCAACGAGGGGGTCACATGATATGGTTCTGTTGAATTTTTTTTTAAAATAATATTTGTTCAACTGCTGAATTTGCATATTACGCGGGCGGGTGCGGCCGATTCGTTAGGTAAAGGGTTAACACTTTGCCCATCATAAAATCTGCCACTGTAGGCTGACTTTCGCAACAGTGTGCTTTAACCCCATAAACTATGCTTTCAGAAGCGCACTGATTTTTGCCACATCCACATGCTGCCGTGCCGATGAGAGGGTGGGTGAACGGTCCTGATACAGTTCTAGCAACACAAGTTGCCCACTGAATTGGAATAAAAACCGTTCATCATTTATAGGCAAAAGTCTGTCTATCTGTCTGTCTATCTGTCTGTCTGTCTGTCTGCTTCTCTCTCTCTCTCTCTCTCTCTCTCTCTCTCTCTCTCTCTCTCTCTCTCTCTCTCTCTCTCTCTCTCCGCTTCCAGACTGGACCAAAAGGTTCGACGCCATGAGATAAAGACTATCACAGGGACCTAGACCCGTAACGGAATAAAAGTAGTGGACACGGATGACATGGACCAAAAGATTTAGTATGGGATTCCCATGCCCGCACCAAAAAGTTGGAGTGTAAAAGACCAAAAGTTATAGAGCTCACGGCAGTCTTATGGGAATTCATATAATAAATCTTACAGTCAACTTCGAGTCATAAGCTCGCCCTATGAGGGGTTTGAGGCAAAACTGAATTTTTTGTTTGTTAGCGAAACGTGTCGCTTGCTTTTCGTGTTGGGCAAAGCGTTCGTTCAATTTATAAACTTATCACCCCCCTCCCCCCGCCCTTACTGAGAACTTGTTCCCGCCTGCCCTCCCATAAACAAGCTATACCTTTTAAAAAAAGTGTAAAGAATTGTTTTCTTGAAGGAACCATACGCCAACCCCCACATACACACACGCACACACCGCTACTACCATCGCCATCAGCACCCAACTGAAATCCACCCTCCAGGACCGGAAGATGTTAAACGGCACGGAATAATCACGAATTGGTACGAAGATTACCGAAAGTCGCGATAGCTTAAATCCACCAGTTTTACGAAGAGATGCAAGACATTTCATACACCCGCAGTTCTTTCTCCTGCATGATACGCGCAAAGAAAATTTGATTAATTGAAAAATTTATCAAATAAAACTTGACATGCATTAAGAACCGCGAAATTAATCTGCCTCAATTTCATTTATCATAACACATTCGGATAAATAACAGTGAACGATGTGGAATTCGTAACCTCGGACAATCAATCATCATGGCTGTGGAAATGGACTACAGTTGAAATTGAAATATTTCTTCAATGTGTTTGAAAATACTCAGCTCGTTCAATTAATTTGATTTACTCATTTTTTCGTTAATGGAAATTGGGCAATTAGACAGCACAGGACGCGCAGGCATTGTCAAATTGAGAAACGTGGAGGATCGATGAGAATATTTTGTTCGTAGAATGTCAATGTATTGCTCTGTGAAGACCTTGCCTGACAACGACAAGTCATGATGATTCCTTCAAGTCCTTAACTCTTTGAACCCTGGCGGCTCTTTTCCGGCCAGGAACATGTTACGTCAAAACGTCATTATATAGGATGACTGCTCAGTAAATGTGTGGGGTAGACCAATGAATATTTTCAACGTGCAGCCCCTAGGCTGCACGTTGAAAATATTGATTGGTCTACCCCAAATAATGAATATGGACTCTTCCAATTGCTGCCATTAAACTGTCATGGAAGATACCACTAGAGTTTCAAGGGTTAATTTACGTATAATGTTTCTTCTTTTTTCTTTTTTCGTGTTTCAGCGGTTTTATGAGAATAGGGTGGGCCTCCAGTATAGGACCAAAATTAAAAAAGGATTCCCTGGACTCAGATGACCCCCCAACTAAATTTACCATGGGAATTTCCATACACATCTTGTTTCTATAGTATAGTGATACCAAAACTGAGTAACTTATAGGTACAAAAAATTAACACTGGATTGCACATACCCAGATGGCACTCTATAGGAACAAAATAAAACTGAGTAACTTATGGATAAAAAAAAATTAACATAAGATTTCCCATTCCCATTTGGCTCCTCAAATGGGTATGGGCAAACATGTGTTAAATATTTGTTCCTCTTTGTTACTCAGTTTTGACATCACGATAGATACAAGATGTCTAAGGGAATTCCTATTATAACGTTTATACCTTTGCTGAGTATGGGGGGTCGTTTGTACCTGTACTGAGTATGAGGGATCGTATGTTAATTTTTTGTATCTACTGTTGGGGGGGGGGGGGGGGGGTACTTATGAGCCATATTAATACCGTGTTGGACACTGGCCCCGGATGGAGGCGCTCGCCCGTGTATATTGTAAACCCATCCGCTGGAGAGAAGAAACGTGCTTCACACAAGGAACTAGTTGAAGGACCATAAGCAAATTTTCATCTCACCTTCGTCTGTTGATAATTCCAATATTTGACATCATTTCTTGGTAAGCTTGCACCCAATATGGAATTTTCTGACACCATATTTATACCATATAGTTCACCAAAATAAAATTTGTAACGAATATATCTGTATATATTGAATTCCACATACTTACACACCTCTCTTCCCAAAAAGAATTTGAAGAAAATTGTTCAGTTCCTTTAATGTTTTTGTAGGGTATGTTGCCATCAGGTAAATCTGAGGGTTAGGTGTTATAAGAAACTATTTCTAAATTTGTCCAACAGTATTTTTCAGCTTTTGCTTTCAATTTTTGCAACTCATTTCGGAGTGTATACCACCTCTGTAAAAGTCAGACCCTTGCTTACGGGATTTTTTATCGCTAAATTTCGTGTCTTTCATCGTTTGTGTGTATTTGTTCTTGGTGTTGTGCCTGTACACTGAAGAAGGTCAGACCTAAAGCTTGGTCAAAATTGTTTTTTTTTTTCATGTGCTGCTTGAGCTTAATATAGAAGAATATTATATTTCCATATATAAAAACTATATTCTAATGAATTATACCATGTAATACAGATGAAATCAGTGAGAATCAATCTCTTTTTCAAATTCTGTATACTATATTCCATGTTTATAGGGCGATCAATAGCAATGACTGATACATGAGAGAATTCTTAGTAGTTCAACATGGAGCGATTATCCTGTGCCGCCATTTCGATTAATAAATAAAAAAGGGAAATCACTCTGCTGGCCATGTATAGTTCTCAGTTTTGTATTCATTGTTTGCGTGTGGAGTTTACAGTCTAATACAAATTTCAAAGCTTTCTACGGACCCCCGTCCTTCTTAGATCATATCTAAATAGAGAGTAATCACTTGACTGGACTGGTTACGTGAAATAATTCATGAGAGGTGAGGGACTTTGTACAAACACGAGTGCGTGAATGCGCACGAGTGTTTTACAATGTAGTCCCTCGCCTCGAATGAATTATTTCACGTAACAGTCCAGTCAAGCGATTACTCTGTTTATTACTTTTGATTATTACCGATAATTATATTATTTAACCCTTTACCTAATGTAACGACCAGCGCTGTTCTCAAAATTCGCCAATTAATTTTCAATATTCTTTCATTTTCTGTCTTTAAAACATAGGTTATGACCCCTCATTGGAACGAGCTGGTCGAGCTCGTTCCAATGAGGGGTCATAACCTATGTTTTTGAGACAAAAATGAAAATAATAACAATTCAAGAATTTTTTTGCAAGTGTCGTCTGCTTTTCATTTTAGGTAAAGCGTTAAAAAAAACAATGAAGTCCCCATTACACCCACGGCAAGCGTCTTCGTTTGCGCGCACGGATACATGACACAATCGTTGATTACATAATTCACTTGTGATGACGTTATCGTTTATAATCAAACCCGGAAATCACAGTAAATCACACTTTGGAAGGTAATAAACAATCTTCTTTGATGCTTTGTTGTCACCTGAACACGACATAAGTATAATTATGATATTTGTTTTTACTGTCACAAAGAGGTCGTTCTAATGTATCTGCCCAACATTACTCCTTGCAAGGATGTTAGGTGGTCGTGTGAAGGGGGGGGGGGGGGCGTCGGGGAAAGGTGTTAGTCGCCCGAATGCCAACATGTTCTCGGGAGCGCTAAAATGAAAAAAGTTAATGTAGACCATCTGACGAAAGCACAATTTTCATTACGCAAAAAATGTCCTTATATTTCAAATATCCTTCCTTTCTTTGAAAGCGTTCGTTATAAGTATATGGCAATGGAGCAGCCATGTGCATTGCAAACAATTCGTGTATTGTTATTAGTTTAACCCATTCAACATTAGCGCTCTGTAAGATATCATTTCAGTCAATGCTGTCGACTGCGAAATGGACAAAACCAGCCTGGGTTGTTGGGAGGTTCAGTAATAATTTAATCCAACAGCTCTGCCGAGCTGTTGGATTCAATTATTACCGAGCCTCGCTTCAGAATGTTTGCTCTTTATATCGTCTTCTCGACCACTACCAATTTTTTCTTTACCCTAAAATTTATGCACACAGGGTTTAAAAGGTTAGACAATTACTTTCGTTAAACGAAAGTAATTCTTTAAAAATAATAAACGAACGTTTCAGATCCTGTTTCGTTTATTATTGTTTATAGAAGTATATTAAGTTTATTAAGCTAGTTCGTGCCAACAGTCAACGACCTGTGAATACTATCTGAATTTTTTTTAACTCTCGTCCCATCATGTCGGAACATTTTGATATCCTAGCTTAGAAGAAACACCTAGTTCAGTTGGAAGGTGAAGAGTCTGCAAAATTTTAATCTCCAAATCTGATTGTCTGAATTTCCTTGTGAAGGTCGCGAAAACGTGAAGTAGAAGCACGTTCGTTTCTGTTAATTTAGTGGGGTGCGTCTAAGACCACGGGACGTTTTTTGGTACCTTGCCTCTTCCCGTTTGTTGTTTGTTGAATTTTTCATTCATCTGCTGACATTTCTATATGCTGCACGGCCTTCCACACCAAGCTGTAGTGAGATTTGCAAATATTTTGCCGTTACATCTTTCTGTTGTTTTTTTATTGCTTTCGGAAATTTTCGTATGCAGTTAATTGTTAGGGCTCGAATAATTTGAAGATTTGGAGGGTTCCTTTGGTAAATTATACACAGTTTATAGTCCCTCCTTAGCATTTTGTGCATTTTGGAAATAGTTTGCCTCTGTGTGAACATATAAACAAATTCATCACAGGATACTTTATTTGCCACCTCATCTTCCTCTATCCCAACCATGAAACGCAAAGCCGCTTGGGCGTACCAACTCGATTCCTTTTCTCCATAAACAGTTTCCAAGTTATAAATACATCAACTTTACTTAGATTTTTCAACTGATCCAGCCCCACCTCATTGACATCTATACATATTAATACCTGAAACATATACAAGAAAACTCATAATGGATAGCTGAGCCATCTCAATTTATATTCGGAGAAATTAGACAAAATGCTATGTATTTATTACTTTCCAAAGTGTGATTTACTGTGATCTCAGGGTTTGATTATAAACGATAACTTCACATGTGAATTATGCAATCAACAATTGGGTCGTGTATCCGTGCGCGCAAACGAAGACTCTTTGCCGTAGTTGTAATGGGGACTTCATTGTTTTGTTTTTGTTTTTTTAACCCTCGCACTCGTGTTTGTACAACGTACCTCACCTCTCATGAATTAATTCACGTAACCAGTCCTGTCAAGCGATTATTCTCTACGTAATATGGAATTATTTTTTAATCCTTTACCCGACGTAACGGCCAAAACCGGCCAGCGCTATTCTCAAAAATCGCCAATTAATTTTCAAAATATTTTCATTTTTTGTCTCAAAAACATAGGTTATGACCCCTCGTTGGAACGTGCTCGTTCCAACGAGGGGTCATAACCTATGTTTTTGAGACAAAAAATGAAAAAAAATAGTTATTCAAGAATTTTTTTTGCAAGTGTCGTCTGCTTTTCATGTTAGGTAAAGGGTTAACAGACTATAAAAAACAAAACCCAACCATGAGTAGGTATAATCCTCCCTCATTTGACTCTGTGCAGCTCCCGGATTGTGACGTAAATTCCCCTACTGTAATGGAAGATAAGCTGGCGACATACGCAGATACAGTTAAACCAGAAGATGGATCGTCCACCCTGAAACAATAACCACATGATATTTCAAACCCTTTACCCAACGTAACGGTCAAAACCCCCAGCACAAAAATCACCATTCAATTATCTTTTTTTTCTCATTTTTTTGCGTTAAAAGCATGGCTTATGTCCCCTCATTGGAAAGAGATCGTTCCCATGAGGGGTCACAAGCTATGTTTTGAGATAAAAAATGAAAAAAAATTAGTGTTTCAAGAATTTTGTGTGCTAGTGTCGTCTGCCTTTCGTGTATGGTAAAGGGTTAAGAGGTCAGAAACTGTATCTACCACATTTTACTAAGAACCCGCCGAACTACACACAAGTTTAGATAAAAAAAGCTGGTTACTTAAAGTTAGCATTTTCTCTCAAACCACAACATTTTATTTTCACATATCTGTAGAACAAGGGTAGAGGCCTTCTTTCAATGAAGGCCGCAATAATATTGTTTCAACAGAAGAAAATATAGTTCTCAGAGGTTTGCTGGTTGTAGGTGTTGTGTTTATTTACTAATATATTATTTTCTTTTTTCTTTCTTGGATGCTAAACAGGGGCACAAAACGTAAAAGGGACGGGACTCCGAAAAGTATTGACAAAGAACACCTTTGAGTTCCACGTGTTTCCATTGAGCGCGAAGAATGGCTCTCAACCTAAGCCCAATGGTTGAACGTACCGCCCCGTAATCATTTATGGTTTCTGGAAGGGAGCAAAAATCGACATAACAAACTTTCTGCCCATTTACCACTTGGTGATACCGTGTGTTCATGATAAGCTGTGGGATTTTTGGAACATATCGGTTGCCGCCATAAAAACTGCAATGGTCCGTTGATGGAAATGCACCACACGATGTTTTAGTTGGAATCCCCACTCCCATCCTACTATGTACATAGAAGGTGGAGGCTCAGTGAAATGAGACTGGTGCTCATTTCCTTGCCGCAAGTTCCGCACCTACCATGGTTCGGTCCGTGGGCGAAAACTGGAAGAAGGGGTCCACAGAAATTTATTCATTCATTTATTTATTGGGATTTAACGACACTTTCGACAGCCAGATTCACATCGTGTCGGACACTGTTACGGGTGCCCCCACGTGGAGGCGGGTGTTGTAACGGATGGAAAATGTACTTACGTTTGAAAATCATTTACCCAACGTAACGGCCAAAACCGGCCAGCGCTATTCTCAAAAATCGCCAATTAATTTTCAAAATATTTTCATTTTTTGTCTCAAAAACATAGGTTATGATCCCTCGTTGGAACGAGCTCGTCGAGCTCGTTCCAACGAGGGGTCATAACCTATGTTTTTGAGACAAAAAATGAAAAAAATTAGTTATTCAAGATTTTTTTTGCAAGTGTCGTCTGCTTTTCATGTTAGTATGTAAAGGTATATAATAGAAAGATTTTTCTCAAAATAACAGATCAGGTGTTCTGTATTTCGTCTTGTTGATGAGAACAGATCAGCCGTATAGGATACGACCGATCTACTCTCATCGACTCAACGGAATCCAGAACACCGTTACTGTCGTAATAATCTGTATATAACAGCAAACGTACGAAAACCTGTTGACATCTTTATAATAAGTATTATTATGCCTCACGTTTGTAACATCAGCCGTGATTGGTTAATTTGACACCTTCTAAAAGTCATAGTACTGGAGTTTTGGGGCAAAACACGGGTACTATCGGAACGTTCTTCCCTGGAGACAAGAGAACAAAGAAAATGTAAGCTCCACTTCCATTGATCAGCGTCCATTACGTACGCTCTGATTGGAATGTCTTAACACCAAACGCTGGCGCCGTGTCCGTTTAACGTTTTTCGTCACCGATAGACACAAACTTACCAACAAATATGTCATCTTCAGCGGGTGTGTTTTCAATTTCAACTGCAAACAATGAATTCATAAGAATCAGAAATATTAAAAACCCACGTGTTGTTCACCACTTCAGCGAATCCTGAATATGAATTATAACTTCAATCAATTATATTTCCACAAGTTTAGTACTCCTCGACCTCACTGAGCCTTCGCCTCAAGTTCAAAATAAATTGTTTCACTCCGCTTAATTCTAACAACTGTCGTGTCCAAGAAACATGAATTTATATTCCATTAATTTATACCACTTATCACACAAGCATTAATAATGAATTACAACATGAACAGCATGTTGCAGTTGTAAACATTGGCATTTGGTGATATAGAAACTCCCAAAGCGACGGCACTTGTGACACGTCATTTTCGAAGAGACGTCATTCGTTCGAAATGACGTCATGTTTTGGGATTCGACTACATTGTTATTACAAGATTGTTGGCATGTTGCAGTTAACGTTTAACAATGAAAGTTATTTTTTGTTCGGCATAATAAAATAATTACGTTTCTTTTCATGTTCTATCGGTCGATAGTACCTGAGTTTGTGTGATTTCAGAAATAAAACCTTCAGCAGCGAAGCTGCTTCAGGTTTTATTTCAGAAATCACACAAACTCAGGTACTATCGACCGATAGAACATAAACAGAAACGTTCTAATATTATAATAGTAGTTGTTCATTCAAGCAAAATAACACCTACAGGCAGCCTGCACAAAAATTAACAGAGATATGACACGATTATATATAGAATATATCCATACATGTATATACTTAGGGTATATTTTATTTATACCATGGTCGTCATATAAATAAGTGTTTAAATGTTGAATAAATCAATATTCGCACGTGGGATTCTGTTTTTTTTTTTTTTTTTTTTTTTTTTTTTTGTTTGTTTTTTTTTCCATGGGCACCGGAGGACGGTACTTCCAATAACAATTTTATTGCCGAAATGAAACAGAAAACGAAACGCGCAAATTACGTGGCCTTTTTCTTTTTAATAACATTCAGTTTCGAGTTGTGGATGCTTTATTAACATGAGACAACGTATGTTTGTTAATGTTTGGTATCTTATGAGGTAAACTTATTTAAAAACGTAATAAATAATTGCCGATTTCATTTCACTCTTCACGAGTGATAAATTTAGACAAGCTGCATTCAAGGCGAGGTCACCAGATGTCAGCTTGGATGTAGTTCTACTGTAGGTGTAAATTTTAACTAAGGAAATCCCATTGCTGGCTTGTTCACCACGGTTGGTGTGTAAAGCTAAAATAAATGCCATAGGCTTTTTATATATAGTAGAATAGGTAATCATGGTATAAAATTAACTACTAACAAACGAAATAGCTATTTATGAAGTGTAATAAGGCTAATGTATCATAAATATATAGAGGATATCTACGCTGTTTTAGTGAATATCTGGAATTATCTCATGAGTGTGGACCTGAAAGTTTTATTTTTCACGTGCGCTTACGCGAATGAAAAATAATACTTTCAGGTCCTCACGAATGAGATAATTCCCGATATGCTCTAAAATAGCCTAGATTTTCTGTTTATTATACGCTAAGTGACATTTCACTGTGCTATATTCAGCTCAATTGGACTGCAAACAGTTTCAAGACAATAACAAAGATCTGCTGCTCGTTTATTCATTCACTCGCGCAAGACTGTTTCAAGACAATAACAAAGACCTAATGATCGATCCTTCAAGTCGACGTCATGCGCCGACGCGTGACGTCATTTAGAAACCTACCAAGGAATATTTCTCGATATCCATCGAGTCGATTCATATCGAGAAATATCTTTTAGATACTTTGCTATATTTCACAGGCTAGCATATAATAAAAGTATGTACCGTCAAAACTATAGGTCAGTTAAATGACCAACGATTTTGCAATAATTGCTCCTCTTTCTCCAAAGAACAGCAGGATTATGTTGCCGATGTAGCGGCATAATAGGGGAGTATTATTTTTATGATAAATTCAAATCGATCTTGTTTGCTTGCATTTGAAACGTTCGCGTTGTTTCTGTTAATTATGTCAAACAACTGCTTTCTGATGTTTGAAAAGGCCGGGCAGTCCATGAACATCAGAAGCGTTACAAATCCTATTTTCTAAGGGAACTGGTGGCCGTGCATGTCTCCCCTTTTCAATTGCCAAATTATGATTACTAATCCGTAATCTTGTAAGCGTACTCCGCACCTCCTTTGTTTTTGAGTAAGCTAAACGGGGGTCGAATTTAATATCATTTTTGAAGGCGCCATAAGTACGAAATTTAATTTGTTGTAAGTGTGCATGAAGATCTGTCTATTTCTTGCGCTTTACTCATCTTCCAACCCGAAGATAAGAAGAAGAAAGATTAGTAGAAGAGTTGCAACTAAATATGTTTACCGTTGCAGATTATCTATTACGGGAATCCATATATATTGATTGGCAAATTTTCATGCTCTTTTATATTTTTGATTTTCTATTATCTATCAATCGGTAACTACTAAGCGGAGCAGACGACACTTGCAAAAAAAACTCTTGAATAACTAATTTGTTTCATTTTTTGTCTCAAAAACATAGGTTATGACCCCTCGTTGGAACGAGCTCGACGAGCTCGTTCCAACGAGGGGTCATAACCTATGTTTTTGAGACAAAAAATGAAAATATTTTGAAAATTAATTGACGATTTTTGAGAATAGCGCTGGCCGGTTTTGGCCGTTACGTTGGGTATTCACGTCACATGCGGCATTTAGGGCAGACAATTCCTTTGATATATTTAATATACAGTGTCAACGTCCAGGAATCGATTTGAACTATCCTATCCCAGCTCAAACAGACCTCAAAGTGTTGTCGAACAACCGACACCATTCCCTCTTGATGATACCTTATTCGGTTATCCCGAATGTTGGCCATTCTGAGCTCAATATTGGCTCACCCTTTTTGTTGACTAATCGAGATGCGAGAGAAGACAGTTTGATTTTCAATTCCCCCAGCTCTGCTCCAGTCTCAAGACAAGGTATTCTCGCATTATCAGCAATCTGCCATATGGTGCCTTATGGGTGTTTACGAAATAGAATTTAAAGGTTGTGCAGAGAAAATTCAACCCAGAACAAGAAATAAGGTGACCAATGCTTATGACCGAAACATTGATTTTTACATGCATGATAGTACGACGTTATACGTTCGTTTAAGCCTTAGAACCCGGAGACCGTTTTTTCGTACCGGGAACATGATACGTCATACTCTTATTAAATAGCATGGCTGCTAAGTGAATGTGCAGGATAGACCAATCAATATTTTCAACGTGGCAGCCCTAAGGATGCACGTTGAAAATATTAATTGCTCTACCCTTAAATAACGTATATGAACTCTTCCAATTGATGAAATTAAACTGGCAATTACTCCTTGCTGTTTCGGTTATTTTTTGTTCTTTGGTGTACATGAATACTAAATTAAGACCAGTTACACCAAAATGTGTAAGATAGGGCCTGAAACCCGAGATCTCTTCAAAAAAGGGTCTTGGCTTTCAGACCTGGCTACATACTTAAAAACTTTTGGAATAAATAGTGGTCGTAGTCATGATCATATATAACATTCTTTGACTCAGTACGTCGTGAAACTACGCTTTGTATGATACACAATCACGTCGCTGTAGTCAGGTATTCTCGGTCTATCCAATATTTCTTCAATAACTGTGATCCTTATATGCTCGGTCATTTTGTTAATAACACAAAATTGCTCAACTTAAAAGTTGTTTTCTAATGCACGATCTGCTGTCGAGAAATTCTTCTATTTCCACAAGGGGCGACAGGAAGACAGCTAACTTTGCTATGTCACTTCCTTGCTATATATCAAAGTATGTGAAGATGAATTGTTTAGTTTACCTACAGTACTTTATATGTAATCGATATACTGTGAATAAAGGTGAATTGAGATTGAATTGAACTGACATAGTAGATTCCGCCTGATTTCAAAAGATTAACGTCGAATGAAGTTCACCCTTCACAATACTCTAATACTCCCCCTTGAGTTCCACTCTGGGGACGATATGTAGCAATATCTTACCTCCTACAAGTATCTGGGAATTTCATTGGTTCAAAGACGTCACACGCAGACTGCATATAAAACCATATACTGCCTGCCAACATCAATATACGCTGACAGCTATGGGTAATCTCCCCTTTGTTCATTGATTATTCAAAATGGCGGCAGCCGCTAAACGATTCAAGTTGAAAGACTGATTGTTGGAAACCCATGTTTGGTCTGAAGTGCAGGTTAGGCAACTTAAAAGGCTTCATATTCTGTGGATGTGTGTCATGTTACCTTCGAAATGAAACTGTTTGATGTGTATGAATTTGTCTTGTTATAAATTGGAGAGTCTCCCATAAATTGTAACAAGGCAAAGACGCGTGAACACATTGTGAGTTGTGAGAATTCTCTCATTTAATTTTGATCGCTGTTGTTAATAGTTCTGTGCATCGATGCAGCTGTCGGTAAGATATATTCGTTACACAGTTTGTTGGTGGTCTTATATGGTATACATGGTGTCAGTTAATTCCATACTGGACTCGAGGTTCGCTCTCGTCCAATATGAAATTAACTGACATCATATATAGCATATTAGGCCACCAACAAACTGTGTAACTAATAATATTATTCCCCAAAATAAAAACAAATCTCTTTTCCATCACAGATTGAGCTCAGTGGTCGGTGGAACTTAAATGAGGTATAGGCGTATGTTATGGCCTGGAACCAGTCTAGCTCTGAAAGAGGTCATCATCTATGTTTAGATTCACTCGTATTATATATAATGTAACCCTTTACCCAAAGAATCGACCACATATGCCCACATAATATGCAAATTCAGCAGCTGAAAAAATACTATTTTTCAAAATATTTCAACAAAACCATATCATGTGACTCCTTTTGGAACGAGCTCGTCGAGCTCGTTCCAATGAGGGGTCTCATGATATGGTTTTGTTGAATTTTTTTTTTAAATTTAAAAAAATGATATTTAAAATAATAAATTTTGAAATCGTCTGCATCGGGGACAGGGTTAAATTGATTTGAAATGCGAATCCACGTTTTGTTTTCTTTCCAACCACCTGATATATTCCGGACGGTTGAATCTGAAACATTTTATAATGATTCATTTCCATGAATCGAAGCTTGAAATGTTACTCAATCGACGTTTTGACGACATGTTAATCAGAAATAAAGACTAACAACAACCGTAGTACATGCATTATCATTACGCCGGATAGTTCCACAAATTATGTTAATATCTTCACGCTTTCAAGAGGTGTTAAGTACTTATTTCTTGGAATATTTATAACCTGGTCAGGAAAAAATTACCTGTGTATTGTAAGTAAATTAATCAGAAATAAAGACTAACCACAACCGTAGTTCACGCATTATCATTACGCCGGAGAGTTCCACAAATTATGTTAATATCTTCACGCTTTCAAGAGGTGTTAAGTACTTATTTCTTGGAATATTTATAACTGGGTCAGAAAACAAATACCTGTATATTGTAAGTAAAGACACATCATATTACATCAACGGTGGTCTGTGGGCAAATTTCCACAAAACTGGGTAAGCCAAAAGCCCATAACAGCGTCGAATTCCGAACAGAATTAGACTGTGGCTGAGAGCGTGATTGGAATGGTATGTCTAATCTCTACAGTGAAGATTAAGAAACATGGCCACGGGAAATGGCCGCGAGGTGTCGTTGTGATCTGTTTTAGTAGCCTGACTGATGCTGGAAATGCACATAAAATGCTTCAGTGGGTGCAATTTCCTGATCATTTCGCTCGAGATCTAACGACGATGCCTCCAGGCTTTCATACACTTACATTTAATGGTGAATGAAGAGATTCTATTAAACAAACTTGTAGTTTCACAGCAATCGTTACCACTAAGTCAACAAAGAAAACTGTCTGGCTATCGGAGATTGGCGCTGAATGGAAAATTGATCCTCCCCGATCAATTTCACTAATTGAAGTGGTCGTGTTATAAACAACACGAGTTGAGATTATATGGCGAATTGAGAAGGTTATAATATATGCCGATCGGCTGATTGTTTCCGAGAGATTGACAGGGTTATATGAATTTCTATTTATTTTTCTTAAAATAAGCAAACAAAATTATAATTAGAGGATTATTGTTTGAGAAATAATTATCCGTGGAATATTTTTCTTGGAAGTTTAGCCGATAGTAACTCACACAGTGTGTTCAGCTGACAATTCCAGTCAGCAATATAGACAGTCTATTCTAGTGCGTGTAGGTTTGTGTCAAATTGTGTGTGGGGTGTGCAAGGTGCATAAAAGTTCAGGTGGAGGTTATCCATTACATTGCATCTTTTAATGTTTGTCGGAAAGTTTTTTGGTCTCTCCATCAACTCTGTATTATTACCATTTTAGCGGGCGTTCTCTAGTACATTAACAAAGATTAACAGGGCATTACAAAAACGTAACACTCAACTAAAAAATATCACTTGACGTGTCGGGCCGTTAATGAAGGAAACTCTCATTAACAGCTCGACACGTCACGAGATTTTTGTTCCTTGCTGTCGTCCACTCGGAAATGGAAACAGTTTCCAGAAATGGTTTCAACTTGTAAATAATGTGATTTTATTTAAATTATTAAATATGTAAAATGTCCAGTAAAGTTAGCCCCATAAGAACAAGCATCTGTGTATATGTAGGTAAGTCTGTATACATTTTAATCCTTTATTCCTAACTTAAAAACGGTAAGCATCGGGTCTGTTTTAAGTTTTCTAACTTCGTTGCAATTGAAAGCGTACCAGTGCCGATCATGTGATAATCATGTGACACCAGTTTGTTTGACAACAGACGATATTATCATCTCGTCCCCGGAGTTCTAATGTGTTCTATGTGCCGTCAGGCACATAGAACACATTGGAACTCGGGGGACGATCTGTCGAAATTGAAAACTGTCATGTAAGATACAGGGTCAAAACTTTCTCAGACTCCCAGTGGTAATAATAGTAATACCATGACTTTGTCGAGCCTTGTGGTTTATCTCGGGCCTCTTATAAGCGGTTATCCACACCTGTTGTGCCGTTAATAAACCACAATGCCCTGCAAAGTCATGTTATTGTTATATTAAAAAAAAGGGTGCCCCCCCCCCCCCTTTTTAACGTGGGTAATGTAAGAGCCAGCAAACCAGGGGTCAATACTATAAAACGTTTTCAGTTGTATTTTCTGGAACAGTATTTTCTAGTTATGACTTTAAATGGGCTGAGACGAACTATTAGCATTTTCAAAGATGTGGCAATTTGCCAGTTGGAAAATTGCCATATCGTTTGAAATGCTAATTATTTATTTTAGTGGGGGCGTGGTGGCTCAGTTGGTAGAGGTGCAGGCTGCAAGCCGAGAGGTCCTCGGTTCGAATCCCACCTGCGGCAACCGCGTTGTGTCCTTGGGCAAGACACTTCACCCCGATTGCCTACATGGGGGCACGATGACGCTGTGTACTGAGGCGTACTGCACGTCGATGGTGCGCATGTCTTCGACCAATCTAACCCTGCCTGTGCTGCGGTGCAGAGTTACGATGTTGGAGAGCTGACAGCTGCTCGTCGTTGCTCGGTGGTTCTCTCCGGGTACTCCGGCTTCCTCCACCTGTAAAACTGTCACGGTCACGATTAGCCATTGTGCATAAGTATGTGACCTTAAACACCAATAAATAAATAAATAGATTTATTTTAGTCAGTTCTATTAATAGGTAGAAAATACAATTCTAGAAAATACAATTGTAAATTACTCATAGTATCCCCTCCTGAACAGTTGTGAGTAATGAAGGAGTATTAAAAGTTATTTATACCATGCTCACCTACGTTACTACAAGCCCGTATGTTAAATTTTAGCTTTCAACCCAACTACCGATGTAAAGCTTCTCCTGCGCTTAAATCTTTTTCAATGGGAATTCCATTACAAAAATTTACACCTATGGTAGGAACTACATCCAACTTGACCTTTGACATGACCCAATTTGCCGTTTTCGATTCATTCACACTTCGCGATGTTTCATTCAAACAAACATTCTACGGTACTATCTACAATGACTTATTAAGTTTAAAATACTTGCAATTAAATATCTAAAATAAAATTTAACAATTGTAAATAATAATTTGACTGAAAAAGCAAGGTAAATTCAATCAACTTTAACGATGTGTCTAGCTGTCCATCAAGCATTCACGTCGGAAACACTGCCCATCGGCGCAGATGTAAACAAAACAAACCCATGTGTTCGCACGAGAGGTGTTGTGCAATAGAAAGTATCGTTTGTCTCCAGTTTAAGTGACAAAGCCGATTATTTATTAAGAGCGTGGTATAAATAAAACAAATAGGAACTGGGGCCGGTAATCAGATTTAAACCACTCGGAGAATAAGGGTTTTAACCACTCGGCAGAGCCTTGTGCTTAAAACTCTTATCCAACGCACAGTTTAAATCTGATTACCGGTCATAGTACCTATTTATTCTATATTTATTGGTGTTTAAGATCAGCATCTACGACGGCATCTTGAACGCAACACAGGTATAAAGTCAATCATTCATACCTATACTGCCAACTTCATAGGACCTTCCCAGACGTCGGTTACCATATCATATTTTACCAGTAAAACGGAAATTGTTACCACAGTTAAAAACATTGCCCCACTTTCTCGTATTCCCATAACGAATCTGGTCAATGGAAAATTACTCTATACGAATGTCAGGGTAAAATACCACTCACCCATTTTTGACTCTGGGAATTCGCCTCAAAGGCAAAAATATCACTTGACATAGTTTGCCAGTACACTGCAAAAATATAGGTTCTCTTTAGAACCAAAACTGGTTCTCTAATCTTGTCCCTGAGATGGAACCAGTTCTGTTTAAACAGTATTTATTTCAAATCAAATAAATTTACCAAGATTAGCGTTCAATTTTAACAGAATAATACATGAACTGAAGTTGATTCAGCAGTAAACTTGGAGCTTATTCAACGCAGTCGCCAAACATTTTGAAACAAAGGCGATATGAACAGTTGGCATATCGAACCAGTTTTGGTTCTGTATAGAACCAAAACTGGTTCGATATGCCAACGGTTCATATCTCCTTTGCTTAATAATGATTTGAGACAACCTCGTATGAGCTCTAAACTTACGACTGAAACACCCTCAATTTATGTTTAATTTTGTTAATATTTAATGTTAATCTTTATAAATTTATTTGATTTGAAATAAATACTGTTTAAACAGAACTGGTTCCATCTCAGGGACAAGATTAGAACCAGTTTTGGTTCCAAAAAGAACCTATATTTTTTGCAGTGTAGAATACGATTCCAATCATCTGGAATCCAATGAGACAGTTACGTTATAGGTAACATTTTAGAATAGACTAGAACTAATTAAGTAGTAATGCAAGATATATAGGGCATCAGCACTGAATTCCCAGTTCATATTGGAATTTATGAAACATGTTCAGTTAATTGAGTATGGACCGAGCCCCTAGCCTAATTCACTGGACGAGTTTTGTAAATTAATAATTCATTATAAATTGGGGACAAAGTGAAGATTTTCTCTATCACTTGATCCAAAGGGTACGAAAGATGTCCAAATTGATAAAGAACAAACATTACTTACTAAAAGACAACCGAACCGAATAATGTTACAAAGATAGAGGGTCCGCCAAAAAACAAATATCAGCAGAGATGGTGGACGCTCCTCGAAATATGAGCCCCCAAAATAAGGCATATCAGTGATGGTTTGTAATACAATGGAGAGAAATTCAATCAAACAAGTGTACTTAGTGGTGAATGTGTCAAAAGTTCAATGAAGATTGCGCTGTGTGTAAAATCCAGTAAATACTATATTGTTTAGATGTATGGCATTACAGGCGAGTGGTCTATTATCTTGAAATTATAACCTTGAGTGAAGGTCATAACACACGCTTGAGTGACGGGGTGGAATTTTGAGAAGTCTGAACAAAAGCTGTCCGTTAATTTCTTTTAATGACAGGCGTATGGGCCATGCCCTTGACTTTGGAGTTATGACCCTGGGTCTAGGTCATGACACACTTTTGAGCCATAGCAAGCATTGTGTCAAGTATGACCAAGGTTCTGAAAATTGAATCGTGCTTTATGAACCAAATAAAGTATGAATGATCTGTTACCTCGAGCCTGTAGTCGGCAGCCCTGGTAATTCACCCTCAGTAATCAGCAGTGCCGAGGAAAATGCCGAGGAAACAAAAAATATCCACAGCAAAAATACTGCCGAGGATGGCTTCTTCAGAAAGCCTTGTGGTGGCAGACATTGTACAACTTCCAGGTTACTCAAAGAATCAAACCATGTGGGTTGCACTACGCTGTATTGCTAATCTTACAATTTACAGTACAAGTTGCAGCATAGCCTCTAGTAACTATGTGTTCTGCTTCTTCTATGTTGATAACACCAGAATCTGACATCAGATTCTGGAAAGCTCTTACAGAGCTTTCCAGAAACTGATGTAAGATTCTGATGTTATCAACATAAAAGCAGTGCGATACTTAGTTTGTGGTTATGCTGCCTCTTATTTTCACTCATAATATACATACTGAGCAAGTCGCCTGCTTACTTTCAAGATTTTTGGTTCATGATTGAGGGAAAGATTCTGCACATTGACTGTGATTATATACACATGTATCTCGAACTACTTTCACATGTTAAAGTTACTTGAAAGTTTTCACTTCACTGCACACTATATATACATGTACATGGCAATTGAGACTATGCCCTGCTCCCTGATGATTTTTACGCAGTCGAACAGGCTTCACAGCAATTGCCGTAGAAGCACCAGATTGCCACAGCAATTTTATTGCCGAGGAAACAAGGATGAATTACCAGGACTGCAGTTAGGACCTTGACCCAGGGTCATGATCAACCTTTGTGTGACGAGCTACCATTATGTGTATAATGAATAAGATCTGCCTATTGAATTCATTTGTATGGGCCAGGAAAGGTCAGAACACACAAATGTTATATGACCTACACACCTTGAAGATATGATCTTGGGTCAAGATCATAGCATATCATTTTGTGAATTATGAACAATATTTTTTTTATGGACTGGATGATGTTACTATGGACGAACAAGCACACAAATGGTCTGTGAGCTTGACGTTGAATCTAGAACCCTGGGTCAAGGTCATGACAAACCCTTTAGTCACAAGCAATCATTGTTTGAAGTATGAACAATATAAGTCCATGAAATAATTTTGTATTGTTCGGTCAATGCTAGAGTGGCTGAACACAAAAACGAACAATGCGACTTTCACCTTGTAAGGGTCAAGGTCATGCCACATCCTTAGGTCACTGGCAATCACTGTGTGAAGTAGGAATATTTGGACAAATGCCTGATGGATGAAGAAACAAATGGACAGTCCGTGACCTTACCTTTGAGCTAATTATGGAACAACATTGCGTTTATGTTGTTGTGTCTCAATCACTGGAAGAATTCAAGCTGGAGCACACGGTTTTTCTGTTAAAGCGTAATCTTTTCGGAATGTTGAACATGGACGTGCTCCAGATTTTCATCCGAGAATCGAAAAAGTTCAAGGCAGCCACATACAGTTACAACCGAAACGGCAATCATTTTTTTATGAGTCCTTATATGAAATTCGCATACTCTTTGTGTTAAATTTACTGACAGATTTTAGAAAATTAAGGGGAGTTAACTTTCTCGTAACACTGTTCCAATGACGAAATTGTCCGCCATGAAAATCTTAAATTAAAATGTTAGTTAACCCTTTACCCATCGCAGACGATATCATTTTTTTTTATTTTAAATATCATTTTTTAAATTTTTTCAAAAACTTTCAACAAAACCATATCATGTGACCCCACTTTGGAACGAGCTCGACGAGCTCGTTCCAAAGAGGGGTCACATGATATGGTTTTGTTGAATTTTTCGAAAAATATTTTTTTTTTGAGCTGCTGAATTTGCATATGATGCGGGCGATTCGTTGGGTAAAGGGTTAACCCTTTACTCAACGCTTGCGATATCACAATTTAGTATATTAATTATTTTTTGTAAACAATTTTCTAAAAATATCAACAAAACCATATCCTGTGAACCCTCATTGAATCGAGCTCATTCCATTCAGGGATCACATATGGTTTTGTTGACATTTTTTGAAAAATATTTTTTCAGCTGTTCAGTTTATAAAATCCGTGTTAGGATGCAAATCGAGTTATTACAGTTGAGAATTGTAAGATAAACAGGGCTGGGAGCAGTTAACGTTTCAAACGTTAACGTGTTAAATTATTTTAACAACGTTAAAAAAATTTAATCAAGTTAATAACGTTTAACTCTGAAGATTATAATTGTATAATATGTAGCATTGCGTCGTTATCTTGTGTTTACCCAAGCCGGATTGCGCGTGCCAATGACGTCGAATTTTTGCGCCATTTGACGAAATTGAAGAACACGAATAATTTAGATGTCCGTAGCCCTCCTACTAACGTTGGCGAAGCTGGCCCGCCGACATTTGACGATGTAGCAATATCAGCTTCATCCGAACGCCTATTTACCATGTGAGGACTGGTATTCGAGCAACGGCGGATGTCTCTTTCTAAGGATATGGCCGCAGCGATTGTATTTTTAAATGAAAACACCGCTGAATGTTAGAATTTACGATAACCTGAGAGATCTATCTTAACCACTCGTCCGCTTAGTTCAAATGTGTTCTATGTGCCAAAAGGCACATAGAACACATTGGAACTCAAGAGACGAACTGTTCGTAAGTTCAATTATATTCAAATTCAAATCAATAAAAATGGCCGAAGTTATTAAACTTTTGTTCATTTTAACATCTAACGTCATTTAACTCGTTAACGCAGAATTATTTAACACGTTAACGTGTTAAGGAAAATTTCTCCTCCCAGCCCTGATTAGATAAATATATCATCACCATCATGTTTATGTACAAAATGTATCAGAGACTCGCTTTGTTTCCAAGCCAATATTTCGGCGAGTCTCGACTCCTCGAGATATGGCATCAGAAATAAGAGCTCGAATCTGATACAACATTTTGTACAGACGTATAAAGGTGTTAATTATACACTAACATGATTTTCGAGGGCGCCGGGCTCCATTATCGGACCTACATCAATGATTAGCAGCTCGGCAGTCCCCCGCTAATGACTGCGGGCTGCTAATCACTGATGTAGGTCCGATAATGGAGCCAAACTCCCGAGAAAATCATGTTATTATTATTATTATTATTATTATTATTATTATTATTATTATTATTATCAAGAGCCGACACGATATCATTTTCAAAAGGATAACTATTGATATTCAACTTGATATAAATTAATAACACATATAGCATGGAACATTTAATTGGTCCGACTTTTCCTCGACATTTTCTTGTATTCAAGCTTTAGAAATGTTTATTGTACAGTTATTGAAAGAGACATTTTGACAGTTAGTCTACAAACAAACTGTTTACGAAAGTTGACAACTTGACGTATCGTCACTGCGCGTGTGGGCCAAGGGCGCTAATGACCATTTCTAGCCAGTAGCGCCCGATGGGAAATTCCAGTGATCGTTTTATTAGTGAAACTTTGGTTCCTTGTCCTCCGCGAAATTTCACGTTAATGTGCTAGTAACGCCCCATGACTTGATAATAATATATATTATCACATCAACTTGAGATGATTTGAGCGAAGATAAAAATCAACCACACAACTGTATTGTAATGTTGTTTTATTAAACTGCGTTTCTAGATTTTACTTCCATTTGTTTTAGCATTTTGCGTGTGTGGTTTCATTAACCGATTGGGTACTAGAAGCCACTGTCATGGGTTTATTGAAATTGCAGGAAGCCACTCTAGTGGCCTAACCCTGTATGCATTAGCTTGATGTTTGTTCAATAGTAGAAGAACATGTTTCTATTTAAAATTGTTTGATAACAATTTATTGGAGAGTGCCTATTGGCACTCTCCGATAAATTATAACCAAACAAATTTTAAGAACAAAATCTTGTTAAACTAGGACAAATTGTGCTGGTACCATGGTATCTTTGAAAAATAATAGCCATGTTTCAAATCACCTTTGAAAAATAATTTAGAACTCAACCAGTTAATTATTTTAATTGCACGAAACATCCATTTGTTCTTTCTGCACCCATGCATTGAACCTGACTTAAACATCCCACGCATATAATGATATCGTCTAAGCTGTTAGGTTAAGCTGTTAGGTTTATTACGTCCGTTTCCCAGACTAGAAATAAATCAAATGTGTCTGGCTTGGCCACTGAACCGCCTTGTAATTGAACACCCCTCCAGAAATCCTACAATAGAATTATAGAAATATAAGCTCCAGAGTAACCAAAACAACTGGGCGTAATAGAAATCTGGCATATTAGCCTTTATCCATCAAAGCAGGCAATTCCAATCGCGTCATCACCTGCAACACTTACTGCGTACGATAATGACAATGGAGTCAACAAAATGGGCGCCAGTGCTGGAATATCATCACGATACGCGCAATTCCTGATTCCAGATTGATATCATATCTGAGATTCAACATCGAAATCACCCCAAAATGGGCATGGAATGTGCCTAGCCTACTACCCAATATGTTGCTGGATTTCCTCGGTCGCGAAATAAACTGACATATATCCTGAATCGGGACGATGCGAAACGCTTCAACTTCCTGCACGTTTATGTCAGCTATCAGTATTTGCTGCAGCAAAATTTCCCCAAGATTCACTTACATAATTTAACCAATCATATATTGTTTGAAAGAGCTCAATGATATTATTGGTTACATATTTTATCATTCAAGAACAATGTATTATTGTGGAAGAGAATGTCTCGTTACCGTTCCGTCCTTCGCAATTTCCGAAAATTTAAAGTTTGTTATTTTTTTAATTTTTTGCCTCAAACACACTATAATTATCCTTCGTTGGAACGAGCGCGCTACGCACGTTTCACATAGATCATGTTATATTTTTCTAAGCAAAAAGTTAGTTATTCAAGAATGTTTGGGGCAAGCTTCGTCTAATGAGTAAAGGGTTAATGAAAGTGTTTTTAAAGATAGAATTCAAACGGAAAACAACCTTATTGGGTTGCCGGTCTTACTCTGACCTTGGTTAAGTCATTTGATAAAGAAATTCCACGGTGTTTGTGAGTTGACATTTGAAAATCACGCATATAACTTTGATGTCGGCCTTGGTATACAAATCCATGGCAATTATATTCGAAAGCATTATAATATTTCTATATTGCTCAAAGACATACTTCGTTGCTATAAGTTTAGCGGTAAGATGAATTGGCACAATATGGGAAGAAATAATTTTAACCTTATAACTATTCTTACAGATTTCTATGAATTCATTCCTTTCAGGCCTTAATGGGGATCAAGAATATTATGATCCCCGATGAGTCTGGAGGTGGGATGGGGAAATCTCACCCGAGGGGCAAGATATTTGAACCAGACCCGAGGCTTTCCGAGGGTCTGGTTCACATATCTTGCCCCGAGGGTGAGATTTCCCCATTCCCACCTTCAGACTCATCGATGATGATTTTTCTCCCCCACCATGCAGCGATTACGTTAGCCAGAGGTAATCGGGAGTCACGTGCAGATTCAATCAAGTCATTTTGTATTCGTTGTTTTGAGAAACTGATGACACCATCGGAAAGAGCATGCACAAGTCATGTATATACCAAAGGTATATACCACTAAATCGATTAGGAACGGTGGCAGCTTGAGGGTTAAAGAGTTTTAGAGCATCGAACTTTGATCACACTGCATTCCGATGACGTCAATATGAATTAGTTGGTAGCAAGAAACTGATACGATATGCATAACGTCATAATAACGTTATAAATGTATAACGTCACGTGGGTGCGGTGGGATACATCTGTCTCTCCCTGCTATCTCACCCGGGACACACGTATGTTACACATGCAGTGGGGGAGAATTATATAACCATCCCTGACTTATATCGTCATGGAAATCGCCTTTCGTTAAAGTTATCCCCCTTGAAATTATTGGACGCACGAGGGAGGAAAGTCAAATTAAGAAGCAAGTAATTGTTGAGAAAACACCTATGACATCGGTGGAAAATAAAGCCAAGTTTCCTTTCGTACGTTTAATAAACGGAAACAACCGACAGTTGTCGAGACTGTCTGTTATTATCGTTTATTAAAAGTAATAAAGGAAAACTTTGTTTTTATGGCAATCTAATTAAAAGCAACTAGTTCACAGATAATCTGTCATTAAGAATATCTATCAATATGACACTTACCAATCGTCCACTTTGGCTATTTATTTACCGAATGTGTTATCACAGTAATCTGCAAAATTTTATTCTTCCCAGAAATAAATGACAAATGTCGCATTCTAGACTTTTATATTAATGAAAAGGACAGTGTCTCTATTTTATACCATGATTACCTATTCTACCATATATAAAAAGCCTATGACTTAAATTTGAGCTTTACACACTAACCGTGGTGAAAACGCCAGCAATAGGATTTCAGTAGTTCAAATTTACACCTACAGTGGAAATACATCCAAGCTGACCTTTGGTGACCTCGCCTTGAATGCAAACTTATTTAAATTTATCACTCGTCGCCTCGTGAAGAGTGAAATGAAACCGGCAAATATTTATTACGTTTTTAAATACGTTTACCTCATAAGATGCCAAAAATTAACAAACATACGTTGTCCCATGTTAATAAAGCATCAGTAACTCGAAATAGTATGTTATTATGTTATTAAGATGAAAAAGGCCCCGTAATTTGCGCTTTTCGTTTTCCATGTTTCGGCGATAAAATTGCCAGCAGAAGTACCGCCCACCGGTGCTCATGTAAACAAAAACAGATTCGCACGTGTGAATATTGATTAATTAAACATTTAACCTCTTATTAATCTGACGATCATGGTTTAAATAAAATATACCCAAAGTAGCTTGGTGTCCCAAATGTTCACCACTCGTGGTGAAGTGGTGTTAACCGCGCGCCAAAGGCTCGCGGTTAACGCCATTTCTCCACTTGTGGTGAACTTTTGGTACACCATGCTACTCTGAGTATATTCAATATAAAGTCACGAAGCGCGTGCTGTTGACGTAATGAATAGGGAAAAAGTACAGAACAGAAGATGATGACAACGCCAGTTTTTATCTGAAATGATCAAACCCTTAGTGTCAAATCTACTGACAGCTTTAGGAAATTAAGGGGAGCCAACTCTCCTGAAAATTATCAGCACAACGAGACTGAGGTGATGGCTTCGGCTGGTCGCTTCTGCATGGTTTCAATTCTTATTCTGTATTCAAGACAAAGGCAGCGCGTACCCAGATTTCTGAATATGGATTCTGAATGGGTTAACCCTTTACCCGTGGCGTTGCGGTAACCGGTTCTCGTTTGATCATCGAAGTTAAGCAACGTCGAGCCCGGTTAATCCCCGGATGGGTGACCTCCTGAGCGATCGATTCGGACTCCCGCGCTGTGTCCTTGGGCAAGGCACTTAATCTCCATTGTCCACATGGGGGTACAATGACGCCGTGTACTAAGGCGTACTGCACGTCGATGGTGCGCATGTCTTCAACCAATCTAACCCTGCCTGTGCTGCAGTGCGGAGTTATGATGTTGGGGAGCTGGCAGCTGCTCGCTCGTCGTTGCTCGGTGGTTCTCTCCGGGTACTCCGGATTCCTCCACCAGTAAAACTGTCATGGTCATGATTAGCCATTTGTGCATAAGTATGTGACCTTAAACACCAATAAGTAAATAAATAAATAACCCTTTACCTAACATGATGAGAAGACGACACTTACAAACAAAATACTTGAATAACTAAAAAAAAAAAAAATTTTTGGATCAAAAACATAGGTTATGATCCCCTACCCCCCCCCCTCCGCCCCCTCCCCCCCCCCCCCCCCCCCATTGGAACGAGATCGACGAGCACGTTTAAAAAAGGGGTCGTAACCTAGGTTTCTGAGACAAAAAAATGAAGAAAAAAATATTAAAAATTAATTGGCGATTTTTGTGAATAGCGCTGGCCGGTTTTTGACTGTTACGTTGGGTAAAGGGTTAAATGGTATTGTGAATTGCTTCCTTTGGTTTAGACGCTCTCTTCTTCGTTTACTTTATTTGCTTTTGTTAACTTAGTATTGGAATTGGTTTTTCAGTCAATGCCATCGGTGCGGTTTCTGTCAGTATAAAGGCCAATTTCAATTCAATATTTACATATCGTTGGCAATAAGTATTCACTGATTAAAAGAAATGCCGTCTTTTTATTCAACAGATTTCTCATTGTATTTCCATCAATCTGATATTCAAGGAAAACGTAGCTATGTGTCCGTTTGATGTTTTGTATAATGTCAAATCGGTTTTCATATTTGGAAATAATTAAGTCTGTCGTTTCCGAAACCAAAGTTCCATAGCATAATCCATAAATATTTTCAGAAAGAACAGGTAGCCGTGCGGATGCCTAATTTCACCCAATCTATCCTTAATTCAATCCATCGTTTGTATAAAATAGTGATGCACTGTTCACTTTGTGTCAATTTTGTTAACCCTTTACCTGGCATGAAAAGCCGACGACACTTGCAAAAAAAAATTCTTGAATAAAACATTGGTTATGACCCCGCACTGGAACGAGCTCGATGAGCACGTTCCAACGAGGGGTCATAACCTATGTTTTTGAGACAAAAAAAATGAAAATTAATTGGCGATTTTTGAGAATAGTGCTGGTCGGTTTTGGCCGTTACGTTGGGTAAAGGGTTAAGGAAATGGAAATGACAGGTAAATACGTCGTTACTTTGGCTGAATTGCACCATCCGTGACAGGACTGACAATTTTCGTCATGGGAAAAGTTAGATCCCCTTAATCTTCCAACGTCGGAAAATTTTACACTAAGAGAATGGGAATTTCTTATAGAAAATGAAATTTAGATAAGATAAGATAAGATAAAGTTTATTGCACGACCAAGAATAAAAATGGTATGGCATACACAAAACACACAAACAATTAAAATAAGAAATGGGTTAACCATGCGACACATGTACGAGTAACAGATTAAACAGACTAATCTTTCTGTGCGCCAGGATATGGGTTACAAACCGATCGACCTCGCGAATAACTTCAACATCTTCACAGGCAAATAGTAACGCAAATCTTTCCAGTTGCAGCAGAAGGTGGAAGTTCGGAAGTCGCTTGCCGACAAAGTTCAAAAGCTTATTTCGAGAAACGCTGTATTTAGAACAGGCAAAGAAAGTATGTAATTCATCTTCGATCCAATTTGTCTTACACTGTTTGTAGTGCCTCTGTTACCTGGGTATTGGTGTCGGCTTTTGATAGCGACCCCTCTCTGTCTCCAAGTCTTTTAATAGCGACCCCACTCTATCTCTAAGTCGCGAGCGCAAATACGGAATCTGGGGACAAATCGCCTTTCCTTCGCGGAAGTGTATCAATATAAAACTCTCTTTTCCGTAGTGCTCTTTGACCGAATGATAGAACTTTAATTTAGTACTATCCGAATGAACTCCTTTTCGTGTGGATTCGCTTTTCCGCATCTGACCGTAAACGTCATGGAGTCGCGTTTTTAATTGTTTCTCCAAATTTGGGGGAGCACAGTTTGGGTTCAGCCACACGTTGCCAAACCCACAAGTCGAAAGGACGCTTTCAATTTCTGATGTACAGTTATGATTAACCCTTTACCTAACCTGAAAAGCAGACGAAACTTGCAAAAATAATTCTTGAATAACTATTTTTTTTCATTTTTTGTCTCAAAAACATAGGTTATGACCCCTCGTTGGAACGAGCTCGACGAGCTCGTTCCAACGAGGGGTCATAACCTATGTTTTTGAGACAAAAAATGAAAAAATTAATGAAAATTAATGGCGATTTTTGAGAATAGCACTGGCCGGTTTTGGCCGTTACGTTAGGTAAAGGGTTAAGTTCCCGCATCTCATTGTAAGCCAAACTTAACAATGGGTTGGCCAGAACCGTTACCGCTTTCAGCCAATTTGACACAAGTTTAGTTTTTCTGTCAATAGCCAGTGGGTATCAACCTAATTCCGCTAGTACTGCAGCATTACAAGATTTCGAGAGTACTTGCAGTATATGTTTGCAAAACTGCAAATGTACCGATTCAATCTGCTTTTCGTTATTTCGGACTGCCTGGTCTCCTCATGCTTCCGCGCAATATAGAAGAACGGGTTTCACCAACGCATCGAATAGTTTTTCTCTCACGTGTATGTTATCCTTGGATACTGACAAAAACAGACGCTTTAATTTAAAGTAAGCTTTGAGTGCTCTTGCTATAAGGTTCGATAGCGCTCTGGTAAAACGGCCCGATGCCGTGAAAACAATTCAGAGGTACGTGTATGAGGTCACTGTTTGTATCTTGTCGTCGCCACAAGTAAATGAACTATTAACTTTTCTACCCGCCGTGTTGAAAATAAGTACTTTCATTTTCTGCTTATTGTCAGTGAATCTCCACTTCTTACAAACAATGTAATGAGTTGAGAGACGATTGTAAGCCGTCTCTAGTGGTAGAGACAGGGGGCGCGGTGGCTCAGTATGTAGAGGTGCAGGCTGCAAGTCGAGAGGTCCTCGGTTCGAATCCCACCTGCGGCAACCGCGTTGTGTCCTTGGGCAAGACACTTCACCCCCATTGGCCCACCTGGGGGCACGGTGACGTCGTGGACTAAGGCGTACTGCACGTCGATGGTGCACTTGTCTTCAACCAATGCTAACCCTGCTGGTGTGGAGTTAATATGTTGGGGAGCTGACAGTTGCTCGCCGTTGCTCGGTGGTTATGTCCGGGTACTCCGGCTTCCTCTACCCGTAAAACTGCCATGGTCATGGTTAGCCACAGTGCAGAAATATATGACCTTAAACCCCAATAAATAAATAAATAACTAAATAAATAAATAAGTAGTAGAGAGAAGAACTAGATCCTCTGCACACAGCAAACAAGAAATAGCAGTACATTTTAATTCAGGAAACGTGTTATCATCTTCTAAAGAGACAGGAATGTTATCTATAAACCAATTAAAAAGTAATGGGCTTAACTCTTAACCCGCTGAGTATTTTAAAAATATTTTTCATCAAATCTAGTCATGGCTGCTATGAAGCAGCCATGACTAGATTTGATGAAACATTCATCTAAATTTAACTCAAGAAATTGTTGGTGAAAAAAATCCATTCAGTTTACAGGGTGCAAGTTGGATAAAATATGCCCTAATTCTACATATCTCAATGGCAAGAGAAATACTGTCCTGGGCAGTAATATCCCCCAGCAGCATGCAAAGAGTTATATTATTCCCTTGAATTACGCCAACCGAATTAGAAAAACGTTTTTGATAAAGCTTTACCAGTTTTCACCTGCAGTATGCTACAGGTGAACATTTCCTTGACCGAATTGTTAAAATTTTCACCATCACCTTTTTCAATTAACTTCATGAACAAGCCTCCTCGTCAGACTCCATCAAAGGCTTTATTAACCCTTTCATACTTGTGTACGTCTTATGGCGTACGAAATCAAACAGCGCGTTGATACGTTGACGTTGTGGTCATTTGTTTTGTTATTATTTTTCGATTTTTTAAAGTTTTAACTTCAATTCCTATTTTCTCCCGAACAGTGCCCAGCGATAACCAATGAGCCAAATGTTATCGCAGCTGAAAATACTAATATAATCCTGCTGTCAAGACTTCTTAACTGGTTGAATGCTAGCAGCCACTATCAGGATTTTAAAAAACGAGGATGTATCAGAGCAAAAGCCAACACTTTCCTTGCTTATATTTCATATTCAGTCAAACAAAAATAATATTTTGTTTATATAAATTTGTTTTATTACAAATTATTGGAGAGTGCCCAAGGGCACTCTCCAATAATTTGTAATAAAACAAGTTTTAAAATAATAAATTCAGACCACCAAAAATAATCTAGCCCTCAACCAGTTAATCACTAATGTGAAAAATATCTTGTTATTTGTACTTTCCGACGTTTGACGTCGCATTTTGAAAAACGTCGAAGAAACGGAATTCCCAATGACGTCTGAACGTCGGGATAATTAAAGTCTTAAAGGGTTAAAATCGACAAAGCATGCGTAGAGCATTTTACCGTTTCGAAACGCTTTGTGAATCAGTGTCCAGGAACAATAATGTGGTCGGAAATGTTAGCGAATTTGTTAGCGAAACGTTAGCGAATTTGTATCCCCATTGTGCGCTCCATTTCACAAACTTTAGACGTTTCCCTGTAGAGTAGTATAAAAATACAGAGGCTGTTTTTTTTTTACAATTTTATCCCCAGTCAGTTTGAACGTTTGGCTATTATTCTCGGTTGAAACCCATTTAAAAATATGAAACCGGCGTTTTCACCATCTTTTGAAATTCTGTAACCTTCCTTTCAGCTCATTATATCAACAGAATGCGCATCGTGATTTATAAAACAGACAATGTCTTTTCCATTAACATAAAAGTCTAGGAGGTGGGATTTGCTAATTTGTTTCTGGGAAGAATAAAACCATGCAAATTACTGGAAAAACACATTCGCTGAACAAAGAACCAAAGTGAACACTTGGTAGGTGTGATACTGATATATAGTAAGAGTTTCCGAGATTTGTCTGTTGTCTTCGTTTATTAAACATAACTAAAGGAAACTTGATTTTATTTTCTACTGATGTCATAGATGTTTTCTCAACAATTACTTGCTTCTCAATTGGACCCTCCTCACTCGTCTAATAATTTTAAGGGAGATAACTTTAAAGAAAGTCGATTTTCATGAAATATAAGTCAGGGATGATTGAAATATCTGCACATATATTAACTGAAGATTTATTTTTATATATTTAAAACCCTATCTTGGATAAATCACAGACTTCCGCAAAGGAGTTTGATGCCTCGGGGTCAGTTTTCCTTGCTTCAAGCAGATTGTCGGAGTGGAAGAGTTCCTGAGATCAATGATATGAAGTGAATCATGTATAATTATACATCAGCAGGACACGAGTGTGTAGAGGGTTAATCGTTAATCATTGAATGATAGGTATTCAATCTGCAAATTTTCTCCATAATGCAACTTGGAATTAAACCAATCCAATCTTGTTTGACAGATTCAAACAAAATTGAATTGGTTAATTTCCAAGTTGCATTATGGAAACAGTATTTATTTACTGGCGTTTAAGGCCACGTATTTCTGAACAATGGCTAATCATGACCACGGCAGTTTTACGGGTGGAGGAAGCCGGAGTACCCGGAGAGAACCACCGAGCAACGGCGAGAAACTGTCAGCTCCCCAACATACTAACTCCACACAAGCAGGGTTAGTATTGGTTGAATACAGGTGCACCATCGACGTGCAGTACGCCTTAGTACACAGCGTCACCGTGCCCCACGTGGGCAATGGGGGTAAAGTGTCTTGCCCAAGGACACAACGCGGTTGCCGCAGGTGGGATTCGAACCGAGGACCTCTCGGCTTGCAGCCTGCACCTCTACCAACTTAGCCACCGCGCCCCCATGGAAACATTAGTGCCGGAAGTTTCTAAAGTTTGAACCCAGTGTGCAGACACCCGATCCTTATAAAGTTACACGCCTGTGGCGTAAAACTGTTAGCGTTTGTTAGACGCATCAAAGCGATGCAGATTATTAATCTTCAGGTCTGCCAAATCAATGAATAAACAATCTTGACCAATGAAAATCCCTTTTTGTCAAAATTTGTAAACTCGACTACGTCGGCTATGATCGGGTGGTGCAGAAGGTATATTTATTTATTGGTGTTTAAGGTCACATACTTATGCATAATTGGCTAATCATGACCGTGGCAGTTTTACGGGTGGAGGAAGCCCCGGAGTACCCGGAGAGAACCACCGAGCACGACGAGCAGCTGCCAGCTCCCCAACATCGTAACTCCGCACTGCAGCACATGCAGGGTTAGATTGGTTGAAGACATGGGCACCATCGACGTGCAGTACGCCTTAGTACACGGCGTCATCATGCCACCATGTGGACAATGGGGGTTAAGTGCCTTGCCCAAGGACACAGCGCGGGAATCCGAATCGATCACTCAGACGGTCACCAATCCGAGGATTAACCGGGCTCGACGTTGCTTAACTTCGGTGATCTTACGAGAACCGGTTACCGCAACGCCACCTTGCCCCCGGTGCAGAAGGTTAATCATTGAATGACAGGCGGTCCTGAGTTTAGTGGGCACCCGCAAAGATAGTTCCTGGCTACGCCACTGCTTTTGGTAATCATTTTTTTCAAGTAAGAAAAAAAGACAATGATGAGTTCCCGTTTATGTCAGCTTCTCAGATTGTCTTTTCAATGAGACAAAAGAGCATCATTTCACTGTAAGAGATAGGTGTAATTTTATTAAGATCTATGGGTTATCTGAACACAGTGACGCGATAACAAAAAACACACGTGGAAATTATTTTTACAAAGCTTTAGTAATGTATGACATGTGCTATGGAAAAGTACAGGAAAGCTTCCAGACTCTATGCCCACTGATACCAATCCTGCAAAATAGAGTATAAGATCCCAAACACGATAAGCAGTGTATATCTATAGGTAAGAGTCTCCTGGACAATACTTTGATTGATTGACCATCATCACAAGTATCAGTTCATAAAGTAGGAAATAAAGCCACACAACTTTGGAGTAAGTAAGGGGTGGTGAAAATGTACTTAATAATTTATTTATTGGTGTTGAAGGTCACATACTTATGCACAATGGATAATCGTGACCGTGACAGTTTTACGGGTGGAGGAAGCCTGAGTACCGGGAGAGAACCACCGAGCATCGACGAGCAACTGTCAGCTCCTCAACATTCTAACTCTGTTCAAGCTTCGCTCAAGCAGGGTTACAGCGGTTGAAGACGTGTACCATCGACGTGCAGTACGCCTTAGTACACGGCGTCATCGTTCCCCCACGTTGGCAACCGAGATAAAGTGCATTGCCCAAGGATACAACGCGGGACGTTCCGGACAGGGATCGAACTCGGCACCTCTAGCACAGACGTCCAACAGTCTACCACTGATCCAAGAAATATACTTCAAATACATCGGGATCAGTTCTTTAAGTTATTGGTAGGGATGGCAGAATAGAGACTATAAGGTACAAATGTGTTATGGTACATGTAGCTACAGTACAGCCGCCGTAGACTGGTCACTTTCCACGGGTGGGTAATATTTCCACGGACGCAATAATATCAGATTCCAAACACAAGTTATAGGAATAATCATCAAAAATTTAATTAATGAAGCATCGGGTAAAACCCGATGCTTCATAATTAAAATTTTGGTGCTGCTAATTTTTATCGCCAGGTAAAGGCATGCGTGGACATCACTGATCAGACCTGGGTTATGTCCTGTCCATGGCGACTGTTCTGTATACACTATGGGAGGTGCATTTTAAGTTAAGGATTTTGATATTGGTATGAAGATTGTAATATGCTTCTGAAGTGGTGAGATTTGGGACACACAGAAAGAACAGCCAGAATAAGAGAACAGATTTAACATTTTTAAACCGAAACTCCGTTTTTTTTTCTTCACAGAGACATGATACCATCTAGGGCCCTACGAAGCTTCAAGATTCGATTCGATTTCGAATCTTGAATTGATATTCGATTCGATTCGAAATCAGCTGTCCGTTTCGTTTCCTTCCGATCCTTTACACGGGAATACAGCTTGGCATTAGTCATAGCCGTCGTCTCACAAAACATATTGTTCAGATGGAATTTGTACGTAAATAACGCTGAAAATAAAGACAGAGTGCCACCACATGCTAATTCCAGTCTCACCAGACGCTACCACTGTTGAAAACAAAGTTAATGTTTCCAAACAATGTTGACGATGAGCAGTGGCTAGCGGCTAGTCCTATGTAGTGCTTAGTGCTGATAAGGTTGGGTAATATTCCAACTACATCATCAAGGCATGCCTTCCAGGAAGGCATGCCTTGATGATGTAGCTGGAATATTGTATCAGTCGGGACTTGATCCGTCACAGTCGGAACAATCAGGTTTACAGCCCCCCCCCCCCCCCCCCTTATCCGTATTTTTCAAGACGCTCAGAGTTCGATTCGAGATTCGATCCTATTTCGAATAATAGACCCGATTCGATTCAAGATTCGATTTGAATTGAAAATGTGTGATTCGCATGCATCTAATATCACCAAAGTGGACAGTTAAATGACTTTATGTAGTTTAACAATCAATAAATCCCCAGCACATCGTTGGCCCTCCCCTATATCCAATATCAAGGGTTAAAATGTGATTTAAAAAAATATAGCTATTTTTGACCCTTCAAGTAGATGATGGTTTCGCTAACACAGTTAATTCCAAGGTATTTCAGCATATTGCAAACAGAACAGATCACACCTCGGAATAATTATTTTTGGTGCAGGCACCTCAAGACCAGAAAAAGGCCCGGAACTGTTGAACAAAACAATCTCGATCCAGTTTGTTGGGCGCAAGTCTATACCAGAGACATAAGGCGCAGCCGTTTTAATTTAAAACGCACTTATTGAACTATACAACACTTGGAATATTTAGCCCTGCAAACCTCATTGCCCGCTCTGCGTGAATCCCGGCCCTCAGTATTTAGGCCGCAAATAACTACCATACATTGTGACACATTCGTACCTAGTCTATCAACTACAACCTCTGAATATTATTTTCAACCACGTGAAGTATTTACATACGTTCACATACCACTGAATTCGAGTGGTTTGGATTGCTCTCCTCAATTCTTTGGTAATACTAATACCAAAAACTTTTCCTGACGTCAACCACTGTTATTCATTTGTATATGCAGAAGATAAATTGTTGATGTTGGATAGGTGAGAGAAAGCTTCCCAGTCGTGGGCCGTTAGGCATCGTGATATATACATAGAATATACCCATAGTAGTTCACGAGTGGTGAACATTTGGTACACCAAGTTACTCGTGGTGAACATTTGGTACAGCAAGCTATTATAGGTATATTTTATTTATTAATATTCACACTTGCGATTCTGTTTTTGTTTACATGAGCACCGGTTGACTGTACTTCCGCTGGCACTTTTATCGCCGAAATGAAACAGAAAACGAAACGCGCAAATTTCGGGGCCCTTTTTAATAACATAATTACATACTATTTCGAGTTATGGATGCTTTATTAACATGAGACGAAGTATGTTTGTTAATTTTTGGTATCTTCTGAGGCAAACTTATTTGAAAACGTAATAAATAATTGCCGGTTTCATTTCACTCTTCACGGGGCGACGAGTGATAAATTTAGACACGTTTGCATTCAAGGCGAGGTCGCCAAAAAGGTCCATTTGGATGTAGTTCCACTGTAGGTGTAAATTTTAAACATTGAAATCCCATTGCTGGCGTGTTCACTGCGGTTGTTGTGTAAAGCCAAAGGTTATGTCCTTGGCTTTTAATATAGAGTAGAATAGGTAATCATGGTATAAAATATAGACACTGTTCTTTCCATTAATATAAAAATCTGGGAAGAAAAGAACCTTGCAAATTACTGTAAAAACACATTCGCTAAGCAAAGAACCAAACTGAACACTTCGCAGGTGTGATACTGATATATACATGTAGTAAGAGTTTCCGAGATTTGTCTGTTGTCTTCGTTTATTAAACATAACTAAAGGAAACTTGATTTTATTTTCTACTGATGTCATAGATGTTTTCTCAACAATTACTTGCTTCTCAATTGGACCCTCCTCACTCGTCTAATAATTTTAAGGCAGATAACTTTATAGAAAGTCGACTTTCATGAAATATAAGTCAGGGATGATTGAAATATCTGCACATGTATTAATTGAAAATTTATTTTTATATATTTAAAACCTTATCTCAGATATATCACAGACTTCTTCAAAGGAATTTGGTGTCTCGATGTCAGTTTTCCTTGTTTCAAGCAGATTGTCAAAACGGAAGCATTCCTGAGATCAATGATATGAAATGTATCATGTATACTGATACATCAATAGGACACCAGTGTGCAGACAATTAATCGATGAATGACAGGCATTTAATCTGCAAATTATCCCCATAATGCAACTTAGAATTAACGGCCCTCGACTGGGGAGATTTCTCTCGCCTATCCAAAATCAACTCGTTATTTATTCTCTACAGAAATAACGCATTACGAAGCATTGTGCATTGTGTTTATCCATAAATAATTTTTTTTTTTTTAAAACTGTAATCCTGAATGACAATTCAATGAAGGCGTGCCTTGGTGAAGCAGTTTGAATATTTCTTCAGTCGGGACTTGAGTCATGGCAGTTGAACAAATTGGGTTTACACCCCCGTCTATTGTGGCTTTGATTATAATTGACTGCCAAATCGTAAATCCCATTAGCTTCTATATTGAGTTGTGGGATATGCCATGTAATTTTGTTCAGACTGATAGGGTATTTTGTTGGTTTTTACTGGGGTTTAACGACACTTTCGACAGCCAGGATCACCTCGTGTCGAACAGTTTTACGGGTGGAGGAAGCGGGGGAACCCGGAGAGACCACTAAGCAGCGACGAGCGACTGTTAGACCCCCCCCCCCCCCCCTCAACGTAGTAGGCTTAGCATTGCGACGCCTGAGTGCTAGAATGTTCTATGTCCCCTATGGGACATAGAACATTCTATCACTCAGCCGACGATTGGTTGAAGACAAGTGCACCATTAACGTGCTGTACGGCAGTATGCCTTGGTACACAGCGCCACCGTGCCCCCAAGTGGACAATCGGGATTAAGTGCCTTGCCCAAGGACACAACGCAGTTTCTCCTGGCGGTTATTGTACCGTGCACCTTTCGGTTTGAAGTCCAGTTCCATAGCCACTGAAGCACCGCACCCCCAAGCTGAAATTGAGTTGAGTACAAGTGCGTTGTAAAGACATTTATATTCAAAGTACGATGCAAGCGTTCCGAGTGTCCAAGTAAAGTAACAAACATCACATTTTGCTCGGTTCCCACGCAGCTTCAGAACTCGCTTCGATTCGAGACAGGCTGATTTGAAATTTTTCGAATCGGAGAGATGTTTTCAAAATCGTAACAAGTGTCTCCTCTTGATGTCTTCTTCCGCCATCAGGCCACCTTTACAGGAGACCTGATGATAGAAGAAGAGTTCAAGGCGGTTCCGCTTCCGAAACTACTTGGATTCCGTTTTGGAATATTCCGCTTGTTGATTGATTTGCCCAAACAGACGAGTCACCGTTGCATACAATACTTGAGTGTGTGTGTGTGTGGGGGGGGGGGGGGGGGGGGGGGGGTAGGGGGTGGCAGACAATATTTACGGTTGTAAGAAGTGCATTAATTATAACTAAAAGAGCGGCGAGACTCCATTCTAGATTCCATACGATTCGGAATCCTCCGCCTGATTCAATTCGGAATTCGATCCGTAATTTCATCCCATTTTGCAATTTATACACCAGATGATAGAAGAAGAGTTCAAGGCGGTTCCGCTTCCGGAACTACTTTGAATCTGTTTTAGAATATTCCACTTTTTGATTGATTTGCCCAAGCAGACGAGTGAGTTTCGATTCGATATTCCATTCGATTGGAAATCCGCTGCCAGACTCAATTCAGAATTTGATTCGATCCGAAATTTGATATTCGCGGGGCCCTAACATTTTCAACCCATTTTGCAGTTTGTACATATTGTGATGCCCTTAATGTGAGCCCCGCGCAACAAACACAATACTAACTTCAATGCGACCAATATACAGACTAAAATGTAAAATCACTTAATATAATTTTGACACAACGAATCGTTGCGTCAAAATTAAATTCGGTGATTATAAATTCCATATCTGGCAATTGAATAAGTTTACGTGTTTATTGTCTTTGTTCTATAGCAAATAGTTAATCAAAAATCAGAATCAAAACATTGTATCGAAATTGCGAAACGAGAAGGAAAATCATTATTCATTATTTTAACGCAACACTGGGGGGGGGGGGGGGGGCTATGACGTTGCGGTAACCGGTTCTCGTCAGATCACCGAAGTTAAGCAACGTCGAGCGCGGTTAGTCCTTGGATGGGTGACCGTCTGAGCGATCGACTCAGACTCCAGCGTTGTGTCCTTGGGCAAGGCACTTAACCCCGAGTGTCCACATGGGGCACGATGACGCCGTGTACTAAGGCGTACTGCACGTCGATGGTGCGCATGGCTTCAGCCAGTCTAATCCTGCCTGTGCTGCAGTGCGGAGTTGCTATGTTGGCGAGCTGGCAGCTGCTCGTCGTTGCTCGGTGGTTCTCTTCGGGTGCTCCAATAAGCGTCACCGACACGATATGACCTTGGCTGCTAAAGTGTCGTTAAACCTTTATAAATAAATTAATAAATAAATAACGCAACACTAGCATTGTATCTCATGAGTAAAGGACTTAACAGTGAGTGTGGGGGATTCATGTGGTAGTTGATGATACAAAGGGAAGGATGGATACGTCCATTGAACTGATATCGATTTCTTTATCATCGTTATACCACCAACGTTTTTTTCGGATAAAATTTCCATGCCATGCTCCTTTGAGTAATTTACGTTAATTGAATGGCTAAAGACCCGCGTGGGCTTTCACTTACAATCACGAACTTCGGGCTTTTATTTCAAGAGGGTGCCGTGATGTACGATCTTCAGTCATGCATGTCTTTCAAAAGACGACATAATGCTACGTTATTTATGTCAGGAGACTCAATGACTCCAATGTGAGGAAACTGATAAGGGATGACGCATCGAATTTAATCAATTTTTTAAGATTATCAGACTTTTCCGAAAAAAATCACATTAGATTTCTGTCATTGTACTGACATTTGCTGATAATTATAATTATTCTGACATGTTATTACGCGGCCATATCTCAGTCACACTTGATTCAAAACATGGCGAGTCATTTTAACTGTCTGTCCAAAGTGCAGCTTGGTTCTTCCCAAAGACGTTTTGTGCTTCAAGGGCAAAACAGTACGGGTTACATTTTACCTAACGAATCGGTTGTATACTCCAGTCGTAATTTTCAAATTCAGAAGTTAAAAAAGTATTTTTCAAAATAATGAACAAGCCCATATCACGTGACACCTCACTGGAACGAGCTCGCCTCAAGGCTGCACGTTGAAAATATGGATTGGTCTACTTTCAAATAATGAATATGGACTCAATTCCTGCCATTGAACAAGCATGAAAGATACCAACAGGGTTCAAACGGTCAAGAAATTCATGAACTCACTTACTACTTAACCCTTTACCCAACGTAACGGCCAAAACCGGCCAGCGCTATTCTCAAAAATCGCAAATTAATTTTCAAAATATTTTCATTTTTTGTCTCAAAAACATAGGTTATGAACCCTCGTTGGAACGAGCTCGTCGAGCTCGTTCCAACGAGGGGTCATAACCTATGTTTTTGAGACAAAAAATGAAAAAAATTAGTTATTCAAGAATTTTTTTTGCAAGTGTCGTCTGCTTTTCATGTTAGGTAAAGGGTTAACTGGTAGAATGGAGGAGCAGGTTGCAAGCCGAGAGGCCCTCGGTTCGAATCCCACCTGCGGCAACCGCGTTGTGTCCTTGGGCAAGACACTTCATCTCCATTGCCCGCGTGGGGGCACGATGACGCCGTGTACTAAGGCGTACTGCACGTCGATGGTGCGCATGTCTTCAACCAATCTAACCCTGCCTGTGCTGCAGTGTGGAGTTACGATGTTGGGGAGCTGGCAGCTGCTCGTCGTTGCTCGGTGGTTCTCTCCGGGTACTCCGGCTTCCTCCACCCGTAAAACTGTCACGGTCATGATTAGCCATTGTGTATAAATATGTGACCTTAAACACCAATAAATAAATAAATACTCACTACTTAACTGGTAGAGTGGAGGAGCAAGCCGAGAGGCCCTCGGTTCGAATCCCACCTGCGGCAACCGCGTTGTGTCCTTGGGCAAGACACTTCACCCCCATTGCTCACATGGGGTCACGGTAACGTTGTGTACTAAGGCGTACTGCATGTCGATGGTGCACCTGTCTTCAACCAATGCTAACCCTGCTTGTGTGGAGTTCGTATGTTGGGGAGCTGACAGTTGCTCGCCGTTGTTCTGTGGTTCTCTCCGGGTACTCCGGCTTCCTCCACCCGTAAAACTGTCGAGGACATGATTAGCCATTGTGCAGAAATATGTGACCTTAAACACCAATAAATAAATAATAAATACTGGTAGAGAGGGGGCGCGGTGGCTCAGTCGGTAGAGGTGCAGGCTGCAAGCCGAGAGCTCCTCGGTTCGAATCCCACCTGTGGCAACCGCGTTGTGTTCTTGGGCAAGACACTTCATCTCCATTGTCCGCGCGGGGGCACGGTGGCGTTGTGTACTGCACGTCGACGGTGCACTTGTCTTCAACCAATGCTAACCATGCTTGTGTGGAGTTAGTATGTTGGGGAGCTGACAGTTGCTCGCCGTTGCTCGGTGTACTCCGGCTTCCTCCACCCGTAAAACTGTCGCGGTCATGATTAGTCATTGTGCATAAATATGTGACCTTAAACACCAATAAATAAATAAATAAATAACTGGTAGAGTGCTAAATTATTTTGGCCATCAAATCTTGTGCACATGTATTTGCCTTGTTACAATTTATGGGAGAGTGCCTATGGGCACTCTCCCATAAATTGTGACAAGGCAAACCCTTACAAACTAATTAATGTCACTTGAAAGATAATACAAAGCACATCCACTGAATATGAGCCTTCAAGCTGAAGTACCTGCACTTGAGAATAAAGCCCAGCACTCTACCAGTTAAACATAAATGCAGTTTCTTGGAATCCATTGGACAATAGTAATATTTTTCACTATTTCACTGAAGTATTTCAGTAAATGTATGTAATTTCAGTTTTATGCTTCTCCCAATATATAATCAACTGTTAAATAAATATGTTATTTCGATTTAAAACCACACGGCAAAATACTCATACCAAGAACAGATGTCATCAAGCGAGACCATACTGGCCAGGAACGTGGCTATAGGTTTCCGATTTTTTTTTCTTTGGGGGGGGGGGGGGGGGGGTGTAGGGTAGTGAATTTCCAACAAGGGGAAGGGACCGGGAGGGGAAACCCCTCTCCCGAACCCTCCCCATAGTTGGAAATTCACTACTGATAAAAATTTTGAAAATGAAGCCATGAAAGGGGCGTAAAATTGATTCTAGTAACAAAAATGCCAACACATTTATGATAGAATTAGGAGGTAATAATTATTTGTTATTATTCTGGGAATTGAATATGTGCAAAACAAATGCTCAAGCTGAGAACTTTGAGTAATTCACACTGTCCTGACATTAAATCAGATCTTATGCAGGAATGATCAATTTTGGATGTTTCATCTTTTTGTAACTGTGAATGATGGAATTAACTCGGGATAACGATTTTACATGATGTGATTTTCTTGAAGTGCATTTCGAGGACTTTTTTTTATTACGACAAGTAAAGGTACTATAGAAATCTTGTACCGACTGACAGCGTGCATACTTATGAAGCTCGTTATTGCATACACAGTAGTTGTAAATAGAAACTGTTGGAATTTTTGCCGATTTGAAACCGAGTTGGAATTTGGAGAAGTAAAGGAGACATCAGCATCAATCACCAAAGAAGCTCTAAAATCCAGATAGATAAATTTTGGTCAGGACTGGGGGTGTGACACACACATCCTCTCCTGTCGCCGCGCCCTTGATACTGACTATCTCAGAAACAGGCAACGTTCTGTTTATTTCATAAATTTTATTAAATTATTTATTCTCTTCTTCACAACTACACATTGTCCCAACAATTTATTTTCAAATTTTATATTATTCATTGAGTACTGGAAGCCACTATCACGGCTTTCAAAAATGAGGGTACTAGAGCAAAATCCAACATGTTCCTTTCTTGTGTTTCATATTCAGTCAAATGCAAATATTTTGTTCACATAAATTTGTTCTTTTTATAAATTATTGGAGAGTGCTGGCAGTACTCTCCAATAACTTGTAATAAAAAAACTTAAATAACAAATTCAGACCAGCAAAAATAATCTAGCCCTCAACCAGTTGAATGAAAATTCCGACACGAGATGATCCTGGCTGTCGAAAGTGTCGTGACACCCAAATTAAAAAATATGAAAATAGTTTTACCCTACTGGTATGAGAATGAATGTACAGGCGTCGATATACAGAACGACACACGCGTGTGAGTGGGTTAATCAATATGGCATGAGTGCCAGCGCGGAAAGATAGAACGAGAGGCCACCGGCCTCGAGTTTTATCCATCCGCGATGGTACAAGTACCATATCGATTAACCCATTCACACGCGTGTGTCATTCTGTGTTTATTACTCGCCTTCACGTCAACAAAAACAATTATTAGAAGGACACTCAGCAATTCATTTAACAACAATCAACAAAAAAGAACACATTTTATCGCCAACCAAATTTGCGAGAGGAACCCGTGTTACTATTTCGACCCCTGAGTTCAAATGTGTTCAGTGTGCTTACTGGCACATAGAACTCATTGGAACTCAGGGGACGATTTTCAACTATCACTAGCGACTCAAATTGTAATTGCGTTGCACGATTTATAGAAAATTCCAGTGGAATTTTGCTTCTATTTAAAAATAGTCCGTCAACGATTTCCGTTCCGCACATATGTGCGTAACAGATTTTCATTTTCCGCACGGTTCAGTGTTGCTGTAGATGGTGATTACATATAACAGGCGTGTAATAAAAAACCTTATAAAACGCAGAGACAACAGAACTGATTCAATATTGTATTATGTTATCAATGAGGACACCTTTGATGTCATCAAGCGAGGCAATAATCACAAAAGCCATGGAGAAAGAGAGACAATGCTCAAGGAATTACAAAAAATATGCCAATATAACTCAGAAAGCTCTTGAATTTTACCTATAGTCGTTAAGAGTGTCAAAAGAAGAGGACAAGACCAACAGGACTGAAGCGTCCCATTTTAAGAAATTTTCATCTTCGGGCCTTGTTGATTTGATAGACATGTAGACTGATGTGGTTAATGGTATTTTCAAACTACAAGTAGATTATGGTTTCATAAGTTTGGACGAAAATAAAATTCAATAGACTGCATTGATGGCCATTTCAGTAATTTAGTGGAATCTGTGGAATTTATTTCCAATGATTTCAGGAAATCTCTATGATTTTCAGTAATGGCAGGATTTTCAGTAATTATGTATTTCATGAAATCATTAAATGTCTTAGTAATTTCAGGAGATAATTTCATAATCCTACTGTACCATATACATCATGGAATATTCTGACACCAGCACACAGCGTGCCCCTATTTTCTCCATAAGATGGATGTAAATGTGGAAAATCGTTACTCGTATGGTACAACAGCAGTAAATATTTTCCTGTAAGTGACCATTATAACGCATCTGGAATATTCATCAATAATGCAAGATGTCATTAGAATATTTCAAATGTATATTGAAACAATATATTTTTCCAAAGCTGCTTATTTTTAGAGATTGCATAATTTCCTCGAGTGCAACATTTCAAGGCGGGTGACTCTATTTCAAATATTTAGTTCAGCGATATCTATAATTAGCCCCAACCCTACCAAAGAGACATTTTACCACTTCCATGGGATAAAAGATTCATTTCTGCATTAGAATCTGAGTCAAAAACATGGGAAATTTGCTCTTTTAAGGAAAAGTTTCCAAACTTTGTCAAATGGGCTTAAAAACTGGTATTGCCTCCAAAAGATTTTTCTAGCCTGTTACCTAATAAATTAGCTGAGAGGGATGAGAATTTACAGCTTTGTTTAAAAACTACCCTAATGCAAGATGTCATGAGAATGTTTCAAATGTTTATTGAAACAATATATTTTCCCAAGGCTGCTTATTTTTAGAAATTGCATCATTTCCGACTCTATTTAAAATATTTACTGCAGCGATACCATATGAAATTTACAGTACAGGTATTTTCATATCTATTTTACTCCAAAGAGAAATTAAACATATTATATTTACTTCCAGATACCTTGATGAATATTTCCTCTGAAATGTGATGATCTTGATCTCAGTCGAAACTGTAGTGAACGTTCATATGTCTCCTCCAAACATTCTTCTAAAACAAAAAAAAAACAGTTTGATTTTGGGATTCTGTAATTTCTACTTTATTAAGAAAAAATGGGGTTTACTTTCCCTTGTAATCATGTACTTTCAAAAAACACTGTATTTGATATTGTGAGACACACACCCAGTCGGCCATGGGAATACTACACACAATACGTCATACGAATGAAGGCGTATTGTACTCGATTCGATGGGAGTTAGTTTACATCACCTACGATTTGCGATTTCCCAACATGACCCGTGGCGACAAAACCTGAACACGTGGGACTGCGGTCAGTTAGCAAGTTTTCCACCGCTCTTACTTTTGAAAATAACTACAATTCGCCAATATGTAATAGAAAGACTTTAAAAAAGGAATCGGATGGGTATCGAAATGTTTATTGTTTTCGACCCGTTAGGGCGTGATATTGAGAATATATGCTCATGTGTGTGTGTGTGTGTGTGTGTGTGAATGTGTATGGAGACCCCTGTGGGCGGGGGAGATTTCGACAGGCCACAATTTTTAAATGTTAAACGACAAGGAGTGAAAAGAATTGAAAATGTTCAGACCTAAAACTCCATTTAAATAAAGTATGGCCAAAATAAATGTTCGGGTCGTGACGGGGCAAATTAATTCGTAATGGATCTAAATAGAAGTAACTAATAAATAATATCTGAAATCACAGTTGACTGGTTTGGTTGGGAAATCGTGGGCAAAAATGTTATAACGCGTCAAAGATGATCAGGAAAATGAGTTAAAGTCGGCGCAGAACAGAAATACGCATACATTGGGATATTTCGATGTGCATGCTTACGATATTTAGGTGCGTAAACTTACCGTTGAATATGTGCATTGACGACAAAAGGTGGGAAAACGACCGATAACATAAACAAACAAATATAAAATATTCGATTAACCCTTTACCTAACATGAAAATAAGACGACATTTGCAAAAAGAATTCTTGAATAACTAATTTTGTTAATTTTTTGTCTCAAAAACGTAGGTTATGACCCCTCGTTTGGAACGAGCTCGATGAGCTCGTTCTAACGAGGGGTCATAACCTATGTTTTTGAGACAAAAAATGAAAAAAATAATGAAAATTAATAGGCGATTTTTGAGAATAGGGCTGGCCGGTTTTGGCCGTTACGTTGGGTAAAGGGTGTATACTAATAAAGAGTGTTGTAGCATAACTTTTTCAAAACACGATATACTTTGAACACGCTTATTGATACTGGCTATACCTAGTGACGTCAGGGAGTAACTCTCGACGCCACGAAGCAGATCCTGTGAAGTTCTCAATGTGAACGGTCGTGTCTTTGAGCCCAGAGATACTGGCGCACCATCATTTCTTATTTTCACTCATGTTCATGTGTACCTTTCTATATCAGTATAAAACTACTCGTCTTCCATATTTGTGTTTGGGTGATTCTTCCAGGGATAAATCCAAGAACCCATAAATAATTATTGTAGCGCTCACTCTACCCAAAGGAAACGCTACAATTGGTGGCAGATGGTGGGATGTATTCATTGTGGAAAGAAGATCGGCTATTCAGTTTCCCAATAAATAATGGAATGCACTGGAAGTGGTGAAAATTGTAATGAATGGAATTCCGATGAAAATCAAGAAACTAATGGAGACATTAGAAAGTTCGACCTCACTGGAAACACTGGAGACAGGAATTGCGATTTCACTGGACACGCAGGAGATACCGGGCGCAAAGTGGCCAATGGAGACATTGCTGTCCAGAGGAGCACTGGAGTCACCGGGGAGGCTGAGCTTGACAGAACGTATGGTCCTGTAGCAGATGGCTGGAACCATTTTGATAATGTCACTCCATCAGGCAAGGTTTGTTATGATTATAACATTTCTACACCCATGAGTTCTGACTCTACATTGGGGAGGTATAAACGACAGGATCCATGTAGGGGCAAACGCAATCCAGCAGAACATCTAGAAGTTCATACTCCAGTACGAAGCATGGATGTGTCCAACAGGGAAGGAAACGTGATTCCTCGGACACAGGAAAAAGATACTCGAAACAACTCGCATGGGAACAGGGACCATAGTGTGGCATCTGGTTTGAATTACGGCCATCCCGAGCGTCAAACGAGCGAAATGAGGAAGGGATTGGGTCACCAAGGCACATATTCGGAATATGACCAATTTAGTTGGGATAATGCATAAATTGGATCTCTGGCTGGAACACAGAAGTTGGACAAAGATTTAACCCCCGCACAATACTAGATCAGTTGTCTCCAATGTTCTGTGAAAGTTCACGTGGATATTCAAATCAGCGTGTTACTGGAGACCCTCAACACGGAACAGAAAACAAACAGTGGTTGATATTTAGCATTACGTGGCTGGGAATGTTACTTTTGTGTGCTTTCTTGGTAGCAGTGATGTGGTATATGTACCCCGACTGCACAGCTGTAAAGTATTCACAACGATACACCATGACATGACCTATGGGGATAATAACATGCATTCTGAATCGGCGCTAATTAAACTGGTGAAGAATATACCCAGCGATGCTGGTCCAGTGAGAAATAACCAGATTAAACAGCCTTATTGGGCACCTATGGAACATTATCCTCACGTTTCCAGAATACATGAAAATCCAAATGCTAGAAACTATGAACTCTCGATGAATCCTAATTTTTCTGGTGACCATTGTCGTCACACATGTTCAGACCACAGGAAATGCGCTGGGCGAGATGTCAAGAGGATGGAGGTGCCTGTGACACGAACATTTCAGGGCGCCAATAGTGATATCTGGTCTGAGTTCATTATTCACTTCGAGAATGTTTCCAAAATAAATGACTGGCATGAAGAGAGGAAACGAATTATGTTCTTTCTTGCCCCAAGAAGTCAGGCAGAATCGTATGCGACTGGACTTCCAGTTGTGGTGAGGAATAATTGGGATAAATTCGTAAAAAGTGTGGAGGAACGATTCGGCCATTCAGCTTTGAAGGAAGCGTACGAAACAGAAGTAAGAGCACGGTTTCGAAAATCAGGTGAGAGTCTGAGAGATTCGGGCCATTGCCGATTTATACAGGAGAGCATATCCACGAAATCCGGATATAGTAGAAGCGAAGTCTCTCAAAGCTTTCCTTAACAAGTGTGGAGACGAGTCCTTCCGGCTGATGGTAAAAAGGACGAGACCGCAGACACTTTGTGATGCTATACAAAATGCTATAGAAGAGGAAGCAATTATTGCTAGTGAGCAAGATTATAAATCGCGGCCATTAGGTTGGAACCGAATTCACATAATCGAACAGGATGAAGAGAAGCATGTGGACTGGCCACGAGTAAGAACTAATCGACGGAGAAGATTCCGCCGTAGACGTAAAAGGGGCAATATCGGCGGTAAGACTGAGAAAGCGTATCAATCAAAGAGCCATTGTGGTTATGGACAGAAGTTACCAGAGTTGCCAGGACAAGGAGTTGGAGATACTTTAAATGGACAAGGACAGCTCCAGTAGGCCGGGGGGATGTCCGATCAGGAGAAAGGCTTGGGACAGGAGATTCAGTGGAAGTTCAGCGGAGCACCCATTGCATTAGTAAGAGTGAAAATACAATTATAGATTCGGGGAGTGGCGCCTCACAGAAAGCTGTGACAGAAGGAGAGAAATTCGATATTGTAACAAAAAGCAACGGATTGGGTAGTATGTTTGTTCGTGGCTACGTTGAAGGGACTCCTATGGTTTGGCTCATAGACACTTGCGCCAGAAGAACATTTTTAACCGAAGATACTTTCTACAAGATACCAGTTAGGGACAGGTCTCCGTTAGCACTTATGAAAAAGTAATTTTCAGTGGCAGATGGCAGACCTTTAGATGGTTTGGGAGTCGCACGATTAAACGTGGTGTTAGGTAACATAGTCACTGGCATGGATGTAATTATTGGTGGGGTCATGACAAATTAGCTTGGTCAAGATTTCTTAAAAGAACATCGCTGCAAATGGAATTTGGATGAAAGGACCTTAACTATTGGCTCTACGAAATGTCCCTTGCAAACAGATGTAGAGGTGCCAAAGTCATGTAGACTTGTATGTTTGGAAACAGTCACCATCCCTTCAAAACATGAAGCTGTCGTCAAATGCGGTACGACCAGGAAGAGAAACGATGTTGCCACCTTGGGTGTTGTGAGTCCGGAAATTAAATTTATGGAGAAGTACCACCTTGGACTTGCTAGAACTATTGGGAGTTCCGACTCTGGCACAGTATTTGCGCGTGTCTTCAACCTTAATGAAGCTGATGTAGTGGTGTACAGACAGACATTCGCATGTTGCCCTGTTTACTCCAATAGATAGTGTTGGAGAGTTATTCGACCCCGTAGACTATAGTGATGTCAACCATGTGAAGGGGAATGTGCCAGAATCGACTGAAGTACCGATGCATTTGCAGCAGGTATATAAAGATGGGTGTGAACATCTGACAAAAGAACAGCAAGACAAGTTGAAGGACTTTCTTATAAGAAGGTCAAACAGTTTTTCGACAGGACCCCGTGAACAAAGATGGGTCAGCATGAGATCAGATTATCTGATCCAACACCCATTCGAGAGCCACCAAGGAGAATACCGATTTTCAAAAGGGAAATTCTGGACGAGGAGATTAGAAAACTGGAAAATGCTAGAGTGATTGAGAAATCAATTAGTCCATGGTCTGCACAATGTGTGTTGGTCAAGAAGAAAGATACATTGTGGCGGTTGTGTGTAGACTATAGGAAGCTCAATGAGAACACAATAAAGGATAGCTATCCCATTCCGAGTGTGGAGGATAATCTTGACGCTTTGTGTGGGGCCAGGTGGTTTTCATCGTTGGATTTGGCAATGGGATATCATCAGATTCCCATGGCTGAAGAGCTTAAAGAGAAAACTGTGTTTGCAACACCTTGTGGAGGTCTTTATCAATATGTAACCATGGCCATGGGCCTCTGCAATTCGCCCTCGACGTTCGAGCGCATTATGGAAAGGGTCCTCCAAGGACTTCAGTGGCATATAGCTGTTCTATACTTGGACGATATCATAGTGTATGGTAAAGACGTGGATGGACATTTTCAAAACTTGGATTATTTCTGGATCGATTGGATGCTGCAGGTTTGAAATTAAAACCAAAGAAATTCCAGTTGTGTAGGACGGAAGTATCGTTCCTGGGTCACGTAGTGTCCCGTAGTTGTGTGGCTGCCGATCCTGGCAAAGTCAGAGCGGTAAAAGACATTCCTCGGCCCACCACTATCCGTGATACGAGGATTTTCTTGGGATTGACTGCGTAATATCGGAAGTTTGTTAGAGATTATGCACAGGTAGCTAAACCACTTTATGATCTCACTGGGAAAGGAAAAACCTTCAAATGGAGTCAAGACTGTGAAAGTGCATTTCTGGAGCTCAAACAGCGTCTTACGCCTGTGCTTGGGTATCCAGCTGTGGATGGTGGTACCTTCATTCTAGACACTGACGCAAGCGAGTTCGCAACTGGAGCGGTCATATTCCAGGTACAGGGTGATGTGGAAACTGTTATTTCGTATGGGAATAGAACACTGGCCAAGCCAGAACGTAACTATTGCGTGACAAGGAAAGAAATGTTGTCAATAATCCATTTTGTGCAGCACTACAAGTACTACCTCATAGGAAGGTGGTTCCTGTTAAGGACAGATCATGAGTCATTAACCTGCCTTCACCGGTTTAAAGAACCTGAAGGTCAAATGTGTCGATGGTTACAGACTCTGAGCCAGTTTGACTTCAAGATACAACACCGACCAGGTAGGCGGCATGCAAGCGCAGACGCAACGTCCCGGTTGTGTCCCAACGAAGCCATTTCCTGTAGCCAGTGTCACCTGCCAACTCAATATCAGTACAGTGAACTTAGCGAAACGGATGTGACAGATCTAAGGGAGGACCGGAGTCTCAGTGACTGGAGTCCAGTAGATCAAAATACTTGTGACTGGAGCCCAGTGTGCATTTCGAAAAACACCAGTGCAGATGTAATTCAGGCATTCCCTATCCATTCCGGAGGCGATGCGGATAGTGAACAGGAGAATGAAGGGCACCAAATGATTAATGGAACGGTTGCTGATGCGGCTGATGTGACTACAGATACTAATAGAGGCAAGAAAGCAAATCGTCCAAGACTGAGTAAACCCATTCAACAACTCGATATAGGGTGTGACAATTGGACTGAAGATTTCATAAGACAGGAGCAGCTGGCTGATCCACACATTGGACAAATCTTGACCAGGTGGAAGCTGAACGACGAATGCCTGAGTGGCCCGAAATTTCCCACATGAGCCCACAAATTAAGTTTTGGGTAGCGCGGTGGGAATTGCTGAAAGTGAGAAAGACAATTCTATGCTACTTGTTTAAAGACGCAGCATCCTCAAGGTGACGAATAGTGACTCTTAAAGTATTGACACCAGCAGTGTTGTGAAGCTACACAACGCCTCCGCGTCTGCCCATCAAGGAATACAACGGACCTGGGAAGGGCGCAGCTGTGTGCTTACTATTGGGAAAAGGTGCATTCGTCTGTAGCTATATTTATATTTATTTATTTATTGGTGTTTAAGGTCACATATTTATGCACAATGGCTAATCATGACCGTGACAGTTTTACGGGTGGAGGAAGCCGGAGTACCCGGAGAGAACCACCGAGCAACGACGAGCAGCTGTCAGCTCCCCAACATCGTAACTCCGCACTGCAGCACAGGCAGGGTTAGATTGGTTGAAGACATGCGTACCATCGACGTGCAGTACGCCCCAGTACACGGCGTCATCGTGCCCCCACGTGGGCAATGGAGATGAAGTGTCTTGCCCAAGGACACAACGCGGTTGCCGCAGGTGGGATTCGAACCGAGGACCTCTCGGCTTGCAGCCTGCACCTCTACCTACTGAGCCACCGCGCTCCCCGTCTGTAGCTGATTACGTTCGAATGTGTGACATCTGTGAAGAGAGGAAGGATCCACAAGAAAGCCGAAGACATGAACTGTATTATTATAATGTGGGTGGAAGCTATGAACGGGTAGCCACGGACATCGCTGGCCCATTCCCAAGAACAGATTCAGGAAATAAGTACATTTTAGTCGTCCAGGACTATTTCACAAAAAATATGGAAATGATACCAATGAGTGACATGAAGGCTGAGACGGTTGCAGATTTGATCTTTCGTAGGTGGATAAGACATTATGGATGGCCCAATGGAGATATTTTCTGATCAAGGAACGCAATATGAGGGTGCTGTGTTCCGGAAAATGTGTGAATTCCTGGAGATTGACAAGTGTCGTACTACCCCACTCCACATTGGTTCTGATGGCATGGTGGAGCGAATGAATCGGACAATACAAGGAATGTTAGCAAAAATGGTTGGAAAGAATCAACGAGATTGGGACCTAAAATTGGACAATATTGCCATGGCTAACAACAGTACGCCACATGACAGTACTGGATTCACACCTTTTAGAATGGTGTTTGGGAACGAGATGAGCATACCATTGGATGTTGTGACTAAACGGTTGGTGAAGGGTGATGACACTTGTGAAATGACTGTAGTAAAACAATTACAGAAAGATTTAGAAGACGCACACATTCTCGCTCGCGAGAAGCTGCGGCGAAGTGCCAAAAGACGGAAGAAGCAATATGACAGGAAAGTTAGCAAACCCATTCTGGAGGTGGGTGACCTTGTGCGACTGAACCAATATAGAAAGAGCAAAGGATGGTCAGCAAAATTCGATCGGTTTTGGACGGGACCGTGGATAGTTGTGCGTAAACTATCTGACGTCGTTTACGAAGTTCAACATTCGTCCAAAAGTTCGCCACTGGTCGTTCATGGAGATAGACTCAAGCTGTACAAAGGAACAAAGACTGTGACATGGTTTCAACGAGAAAGAGGGTTGTTAGATACTACATCGACTCCAGAAAATGATCTCACACTTCAAGATATACAACTCAGGAAATCTCCAGACGTGGGTCAAGCTAAAGGGAGTTTTGCGGACCAGAGTCCGGCTGACAGGAGCCCAATGGACCAGGATTCCGCAGACAGGCGTCTAGAGGGCCTGCGTCCGACTGACTGCAGTCTAAAGGACCAGAGTCCAGTGGATGGACCTCCGATGAATCAGAGTCCATCTATCAGAGATCAAGTGGGCCGGAGTTCAGCAGAGGAAAGCCGGTGTAGACGGCGATCAGCAGACAGGGGCTTGGTGGATCGGATTCCACGTGAAATGCGTGGAGCAGGCCAGAATTTACACAAAAGGAGACGAAGATACCGGAGTCCATCTGTCCGTGATCCTGAGATAAATCCTCCTAATCGGGGACAGCAAGCGAACCACAGGAAGGTGTAAAAGACAATCACGAGCAAAATAAATTGACAGGAACGCCCGAACGCGCTATGGTCGAGAAATAAAGAGGCGAACGCACTTCTCTCCATCCGCATGCCGAGCTGAAGACTTGAGCGCGGCACTGGAACATCAAAAATGCGGGGGAGTTTCCAGGACGACGGTTCCATGCGTGAGCAGTAAAGTTTATGTGCCAATGATCTCCAGTCGGTCTGTTAATGTTGCGTCGAGACACACTGGATTTTTGTTTTCAAATCGAAGATGACATTCAACTGTGAAAAGTGTGGGAAAGACTTTGTAAATCGTAGGAATCTACAGAGACATTGTCACGCCAGACATACACAGTGAGTTCGCTGTGTACAGTGTTCAGAATGTGAAGAAAGGTTTCAGAGGAAGCATTTTTACAAGGAACATTTATTGAGAAAGCATGGATGGAGTTTGGGGGAGGTTCGAAGAGAGGTATTGGGGAGTGTGTGAAAAGAGACTGATAGGGAGGAATACAATGATTTTCGTGGCAGGCGTCCGCGTAAGGACGTAAGAAGTGATCGGAGTAGTACACACAGGAGAAGGTCAAATGACTGTAGAAGTAACACCGGATATAGAAGTGACAGGAGTAATGCGCACCGGAATAGGTCAAGGGACCGTAGAAGTTCCACTGGAGTCACTGGACATAGGAGTGACAGGGGTAACCGGCGTGGTGTTCACTGGAGTAGTTCGAGGGCCCATGGAGGTGTCAGTGGCCAGGAGAGTCAGAGACATTGGCAAGGTGCTAACCGGAGTAATTCGGAGAAGCTCCACTGGTTATGACGGTGACAGGGGTAGTTTGCAGGGCACTCGACGGAGTTGGCTAGAAGATTGTGGAAGCACACTTGATAGTCGGGACAATAATAGGAGTCCCACGGGGATGAACCAGATATGGTCTGAAGAGAAGATTCGTGACGCCAGTACCCCGTCTTCTCTGGATAGTTGGTCGAGAACTGCACTAAGCCCTACTTTAGCGGTGAATGAATCGGTCGTGGTGTATAACATTCTAGATATTGACAGTGATGGGTTATTTAGGGATAAAGAAGATGAGATATCAGAGCGTGCTTCGCAGGGGTCGCCAAACCGCGTGTCGGATGTTGAAAGTAACGAACACTCAGAGCCAGTGATTGAAGTATCTAACGCTCACATTGGCATAGGCATTGTGATAAAAAAAACTGTTGCGGAACCAGATGGGACAAAAACTGTTACAAAGGCTTATTCTATTAATTATTCTGAAGGTGTGGACAGAATATAAATGTCTATACACTCGCGGAATAGGTTATTGGTGATTTAACGGCTGCTATGGGACAGGAGCGACGGTACAGTGAGGCCCAGGAGATGGACGCATAAAGTTCAAGTTGTTGGACAGGAATAACAGAACAGTGAACGTTTTTTTTAAAAAAAAAACTTTCAACTTTATTTGTTTTGGAACTCTGAACAAGGGACGTTCAGTCTCATGGGGAGGGGCGTAATGTAGCATAACTTTTTCAGAACACGATATACTTCGAACACGCTTATTGATATTGGCTATACCTAGTGACGCCAGTGAGGAGTTACTCTCGGCGCCACGAAGCAGATCCTGTGAAGTTCTCAAGGTGAACGGTCGTGTCTTTGAGCCCAGAGATACTGGCGCACCATCATTTCTTATTTTCACTCATGTTCATGTGTATCTTTCTATATCAGTATAAAACTACTCGTCTTCCATATTTGTGTTTGGGTGATTCTTCCAGGGATAAATCCAAGAACCCATAAATAATTATTGTAGCACTCACTCTACCCAAAGGAAACGCTACAGTATTTTAAAATATTGAGACCTCTTCCATGTCTAACTCTAACTGAATGTGTGATACGGGGTTGTGCTCAGTTTGTATCGGAAGCCATTTTGCCACACCAATTCGATATCGAAAAACCCTTGGTCATGATCGGGCACAATGACATCCGATATAAATTCGCTAAATAGGGTCTACTCACAAAATTAATCTGATTTTTGTCCTTTATGCTTTGTAGCTAAATCAAAGTAAAAGTCATTCGCGCTATGTCAGAGGAAGTATAAGTCGGGCCGGATGCTGGCAGAGCTCTATCTCAGCCCGTTCCTATGACCTATTTACAATATATGTCAATGGTATTAACCCTTTAACCAACGTAACGACCAAAATCGGCTAGCGTCTTCAAAGGATTATTCCTCATCGGGAAGACAATACGTGGTCACTAGAGTGCGTTACAGACATTAACAGTAGAGAAGAAATGGAAAAGGCCTGATCTGGTGGAGGAAAAGGTGACGTCATAAGTCACGTGGCCTGTTATGCCACGTGGGTTGTTATGGTAGGGCGCTTGAACGGACATGTTGTGGTGGCATGGTGAATTTTATTAGTGATACATGGTGATAGTGTGTAGGGTGTAAGGGGGATATCAGCGCACCAAAATTGGTACACAGATCGTACCTCACTAAAAACTTAGTTTTTTGGATAAATTGCGTTCTTCACAATCGAAATCCACGGACATGTGCGATGCGACACGTGTGCGTTCACATCGTCACCTTCTCCCGGTTCTTACAGTGGTTGAGGGAGACGAAGCATCGTAGGTTCAACATTCCATTTCTCTTACGGTCAACGTTGGTCCGACTAAAATTTCGAGTGAATTTATTAAAAACTCTAAAACATTCACTCTCTTAAAAATTCACCTTTAGGTGCGCTTGCAGGTTTTGACGACGATCGTCCTCGGGAAAACGCTCGCCTTTTTGCAGAGGTGACACAGACTTGCATTTTAGGTGAATGTTTTCGACTTGGATATTGCATGTTTTGCACGATTGTGATGGAGACGCGATTAGCACTGAGATTCCCATTGACAAAAATTCCAAAATGACACAGTCATCGCGAACGGAAAATGAGCGATGCAACGCAGATTTCCATGGGGAAAATGGAGTCCGAATCGAGCTGTGAATTTTATCAGGTGCGCCGGGACCCCCCCCCCCCCCCCCCCCGGAGATGATGTAGAGAGGTTTTTGACACAGAGTGAGAGATCGCTCATCCCAGTCTAAAAAATGTGAGGTGCGCACGCTAGCGCCGCCCTGTGAAAAAAAATTGTATGTAATATACATATTATGATGAGTTGCGAGACGAGTAATAAAAAAAAAAATTGACTGTTTAAAAAAAATAAAATAAAAAATATATAAATATATATATAACGACATTTAAAAAAAAATACAAAAAAGAATACAAAAAAGTATTACCGTTTTTCATTAAAGAAAAAGAATACATAAAATATAACCGTTTTTGTCATTAAAGAAAAAAACTGTAAAAAAAAAAAAGTTGTTATTTTTATTTTTTTACATATATAATAAGAAGAAGAAAAAAAAAATAATTTTTACAATTAATAATTATTTATCATTTTAAAAAAAAAACACACACACACACAAAATTTTAATATTTATAAAAATATTTTTTCAACAAAATGATAACAAAAAAAAAAAAATAATCGGTCATGGAATCCTCAGTTCCTAAACAATTCACATTGAAGAGAGTCAAGAGATTTTTGAAGATCAGTAGTAAAATTTATATACTACAATCGCACGACACCATCGAATTGAAGAGCGTGAAGATGAGTGGATTGAGAGATGAATACGAGAAATATACATTGCCTTTGAAATTGAACAAGACCTCTCTGGATTGAATGTATGAATGCCAAGACGATCTATTAGCCATTCTCTCAGAAAAGATAGAAAATTTCGATCCAGACGATCTGTCGTTCATCTATGGGAGTAATATATATCCGATCGTCTCTAAAGAAGTGGTCGATAAATTGATTTAGTTTTCAGATGGATTTATCAACAGGGAGATGATAGCTTTAAAGTTAACACACTCATTACGGTCACAAAAATAAAAAGAGAGAGTTAGTTTATTTATATAGATAGATTTAAATCTTGACTTGAAAAGCTTATTAAAGTACTTATCATGAGTTAGTATGTGGTTTTTTTCTGTTTGTCTTTCTGGTTTTTTTTGTCATTAAAGAAAACAAAATTGAAAAAGTATATAATATAATATATAATAAGAAGAAGTTCAACAATTCAAAAAAATTTTATTAAAAAACTAAAAAAATATAATTATACATATTAAATAAGAAGTTTAACACACACAAAAATGCCAAACACAAAAAAGTATATCGTGGAAAAAAAATTATATTTGTCTACCAAAACCCCAGTTGAAAAAGTACTGTAGAAATTTAGGAATTAAAAATTATAACTGTTACAAAACTAAAGAACGATTGATCAAAGCCGTGCGCAAGGAGACATGTGATCTATCACTGGTAAAATTACAATCTAAAGTGTATCAGTCGTTGAAACTGAAAGGTGTCAAATACATGGAAAAAGACGAATGCATAAGTCATTTGCTTGACAGAAAGGGAATGCACAAAAGATCTGCAGTAGCGACAAAAACAACTTGATTCACGAAAAAAAAGACAAGAAAACAGTGTCGACAAAACAACATCAACAAACAACTGCAGAGGAAACTAAGAAGAAGAAGATGTCTGTTAAACGAAAAGTGGTGGAGTGGCAGAAGGTTTCGAAAGAGAATAATAAAAAAATGAAAAGCGATGCAGTTCGAGATGATGATTTGTTAGAAAAAAAGCGATGGATGCAATCGCGAGAGAGGTAAATGAAAAAAAGGGATTCAACATGATAAGGGAAATTGTAAGGGAAGCATTGAAGTCACCATTGATTTTGATAGAACGAAATGAAGCCATCAAAGGATGGTTTAAAACTTTCAAGGTGAAGCCCGGTCTTGCAAAACTTTATCCCAAATCATTTATGAAATGGGTGAAGGGTAGAGTTTTGAACGTAGTTTGAAAACATCTAGATAAGGATTTAAAAATAAAAATGATCTTGCATTGTCTGATGAAAAAAGGTCGATGCGAAGATGGGTGAGAGCGTGGTGGAAGATACCTATTTCCGATCTAAAAACGAGATTGTGTTTAGAAATGACGAATTAGCCGACGTTTACGAAGTGATGAAAGACAAGATGTTGGAATCTATGGCTACTTTTCAAAACAAGGGAAGTGGTTGGAGGTTCGAGAAAATATTGAATCTCCAGATTCACGTGGACAGACATGATCCTTTGAAAGCGTCTTCCTATATAAAATTACCTTATTTCGTATTTAAAAAACAAGCTGTGATCAATGTGAAAAAAAAAGAGGATAATGAGTGTTTCAAATGGGCGATCACATCAGCCCTGTATCCTGTAAAAAAGGATGCTCAGAGAGTTTCCAAGTATGCAGAGACTTGTAAAACGCTCGATTGGATGGGAGTGCCTTTCCCGATGCGATTGAAAGGCATCGAAGGTTTCGAATAGCTAAACATCTCTGTGGCTGTGAACATCTTAGAATATGATGGAGATGATAAAAAAGGAATAGTCTATCCTCTCAGACTGACTCCACGCAAAGAGAGAGAAAATATTGTTAATTTGTTGTTAATTTCAAAGGGTGACAATCAACATTATTGCTGTATTAAAAATATGAATCATTTGTTGTCAAAGCAGATTAGTAAACATAAGTGCGAGAGATTTTTCTGTTTCAACTGCATGAATTCATTCGGTTGTCAAGGATCATTGATGTGTCATCGGGAATACTGTAGCAAAAAGCAAAGCCTTCCTGTCGAAGTGCCTAAACCTAACACTTACGTGGATTTCCGCAACTACAAAAAAAGATTAGAACCGCCATTCGTCATCTATGCCGATTTTGAATGTTTCACCACAAAAATGAATTCTTGCCAGCCCGACGAGCATAGGAGTTATGCCGAAAAATATCAGAAGCACGTACCTTCGGGTTATTGTTATTACATGAAATGTTCTTTCGATGAACGAGAATCGTCTGGTCCCTTCATCTACACCAAACGTTCAGATGACAATGACATGGCTCAAAGATTTGTGGAAGAGTTAGAATCGAAAATTCAAATATTATACGACAAATTTAAAAAACCTAAAGACATGATCATCACGCCAGTGCAACAGCGAGAATACAACAAAACCATCGAATGTCACATCTGTAGACAATTATTTGATAATCAGTCTGAAAATAATAAAAAAAAGTTAGAGAACACGATCACTACACGGGTCTGTTTCATGGTGCTGCTCAGAACAAATGCAATTTGAGATTTCGAGATGCTGAATTCTATCCGGTGATGTTTCACAATCTCTCGGGCAATGACAGTCACCTGTTCGTCAAACATATGGGTGTCAGCAAGGGAGAGTTGAGCTGCATCGCGCAAAGTGACGAAAAATACATTCCATTCACTAAATGGAAGATTGTTGATAAAAAGAGAGTCGTCGATGGTTTGACTGAGGAAATGAGTCCCATCCATAGATAGATACGTTCCATCGACAGTTACAAATTTATGTCGACCGATCTGCAAAAATTAGTTGACAGTTTGAGTAGGGAGAAATTTAAAATCACGGGTAAACATTTTAACGATCGACGAGAACTGATGAACGTCATGTTGAGGAAAGGCATATATCCTTATGATTACATGAGTGATCTCAAGAAATTAAATGATGTCAATCTAGCTTCTAAAGAAGATTTTTATTCGAAGTTATACCAGTCTCACATTTCTGACGATGATTACGAATGTGCACAAAAAGTGTGGAGATTGTTCGACATGAAATCCATGAGAGAATATCGTGACCTCTATTTGAAAATTGACATGCTTCTCTTGGCCGGCATGTTCGAAAATTTTCGATCAGTGTGTCATCGACATTACGAATTAGATCTGCCTTGGTATTTCACAGCACCCAGACTCGCTTGGGACGCTCTCTTGATGATGACTGAGGTTCGATTGGAATTATTAATGGACGTCGATATGTTGCTCATGTTTGAAAAAGCTGTGAGGGGTGGCGTCTCTATGATTTCCACCAGATATGCCAAAGCTAATAATTCTCAAACGGGAAAAGATTTCGATTCGGAAAAAACGAGTAAATACATACAGTATTGGGATGCTAATAATTTGTATGGTTGGGGGCCATGAGTCATCCTTTACCGATCAGAAATTTCAAATGGGTTGAACCATTGGAAGAAAAACAAAAATGGAGAGACTATCCTTGTATTCTAGAGGTCGATTTGGATTATCCGGAAACGTTACACGATTCACACAACGATTATCCGCTGCCTCCCGAACGAATGGAAGTGAACGCCATTGAAAACCTCGTTCCCAATTTAAATCACAAATGCAAGTACGTGGTCTATTGCGAAAATCTGAAATGTTACATTGATCGTGGGATGAGACTGATTGACGTGCATCAAATCATTTGTTTTGACGAGGAGCCTTGGATGAAAAAATACATCGATCTCAAAACGAATTTAAGAATGCAGGCCGAGAGCAACTTCGAAAAAGATTTCTTCAAACTCATGAACAATTGCGTGTATGGGAAATCTATGGAAAACATTAGGAACAGAACCGACATTCGACTCGTCATTTCGAAAGAGAAGTCTAGAAAAGTAATCGCAAAACCCAATTATCAACATAGAATCATATTCGACGAAAATCTAGTGGCCGTGCACATGCAAAAGATGCATCTGAAGTTCAACAAACCTTGTTATCTCGGAGAGATCATCTTAGACACCAGCAAGCAATTGATGTACGAGTTACACTATGATTACATCAAATCCAAATTCGGTTTGAAAGCCAAACTATTGTTCACCGACTCGGACAGTCTGGCTTATGAGATAGAGACCGGAGACGTTTACGAGGACATAGCGATAGACGTGGACTAATGGTTCAACATGAGTAATTATCCCGATGATCATCCATCTAAGATTCCAACTGGCGTCAATAAAAAGGTGTTGGGTAAATTTAAAGACGAGAGTGGTGGAAGACAGATCACCAAATTCATAGGTTTGAGACCAAAATTGTACGCTTATCTCCTTGACGGCAATGAGATCAAGAGATGTAAAGGCGTTCAAGCGTGTGTGATGAATAAAAGCATCACTTTCGACAAGTATAAAGAGTGTTCTTTTTGAAGGTTTGATGGTGTTTAAAAAGATGACTGTGATTCAAAGCTAAAAGCATGAGATGTACACCAAAGAAATCAATAAGATTGCATTGACGGTCGACAATGATAAGAGAATTATATGCGGGGATAAAATACACACTTTTGCACTTTGACATTATTCCATGACATTTCAACAATCAGACATTTTCGAAGTGTGTTTTCTAGAGATGCTTTGCTCGTCGCAGGTGAGGGCATGCACTGGGTCGCATGGTTTTCGAACAATAAAAATTATTATTTTGATAGCTACGGAATCTCACCACCGATGGAAATAAGAAACTATTTATCATCAGTTATTTACAATACCGAATGAGTGCAAGCAATGGATCGAGTGTTTGCGGTCACCTGTGTCTCTATGTTCTCAAGAGATGGTCAGAAGGAGATCACTTTCAAGATATTCTCAATCATTTACATTAAAGAAAAAAAAATTGTTTTGTTTTTTTTTATATATATTTTTAATAAAATTATTTTTATAATAAAATTTTTTTATTTGTTTGTATTTAAAAAATTTAAAAAAAGAAAACTTATAATATTCCAAAGTAAAAGAAAAAAATAAAAAATACGAAAACAAAACATGACAGTCAATAAATTTGGTCGCGCTGACGAGGATGAAGGTCCCCCTAGAAAGAAAGGAAGAGTTACAAGAACCTTTAAACTTAAACAATAAGAAAATCTGCAATATTCCTGATCCGGTCGATCCGTCGGATGCCGTGACTAAAAAACACGTCAATAATGGAGATGAAAATTTCCAGCAGATGATGAGAGATAATTACGTCAATGAAGACATGACAGATGATCTCAACTTGAAATTTAAATGAGTGGTGAACGTAGTGGATCCTAGAGATCTAACCGACGTCACCACTAACAGATATGCGGACGACTCTCACACGAGATTCAGTAACCATCAGAGAGATCTCTACATTCCTAAAGTGATGCAGTCCGAATTGAACATGAATTCTAACAAGATAATCAACATACACGATCCCACGAATCCCAATGATGTGGCAACCAAACAATACGTAGACTTAGAATTGAGAAAGAATAATGTTGATAAGTTAGTAATGAAATTGGATCTGGATGCAGGATTGAACAAGATTTTAATCTGTCTGCGATCGACAATAATGATGAAGACTCAACAGCGGTCAACAAAGGTTCTGTTGATTCTGCCCTACTGGATCCTATCTGGAATCTCAAGTCGATGACTTGTATCTGAACAAACAATCCGGAGGAAAAATGGAGGCAGGCATCAACATGAATGGTTACGAACTATTTGGTCTCGACGATGAGCCGGAATACGATTCCAGAGCAGTCAGTGGAAAGTACTTGGACGAAAATATGGTCTGGAGAAATGGCGATATCATGGAAGGCAAATGGACATGGGAGGACACGCACTAACGAATCTCCACCCACATGTCTGATGCCTGCACTCTGATCTCCGTCATGGAAAAGATAAAATATGCCATACAACTGATCACCATCTGGGCTGGGGAGAGTGGTGCATTAGATATGGAAAAACTGAATGGTCCTTCGGAACCGGAGTTAACGGACAGCTACCCGGTCTGATAGTATATCCCATGCTGGCGGGAGGTGATATCATTAGAATGAGTCTGACTTCTATGGACTTGAGTGAAAAAGCAATTGTCAATCTCATGGTGAATGGTGTGGAATGTGACAAGAAATACAGAGTCAAAAAGATGAAGGAACAACACTCGAACACTAACGTCTTTGGTATGCCTCTCAAGGTGCGAATGGGAGACAGGATTAATTTCAAGATAAAAACTGATAATCCTAAGGCAGCCAGTTCAATAGTCTTTCTGTTGATCGAACTCGATCCTCTAAACAAATAGTGAAAAAATAAATTGAAATAATCACTTTTTCTACATATAAAAAAAAACAATAATGAAAAAAAACCAAAAAAAATCAATGACAAAGAAGAAGACTTCGTGATCGACAATCCTTCCATAAAGAAATACGCATTCGAAAAATCATGCAAAAACGCATTTTATAAAATGAAACATCTTGAAACCATGCGCACAGGTCAAGGAAATTTAATGTTCGTGAAGAGAGCTACGCAATCTTCTGTCAAACATTCCAAGCGAAAGATTGCAGAAACCAAATGTGAATAAGAAAAAGATCGATGGGTTTTCGTGAGCAAAAGAGTTGAATTCAAAGTTCCTATGGAAAGTAAAAACAATTAAAAATTGTTCGATCCATTTTCCAAACACATTCGATTTTCAAGACAGATTGGTCAAACATGGACGATTCTTCCAATCCAAAAACTTGAGAAGCAAGAAAGATAAATTGCATTTGATATCGTGTTTCACGTCTTCGCAAATAGGGAACGCACAGGACATTTTAAAATTTACAAAATTATTCACGTTATTATTTTTGTTTAAAAAATTAAGCAAACATCAAGAGAAATATATATTTCGTAAAGTAATAAACCATTTCAAAATCTGATAATTATCATATTTTGAGTTATCGTTTGTTTTTTTTTTTGTTTTTTTTTATATTTTATTCAATAAACATTTAATTTTCCACCCATTTGCAATTGCAATTTATACATTTAGCAAATACTGTAATAGGTTCATCACCCGATTCAGTTTGTTGAGATTGAATCGATATCTGACAATTCTTACATTTTTTACAGATTAAAATCGTATCTTTAATAATTTCTTCTTTGATCGATTTTATGAGATCAAATTCTTCCTTTTCACTCAAATGATAATTATGAAAATCTCGACCATTCCATCCCATCTCGGTTCCACATTCTCCACATTCGATTCGAATCTATTTTGACTTAAATGAATTATTGCGAGATTTTAATGATTTTATTAAACTTTTCATAATAATTTTTCTTAAGTAAATATATATAAAAAAAATGAAAAAAACAAAAAAAAAATTTTTTTTTTTTTTGTTGTTTTCAAATTATAGTTTTTTTTTTGGGGGTATTTTTTTTATTTATTACTAATTATTATTTCATCAAACGATGGACATTTTTTGTCCGTCCGATACGAATTCTAACTCTCTATATGACAGGACCAGGGCAAAGGCTTCAGTTCTCCTCGGCACATTCTTGTCGAATTGCATTCTGATTTGAATGTCTAAAACGCTACTCTAGAGTCACTCGCTCTGTTTGCTGACGTCGAATTTGAACAGGGGATACATCAATTTGTATTTGGTGGGAGTGATGTTAGGATTGCCCATCAATTCGTCCAGTCTATGATATTTCTTTCTGAAATCCACAGCGTCGCCATATAGTCTGCAGAAATCATTCTTATCGAAAGAGGTGTTGTAATCGATTGCTGGATATCTCATAGCATTTAGAAATACTTGCATGTTTCTCAAGTTACAATGATCGAACAGAGAAGGATTTTTCTCTTGAGATCTGTCCCTGTCAGTCTGAAATGCCACTACGATGAATCGCGGTCTTTCCGAAGCAAATTTCACTGTCAATCTCCAATCGAAGTGATTGCTAGATGGTGGAATTCTAGCCATGTCACACTATCTCATTCTAAATCCCACCGGTAATTTACTCTTCGATTTTATGATCTTGTAGAGATGTACTTTCTCCACCACCGAAGGCAACACATGCGGAACAAACCAAGATATCTTGTTCAGATGTATCTTACCCGCATTGGTCGCGGCGGGTCTCATGATGGCTTCATCCTTTCCTTTTCGATTCAATGTCAGATGGTGTTTGAAGCTGTAGAGAATCTTATCGTAATCTTCCATGAATCCGAATATGTGTTTCAGAGGTATCCTGAATGAAAACGTTACTCTGGGTCTCGATATCTTGATGATGTAGTCGAATCTCAGAGTGGCAGCAGTATTGGTTGGACTCATGTCGGCGATGGTGTCTTTCACCCACAATTGATTGAGTCCTTTAGATTTCGAAAAATCGTCCTTATACGTCAAGAGTCCATACATCGTGGTGGCTTGGCTGGGGTGAAACACTGATTCTATCTCTTGTCCCGAGGACATGTATTTTATATTACTGAACAGATGCATCATGTCATTATTGGCTAGAGTGACTACGTCATCGTCCACATAATCACTTCAATCTTCCTTGGTGAGACGTCCCTGTATCACTATGTAACTTTTGCTGGGATGAATGAACAAATCTTGAGTCTTGATGTTGATTCTTATTTCACCAGCATTGTTCAAACTAGTTCCAGTCGCGGGTTCGTACTCGTGAACTTCGTATTCTTCAATGCTTTCATCTCTCAATATACCTTGTTTTATATCTAATATAGTTGTCATGTTTTTGTTTTTTTTTTGTGTTAATTCGTTTTTCTTTTTTTTATTTTTATTATTATAAATTGTTTTTTAAAAATTATTATTTTATTTATTTTTTTTCCCTTTTACTATATATATGTGTAAAGGGAAAAAAAAATAAAAAAAATAAAAAGTGAAGGGTTGGTTCTTCAAAATGTCGACTTCTGCAATTCTTGTTTGTAAAATGTTCCGATGATTTCTCTACTGTCATCTTCATCAGCCTCTAATGCTTCTATTTCGTAAGTGGCCGGATTGGTGTAAAATATTCTAACATTATTAAAGATTCCCTTTGTCCATCGAGGAGTGTAACCTTTTGCAAAGAGTGACTTATAAGAAGTGATTCTCACTCAATCGCCGACTGCAAATTTTGGCAGTTTGCACTTCTTCTTGATCTTGATCCTTTTGGGATAGAGATTTACGATGTAGCGTTTTTCGTTTCGAGGATCGCTAGCTTCTGCAGGAGTCATCTTGATCGATCTGTGTCACGTGTTGTTGTAATCTTCAACCAGTTCGTCTATATATTTCTTCGTCATATTGGCCATGAAATACTTGTATGTTTTTTCCTTCATGGTTCTATTCCAACGTTCGATCACATTAGTTTTCCCTTCGTTTTTGACGGAATAGAGGTCTAACAATGGACGAACCTGACTCTTGAAAAATTCCTTTCCCTTGTCCACCCACAATTTATCCAGTTTTCAAGAAGATGATGCGAATATGCTCTTCAGAGCTTCCGCCATGCAAGCTCCTGATTTATTCTTCAGAGGTCTCATCCATCTGTATTTCGAAAACACATCGATGACAGTCAGTATGTATTTAATGCCCTCGTTCTGTTTTGAATGCGATTTCATGTTGACCAGATTGGCTGACCAGATCTGATAATAACCCTTCATGAACACCCTTCTCCTTCGAAATTTATGCGTGACTGGTTTGTGTAGTTCGTTCGCCAATGCACTCGTTAATAATACGTTCTGGACGTTTTTTTTATGTCCCCATTCGAATTGACGTTTGGTACCGATCACTTTACTAACCAATGAACATTCGAGTCTCTCTCTCCTAGTGGGATTCAATATATTTTTCAACATCGTCAACATGTTTTTATCACAGATTTGAAGACAAGTCTTGCCATCGGGATGTTCAGCATAACACAGATCATGTGTGTAAGTGGCCGAATCCACCCTATTGATGGGTTTGCTCCAAGATTTAGGTGTCAGATCTGGATTCAATCTCTTATTTAATTTCATGCCGGGTCCCGTGAATTGATGTCCTAGCAGATGCATTTTGCCGGGTAGATTATTAATCAATTTATTCGTTTGACAAATTGTGTCTTGGTTGAACCGCACACTTTACACGTTCTGCGAAGCATGGGACTTTTATTTTTTGTCAGTACTTTTTTAACGTTAACCGTATCGGTAACTCTCTTGCATTTGATGCAATACATTTGTTTGGGGTTTTCCTGGGGTTTTTTTGTATATATTTTTTAATTATTTTAGTTTTTTTTTCTTTTATATATACACATTTTTTTTGTTTTCAATCGATTACTTCTGGAATCTTTTTGGGATCCAACAATTTACGAAACGATTGTCTTGCTTCTTCCCTACCTTTTTCCACGAGAGAATCCTTCAATTGTTCCTTGATGATCTGACGACTCCTGACTCTTATCTTTGCTTTCATGACTTCGTATTTTTGTTTTTCGTTCAATATGTCAACCTTTTTGCAGTCCAAAGTCCTACCATCTTTCAATGTCATGGAGATTTTGTCCCACACAGTGTCGATCTTTGCATCGGCTAAAATGCTGATGTTTTCATGTTTCCTTGCCTTCACAGATAATTTCTTAGCGAGAAATTTTCCGATCGTACTGCCTAATCCGGCAGTCAAAGCCAATCCTTCTACTGGAAGAGCAATGATGGCAGTCAACAATAGACTTATTCCGGCAATGTTCAAACCCATAGAGATCGCGATGAGAGTCAAATCTGCACCACTCACAAGTTTCTCGAATCTTGAATATTTCTTGTTGAGCAAACGATGAGAATCTCTCTCTTGCATCAGATATGATTGAATTCTATTGATTTGTTCGATTCAATACTTCTGTCCCACGTCGTCGCTACTTTCTGGTGGTGGTAGAAGAGATGCCATGGGCTCGACGTCCAATTTCTCTAATAATGGATATATTTTTTTACTTTGAAGTTCCATTTTCATTTTATTTTATTTATTTATATCTATTATTATTTTTTTATGTATTTTTAATTTTCACCCCTTATTTAATTAATGAATTTTTTTTTTAATGGTTTCTAACCTTCAACAAGGAATCCATAAAAATGTGATTCCCGTTGGAACATTGTTTTAGTGGTGGTGGTAGTGATATCCCACTTTCCAACAAATATTCCAAAATGCACCCCCTGTCTTCAGTGGTGAGACATCGATGCGCTAACTTCAACTCTTCTGATTTTGTGTTTGTTCGGGTTCTCCAAGGCAAGACATGAATTGCTTCCATCATTCGATCACATCCTCGTGTCGTACACATTCCAATGCGGTCATGAAATATGAGGTGACAATGTCTTCCCATTCCAATGTGAGACACGAATGGTTAATGTGATTAAATTCTCTCTCCTCCAGACAGCCGAGACATCTTTCATGCAAGATCCAAGGAAGTTGTTTGTTCACGCAGATCACGTAAGCTCTACACAACACCCTTCAAAAAAACAAGCTCTCGATTCCATGGAATCGTACGTTTTACTCATAATTATATGTATACAGAAAAAAAAGTTTTTTCTAAGTCCTAAAAAAAATAAATTTTTTTCTAATTTTTTATATTTTATTATTATTATTTTTTTTCTATTATTTATTTTTCTCTCCATATATACAGTACACATTCTATTCGTCTCATCATCAAATGAATGAACAAACTCTTTTCATTTATTACGATTGCACGTTTTTTTTTTATTTTTATATTTTTTTGAAAGAAGGATTTTATGCTTTTTGTATTGCAATAAAACCAGCATTTTTTCGTTGTTGTCGTCGTCATTAGGAAGATACGGGAAATAAAGCATAATGATTTCTATCCTTTTGGCAAATTTGATCCATGATATATTTGATGCGAACAAGTGTAATCTGCGAATATATTTGACACACTGACGAATGGATTTTTCAATATTTTCATCACCACCACAATCGAATACATTAACTACGTTTTTCGTGCAAATATACATGTAATAAATTTTCCCACATTTGTAACGTTTTACAAGTTTCAGTTTGTATTTTAAACAATCTAGGATATCTATAATCACGTGATAATGTTGATAAAAAAACGCATTTTTATCATTTGAACACATTTCGATATTTTCAAGATAGTTTCGATTTTGAGATATGATTGACAATGGTAACAAAAACAATATTATGCGCCTGTTTAAACGTGAGTCATATTTGATGATTCATTCTGATCGAATTCTTTCTAATGCACACTCGTGCAAATGTTTAGGAAAAGCTAAAAGCTTTTCGTAAGATGAACGTTTTGATGATGAAAACGTTTTTGTTAACACGTCTTTTAAAAAATGTTTTTTTTCACTCTCCTTTTGTTTCATTTTTTTTTATTTCTTATATAAATATATAACAAAAAAAAAACTTTTAAGATATATGTTATTTTTTTTAATTGTTATTTATTTATTTTTTGTAATAATATACCCAGAAGAGGTAAATTCTTAAACAGCGAATTCTGACCGAACAACAAACTTTCACTGAACAGTTCCCCATTCTCTGCAGTCTTCAGAAAGAGACCGTCTGCATGGAAAGCATTGCTGCCTTTTCTCACGGGTCCTAGATACAATCCTTTACCCTCGACGTCTACGTGACACACGTCTCCTCCCTTCTTCAAAAACAGTCCATTTCCTCTCTTCTTCAGAAACAATCCTCTACCCATTAATTTGTCGAATGCCGAACTAGTGAGTCCCGAGAGAGTTCCCACACCTAGAGCTGATAACGCCATCTTTGTGAGAATGGGTAATGCTTTTGCAGCGAGTCCCACCAATAACGGCAAGAAACCACCTTTCATTCTCAGATTGTATCTCAATTGAGTGGGACTCAGTCTCACTGTTGTTCCCGTTTGATTATGAATCACTTTCTCCATCCTTTTGATTTGTGTTTTAGTCCAGGCGATCCGATCACTACCACCACTCACGAGATCTTCGTAAATAAATTTAAATTTTTGCCTCGATTACTCAACACTCTGCGAAGTTTAGCTTTCTGTCATTCGGATATGTTCACGTTTTTAATGATGTATTGGGTCATATTTTTTTCACTGGATTATATATATATTTTTTTAATTAGGAATATTATGTGACAGAGTCACGTTTTTTTTGTAACTCACCTATTTTCATCCTGATTTTCATAGGAAAATCTGAAAGTTCTATCTAAAAGTATTATTTCATACATGGGCAGTAATGTCCATCCAGTTCACATATTTTCTGCAGTTATTTCGATTTTTTTTGACATACAACTGTTTGGCGTTTTGGAATGCTTGCTTTTGGCAACTCTCCTATTTTCGCCATGTTTTCCACAGTAATGCTTAAAAGTCAGTCTAAAATCATTATTGTGTGGATGGGCGATGATATCCATCAAATTTACGTATTTTTTTACATTCATTTGGCTAAGTTTTTTACCTATAATTCTTTGGCAATCTACAGTTACAGAATTTTTTGTTAAATTTCTTGTACTTGGCAAAGGTTGAAAATCGCCATTTTGCCTTCTTCGTGGTCATCAAAAGCAGTTAAAACAAGCATTTTGATTGGCTTAGACATTTAAAAAGGGAGATAATTTCAACTCTGGAATAGTCTTCCTACTGATAGGCCCAGAGTGTTGGTCAAACTATCAGTCAGCCAATGGATCTAGTCAAGGACTTTTCATGTTGAATTTTGGCTATAAATTCGTAGTTTTTTCTCACTTCAGTGTTCAGTTGGTGATTTTTCCCTGGGCAATTACTAGCCCTTCTGAAAGGTCAGCCTTTTGAGCGATGCCTCTTTCGAATAATTTAACTCCAGTACTTTAAATAAATGTGAAACAAAAAGACTTCATTTATGTTAAACAATTTAACTTCAAAAAATTTCAAAGTCAAATAAATAAATGTAAAACAAAATGATTTGAGGTAAAAGTAAAATAAAGTTTCTAAATTTTACTGAAATAATGCCCCAGTAAATTAAAACAGATTAAAAGTATCTACAGTTTAAACAGATCTAGTCAATGGTTATAAAGGTTGTTTTTTTCATAGAGTAAAACTGACATAACAAACAAATGTACAAATTTTACAAGATAAACTGTTATGGATTCCATTTCATGGTTAATGATTTACAGAACCTGGTCTAGTTTGGGTAACACAGCCACCCATTTCGTGAAGTCCTAACAATCACCCGAAGCCCGAACTGTTACAATTAGAAGTTTGGTTTTTTTATTATTATAAATATTATAAGTTTTTGTTTTTTTTTGGGGGGGGGGGGTTCTTCAAATTATATTTTTTTTTTTTTATTTACTTGATTTTTTTTTTTTTTATATCTCTCTGATGTGAAATCGTATAGTCACTCTCTCCGCGAAGATCTAACAGATCGCCGTTCTGATCCATCAACGTGGTTTCGATGCTATACAACGTGTCCAGAATCATGGGTAAATAGATGAGATTTCGAGGTCGTTCCACGATCTTATAACCCAACAAAACATCTGGAAAGAACGAGTAGATTGTCGGTTGAGCGCTACCGTCGACGTAACTTCCCGAGATCACGTTGACATTCACTAAAATGCTATTAATTGCGAGAATGTCGACCATATTTTCAGACGCGGCGTGACCTCGGTACATCTTTCTATTGAATCCCAACATCTCGCCGATCGAATCTTCCGCACTAAAATCAACTCCATAATTATCTCCCAAGTATAATATCATCTGTAGAGTACTCGTATTGGGAGCGAGTCTTATCATCTTGCCTCCGTGACCGTCGGTCTTCAATCTCGTCTGGACATGGTTCAGATCGTCTATGTTGTAACTCCATTTGGGAACTCGAATCTCGAACCAATCCACTCCGTTGGAATACTTGAACACGTTGTTCTTTTCCGTGACGTTGGGAAATGAATAGTAAGTCTCGAGATTAACGAACGCCATCTCGTATCTCTTTTCCTTCTTCAATTTGAAGGAAGGTTCGAATTTCGTCGTGAATCGAGTCGTGTCGTGACTCACAATGATTTGAAAGGACTGTTTCACATCCATATTTTTGACTATCTGTTCCAATAGGCGATGTTCTGACATATTTTTTTTTTATTATTATTTATTAATTATAGAAACCAAGTTAAGAATAGGGGAGCCCCGAACCGCCCACTTGTAACGGCCTTCTAAATAGCAAGTTTGCCCTCCTCCCATTCGAAAAAAAACCCAAACTGTCTGGAGCACCCCATTATAGAATCTTGGTCACGCGCCTAGTCAGAATTTTGAACAAAATGTTTTAATGGTGTCCTTTGCTATTCGTCTGTGCTAAAAGATTAAAATAAATTATAAACCTGCCCTTTTCCCGATGGATTTCTTGTCCCCGACATCCCCTTCTATATACAAGACTCTGGTGCCGCCTCTGGAAATGAATAAGGTAATTTAAACTTTCAAGCAGAAACGGTGCGCATAATGTAAAGATTATTACATCCTGCATTGGCGCGATGTGGGCCTTTCGCCCGGTGCAATAATGCAGTGAAGATTAGTTTTTTTTCTTCTTCTGAGGTTGAACTTTCGATATATTGTGATACCTCAAATCCGAGCCTTGCTATAACATACACTACTCAAAGTTTGCTGAGCACCAAGTACATCCAACTTCCTGTTTTACGTTTTAGTTGAAATATTGTAATGAAAAGTGCATATAATTTTATTTAATTATATCTTTAATGATTTAAGTACAGAAATTAAGATTTTATTTGTGTTTGACATTATTTTTTAGCTTTTGAATACGATACCCATGGCAAAAGGATATTTTTGGTAAAAGAGGAAATTTTTCAATATGCCAAAAAGTTGACGGAGCGAACTGGTATGGCTTCAATATCGAGTATGAGGCCCATTACTGTTAATTACAGCTTGACAACGCCTTCTCATGCTCCCATTCAGGTTCCTGTGGTCCTTTGTGGGATGTTGTTTCATTCTCGGACCAGCATGGCACCAAGCTCCTGGACACTTCTTGGCTGGACTGGACGAGCTGAAATTGGAAGCTGCAACTCATTCCAGACCTGTTCGATTGGATTGAGTTCAGGGACTCTTGCTGGCCAGTCCATACGCTCAATCCCCTCTCCCTCTGGTGGTACTCCCCGACAGCATCGGTAACATGAGGACGGGCATTATTGTCCATCAGAATGAATCTATCACCCACTGCACCTGCGTGCGATCTGACGTGGACATCCAGGATCTCATCAATATACCGCTGTGCAGTCAATGTACCACGTTCAAGGGCACAGAGCTCTGAAAGATCCATCACAGCTGATGCTGCCCCAGACCATGATTGACCCTCCACCATAGCAGTTATGCTCAGCAATGTTGGCTGCATAGAATCGCTCTCCTGGTCTTCTCCATACCCCAGAACGCCTATCTGTGTGGTCTAGGCAGTACCTTGACTCATCTGTAAAAGGGACAGGTCGCCAATCTTCTCTGGTCCATCCAACGTGGTCCATGGCCCATTCATATCGTACCTGGCGGTGATTCTGGGACAGCGGAATGCGAATACATGGTCTTCGCGATCGGAGACCACCTTCGTGCAACCTCCCCCGGATAGTCTGCGTTGAAACATTTACCCCGGGTGCATTCTGAAGGTCACTGCGAAGCTAGGGTGCTGTGGCAAAGCGGTTCCTACGGTCCTGAATGATCACAAACCGGTCTTCAGCTGCAGATGTTGCCCTGTCTCTGCCACCACCATGCCGTCTTACTGATGTGCCATACTGCTGAAATCTTGCCCAGGCTCTGGTGATCGCCGTATGGTGCATACCAAGGGCTTCACCAACCTGACGATGGGTAGCCCCTTGCTCCACCGTCTCTACAGCCCGCCACATTTCTGCTTCAGACAAATGTCTTCTTACATTTGCATTTGCCATATTCAGTCATTAAATCACAAGGGTTTGTGTTGACATGAAGATTGAATACCCTACATATGTCATGTACATGTAGACAGTACACGAAAACATCATGAAAATCAAGGGGTACATGCTTTCCATGACTGTCACGAAACGTCTGCCTGTCAAGAGAGCTAATGTAAATTCTGGGGACCATCGCAATACATTCCTCAATCATATCCACCAAAAATATCGCTAACATGTCACAAGTAAATTTCACAATGATATGTCAAATATTTGGTGCTTAGCAAACTTTGAGTAGTATATATACAAAGATAACATTACAAAGTCGAATATGCAATTGAAACATAAAGTCTCTGATTATATAATGTTGAAGCTGCAAGTCGTTCCGTTACAAACGCTTTATCGAACCATAATTTCTGACAATATATACAAAAAAAAATTCTTGTCTTACTAAACATGTTCCATTTTCTCCTCAAAAACATATTTTATGACCCCCCTCACCTCAACAAGATCGTTTCGCAATGAGGGATCGTAAGCTATGTTTTGGAGACAAGAAATGAAACAACATTGAAAATTTCAATGACGACTTTGTCATAGCGCTTTCAGTTTCGTTGGGCACAAGATTAAATTATATCTTGTTATTTCCTGTTTCGCTTTGGACAACAAACTAAGTTCAGTTTCTTTTTGTCTTTGTTTGACGGCAATGCACAAATCAAAGGCACCCCGTGTTTTGAAATTTCAGACTTAGAAGAAAAAGATTAAGGCTCACGTTGTGGCATCGCGAACAATTCTCGCATCGACTCTGGTGTTTTCATTTCCACAGTGAAATTTTGCATATTGAAAAGTCCTCGTCCATTATTCCTGAATCATCTGTGCATGCATGTCTCGTGGAACCGGTCTTTACTGTTACCGTATAAACACGCAACCCATTCCACCACATATGGGATCTGACTGGTTTCCACAACTTTGCCACACATGGCGAACTCTGGAGCATATTGGATCTCAAACTGCATGCTGAAGTCAAGCTGATCTCCAGATTTAATTCGGGATTTCATGACCAACATGTTCAAGAATTGTGGCTATTCGGGCGGCGAAACTCTTTTGTTGTGATCTCGTTCGTCGGTGCAAGGGCTCTCGAGATGGGGGCAGTTGCCCCATTGCACCGAGGCAAGGGCAACGCGTCCCTTTTTACCAGAAGTGAACTAGTGGAAAATACTTTACTTTTCGCGAACTGTAATTGCTCGAGTATTCGTTTCTAACGTATGTTACCTGTGCCAGTTCCAATGCCATTGGTGAGGTATAATAATGGGGGCTGGACAGATATGACTAGAAAGTATAAGCCAACACAAGGGATTGTATTAATATATTTCATTCCAATTTCATCGGCGAAATACCCGCGCTCTAGTTTGATAAAATACGATGATCGACATGTAGATATAGCGGGGAATAGAGGTTCTAAGCTTTTTATACGTATCGCTCATTGAGTGCAAAAAAGGCGCCATCTGCAATGCAAAGGCAGATGGCGCCGTGTTGCACTCAGTGGACGATATGAAGCCAGTGCTATTCGGTGCAACATTACAATCTGCGATACATTGTAATCCCCGGGTTTTGACTCATACCCAGAGTTGAGTGCCCTTTTCATACCCCTATCCGAGAGGTTATTTGCGAATCTTTGTGCCATGCATAAGCTGATTGTGAAAAAGGTAGTTTGCTGCTGACTCCAACGCCCAGACTGTCCTTGTCATGTGATATGGCAGAATAATTCACAGGAATATCCACCCAAAGGAGGCATTCCTCACTGTATAAACTCATTGCAACTACGTTTTGCTTCTTATATTCTGAAACATGTTCCTGTTTGATAAAGATGTGGCCTCTGAATTTGTAAGCCGAAGCCCAAGACAGACGGCGCTTTTCATAACAGTCTCTTTTTCGGGTAGGCAACCCAAATCCATCGTGTTCCTACAGCATCCATTTTACCGTGGCAGTCAAATCCAACTTATTGACAATATTATTTTTAAAATGTTTGTTTCACAAAGCTTGGAAGTTTTACAGCTGTCACAATTGTTCGTCATGTAGCCCGCATTCTCAATACTGTAGGCACAGACAAATCGCTGCTGGAACAGCAGCGGCGTGAATCCCGTTCCTAGTTCCTAGTTCAGTGTGAATCCCGTTCCTAGTTCCTGGTTCCTAGTTCAATGTGAATCCCGTTCCTAGTTCCTAGTTCAATGTGAATCTCGTTGCTAGTTCCTAGTTCCCAGTTCAATGTGAATCCCATAATTAGTTCCTAGGAACTAGGGACGGGGTTCACGCCGCTATTTCGGTGTGAATCCCGTTACTAGTTCCTAGTTCAGACGCATAATAATTACCATCAATATACTTTAGGTCTAGTGGAGTATATAACCAAAAACCCTTGGTATGTGCCAGTCGACCTAATTCAAACAGAGGTCAGCATGGGACATTATCTTAGTCTTTAGCAAAATAAGTACTAGTTCCTAGTTCAATGTGAATCCCATTCCTAGTTCCTAGTTCAATGTGATTCCCGTTACTAGTTCCTAGTTCCTTGTTTAGACTTAGAATAATTATCATAAATATACTTTAGGTCTAGTGGGGTATATAACCAGAAACCCCTTAGTATGCGCCAGTCGACCAGAGGCCGGCATGGGACATTATCTTGGTCTTTAGCAAAATAAGTGAAGTTGTCCTCATTCGAACAGGACGAGTTTTGTCGCTATGCCCGGCGATCGCCCCGGACGACCTGCGGGTTCACCGGCGAGAGTCGAGCAGGACAAGTTTTTTAATGCCCGGCAAATTGTCCGTAAGCTAGCGTGGATCCCCAGTGACAATCTGTCCCTAGGACGAGTGCCCGACCTACCTATTCATCGGGGATAGAGCGCTATAGAAGCGCTATTATTAGTATTATTACAAATTAATCTCTCGTAAAATCGATATTAGATCAGTCAGCTTACCGAGAGAACCATTGCACTGAAGCTGCTCTTTACACACCACAAAATCTCTACTTAGTCACACGGATGAAGGCAAAGTAACGGTATTGTTTCTGTTAGACCTATCAGCACCAACGCGTTCTCCGGCGAGAATCGAGCAGGACGAGTTTTATGGTTATGAACCACTAAATTGGTGAACACGTGACTTGGAAAATTTAACACCCAAAGTTGTGAGTAGGATTAAATAGGCCCGACTGGCTGATTGGTTCAATATCAGTGGGATTTGAAACCATTAATTAAAAAAAAATTTTGTCCTCTTTAGGAAGGTTTAAAAAGTTTGTTTGCAATTTTTTGCCGGAATGTGTGAGAATCTCTCAAAAACATGAGGCATGAAAAAAAAAGTGTCAAGGCCATTCAGTGCAGGACCATAGGGTAGTAGTGAAAATTCGAATTTTAAATTGAAATTCAGTGTGGCAACATATATTTTTTTCCAGTTTTTTTTTTTCAAGAGATGATGTACTTTGTGGATATATATTTATTTTTTGGCAAAACAACTTGGTGAGTTGTACAGAGAGTCAAAGGTTAGCACTGTGTTCAATGGGATTTTTTTAGTGGTTCATAACCTAAAGCAAATTTTCAGAAAATATACAGCATCAGATTCATAATGCCACAATTCCAGATTTTTTTGTTTTCCAAGACAATTTTTCATCATGGAAGAATTTTGGGAGCTGATCCTATCCAAACTAGATAAAAAGAGTATTTGTAGCACCAGTGGGGGTGGGGATGGGTGTGTTTTATGGACAGGGGGGTGCATGAAGTCAGGCTATGGTGTTATGATGGTTAAATGGCCGAATGGCTGCCAGCATAGGGAGAAGGTGCACCGGATGGCATACTTAGCCCATAACAAGTTGACAAGGGAAATGCTTCCTCCATACCAGGGCCCAAATGGAGTTGAGTGCAGCCATCTGTGTGGGCAGAAGACGTGTATCAATCCAGGCCACCTTGTCTTTGAAAAACATTGTATAAACCAGGAGAGGATTCACTGTGCTTTGCAAGGAATTTGTAGCAATTGCCATATGCCTCCTTGCAAAATACACTGATCCCCCCCCCCCCCCCCTTGTGCAGACAGGTGAGATATTATTTTCTAGCTTTAACCCTTTTCCCACGCGCTGTATTGCTGTAACCGTGGTGCATAATTTTTTTACTCATTTTACTCAAAGGGGGTGGGAGGAGGATATCTTTCTGACTTTCTATCTCCTCCTTATGTTTTTCATGTAGAGCATACACCTTTCTCCTCTTTTTACAGCGCTTTCTCCTTGCCTTTTTTGCCTTTTTGTAAGACCGATTCTTAGTTTCAACGTTTTGGACCTGAGTTAAAGCCTGATCAACTTTGCTTTTTGAAGGGATTGTAGATCCCAATTCATTACAGAGGTTCCTGATGGAGTTACCTCCCCCTTGATTGATGGAATGGCAGGCGGAATGAGCTCTGCCTGACACATTCCTAGAATACGTAATATTTTTGGGAAGAGAGGTCCTAAGTGCCCTATTAAATGCCTCAACTTTCTGAGTATTGAGGTTGATCTGCGTTTTATTAAGCATAGCTGGGCCCAATCTGTAATTCACACAATCTCTCAAAATGTCTGAGGTGTCTTCGGTTTGCTTTAATGAGAAATCTGCATCTAAAAATACAGATTTTTTTAGCCAATTTTTTTCTTCCGTGCCTTTACATGAAAGAGAGTGTTTTTTACACAGTAAATGAGAGCCCTGGTAGCATTCTACAATAGCATCTATTGCAAACGACAATTTGTTTTTTATTTTTGCCAAGTCACCTTTATATTTTCCTGATGCTTTTTTCATTTCACTTTGGCATCTTTCAGCCATATCTAATGCCAAATTGTTTAGAATTTTTTTCCGAATTGTGGCTGTACGACCTTCAATAATACCTGGGAGTTTCTTATGTCTCTTCAAATACTTTCTGTGGTTGCGTGAAACATGGGCTGTATCAAGTATATGAACAGGCTGAGTTTTAGTGATATTTTCATCGTACATATCTTCAGCGGCCAGAAAGGCACCACTGCTAGGGTCAGTAACCAGTTTACGAACTTCTATGTCACTCTCATTTTTTAATTGGAGAAGTCCCTCTTTTGCCCAGGTCCTTTCATCTCCTATATTTTTTTCAAAAGGGATTGTTTGAAAGCATTTACCCACACGACACTTGTGTCGTGTGTTTAAATGCTTTCCTCTGCTACACAGCTTATTGTGCACAACTAAGCCAATGATATCATGATCTTCTGTAACATTTTCTGCAATACTGTAAATTACTTGAGTGGCGGGCTGGAAAGGCGTCTTTCCAATCCCAGAATAAATACTATTATTATAGAGTGCATCTGCCTGGACATCAAGAACATTTGGTGTTTCGATCCCAGCTGATGTTTGTTTTTCAATTAATTTTGTATGGCGCTGCTTCATATCTTCCCTATTTAATTGCTCGATTTTGGGTAAAACTTTATTTGTTGTTTTCTGTAATCCAGAATTGGAAGGAGCTGGCATGTTAGAACTTAAACAAAGCCGCCTAAATGAGGTTGCTGCTATTGGGGTCTTACTCAGACCAACTGCCAATCCAATATTCGGTTTTGCTGGTCTACGCCCCCTTTTGCCAGTTTCAACTTCTTCGAACAAATTAAACATTTTTGATTGATAGCGACAGTTTGTACAAACAATTCGCTCTCTACAGCAAAAGCCTCTGGCTGTTCAGCAGCCAAATCCCAATACAAAAAACCCTTCACACAGTGGAGAGGATTTTCTATGTTCTTTGAAAGCAGAGTTCCACATAACAGCATTCTTTTGAACATGGACAAATCTGTATGACTGTGACTCACGTTTCCAGACAGCACTTGTCCTATCATGGTAATCTGAATCCCTGGAAGGGAGAAAATTTAACCCTAAGAGTCTGATATATTCAGAGATCGACTTTAATTGCGTTAATTATCTTCAATGTGTACATAAAAGAAGGAGCATTCTGTTGAGAACTGGATACCACCCCCCCCCCCCCCCCAGGTCCCCCTCTCTCCCATACCAGCCTTATATATAATAAAAATTTGAGTTTTTGCATACTTTTGTAAAATGTTGAGTACAGATAAGCTAATATGATAAGGAAGAGGGCTTGATAAATGGGGGTGGGGGTGAATCCATGTCAGTACACAGATGAAAACTGCCCAATACTGATGGCACAGTAATCAGTGGACTTGACGTGGCAACTTTTTAGTGGAAATTCATTTTCTTGTCCTTTTGTACGCATCTGTGTGCTCTTTCCGGTGAGTTACAAAAAAATCAGTGTTGAATTATGCTTTTCTACTTTATTTTCAACAGTCTATGATCGGATGTCACTGTTTGTGAAAAGAGGGTTTTCCCAAAAAACAAAATGTATATTCTCTAGTACTAAATAAGGATAATTCTAACTTTTGTCCTGACATTTTAATCTTTATATGCTGATCGTACATGATTTGCATATTTTGGAGAGAATATTCACACAAAAGGACAAAAAAAGGTTGTTGAAACTTGCTGGAGTAAGCTCTTTGAGCTCATTCAAGCCAGTTTCAACAACCTTTTTTTTTTTTTTTTGGTCCCTAGGCAATAAAATGAGCTGGATGGGCACTCTGATGTTAGAGATTAATGAGAAGGTAAAATAATTACTATATATTTGGTGCTGTTGTCCAAATTTGATGAATTCATGGACATACTTCTCAGCAAAATTGATACAGGCTACACCCCCAACCCTCTTCCAATGGACGCCTTGGCTATACAAAACAATGGACAATAGTATGCAATTAGTTGAAAGCTTATTATGTTTTTTTTATTTACCTGCAGGTGTTTTCATCTACAGAAACATTCTCCGAATCATTCAGTGGCCCAGATTTTGAAGTAGATGGCTGTGGCTCAGGCTCAAGAACCATTGATGGTCTTTCCAGCTCACCAGATGAGACCATAACTTTCCTTGAGCGTAAGTTTATAGATTTTTCTGGACTGTAAGAAATCCTCTTGGCACGTGGGTACCATGGATGCTTCGACAAAAATCTATGTCCATGTCCTTTCTTGAATTTTCCCATTGTTTAAGAGCAGAGAGAAGAAAGTTTTTTGGCACTACTTTTCAACACGGAGGCTATTCACATAAAATGACCCTTTGGTAACAAATCCAATAATTTCAGTAAGCTTTTTTAGTTTTTCCAACATTTATGTATTTCACACAAAAGAAGCCAAGTTTGCTTGCTCAAATTTGAAAATGAATAATTTGAGAAAACTTCTAAAATGCCAAGACTGATGCATGTGATCAAGAAATTTAAGCCTCTTTTCTCAAGTCTTATCTCCACCTGACAAGGATAGGGTGTACACTCAACTAATTTATTACCACTGGGAAGGGTTGAAGTCCCAGTACATTCAAAATGAAATATTCACGTGCACAGACTGCCAATTAAATTTAACAACGAGCACATGTTTTGCAGATGACCATTTTTTTGTGTTCATACCAACTTGGATGGGTGGGGTAGATCATCTACCCCATACATTCCCCTTGTACCAGCTCGTAACAAGGACATTTGCTGAACATTATCAGAATGACTCTTTCTTCAATATCAGCAAATAAAATGAAACCCACACTACTAGAATTTGATTTTAATGTGCTGAAATCAACCTATCTACTGCCCCAAATTCTGAGTGACTGAGGGGGTTAAAATATTCAGTAAGCTACATGTTTTGAAAATGCACAGATTTCGAAGCTATCCACTAACCTAATGTCAAGAGGTTTTTTTACGGAACCAGGGTCATTTGGATGTAATTTATTCAACATTCACAAAGTTATCATTTAAAATGATGAAAAAACAATTTGCAAAGGCACTTGTTCATACATTTGGTCAAGAAAACAGGGTGGGTTAAAGAAATCACAAATAATTCAGGTAAAAGCAATTACATTTGAAACGACAAATTTTATTCATTCAAACACTCATTTTCCTTTGATTTAAACCAATAAACACAGACATTTTGAGAAATTTTGTGATCACTTTAGGTTATGAACCACTAAATTGGTGAACACGTGACTTGGAAAATTTAACACCCAAAGTTGTGAGTAGGATTAAATAGGCCCGACTGGCTGATTGGTTCAATATCAGTGGGATTTGAAACCATTAATTAAAAAAAAATTTTGTCCTCTTTAGGAAGGTTTAAAAAGTTTGTTTGCAATTTTTTGCCGGAATGTGTGAGAATCTCTCAAAAACATGAGGCATGAAAAAAAAAGTGTCAAGGCCATTCAGTGCAGGACCATAGGGTAGTAGTGAAAATTCGAATTTTAAATTGAAATTCAGTGTGGCAACATATATTTTTTTCCAGTTTTTTTTTTTCAAGAGATGATGTACTTTGTGGATATATATTTATTTTTTGGCAAAACAACTTGGTGAGTTGTACAGAGAGTCAAAGGTTAGCACTGTGTTCAATGGGATTTTTTTAGTGGTTCATAACCTAAAGCAAATTTTCAGAAAATATACAGCATCAGATTCATAATGCCACAATTCCAGATTTTTTTGTTTTCCAAGACAATTTTTCATCATGGAAGAATTTTGGGAGCTGATCCTATCCAAACTAGATAAAAAGAGTATTTGTAGCACCAGTGGGGGTGGGGATGGGTGTGTTTTATGGACAGGGGGGTGCATGAAGTCAGGCTATGGTGTTATGATGGTTAAATGGCCGAATGGCTGCCAGCATAGGGAGAAGGTGCACCGGATGGCATACTTAGCCCATAACAAGTTGACAAGGGAAATGCTTCCTCCATACCAGGGCCCAAATGGAGTTGAGTGCAGCCATCTGTGTGGGCAGAAGACGTGTATCAATCCAGGCCACCTTGTCTTTGAAAAACATTGTATAAACCAGGAGAGGATTCACTGTGCTTTGCAAGGAATTTGTAGCAATTGCCATATGCCTCCTTGCAAAATACACTGATCCCCCCCCCCCCCCCTTGTGCAGACAGGTGAGATATTATTTTCTAGCTTTAACCCTTTTCCCACGCGCTGTATTGCTGTAACCGTGGTGCATAATTTTTTTACTCATTTTACTCAAAGGGGGTGGGAGGAGGATATCTTTCTGACTTTCTATCTCCTCCTTATGTTTTTCATGTAGAGCATACACCTTTCTCCTCTTTTTACAGCGCTTTCTCCTTGCCTTTTTTGCCTTTTTGTAAGACCGATTCTTAGTTTCAACGTTTTGGACCTGAGTTAAAGCCTGATCAACTTTGCTTTTTGAAGGGATTGTAGATCCCAATTCATTACAGAGGTTCCTGATGGAGTTACCTCCCCCTTGATTGATGGAATGGCAGGCGGAATGAGCTCTGCCTGACACATTCCTAGAATACGTAATATTTTTGGGAAGAGAGGTCCTAAGTGCCCTATTAAATGCCTCAACTTTCTGAGTATTGAGGTTGATCTGCGTTTTATTAAGCATAGCTGGGCCCAATCTGTAATTCACACAATCTCTCAAAATGTCTGAGGTGTCTTCGGTTTGCTTTAATGAGAAATCTGCATCTAAAAATACAGATTTTTTTAGCCAATTTTTTTCTTCCGTGCCTTTACATGAAAGAGAGTGTTTTTTACACAGTAAATGAGAGCCCTGGTAGCATTCTACAATAGCATCTATTGCAAACGACAATTTGTTTTTTATTTTTGCCAAGTCACCTTTATATTTTCCTGATGCTTTTTTCATTTCACTTTGGCATCTTTCAGCCATATCTAATGCCAAATTGTTTAGAATTTTTTTCCGAATTGTGGCTGTACGACCTTCAATAATACCTGGGAGTTTCTTATGTCTCTTCAAATACTTTCTGTGGTTGCGTGAAACATGGGCTGTATCAAGTATATGAACAGGCTGAGTTTTAGTGATATTTTCACCGTACATATCTTCAGCGGCCAGAAAGGCACCACTGCTAGGGTCAGTAACCAGTTTACGAACTTCTATGTCACTCTCATTTTTTAATTGGAGAAGTCCCTCTTTTGCCCAGGTCCTTTCATCTCCTATATTTTTTTCAAAAGGGATTGTTTGAAAGCATTTACCCACACGACACTTGTGTCGTGTGTTTAAATGCTTTCCTCTGCTACACAGCTTATTGTGCACAACTAAGCCAATGATATCATGATCTTCTGTAACATTTTCTGCAATACTGTAAATTACTTGAGTGGCGGGCTGGAAAGGCGTCTTTCCAATCCCAGAATAAATACTATTATTATAGAGTGCATCTGCCTGGACATCAAGAACATTTGGTGTTTCGATCCCAGCTGATGTTTGTTTTTCAATTAATTTTGTATGGCGCTGCTTCATATCTTCCCTATTTAATTGCTCGATTTTGGGTAAAACTTTATTTGTTGTTTTCTGTAATCCAGAATTGGAAGGAGCTGGCATGTTAGAACTTAAACAAAGCCGCCTAAATGAGGTTGCTGCTATTGGGGTCTTACTCAGACCAACTGCCAATCCAATATTCGGTTTTGCTGGTCTACGCCCCCTTTTGCCAGTTTCAACTTCTTCGAACAAATTAAACATTTTTGATTGATAGCGACAGTTTGTACAAACAATTCGCTCTCTACAGCAAAAGCCTCTGGGCTGTTCAGCAGCCAAATCCCAATACAAAAACCCTTCACACAGTGGAGAGGATTTTCTATGTTCTTTGAAAGCAGAGTTCCACATAACAGCATTCTTTTGAACATGGACAAATCTGTATGACTGTGACTCACGTTTCCAGACAGCACTTGTCCTATCATGGTAATCTGAATCCCTGGAAGGGAGAAAATTTAACCCTAAGAGTCTGATATATTCAGAGATCGACTTTAATTGCGTTAATTATCTTCAATGTGTACATAAAAAGAAGGAGCATTCTGTTGAGAACTGGATACCACCCCCCCCCCCCCCCCCAGGTCCCCCTCTCTCCCATACCAGCCTTATATATAATAAAAATTTGAGTTTTTGCATACTTTTGTAAAATGTTGAGTACAGATAAGCTAATATGATAAGGAAGAGGGCTTGATAAATGGGGGTGGGGGTGAATCCATGTCAGTACACAGATGAAAACTGCCCAATACTGATGGCACAGTAATCAGTGGACTTGACGTGGCAACTTTTTAGTGGAAATTCATTTTCTTGTCCTTTTGTACGCATCTGTGTGCTCTTTCCGGTGAGTTACAAAAAAATCAGTGTTGAATTATGCTTTTCTACTTTATTTTCAACAGTCTATGATCGGATGTCACTGTTTGTGAAAAGAGGGTTTTCCCCAAAAAACAAAATGTATATTCTCTAGTACTAAATAAGGATAATTCTAACTTTTGTCCTGACATTTTAATCTTTATATGCTGATCGTACATGATTTGCATATTTTGGAGAGAATATTCACACAAAAGGACAAAAAAAGGTTGTTGAAACTTGCTGGAGTAAGCTCTTTGAGCTCATTCAAGCCAGTTTCAACAACCTTTTTTTTTTTTTTTGGTCCCTAGGCAATAAAATGAGCTGGATGGGCACTCTGATGTTAGAGATTAATGAGAAGGTAAAATAATTACTATATATTTGGTGCTGTTGTCCAAATTTGATGAATTCATGGACATACTTCTCAGCAAAATTGATACAGGCTACACCCCCAACCCTCTTCCAATGGACGCCTTGGCTATACAAAACAATGGACAATAGTATGCAATTAGTTGAAAGCTTATTATGTTTTTTTTATTTACCTGCAGGTGTTTTCATCTACAGAAACATTCTCCGAATCATTCAGTGGCCCAGATTTTGAAGTAGATGGCTGTGGCTCAGGCTCAAGAACCATTGATGGTCTTTCCAGCTCACCAGATGAGACCATAACTTTCCTTGAGCGTAAGTTTATAGATTTTTCTGGACTGTAAGAAATCCTCTTGGCACGTGGGTACCATGGATGCTTCGACAAAAATCTATGTCCATGTCCTTTCTTGAATTTTCCCATTGTTTAAGAGCAGAGAGAAGAAAGTTTTTTGGCACTACTTTTCAACACGGAGGCTATTCACATAAAATGACCCTTTGGTAACAAATCCAATAATTTCAGTAAGCTTTTTTAGTTTTTCCAACATTTATGTATTTCACACAAAAGAAGCCAAGTTTGCTTGCTCAAATTTGAAAATGAATAATTTGAGAAAACTTCTAAAATGCCAAGACTGATGCATGTGATCAAGAAATTTAAGCCTCTTTTCTCAAGTCTTATCTCCACCTGACAAGGATAGGGTGTACACTCAACTAATTTATTACCACTGGGAAGGGTTGAAGTCCCAGTACATTCAAAATGAAATATTCACGTGCACAGACTGCCAATTAAATTTAACAACGAGCACATGTTTTGCAGATGACCATTTTTTTGTGTTCATACCAACTTGGATGGGTGGGGTAGATCATCTACCCCATACATTCCCCTTGTACCAGCTCGTAACAAGGACATTTGCTGAACATTATCAGAATGACTCTTTCTTCAATATCAGCAAATAAAATGAAACCCACACTACTAGAATTTGATTTTAATGTGCTGAAATCAACCTATCTACTGCCCCAAATTCTGAGTGACTGAGGGGGTTAAAATATTCAGTAAGCTACATGTTTTGAAAATGCACAGATTTCGAAGCTATCCACTAACCTAATGTCAAGAGGTTTTTTTACGGAACCAGGGTCATTTGGATGTAATTTATTCAACATTCACAAAGTTATCATTTAAAATGATGAAAAAACAATTTGCAAAGGCACTTGTTCATACATTTGGTCAAGAAAACAGGGTGGGTTAAAGAAATCACAAATAATTCAGGTAAAAGCAATTACATTTGAAACGACAAATTTTATTCATTCAAACACTCATTTTCCTTTGATTTAAACCAATAAACACAGACATTTTGAGAAATTTTGTGATCACTTTAGGTTATGAACCACTAAATTGGTGAACACGTGACTTGGAAAATTTAACACCCAAAGTTGTGAGTAGGATTAAATAGGCCCGACTGGCTGATTGGTTCAATATCAGTGGGATTTGAAACCATTAATTAAAAAAAAATTTTGTCCTCTTTAGGAAGGTTTAAAAAGTTTGTTTGCAATTTTTTGCCGGAATGTGTGAGAATCTCTCAAAAACATGAGGCATGAAAAAAAAAGTGTCAAGGCCATTCAGTGCAGGACCATAGGGTAGTAGTGAAAATTCGAATTTTAAATTGAAATTCAGTGTGGCAACATATATTTTTTTCCAGTTTTTTTTTTTCAAGAGATGATGTACTTTGTGGATATATATTTATTTTTTGGCAAAACAACTTGGTGAGTTGTACAGAGAGTCAAAGGTTAGCACTGTGTTCAATGGGATTTTTTTAGTGGTTCATAACCTAAAGCAAATTTTCAGAAAATATACAGCATCAGATTCATAATGCCACAATTCCAGATTTTTTTGTTTTCCAAGACAATTTTTCATCATGGAAGAATTTTGGGAGCTGATCCTATCCAAACTAGATAAAAAGAGTATTTGTAGCACCAGTGGGGGTGGGGATGGGTGTGTTTTATGGACAGGGGGGTGCATGAAGTCAGGCTATGGTGTTATGATGGTTAAATGGCCGAATGGCTGCCAGCATAGGGAGAAGGTGCACCGGATGGCATACTTAGCCCATAACAAGTTGACAAGGGAAATGCTTCCTCCATACCAGGGCCCAAATGGAGTTGAGTGCAGCCATCTGTGTGGGCAGAAGACGTGTATCAATCCAGGCCACCTTGTCTTTGAAAAACATTGTATAAACCAGGAGAGGATTCACTGTGCTTTGCAAGGAATTTGTAGCAATTGCCATATGCCTCCTTGCAAAATACACTGATCCCCCCCCCCCCCCCCTTGTGCAGACAGGTGAGATATTATTTTCTAGCTTTAACCCTTTTCCCACGCGCTGTATTGCTGTAACCGTGGTGCATAATTTTTTTACTCATTTTACTCAAAGGGGGTGGGAGGAGGATATCTTTCTGACTTTCTATCTCCTCCTTATGTTTTTCATGTAGAGCATACACCTTTCTCCTCTTTTTACAGCGCTTTCTCCTTGCCTTTTTTGCCTTTTTGTAAGACCGATTCTTAGTTTCAACGTTTTGGACCTGAGTTAAAGCCTGATCAACTTTGCTTTTTGAAGGGATTGTAGATCCCAATTCATTACAGAGGTTCCTGATGGAGTTACCTCCCCCTTGATTGATGGAATGGCAGGCGGAATGAGCTCTGCCTGACACATTCCTAGAATACGTAATATTTTTGGGAAGAGAGGTCCTAAGTGCCCTATTAAATGCCTCAACTTTCTGAGTATTGAGGTTGATCTGCGTTTTATTAAGCATAGCTGGGCCCAATCTGTAATTCACACAATCTCTCAAAATGTCTGAGGTGTCTTCGGTTTGCTTTAATGAGAAATCTGCATCTAAAAATACAGATTTTTTTAGCCAATTTTTTTCTTCCGTGCCTTTACATGAAAGAGAGTGTTTTTTACACAGTAAATGAGAGCCCTGGTAGCATTCTACAATAGCATCTATTGCAAACGACAATTTGTTTTTTATTTTTGCCAAGTCACCTTTATATTTTCCTGATGCTTTTTTCATTTCACTTTGGCATCTTTCAGCCATATCTAATGCCAAATTGTTTAGAATTTTTTTCCGAATTGTGGCTGTACGACCTTCAATAATACCTGGGAGTTTCTTATGTCTCTTCAAATACTTTCTGTGGTTGCGTGAAACATGGGCTGTATCAAGTATATGAACAGGCTGAGTTTTAGTGATATTTTCATCGTACATATCTTCAGCGGCCAGAAAGGCACCACTGCTAGGGTCAGTAACCAGTTTACGAACTTCTATGTCACTCTCATTTTTTAATTGGAGAAGTCCCTCTTTTGCCCAGGTCCTTTCATCTCCTATATTTTTTTCAAAAGGGATTGTTTGAAAGCATTTACCCACACGACACTTGTGTCGTGTGTTTAAATGCTTTCCTCTGCTACACAGCTTATTGTGCACAACTAAGCCAATGATATCATGATCTTCTGTAACATTTTCTGCAATACTGTAAATTACTTGAGTGGCGGGCTGGAAAGGCGTCTTTCCAATCCCAGAATAAATACTATTATTATAGAGTGCATCTGCCTGGACATCAAGAACATTTGGTGTTTCGATCCCAGCTGATGTTTGTTTTTCAATTAATTTTGTATGGCGCTGCTTCATATCTTCCCTATTTAATTGCTCGATTTTGGGTAAAACTTTATTTGTTGTTTTCTGTAATCCAGAATTGGAAGGAGCTGGCATGTTAGAACTTAAACAAAGCCGCCTAAATGAGGTTGCTGCTATTGGGGTCTTACTCAGACCAACTGCCAATCCAATATTCGGTTTTGCTGGTCTACGCCCCCTTTTGCCAGTTTCAACTTCTTCGAACAAATTAAACATTTTTGATTGATAGCGACAGTTTGTACAAACAATTCGCTCTCTACAGCAAAAGCCTCTGGGCTGTTCAGCAGCCAAATCCCAATACAAAAACCCTTCACACAGTGGAGAGGATTTTCTATGTTCTTTGAAAGCAGAGTTCCACATAACAGCATTCTTTTGAACATGGACAAATCTGTATGACTGTGACTCACGTTTCCAGACAGCACTTGTCCTATCATGGTAATCTGAATCCCTGGAAGGGAGAAAATTTAACCCTAAGAGTCTGATATATTCAGAGATCGACTTTAATTGCGTTAATTATCTTCAATGTGTACATAAAAAGAAGGAGCATTCTGTTGAGAACTGGATACCACCCCCCCCCCCCCCCAGGTCCCCCTCTCTCCCATACCAGCCTTATATATAATAAAAATTTGAGTTTTTGCATACTTTTGTAAAATGTTGAGTACAGATAAGCTAATATGATAAGGAAGAGGGCTTGATAAATGGGGGTGGGGGTGAATCCATGTCAGTACACAGATGAAAACTGCCCAATACTGATGGCACAGTAATCAGTGGACTTGACGTGGCAACTTTTTAGTGGAAATTCATTTTCTTGTCCTTTTGTACGCATCTGTGTGCTCTTTCCGGTGAGTTACAAAAAAATCAGTGTTGAATTATGCTTTTCTACTTTATTTTCAACAGTCTATGATCGGATGTCACTGTTTGTGAAAAGAGGGTTTTCCCCAAAAAACAAAATGTATATTCTCTAGTACTAAATAAGGATAATTCTAACTTTTGTCCTGACATTTTAATCTTTATATGCTGATCGTACATGATTTGCATATTTTGGAGAGAATATTCACACAAAAGGACAAAAAAAGGTTGTTGAAACTTGCTGGAGTAAGCTCTTTGAGCTCATTCAAGCCAGTTTCAACAACCTTTTTTTTTTTTTTGGTCCCTAGGCAATAAAATGAGCTGGATGGGCACTCTGATGTTAGAGATTAATGAGAAGGTAAAATAATTACTATATATTTGGTGCTGTTGTCCAAATTTGATGAATTCATGGACATACTTCTCAGCAAAATTGATACAGGCTACACCCCCAACCCTCTTCCAATGGACGCCTTGGCTATACAAAACAATGGACAATAGTATGCAATTAGTTGAAAGCTTATTATGTTTTTTTTATTTACCTGCAGGTGTTTTCATCTACAGAAACATTCTCCGAATCATTCAGTGGCCCAGATTTTGAAGTAGATGGCTGTGGCTCAGGCTCAAGAACCATTGATGGTCTTTCCAGCTCACCAGATGAGACCATAACTTTCCTTGAGCGTAAGTTTATAGATTTTTCTGGACTGTAAGAAATCCTCTTGGCACGTGGGTACCATGGATGCTTCGACAAAAATCTATGTCCATGTCCTTTCTTGAATTTTCCCATTGTTTAAGAGCAGAGAGAAGAAAGTTTTTTGGCACTACTTTTCAACACGGAGGCTATTCACATAAAATGACCCTTTGGTAACAAATCCAATAATTTCAGTAAGCTTTTTTAGTTTTTCCAACATTTATGTATTTCACACAAAAGAAGCCAAGTTTGCTTGCTCAAATTTGAAAATGAATAATTTGAGAAAACTTCTAAAATGCCAAGACTGATGCATGTGATCAAGAAATTTAAGCCTCTTTTCTCAAGTCTTATCTCCACCTGACAAGGATAGGGTGTACACTCAACTAATTTATTACCACTGGGAAGGGTTGAAGTCCCAGTACATTCAAAATGAAATATTCACGTGCACAGACTGCCAATTAAATTTAACAACGAGCACATGTTTTGCAGATGACCATTTTTTTGTGTTCATACCAACTTGGATGGGTGGGGTAGATCATCTACCCCATACATTCCCCTTGTACCAGCTCGTAACAAGGACATTTGCTGAACATTATCAGAATGACTCTTTCTTCAATATCAGCAAATAAAATGAAACCCACACTACTAGAATTTGATTTTAATGTGCTGAAATCAACCTATCTACTGCCCCAAATTCTGAGTGACTGAGGGGGTTAAAATATTCAGTAAGCTACATGTTTTGAAAATGCACAGATTTCGAAGCTATCCACTAACCTAATGTCAAGAGGTTTTTTTACGGAACCAGGGTCATTTGGATGTAATTTATTCAACATTCACAAAGTTATCATTTAAAATGATGAAAAAACAATTTGCAAAGGCACTTGTTCATACATTTGGTCAAGAAAACAGGGTGGGTTAAAGAAATCACAAATAATTCAGGTAAAAGCAATTACATTTGAAACGACAAATTTTATTCATTCAAACACTCATTTTCCTTTGATTTAAACCAATAAACACAGACATTTTGAGAAATTTTGTGATCACTTTAGGTTATGAACCACTAAATTGGTGAACACGTGACTTGGAAAATTTAACACCCAAAGTTGTGAGTAGGATTAAATAGGCCCGACTGGCTGATTGGTTCAATATCAGTGGGATTTGAAACCATTAATTAAAAAAAAATTTTGTCCTCTTTAGGAAGGTTTAAAAAGTTTGTTTGCAATTTTTTGCCGGAATGTGTGAGAATCTCTCAAAAACATGAGGCATGAAAAAAAAAGTGTCAAGGCCATTCAGTGCAGGACCATAGGGTAGTAGTGAAAATTCGAATTTTAAATTGAAATTCAGTGTGGCAACATATATTTTTTTCCAGTTTTTTTTTTTCAAGAGATGATGTACTTTGTGGATATATATTTATTTTTTGGCAAAACAACTTGGTGAGTTGTACAGAGAGTCAAAGGTTAGCACTGTGTTCAATGGGATTTTTTTAGTGGTTCATAACCTTATAATGCCCGGAAAATTATCTCTAAGCTAGCGGGATCTCCAGCGAAAATTTGTCCCTATAGATATGAATCCCGTTCCTAGTTCAATGTGAATCCCGTTACTAGTTCTATAGTTCCTAATTTAGACTTAGAATAATTATCATAAATATACTTTAGGTCTAGTGGAGTATATAACCATAAACCCCTTAGTATGCGCCAGTCGACCAGAGGCCGGCATGGGACATTATCTTGGTGTTTAGCAAAATAAGTGAAGTTGTCCTCATTCGAACAGGACGAGTTTTTGTCCCTATGCCCGGTGGTCGCCCCCGCACGACCAACGGGTTCTCCGGCGAGAATCGAGCAGGACGAGTTTTATTAAGCCCGGAAAATTATCTCTAAGCTAGCGGGATCTCCAACGACAATCTGTCCCTATAGGACTAGTGCCAGGCAATTGTCCCTCGACTAGCGACTATCTCCGGTGACAATCCCCCTAGAGGCTCGCATGAAAATTTATCTGCGTGTTTAGCAACCAACCATGAATATCAAGGAAAATCTGTCTCTGATAAAATCGCTATTAGATCAGAAAACCAACCAACTCATTCCTAGTTCCTACTTCAACAGGACGAGTTTTGTCGCTATGTCCGGCGGTCGCCCCCGGACGAGCATCGGGTTCTCCGGCAAGAGTCGAGCAGGACGAGTTTTATAATGCCCGGCACATTATCTCTAAGCTAGGGGATCTCCAGCGACAATCTGCCCCTATAGGACTAGTGCCAGGCAACTGTCTCTCGACTAGCGACGATCTCCGGCGACAATCCCCCTAGAGACTAGCATGAAAATTTATCTGCGTGTTTAGCAACCAGCCATGAGTATCAAGTAAAATCTGTCTCTGGTAAAATCGCTCAGAAAACCAATCAGTAACTCATTCCTAGTTCAACAGGACGAGTTTTGTCGCTATGTCTGGCGGTTGCCCCCGGACGAGCATCGAGTTCTCCGGCGAGAGTCGAGCAGGACGAGTTGTGTAATTCCCGGCAAATTATCCCACACCTAGCGGGGATCTCCAGCGACAATCTGTCCCTATAGGACTAGTGCCAGGCAACTGTCCCTCGACTAGCGACGATCTCCGGCGACAATCCCCCTATAAGCGAGCTTGAGAGTTTATCTGCGCGTTTAGCAACCAGCCATGAATATCAAGGAAAATCTGTCTCTGGTAAAATCGCTATTAGATAAGAAAATCAACTAGTATATTCATGGGTAATTATTCTTCTTGATCTGAACTAGGAACTAGGAACTAGGAACGGGATTCACATTGAACTAGGAACTAGGATCGAGTTACTGGTTGGTTTCGTAATCTAATATCGATTTTACGAGAGACGTATTTATAATAATAATAATAATAGCAACACTTCTACAGCGCTCTGTCCCCGCTGAATAGGTAGGCTCAAAGCGCTTCAGAACATAAGTTAAGAGCTAACAGACTGAAGGTTTCGTTTTTAGGTGCCAAATGAGTCTATAAGTCTATAAATAGGAATGGTTTTAGACACTTTTTAAAACCCTGAACAGATGGACATTGTCGAATATGGAACTGCAGACTGTTCCAGATGTTAAGTGCCTGAAAACAGAAGGCCCGCTGTCCCCAGTATTTTTAAGTTCATTTTTTATTTTTTTTTTTTTTGGGGGGGGGGGTGGTCATTGAGTATTTAAATACTAAAAGGGCGATTTTATAATCGATTCTAGCTTTGACTGGGAGCCAGTGGAACTTTTTCAGCAAAGGTGTTACATGGGCCTTACGGAATATTAGTTTCGCAGCGTGGTTTTGAGTTTTTAAAAATCGGCTGAGTTGCTTCAATGTCAAGCCAGCTAACAAAGAGTTACAGTAATCAAGTTTTGATAAAACAAAACGACAGACAAGTTGTGCAGTTGTCTTTTCTGTCAAAAGATGGCGAACGGCATTTATTCTACTTAGCTCTAGATACGAAGAGCGATAGATGTGACCAACTTTCTCATTCATTGTTAAGCAGGAGTCACTTTGAACCCCGAGGTTCTCAACACATTCTTTAAAGGGGTGATTGAATTACCAACTGCCAAGTGATAGTTAAGGAGTTGGGTGACTTTTGAGTGTGTGCCTATCAATGTGACGTCTGTCTTGTCATCATTTAATTTCAGTCTGTTTCAAATAATCCATTGTTTAACAGATTTGGAGCAATTTTCAACAGCTTGCGGTGATGTCAAAATTGTCAGGCGTTCAAGGTTTCAGAAATTTGGGTATCATCAGCATATTTTTGATGGTCACAGCCATGTTGGCTATTTATTGGCGAGAGGGGATGAGTGTACGATGCAAAGAGTACAGGGACAAGAACAGAGCCTTGTGGTACACCATTTTGGAGTTTCTGAGAGCAAGAGAGCAAGCCACCTGTGCTGACAGTTTGATTTCTTTCAGTGAGATATGATGAAAACCACATTCTCGAGGGCATTCCCTGTGATTCCAAAAGTAGTCTGAAGTCTTTCAAGAAGTATTTGCGCATCAATTGTGTCAAATGCTGCTGATAGGTCTAATAGAGACAATACCGTTACTTTGCCTTCATCCGTGTGACTAAGTAGAGATTTTGTGGTGTGTAAAGAGCAGCTTCAGTGCAATGGTTCTCTCGGTAAGCTGACTGATCTAATATCGATTTTACGAGAGATTAATTTATAATAATACTAATAATAGCGCTTCTATAGCGCTCTATCCCCGATGAATAGGTAGGCCGGGCACTCGTCCTAGGGACAGATTGTCACTGGGGATCCACGCTAGCCTACGGACAATTTGCCGGGCATTAAAAAACTTGTCCTGCTCGACTCTCGCCGGTGAATCCGCAGGTCGCCCGGGGTGATCGCCGGGCATAGCGACAAAACTCGTCCTGTTCGAATGAGGACAACTTGACTTATTTTGCTAAAGACTAAGATAATGTCCCATGCTGGCCTCTATTTGAATTAGGTCGACTGGCGCATACCAAGGGGTTTCTGGTTATATACTCCACTAGACCTAAAGTATATTGATGGTAATTATTCTAAGCCTGAACTAGGAACTAGGAACTAGTAACGGGATTCACATTGAACTAGGAACTAGGAACGAGTTTCTGGTTAGTTTTTGTGATGTAATAGCGATTTTACGGGAGACGGATTTGACATGGTACCCCATGGCAGGTTTCTAAACACTCAGGTCTATAAGGTCCCATGCTGGCGGTTCTTCGGGTGGATTGTCGCAGCAGATCGTCGATAGCCTAGGGCAATTGCCGGGCATTCTTTCTCGGACAGTTTGTCGTTGCAGATCGGAGCTATCCTTTGGACTACAGCCGGACACCCCTTCGTCGCCGTAGGTACACCTAGGCATCAAATCTAGGGATGATTGTCGCTAGAGATCGTCACAAGCCTAGGGACAATTTGTCGAGCACTCCATTCTACGGGCAGATTGTCGCCGGAGATCGACGCTAGCCTTGGGACCACAGACGGGCATCCTTCCAGGAGCGGATTGTCGCCGGAGATGCTCCCTGGTGGGATTGTCGCTGGAGATCGCCGCTAGCCTAGTGATAATTACCTGGCACTCGTCCTAGGGACAGATTGTCGTTGGAGATCCCCGCTAGGTTAAGGATAATTTGCCGGGAATATTACAAAACTCGTCCTGCTCGACTCTCTCCGGAGAACTGGATACTCGTTCGGGGGCGACCGCAGGACATAGCGACAAAACTCTCCTGTTGAACTAGGAATGAGCTACTGGTTGATTTTCTGATCTAATAGCGATTTTACCAGAGACATATTTTACTTGATACTCATGGCTGGTTGCTAAACACGCAGACAAATTCTCATGCTAGCGTCTAGGGGGATTGTCGCCGGAGATCGTCGCTAGTCGAGGGACAATTGCCTGGCACTAGTCCTATAGAGGCAGATTTTCGCTGGAGATCCCGCTAGCTTAGAGATAATTTCCCGGGCATTATAAAACTCGTCCTGCTCGATTCTCGCCGGATAACGCGTTGGTCGTGCGGGGGCGACCACCGGGCATAGGGACAAAAACTCGTCCTTTTCGAATGAGGACAACTTCACTTATTTTGCTAAAGACCAAGATAATGTCCCATGTCGGCTTTTGGTCGACTGGCGCTTACTAAGGGGTTTATGGTTATATACCCCACAAGACCTAAAGTATATTTATGATAATTATTCTAAGTCTAAACTAGGAACTAGGAACTAGTAACGGGATTCACATTGAACTAGGAACGGGATTCATATTGAACTAGGAACTGGTACTTATTTTACTAAAGACTAAGATAATGTCCCATGCTGACCTATGTTTGAATTAGGTCGACTAGCGCATACCAAGGGGTTTTTGGTTATATACTCCACTAGACCTAAAGTATATTGATGGTAATTATTATACGCCTGAACTAGAAACTAGAAACTAGTAACGGGATT